>CP110841.1:1990136-3382230 GCA_028411795.1 Euphorbia peplus
TAAATTTTTTTTTCTTTTGTTTGAGTTGAATAATCCCTTTAGAAATAATTGAATGCTTAATTAAGATTGGTTTAAATGGTTAATAACCTCAAGATGCTTAAGTCAGAATTTGAATTTAAATTTATATGCATGTAAAAACTTTAATTGAGAGAGAATTCATCTGAAAAATATTTAAAAAACTTTGAACTAAAAAATCGGCAAATTTATCGAAAAAATAAGTAGGGTTCGAATGAAAACACTAATTGATGAAATTTTGACATATAGGTATAGATAACTCGTCAAACAATTTTTTTATACCGTACACATACTGGTCAATTATGTGGGCTTTAAAGTATAAAAAAAACTAATTCTTTAAGTTTTTAAGAATGTATTAAATCCATAAAATTAGGATATTTATACTAACGCATTAGTTTTCAATAAAAATAGGACTTGGTCTATACATCCACATTAAATCAATCAATACTCAATAATATCAAGCATTGATAGCCCACCTAAAAATGCATTATTTATTTTGTTTGTCTTTTTTTGATAAAAAAAAAATGCATTATTTAGTTAAGACTTGAATTTTGCTTTACCTTATAATACTCTGTCTTGAATTGATATTATGTTCAACTTTTGCAATTTGCATTTCTAATAATAAAAAACATCCTTTTATATACTTAATGTAGCTATACAAAAATTGTGAAAAAACAGATCAATCTTTTTTTTCTATTAATTGAGTGTGATGTTTATACTTAATTAATTTGTAAGTTGACATGATTTAATATACTTAACGTTCCAGTATTAAGAAAGTGGTGTCCAGATGAAATATATGAGCAAATAATAGTTTTAAGGGATGATATCATTAATAAATTAAATCTCACTTTGAGAATGAAAAGGGAAAATAACTAAATTATAGTAATAAATTTATGTTTATAATATATGTAGACATTCTTTCAAAAAAATTAATAATATATGTAGACATTTTTTAAAGCGTACAAACTCAAAAAAACGTGATTTGAACATATTAAAGCCAACAATATGCACATCAATAGCGTTTAGTCAAGAAAAACCGAGAATATTGTTGTGACAAAAATATTCTTCTATGTTCTTTTTTACTCATATTCAACATATTTCAGCAATTTCAGTTCAGTTCAGTTTAACAATTTAAATTCAGTTCTATTAAGTTCAGTTCAGTACAGTTCAGCAAAAAAGAACAGAGCCTTAATTAATGATCAATACCAGTTTTTTAATTTATATTGGAAGTTATAAGTATACCCCTCTTTAGCGAATTTTTGTAATTTATGTCCGTTATTTGCTTTGTGTCCGGGTCTATTTTCATTTAAAATCTATTTTATGAAAGTTATTGAGCAATATATTTTTCCTTGTTTCTTTATCCGTGCCCATACAATATAGATTATATCTTTGATGCAACTCCAAGATGAACAACTCTTAAATTAATAGTGTGAACTAACACATATTCACACATATTCATCTTGTTGCTTATATGAAAGCTCTACTGATAATAAAACCGCAATAATTATAACTTGTTATATTATAATATCTCAAAAACATATACATACACATCATGAAATTAAATCTTAAACCAGTAGAAAAAGTTCCTATTCGACGGTTGTGGTAGGAAATTGAATAATTCAACTATTATCAACTAATATCTAACATATTTTTCCTGGTCAACCCTTCCCACCTTCTTCCCCTCTATATATATGTTACAAATCAAATTAAATTGTTCATCACAAATTCCACCATTTTTGAACTTCTTTAGCTAATTAATTTCATCTTAATTTTAGTTTTAATTTAACAAATTAAGATGGAATTAATTTCAAAGGGAAAAGCAAAGATAATATATGGGATTTTGTTGAGGCTAATTGCCTTGGGATTAACAGTAGCAGCCACTGTTTTAATGGCTACTAGCAAGCAATCTGTTACTGTTTCAACTGTTACTTTTGATGTTAAGTTCAGTGATGCTCCATCTCTCAAGTAAGTTCAACTTTTCTTATATGTATTCGGTTCGATAGGAAAAACACGTTATTTGTGTCAGAGAATATTAATATATAAACCATAACTGTACCTTAACTATCAACTTGAGATTTTAGTTCAATCAGTTAAGTAACTAGTATCAGAGCCCATGTGATCGAAAGATCCTGAGTTGAATTCCTGGCATCCTCAATATTTATTTCATACATGGTGAGTTAACATATGTTGTGTATGCTTCAAGCCCAAGGGGAATTCACGTAAGGGAGTGTGTCAGAGAATATTAATATATAAACCATAAGCGGGCCTTAACTATTAGCTCGAACTTTTGGTTGAATAGTTAAAGTAACTGGTATCATAGCCTCTATGATCGAAAGGTCATGAGTTCGATTCTTGACAACCTCAATATTTATTGAATTAAAAACACATGGTGGGTTAACCTGTGTTGTGCATGCTTCAAGTTCAAGGGTCATTCACGTTAGGGGATGTGTCAAAGAATATTAATATATAAACCATAACTGAGCCTTAATTATCCGCTTGAGCTTTTAGTTCAATCGGTTAAGTAACAAATCAGAACAATACATGAGGTTATAGAGATTGATGGATATTATAGATTTATAATATGTTTGGTTCAACTGTTTAAATTTTCGCTCTTTCATTTATATTAACTACCTTGTTTTTTAAGATATACAAATAATTAATAATTGGTAGTATTTGATATATATGTACTTATTTATGTAGGTATTTTGTGATAGCATACTCCATAGTGAGTATTTACGGCATTTTGGTTCTATTTGTACCTTCAGAGGGTAAAATACGGCGATTTGTGTTGGCCACTGACGTGGTAAGTAATTCATCAACTTAATTTAGTTGTTAATTCTGAAACATTAACACGAGAACGGGTCGACCGAGGATCTCCTCACCAAAAAGTTAATACATGTCACAAAAGATAATATGGATAATACGTGCCAATCTTTGGGTGAAGGTCCTTTACCGAATCTGGTCTCATGTATAAACCGTCTTCAAGACAATTCAATTGTATTTTCAATCCTTAGCTCGATTTTGCACATATATAAAAACAAAGCTCGATTTCACCATTTCTTAAACAAATACTTACGAAAAATATCACATTTCTCTACATGCAGTTATTCTTAATGTTGCTTAGCTCGAGCGCATCGGGAGCTTTAGCCGTTTCAGAAGTGGGCAAAAAAGGAAATCCACTTGCTGGGTGGAGACCAATTTGTGGAATGGTCCCCAAATATTGCGACCGAGTTAAAGCAGCTTTGATTGTGGGCTTTCTTGGGCTTTTTAGTTACACCCTTATCCTTTTTCATGCTATTTACAATATCCTTCATCCTATTGTTCTTCCAAAAACTCCGGTTGTTCCAAAAGTCTAGTCTTTGTTTCTCTTTAATTATATAATAAATTTTATTTTATTTTTATCTATTTGTATGTAATTTTATAAAGGATTAGATATGTGTAAAATAAGAAGATTTGAACCTTTTAGTTATAGGGAGAGATGTTCTTACATGGACATACAAATTGTAATTAACTTTCTTTAGTTTAGTATGTATTATATCTTATTTGATTCGATTGTTTGTCTTGATTTGAATGGATATGTAAAATGTTGATTTAATGTGTAGCCAAAATTTAGATAAATAAACAATTTTACATCTTTTTTTATGAATCAACAATTTTACATCTTTATGCACATAGAAAAATTAGAAATTCATTATTGAAGGATTTTCTCGAGCAAAAAGAAACAAAAAGACTAGACATGAACAATCTTACTAAGACATAACTACTATGGTCTTTTAAAATGATGCTTTCAAGACTTACATGAGATGAACTAAATTCATGGAGACCCGGTGAAAGAGAACTTCGCAAAATTTACTAGTCAGTTAGCAAATATAACCATTCTTTGAAGCAATGAATGAAAATGTACTCAAATCTCTAACACTGAAAAATAAGCTAAGAAAAAAGATGATTGATATCAGATGACTTTATCATAAGCTGTAAAACCACTTGCGAGTCAATCTAAGCAATGCATGATCACATAAAGGATTTATAAACCCTATAAAAATACTTAAACTAACCTATTTATTCTCTTAATTAATTATTTGCTTACAGTGGTTATTAGTTCATCCAAGTTGATTAAAATGGTCCACATTTTAATTTGCTCAAATTTTTCTCACTACACCATAAATGACCTACGACAACACAAAAAAAATGTGTTGCCCAAAATGTGTTGTAATTTATGTGATTAAATGTGGTTTATTGCAACACTTGCTATAAAAGTTGCAATAGATATACAAAACTAATTTAAAAACTTGAATATATTGCAAGCTATAGACATATGAGAACTGTTACCTTAGAAAATTGGAAAAGGATAAATAGAGAGGGAAAATTAGGGCATGGAATTTTAGTTTTGGAGGGAAATCCTAATTTTGTTTCCCTCACTTTTATCTACTTTCTCAATTAATAATCAAAATAAAAAATATAAAATATAAAAAAACATAGATACCCAAATTACACCCATCTGCATATCCTTTAAAAATTAATCACTATCACATTAATAAATTTAAGAGGCTAATAATATGTTGACTTGAATATGTTGGAAAAATGGTGTACAATAACAAGAAAATTGTTATTTTGCATAAACTGGAGGAGTAATAAGTATGTAAAGGACTAGTGGAGTTTAGAAAAACTTTGAAACATATCAACACATTTTATGTCATGAGGTTTTTTCAACGGTGTGTTATGAGCTCAAAACGAACAAATGAAGTAGACCAATTGAAATAGTTTTGAAGACGAGAAAATGGAACCAACTTATCTTTTCCATTCCAGAGAAGAAAATAGTGTGTTTTCAACCATTGTAAAAGTAAAGGTCTTTTTACAAGTCTTTCAAAATTTACTAGTGGTCGTGCTCTTCAATTCTATTGGATTTGGAGCACACTTGTGTCCTGTGAGCAGACATGAATGTTTACATCAAAACGAGATTTCTCTTTCATAAATGATCGCCTTTGTTTTTGTTCATTCATGCACTGTTCAAATTTCCAACTTGATGATAATACTTTATATACAATAGAGTTGGCTAACGTATGATGTTGTATATGATCGGTGCTTTCCAATAAAGACAGGCTCTGTTAAATTTATTTGCTTAAAATAATTATATTATTATAACATCTAACGAAATAGTATCCTTTCACATATTATTGAATTATTAGACTAAAAGGTAGAGTTTGAATGCAAACACTATTATTTTATAAATTCTCTTCAAATACTTTAATGTCATACTCTTTTATGACACACACTAAATTCTCTTCAAACTTTTTTTTTCAATACTTGACATAAATGGTCAATCATAAGGGCTTTATTTAGAGTACACATTCTTCAAAGACTTGGAGAATGTTTTGACTTCATAAAAATTATGATTTATTACTTTTTCAATAAAATAAGACTTGGTCTATATATGCATATTAATAAATCAATCAAATGTTTCAATTTAAGCAAGGATATGCCCCACCGGAAAATGCATTATCGAGTAAAATACTTTAGATTTTTTTATTAGAAGAACGACTTGATTGGAGGTATGTGCAAAGAATTTATTGATAATTAATTGTATTTTAGATTTTATTGACAAGAGTTACAAGATCTAATTGTGTTGTTTTTTTCCTATAACTACTTTGTTTTTCAGGATGTACTCAATTTTTTTTAATCATTTTCAGGATTACAAAAATAAGAATTTTGATCAAATATTGACACAAAGTGAAACAATAACTATAATCTATTCCCTCTGTTTCATAATATTTGTCGTTTAAGGTTTCTACACATATTAAGAAACTCATTAATTAACATTAAAAAGAGTTTGATATTACCTTATTACCCTCAAATAATTAATGCTCAAAAATAACTTTACAAATTCCTAACCAATCAACATAAGGGTAAAGTTGAAAAAAGTTCATTTAATGCTTCTTGAGAAGTGTAAAACGTCAAATATTTTGAAAAGTTTTTTTTCTCCAAAACGTCAAATATTATGAAATGGAAGGATTATATCCTAACAATGATTTTAAAAAGTTAAAATATTAATTGCTTTTTAAACTACAAAAGAGATGCCAAATTGAAATTTAAGCTTAAATTAAACTAATTTAGTACAATGTAATACTACAATTAAATGCAAAGATAACCGAATAAAATTTAATTTTAAAAAAAAAAAGTAATTTTTCCAATAAAACTTTCTGTGTTTATCTTTTTGATAAAAAGTGGATTTTTTATGTCACTGTTACCAAAAAAGCGGAAAATCCATTAACGGTGTTAAATATGATGACGTGGTAAAGAATTTTCGGTCTTAATTTATTAATAATTCCTAAAACATTCACGTGTTTACAACTTTAAAGCGTGAAAAGTGAACTTTTTATAACATAATCAATAAATTAAGACCAAAATATTTATTGACACGTCATTACATTTAACACCGTTAATGGATTTTCCGCCTTCTGGGTATTGAAGATAAACACGATTTTTGTTTTGTCAGAAAAATAAACTCCGACACCATTTTAACAAAATTCGTGAACACAAGAATTTTTTTTAAAAATTACTCTTTAAAAAAATATATCTCATTAATTTTAACTAATAATTTTAAATAAATTTTTAACGGTTATATTTATAAAGGGCCAACATTAGTTTATCTATAGCGTAACTCTGGAACAACTCCTAAATTCTGTGAAAAATACAGATTCATTTTGCACCGAAATTCCTCAAAAAGAAAAAGAGTGTATCAGAATTCTCGACCATATCTAAGTTCCATTTCCATTCAATAGTTGTAATATCTCACAAAGATACATACGCATCATGAAATTAAATCTTAAACTAGTAGAAAAGTTCCTATTCGACGGTTGTGTTAGGCAATTGAATAATTCAACTAATATTAAAATAAATATCTAACCTTTATTTTATTTTTCAGTCAACCCTTTCCATATTCTCCCCCTCTATATATACCCATAAAACAAATCAAATTATGCATCTGAAATTCTACCCTTTTTTGAACTTCTTTAGCTAATAAATTTCATCTTAATTATAATTTCAATTTAACAAATTAAGATGGAGTTAATTTCAAAGGGAAAAGCAAAGAAAATATATGGGATTTTGTTGAGGCTAATTGCCTTGGGATTAACAGTAGCAGCCACTGTTTTAATGGCTACTAGCAAGCAATCTGTAACTGTTTCAACTGTTACTTTTGATGTTAAGTTTAGTGATGCTCCATCTCTCAAGTAAGTTCAACTTTCTTATATGTATTCGGTTCCATAGAATAAAATGTTATTTGACACTCGTATTCGGTTGATAGAAAAATCAGAACAATACTTGAGGTTAATGTATGAACGTTATCGATTTAGAATATGTTTGGTTCATGAATTTTATTTAATCTTTTCCGTAAGAAATAAAAATAATTAATATGGTAGTATTTGATATATATGTACTTATTTATGTAGGTATTTTGTGATAGCATACTCCATAGTGAGTGTTTATGGCCTTCTGGTTCTGTTTGTACCTCCGGAGGGTAAAATACGGCGACTTGTTTTGGCTACTGACGTGGTAAGTAATGCATCAACTTCATTTAGTTGTTAATTTCGAAATATTAGCACGAGAATGGATCGACCGAGGATCCCTTCACTGAAAAGTTAATACATGTCACAAAAGGTTATGTGGATAACATGTCCCAATCTTTGGGTGAAGGTCATTTACTGGATCCAGTCTTCTGTATAAACCGTCTTCAAAACAGTCTAATTGTATTCTCAATCTATAGCTCGATTTTGAACATATATAGAAAATGAAGCTCGATTTCACCTTTTTTAAACAAATACTTACAAAAAATATCACACTTCTCTACGTGCAGTTATTCTTAATGTTGCTTAGCTCCAGCGCATCAGGAGCTTTAGCCGTTTCAGAAGTGGGCAAAAAAGGAAATCCACTTGCCGGGTGGAGACCGATTTGTGGAATGGTCCCTAAATATTGCGACCGAGTTAAAGCAGCTTTGATTGTGGGCTTTCTTGGGCTTTTTAGTTACACACTTATCCTTTTTCATGCTATTTACAATATCCTCCATCCCGTTGTTATTCCAAAAACTCCCATTGTTCCAGAAGTCTAGTCTTTATTTCTCATTATTTATATGGTAATTTCTTTTTTATGAATTTGTATGTAATTTTTTAAGGAATTAGATATGTACAATAAGAAGATTTGAACCTTTTAGTTATAGGGAGAGATGTTCTTATATGGACAAACAATTTGTAAGTTTCACGTGTATTATATCTCATTTGATTCAATTTGTTGTTTCTGTTAATGTCTATAGATAAACGTGCAAAAAGTTTATTTATTGTTAAAGAAGGCAGAAGATATTTAGAGAGAGAAGGATAGATTCTCATTCAACCCGATTAATAATCCAAACAACAAGATAACGGCTATATAGCCAAAAACAGAAAATAGAGTAAGCATGTGCACAACACGTGGCATTACTTAACTCTGGAATACAAATAACAAAACTGTCCCTAACAATATAAGTAACATAACATAACTCAAGTTGAAGCTCCTTCACACTTGATCTGTAACAGTAGTTTGTTCTAAATCAACATTAACGTCCTCAATATTTGATCCAGAACCACAAGCATATAAATGCATTTGGAGTAATGCATAAGCCATTTGAGTTCCAGTTAGAGGCTTTGTCAGAAGATCTGCAATCTGAGTTGTAGTGGAAATATAAGGGGTACACTCAAGTTTGATGATATGGATGGTGCTGAGAAAATCTTTGAGGAGTGGGATTCATTGAGGACGAGCATGCACGGTTTTCGAACCTTTGACAACCGCATTCCCAATATGATGATTGGGGCTTACTCTCGAGAAAGGCTATGGGAAAAAGCTGAGGCATGCATGAAGGAGAAGATAGTTGAGAGTGGAAAAGAGCCTGATCCTGTGTCATGGTAGAAGGCGGTCAGATGACAAAAGCAGTTGAAACCATAAAGAAAGCTATTAATTTGGCTACACCAGAATGCAGAATGCATTCGCACCCTTATTTTGAACCAATCAGTCTTCATACTATGTTTCAATGTTTCAAGTATTTGGTACGGTAGGGAGATGATGCACAAGAAGCTCAAGATGAGATTTGGCATATGATTATGGAGCATCCATATTTTCAATCTCTATGGTGCTGCAGATATGTACTGTTTTCATTTTCCTGGATTTGCTCCTTCTCGTCTCTAATGATCTCCGACTCAACATCTACAGTAAAAGTAACTCATAGTCACATCTTGGGAAATGGTACTGCTGAATCACAAGGGGAGAGAATTGACCTCATCTGGGTTGGCCGGACCCTAGTTCATGCTGTTATGCATCATATTCAAAGTTGAATACTGAAAAGTGCTAGTCAACCAATCACCATTGTCCCTTGTAAAAGCTTTAAAACAAGTGTTTTATAATTTGTACAAGAAGCGATTATGACTCGGATAACATTTCAATAAGAAAGCATAGATGCTAGTAGTTTCTTGCAATGTGATCAAGTATAAAGGACCCACTGCTCAAACATGAGGCTTATCAAACATTTTTTGCTCAAGAGGCATTTTTTACGCTTATTTGTACACCGTATATCTGGTTCTGATGAACTTCTATCTTTAACGTCAATTTCTGTGTAATTTCCAACGTGAAGCAGGCAAATACAAGTTTAAACAGTAAATCTAAGTAAAGAAAAGCATAGGTTTGCGTTACCGCGGAGAAAAACTAATGAAGATTATTACCTATATCAAAGTGTATCTGTATATAATGTACCTATGTAATTACATACTTTATAAAGAAAAGAATAACTATTAGAAGAAACAGTTGAACCTGTGTCACATGAATCAAACTCGCTGGTTACAGAATTTATGGCATCGAATGTAGTTGGAAAACCTTGTAAAACATGAACATGAGAAGATCTCATCAAGTACATTTTCAAACAAAATCCTAAAAGGTACTAAACTAAACACAGGTTACAAAGGAGTAGAAAAGGTAAAACGAATCGAAAACAAGCTCAACATCTACTGGAAGAATTGGCTTACTCCCTTTTGCTTATCTCTCTACCCCTAAATACTATTACCCTGTAACAGACCCCATATCAGCACCTCCTAACCAGCTTTCTTAGCAGATAATACCCCTAAAAAAATTTTAGCTCATTGTTAGACCAATCAAGATGTTCCCTTGGTGAAAATCCAGTTTTTAATGCAAAACGTAAGGAAAAAGTTTATTTTATACTTAATCCGCTTACTCGATAAAAAAGTACTATTGTCTATGGTAATTATGGGTATCACACATTCAAGGCCAAAGCATTTATAGGTATTATCACCAACGTACTCAGAAGATCAAATTTACAGGACCGATAGGTGGAGTTAGCATTGACAATCCATACTATAGCACAAGGATATATCAACTGAAGGATCAATCCTAGTCTGAAAAATGAAGAGTTAGAATGGCATACACTCATTATGTAGAATTATACAGTAACCCATATCTTCCACCATTATAGGATAACTTATTCCTATAATGGTGGAAGATATATAGCCTAATGACACAAAGGCCCAGCAACTAGAGATATATAGCCTTTAACCCATGGCATACTTCTGGGTCCAGGATCGAGCAGTAGTCTCATATTTGGCCCTGTCTGTCTTGTACATGTGAGCTATCTCAGGCACCAACGGGTCATCTTGGTTTGGATCAGTCAAGAAAGTGAACAGATTGACAGAAGAACCTGCAATAATGAAAACCGTATTATTGTCCGATCCTAACACCCTTATAATACCATTTAAGCATCAATCAATAATTTTATAAGAAATGGAAGTGGGAAACCGAGAAACGTTATTTCTAAAACAATATGGCTAGGAGATGGAAACGTGGAAACACCAATGGAAAAGAGTTTCCATGCAACATAATTAAACATAGTTTACAAGTATAAAGCATCACTGTCTTGTAGGCAACCCAAGTACAAGTAACAGACAAAAATAGATACAAAAATGAACAGAGGTAATACCTTGGATATAGTAAGGGCAGGGCTCCACTTCTCTTTCAAAATTTCAAGACAAGTGATGTTCGGGGTGGAAAACTTTGGTACGGAAGGACACCTGTACATATCATATCAAAGTGTCACTCACCATGCTTGAAGTAAACGGTGACGAAGCAAGAACCGTTGGTAAACAACTTTTAAACGTGCAAACGTCAAGTAATTATTCGGATAAGATTTGCGGTATAAAATTCAAATACGTTAAAAGAGACAAGTTTTACAAATATATAATTCGATGCCTTCGGTTCAAACCAGGAAGCTGATGAAATGAAGCAGGAGATAAATAAATGTTCAGCTCAAATTCCATGCATTCAATCTAATTCCATTTGCAAAAAATTTAAAACATTACACTCACAATGTGGATTCAGATCCAATGCTACAATCTGTAATAAATTAAGCAATTTTTATACAACCTATCACCATCTATTGCCACTAATTAACTAAATTCTTTCAAATACTAAGGACTTTGTTCATTCCAACTCCACCTTTGTGCTTGTTATTGGCAATCAACTTATTAGCAAAGAATAAAACAAACTAAATTAGTTACCTTGGGTGCCTTGAAAGGATAATCAGGATGAAAATCAATTGATAAATGGAACAAATCATCAGCAACTGGAGAAGCACTGTATGAAGCATCCTCCAGCTGGAGGTCTTTCAATTCTTTATTGATTCTTTTGGAAGCCATATTTGGAAGGATGATGAGAGATATGAAGCATGCTCCAGCTGGAGGTCTTTCAATTCTTTATTGATTCTCTTGGAAGCCATATCTGGAAGGATGATGAGAGATATGAAGCATGCTCCAGCTGGAAGTCTTTCAATTCTTTATTGATTCTCTTGGAAGCCATATCTGGAAGGATGATGAGAGATATGAAGCATCCTCCAGCTGGAGGTCTTTTCAATTCTTTATTGATTCTCTTGGAAGCCATATCTGGAAGGATGATGAGAGAAAGGAAAAGAGAAAGAGAAATTAGATTACCAGTGAAAAAGATAGATAGTAAAGATAAGGAAAGTGACGAGGAGAACTGAAACGAACTTCCAGGTAGGTAGCCTCTCATATCCACTGTGAACTCCAGAATTACAAAATCAGTGGCCATTATGTTTCCTCTATCTTTCAACACATCAAACATGATTTCCAAAACACAATACCTAAAGTTGTTCTTCGCAAGTGATGACAACTGAACAGGAAAACTAAACAATAGCTCTAAATCCTTAGGAATGATTCGAAAATCTGAAAATTGGGGTCTTACTTCCTGTAGATTAGCTTCTGTAATGAGTGTTGTGAGTGCAATATTATGGACAGCAAAAGAATTAAGATTGATTGCCAAGTTCAAAGTTTCAGCAATTATGTCAAGCTGATCAACTTCATTCTTAAGCTCCTCACTCCCCTATCCAACATATCTTAATAGATTCTCCACTGTCATTTTTCTTCCACCATTTAACCCTTGTACAAAAATTGTTCTTAACCCACCTTTCCCAAACTTGTTAACATCAGAACAATCAAAGAACTGATTGAGAAACTCCAAACCTCCAAATAAGAGGCCATGTCAGATTTGGAATTCATTCGTCTATGTTACATGGAATGCATAAATGCATAGACTCAATCATAAAGATAATATTGACTTACAATATGATGATTTGCTCAAACGGTTTGAGATGTGTAGACTCGCAAGATAAGCTTTCACCACAAATGCCAATTGAGTGACATGCAGTAGCAAGATGAACATATTAGCTCGGTCGGTCTGTCAAAATGATAGCCAGTTCAACCTGATCGTCAACCAGTTCATAAATATAGTTTTAGTAATATGCAAAATACCATAATAATTCAATTTGTAACTTTTCTTAGATTTAACATTATTAATAATACATATTAAGCTTGAAATTGAAATGTCAATATCTAGAATTCAAACTGCCTACAACCATTTCTTCAGTCTAAACTAACTTTTATATGGCAAATAAGTTCAAAAAGAATTTATATATTTAGAAACTATATTATCTCTCAAATGATAGTCAACAAAATAGTAGAAAATGATATAGTATTTCCTTACAAAAGGCAAGGTCCTTGTACATTCTATTCAACTAACAAATAATTTTCTTCACAGCAACTAATAAATACTTGGTAACAGATTAAAAAACAAAGTAATTATTTACAGAGAAATGTATAAGTATTTATAAAACACGGCTAGTGTATATATAATTTCTCACCAATGATCATGGCTGCAACGGTGTAATCTGTCTTTTTGATATAACACACATGTCTACCTTCATCCTCTCAGCGACACAGTAGCTACTTTTGTGAATGTTAGATTGCATTGGGTTTTCCAGCAAATCAATCACTTACTTAGTCGTCTTTTTTTCTTGGTGTTCGATCTCAATCATGAGACTTTTCACCACATTCCATTGCCCACTTCTTTTGTGGGCTCTAATCTTGAAAATTTAAAGCTGCATGCATTCCAGGAATATCAATTGTGCTTGTTGAGTATCATCCTCCTTATAAGGTTGTCCCGGCATGGATCCTGGAACAATATGATGCAAAAGATGAATCGTCATGGAAGACAACAACAATTGATCTATTCGACAGTCGTTTGCTTGGCTTTGCAATCACTGACGACCACAACTTTTCTCAGGTTGTCCGTCGTTGTAAGACATATCCAGTTCAACATCTGACCAGCCTTGTGTTACTCGACAGACAAAACAGTTGACGATTTGCTATTTTAATGTATATTTATCTACCTTAAACAATTTGTCTTTCCATGTAACATTTCACTTTAAACTTGTTATCTACTCTATTTTCCAACATAGCAAACCTACTATTTCATAATTATTTGCAAGTTTAATCTTTTTACAATTCAAAAAGTCAAAAATTACTAATTTTTAGACAAGTTAGACCGCTATGCATCTCTCTATTACTACATGAATTGTTATCTCTCATTCCCTTCTTTCTAGTCTAATCCTATGATCCTATCACATAGTGTAAGGTCTTGCATGATGTTTTTGGTTTCACCATATGGGAAATCAGAAATCTTTCCATCCATTGTTTACTGGCTAGAATTTATAGTCTTTTGATTTCTCTTTGTTTTGATCTTAATACAGTTTTGGGATTGGTGCAAGAGTCTGTAAATCATTCGTTATATCTCAATAATACCACTACTCTTTCATTCTTTTTTCGGTTTCGGTCGGAAACGGGAGGCTAAGTTTGATGTTGAGGAGACGAAGTTCGTACGCGCTGGTTCCCAGCGATTTGGTAATCGTATTTTTCTTATCTTTTACTTGTTCACTCATCTTCTTTTTTTGGTATTGGAACATCTTTGGAATTTGAATTTCATTTGGTACATCAAGCTGATTGCATCAGGTTGAAATCATGGATCCCATGTGAATCTGCATATATGCTGTTGGCCTAATTGCAGATAATATTATGAGTTTTATAACTGATGGATTATTACTGATTGCAGAAAGAAGTAAAATATGCATTGTTTGCTAAGTAGCATTTCAAAAACAACAAAAAGAAAATAAATAGTGTTTTACTTTATGCTCTCTAAGCAAAGATAAGTACTTTATGTTGTTATGTAAACTTATAGATGACTTTGTCAATTTTATGCTTTATTACAAAATCTTAGGCCATATTCCATGCTCAGCCACATACTTGTACAAGATATTATGCTGTTGAGAATGAATGCATACAACTATTATCCAAGGGTGATGACCACAGTAAGTATTAGATTGTGAAGGACTTAGATGCAATTGGATTTGCTTATGACTGGTATATGCAAAATGTGGTTGCACTTTAAAGCTTCTGCAGTATCTTTGAATGTTTATGTTCTTATGAAGATATTCGCGCCGAACGGTAGTACAGGCTCCTTGATTTCCATGCTTAACTCATTAACTTGTGTAGTTCATGCTCAGTACATATTAGTTACTGGAATCACTAGTGTAGAATGCATGAATGTTTCATAGCTAACCAGTCTTGACATCATTAACATAGAAATATATTTCCGAGAAGAACATTTATGAATTTAGTGCCAATATATGAGACCTCGTTGCAAGAAATAATGTGGCTAAATATATTTAATCATGGTGTAGGAAGTGTAATTTGGTGACGACCAAAAGAACTTCATGCCTATCAAGCAGAAACATGTTACCATTTATCATTTTGCATTAGATTTCCTCACCAGAAGCATACATATTATGCATGGAATTAACCTTTGTGAGGAATTAGATGTGAAGATGGCATCTCTAACGTCTTGAATGTTTGCCTCTTTGCTTGGATTTCTTGAATGAAGGTATCAATAGTCTTTTTGCCTCTATTTCATTCAATTTTAAATGCCATTGCTAGAATCTGAATGAAAGATTTGGTTTTATTCCTGCGGGGTTTTTTTATAGTTACCTTCACTGTCGTTTACAGTTTTGTTTTAGTAATTCAATATCTTCTAAACCTGTGTTGGCAATAGCTGAATTTTGTTAATTTGGTCTTCCAAAACTAATTTGTATAACAATTCTCTCAATAAGTAAAGTTCTCTCATTATATATTCTTTGTTTTTCTCTTTGCATATTTTGAATAGACTAGAAAAGATTTTGGTTAGGGAGATAACAAGTGAAGCACCTCTTCGAATTTGACCATTTGTTTTCAATCATGTGCTTCTTTCTTTGACTCTAAATATATACGCAATAACCAATTTTGATTAAAGTATAAAACCATGTACGAGATCTGCTTCTTTCTTTCCTGTATGTTATGAAATATTATACAACCTTCTTAGAATTGCAGTATGAGTTGTTATTTCATCATTGTGTTTATCGTGTTCTATTTGCCTAATGGCTTTATAGTTTTATGTTGTAATGATTCACTAAGAGTCCATACTTAAAAATGCATAAGAAACATCGTTTAGCATTTCAAGCTATGTGCATCGGATGAATTATCCTAACTTAATCTGTAAAATCATTTTGAGAAATTAATGTATTATTATTTCTGTTGGTATTCTTAGAACTATTTCTGACTGTATCAGTTGTCGCTTTTTCTAGAGAGGATCCTTTCAATGTGTAACTGATGAGAGAACCTACGAGAAGCAGAGGAGTAAGACAGTTTGCTGGAACATTAATCTTTACGGGATTAACATAAATATGAAGTGTTGATAAATACAAAGGGTTGTTGTAGTTATGGCAAACCAATGGATGTATTCTTTCCTTCTATTCTTACAAAGTATGACTCTTTTTTTCCTTTCCTTTTTTTTTTTTTTTGCAATGAAATTTGTGGTATAATTAAATTTGGGTCGAATTTGTAAGAAACAAAGATAGTAGATGAAATAGCTACATTTTATACACATGGTGTTTTAGGAGGTAGACTTATAATATGGGTTGGTGCGAATTATTTTAAGAATTAAGTTATTTCAAGAATTTTTTTTTACAAGATAGTTGCCAGAATTATTTTATGATAATCCTTCATTAGTGAAGTTGGAGATGACTAGGCCCTGTTCTTTTAGATTGAATTGAATTGAACTGAATGCTATTGAATTGAATTGAATTGAATTGGATTGAACCAAATTGAATTAAATTTACTGGACTGAGTTAAGATTTTATAATTTAATATTGTATTATATATGAGACTGAATAATTTTTGTGCTGGCAGAGTCAAAATAATAAAGAGTCAATTGTTTGGTTTACATAGAATGGAAGATAATATTAGACGTGCATCTATGATTATTGCATTAGAAGAATTGAGGAGATCACTCGAACCGCTTCCTGAATCATCAACACCAAGACAACCTAATAGAATTGAAGGAGAACGTGGTGAGGACTACATCTATAGATTGTTGAATGAAACTCCTATGGGGTGTAAAGAGCAACTACAACTTGATAAAGATATGTTTATGCGATTAGTAAATTTAATGGTTGAAAGAAATTTGTTAGCGGATAGTAAATATATACCTGTGGCAGAGCAAGTTGGCATATGTTTATACATATTAGCCAAAGGAGATTCTTATCGCGGTGCAGGCGATAAATTTAAGCATTCTATATCTACACTTGGAATACCAATTACACAATATGGTCCAAATGTCAATGGAAAAGTAGATTCAGATATATTTAGTACAAACCGAAAAAAATGTCATGTTAGTAGTACGGAATGGTATATCGCAACAAATTTGGCAATCACGATGGCTAGCGGAAAATGAAGAGCAATCAGATGATGAAGATATTGAAGAGGATGGTATGTTGAAATTAAATCAAAAAGAACAGGACCTAGGTGAAATATTAATGCCGACAATATGAAGTGGAGATTGCTAAAGATACTGAAGATAAAATTAGCTTACTCTTACGAAAACTTGATTCAAGAAGTTTTATCCGGTTGTCCCATACTCGAATCGTCGGAATTAATTAGTTATTGTTATTGAAGTTACAGTAGTTGAAATTTCATGTCCAAATCTCGAAAAATCGATGCTTTTCTCGTATGAAGGTGGTTCCACTTTCAAGTTTAGGAATTTGCCAAATTCTATTTGTGCTCCTCTTTATTATCGTAGGAAAAGAAGTGTAAATTTAGGTCCCGTTTGTTTGCAGAAGTAAAATATTTTCATGTGTTTGGCTTAGATACTGGAAAAAGAATTCTAGCGTTTGGCTACACCACTCAAAAATATTTTCCGAGTCTAAATTTTAAGTATATAATATCATATATATATTATTTATATTTTTATATATTATTTAAGTCATCTTCTTTTCTTTCTCAAACGCCGGAGTTCCGCCGCCGTCATCTTCTTTTCTTCGTTTCTTTCTCCTAAAACTTCAAATGAATTTCATCTAACATCCTCTCCTTTATCTCCAATCTCCACAAATTCTTATGATTTTTCAACACTTGATTCAGTAACTTTGAACATCATCAACTCATCTGAAATCACAATGAGTGAACGATAGGAAAACGGCGAGATAAACAACGCGAAAAACAGCAAGAAGGGGTGGCCGGCAGGAAAAGGGAGGTCGGAGAAGAAAAGGGACGGTGGCCGGCCGGAGAAGGGATGTCAGAGAAGAGAAGGGACGGTGGTTGGCTGGAAAAGGAAGGTTGTCGGAGAAGAGAAAGAAGGCATGTGAGGCCGGCGAGGTCGATGGTGAAAGCGGTGAGGTCAACGGAGGGTTTACACTGGCGAAGATGATTGAGGTTGAAGAAGAATGGAAGTTGAGGAACAGAAAGACACACGCCTACTTTCGGAAAATGTTGTACGCTTTTATTCTTGATGAAAATATTTTCCCAAAATCATTAATGAATTTTCCTGTTCACTACACAATGTTTTCCGTGGACTTATTTTTCTGTGGATCATATCCTTTATGTGAATATATTTACTTTTGTCTTACCTATGAATGTGACGACTTAAATTTATATTCGGGGATATCGCATATACAAGTTTGTCAATTTTGAACTTTTGATATAACGTATTTGTTTGACATAATATGAAATATGTTTCGTGTGAAGTTTGACTTAAAGGTATCATATTAATTTTGAAATAAGATTGTGAAATTGACAAATTTATATGTATGATAAAGCCAAGTATACAAAAAAATGTGACTACACTTTACATCTTGTCCATATTCTTATCAGGAAAAAAAAAAAACAAATATTCCATCAATTTTGAAATACCTATTATGAAATCAATGAATATGCAAAGTCTTTTTGTTTTAAACCAACCAGCATGTAAATCCACCCAAGAAAAAAGTATTTGAATTTTTATAATAAATTTCTGAATATTATGAACTTAAGTATTTAACTAGTTTTAGCACGGTTCGTGTTTAAGTATATATAAATAATATAATTTTATATATAATTATGTAAAAAAAATTTAAAATTTGAAATATAAATTTTAATTTCTATCTTTTAAAATCATCACTACATTTTTAAACTATCATTTTCAAAGTTA
Source organism: Euphorbia peplus (assembly GCA_028411795.1). Classification (NCBI taxonomy): domain Eukaryota; kingdom Viridiplantae; phylum Streptophyta; class Magnoliopsida; order Malpighiales; family Euphorbiaceae; genus Euphorbia; species Euphorbia peplus. The sequence continues at coordinate 2,009,076 of CP110841.1, forward strand.
ATTTTGAACGACATTTTATAATGTCAATTCAATTCTATTTCTATGCTAATATATCGGTAATCATTTCTCACATAATTTATATAAAACATGAGTAGAGCAAACAAAACATTTTATGAGAAACTATCCAAACAAAATCTATTAATGTGCCTTAAATTAAACTAATTTTTCAATCTTAAACCTCTCAGCTTTACCATTTTAGATGTTTAGACCCAATAGTATTATTGTTCTTGACTATTATTAAGCATAATTTTATACTTAATCAACTATGCAAACTAAATCTATTAATGCGAGTAAAATTGAATTGATTGTTAGTTCGAACCTCTCAGTTTTTTCATTATAAATGTTAAGGTCTAAGGGTCTTCTTATTTTTGATTGTCTGCATTGAGCTTATTTTACACCAAATCTATTTACTTAATTTTTGAAATTTTATTTTCTTATCATATATAGAACTTTTTTGAATATGAGTTTACTAACTTAGTACCCGTACACTAATAAAACATTTTATAGTGTTGCAAATCTAGCTTTCATTTTTAATTATCTATTTTTGAATTTCCACCAAATTCTCAATGAACATATTTTATGTAGAAATTCCCAAAAATTAGAATAGATTAATAAGGAAATTGAAATCATATCAATTAATAACACTATTTTTATATATGAGGTTAGTTAATATTAAAATTTCATGGAATCACTGAAATAATCACTGTCACTATGAACAATAATTTACAAATAATCAAAATATGATAAACTTTATAAAGATTTTCTGGACAATAAAATCATCTAATAATTGACTCCCTATAAACTCCAAATATAGGTATCCGGAGCGGAACACTAATTTCACACTCCAATATAATAGTGTCTTGAGAATATAATGTTGCCGTGAGAGTTTTTGAAAGTTCACATGTGAATAAAAATGATGGAAGACATAAAAAAGAGCAATTATTAATACATAAATTTAACCAAGGGCGAAGGCTATGGTTACTTTGTTTTAGTTGTTACTTTGTCCCCTCCACCATTGGATCAACTTCTATCACACTCATCTGGTGGTGTAGTGGACAAAATAACAACAAAAACAAAGTAACCATAGAAAAACCTTTGACCAAGAGTTTCAGTAAAGCTAACAATAAAATATAAAATTTTCTTTAAATCAACCAAAGAGATGCTTATCAAAGATAAGCTTGCAAATCCAAAAGTTAGAGACCCGTATTAAGAACCTAGAGAAAATGATAATTAAAAATTAGTGTAAAATAGATAGATCTGATGTTTCAATACGTAGATAACTTCAAGAAAAATAGAAAAAATATTTTGAAAAATACATACGATATAAATAATTAGCTACTTATATTATCGATAAAAAAATGGAAAATGAGAGCAAAACAGAGTCTAGATTCTTCAACTCTAAGAAATAGATCCGAACAAAATAAAAAAATCAATAATATAAGAAATGATTGCATAACTTAGCCATATATATTATAGGAGATTACCAATAACCAAGAAGAAAATAACACCAAAAAGAAAGTAGAATTTGAAAAGAACGATTTTGAAAAAGAAAATTTCACTGTATAACACAATCAATTACTTTTCATTTTATTGTCATATAAAAAGAGAGATTTTAGGAGATTACCATTTTTTCATTACCCTTTTTAAAAATTAGAGCAAAGAGAATATGAGAGAAATTAACAACTGAAATTCACAGTTAACTTCATGCTTACCTTAAAGCATAAACATGTTTGTTTGAGTTAAAGTAATTACCTGAAAGAGTGACTATGGAAACGAATATCTGCTAAATGAAATCATCCATTGCTTTCAAAGCCATTGGAAACAAAAAGAAACAATTAGAGGAAGAAAAATATGACAAAAACATTAACTCAATTTTCAGTAATTTAATAAATTATGTTTCAGAAATAAAAGTAGCATTTTAAAAAAGAAAGTAGCAAAATCTACACCAACTTACCAATGGAAGTGAATGGAATGGTTTTCAAACAGAGAATGAAAACGCATTCTAGAAAAGGAAAACTCAAACAATTATGCATTTTCTAAAATTTGAAATGCTTGAACAAATGATCAAGAAGCTACTTAGAGGATAACCGACACTGAAAAAGCAGATGCGATAAGAACTATATATGGTGAAAAACTGGAGATCAATGGTGATGGTAAAATATTCGGTAAATATAGATTGTCTCCAAGAATTACGTAACGAAATAGTAAGAAACGAAATCAATTAATGTGATTTGGAATTAAGGAAATAAGATAAAAGAAAATCAATCATTGTAAATTTGATTGAGACTAATTAGGAAAGAAATACCATTATGTTTATTGAGGGACACATATTAAGGAGATTGAAAAATATACATTTTTTCATGAATAACATAATATTATATTTTATGTGAAAGAACATAATATTATTTTTTTAATAGCCAAAAAATTGGAAAAATGGCACATAAGTTACATTATGAGAGATTTATTTCTTGAAGTACTAATAGTTTAGGGTCTTATTAAACATAGCCTCACTTTCTATTAAACATAGCCTCCACTATAATTTACTTTCCAAAAATACCCCTCCTACATATCCTCTTCTTCCTCCTTCAACCAACATTTCCTTTTCTCCTTTTTTTCAAAATCCTTCTCTTGCTTCAGATTTTCTTTAATTTTTTTCACAAAAAAGCTATTATTTTTAGGTTTTAAGACATAGATAATGCGGGATCGTCACGGGGAAAAGATAAAAAGGTTAGTTTTCGCAATTTTTTTATCGAAATTTTCGGACTAACCGGGTAAATTAGTTTTTCCGGCGGCGATGGTTGCCGCCGGCGACTCCTTCAGTCCGGCCGGCGACTGTCCGAACTGACAGTTGTCGCCGGAGGCACCTATCCCCGCCACTGTGGAATGGTCAATTAAGATGGAAAACTTAACAGGGAATAAAATAAACCCCAAATCAAATAAACTCGCATCCTTTACAACGGTGGAATAAAATTTAGGGTGAAAAGTAGAGATTGAAAGATTTGATAAATGAAATAAATGAACAGATTAGAAAATGAAAATTTACGAAGAGAAAGTGTATGTGACAGGAACCGCTACGTAGATTGTGCCAATAAAACTGAAGATGATGGAGATGATGGAGCAGTTTAAGCGATTGAGGAGTTAGAGAATGAACGGTTTAGAGGGAAGTGTGGAGATAGAATATCAATTTTTTAAAAGAGAAATAAAAGAAAATAGCAAGGGTAGTTTGGACGTCCACAAATAAAAAGTGAAAAAGTAGAATTAAAAAATACAAAAAAGGCTATGTATAATAGAAAGCGGGTTATGTTTAAGAGTTCACATAGTTTAAGATAGAAGAAATTAATGAGACGAAAAAAGCATAGAGATTACAATAAGAATAATAAAGTTAGAAAATTAACTAATTTTATTATGATAAGTAAGTAAACAAATCAAATAATAGAAATGAAAGTTTTTGTTACTATATAACAACGGATTATTAAATATAATTTTACCAAATTAAGATACAATTAATTGCAGTAAAATAAAATTCATATTTATTGTATTATTAATTTGATGAGAGGAAGGGTTTTGAAAATTTAAAAATACATTATTAATGTTTTTATAATCACAATATACTATTTTTTTTATAAAATTAATGTTGTTAGACTTGTGATAATAGGCATCTAAAGATATTTTATTTTGTTATATAATGTACGGAGTTTCACAATATAAACAAATCCATTGTGCACGTATTAATTGAATATACCATCTTCTTCCTCAACCAAAATCCATCGATCTTCACCTGCACAACCATGGCAGACGATAATGAGCTCTGGAACAAAGATATTTCAATGCCCACAAAGAGGCTAATGTCTCCGGCGGATAAGATAGAAAAAGAGGAGATAGATGTGTCTCCAGCAAAGAAGAAACAAGAAGAGGAGATCACTGTGTCTCCGGCTAAGATACAAGAAGAAGAGTAGATAGCTGTGTCTCCAGCAAAAAGAATAGAAGACGAGGAGGATGATGAATTTAAAGACATGTTCAAATTTGATGTCTAGCCCAATATAAGAAGAAAAACACCTCGGCCGGAGCCGCAACCTCGGCCGGAGCTTCCAGATAACTTACCCACCACATTCAAGTATCTTTTCGACGAAGCATTCTTCCCGGAACCGAAATCAAAATTGGTTCAAGAAGTAAGAAAGATTTAAAAAGAAAGAAATTTGTGGAGTATGAAACCCTTCTCATCTCCTTATTTTATCTTTCTTGCTGAGTCCATTAATGTGTGTTTCTTCTATTAGTAATTGCTCTTAAGAGCAGAGTTTCTCACATCTTAGAAGTGTTATTTTCGGTATTTCGGTTTTATTAACCGTTTAATAATAATAATAATAATAGAAAAGAAAACGGTTCAATATTAGGGCGGGACACGGATACCAAAATAGTCCATTTTGATCAAATATTTAGGTAAAATATCCCCTCTTTAACTAAATTATTGGCTTGATTTGAATTTGGTCTAATTCGGTCAAATTCGGTCAAAAACAGTTACAAATATGAATATTTTTCTTTTAATATTTGATCCAAGATTGAATAACAAGAATCCGTGTGCAGTCCTAATAATATGGGGTGGTTGAGTTGATTGCGGTGAGAAGAATAAGAAACGGAACAAAAGTTTCATACTCCACAGATTTCTTTCTTCTCAAACCAATGTTGATTTCGATTACGGGAAAAAAGCTTCGTGTTGAACGTGGTTGGTAACTTATCTGGAAGCTCCGCCCCGCTTCGGCCGAGCTTGCCACTCTGTCCGAGGTGATTGTCTTCTTACATTCGGTTGTACGTCAAAGTTGAACATGTCTTCAAATTCGTCCTCCTCGTCTTGTATACTCTCTGTCGGAGACACAGCTATCTCCTCCTCTTATATCTTCTTTGCCGGAGACACAATTATCTCCTCTTCTTGTATCTTCTCCGCCGGAGTCACCGCTATTAGCCTCTTTGTAGGCATTGGTATATCGTTGTTAAAGAATTCTTTAACGTCTGCCATGGTTATTTTACCAGGTTTTGCAGGTGAAGATCAATGTTGCAGAAGTAGATTTTAGTTGAGGAAGAATGACGTTATTTTCGGTATTTCGGTTTTATTAACCGTTTAATAATAATAATAATAGAAAAGAAAACGGGTCGATATTAGGGCGGGCCACGGATACCAAAATAGTCCATTTTGATCAAATATTTGGGTAAAATATCTCATGTTTAACTAAATTATTGGCTTGATTTGAATTTGGTCTAATTCGGTCAAAAACAGTTACAAATATGAATATTTTTCTTTTAATATTTGATACAAGATTGAATAACAAGAATCCGTGTGCAGTCCTAATAATATGAGGTGGTTGAGTTGATCGCGGTGAGAAAAATAAGAAACGGAAGAAAAGTTTCATACTCCACAAATTTCTTTCTTCTCGAACCTTTCTTTCTTCTCGAACCTTTCTTTGCCGGAGACACAGTTATCTCCTCTTCTTGTATCTTCTCCGCCGGAGACACAGCTATTAGCCTCTATCTTTGTTAAAGAGTTCTTTAACGTCTGCCATGGTTATTTTACCAGGTTTTGCAGGTGAAGATCGATGCTGCAGAAGTAGATTTTAGTTGAGGGAGAGGACGGTATTTTCGGTTTTATTAACCGTTTAATAATAATAATAATAGAAAAGAAAACGGGTCAATATTAGGGCGGGCACAGATACCAAAATAGTTCATTTTGATCAAATATTTAACTAAAATATACCCTGTTTAACTAAATTATTGGCTTGATTTGAATTTGGTCTAATTCGGTCAAAAACAGTTACAAATGTGAAGTGAATATTTTTCTTTTAATATTTGATCCAAGATTGAATAACAAGAATCCGTGCTCAGATAATATGGGGTGGTTGGGTTGATTGCGGTGGGAAGAATAAAAAAGGAAGAAAAGTTATCTTAAATCTTTCTCACTCCCTTCTCAAATAAAGGATTTTGAAGCATTATATCTCCTATCATCATCTCATCTTCTTAAGAAAAAAATGTAATCTTTAACCCTCCGCCCGTGGATTCCTTCCGTTAACCGATATGGAACAAACTCTTTGGACATGGGTTCTTCTCCTATGTTATGTAACCCCATCTGGAACATGTGGGTTTCTTCAAACGAAATATACTCTTGATTTAATCCTAGTAACAACATTCAAAAAGACATTATTTCATGATTTTAATGTAAAAAGGGGTTTTCATGAATTGAATTGGTAGTCATGATTTTAATCCACGAACAAATGCATTATTTCATGATTTTAATCCAATAAATCGATTTTCATTATTAGCAGTCATATTTTAATTTTATTAGAAACAACTCTCAAAATACACACAATCTTGGTAGCTTTTTTGCCCAAGAGTATTAACATCTAATATGTAAACAAAGTACTAATATATTTGACTAGCTCTTGCTAAGCATGATCCAAACCCCAAACTTCAACAATGCACTTCACAAAAGCAGCAGATACCTCAACAATACCTTGGCCCTTTCTCTTATCCTGCAATGCATATCTAGTTTGTTTATCTTTTGCTCTTAGTGCCATTTTTCATTCCTTTCTGTTGCTCTGCTTGGCAGGTCTGGAATGTAGAGAAAAATACCTGCAAAAGCACACTTAATTTCCGCAATCTCCCGATATCAAGAAACTCTTATTTGTCACAACACTCACATGAAACCGGGTGAAAAAAAATTTCGATTTCGGACCGAAAATGTGTTATGATATCAAGAAACCCTATTTGTAAGAACCCTCACATGAAACTGGCTGGAAAAAGTGTATCAATTTTGGAACAATGATCAGAATTGAAAACTAGTTGAAAGTATAAAAATTGGAAAAGATGTCTAACATAAAGAAACCCTTAATTGTCAGAACCGCAGGAAAAGTGTTTCGATTTCGGAAAACGTAATTGGAATTTTTCCGGCGATCAAAAAACCTAACATGGGGAATTGGCCGCAAAGAGTTCCGATATTGGAACAATTTTATTGGAATTGAAAAGAATGAGAAGAACGATTATCAAACCTTGTTCAATCCAAGATTCTTCAAGATTCAGTTAATTCACAATTTGCTTTGCTTCTTTGGTTTTTGTATTTCTGTTTTGCAAAGAGAGCGGGAAAACTCTATTGTTTCTGTTTTTATAAGCCAACCAACCGATAGGTGTATATTCTTAGTTTTGTAATTTTTCTTTTTTGAAAAAAATAACTATTCAAAATAACCAATTTAGATTGTATTGAGTAGTTAGGCTCTTCGGTCACACTTAACGTGAAAGTTTCGTGTTTGATTCTTAATATACTTAATTCAGAGAGTAAATACCTAAAAAGTACCTGAGAAAATAGATATAAAATAGATATTAGAAATAAAAAGTAATGCCACATTACAATGAATATAAACTTCGAAGTAAAAAAAAGTAACGGTCCAAATTACTTCAAAAAGTATCGATTATGCAGAAAACAGTTTCTTATAAGAGATGGAAAAATGCTAGAAAAAATCAATTATCGTGAGAAATGAAAATTCGAGAATATAATGACACTCGTCATCAAAGCGGAAATATAAAGATTGAAATGATCTTATTTATACAATTTAACACTAATTAAAGAAGGTGTTTCTATGGTTATTTTGAAGTAACTTTTACTTTGTTTTTATCACCATCAAATTAGATTTTATTCACTAATCTAATGGTGATAGTAGACAAAGTGATGGTTACATCGAAAAACACATCAAAGAAATGTAGGTTGTTATGAAATGAAAATTAATAAGGCAGAAAATCTACATTAGTTTGTTGGAATTGTGAATTAAACTTTATTTACAATTTATGTGTCGTAGGTATATTTCATCATTTTTTCTCTATAAAATATAGAATAAAAAAATATAAAAGTATATTTTTAATTTTTAAAATAAATATAAAGGGATATGCTTAAATCATATATAACTCCTATATTTGGTTAAAAAAGTCATTTTGCTCCCTCAAATTTCAGAACATTCTATTAGCCCTTTAATTTGTGAAAAGTGATACATTTAGCCCCATTTTCATTTATATCCACTCTCATTTAGAGAGTGCACTACACTCTCCTGAAAATTATAAAATTGGTCCTTTGATTTCTCTTATTTCTTATTTTTTTCTTCTTTTTTTTCTTCTTTCTTTTTCTTTTTCTTCCATCTGAAATTTTGGAATCCAGCCGCCGAAAATTCAGAATTAAGCGGCTAGATTATGGAATTCCAGAATTTAGCGGCCAAATTTCGGTGGCCGAAATTTGGAATTCCAGAATCCGTTAGCCGGAATCTAGAATTTTCGGCGACTGGAATCTGAAATTTCAGAATATCGGCCGCCAAAATGCTCTTTAATTTTTTTAAAAGAAAAGAAAGAAAGAGAAAGAAAATGGAGATGGAAAATTAAAGAATATAAACTTTTAGGGTCTTTTTGATACTTTTCGTATTCTTTTTTACCCTTTTACTCACTCTTTATTTTAAAATTTTTGACACATCTGCGCCACATATGATATGGAAGGCTAAATGCATCAATTTACTTTATTTGTAAAAACGAAAAAGTATAATACACTTATTTGAAATTAGCTCTTTAATTTATATTGCTAGTTAATTACCGCATTCGCTTACCAACTACAATTATAAAACATTAAAAGAATATATCAGTAGTAAAACCTATAAATACTGGAAAAAAGATGCAAGAATATATCAGTAATTGAATGAATTTTAAACCCTTAAATTAAGATTAAACGATAATTGATCAACTATTACTGACCAAGGAAATGAGACCCTTTCTTTAAATATGATTGAAATTTAAATTTATAATTTACTATGTAGTCTATAATATGTAGTTTAAAAGAGAACTTAGATTCATTAATAATTTTCATTGAACTCTAACAATGAAAATACAAATAAGGGTTAACTTCAAATAAGTATTCTGTGGTTTCACGATCTTACAAATAAAAAACTGTAAATTACTTTTGAGCAAATAAATGACTGTAGTTTGTATTGTTTGGAGAATTAAGGAAATTGTCGATTTTGTTGACGTAAACGAAGACATTTTTTGCCCGAAATGTTTTTTTGACCTTTGAGCTTAACTCTAACTTGACTCGTCAAAAGTCAGAAAAATATTTCGGACAAAAAATGTCCTTGTTTACCTCAACAAAATCGATCATTTCCTTAATTCTGCAAACAAGTCCTCAAAGACAAACACATTTTTTTGTTTATAAAATCACAAAAACCACAAAACACTTATTTGAAATTCAACCTATAAATAATTAAGCAACAAATAAAAAAAAGTTTATCCGCAACGCGCGGACAATTAGTCATTACTTATATAGAATCCCAAAACTGGAGTGTATCAATTAAAAATGCTAAAAACATGTATGGTGTGTATAAATATTATTATCCTAACATTAAATAAAGAAAAGGACAAATGCGTCATATCACAGAAACAAAAATTTAAAAAGTCGGTTTCGCCACGTTGACCCTCATCTCATCTTTATCTGCCACATAAAAAACGTTGTTTTTCTTTAAATAGTCTAAATATACAAGTTGCTCCCTAAACTTGTTGAAAAATATCAAAAGACCCCTAATTTTAAGTGTTTAGTTAGATAGCCCTCTTAGCTTGCTCAAGACATTTAGATGTGTCCTATTGCACTTATATGGAGCATTTGATCCATTCAATCGATTTCGGCTTAACAGATCAGCATGTACTTATGCTTGATCCAAAAAATAAATTGGTTTGTTAAAATTATAAAATAGCTTGTTAATTACCTAAACATGTTTGATGTGGTATGTTGACCATCTAGATTTATTTAAAATGATATATAAGCTTCCCTAATTTGATTATGCAAATATATTCATCTTTTAAACTTGTATAAAGTGATATACTTTGTAATTTATCAAAAACCAATTTCGTTCTACCACGAAGATTTAAGGAGTTAATTATACCTTAAGCGAATTGAGGGTGAAAAAGGAGAGGATGTTAAGTTTAGGGCGCCAATGTACTATTTTGGACAAAATTCAAGAAGCTTTGATGTTTAAACCTAAACTTATCGAATGCAATCTATTGATTTAGTTGAAATTATTTAACTGATAACCGTTTTATGCTATCACATAGAGCTATTTGAATAATGATATCACACAAGTATACAATAAAATTTTTATAAAAAACTCTATATAAGAATAACATCTAAATTGCTATAAAAATAGCCCATTGTAGGTGTTGAAATTTTTTGTTGTACTAGACTCTATATGATAAGTATGTGCATCGGTTTAAAACAAAATCGAATATAACCAACCCAAATTAACCGATATTGAAATAGCTACAATATTAACACCATATAGAACCGATAAAAAAATAAAAACTGTAACGTACCGATCAAAGATAACATTTTATGCTATCACATGAAGCTATTTTAACATTTTTAATATGTAAAATATATTGAGCTATATGAACGCTTTTAGCAAGTAAAGAGTCGATCGAGGATTCTCGACAAGTTTCGGGAGCAAATAATATAAAATTAATTTCAAACAAGTGGCTTGTGTTGTGCGTTAAAGGACTGCAGTTTGCTTTTGAGTAAATAAAATAATGTGGTTCACTTTGTTTGCAGAATTAAGAAAATGATCGATTTTGTTGATATAAATGATAACATTTTTTGTCCAAATACATTTTCAAACCTTTCACCGGTCATGTAAGAGTTAAGTTCAAAGATCAGAAACATTTTTGAATAAAAAATGTCTTCGTTTAAGTCAACAAAATCAATCATTTAGTTAATTTTACAAACAATACAAACCACAAATCCTTTATTTACTTAAAAGTAAACAACAGTTTTTTTATTTGTAAAAACGTAAAAATACAAAACACGTACTTGAAATTAACTCGATAATATATTAAGCTATTAAAAAAACAAATAATTTAAATAGAAAAATAGGAAAAGCTGCAAAATCTCTTCTATTGTCTTCCTTCGAAGCCAAGTCATAAAGGAACTTTCTTTCTCTCTTCTTCTCTCTATCTCTTTTTACCCATAAAAAAAAAAAAAACCCTAATCGAGATTTTTATCCTTTGATCTCATCTCATCTCATCTCTTTTGATTTCGAATATGGCATCTGGATCAACGGGCCGGCCCAATTCGGGCTCGAAGGGTTTCGATTTTGGTACTGATGATATTCTTTGCACTTATGATGATTTTGGGAACCAGGATTCCTCCAACGGAACCCATTCGGATGTGATCGCTTCTAATTCTACCAAGGTATACTTTTATTTCGGATTAATTGCAGTTTTTTCAGATTAGGGATTGGGGATTTTGGGGTTTTAGGGATTAGGGTTCAGGTTATTTGATGGGTTATTTTGATTTTTGATTTACTATGCTTTATGTTTTGAAATTTAGCTTCTTTTTGCTACTATGAAATTTTTAAGAAAGCTCGAAACTTTCTATGATCGTTTGGGTTTTCTGAGGTTTTATAAGTTTGGTTGAGTTGAATTTGTGATTTCTGGTAATAAGATTGTGACACTTGAGGGTTTTTACTTTATAGTGTTAGTAATTTGGAGGATGAACTTACATATGGTTGGGGTTTCTGGGCGTACGTATATCTGATTGGTAGCTTTACTTATTCATGTTTTGAAATTTAATGGTGAGACGGTAGGAAGGATAACGGAAATTGGAAATTGAGATTAGCTGTAATAATGTAAGTGGATTGAGTGTATTTTATGCTTTTTAATTCTGAAATTGCTTGCTTCAGGATGTATGTCATTAGTTGATTGTGTTAATGTGTTAATATTGTTGAGCAGCGATGTAAAGTTCAGCTGACATATGCGTGATTTTTGAGTTCTAGTTGTTGGCTTATACGGAATACGTGGTACACTGGTATGACCCTTATTTTTATGAGAAAACAGCAAGCACATTTGAAGTTTGTCTCATGAGTCGGCTGGTGAAATATACCCTGTATTCTGCACTTGGAAGTTGGTTATCGACTTGCAGTAGGGGGTGTCAAGATGGATTATTGATTCCTGTCGTAATCGTGTTATGCAATCTATAGACCCCACTTGTCAAACGGTTGGTGTAAGATAAGTTGTCTTTGTAAATCATGCTGTCGTGTCAAAAATTGATAACCTTAAATGTGTAGTGGAGATGAGAATGGCTGTAGGGAGTGCAGAAGGGCTGCACATGGGGCTTACTCTTAATGGAAAGAGAATTCTTCCCATTCTCAACGTAGAATATCCCATATACTGGTTTAGTGTAGCAGGGCTATCGCCTTCCTCCGGTCTTGTCCCCACCACACATGGTGTGATGCTAGGTTTTGCCACCCATGCAGGGAAAATTCTTAGAGGGATTTATGGACAATCCCATCGAGTTGCTATCTTTCTTTCATATCATGACTCCCAAATTCAATATGTGTGTCTGTGTGTGTGCAAGCATGCCCGTCTGTGTGTGAGAGAGGGAATAGAGTGGGGGTGGTTGTGCTACTGCTTGCTTACGTTCTGTTGATATATTTTTCTCCTCCCCCCTCCTTATCTGTCTACCTCATTTGTGTGATTCAGTAACTATATGTTGGGCTTACAATGTGTTTGTGTTTGAGCATGCCTGCCCGTGCATGTGTTTGAGGGTGTAGAGTGGGGATTTTTGTGCTACTGCTTGCTGACGCTCTTTCGATTGCCCCCTCCTCCGCCCGCTTCCCATTTTTGGGCTTATGGATTGGTGGTTCATTAAATGTCTTTTAATTAAAACTTGAGTAACAATATAAAGTTTCTTTCTTTCTCGTTTACTGTTATAAAAAAAGCAGTTATATATACTAATAAGACTACTGTTATACTTGTAAGCAGGATTTTCACAAAACTAGAATGGCAAGGACCGCTGCTTACCCTGCCTCTTCCTATAATCAGCCGGAAGATTCTTTCAACCCGGATATGATTTCTATTGTTGAGAGAACCATGAAGAAACATAATGACAACCTTATGCGGTTTCTCGAGGGAATCAGTTCACGGCTGTCTCAGCTGGAACTACATTGCTACAACCTTGACAAATCAATTGGAGAAATGCGGTCTGATTTAGGTCGGGACCATGGAGAGGCGGATACAAAGCTTAAAACTCTTGAGAAGCATATCCAAGAGGTGAGTTACAATCATGAAATCCTGTTTATACATATGATTGAGCTTTCTGTTTTCTCTTTTGGCTCTAATTTTCATATTGTGGAGAGAAATTAATCTTTGAATTCTCCTTGCTCGTTGATTTGGAAAATTCTTTAGAAATGTACTAGCAATTCAAATTGCTTGCGGAACATTGCATTTTGGTGATATCAATAGGAGTAGTACATTTCTAAAGAATTTTCCAAATCAACGAGCAAGGAGAATTCAAAGATATTAATAAAATTTAACATATTTGTTAAATGCGCAAAGCGCATTGAGGCACGAAGGGGTCCTAGAGCCTAGGCGCAAGGCGCCCGCCTGAGAAACACGAGGCGCATAGCTTAAAATGTATGTGTATATATATATATATATATATATATATATATACAAAAACAAACAGTGAAATAAAAAAAGGACAATATCCCATATTAAGTCTTATATGTGGTGACTTTGTATTCTTATCTAGGTCTCTATATTCTTAAATAAGATATTAATAAAATATATAAACAAAAACAAACAGTAAAAAAACTTAAAAAACCCTAGTGAACCGTTCTGCACCTGAGGCGTGCCTTGGATGAGGCTCCAACGCTCAGGCAAGGAATAAAAAAGGAAAATATCCCATATTAAGCGTGTAAAAACCTCAAGTTGGAGTACAGCTCGTGCTTTGAAATTACATTCAGGGCCCTGAACTATCGAGCTGTTAACATTATGGCTTAGGCATTAATACCCTTTTTTGACATTTCCTTGAGCTTTACATTATTCAACATTAAAATCCAAATCAAAGAAGATCAATTAAAAAAAAATTACCAGGTGATGCCTTGAACAAATTTGACTACATCGCTGGTTATTATTTTTTGTCCATATCACCATAGTCGTGGTCAATACATATTGAGCTAATCTTTTGTTAATTTGATTGAACGGGTTTTCTTCTATCTGGACTTTAGTGTTACAATTATGTAAAGTTCATAGATGTTTTTATCAATAAGTAAGGTTTCGGAGCCATAATGTTAATAGCGCTACAGTTCTGTGGCCATGGATATAGTTTACCTGAATTTTAAGATATGGTCAATTCAACTCAACTCAGCCATGGATAGAGTTTACTGAATTGTAAGTGGCATGTGTATTAATTTAATGTCATGTGCACCCATTTTATGTTATCTCTGAACTCAGTTAACTTAACTAACCTAGTAAATAGGTGCCACATAGCAGTAATTAATACACGTAATCTTAGTCAGAATTTCCGGTGTGATTTGGCATGAAAATACTCTTTATGTGATTTGATTGATGCATGACGAAGAGGTGAGTTATTTTAATGATACAAAATGAACTTATATGAGCTTATTAGGATGTTGTCCGAACTTAAGTGATTGTCGGTAAACTTTACCCTATAGTTCCGTATACCTTATCCTCTAAAACTAGTAGTTTTATTATTTCATCGAAATAATTTATTGGCAGTGGATTCTTTTGTAGAAAACTTGTGCAGTTTGACTTTCTGCCTAAAATTTTTAAATTAATGGTTAGTTAGGAACTAACGGGGATCAAGTTTAAGAGAGAACATAGGAAAAGAAGGTGGGAGAGGACAAGAGTGAAAAACACAATGAACTTCATTTTACGTGCGGTATACCAATGTCAAATGTAATCAATATACGAGCGGTATGTCAATGCCCAATGTCAATTTTTAATTGGGTAGTCTAACCAATGTTGTAATTATGATTGTTTATTAACAGCAGATCTGAAATTGATCTCAGATATAAACATTAGGCCTAATACTCGACTGATTTAGACTATATTTAGACTTCCCCAAAAGCATTAGGAGAATTTATGGTCCTTATCACTTCAATTTAGGCCGAGTTTCAAGTTTCAATGAAAATGTAGGTCTTATCGTTTGTGTATTTGTGCAAGTTCAAAGCTTTATCATCATCTTGTCTATGCGACCGAATTTATTTAAAGGCCATAAATACGAAGAGCATAACTGGTTGTAATGTGTGCTGTGCAGGTCCATAGATCTGTCCAGATCTTAAGAGATAAACAGGAACTTGCTGACACCCAGAAAGAACTAGCAAAACTCCAGCTTGTGCACAAGGAGTCATCTTCGTCGAGCCATTCTCAAGCCGAGGAAAAAGCTTCATCACCAGCTGCTGATCTGAAAAAATCAGACAACCAACCCGAAATGCATAACCAACAGTTAGCTATTGATCTGCCCCATAAGATTTTGCCTCCGCAACAGCCTGCACCCGTTCCCCCACCGTCTCAAACCCCACCGCAGAACGTGACCCAACAGCAATCTTACTATATGCCTCCTGCCCAGTTACCGAATCCGCCGACCCAACATCATCCGGGTCAATACATGTCTTCTGATCCTCAGTATCAAACGAACCAGGCACCGCAACCCGTACAGACACAGATGAGCCAGACGCCTCCAGGCCAACAATTTCCGCAATATCAGCAGCAATGGCCCCAGCAGTTGCCACAACAACCCCAGATGAGGCCGTCTTCACCTTCTGTTTACCCTACATATCCTCCTCCAAGTCAGCCATCAAATTCATCTCCATCGGAGACGCAGCAGCCGAACAGCATGGCTATGCAAGTGTCATATCAAGCAGTTCCTCAACCCATGTCAACCCGTGCTGATACCCTGCCATATGGATATGGCGCTGGTAGAACGCCACCTCAACAAGCTCCACCTCAGCAGATGAAGAGCAATTATGGTGATGGATACCCAACTTCTGGCCCTCTTCCTCCAGGGAGTGGGTACATGATGTACGATACCGAAGCAGCAAGAGCACACCATCAGTCTCAGCAACCTCATTTTCCTCAAGGCGCTTATCCTCCACCGAATCTTCCTCCTCAGCCAGCTGCAGGTACAAATATGTTACCTCGAAACCCAACCCATTCTCCCTTTGTTCGGAACCATCCATACACCGAACTAGTCGACAAGCTCGTGAGCATGGGATTCCGAGCGGATCATGTGATGAGCGTGATACAGAGAATGGATGAGAGTGGACAGCCTGTGGATTTCAATGCAGTGCTCGATAGGTTGAATGTGCATTCTTCTTCCGGAGGTGCTCAGAGAGGAGGTTGGTCGGGGTGAAAAGGCGGTCATTTGGGGATTCGAGGGGAAATCTGGTGAGAATCATATGGTTAAGTTTGTGTTGAAATTTGAATAAACTCTTCTAATTATTATTATTATCATCATGATCCGTGGTTTTTTCTATGTTCAGTCTGTATATCACCATCTATCCATCCATGTATGTTTAACTTCTCATATTTTGGATTTCTCCCTATGGCTTTTAGAAAGAGAGGAATCCATTTTCTTCAGTATTTAGCTTTTAATGTGACCATGGACATCTGGCCTGGCAATTCCCATATGAATAAATATTTCCTTGGCTTTTCCGAGTTTTGGGTCCGAGCGTGTGTGGGGAGTGTAGAGTTCAGTTCTTTACTGTTTGCTATAGTTGATGTTTTTTTTTTCGTTTTCGTTCAAGTATAGTCACGGACGGCTATTTGTTAAGGCTGAGCAAGCATTTTTGCTGCTAGCAGCAAAAACATGTTGTCGTGGGGGAACCAAACAGGTAGGTGGTTCATGTCATTTGCGTTGAGGTCCCGTATTACTTTCTAATAATGACTGCTTGGTTCTTTTCGAAATCTTTTTTTATGGAATAAATGTAGTTCACACAATAAAATGAAGAACTATACGAATTTCAATGAGATTCAACTTTAAGATATCATTAATTGCAACATACAAAATACTAATATATCTTTTTTTTATTTTTCTTGTCTTATTTATTTCTTTAAAACTCTATAAATATAGGGGCATATATAGGGGCATAATTGACAAAATATGAACTCCTCTTATCATAAATGATTTTCCAAAAAATGACCTATATTTAAAAACGGAGGGAATATAATTTTATTATTTTTGAGAAGTTAATTCCAGTCACAAACTCTTGTTCATTAAGTTTCAATTTTGTTCTTAAACTTAATATGATAATAATAATTAAATAAAAAATATTAACAAAATTTTGAATAATTAAGAAAATGACATGTAAGCCAAATGCTTTAAATTTCAACAAGCGGTATTTACGTGCTTTTTTTAATAATAAAATAGATTTATTTATATTATGTGTATTTGGAGGAATACGTGAATAACCCTTGAATCACAGAATGTACACTCAGCATTTATGACTTTTAAAATTTACATAACGACACGAACAAATTTGGTTATATATACTTCGTGTAAGTTGAGGAGTCAGATAGATTGTTTCACTAACTTAAATGAAATAATAGATCGCTTCAAAAACCATATAGCTAATAGATTAGTTCAAACAGTTTTTTTTTTGAGAAGATCAATAGAATATTTATAAGTTGAATCAATTTTCATTTTTATTTTAAAAAATTCGATGTGTTGTTGGTGTATTAATTTATTTTTCTTCTTCCAAATTTCATGATTTGATTATGTTTCTATGTTTTTGTTTCCCACTTTCATCATTAAGTTTTATTTGATCTTTACAGAAAAGCATATGCTTCTTTTTTCTTCTTCTTCTTCTTCTTCTTCTTCTTCTAGAGTTGAGAAAACATCATGATTAGCGTATTTTGATTGTACTATTACGAAGCATTTGGTAGTGGGGATGAGAGCTGAGGGGTTGGGTGAAGCCCATGTTTGGGTGTTCTAGATTAAGATGGAATGAAAAAGAAGATGGAAAAATGAATAAGTCATAATTTTATGATAATTACTTAGTCGTTTCCTCCTGAGTCTTCCTTCCTACCAAACAAGTTTCGAATCTCATCTTAATCTCAGTTTTAACCAGGGGCGGACCCAGGATTTGAAGATTGGGGGGGTTAATTTTGGCTCTAGCGTAATTTTTTTTTTATATATATGCATGTATACAAAAATGAAGTAGAGTTGATAAAATTAGGAAAAACAAATTAATGATCTAATAAAAAATTGTTGATAAAATTATTAAAAATAGAAAGGAATAACAAAAAAATAAAGTTTTCGATCAAAATAACATTAAAAAATTAAAAATTGATGAAAAACATTAATAATGTTAGGGGAAAAATATTGATGAAAAACATTAATAATGTTAAAAGAAAAAAATTAAAAATTGATGAAAAGCATTAATAATGTTAGAGGAAATTTTTTTGATGAAAAATATTAATAATGTTGGAAGAAAAAAGAATGTAGATGGTGGAATTTGAACCCTAGTCTTCACATCTAAACACATCACTCTTACCAACTCTACCATCCTTTCACTTTGTTCATTTTATCATCTTTACTGTTAATATACATTACTTTAGGAGAGCTAGCCGGAATATGTCGTTATATCTCTAAGGGTTGTGCCGGAACTGAGGGGGACTCGACCCCCCCCCCCCTCCCCCGGGTCCGCCTCTGGTTTTAACTCCAATTCATACTAAACGTCCCATTAAGGGCAAAATTGAGCTTTTACAGTGATGTTAAGTATGTTTTACTTACCCAAAAAATCATCAGCTCCTTAAGGTAGGTAAACTAAAAAATACTATTATATAGTCAAGAAAATTACTCAAAAATATTATATTGTCAAATTTGAACCTTTCAAGTATGAAATTTCTTAATATCTAAGTTTGTGAAAGGTCTTAATCAGAAATGTCTTTCCTTATTATGATTAGATTTTCTTTCCTTGAAAGCTTATTATAAATTAATTAATCTATTAACAAAATAAAAATAAAAATTACTCTAGAGAAAGGATCAAGTGTGACAATGTGGTTATGCTGTGACAACCCACTTATGGTGTGACAAGGGAAAAAAGTGGGGTAATTTTGTAATTGAACATGGGAAGTGGCAAACTTGTAATTAAGAGAAAAAGTCTTATACGTGTAAAATGGAGGGAAGGAAGAGGGGTGATGTCAGCGCTGATGTCACCCCTGGAGAGAGAAAAAGTTTTAATTATTTTCTTTAAAATGCATTTTCCCGCTCTTCTCGAACTCGTTTTTCAAAAAACATTATACCACTGAACTCGTATTAATTAGGCCGTCATTTTGAGATCCATTTTTGTTATTTATAAACGATTTTTAATTTTTTTAATTTTTCTATGGTTGTTTCAAATTAATATTGTGTTGTTTCAACAAAATACTCTGTTGTTTCCAATTAATACTCGGTTGTTTCAAATTAATACTGTGTTGTTTCAAATCTTGAGATTAGTGAGATGAAAACATTAATTCTTGAGAAACACCTAGGCACAACAAAGTTTTGAAACAATCGAGTATTATTTCGGAACAACCGAGTATTATTTCGAAACAACAGAGTATTTTGTTGAAACAATACAGCATATGGAGCAACCGAGTATTTTGAAACAACACAATATTGTTTTGAAACAACACGATAATGTTTTGAAGCAACGCAGTATGTTTTTGAAACAACCATAGAAAAAAGCCTAATTTCATCACTTCACACCCAATTGCATCAAACATAAATTTCAAAGTCCAAAGTTATAGCACTAGGCATGTGCAAACCTAACTAAACACAAGCAAAATAGAAATGTAAAGGATTTATTACGCAATTGATATTGATAAAATCTTAATAACCAACATCCTCACCAGTTCCAACATCCTGATCAATTTGTTTTGGTTTTTCTTACTAGACTTAGTATGCTGCTTTGAGTCCACCAATCAAGAGCAAAAAATAAGGAAGATAAAATTAAGAAAGGACAAAATTAAAAGATAAAAAGAGAAGATTCATGATCATCTTTGGCAAAATCATCATCTTCTCCTCACGCTGCAATTTCACACTAAAAATAAACAAATCTTTTGAATAGAATTTTCCATTATTGGACCCTTTCCAGCTCATAGTATCTGGTTTAATAATAATAAATTAAATCATCATCTTCTCTCTAATTTGTAGTTAGGGCTTCCTTGGTTTGATCGATGGCCCTTGAAGACGCCGGCGAACCTCCTCTTCAATCTCCAATTATTCTCTCCGCTACAACAGCCGCTGTTGTTTCTGTTTCTCCTCCTCCTCCGGATCCGCTGGCGGGACCGTTTCCGATCATCATCCTCATCAACACCTGGTGGAGGGACCGAAAAAATCAGAGATGGAAGAGAAATGGAGGAAACTGCGTGTGGCCGAGCTAAAGCTGTTTCTTGAGTTGAGCGGAATGAATTGGAGAATTATTTTTAAAGACTTAATTAATTATACAATTGGTACCTGTCTCACCATAAGAGGGTGTCACACCATAAGGGGGTGTCCTAAGAAATTGATAATCCCAAATGATTTAGGAGAAATTGAATGAATTGAGATGAAGAAAAGGATAATGGAGGGTCCCTTCTTTCTGATATGAAAACCTAAAAGGTAAGCTCTATACATATACAATACAAAAAGAACTAGTAAAGACTATTCTACCCTTATAAACTATATACAATATAATTACATTTATATTTATTACCCCCTCTCAAGCTGGAGTGCATATGGTTAGGACTCCCAGCTTGGAATTAATAGGGTGGAACAACTTTGGTGGTAAAGCCTTGGTGAAAACATCAGCTAACTGGTGAGTTGTAGAAACTGGTAGGGGACGAATGAGGCCAATAGACAACTTCTCCCTAACGAAATGACAATCGATCTCAATGTGTTTTGTCCGTTCGTGGAAGGTAGAATTGCTAGTAAGATAAATAGCAGACATATTATCACAAAATAAAGGAACAGGTTGATGGAAAGAGAGTTGCAGAGCTTCGAGAATGTACACTAGCCATTGAATTTCAGCGGTAACAGAAGCCATTGATCGGTACTCAGCTTCTGTGGATGATCTAGAAACTGTGGCTTGCTTTTTGCTCTTCCAAGAGACTAAAGATTGTCCTAAGAAAACACAATATCCAGAAATAGATCTTCTAGTATCCACGCAAGTTGCCCAATCTGCATCTGAATAGGCCTGAAGTTTCATCTCTGACTTTGTGGAATAGAATAATCCCTTAGCAGGATCACCTTTGACATAATGTAAGATTCGTCGAGCAGCTTGCAAGTGAAGATCTGTTGGCTTTGATAAAAATTGGCTTAAAGTGTTGACAAAAAAGGTGATATCTGGCCTTGTGGTTGTCAAGTAAAGCAGTCTGCCTATCAATCTTCTGTACGGTGTAGGATCCGGAAAAACATCTCCAACAGCTTTAGACAGTCTCAAGGTTGGATCCATTGGTGTGGACACAGGTTTTGCAACCAACAAGTCAGCATCCTCTAAAAGTTCCAATGCATACTTCCTTTGTGTTATACTTATTCCTGCACTAGAACGAGCAATTTCAAGACCGAGAAGAAATTTTAAAGAGCCTAAATCTTTAATTTTAAATTCATCATCCAAAAGACCTTTAATATGATTAATCTCAACAATATCATTTCCTGACATAATAATATCATCAACATACACCAAGAGAATAGTTAACAAAGATCCATTAGTTCGAGTAAATAAAGAATGATCACTATCACATTGTTTATAGCCATGTCTAAAAAGAAAAGAAGACAACCTTGCAAACCACTGTCTACTCGCTTGTTTTAAACCATACAGTGATTTCTGTAATTTACATACTAAATTAGATTGTGGCAAAAACAAACCAGGAGGTGGCTGCATATATACTTCCTCATTAAGCTCACCGTGAAGAAACACATTATTAACATCACATTGAAATAATGGCCAGTCTTTAATAGCAGCAATAGCTAATAATAACCTAACAGTAGTCATTTTAACAACAGGTGAAAAAGTATCAAGGTAATCTATACCTTCAACTTGAGTATATCCTTTTGCAACTAACCTAGCCTTATATCGCTCAAGAGTACCATCACTTTTAAGTTTTACTTTGAAAACCCATCGGCACCCAATAGTCGCTTTACCAATGGGCAATTCAGTGAGAGTCCAAGTTTTTGTAGAATCTAAAGCAAACAATTCAGCATTCATGGCCTCACGCCAACAATCATGTTTTATGGCCTCTTTATAAGTTCTAGGTTCAGGAATAATGCTGAGATTCAAAATATAATGTATGTGGGCAGTAGATAGTTTTGAATATCCTAAGACATTAGATAAAGGATGTTGCACTAATTTAGAGGTATTAATGGTTGTAGGAGAGTCTGGACCGAATAAGCTCAACTGATTGCAATGGTAATCAACAAGATAATTAGGTACATGTCTAGTCCTATTGGATTTTCGAACATGTAAAGCAGTATCCTCAGTCTCTACATCAGATGTAATAGTCGGATCAACATTTGCAATGTTTAGAAGAGAATCAGGATGCACAAAATTATCAACAGAAACAATAGAATCACTTCCTATATTAGGAATATCAAGAGGGTTATGAGAAACACGATTACCATTTGTATCATCACAAGCAATATCATCACAAGAAGTATCATCAATATTAATAACAGGCAAGTCAGCAATATTCAGAGTAGAAGTAGAATCATGTACCTCGGCGCCGGAATTGTGTACCTTATTGCCTGAACATTCAGTTGAAGGTGCAGTGGCTAAGGGCCTTGAAGAATATAAGTGATTACGATCCCCAAACTGAAGTAAATTTTCTAAAAAGGATGTACTTAAAGTTTGAGTGTGAGCAATGGGTCGAGCTTTCTCATTAGAGGCAAAAGGAAAAACATGTTCAATAAACTTAACATCACGAGAGACAGTATAAGAATTAGTTAACAAATTAAAAACCTTGTAACCTTTTACCTGAGCTTTAAAACCCACAAAAATACATGGTATAGCCCGAGGATCAAATTTAGTTTTATTAGTTTTGAGATCAACAATAAATACTAAAGACCCAAAGACTCTTAAATTACCATAATGAGGCAACTTATCATATAACAGTTGAAAAGGTGTTAAATTATCAAGAAGAGGTGTTGGCATGATATTAATTAGATAAGCACCATGCATCACACAATCTGCCCAAAAATTCAAAGGCAATGAAGATTGAAAACGTAAGGATCGAGCAACATTTAATAAATGTTGATGCTTTCGTTCAACTACACTATTTTGCTGAGGTGTATATGGACAAGAAAATTGATGTAAAATACCTTTTTGTTGACAAAAATCAGTTAACTGTAGTTCAGGAGCATTATCACTCCTAAAGCCTTTAATTGGTTTTGAAAAATGAATTAAAACATATTGATAAAACCCTTCAATGCACTTTGTGGCTTGAGATTTATTCTTGAGCAAGTAGATCCAAGTAAACCTGCTGAAATCATCTATAATAGTTAAAAAATATCTAAAACCAGAATTAGATTCGGTCTTAAAAGGACCCCAAATATCAAGATGAATAAGATCAAAAGTACTTTTAGTCTTAGTTGTACTAAGAGGGAATGATGTCCTTTTCATCTTAGCTAAAGGGCACACCGTACAATCAAAATGCTCAACATCTTGAGCTACATGTAATGGAACACCAGTGACAATATCCATTTTGGTTAAAGGGAAATGACCTAATCTATAATGCCATAATTGTTTATTACAAAAAGGTTTATTGAAAACAGTAAAAACAGCTCTAACTGTAGAATCAATGCTTGAGACTTCATGTGGTAGGATGTATAACCCTTTAGACAGCTTAGCTGAACCAATCATCTGCTGAAGATGGGTGTCCTGAATATGACACACACCATCAACAAAAACGCATCTAACATGAGGTTGTTCTATTAATTTACTAACTGACATGATATTAAAACAAAAGGATGGAATATAAAAAACATTATGTAAAATTAAAAGAGGATTAATTTGAACACTGCCAATTTTCTCAACTGCTATTTGTTGATTATTAGGCAGCTTAACAATAACATTTGACGCATCAGTAACAGACTTGAACAATTTAAAATCATTAACAATGTGATCAGTAGCTCCGCTATCAAGAATCCATCCTATGTCTATTGATTTAAGAGAATTATTACCAACATTAGATGAACTATGACACACATAAGATGAAAGAGTACCTGAAACGACACTACCAATCATGCGTCCAGCAGGAGCTGATTGAGATGGACGTGCGGAAATCATAGCTTCTTTATCATTTAGAATAGTAAGCAACCTGCTATACTCAGCTCGAGACAAAGTGATGCCAGTCTCTCCTTGTTGACCAATAGCAGCTTGTTGATTAACAACTAGACTTGGCTGCTTATCATTCTCAGGAAAAACGCTAACCAAATTAGCATCGACATTAGCCTTTTTCTTAGTAAACTTGAAATTGGCCGGGAAACCGTGTTTCCTATAACATTGGTCAATAGTATGTCCAGGTTTGTCACAATGACTACACTTAGCCTTCTTTTTGTTATCATAAAACTGCCCATTGGCCATATTAACAGAAGACTCAATCACCAAGTTATTTCCAAGAAAATGTCTTTCTTGTTGCTGAATCATAGACAAGGCAGTTGTAATATCAGGCAAGGGCCTCATCATAAAAATTTGAGAACGGATAGATGCAAATTCAGCATTCAGACCCTTCAAGAAACGGAATACAAAATCCTCTTCTTGATAGGACTTTGCTTTAGCCAAGATATTTGAACATTTACAAGCAGGCTGACAATTACAAGTAATTAAAGGGCGAAAATTAATCAACTCTTCCCAAACAGTCATCAATTTTGTATAAAACTCAGTGATAGATAAAGAACCTTGAGTTGAAGAGTATAACTCTTCTTGCAATTCAGATATCTTAAGAGAATTTCCTTGTTCGTAACGTTTTCGAAGATTATCCCAAGCATCAAAACAGTATTCAAACCATTGAATGCTTTGGGCTATAGAAGGAACCACTGACCTGGATATCCAGGAAAAAATCATCGTATTTCAGCGATCCCAAGCAGCACGATTTGGATCCGTAGGGTCAGGAATTGGTAGAGAACCATCAAGAAACACCTGCTTGTTCTTCGCACGCAGTGCTCGTGTGAACTCTCGGCTCCATGAGTGGTAATTATTACCATTGAGAAGTTCTGCAACTAGAACCAGACTGGGGTTTTCACCCGGGTGAAGATAATAGAAGCTTGAAGGATTGAGTGAAGGGTCAGAGAAAAAACTCTCTGCTTGTCGAGTTGGCTTTGGTTGAGGATTAATTGTGTTTGTGACTCTTGACTCTGTATTCTTCGACTCTGTGCCCATTTTGGAAGGATAAGACTTGGGTATTAAATAGAGGAACCAAAGATAACAGACAAATTTCTGGAGAACAAAGGATGATTTCCTAAATGGAAGAACAGATTCAAGATGAAACTGTGAAAATTAGCACGGAAACATGCTCTGGTACCATAAGAAATTGATAATCCCAAATGATTTAGGAGAAATTGAATGAATTGAGATGAAGATAAGATAAGATGAAGAAAAGGATAATGGAGGCTCCCTTCTTTCTTTCTGATATGAAAACCTAAAAGGTAAGCTCTATACATATACAATACAAAAAGAACTAGTAAAGACTATTCTACTCTTATAAACTATATACAATATAATTACATTTATATTTATTATGTCCCACCTGAACTTGACTCAATTACTCTATTGTTGTTCAGAAAAGCTCACGTATTTTATCACCTATTGATAAAAAGATCAATTAACCATTAACTACTCCAATGGCAACCTTTTATTGCAAAATTAATGGTCCATTTTGAGTGGAACAGAGCTTCTGATTCTTTCCATAATTTAGATTTTGAACTCTTTGATTTTATTATTTACATGTTATTTAGCTACGAATGAAAAAAATTCTGAATGGTTATTTCAAAAGTAAAAATGGTGGTTCTATAATCCGTTTTGTCAAGAAAGTAAGACACTCAAAATTTTCTTAACAAATAAGTGAAGGGCATCAAGTCGGCCAAATTATGTCTTTTCCTCAAGTTCCAGTATGCGTAAAAAGAACTTTAATTGTAAGAAGTCCACTTAAAATATCTAATGACAAGTCTATCAAATAATTTGACAAATTATATAAAATAAGTATTGGATTTCATTATGAATTTTTTGAATATCTAAAACATGAATTTATTGTTTATTTTCAATGATAGCAAAAGAAAAATGCTTAATATATCAGTTCATTGTATATTGGTTGAAAAATAAATTGATTTTCTAAATCTACACAATATTTCATTAGCTTTGTGAACTTTTTCAAATGATCTATTGGTTCAAATGACATAATTTTCACCAAAACCTGCTTATATATATTTGTTCATAAACTATTATAAAATGATACACTTTACAAATTGTAAAATCCTATTTGTCTTCGGACACTAAACTAAAAAGTTATTTGTAACCAGACAGGAAGGTTATATGGTGAAAGTGTTAGCTTAGTGGTTAAACATTCTACATATGATTAGAGAGGTTATGGATTCGAATCACACCAAAAATGAAAAAGTTCTTTTTAGCACAAATTTTTTTTGTAAAAAGAAAACTAGATAGAGGGAGGAGAAAGAGTTTTGAATCATGGGGTGGGAGAATTTCTGGACAGAGAGAAGAATTTTTAGAATACACCCGATGAGACATGACCAATATTAGATATAAAATTTTAGAAATTCTCTGCAACCAAATGAGAATCATCGGGTGTATTCTATAAATTCTCCTAATGTTGTATTATAAACGTGTTGTATAATCTATAAATTTCACATAATTATACATGGTATATTACACAAAATATGACAATTGTAATCAAATCAAACCAAATGTCTCAAAATTGTTTGTATACATTGAGTTACCATAAATCGACATCTTTAATTCAATTAACTTACATCAGAACAGGAATCCCTAATCAATAACGACCGTACCCTCTATTTGGTTCTGGCTCTGGCATCATAAGTTTAGATAGAACTGAACTCTGCAAGCTTCTTTTTTCTGGTTCATGAAGAAATTTTATTGTCTTGTATGTATGATTTAATGTCAATTATTGGATTCAGCTCTGGAACTTTTTGGTCCTCCAATGCCTTCAAAAATTCTTCCGAGACAATGTTTAGCATCTTCGTAAACTGTGATCTGTATCTCTTGAACAAAACATACCCGGCTGTCTGGTAACGAAAACACGGGTAAAGATACAAACTATTCACATTAGGTACACATAAAATGCAATGCTGCATGGACACTCCCCTTTAGTCATGTCTATCCGTTTTCGTTTGAAGTTTATTTTATGAAAGTTAGGATTTAGAAATAACGTTTGCGGTATCTGTTTTCGATATCCATGGTTCTTGAACTATAAGAAATGTAACAAAATTACCATACCGCTTTAACCCTTAGAGTAACCCGAGTTTTGTTTATTTTCTTGTCCTTTCGACCAGAAATCAGTGAACTGATTTGCAAAGATGCCACAAAGGTCTCAAATCACTACTCTTTTGACATGAGGATTACGATGGAAGAAAAACAAAATTAAGTTTTGTTGCTTCTTCGATGTGGTTAAAATGGTTGACATGGCACCTCTAGTGAATGGGTTTGCTAATTTCCGGTCAAAAGGACAACGGAAGAAACAAATTCAAACAAGAGGTTTCTTACAAAAGAGAGAGTTGTGGCGATAATGTTCCAATTCCGATAGTCGGAAGACCATGCGTATAGCAAACCTTGAATTTTTGTCCCACTAAAGTCGTCTCATTCTTATGAATAAGAGATTACAATGACAGTTTAAGCAATATATAGAGCGGAAAGGGTCCTTTTGAAAGTTCAGGGATTGAGACGTTTGGATGCAAGTTGAAGCGGTTGGATATGTATTAAGTCCGAACAAAAATGAAAGTTAAGCAAAACATAGTTAAACAATAGATGAAGTTGACTTACTTCCAGGAATGCGTACAAGGCATTAGCAGTATATATATTGGCAGGAAGACTATTCAAGAACCTCGCAAGCCATGGCCAACCTTCTTTTGCACCGTGAAGATTCGGGACACCCTGGAACTTCTGTCTGCAAATTTTAATGGAGTTTAGGCCCCGACTTAATAACAAATTCTACATAGTTAATTTTGTACAAGCAGAAGACATATTTTAGCCATTGTTTCTTCATTAAGACCCTGCATTTCGGTTCGGATTTCCGGAGAATCAATCTCCTAACTAACAAATCTATTAGACATAACTTTCACTCTTAATTGGTATAATATCAGAAATCAACAGAATTTATGAGCCAATTGATGATGGAGAGAGTGAGATATGTTCTACAAATTTGTCGACAAGGGGCTAACCAAGGCCAAATTCATATTAGAGGAATTTAGGCAATTACAGAAAAAAAATATTACGGCACTAGCCAGTTTTTACCACAATAAAGATAGTAAACCTGAATAAGAGCTGCCGTAAATTTTCATGCAAAATCGCGCCAAATAATCCGTAGTGCTTTTCAGCTGTCCATCGCGATCTTAATATCCAAAAGCTTTATAGTAAGGCTCTTTGAATTTAAATGTACAGAAAATTTCAGGTCATGTTTCTGTAATTTACAAAAGTTAGAAACTTGAATCCTGAGATATATTGTGTTTTCAGATAGATCAATGTTAATCACATGATCAATAAATCCCTAATATGTCTAGATCATCTTGTATGTATTTTTTTTAATGTATACATAAAAAGTATCAAACATTTATCCTTTTAATTTTAAAAATTCATAGATAAACCCATTTATGTCTATTATTTACATGTTACCCCCAATGTTTATGTTTCCTATAATTATTTTTTTTTATAAATACCATTTCTCAGTATGTGTTTCTGTTTCAGTTTCAGGTTTCGGAAACTTTCCCGTTTCCATGTAACATGGTCCTCAACTAATCTTACCCCCTCCCGAAGATAAATTTATGCTAGAAAGCACAACATAAAATAAAAGGGACATAAGAAACAGCAAACTATCCCTCGGAAGTAACTAGAACAATGAACCAGATGCAAAAACAAGATCACTATCAGTACTTTGGCTAACTACAATGACCTGTGAATATATCAAAACATTAAGAAAAATAGTACAACCATCAACAAAAGCATACAAAATATAATGGGTGAAATAAATATATGCCCCGTGAAAAACTTTTACTACATCATCAACTATATTTGAAGATCTTGACAAGTTCAGCTGATTCGACTCTACATAGCTGAAACAATAAGATCGTAAGAATGAACAAAAACAAACCAAAAGAACACATAATATATTGAAGTGAATGCACTACAGAACTTCAGAAAAGGGAAATTTTGGGTAAAAAGCATCCACGGCACTTAGAACTCAAGCTACTAATATTGTCTCCTCTAAAATTCATTATTGACATAAAAGAAATCTTAAAATTTACATCACGCAACATTAAAGTCCAAATTAACAAAAATCTGTAAAAACGAAAAGGAAATGGTGACTTGAACAAGTTTGACTACATCATTTATTAATTTTTAACCGAGCTTATATAGATTTGGCCAAATAATACAGAACAACAAGCTCAAGGAAATTTATGTCAAGAAATGAAGTTTAGAGACCATAAAGTAGATTACTTGAGAAATGTTCTATGAGAGAAATGAAAAGGTTTGTGCAGAAATTTACCTAACACTCTCTCTGCTGCCCTTTACTTGTTTTAGCGTCCTAACAACATGGCTCTCGAAGATTCTGAAATTCTAACCAAAAGTAAATCAGAAAACCAGTCAACATATCAAACAAAAGAGAGTGCAATCTCGGATCAAATCCATAGATAGTAATCACACTAACTGTTGAATGTTCCACATTGCTAACTTAGAAGCTACCTCGGCTTCTTAAATATAGCAAACAATCCTATCCGCTTAAGGGACCTTTTGGAGTTAGTTAGGGTTTGTTAAGACTAACAAATCCAAGAATGGGTTAAAAAAACATATGTGTTAAGCTATGCAAGTAAACTATTTCTGAGATTTTATTTTTAATCTGCTCCTGTTAATCAAGCAAATCATGAGTGTTATAGAAAGAAGCTTGTATTAAATCATCATTCAAACATTGCATCGATTTCCTACTGAAATGTCAACTCTAGAGTGTCAAAACGAGTTATGTATTGATCAATATACTCCACATGATTATACATAACACAAGTGTGAGATTCCTTTCGAGCGAATTAAGCTCCAATAACAACGAATTGAAACTACAATCGAAAACGAAAATGGGGAAGAAATTAGGGCTTACATTGCTTCAAAATCAGAGCTTTTTCTATGATTTTCAAAATTAAAGCTCACATGTATTATTAATATTTTCCTTAAATTCTACGTACAAATATTATCTAAATTACACTTTTAGATCAAAACTTCACTTATGTCCTCTTCTTTTGAACTGAAAAAAGCAGAACTGTTATGAACTGAACTGAACTTAATTTTGATGAAGTGAACTAAATTGAAAAATAAATTACTAAAACTAAATTTAACAAATAATAATAATAATGCATTATAAACAATAACTATAATAAAAAATATAATAAAAAATTAAAATTATGATAATAATAATAAATCACGGCACGTAAATGTTGATGTTGATGATGAGATTATATATCATATAGAAGAAAACAATTACAAAAATAAAATATAATAGAATTATTAAGTTGGTAGAAATAATAAATTAAAAATGAACTGAAAACTGAATACTGCTGAACTGAATTGAACTTAATATTGTTGAACTGAACTGAACTGAACTTAAGGTTGCTGAACTAAGTTCAAAAGAACAGAGCCTTAGGTAACTTATGTTAGACTAACGACCCAACTTAAAACTTGATTTGTACTAAATCATGAGGTGAAGCCAACCCAATATTTCAATGTCTATGACACAAATATTGGTCGTGTCTGTGTTTTTCTCGTAGATTTAGACTATCGGTTCTCCTTAAAACATTATGAACAACCTATAAATTGCTAATAGATTCGAGCATATACATCTATCATGCATATAAAAAGCAAGTAGGTTTAACTAGTGCCGATCCTGAGCTTTCGAGGGCCAAGGGACAAAGACCTAAAACATTATGAACAACCTCTAAACTGCTATTAGATTCGAGCATATACATCAATCTTTGCTGATGTGGCTTTTTATATTTGCTTTAAACCTATTTTAAAATTTTTTTCACTTTTTTTCTCACATGTATTTCTTTTCCATTGATTTCTTATTTTTGTTTCTTCTCTCTGATTTATAGTTGTGTGGTTTTAGTTTTCAAATTATTTGTTCTTCTGTTGTTTGCTCGACAAATATGATGAACCTGCAATCAGTCAGTTTTTCCAAGGGAGAGAACAAAAATTCAATTTTAATTTGTAATTAATAGTGAATCTGTTTCGTTAAAGCTTCAGTTGGTCCACTCTTCGTGATTAAAATTGCTTCTCTCAAAACCATATAATTAGAATAATTTACATATATTGTTTGTTGAGGTGCAACTGCGGTGTTTCTATTCCCTATGGTTTTGCTTTCTATTCCTCATCTATATCCATTTATCTTCTCTATCTTCAATTAGTTCCATCGACTTCTTTTCTACTTCCTTTTTTTTTCTTTCGATGCTGTTCTATCTTCAATCATATATCCTTATCTGAAATATACTTTTTGTATCATCTCTAATTTTGTGCCTTCTTATTGGAATTTCTAATTTGGATTTTATGTTACTTTTATCCTGCAGTTTCATGATTGACCATGAGATTGAAGAGGAAATTTCAATTTGAAGAAACTTTAAACAAGTGCATTGGGACATTGTAATGTTTATGATTCAATTTTCACTCCACTCCCATTCATAGAATTATTGTCCATGAGTTGTTCTCGAGCTTTTTGTTCCTGAGTTACTAGCTATTCTATTGCTGGTCTCTTACAAGTATATGCATTATTGTAGTTCATATGATAAGAAATCTCAATCAAGTGCTTCTGAAATACCAATATGGTAAATTAATGGATGAGAATTTTCCATGAAGCTCCTTTAATGTGGGTCATATATATACATCTCTAAGCATGCATTATGAGAAAGTTTTTGTTTTTTATGCAAGAATGGAGAGTTTATCTATATGTTGATTCATTCAACTTCTTTTATGTTTGTGGTTCTCATGGTATTAGAGTTCTTTTTTTTTTCAAAACTCTATTTGGTGGCGGTAAAGAAATTGCAAGGATGTGTTATGTTTAGTAGAGTGTGTGTATTCTCAATGCAGCAAGTTGTAGGTTACTATCTTGCTTTGGCAATTATGAATAGCTGACCTGTTTTAAGTTAAAATTCTTCTGGCTTTTGCTTGAAGATGTTATTTGTGTAGTTACGGTTCTTACTCATCTCCCTCGAGAAATTTACTCTCTCTGGGACTATCGGTCGTCTTTGTTTGGTTGACATTGGTGACTAAAAATTTCTCCGTTGAATTCCAGAATCATAATCAAGATTAGACATGTTTGAATGCTTCCCTGCAATGAGATTGCTTATGTTGCTTCTAAGCAGGTATATTTTTTTGTATTCCATTTCAGGTCAGCAAAACTAGCGACGGCTTTAATATATCATAATAGGTAAGGACAAGCAATTCAAATGCTGAAAGAAGTAATAAGATTGATGTTTGGCGGTTATGGTATTTCATTTTGTGAGAAATATAAAATCTGCTATTTATTTAGCAATGTTTTAAAAACCGGACCAGACGTTGAACCGGCGTAACAAAAGGTCCAAGGTTTAATAGGTTCAACCCAATATAATATATAAAAAGTTTAAAATACATATATATATATAATAAAATCCTATTTCAATCAAACATACATAAAAATTCATATATCAAATAATACATAGTTAAATATAACACAAATTTGCTTTTTAATTTGCTTTTTTATAAAAATTAGGGTAAACCGATTTACTGGTTGAATTGGTTTGATCCGGTTTTATGTGAATGAACCGTTAAGTAAAGAACCAGACCGGACACCTAACCGGTTCTCGGTTTGACCAGTCGAACCAGCCGGTCCTTAATAACATTGTTATTTAGGGTTTTAAATTCACCCATTCAAATGAGTTTGAATTTTCTTTTATTGGTACCTAAAATGTGCTTATATGGTGGTATCTAAAATATGTTTATATGGAGTTTTCAAAGTGGTCGTACATAAAATAATTTTGTGGATGATAACCCAATTTTGATCGAATATTTTGATTTGGTGATTTTTCCCTACAATTTCTGTAAAATATTGCATCTGCTGTTGGATGTTCTTTCACGGTTTCTTTCCAATCCTTTTCAAATTTTATTTTCTCTAATTAAGAGGCAAGCTATACATTCTTTCTATTATTTTTCTATTTTCGTTATATTAATATCTTTGTTTTCTTACTTTCTTTTGTTATTTTATCTTATTTGCTTTATTGATTCCTAACTTAATAAGCTTCGATTCGTGGAGGTCTAAGGTCACCTTTATTTTACTCTGGAAGGTACAACACTACCCTAGCTCGCTTTTAAATTTCGGTGGCGATTCATTTAGCTTACCGTTGATCTTATTGTCATAAGCAATAATGTGTATTCTTTTAATCTAAGGCGTTGTGCTTTCAAAAAAATGTAAGGCGTTGTAGTCTATTGCTCTGAGGAGTATTAAAGTATATGTTGCTATAAATATGTGTATAATAGTACTTAAAAACCGTGCAAAGCACGGGAGGGTCACTAGTACTTACAAAATGAATGAATGAAAATATTTCACAAAAAACATTTTATTTGACTACCGAGTTTTTTTATACAACATGATCTATTCGAGCATTTTTAAAATGCAAAATAACTAATTATAGTGTATATATCGATATGTTCTAACATATTTCTCTCGTGGCAAAATATTTACTATGACATCAATGATATCAAATAATTTTTTAAACAATTTTAAATTTTTTTCTAACATATGTAATAGTCAGTATCATAATGAAATTTTGAATATTAAGAAAATCAAGAAGTCTCCATTATCAGCGGATATGGAAAATTTGTTGAGTTGTTTGTTGGAACGCGATCTATGATATAGTTCTCTTTTCATTATTTATGCATTTTACATCATATTTTGTTGTTTGAAAGAGTTGAAGGGTTAATTTTTGTTTTTCAGTTCGGAGAAAATGTTTCCATTGCATATAGCATTGCTTAGTGATTTTCAAAGAATCTTCTTGCTGGAAAATGTGCACCAAAAAACCATTGGGGAAGTAGGCCCTTCTAATAACTGGTATTTTGGATAATATGCCTAGGAACATGGAAGAGGGAGAAAATGGGTGGAGGGACAAAATAAAAACACATTTTGACCCTATTAGGGATGCGTTGCGGTTTAATACTTATGATGAATTTGGAGCATCTGCTAGTTTTCTCTTTCAGTACCTCTGTAATATCGTTGCGCATTTGAAAGATTATAATAAGCGTGAGGATTTGCTGGATAAGGTATGGTTTTGGAGGGGTATGTTAATTTCTTCCCAATGCTTGATTCTGAGTTTGTTTACTTATTTTTGTTGTATGAATTTCTTCTCTTGGCATGTCATTTTGTTTACTTATTTTTTTTGGAGTATTTAGAGTTGGATGTAACCGACAAGTACATCGCTGGTGTGGTTATTCATGTTTTTTGGAAAGAAATTATCTGTTTTCAAGTGGCAGCTATTGGATTACATGAAAACTCCGGATATGAGTGATGAAAATTTAAAAGAGTTCATGCATATATAAGTGATATACATATTAAATTTGAGCCCCTATTACTTTTAGGCCCTAGGCAGACGTCCCTCCTGCCAATGCCCATGGACGGCCCTGACATGAATTAGAGTAGGGGTGTCGTTTTATTGGAATCGGCAGATGATTGGACTACAGATAAGAAAGAGCGGACATGTAAGGTTGCGAGGGAAAGGGGAGAGGTGGTGCTATTGGTTTGCAGGAGGGAAGGAAAAGGATCAGCGTCAACACGTTGAGGTTGTTCGTGACGTTGCTTGAGGTTTATGACAGCCCAACCTTGGGACTTGCCTCTCGAAACAAGTTTGAGAGAAACAAGTTTTAGGATTTGCAAAGGAGAGAGATATATAATATCTTTAATTTCAACACGTTGAGGTCGTTCGTGACATTGCTTGAGGTTTACGGCAGCCCAACCTTGGGACTTGCCTCTCGAAACAAGTTTTAGAAAAACAAGTTTTAGGATTTGCAAAGGAGAGAGATATATAATATATTTAATTTTTATTTTACCCTCCTTTATTTTTACTCATTCTCTATTATTTAATTTTTATTTTACCCTCCTTTATTTTTACTCATTCCCTATTATAAAATTATATGTAACCCACCAATACAAAAATAACACCTCTACAACTTACAACTCCCCTTTCAAGTAGTCTTTCTTCTTCTCCTCTCTCTCCCTCTAAAAGAAAAAAAAAAAACTTCTCAAAATCCATAGCTGCGAAACCACCCCTCCATTACACCCCTCTCACCCACAAATTCTTCTTCCTAAGCTAACACACACACACACACAAAATAAAAAAAATACATTTGTTTCCTCCACTGTTCTACGTCCACTTTTTCCACTTTCGAGGTTCATTTTCTCTCAGGCGCAACCCGCAGACTCTACTCCGTCGTATCACCTCCATCTCCACCTACCTGCACCGTCACACTCGTCATTTTGTATGTACATATTTTTAGATAAAATTTGTGATTTCATGACTGCTTTGTAAGTTTTTGTACTAGTTTGTGAAAACATATTGGTCCGTTCTTTATGCCTTTATTACTAGTAATAATTTATTTCAGTTCAACGGGGTCCTAATACATTAGTTATTGTTTTGACTTGCTATTTGTGTCAACATGTTAGGC
This sequence comes from Euphorbia peplus, assembly GCA_028411795.1. Taxonomy (NCBI): domain Eukaryota; kingdom Viridiplantae; phylum Streptophyta; class Magnoliopsida; order Malpighiales; family Euphorbiaceae; genus Euphorbia; species Euphorbia peplus. The sequence continues at coordinate 2,044,805 of CP110841.1, forward strand.
CCTCACAACAATGAAAGAATGCATTAACTCTATATAAAGTATTTAAATTTTGTTTTTCCACCTGTGTTTGACAACTCAAATTTTCGCTGATGTGTCAGCACATTAGTATAGATAGATAAATAATCAAAGTGAAACAAAAAACTTTGTATATAAGGAGGATGGTTAATTGTGGTTACTTTTTTTTCTTTTATCTTATTCCAGACTCAAAAAACATCGCCACCCCTATCTCTCAGTGGAGGAGCTCTCCTGTACTTTACCAGATAGATTGTGGATGTTGTTGGTCAATTTCTAGCATCGGGGGTGTAGAAAGGTTACAAATGATAGAGACGAGTAAGCATACTCCTCTATCAGTGTTGATCTTAAGGTTTCGATGGTCTAGAGTCAAAGATCTAAATATGGGCCCTCATTAACAAATACACGTAAAAAAATATGAATTCAAAAATAGATTTATCATAACTTACAAAATGAATGAATGAAAATATTTCACAACAAACATTTTATTTGACTACCGATTTTTTTTATACAACATGATCTACTCGATCATTTTTAAAATGCAAAATAACTAATTATAGTGTATATATCGATATGTTCTAACATATTTTTCTTCGTATATGAAGTGGCAAAATGTTTTTTATGAAATCGATGATATCAAATAAATTTTTCAACAATTTTTAATTTTTTTTAACATATGTAATAGTCACTATCATAATAAAGTAAACTCGAATAGTAATGAAAATATTTGAATTTCATTATGATGTTTTGACAAACTTTAAAACTTCAAGAGTTGACATCAAGTTATTTGTTAAAATCTTTTGCAACACTTTTATTTTTTATTTTTTATAAATTTCTTTTAAATAATATATGCAAAGAACTCAAATCACTTCAAACTTTTTGAATTACGTGAAAAATCCAGATATGAGTGATGAAAAATTAAAAGAACTCATGCATATATAAGTGATATACATATAAATTTGGATCCTATTATTTTTGGGCTCTAAGCAGACGCCCTCCTGCCTATGCTCAAGAACGGCCCTGGGTTCAACTAAATCCCTATTTTTCTAAATTATATTGAAAATTCCATTATAATGATTATTGTTTAAAGTAAAAACCTCTATGTAGAATCATCGTTTGTATTTCCTATTAATTGAGTTTGTAAATATAAATTCTTGCTAATTCAAATTTGCTTAACTAGTAGTTATGTTTTTTTTTTTTTATCAATTTTCTATTTTGATTTAAAAATTATTTTATGAATAAAAAGTTGTGTATTTAGGAATATTGAAAATTAGAGTTTGTTATTTTGTTTGCAAAACAATACAAATAATAATAATAATATATCCAACGACAAAATAAAGGAAAGAATACAATAATTATTTGATTTAATAATAAAATTGATATTTGTTTTAACTAAAAAAAAGAAACGAAAAGGGAGGAGAGTTAATAGCGGTGAAAAAAGGAAGAAAATGTCGAGGTAATCGTGTAGGAAAGCGAGTGGTTATTTGAAATGTTGGAGATTATAAGGATTATAAGTAAAAAATCTCATTTTAGGCATGCCAACAATCATTTCAATCAAAACAAAAACAACAATATTTGATACCAGAAACATGCATGTTATGTAGAATAATAAGGTATCACAACATTTTTCAATCATCAAGTTTTCCCAAAAAAATCGAATTGGTACCACAACTTTGACCAAATAACTATCCAAATATCAAGTTATTTATCCACATATCCAAGTATCAAGTTATTCATCCACATCCTTCAATATTAGGGTTGAGCATGACTACTGATGGTCCTATTCGATCAAAAACAATTATAGGTGCGAAATATTTTTTTTCAGATATTTGATTCAATATTGAATCAGAAGTATCTGTGTCCAGCCCTATTCAATACCAATTAGAGGCTTTCCTGTTTTTTACTTGTGATTTTCGGTATTGGTTGTTCATCCTTGTGCTTCTACTTTTTTTTCTTTCTATTTCTGTCTGACATGATAAAATATGCATCCTTCGTGTCTAAAACAACAGTTTTTTTTTTTTTTTTTGTCTCTCGTGTCCTCATCTTCTTTTTTGGTGCAAATTTTTACAGCTTCACTTTAGAACCAACCACTGATAACCTTTTATTGTCATTCAACAGTACACTTACCTTTTGCTGCCTCCTCATGATCATTTACATCAGCACCTTGATCAACAACGACTTGATCACCTATCTCTGCATTCAAGGGAACAACAAGCAATATCAAATTATGTGCTCAAAGCTTGAGCTAATTACAGTAATTCGAGCGTGTTTAATATCCTTTGAGTGCTACTTTGTTAACAATCCTTACCACCATTTGTAGGATCACTTATAGCACCACCACCTTCAACAAGAGCAACCATCTCGACATTCTCGACATTCAAGGGAACAGTCACAAGCAATATCAATTATGTGCTCAAAACTTGAGGTAATTACAGTAATGTAATTAGAGCTTGTTTAATGTCGTTTTTAGTGCTAGTTATAGCACCACCAACACCATCAACACCTTGATCGACATTCGCATCTTCAAGGGAACAACAAAAAATATCAATTTTGTGTTCAAATTAAAGTTGAGGTAATTACAAGAACTAAAGCCTGTTTATTATCCTTTTAGTACGATTTGACAATCCTTATTTGCAGTAGGCACTACAACAACATCAGCTATTTCTTCGTCATTCGCATGCTCCTCTTCGAGTTGCTCCTCAACTGCGTTACCACCTGTGATTGTGTGGAGAGACATATAAGGATGAAAATGAAAGAAGAAAATAGATGATCTTATGACTAACAAAAGTGCAGAGCAGAAATGAAGAAGGTTAAATTTACCATTCTCATCTTAAAGGGAAGAACCACGAGCAATATCAATTATGTGCTCAAAACTTGAGGTAATTAGAATATTTAGAGATTGTTTAATATCATTTTGTTGCGATTTAACAATCCTTACTGTACCACTCAGGCCCAATATCTTACAGATAATGTCCGCTTTGGCCCAAAATCTATCACAATTGGGCCCTCACGGCTTTAAAACGCGTCATGCATGTAAAGATATTTTCAATCTAATGGTGATTTCTCCTTAATTATAGACCATTAGATTGAAAATATCCTTGATTTAATGGTGACTCTCCAAATTAATTTGGAGAGTCACTCACCACTTGAATGGGATCGTTCGGTCCACATGTCACTTATAAGCCTCAAGACTCTCTATTTTCGATGTCGAATTCAGTGTATTCTTATCTCTGTCGCCATCGTTAAGTATTAAAAAAAAAGTTTATCAAATAGTCGGACAAATTATATAAAAGTAAGTATTGGATTTGTTTCAGAAAACTTTAATATCTGAAACATAAAGTTATTGTACTTTGGCTATAAAAATTTGATTTCCCAAATTTAATTTTTATTAGTTCGGTAAATCTTTTTAAGTAGTCTATTAACCCTTTAGATTTATTCAAAATGATATATCCATCTCCAAAACATCGTTATTATTAAATGTATTCGTCCACAAAATATTTTTCAAATTCTATTTTAATTTCCATACGTAGACTTAAAAGGTTAAATGTAATGTATAAATTGATAGAGCTAACATGTTTTTGATTTCATATTAAGCCAAAGGTAAAAACAAAATAATAGGGATTTGAGAATTGGGACCATGATGGCACGTGAAGTCAAAACTCAAAAGGAAGGCAATTACTAATGTGGAAAAAAAATTCAAAAATTTCAAATTTAAACCTTCCATTTAGAAACCGCGTTTGACTCTTTGGAAAAAGGATAGCGTTGATGTCCAAAATAGTTGGGTTAATTACAAATTTGATCCTTATACTTATATTCCCTTCAGATTAGTGTCTTATATTTATTTTTACAATTTAGTGATGTTTGAGATTGTTACTAAAGATGTTATTAATTTTAATAATACAGTGAAAAGTAAAATTATCTCAAATTTTTGGGTTAAATTAAGATATATGAAATAAAGAGTCCTTATAGGTCTCTCGAAAATTCGGATAAATTTACTCTTTTTCACATTTTCAATGATAACGATATCTTCAACTTTTAACTAATCTGGTAGTCTGAAACACAAATCACTGAATTATAAAAAAAACCAAACCACTATTACGAATTTGCTTGTCATTACCACTTAAATCCAACTTATAATTAACCCAAATTATTATTTATTTATTTTTAATTAATATAGTAAAACATGGGTAATAGTAATTACTTATTACAGAACTTAACTTGAATTGATATATGCATTATGTTTCAAAACTTCTCTCCGAGTTTAGATGGTACAAATGACTTTTAATACATACATTGTTTTTTAAACTTGTTATAAACGAATGCACATTATTGTCAAGTCTCTCTTTAACCATCTAATTCAAAAGTTAAATGTATTAAAAGTTATAACAATAAACGTTATTATTTTTTAAATTTTCGATTTTTAATATCATAAATTTGCATCATTTATATTTTGAACGTTTTAATATCAATGTTAAAATTAAAAAAGTCATATATATGTTTTGAATAAACAAATATAAAGGTGTATTAAGTTATGAGACACGTCTAAACAACTTTAAAATATAGGAGGTCATCCGTAATTCTCCACAAAATATTTATTCAGTAATTATCAACGGATGGGGAAGGATCTTAGGAAAATGCAAATGGACTAGGTCCACGTAACTAAGGGGGTGTATTCATTTAGGATTTTATAGGATTTTTTTGGATTTTAAAAGTCTAGGGGTATTCAATATAGATTTTTAGAAGTCCTTTGAAATCTGGTGGTATTCAATTAGGATTTTTATAATTCCATCAAAATTGAGTGGTATTGAATATTTCATTGATTTATAAGGATTGTACTTGTTGATAGACTTCCTAGTATTTTAACTTCCTAATATAAATAGAAAACTAATGCAGAAATCTCTCCTCTTTAACGTGGATTTTAAGAATCTGCTTCTTTGGCTCCTCTCGCCCAATCTCATATCCGATTCTTTTCCCTCTTTCAACCGGAGAAGAAAAACTTTGCGCCGCTCTTCTATTCACTGAGATTTTTCTCCTTGATGCTGGAACTTTATCTCTTAAACCAGTTCATAGAGTTGAGATGTTATCTGAATTTCTTGTTTTTGTTTTTGTTTAAAGAGATTGATGAGGTCTAGGAATCCCCAACACAAAGATCGTGGTTGTCTCTCAAGTCTGATTATGATGGATATTACAACCCTAGCCTCTAGAGTAAGCTCAAATTCGACAATCTCATAGTACAGATTTGAAAACAAACGGGTAAGCTAGGGTTCCTTCTTCTCTTTTAATTATGATCTCTGGCTTTTGAATGTAACTAATCATGCTAGAAATTGTAGTTATCAATAACTAGAAATTGATTCATATAGGAAAACACAACCTAAGATGACGGATTTATGAAGTGGCAACTCTGCAGATTCTTTCAAGTATTAGCTTGTAAGTTTATTGCTTAAAGCTGATTGTATCTGCTATTACAGGATCAAAGAACCACCATAACAAATCCTAAAGTTGCTGAAATTGAAGTTTCTCTTTATAGAACCTTCAAGGTGGTTTGCATCCGCTCTTTTTTTTAATCATGTCTCACCTATTAATCTTGGATTGTTTTCTTTCTGTATGTGCCTATGTTGAGTGAGATGGTAATCCTAGCTTGACATATTACCATTTGAAATTTCATAACATGAACTGTATTGCAATCAGTAGTTAGACTCCTTACTTAATCCAACGAATGTGATTGGATATGTTATCGTGATGTTGTTCTAGCTTTCATTACATTGACAAAATCATTATTTTGCTTTTTATTGCTTAGTTGGTAAGACCAATTCCGAGTTCTTTGTTTAAAATTTTCTTGCTTTCAAATTTAGTTGTGGTTGGATTCAATCTCCTTTCACTTTTGGCTATGTTTTTCTATAATGTAAACTTGATTGGTGGTATCTCTTTTCACTTTTTGGTTATGTTTTTCTATAATGTAAAATTGTTTGGTGTGGGTTTGTAGTAAGCTATCAATTTCTGAGTATAATTACTCTAGATGAATTTAGTAATTGGATTCTTATATGGATTAGTTTGATTAGAAATCTTATATAAAGTTAACTTTTCTAAACTTAAAATGTGATGGACGTATTCAACTGTCTATAGATTTTTGCTTGGATTGGCAGTTCTTGGATAATGATGCGACTGAACCAATGTTCTTAGCCTCCTGGATTACAATGTAAGGCTATGAGATAAAGTGAGTTTATCACTTTGTGACATACTAGCCTTTTTGTTATTTTATCACTTTCTGATTCACCCTTATCTATTTACATGTATGGATAACTAGCTTTGTTTCTATTTTTTTTCATCAGTTAACTATGGTCCTATTACTTCTGTTTTGAAATTGAAGCACAAGGGTCAAAAAATTTATGCTCGTGGTCTATGAATTGATCTCTATAATTACTCCTTAAATGGCTACAAACCTAAGAGGTCCTCTTGTCTTGGTCTATTAGGAACCTGACTATAAATTCTGTGAGTTTGTGATTGCAGTCTATGTTGGAATCGTGGAGCTAGCTTGTGTTTGTGTTCTTGGTCTAACTGACATATGTCACTGATGCTTTTAGAAACAAATTCTTAATCACTTTTATCTTTTTTTTTTTCAGGAATATGGTGGAAAATTGATTATGAACATGAAACAGTTCGAGGTCTATTTTCTTTTATCTTTGTTGATGACATTCTTTGAAATATTGTCAAACATTAACCATTTTGGTAGTGTTGATTTCTGATTTTGTTTACTTTAGTTATATTTATTACCTTCCTTGTAATTAATGTAATACAAAAGACATGATGAACCTTGTTTAATCCAAGTTTTATTCTGGTCTTGTATAGAGAAAGAGTTCCCTTCAATCCAAATAAATTATAAGCATGCGATAAATTTTAGTAATTTTTGGAAATTAATCACCGACAAAAACTTGTTGGAAATTTGGCATTTTATGGTATATAACAATCTGTAGACTTTAAAAAGTTTATGAAAACAATCTAATAGAATCTGCATAGATTTATAACAATCCATGGAATTAGCAGAATCCTTTAGAATCCATGGATTCTAACAAGTCTGTCAAAATCTTTTAAAATCTGGATTGAATACGCCCCTCTAAAGTGAGTGGAAGCTTAGAAATTGCTTTCCCCGCTAATAATTTAATTTAAAATAACTTCCACTTTTAGGGAATTATTCAAATCCTCCACGGAAAAAAAAAAACTTTGATCATTTTTTTTGGGCAATAATCCGTTTTAATTCAACTTTGAGCTACGAAATTTTTTACATACTTTTACTAACCAGAAAAATAAAGTATTGAATGTATTTGAATTGAAAATTTAGATTAGTTTCCACAATTTTTGAAAGTTGATTTTGTTATATTACTTATTTTTTCAGCTACCATCCCTATAGTAAATAAAGTAAATTTTTTTTATGATATTCTGTATTTGTTTACATACAAATTTTAACTTTCATTTTTAAGAAAATACATAAGGTAAGTTTATCGAGGTTGGATTGGAAAATTGATTTTGATTTTTGAGTAAATTAGTTTTAGCAGTAAGTTATTAAAAAGCGATTAAGTCAATTATATAAAGAAAATCACTTGATATCATATGTTGTAGATTCTTACTAAACATAATAAAAGACGTTAAAATTTTAGTCGAACAATTAAAAACCTTTAACAATTAATCAAAAATTAATCCAGAACTGTTTACAAACAGATCAAATTTTGAACACTTAAATGAGACTAAATGATCTAATTTTGAGTGTTTAAAGACCTAAACTGTTATGTAGAAAATCAATCAATGATATCCCAAAATTAAATACCAAAATCTACAACTAAGGAAAGCATTTAATTTATTCCCAAAACATGAAAAATTTAATGTTATCATTACAGAAGTCATAATACATCTATTATTTTCACCTCCCAAACAAAACACATACAGTTGAAAAACTTGAAACGGTAAAGTTCCCATACAATCCGTTACACAATCTCCCACGCGCCTATATATACTCACTCCAAATCTCCGTTTCGTCGTCGTCGTCACAATACACGATTCACCCCCTCATTTTCTCTCAATCCCTCAGAGCGCGTTCCTCCCACGCGCCGTTCAGATGCGATGGCCGCCGCCGTCCGCCACCGCACACCGTCGGGATCAACTAGGTCTAACAGGCAACAAGAACCAGAAGAAGACGAGCCGTACAACATCATTCCCGTCCACAACCTCTTAGCAGACCACCCCTCACTCCGTTACCCGGAGGTACGCGCCGCCGCCGCCGCCCTGAAAACCGTCGGAAACCTCCGGAAGCCGCCGTACGCTCAATGGCATCCGTCTATGGACTTACTCGACTGGTTAGCGCTTTTCTTCGGATTTCAACTTGATAATGTTCGGAATCAGAGGGAACATATTGTTCTTCATCTTGCTAATGCTCAGATGCGCCTCACTCCGCCTCCCGATAACATCGACACGCTCGACGCCACGGTGCTGAGGAGGTTCCGTCGGAAATTGCTCAAGAATTACACGCACTGGTGTTCTTATCTCGGTAAGAAATCGAATATCTGGATCTCGGACCGGTCGAGCCCCGATCACCGTCGTGAATTGTTGTATGTGTCTTTGTATTTGTTGATTTGGGGTGAGTCTGCGAATTTGAGGTTTATGCCTGAGTGTATTTGTTATATTTTTCATCATATGGCTATGGAATTGAATAAGATACTTGAGGATTATATTGATGAGAATACTGGACAGCCGGTTATGCCTTCGTTTTCCGGGGAGAATGCGTTTTTGAACTGTGTTGTTAAGCCGATTTATGAGACGGTTAAGGCTGAGGTGGAGAGTAGCAAGAATGGGACGTTGCCGCATAGTGCTTGGCGAAATTATGATGATTTGAATGAGTATTTTTGGACTAAGAGGTGTTTTGAGAAATTGAAGTGGCCGATTGATGTAGGGAGTAATTTCTTTGTGATTTCAAGTAAGCAGAAGCATGTTGGGAAGACGGGGTTTGTGGAGCAGAGGTCGTTTTGGAACTTGTTTCGGAGTTTTGATAGACTATGGGTGATGTTGATACTGTTTTTGCAGGCTGCTATTATTGTTGCTTGGGAGGAGAGGGGGTATCCGTGGCAGGCTTTGGAGGATAGGGATGTTCAGGTGCGGGTTTTGACTGTGTTTCTTACGTGGAGTGGGTTGAGGTTCTTGCAGGCGTTGCTTGATGCAGGAATGCAGTACAGTTTGGTGTCGAGGGAGACGTTGGCGCTCGGGTTCAGAATGGTTTTGAAAGCTGTGGTTGCTGCTGGCTGGATTCTTGTATTTGGGGTGTTCTATGGGAGGATTTGGAGCCAAAGGAACAGTGATCGGAGATGGTCTGCAGAGGCCAATAGGAGGATTGTAACTTTTCTAGAAGTAGCATTGGTGTTTGTGTTGCCTGAGTTGTTGGCATTGGCTCTATTTATAATTCCATGGATCAGGAATTTTCTGGAGACTACAAATTGGAGGATCTTTTACATGTTATCTTGGTGGTTTCAGAGTAGGAGTTTTGTTGGTCGGGCATTGAGGGAGGGGCTTATTGATAATATCAAGTATACTCTATTTTGGATTTTGGTTTTAGCTACTAAATTTGCTTTCAGTTACTTTCTCCAGATCAAACCCATGGTTAGGCCATCAAAAGTGTTGGTGAATTTTAAGGATGTGGAGTACGAATGGCATGAGTTTTTTGGTAATAGCAACAGGTTTGCAGTAGGGTTGTTGTGGCTGCCTGTGGTGACGATTTACTTTATGGACTTGCAGATTTGGTATGCTATTTATTCTTCTTTCGCTGGTGCAGCAGTGGGTCTATTTGACCACTTGGGTGAAATTCGAAACATCCAGCAGTTGAGGTTGAGGTTTCAGTTCTTTGCAGGTGCGATGCAGTTTAATCTGATGCCTGAAGAACAGCTGTTAAATGCTAGGGGGACCTTGAGAAGCAAGTTCAAAGATGCCATTCGGCGGTTGAAGTTGAGGTATGGGCTAGGCCGTCCCTATAAGAAGCTGGAGTCCAATCAGGTGGAGGCAAACAAGTTTGCATTGATCTGGAATGAAATTATGATGACTTTCAGAGAAGAGGATATTATCTGTGATGGGGAACTCGAGTTGTTGGAACTGCCACAAAATTCTTGGAATGTAAGAGTTATTCGCTGGCCCTGTTTTCTACTCTGTAATGAGCTATTGCTTGCTCTTAGCCAGGCAAGAGAGTTGGTAGATGCTCCAGACAAGTGGCTCTGGTATAAGATAAGCAAGAATGAATATCGGCGCTGTGCTGTTATAGAAGCTTATGATTGCATCAAGCACATGTTCCTTGAGATTATCAAGGTCAACACTGAAGAGCATTCAATTATCACCGTCTTGTTTCAGGAAATTGATCACTCGGTGGAGATTGAGAAGTTCAGTAAAACTTTCAACTTGGCCTGTCTGCCTCATTTTCATACGAAGCTGATAAAACTTCTTGAACTGTTGAATAAGCCCAAGAAAGATCTTACACAGGTGGTGAATACTCTGCAGGCACTGTATGAGATAGCTGTACGAGAGTTCTTCAAAGAGAAGAGGAGCACGGAACAATTAATGGAGGATGGTTTGGCTCCTCGTGACCCTCGTGCAATGGCAGGCCTGCTCTTTCAGAATGCAATTGAATTGCCTGATGCTAGTAAGGAAACCTTCTATAGGCAGATCAGGCGCTTGCACACAATTCTTGTTTCCAGGGATTCAATGCAGAACATTCCCAGAAACCTAGAAGCCAGACGTAGAATTGCATTTTTCAGTAATTCCCTCTTTATGAATATGCCCCATGCTCCCCAAGTTGAGAAAATGATGGCTTTTAGTGTTCTGACCCCTTATTACAACGAAGAGGTGCTGTACAGCAGAGAACAACTTCGAATTGAGAATGAGGATGGGATTTCCATACTGTACTATTTGCAAACAATCTATGCCGATGAGTGGAAGAACTTCATTGAAAGAATGCACAGAGAAGGAATGGTGAAGGATGGCGAACTGTGGACAAACAGGTTGAGGGAGCTTAGGCTTTGGGCTTCTTACAGAGGCCAGACGTTGGCTCGTACAGTCAGGGGAATGATGTATTATTACCGTGCACTTAAGATGTTGGCTTTCCTTGATTCTGCTTCAGAGATGGATATCAGGGAAGGTTCACGAGAACTTGGCTCAATGAGGAGAGATGGTGGTTTGGACGGCTCTGAAAAGTCTCCTTCCCGTCGCAGTTTAAGCAGAAATAGTAGTTCACTGGGTTTGATGTACAAAGGTCATGAATATGGCACTGCTTTGATGAAATATACATATGTTGTTGCATGCCAGATATATGGGACTCAAAAGGCAAAGAAGGATCCTCATGCTGATGACATACTGTATTTGATGGAGAATAATGAGGCTCTTCGAGTTGCCTATGTTGATGAGGTAAACACTGGGAGGGATGAGACTGAATATTACTCTGTGCTTGTTAAGTATGATCAACAATTGCAGAAGGAAGTCGAGATCTACAGGGTCAAATTGCCAGGTCCCTTGAAACTTGGGGAGGGTAAACCAGAGAATCAAAATCATGCTCTCATCTTTACTAGAGGTGATGCAGTTCAAACCATTGATATGAACCAGGATAACTATTTCGAAGAGGCGCTAAAGGTGAGAAATCTTTTGGAAGAATACAGGCGCTACTATGGAATTCGGAAGCCTACTATCTTGGGTGTCAGGGAACATATTTTTACTGGTTCTGTCTCTTCATTGGCATGGTTTATGTCGGCCCAGGAAACAAGTTTTGTCACCTTGGGGCAACGTGTTTTAGCTAACCCTTTGAAAGTTCGGATGCATTATGGCCATCCTGATATCTTTGACAGGTTTTGGTTTTTGACTCGTGGTGGCATCAGTAAAGCTTCCAGGGTGATTAACATTAGTGAAGACATATTCGCTGGATTTAACTGCACTTTGCGTGGAGGAAATGTCACACATCATGAATATATTCAGGTTGGCAAGGGAAGGGATGTCGGGATGAATCAAGTTTCCATGTTTGAAGCTAAGGTTGCAAGTGGAAATGGTGAACAGATTCTTAGCAGAGATGTCTATAGGTTGGGCCATAGGTTGGACTTCTTCCGGATGTTATCGTTCTTTTATACCACTGTGGGGTTCTATTTCAACACAATGATGGTTGTTCTAACAGTCTTTGCTTTCCTATGGGGCCGGCTTTATTTTGCTCTTAGTGGTGTTGAGGCTTCTGCTATGGACAGTAGCGCTAACAATCAAGCACTTGGTGCTATCTTGAATCAGCAATTTATCATTCAACTTGGCCTCTTCACTGCTCTTCCTATGATCGTAGAAAACTCTCTTGAGCATGGGTTCCTCGAAGCTATCTGGGACTTCTTGACTATGCAACTTCAACTCTCATCTGTTTTCTATACTTTCTCTATGGGAACCAAAACTCATTTCTTTGGCCGAACTATCCTTCATGGTGGTGCGAAGTATCGTGCAACTGGCCGTGGTTTTGTTGTGCAGCACAAGAGTTTTGCGGAGAACTATAGACTCTATGCTCGTAGCCATTTTGTGAAGGCAATTGAGCTTGGCCTGATACTTGTAGTTTATGCCTCGCACAGTTCTGTTGCAAAGGACACATTTGTGTACATAGCATTGACCATCTCAAGTTGGTTCCTGGTTATATCATTTATAATGGCTCCATTTGTTTTCAATCCCTCTGGCTTTGATTGGTTGAAAACTGTGTATGACTTTGATGATTTTATGAACTGGATTTGGTACAAAGGCGGGGTGTTTGCAAAAGCTGAACAGAGCTGGGAAAGATGGTGGTATGAGGAACAGGAGCATTTGAGGACAACTGGTCTTTGGGGAAAGATACTGGAGGTAGTTTTGGATCTCCGCTTCTTCTTCTTCCAATACGGGATTGTTTACCAGCTACGCATTGCTGCTGGAAATACCAGCATAGCTGTTTATTTGTTGTCTTGGATTTATGTTGTTGTTGCTTTTGCTATTTATTGGGTGCTGGCTTATGCGAGGGACAAGTACGCTGCAAGAGAACACATCTACTATCGTCTAGTTCAGTTTCTCATCACTACACTTGCAATAATTCTGATAGTAGCCTTGCTTGAGTTCACAGATTTCAAATTTGTGGATATATTCACCAGTTTCTTGGCTTTTATTCCTACTGGATGGGGCATGCTATCAATTGCACAAGTACTACGTCCCTTTCTGCAGTCTACTCCACTTTGGACTTCAGTGGTTTCTGTGGCTCGGCTCTATGATATACTGATGGGAATAGTAATTATGGTCCCTGTAGCGTTTCTGTCTTGGATGCCTGGATTCCAATCAATGCAGACAAGGATACTATTCAATGAAGCGTTTAGCAGGGGACTCAGGATCTTCCAGATTGTTACAGGAAAAAAGTCATAGGTTGACTTATGGTTTGAGGTAATTGTCCTGGCTATATTTTCCTTTTCAGTCTTTATTCTTCAATTATGTTTCTTTCTGATGGTTTTACTCAAGTTCACATTGAAAAAGTTGACAATATTATACATGCATCTGAAATATTAATATACCATTTTATGCAAGTTTTACAGATACAGATGTCTTCTGCATCATTTGCTTTAATTGGAATGGAGAGCTGTTTAATTTACCTTTTCTCCATGTAGTTATTAGATTCTGTGGCACCGTTAAATGATTAATTTGTTATTGTTCTTTATGTGGATTTATTTTGCTGATATGATGTCCATTATTAAAAATAAATGAACAAGGGGCAATAGAGAATGTGATATTTTTAACTGCATGCTGAACGTCCTGTCCTGGTTATGCACCACTCAACTCTTTGGATTTTAGTGTTATGCAATGCTTATAGTTAGGTAAGAGCCAAGAGTAGTTCTTAATTATTATACCTGACATCCCTCACATGTGAACAACACCCCTTGGGCTTGAAGGGTGTGCAAAACATGTTATCTTATAATGTGTTGAGATTTCATTAACAAATGTAGTTTTGTTAGGACTTGAACCACGGATGCTATCGCCCTAGTATCTAGTAATAGGAAGGGAACGATTTTTCAGGTTAGTTTAAGGGCTTCTCTGGACTGAACCCTTCGATCTCTTGATTTAAAGACTTGTTAGAGAAAACCCCTACAATCTCTTGAAGTTGAGGGCTCCTTTAGAGAGAGCCCTCCAATATCATTAGAGTAATCTTCTGGAAATATATTTTTTCTCTATCCTTTTAATTCAGAATAAATAATACATAAGGGCCTGTGACTGCAACTTGTGCTGTACAGAACATTAAGTGACCATTGTAGTCCCTGTCTAAGGTAATTATTATGTGACCTGGCAGTTTTCATTACAAATTCAAACTTAGAAAAAGCTAAAGGCATGTATGAAATAGTGGACATCAAAGCCTAGGACAATGAAGACGCGCATCAGTTTTATCATTGGCTGCTGCACATAACACTGTACCTTTAGGTTTTGGAAGAGTAACTCTAAATACGTCAAAGAATCATTTGACCCACAGCTTAAGTTGACAGGTAAGGCTCAAGAGTAACTCTTATTATTGTTATTACTATTATTATATACCATGTTTTAAGTAGAAATAGCTAACTTAACTGGGTTCCAGGATTCCCTTATTTATAGCATTCACATATCTGAGGTGGCATTAATTGGCCGAAACTAAGCTTCGGTTGCTAATTTGAGCATAGTGAAAGTTCTCTAACATGCTACTAGTTGCACTAAATGGCAATAGGCTCTCATGCAGAATAGTTCTGTAACTTTTTCATGTAAAGGCATGAACTCTAACATTGGAATACCATCTCAAACATCTTTTAGGTAAGTAGAAATTCATCTTTTTCTTGAGGTAGGCTATAATTAGAGTCATCAATAGAATGACCATTTTGCACATGAAACTGCATATTCTTAATTCTTTTGGTGTAAATGGATTTCCTGATTTGTACTATCATTTTTAGTCCTAAGCTTTTGTAAAAGGTATATGGATGTAAAATATTTGTAGCTATGAAGCCGTTGGTCATAGGTTCTTTATAATTAACTGATCTAAGATTTTGCGAGATATGGTGGGTTGTATAACTGTGATTTCTTTATATACGGAAGATATTTCGTTCTCCTATATGCGGCGTGGGAATTTGAATTGCATCTTAGTACTTGGGTGATTGAAACCTGATGTAGTGAATATGTTCATTTATATTTCTTTTAGTACAAGAGAAGCTTGTCTGCTAATATGTATAACATATTAGGGTGTCAAGACGGGTTGTCTTGTCATCATCGTGTTATGTGATTTCACATAATAAATGACACAAGGTCGTTGTATCAACACACACACACACACACACACACACACACACACACACACACATCTATTGAGAGAGTAGTTTTCCGAAATGTTCTGCATTTGCATTTGTATTTGGTGAAAAAAAGAGGAATACAAGTTGCATTTGGGAATTGAAACCTCCAATTCAATATAATACAATATACTAATTGCATGAATTTTTAACTACAAACATTGGATCTCATTATACAATTTGTTCTGTGGTTTGCAGGGAGAAGAAAATAATCACGGCCACCTATATTTCAGTTTGGGGATTGCTTCAGACACTAGAAGATAATTTGGAAAGGACCTGGAATTTTTACGCTGAAAAGTTGCATTTTTTCTGAGCAGTAGTTGCTAAACTCGAAGTTCAGCTAGTTTACCTGCTGTTCTTGTATAGGTGAACTCTTTTAGCTTTTATCTAAACCTTCAATTGGATGACAACCGAAATAAATATTTTTTGGTTACTAAGAGAATCTGTTTGGTTCCATTATGCAGCTCTATAGTTTGGAGGCGGTGCATCAAGACTGAGAAAATGTGTGATGTTGATTGTCTTTCAATTCGTGTGAGAAGTCGACAAAGGAAATTGACTTGATCTGACAACTCTGAAAGGAGGGGGAAGAACATTCTATCTTGGCTATTCATTTTCCAGGTTCATCTTTTCATTGCTGTTGTAATTAGTCAGATATATTGTGTTTATTCAGCTCGTTTAGTCTTGGCATATAGTGTCGTCTATACTGAGGTTAGTAAGTAAAGTAGTCTGAGATTGGTAGGGTATTTATTTGTAATTCTTTTGCTATGTGCAGCAGCAATTATTTTTGTTCCAAATTTTGCTTTGTTTTGATTGGTTTATCTGTTTTTTCTTGTAATAGTAATATCCACCTATCCTTTTGACTGATTTACAGACTAGAATATACTGAAAGTTGTGCTCCAGCTTTAACTTTACGAGTCACCTTTTGTTAGTGTTCCCTGTTCCTTTATATCTTGTCTACTAGATCGGTTCGGTTTAGTTCACGGATTGGAAAATTTCTAGAATTTTACCTAATCAATGTTAGAATACAACTTGTTTTGGTTCTAAAGAGAAGTCGATGGTTTAATTCAACTTTGCGTCTTTTTATTCAGGTATTTGGTCTCGTCCAAATCTGCCTTATGAAAAAATTAACAGAATCTTTATTTATGTCAACTAGTTTTCTTTTGTTTATATTCTTAACATCCACCTTATGGCTGCTTTAGACTTCAGAATATTCTGGGTGTATTAGCATCTTTTGTTCCTTTTTCCTGTTTTTCTTTTCTTTATTTGTATTTTGTCCAGTGTCTATCTCTTTTTGCTTCATTACAAGCAGTCTTCTTTATTTCCATGTGGGCCTATGAACTCAAAGTTACCATGGAAGCTAAAAATAGACAGCAAATAGCCCTTTCATCTTAGAGCCTCCCGTTTACTAATAGATATTGCAAATATTGGTGCACAATATGATCATTTCTTGCATATTCTGCATATGCAGACATATCTTAATTTGTCTTCATAAAGAAAGAAAAACTTAGAATTAAAAGGCTTTACCCTATGAGAAGAACCCAACTTCAGAAGGCCCAACTTCTGTTTGGGGTTTGATGTGATCATTATCCTTTATTCATATCATATCCCAAGTTAACTTAATCAATAGCCTTGCACTTTGCACTTGGACAAAAAAATTGAGCAACTCTTTGAACTTTCATGTTTCGATAGTCATTTCGTTTTGCTTGCACCAAGGTCAATTGATCCTTACTCTTGATTATCAGTTGTTTCGAAAGCCACCAAATTGCATAAGACGTAGGTAGTCTTTTGAACTTTATCAGGACAATTAACTACGGATTAAGGATCGACTGAGTAAATTTTAAGCAAGTTGATGAGCTACTAAAACAACATGAGAGTTCAAATGTCCAATTAGGTTTTTTGGATATATTCAGTTTCAATTAACTACATTTTAAACACGAAGAAGATGAAGTTCAAAGGCCAATTCATGGAGCTACGATTCAGCATCTATCCAAAATGCTTTTTGGATAATTTCATGGAGCTAGGATTCAGCTAATGAATGACTTGTCATTCAGAAAAAATAAATAAATTTGAATAGTAATTTAGAAATACAAACTAAAAAAAGAAATACACGTAGCGGGGTCATTATATATTTTCATAAAAAGCATTAATTGCTTGCAGTATGTCAATGAATGTTATGGGCCAGTTCTGAATACGCGGCTAGTTTTAGACCATCTATTCGGGTTGATGCATTGTTGGCCTTTTAACTTAGTAGAACAACCGATTATCGAATTTACGGGTTGTCTTGTTAGCTCATGTTAATGTGGGCAATTCTTTCATTGTTCGAGCTAGTGTTGTAATCAAATTTATGATCTGCGACGATGTCACCATTACTACTACTTAAATGTTTTTTGACAGCTAGTACTACTTATGTTGTTAACGGTATTACTAATAAAAGATGATTAAATTGCATCTATAGTCTTTTAATTTTTTAAATCAAATTTTACTATATTATGATCCATGAACATGGTATTCACTATCCTAGCAACTCTTTGATTCTTGATAAAGTTAAAATGACTGATTTTAATGTGAAAAGGTCTACTAGCTCTCTGACATTAATCTTTCTAAAGCTCTAGTTATCACTCCGCACAACTTTGTTCGCTCGCTCTATGGATTTTTTTATTCATACGTACCCTTTTTACACTTGATTCAATGGTGGCAAGCTCTTTTTGCTTTAATGCTTTGATTAGTGCTACTACTCACAACTACATACTTCATTCATATCCAATCAATGAGAAATTAAGAGTGCATGTTTCTTATATTCTACGGCAATGTGAGATTGGATCACAGTAATATTTACAAATTGGAAATGCTCCTAATGATATTTAAACTTTTCACGGACTCGTTTTGAGTATTTTTGATAATAAAAGAAATACATTACTAAAATATACTTCATCCGTTTCATAATATTTGACGTTTTGGAGAAAAAAAGTTTTTCAAAATATTTGATGTTTTACACTTTCCAAGAAACATTAAATGAAGTTTTTTTAACTTTGCTCTCATGATAATTGGTTTAGGAATTTGTAAAGTCATTTTGAGCATCAATTATTAAAGGGTTGTATGGTAATATAAAACTCTTTTTAATGCTAATTATAGAGTTTCTTAATATATGTAAAATTTTTTAAAGGAGAAACATTATGAAATAGAGGGTATATCACAGAGAATAGTAAAAAAATTACCAAATTTGTAGTTGTATACTTATGTTCCAAATTTAGTCCAACTGATAATATGTTGAAATGATCTTAAAACCTGAATGTAAGTTTAAGTAAAGTCGGTGAATATCAGCATTCATTTACCGACATTCTTACTCTGATAATTAAATATGTTTATTATTATAATTTGATAGCGTTGGTATTTTGGTACATGTTTGATAACGGATAATAACATAAAAGACGTGGTGTCGACACCCTTCTTCTTCTTCTTCTTCTTCTCCATTATTTTTCAATAATTATTATTGTCCGCATTCTCTCGTTTCCTTTCATCACATTTCATTTTGATAAGTACATCGCCATAGAAGTTAGAACAACTCCTTCAGCTCAAGCTATGGACAAACCTTTCCTGGGAGAAAGCAGCAGCTTCAAAGATAAGGATCACACTTCCACGTATAATCGCCGCTCCGACGCCATCGCTTACGGTTCTCGCTTCCAGAAAGCAGCTGCTCTCGTCGATCTGGTATTCCACATTGCTCATCGTCTTTTCTACTTTTTTACTTTTTCTACTTTTTACTAACTTTTTTCGATTTTGAATTGTGTAGGCGGAGGATGGAGTGGGTTTACCTGAGGAGATTCTGGATCAGTCTAATTTTGAGACTGCTGCTAAGCTCTACTTTACTTATATTCGTTTTGATATCATTTGGACTCTTAATTACTTCGCCTTGATTATTCTCAATTTCTTGGAGAAACCTTTATGGTGTTCTAATTATACTGCATATACTTGTGATGGTGACCGCGACTACTTCTATCTCGGCCAGCTACCTTACTTAACCCCTGCAGAATCTGTTATTTTTGAGGGCGTAACTCTTGTTTTACTCGTAGCACATATTTTCTATCCCATATTATTTGAAGGGGCTCGGATTTTCTGGAGAAATCCTGTCAATCTCTTAAAGGTACACAGTGTTGTTGTTTTTTTCTCTCTTGGATTTTAGTTTATTTGTTAATACCTTTCATCTTAGCGAACAGTGTTAAGGCGTGCATATTTTGGAAAAGAAACTTTGTATGTTGTTATGCATAGAGTGAAGTATATGCACCCTTTCCTGTTCTGATATTGTGATATGAGGCTGCTTTGACCTTTAAATGTTTTGCACTAGTTCCTTTTTTCTGTTTTTCTATTAGAACATTCATGCAGCATTATTCGTCTAGTTGCTTGATTTAATTTTCATCAACAAGTATCTTCCGTCAGAATATTCCAAGTCTTTTTGTTAGAAAATAAATTAATTAAGTGTTTTGCCAATCACTCAAAGGTAAGTTTGGAAAGCAACTTCTCCAAACCCTGTTGACAACAAAGTATTTCTGGAACTAGTTGGTTGTGGTTATTGATTCCAAAATTGTGAAGGTTGTAGGCTAGCACATTGATAGTTATTATTGTGAACTGTATCACATCAAATTTATTTGAGTATTTTCTGCATCGTTTTGTTGGAAACATGCTTTAAAATGATTATTCAGGGTTGAATTCTCTTTGAACTTGCGTATCCTCGTCTCATTTTGTTGCTCAATTCTGTGATTGCTTGAGTATTGAAACTTTTATATGCTTTATTACATGCTTTATATCCCGCGTCCTAATGATGATTTTTTTTCTTCTCTGCGGTTTATATTTCAGGTTGTTTGCTTATCATTTTTGGTAGTTGATTTACTGGTTTATGCTCTCTATTTGTCTCCTGTTGCCATCTACTACCTTCCTGTCAGGATTGCCCCATATATAAGAGTTATCCTTTTCATCCTAAGCATAAGGTATTGTTTGATAGTTTTTTCCTGTGTCCAATCTAATGCTAATACTATATATGTGTCGCTATCCATGTGTATCTATTTGAGTGAGTGCTGTAACATTTCTGGTGTAAGATCATCAACTTGTGATTCAGAGTTCAGAATGATATATCCTAGGCCAGTTTGAGGTAATGGCTTTAGAATGTTCAATAGACTATATAACGTCAGAGTTTTTCCTTTTCTGTTGGATTATGCACGCGACGTTACCAATTAGATTATTGAAAGTGAAGCAGGAACAGTAGTATTCTCATTTCCTACATCTAGTGGAAGTTAAATTCATTTTTTGACTTATTCTTTATTTGGTTAAAAATTGTTTTGGACTCGTAAACTTTCATTTCCCATGATTTTCTCCCTCCTAGCCATCCATAGCTCCTTGGAGCTATAAAGGATGTCTTATGATTAAATTGTACTAGGACCATAAGGTTGATTTGGAGATGTTCATGATGAGCATAAGTACTACAGAAATGGGTCAAAAAATGTTTATATTGGTGGGTTATCAAAGCAAACATGACTTTTGGCGCCCTCAAGTTTCTTCATTTCACGTTTTCTTTTCTTTGTAATCTCAGGGACTTGCAGAAAAGTATCGTCATTCTAGCTGGAATGCTTGGAACATACCTAAATGTCTTGGTTGGTTCATAGCCTCTTTGTTGTATTTTTAACGTTTGTGCTGCTAGAATTGCAAGTAGAGTGATTCTAGTTTGTAACTATAGCTCATCTTTGAAGTATACATTCTAATCCTTGTAATGCCTCTGCTGTTTTTTTTTTTCAGGCTCTATTTCTATTATTTCTTTTATTTTCCAGCTGGGTAGCCTATGTCATGTTTGAAGATACTCAACAGGGAAAAACAATTTTTACTTCGTATGGCACCACATTATACCAGATGTTTGTTTTATTTACGACATCCAACAATCCAGATGTATGGATACCAGCGTACAAGTAAGATTGGAGAGAGATTTAGGTGATCATTTATTTTAGTTACTTGAAACTTTTGTCCGGTAATCTGCTGTGAAGCTTAATGCATAATGTTGACTCGTTACTCAGTGTTATTCAGTACTTATGATGCATTCATCTTGGCCGGTCTTCTTTATCTTTTGATCCCTCATTATGAATTCTGGAAGTGCATATTATCGTAGAATAGATCCATAAAATAGATAACAGCCTTAGTAAATTGGCATGACCTAAATTGTACGTGATTCTTTCTCACAATTGATAATTCGCATAGCTTACTTCAGCTGGAACTAAGAAGGTAATTGCAAAACATACTATGGAAGTAACATAAGACCAATCCATATAATTGCTGATATGTCTGTCTAGTTAGATCAGTGTGGCCTTCGTGCTGCTTTTTAAATAATATATTGGCTTATTGCCCGTGGGAAATATCTTTAACTAATTATTGAGAAATTTTTCTTTTTTCCATGATGGAAAATGTAAAGTGGTCTACATAATCATTGGAGTGATAGTAGTAGCTTTATGGCGTTATAGTAATACTGACTAGTGACTAATTGTTAACTGTCTTGTCCTGTCTTTTGTTGTTGTTGTTTTTGTTGTTGTTGTTGTTGTTGTTGTCATTCAGATAGTATGTGATCCATTTCTTTTCTTCACATTTTCTTCTGCCTGCTCCCAGATTTAACGATAAAAGTATGCTTGCTTATAAACCCTAGAGATAGTTTATAAGCTCTCTTTTTTTCAGGGTTTCACGATGGTATTCCCTGTTTTTTGTTCTCTACGTGCTATTGGGGGTCTATTTTGTTACCAACTTGATCCTTGCCGTTGTATATGACAGCTTCAAAGGCCAGGTATGGCTGAAAGTGCTGAAATTAAGACATCCAAGTATTATAGACGGATCTTATTCTCTTTTTCATTTTTTAATGCTGTTTGTTTTTCTCATTAATACCCCCGTGGGATTCCTGTGATTCCAAGAATTAATGTAAACTTCAAAACCTTACCTTTGTTTTAGCTTGCAAAACAAGTTTCTGAGGCAGATAGCTTGAGGAAAAGAATGCTGGTTAAAGCTTTCAACCTCATTGATAAACATGTAAGTATGGTGACACTTTGTAGTGGATGTCATCTTAGCTTAACTTTCACAGCACTGTAAGACATTTAATGATGTTGCAGGTAGTTAACATGTGTGCATATACATGATTACTATGACAAATATTCATCTCGTTACTTTATTATTCCTCATTTACTAAGATGACTTTTAGACAGTGTCTGGAAAGGGTAAGCATTGACCTTAAGGAGCTCTAGCTTCATTTAGCGACATTCACTGAGTCCCTTTGAGACGTTTGATAGAATTGGAAAGATTCATACAAGAATAGCGTGAGCCCTGTATAAAGTTAGCAACTAGACAAAGACTTGTGAAATAAAAGAGGAAGGGTATTAATCTAATACATCATAGTGAATACTGAAATGGTATTTTGACTTTTTGTTCCTGCAGCTAATGTGAAGATATATCTCATTGCTAAATGTTTAGTTTAAGCCTCTATGACCTAGTCTACTGAAATCTAAAATGCACTCAATAAGGAACTTATGTAGAAAGTTCTCACCTCTTGTCATGTCAGTATAATTGATAGAATAATAGAATGACTTAAGTTAAAGTAAGCCTCCAAATTTTCTTAATTGGCATGAAATCCACAAGAAAGAATCCAAACTGAAATTTTTTTATGCTATCTTAGTTTAGCAAGCCTTTTGTAAATAATCTCTCAATCCCAAACAGATAGCTTTCTGCTTTGGTCTGTCTCAAATTATAGACAATTTTTCTTTTGCAAAATTATTTGATTTTCGATCTTCTAATATACCCTTATTTTACAATGCATAGTAATCAAGAAAGTTCATTGCATGAACTTGAAATTAACATTATTATACCTTCCATATACAAATGCGGTTGAAAATTGTAATAATTTAATACTCACTGGATCATGTTGGTAAGTAAATAAGGGTGAGATATGAAAATTATGTTTGAAAAGATTATCCTTCAACCATTCTAACTATACATTTCTAATGTACGTGATGGGTCGTAATGATGTATCTTCTTGAGACAGAAAGGGATTATATGATATACGCCAATTTCAAAGTACATTTTCTCTTATATAAGAAGGTCAAGAATAATTTTATAGATCTTCTGATACACACGCATACACATATTTTCTACCATTTTTGTTGCAGCAATAACATTGATTAAATTTTCTCTTTTATATGCTAGAGTGCTGGAGTTCTTAACAAGGAGCAATGCATTCAATTATTTGAAGAATTGAATAAATACAGGTATTACTGATATCTCCATTATGCTTTGGTGCATGCCACATAATTTTGAACCTGAGTTTTTGTAGGATGGGTTAAGAACCCTATCCTAAATGCATCATTCCTAAATGATAAAAGACAAAATGCTCCATACCTTATTTTGAAAATTAAAATGCATGGTTGAAAAGATACGGATTTTAGTTCTGAGATATTTGGTATTTAATATGCAATCAAGTAAAGTTGGACGGGGATTTCAGAGAAGGTGGGGTAGAGTTGAACAAAGAATTAAACACAGGTTTAATAATGCTAAAGTCAAAATGAGTTAAAGTTATTTAGCTCAAGTCAGAGAAGAAAGAAGTTACTGTGGCTCATGAGGTGCACTGTCTATACAAAAGATATTAAACCAATTTCAATGATGAATAAAATTGCTACAGAGCAAAGTTACCGGCACGAATAATCACGAGCCAAACTTTTTTTTCTTTTTGGCATGAGACACGTGGGTCAACTTGACAAGTAATCTGATTTTGTAGCTTTTTGAGTAAAATTATCGCACTGTTACTACTTTGTGGTGCAACTGATATTTAATTTAATCAATTGATGATGACTAGTCTGTTTTCTTTAATCTTTTTGCAATACTAGTAGTAAATCTACATCTATAGTATATTTTGTCTAGGACTTTGCCAAAAACATCAAGAGAAGAATTTGAGTTGATATTTGATGAGCTGGATGATACGCGTGACTTCAAAGTAAATTCTAAATTTTCATATCTTTTTGGAGAATTTTCTCTCCTTTTATGACAAACTAATATATATAATTTGGTTATCATTCGCGTTGATGTTTCTGAGCTTTGTTTTATGCAGATCAATTTGGAAGAGTTCACTGATCTTTGCAATGCTATTGCTCTAAGATTCCAAAAGGAGGAAGTTGTAAGTTATTATCTGAATGCCAATTTCAAGAAAACATTGAAGAGTTTGTAAATTTTTTTCTGATACTGGTTTCTGGTTGCAGCCGTCTTGCTTTGAATATTTTCCATCAGTGTACCGATCACATTTTTCTGAGAATCTGAAAAATTTTGTGAGGAACCCAAAATTTAATTTCGGTGTATCCTCGATTCTTGTCGTGAACTTGATCGCAGTTATCATCGAAACAACGGTATGGAAGCAAACTTGTAAGAGCTATCTAAAATTGTGTTCTCTCGGTCATTATGGAAAGTGAAATTTTCTTACCTGGTTATCTCATCTCGTTTCACATTCTTAGCACTAGAAATATACTTCCGTTTGAATTTTGATGTTATTATTCAAGCAGTCTGGTGTTAGATGAACCACATGACTGCAGTGGTGAACTATTATCGTTGCTGGCCTTTTTTTTTTCCCCTGCAACAAGAGGATTGTTAAATGTATTTATAGTCTGACTAGATACTTAGCAAAATAAATAAATAAAAGCTACAACAAAAAAAAACTCAGAATCCTAGAGAAATAGCTGAACTAGTTGTCACACACTTAAATTCTTCTTTACTAAGACGGACCGAGTCAATCAGACTACTGTACCCACCAAAGAGATTTCCAGGAAAATTTTAAATAGCTTATACATTTGTATATCTACTTTTATGTTTGTGTGTTTGAATGTTGGCTAAGCTTCGCTAACCTTAAATGCATATTGGCTTGCAGCTTGATATTGAGAACAATTCTGGTCAAAAGATTTGGCAAGATGTGGAGTTTGTATTTGGTAAGTGTCTGCTATATGATTTAACTTTTTTCAGCATGTTTTCTTCTCTTATTATATTTTTTGTACATGTAAGAACAAATGTTACACTCACAAGAAGCTCAATATTAGCTATCTCGTCGATCTTTGGGTTGAAACAAGCTTCTTATTGGTGATTGTTAATATAATACATTTTAACCGAAATGTGAAATAACCATTTCATTTCACTAAAATAGTATGTTACGACTTTTTTATGTAATTTATCTTAGTATGCTTAAGATCGCTTAAGTTCAGATTTTTTTTTTTTGCGTGTGTGAAACTTGGAAACGAGATGCTGGGTGTTAAACCCATGGACCGCGATGTTCCTTTCAAATCTCCTCCTCGTTCAGCTATTAATGGATTATTATGTTAATATAAAGTCTAATTTTAGGGGAAAGTACAAATAAAACCCCTGTGGTTTCAATGTTTTGCAAATAGAGGAAGGGTTTTATTTGTACTTTTCCCTTAATTTTATGTTACAATGGGTGTTCAGATT
Source organism: Euphorbia peplus (assembly GCA_028411795.1). Classification (NCBI taxonomy): domain Eukaryota; kingdom Viridiplantae; phylum Streptophyta; class Magnoliopsida; order Malpighiales; family Euphorbiaceae; genus Euphorbia; species Euphorbia peplus. Next base: position 2,070,658 of record CP110841.1, read on the forward strand.
GTGTGTGGATTTCATGATTGCTGTTTTTCTTCAGGGTGGATCTATGTTTTGGAAATGGCACTAAAAGTATACTCTTTTGGATTCACAAACTATTGGATGGATGGTCAAAATCGCTTTGACTTTGCGATCACATGGATTATAGGTAACTTCTTTGCATAATAATTTGGTGGAGTCATCTCATTTTGTTGGAGATTTGATTACAAAATCTCTAAAGTCTATCCTTGAGAATTTGTTAGGTCGTGAGAGTAAACAAAGATTAGATTTTGAATTGCCATCTCTCCGTTACTGGTATTATGTGATAAATTATCTTGTAAACCTATAAGTAGGCATCAATATTTCTCTAATATATGTGTGCTTTAGTATACTGCATTTGCAGTATTCATTTATCAGTTTCTGAGTTATGTTTCTTTCAATAAAAACCCTACAATTTTTCTCTCTCAGTGGGGAATTATATGAACAGAACAAAATTAAATAACAATTTTCTCCTCTAATTAGCTATTATGAGTGTTGAAACTTCCTTATCCTCATGTTGTTTAATTGTCACTGCAGTCATAAAAGTACAAATTGTATATCCTTGTCGAATTTTCTGCAAAGTTCATCTCATTTCATATCATTTTGAATAAAATCATGATTGCATAGGGTGATTTGGTCAATATTTACTAGATCCTCTTAACAGAGAATCAAAATATGAATTTCCCAAATCAGATTAGCTACACTACTCGGACTAACACACAGACACTGGATTGAGAAATACTGATCCGTTTAAGATGATGTAGAAGAACAAATACAGAAACTAGGAAAGGAAAAACAGACAAGATAAATGAATTGAGCTACACTGCAATCCCCTTCTCTACCAAAGGCAGCCAAGCAGAAACTACCCAAAATATTCTCGCCTAAAACCTCAACCGACTCTTATACCCAACCTATTTCTCATCATACCCTCCAGCTCATCCTTTCCAAATAACTAACCCTACTGATCTTTTTGCCCCTACTCTCAGTGTATAACCAGTTGAGCTCATGTTATGATCCAGAACCAGAACATTGACAACCCATTCTTTATCGTCCTCTCTCAATATTTTGTTTTACACTACAGTATTTGTAGTCCTAGTCGAATTCATTCTGGAAAGGAATATTTAAATTGTTCATCTTCTTTTCATATGATTGAGGAGTTATGATTGCATGGGGTGATATGGTCAAAATTAACTAGTTCCTCTCTCAATTGTTTTCGACTCTCTGTGCTAATTCAGGTTTCTTAGGAGCATTTGCATTAGACCTTGTCTTTATATGATAAGTTGAAACCATTTACAAATGTGGAAGAATGTGAAAGTATATCCTTTTTTTTTCTGTGAGATTGAACTTTATCCTATTCCGTGATTAGCACTCTGGTAACCATGATTAGATCCAATAAGAAAACAAAAAGAATTGTGATTGGAAACTCCCCCAATGACAATCTGTATGTCAGCCATTGCTGCCTGCCCCGTTTGTCCAGTAACTGGAAATGGAGTATTTGCTGCATTCTTGGGTTGTCTGAGGAGGCCACTATCTGTAGTTCTTGTTTGTTTAGTACTTTCCCAATTGTCTAGCTGTTGGACATGCAGAGGATGCTTCTAATAACAATACAGAAACTGTTTGGGGTTTTCGATCCTAAATTATAACAGAAAAAAGAGATTATAAGTAGCAAGTTTAAACTTGTAGAAAATGTAATATCTGAACAGAAACTTATTAAAAGGAAAGAAAAATGGTACAAGTGTAGAGGTGTGCCTTGCACCTGTAATTAAGGACCATTCAGTGTGATGACAGCAGAAACTTCCTGATGTCTCGGTGGGGGAAGAAGCTATAATGCTGATGGCTTAAAACTCAATAAAATGAGATAGATATATTCTTAAATAAATTTGATACAATGTTAGAAAGTGTATTCAGTTTTTGTTTGACCAGACCTTGTAAAGGACATGCAATATTGTCTATTTGCATTTTTTACCTTCTTTTCACTTACATTAAATTTAAAATTAACTGATCTAGTTCTAGTTCCTTGGCACTATGCTAGGAATTACAGTCATGACAATGTGTGCATGATCTAATATAATGTCAAGAAAGAATATAATTTTGCTTATACGTTTTCTCTAAATCTGCTTGATATTATTGTGATATGCTAACTTACTTTTGCAGTTATTGGAGAAACAATCACATTTGCGAACCCCACTGGACTTACTTTTCTCTCAAATGGAGAATGGTATGCTTCATTTCGTCTTCATCTCATTTTTCTAGAACTTTTATTCAGGGTAGAAGGCCTTGTTTCTATTTCATGCATTGCTTTGAACAAATTGCTGAAGAAATGGAGTAAATCCTTCCTTGATATAAATTATCCTATTTAAAGGGTTATTGCGAATAAGGTAACTTTAGAGAGCACAAGAGGTGCTTATTGAGCAATATATGGGATTTTGGAACTCTGTTAAAGCACATGAGAAGGGTAGTATGACCACCAACCTGCAATGAGCTACATAATACAACTTTAAAAAACCTGAACATTTCTTAGAGAGATTCTACTGATAAGCATGCCTACATTATGTAGAAATCCATCAGTTTTTATATGATTTCCTTCTCTTCTGGATCTTGTATTGAAACGTAGCACCAGCGTGATTCCATATGGACTAACCCACTAATGCAACTGCTTTTTTGTTCATGTCAAGAAGGTTATACCTTTTTCAGTTGCCTATATCTTCTTCAATTGTGGTCTACTGCTATGTTTCTTGACTACCTTTCCCCAGTCTATCATGTTAATATTTTGATTTTTTATTTTGGAAATGCTTTGGTCTTGTGCTCATCAATAGTGAGATCATTTTGTGTTTGACAATTTACATTCCACTCATATCCTGTGATCTCTATCCTTTGAAAAATATTTCTCTAATAAAAAATTCCAAGTCTGGTTGAGCAAAATGCATATTCTTCCTTTGTGATCAATCTACAGTTGTAATTTTTTTATTTTATTTTACAGGATCCGTTACCTCTTGCTGGCACGAATGTTGAGATTAATCAGATTGTTGATGCATGTCAAGAGTTATCGAGCTTTTATTTCCACATTCTTAACTCTGATACCAAGTTTGATGCCGTACTTAGGCACAATTTTCTGCATCCTGTGCGTATATTGTTCGCTGGGTGTACAGGTACATTTGATTCTTAGGTCTTCTCCCACTAGCTAAATCAATTCAATACTGCCCTTATTTTGATTTGATCCCTTTTCTGGTCAATGTGCTTCTTGGTGAAGCAAAACTAGCAGTATATAATGCATCCGTAACTTTTACTTTCCATGTGAATTTTTCACAGAATCAACTGGTTTTTTTTCTTTTTTCTTTTTTGGAAAAATTTGTCACTCTTATCAACAGCTTAGTAGAGTTATATCAGAATCATAAAACAGCGTGATGTGGCTCTTTTTGTTATCTAGATAATAGATTTTGGTTCTAAACCAAAAGATTCCGCCTCTTGTTCCCTCTACTTTTTGTTTTATCACTTGCGTTATTGTTTTGGTACTGGTATATGTTTGGGACAACCAGAAGAGTTGACATTCCCTTATGCAGGGTTGAAATATTGTCTGCTAATATTAATGTGCAGATTTTCGGAGGACTTGTTAATGCTGGGAACAGTGAATTGGAAAGCACAGATCTTGCGGAAGACGAGTATCCTTCATCTTAGTGGAAGTTTTTTGTTCATATGCATGTACTTAGTGTCAATAAATTCATAGTATGGTGTAGAAATAGACTCCAGCTGTCCTGTAAATTGCCAAAGTATAATTATAGTAAATTGTGACACGGAGCACTGAAATAAATGTTTATGTACTGCTGCTTTTGAAATTGACTATTTCTCCCAAGGTGATATCTAGAAAAACTGTTAGCTCCTCCAAACATCATGTTCCTTGATATTTCTCAGTGTACCACAAATGGCATCACTTTCCTTGACAAAAAATCAGTTATTTACTTTTCAATTTTAATGACTATCCAAATGGAATGGTAACGCTCTTTAATTTGCTAGTCATGGGGAATTGGCAAGTATGGATGCAGGTAAGATCATCACTTCATGTTTCTATATCTCTATGAATGTTAAAACTTTTATTCTCATGGTCGGCTTTCATGGCTAACTAGCTGTGCCATTCACATTTGTGTTACCTGTTTCTTCATCTTGAGCACGTATCTTGGGAATTTCTTTGTTTATGCCTTGGTGGCAAGAACTGGGTGCCGCTGAAAGAGAACAGGTGTTAGGTTATATTGGAAACTCTAGCCCAAGAATGATTGATTTATCCTTAAAGCAAGAAGCTTAATCCTTTTCCCCAAAGCCAATAAGACTAACTTTATTGAGATAGACAAACCAAATTCCTTATTAGGATGGCTTTCTCATTCACTATTTTCTAAATGCACTTCGAGAGCGTTTTTTAGTCCCAAGATGTTTTGTGTTCACAGATATGGTATTGAGACATGGTCAATGCCACTGACACATTCTATGACATTTACATGAGAGTGATCAGATTAGTGGAACTTTTCATTTTCATTTGAAGCTAAAGTTACTCAAATAATATAAAGATGATGATTAAGAATGTTTGAAGGCAAAAGAAATTCCCCTTGCCTAATTACTAGTTTAAACTGTCTTCTGAATTCTTAGAAAATACTCGAGTTCGGGACATATGCATCATAAATGTGGGTATGAAACGCTCTTCAGCAACATTAGGTGCAGGCTTTAGAGTTTCTGCTGCAAGTGACATTCAAACATTGCAAGAGTAATATTTACCAATCTTTACTCTAAAATGACATTCATTATGATGGTTCATGTTAGCCGACCCCGAATCATTTTGGTGCCAAGGCTTTGTTGTTGTTGTTGTTGTATGCATTTAGTGTTGCAGTTTCGTACTCAAATATCTATACTCATTTGTTTGGTACTATTTCAGAGCTATAAGGAATTGACTGGAAGTGTGTGGACCCTTGCTTATTTCATCAGCTTCTATCTTATAAGCGTTCTGTTGCTTTTGAATTTGGTAAGTTTTATTTAGTACTGTGACAATAATCTGATTTATATTTTTCTTTTTGATTGAAGCTATGACTAATGTTAATTTAAAGCTGAATATAGTTCCAAGTAAATAGAACTAATGTGTGTATTTCATCTCTTCTGCATGTGAATGCGTATGATAGAGACAGAGAGTTTGTATATATATTTTCATCATTGCATTAATCCAATAACTACAACTAATTTGTTCCTAGAACAATGGAGCAGACCTGCAGCTTTTCTTTTCTATTTACAACACCAAACTACTCTATCCATTCCATTATATAAAATTGAAACTTCACTGTCGATATATAAAATTGTTGTCTAAAGTTAAGTTTAGTTAAATAGACTGGTCTCCTCTATTACCAGTTCCCTTTATTCTGATGCCACTTATGTTAGATGAGAGCTTAAACATTCCTTTCTATGTACTTCAGGTTGTTGCTTTCGTCTTGGAGGCATTCTTTGCTGAAATGGAACTTGAGACACCGGAAACAGGCGAAGAAGAAGAGGTTAGTATCTGTTTCGTACTCGTGTAAAGATAGACAAGAGTAGATGATAATGCAAACCAGTGCATTACCTTGTCAAAATTACTTCTCAATAAGTGATGACTGGTTGTGAAGCTCTCTTTTCTGCTTAGATAAGATTTAACAATTCTACTCAAATTTCTGAATGCCTGTTAAGTTTCTCCATCGGGCAAAACTTTTGGCTTCTAAATAAACTTAGAGTTTAATTGGTCTTTTCTTTCTTGTCCTACGATTATAAGCTCGTGTTTAGAGTTATCATATCAGCATTCTCATAACTTCTCTTATTTGACCAAATCTAAACATTCAATTTTTGCCTTCTCAATCTAGGATGAAAGAAATCCGATGCGCCGTCGCCGATTAGCAGGGTATGTACCAGCTAATAAACATATCAGTGGAAGCTAAAATTGCATGGTTCAGATATTATTACATGGTAAAAAGCATTCTGAGTAAATTTTCTGTTTGGTGCAGCACAAAATCTCGCAGTCAAAGAGTTGATGTTCTTCTGCATCATATGTTGAGCTCGGAGCTAAATGAGAATCAGTCCTCTGTCGCCTAATTCTTTTTGGTTCTCATAGGTATATCATCATCTCCCTTAGTTTTGGTTGTCTAAATTTAAGGAGAAATCCTGGGACCTTGATCTTTTCGGTTTTTTGAGTAATCAACCTACCAATCGTTCAATTTAACACATCGAGCTATCTAACACCTATCGATCAATTGTTATTGCACACATTGAGCTCCTGGATACCAAGAAAGTAACTGTGAAAGTTAAACTCAGTAGTGTGTTATTTCATAGACATTCTATACTTCTGATGTAACAATAGAAATGGTAAAAATCTCATCTCGAATAGTAAAAATACGCAATTTTGAACATAAATGAAATGAGTTAAATGAGTTATGAGCTTATAACCTAGTTTAATGTTCACAACAACCTACTCTATCATTATGTGCAATTATAATTGATCAAAAGCTGAATGTATATATAAATAGAGGTCTAACTCATCCTAGAAAGTACCTAAAAGATAAATGTCTCATATATATATATATATATGTAAGAAGTCGTATAACTACCTAACTAAACAGTGGGATATCTAGCTCAACCACTCATGCTCATAATCATCTGGAGCGTGAAACAAATATCAATGGTGACCACATTGAATATAAGCTCTAATATCACGTAAATAAAAGTATATTACACCCCAAAATGTACGGTCTCACATATATAAAAGCAGTCATATAGCTCTGTAACTTATGTAACAATATCAAAGCATAAAGTTAAAGGTTTAATCAACAAAAATCGAGAAGATCACAGGCCTCAAAATGTTTTTTCTCTTTCAATTCGAATAATCTGACTAAAAATACTCGTCTATGGCTAGATAGTGAAAATCAGAAGCACTAATCTAGATGAAGAGAAAAAAGATCATAAGAATTGCTGGAAAAAGTTTCTTGAGAAGCAGCTTTATTTGGAAGGACATGACCTCTATCTTCATCTCAACCAGCATGAAGTGCATATTCAGGTTGATTCTTACAGTGTGCCATCTCTGTCTCCCACTTGGAAAAAATTCATTTACTAAAATTATATATTTTTCTAGAAGAGCTTTTAGTATTGTTTGTTTCTTTCTGCCAAGCTTCAAATTAGTCAGAAGGGCTAAATTTTTGCATATAGCTTCATATACGTTTCATGTTTTTATGGGTGCAGGTTTACATTTGTATCTTTCTTAAAATAATGTAAGAGCCGAATGTAAAATTTGTAGTGCAATGTTATTTTTTTATCTTGATCTCATACATAAATGAAAATGATGGAAGGGTAAACTATATTTATAGTCCGTTTCGATTTTTTGACATGAAAAACCTTAAATTTTACACTGTTGTAAATCTAAAATGCAAATCAACAAAAACAAAAACTCGTTTGTTGATTTGCACTTTAATGTTATAGCAATATAAAATTAAAATATTATTATGCCAAGAAACAAAATTTAGGTGCATAATGTTAGTATTAGTATTGTTGTTTAATGATACAATCAAATCTATCTAGTCTATTTTGGCTTGCTAGGGCCCTTGGAACAATCAAATTATGTTCAGTGTTGATAATTTTAAATTGTACTAATATGGAGAAAGTGATTCCATCCTTCACCAAATTTTAGAAATTAAAGGGTTATTTTTTTTATATTGTAAATAAAGTTGTCGTGTTATTTACAACACCATGTGAGGTCCATTAAATGGATGCATTAGTACATAAAATAATCAAGATATGAAGAGATATGGTTTGAGGTATCTTGAATTATCGCCACTGTATTCTTTCTTACATGCCCACTTTAATACTAGGTTTATTTTATTTATCCTCCAATTTTGCAGGTTAAGAATCTGCCTCTATCTGAGTCTAATAATGTTTCCAATTAAAAAAAAACTGCAAACAAGCATCAGCATAAAAATAAAAAATTTGGAAGAGTCACATTAAAACATTCATATTTATTTTATATAATTACTGGGTGGGTCTAGAGATTCCATGTATGAGACTAGTGAGTTATACCAATTCGTTGTAGCCCAATGGTACACTCACCAATGTGCGAGTGGGGAGACCATGGTTCGAATCATGTTCCTTACGATTTGTCAAAAAAGAAAAGACTAGTGAGTTATTTTTAATGTGAGAAACAAAGTTGCATTGTTTTCGATTCAAAGTAGAATAAAATTACAATTTTATCTACCATCATTAGAACAAAAGCTTAGAGCGGATAGATAGGTTTGGTCAAAATGTAATAGCTTTCTCCGCTTTGCTTTAAATCTAATCTCTTGAATTTTGCGGTTTTAAAATACATCTAAACGTGCTAGATGCACGTCCTACTATTAACATATCTCATTCCGATAAACGATAAAATGATTCGGTTCATCCTATCATAAAAGGGCAGATAAGAACAAAGATAAATGTGCAAATTTAATAATTAACTATTCTATTAACCATCACGTGCTTAATACAAGACTATTTTACTAACTAGTGTGATTCTTTAGTCTCTTTTCTTTCTCTTTTGAATCAAATGACTATAAACAAATGGCCACTAGGAGGGTACATTGGGCAAGTAAATGTGCTTATATAAGATTATTAAGGGTATAGAATGATGAGAACTAAGTAAATCAAAGAGAGAAAGATGAAGATTATGAAAGGAGAAGTAGAGCTGTTTATATCAGCAGAGAAAGCATGGAAGATTTATAGGGATGATGTTATCATCAGCAAAATCAATCCTCAAATGCTTTCACAAGCTAAATACATTCAAGGTGATGGCAGCCCTGGTAGCCTCAGACTCTTCAAGCTTGGCCCTGGTATCTCTCTCTCTCTATATATATAAAAGTATTACTATTTATCATTGTTGTAAACGAAAGCTGACTTGCCGCTAAGGCTCCACTTAGGTGCTCAAAATCAAGCATCCGATTTGGACAGACTAGATTGTCTAGACCCGTCTAAGCACTTCAAATTTGACTTATTCTCGACTGATTCCCGATTAGTCCTCAAAGGAGTTTGACCGTTCGACTAGCACCTAGCGTTTTTTATTACACTACTTAGAGCTACTTTAACTTAGTCCAAAAGTCATATTGATTTTATTTTTTTGTCTCGTTAGCTTTCTGAACTTGCTTATAGTGGTAATACTTAACTCCTTCAGTCATGTGGCAAAACGAGAGTAGACTTTGACAAATTGCAATAAATACCATGCAATTCAAAGGGTGAATACATGAGTGTAAGCAAATTTAAGAAACAAATAAGTCATTTTAAACAAATTCTGGACCACTTTGAATAAATTCTTGAGAGAAACATTCATTTTATAAGTTTAGAGGACGAGTCTATTTTAAGGTTAAATATAAAGAGTCGGTAATGTTTTAAGTTTTTATTGAAAATATGGATTTATTCATTTTTATTTTATTTGAGTTTTTTAAAAACAAAAAGTGAAACCAAAATAAAAGGAAATTATATCTATATATGCATATGCTGATAAAATTTTGATCTTTTCACTCCGTTGAGAAAATAACTGAAATTGAAGAAAACATAATATTAAGTTCTTCAAATATTATAAAAATTTTTATTTTTTTTTACATAAAGTATTGATCAATTTGAATTTCTTTAAAAACCATTTAAAAAAATAATATAAGAGATTAAATTTTACAATAATGAGTAGTATCACAACATTGGTGATATTGAATTTTACTTTTGTGCTCACGATGAAAAGCTGCAAATTGTTCTTGTGTAGCCGTGGAGAGCTACGTGAAGGAATCGACGCAGAAAATAGAGAAGGTAGAAAATGGCAAGTCAGTGACTTATAGTGTCATAGGAGGTGAGCTCAAGAAGATGTATAGCTCTTATAAGGTCACCATTTCTTTCTTCCCGGTGGACGGGAAAGAAAATGAGCAGTGTGTAGCTGAGTGGAAGGTCGAGTTCGAGCTACTAACTCCAGCCACACCTCTGCCAGAAAAGGCAAGGGATGTTGCCCTTGACTTCTTTAAGTACTTTGGCAACTAGAAATCTAATATTGAATAATTAGATGTGTGCTATGTAACAATTAATATGTGCTACTACTACTATAATATTTGTATTAGTTCTCCTCGTCTAACTACTGAATTAAATAAAGAACAATATATATTACTTGGTGCACTTACAAATAAAGGAATGTAACAAATTACGAATTTAACAAACATATTGAGACATGTCAACTTGCTACCCTCCTATCATTATTATTTTTCTTTCAATTTTTCTTTGTTGTTACTTTAGGTATTTGACCATAAAGGAAAATTCCATAAAAAAAAAAAAAATATATGGTTGCACTCATTTTAATAAATCGACGTGTTTCTTGGTTGACACTACCAAAACAACCATGACAATCTAAACAGGAAAATTGTAAGAACTGTTGGAAGTTAATTATTTATGGCAAAGAAGATAAATATCTGGTGGAAGAGCTTTGAAAGTGATTAATTTTCGAAATTGAACACATAGTTCTCTAGTAAATAAAATACTAAATAACTTTAGTTTTTGAAAAAAATATTATTTTGAAATTGTTTGCAACCTTTAGATAGTGTTGACTCACAAATTTCTAATTTTGCTAAAGCCGAAAAACTCAATTTTCATTTTTTACATCCTCAATCTGCAAATCAGTGTAATCAAAAATGTGTTTTTTGAAACAGACATGGTTCTATTTAAAAATAAAACAAAATAAATGTAGTCAAACTTGTACATTGTTTGGTTAATATTTCGCAGACTTCACCATTACATGCATAATGTCACTTCTAAGACTTTTATATCAAGAAATCTAGTTTAGAACCATAGTATTAGTAACGATAAAGTTAAAGAATCTCATAACATTAAGGATCTAATGAACTCAATCAATCATTTCTTACTTTATACAACAACGAAGCCTTAGTCCCGAAATGATTCGGGATCGGCTAACCCTAACCATCATAATCAATCATTTCTCACAAGAAAAAAACAAACCAGATAAGGTTGATAAATTCCAATATATGCAAGAAATATCCCAACACTAATCAGAAGATTTGAAAAAAAACTGGTGAAAATCAATCAAATTCACCATTGTTGCTTGCTTTCGTTTCCAATATATGGACAAGAAAGCCAAGAATATATCTACCCACCATGTCAAAATCAAACTAAAAAACCGGTTACTTTTGTCGCGCCATCAATGGAAAAATCCAATTTTTACTATGTATTATAGACACCTACCTAGAATTTACATAATTTAAAACCATAAACCAGCAAAATATTTGCCAAAACTGTGATCACTAGACCTGGTTTGATTACCTGAAATTAGATTTCTTTAGTCTTATTTTCATGCATTTGCTTGAAACTCGTCAAGATCCGTAGCAGACGCGAATCTCGTGAAGTTTGTAGCAAGAGAATGCATCATCTTTGTTAATGTTGTTTTAAATTCGAGGGAGGCACTCATTTCAGTTTCATGAATATTAGCTGCTCCATCTACAGAACCCACCATAACGCCTTTCTCGTATGCTCTGATTGCCTTCAGAATGTCTTTAGCACGGGTATGGAAATGACCAATGACAAGGTCCTCAAAATACTGCAAGGGAAAGCCCCATGATTAGATTATATGGGAGGAAAGTTTGGAAACTATAACTTTTTAGTATCTAACAGTCACGTGTAAGAAACCGAAACTCCATCTCTAGGATGTGATATATTTTTGTAAGTCGGTCAACTTAGCACTTTATGTTTGATAAATCTCTAATAATTCTCTAAATCATTTCGTAGAAGCTTTCAGAAAATGAAAAGATCTCGTTCGTTAAGCAAAACCCGAGCAAGAAGGGCCATTGATAATTTAAGTGGGTGCAAGGCACATCCCCCCTCTCTCGCATAGGACCCCCCAAAAATTGAAGTGTTTAGTTTTAAATTAAAATTTTTTTAATGAATAAATGATTTATTTTGGCTTTAAGTTAGTGTCTATAGATGGTGATTTGTATGTTTTGATTCAAAATTTCAGGGGCCCCTAATTGAAAATTCAAATGGATGAATACTAATTTATCCCCTAGTCATGAACAAAAATTTAATACTGTTAGGAGATTTTCATACCCTTGGTGGCCTTCTAAGGGTGTATATCATCGTCTTCAAGGACAAGATAAAGGCATTCTCATTGTACTCCTTGGATTTTAAGTCTCCCGTTGAACCTCTATAAGATGATTCATATCCAGGCTCGTTGAAGAAGGGTTTAGCATTGAGAATGAGAGCTTGAATAGACACCAAAACTTGAAGCATGGTTGATGTTCCGGGTATCCACATCTCATTTTTTTTTCCACTCCAGGTACCCAAAAGGCTGAGGCAGACTTTCCCACAATCATACAAATTTGGATTGAGTCGAAGACCGCCTGAGTAGTAGTATACCATCTAACCGCAAAATGTCGCAATTAAACACAAAATAAAAAAAGATAATCGCAATATATTGAAAGTGAAAGAATTCTATTACATGCTTACCGGGGGAGTCTTAGGATAGGTAGCAGGGAAAATGCAGTCAAAAACAAAGAGCCCGTCATGGTAAGGAGTACCAGCAGGACCGACGATAACAGCTCTTAAAAGTTCCATCCGTGTTTCGTAAACTCGAACAGATATTGTATCTAAGAAATTCAGAGAAAAAAGATGAGAAATATAACCGACTAATTACTCGAATGATAGAACTTCAAAAGAATAGAAAAGATAAAGTTCAATTCACCAGGTAGGTCCTTCTCCAGAATTTTCCATTCTTCTTGAATTCTCTTTGCCCAGCTCAAAGCCGGCTAGAAAATAGAAGAGAAATGTTAAGTTCTTGAGCCACATAAGCTCCATGCTTAGATATTAAAGAACATAAATAAATGGAAAAAGATAAATATTTATGCGCAGATCTACCACTCACCTGCTGTTTTGAGAAGTCATTATTATTATAGTGATGATCTGAGAAATCTTCCACGGTATCAAATTGTTTAAAGCTCTTAAGCTTGTGAATTATGCTGTTTTCTTCATTGTCTACAACTTCTCCAGTAGAGTTTGATTCTACAGTAACCGAGGAACTACCTGAAGCAACAACTGGACTTGCCTTCTCGTTAAGGCTGGAAATAATAGTTTCCTTACTTTCTGTTTCAGCGATATCCGGAATGCTTCCCTTGCTTACTGAGGGATCTGGTGCACTAGATGAGTCCTTGAGCCAAGGAAGTGACGCCTCTACTCCAGATGGAAGATCCACGTTATCGAATTGAGATTGGATAGCCAAATAATCATCTTCTTCTTCTTCTTCATACATGTAGTCATCATTGTCATCATAATCCGAATTATCATCAACATAGTCATCCTCATCATTATCACCGTCATTGTTATCTTCGATAAACGACAGGTCCGAATTGGAACTGTCAACATTGTTCGTGTTTGTTGAACCCTTGAGATGGTGATTCATGCTCTCTGCCGATCCTGCTAAACTAGAAGAAATCCCAATATCACAGGCCTGAGAAAAGACCAACAAGGATACGAATTAATAATTGATCGTTAAACAGAGAAAAATTAACTCGATACAGCATACAAATCATGTGATTTGGCCACATATCAATTGGATCACCTACTTTGGATTTCCCCTTAGAGCATGCGTCAAGTTTATCATGATTGATCACAATGTCAGAATTATCCGAATCCCTTTCAACCTCCATTTCATCAAATAGCACGACCTACACAAGAATATCCCTCAATATGACAATATAAAGCTTTCGCGGGGTAAGGACAGCTAATCCATAGGTCCATAAAACAAAACGAACTAAAGATTTTACGGTGAGCGCCATCATATCAAATCTATAGTGAAAGTAGAAAGTCAGAGTGTTCTTTGAAAGGAGTTTTACGGATGGAAGCAGATGGATGAAAGTGAAAAGACTGCAACTTTAATGTTAAAAACTATGAATATGGCTATTTGATCAAACAGGCTCAAGCAATACTCTACTATTAGAAAAGTAAAGATTCTTATACAAACTTGAACCTCAGGTAGATAGAACATTACAGAAATCTCTCTAATTGTTAAAATGATACATTCTAAGATGCTTAATAAAAAGATACATAGCTCATGTAAATCATATAACGGAACTTTTCTCGAGTGTTGATAATGGGAGTTTTATTGCTTTTCATTGTTTCGCCTCAGTCACCTCCTGCAGGCCTCCAGTTCTTACTAGCGGCGGATATTAACGGGGAGGGTGTTCCTCGTGTTGTTCGAATGTAATTTTCTTTGTTTTGTTCCTTTCCTTTCCTTGTTTTTTGTTCTGGGGTTTAACCCCTCCGTGTTACCAAAAAAAATTGTTTCGCCTCAGTCTCATTTTTTTCTGTCGTACACTCCAAAATAAACAACAAACACTCAAACAGGCTCAAGCAATACTCTAAAAAAAGACACTTATACAAATCTGAACCTCGGGCAGATAGAACATTACAAAATGCTTGATAAAAAAGAAACATAACTCGTATAAATCATAGACCATAACTTTTATTCCCCATTCATAATGGGGGGGTTTTTTTGCTTCTCACAGTTTTGCCTCAGTCTCATTCTTATCTATCATACATTCCAAAACAATACAACAAAGTTCCACATTCATATCCCCATTCTCAAAAAAACAACATACAACAGGATAGTCATACAACACCACAAAACTTAACAGAGGAATTCCGACAAGTAAACCCCGATTTGAAAGTAAAAAGTTGATCTTTTTAAGCCAAGCAAACATCTTTCTCTCTCAAAACCAATTCATTCTATAAACCACATTTGATATACTAAAAACGCAACACTGTAAGAGCTCCGTACTCGAAAATCGACTATCAACCCAAGCAACAATACCTCAACTCTGTCTCTATCTCTTAAAACCAATTCATTCTGTAAACCACACTCCACATAATAAAAAAACCCTACTTTAGTTAGTCGAAAATCGAGTATGAACGAACATCAAAATCAAAACCAAACCCTAAAAACAGCCCCAATTGGATGAAAATAGAAAATAAATACCTGGGTCTGCTTGAATTTCTTAGAGACTGACGCATGATCGTCAAAATCGAGATCCATATCACCCACTACCAATCCTCTGATACAAAAACAGAGTCTTTAATCAAAAATCAAAAATCAAACACTTCACTATCAAATCACCGACGAAACAGTTCAAAAATCCGTCAGAAATGCGAAAAGGAAGGCTTTAAAATACCCGAAAATGTCTTGAATTTGACGTTGTACGATCCTCTTTAGCGAGCGATAAAGACTGTACATAAGTATGATCATCCAAGAGATTGATACTGAGTGAAATTCGCGCCTTATTAGCTACGTTTGCTATCCTGCGCTTGGAGGACACGTCGTCCTACGTTGTACGTGTCGGGTTTTTGTTTGATGGAGGAGTTGGGTTATGGTGGGGTGGAGTGTAGAGGATTGTAGCTGTTGGGGATTAGTAGTAGTCCGGTCATTGTACGGATTTTTACGAAGGAATGGAATTGAATGTATCAAAATGCCAAAAAGTCCCTCTTTAATTCAATTCAATTATTATATAATGCCTCTTAAAGTTGTAAGAAGATCGAGTGTGTTGTGTGATGGATGATTTTAGATTTGAATGTTAAAATTGTTATCAAGGTTAATTATCGGCGCACGATATGTGGATTGGGGAGGATTGGAAATTCGTGGGCTTATAACGACTTAGTCCAATATGAGATAAGAAAGTAGGAGAAAAGAGGGATCGTAATAATGTTAGGGACGTAAATGAATAATAAGAGAATTTACTTGGTAATTAGGAAGTAAGAACTTAAAAAACACAATTTGACCCTTATTGGTAGTACTATTGAATATTTTATTTATCAATTATTACCTTTGTTACGTTTAAATGCAAATCAATTTATATCCATGTTATCTTCTATATATTCCTACCAAAAATACTCTCGATTAATTTTAGAAATAAATGCATTCTAAAGAGAATTTTAGACTCGGGACAAAATAGAGAGAAGTTCATGAAATTTGACAAGAAAAAGAAATGCATTTCAGTTCTTTTTTGAACTTTTAAAACTATGGGAGCAATTGTTAATTGAATGAGCCACTAAAATCATTTATGATTAGCCAAATCCAAAACTCTATTTTCCAATACAACTTCTCATTGATTTCAATTCTATAACGAAAAGTTATATTGGTATTTTTTTTTGGTAGAGTGATTTTTTGTTTTAATATTGATATTTCATCTTGATAATTGTTTAGTAATTCTATATAAAAGATTTTAAAGACACCAATTAAGGTTGGCTTGAATGATAAAGGTCTTTAGTCGCTTAATTTAACGTCTCATGTTCAAGTTTTAATATATGCAAAAAATCTTAATTAAAAAGAAAATTACCTAAAACTACATAAACAATCTTAGACTGAGTAATTGAATTGTTACTAATTAAAAAAATATTCTAAATAAGTTTGTCAATTACTAAATCAATTTATATATATTGAAGCAATTTTATATATGTTTGTAATTTCCTTGTAACCATATCAAAATACAATAAATATTCTAAACATTTTGATTGTTTAGAGCTATGTTAGTGATACAAATGTGGATATACCCTAAAGAGTTGGCTTAATTGTAATGGACTTCAATTGCATAAGCTAAGTTCGATCATTTTATAATCGAGTCATAAAATTAAATATAATACCATGTCATCATGTGAGTTCATATATTGATTTTCGCGTGTCAATTGAAGTGCCTAACCCGACCCGATCAATCAGATAATATCTTGAATCCCTTCATGTTAGAAGGATCCGTTCGGTAGATGGGCTTGGCTCGATTCTCATAATCCGAAAATACCAAATTCCTAAATTTCCCCCCAAATAATTGGCGGCAACTAGTGAGCGCCAAAAACTCCCGCGCGCGCCACTCCTCCTCTATACATAAGCACATTGTAAATTCATCAAATTCACATCTTAATCTCAAAATCCCCAAATTCCAATCTTGAAAACCCTAATTTCAATGGTATACTCTCTAGGACCAGGCAAGTTCTACGGGAGCAGCCTTCCCCGTCCCCGGATCTACACCGACGTCAAATTCAACTCCGAGCGTGTCGATCCACCTGTCTCCGTCATGGATCCCTTCTACTCCTGGGCTGAGGATGCTCACTGGTCCATGGGAGGTCTCAACTTCAAGCGCCTCCGCTTCCAAGGCAAAATTGAAGGAAACGTCAAGAAGCTCCGCAAACAGAGGGAGAAGCAAGCGAAAGACCGAGCTATTCATAGCCCGAAAGCTACTGTTCCTGCTCCCGGGCGTGTTCGGGTTGTCGGTAAAGGTGTGAAGAAGGAGAAGATGAGATCTGGTTATGATTCGGAGTCTGAATCTGAATCTGATTCCCCCGTGACGCCTCCTGCTCCGAAGGTTACGAAGAGGAGGAGGTTTGTGGGTGTAGTTGAGGATGAATGTGAGGATGATGAGGTTGTGGGGAAGAAGAGGAAGTTAGCGAGGAGGCTTGTGGCGGATTTTGAGAAGGCGGTGATCGAGTCTCCGGCCGTTGGGGTTAGGACTAGGAGGAGTGCTACGGTGGAAGCCGGTGTCGGTGATGATGTGATGAAGATTGTTCAAGATCTCAACAATGAGAACAAGTTGAAGTCGAAATCGAAATCCAGATCTAGGGTTTCTCAATTTCGTTGAAGTTCATCGAGATCGAGTAAGATTGATTAGGGATTTATAGATGCAGTATATGTTGTTGAAGTTTGATTGTCATGTAGCTTCATTGAAATCAAATTTGATTTCATTTTCTTGTGTATATTTGGTAACCTCTGTCCTGATTTTATATGCATTGAAAAGTTTCTGAAATCTCTGTTTATGTGTTCCTTGTTTTATTTCTCTACTTGCATCTATGTTGAACCGACACTCCGTTTCATAGAATGTTTGTCGATTTCGGAGTTTCTCGTATTTGTGTCTGTGCAACACAACTTGATATTGACTCAATATTTGTATTGCACCTTGATTTATGTTACAATCTAGTGAAAATTGTCAAGTAAGAGCCAGATTTATGTTGCAATGTTCAGAAATATCGATAAGACCGACTATTTATATACAATGTACTGACTCAAGAATCAATCAATTGGAACTCTATCCTAATTTACTTGTTGGAGAGATCACTCATACTAGAATTTGATCTTGAAAAGTAATAGAAATTGAAGCAATCAAAAAGTTAGATGTTCGAATTTATCTTAGATAGTATTTGATCAAATTGCTGTGATGTGATAGATTCAAGAATGGATGAATTGAGTTGATAGGTCTATAATGACATGACTGATCCCGATAGACAACTTCCTAGAGATCTCGCTCAAACTATGATTTGAGCAAATTGTTGCAGTGTTTTAGGGCCAACTCTTTATATACAATGTGTTGATTCACGAATGGATCAATTGGAAAGTTGATAGGTCTACAACGGTGTGTGACTGAATCGCAACATGCATCTGCCAAGAGATTGTTTATACTATAATTTTATGCATCAGCAGCAGAATTTCAAAGATAATTTGAGCTTGCAAATAAATAGAAATAGAATAAATAAAAAGGTTGGAAATTTGGCTTTGCATAATTCTTAAATCTATTACAACTCTCATACATTTGATTATAGGCAAACACAACCTCTAATCTAATAACCTAAACCCTCTAAACTTTCAATCCAGAAAAAAACCCTCAATAGTAAGATCTTGAACACAGCTTTCGCAGCAAGTTACCATATAATCTCTGCTGCACATTATATCTATATACTACGTCGTCTAAAAATATGAATCACGTAACACGTGTAGTATTTTAGAAGCATATGATACAAAGCCGTGTCACATGCGCCTTTTTGTTGCCTTCTTCTCAACAAAATAGCAGCCACAAAATGGATAGATTTTACCCTTTTGGGTTGAGACTTTATTTTGAAACTGTGCGCGAACACAACTCTCTCAACTTTGGATTTGGTGTGGGAACTTCCTCAAGTTTGATCAACCTGCAAGATAGTTCGGTTATAAACCTGTATGTTGTTGGCCTTTCCCAAGGCACGATCCCAAAATCATCATTGAACTCTTCCATTCCCTCGACAAAGAACTGCCAGACCAATGCACCAGCCCCTGCTTTTTTTCTCTTTGCTGATTTGTAGATGATGTCGAAAATGGTTTTGTAGAAGCGGTCTCGGTCTGCTGGTTTGAAGTCCTTGTTCAAATTGGAGTATCCGAACTCCGTGAAAAGGACTGGCTTGTTTAGTTCGTAGTGACCGTCTTCGATGTGAGAAAGCATCCACTTGGAGACATACGCAAGTTTGTCTTCGAATTCTTGATCATGAAACCTATTAAACAGAATGGCGAGTTCAACGTAATTATGTGTAAAAGTGAGAAAAGCCGAAGCACCTAGCAGGGAGTATCATAAGGGGTAATGCCGGATTGCGTGAGATGCATTGCTTACCAATGGTCTGGATATATATGGACAGAGGCAAAATCAATGTCACGGACTTTGCTGTTGCGAATAAAATCAGACCCGAGGGTTGATGCCCACACTTCGGGGTTCACAGTCAGTCTTTTCGGATTTTTAGGACCGTAAAATCCTTCCAAACCCACAGTCAGTAAATGGTTCTTATCAATTGATTTTACATAAGCCGACATTTCCTCGATCCAAGCCTACAATTACAGGAAAGAGTCAACACGTGCTCAAAATTTTAAATAAATTCAGACAATCGTTTATCATATGTTCATCTAGGACTTGTTACAAGTCAACTTAAAAGAAACATAAAATGTTGCAAATTTTATTTGATTTATATTGTAAATCAGATGCCTTGAGTCCGTTGTTATGCTCAAAAGGTTATTACACTAAAAGGAGTTAACAACTTACTTGCAGAGTGTCGCCAGAAGGATCAGTCAGGCAGCGGGGTTCATTTATCAGCTCCCACGCAAAAATGGTTGGGTCATTCCGGTATTCAGTTCCTGTGATGGTGTTTTTTCTCTTCAGCAACGTCTGTGAAATGATATATTATACATTAGTTTCAGGATCATGCATTACCCAAATTTCTTGTATACAAAATGATCGGCCCTAAATTTCTCATCTTAAGGAATGTGTTTAGATTATGACATCAACCACCTAGCTCAGACATCATGCATAAAAAGCTTGTTGTTAACAAAATTAAGATTAGATCACACACAAAGCAGAGCCAAGACAGAGTAGTCAGGATCAATGGACAAAAATGTGTAAAAGTTACAGCTTTTTCAGAACTAAGCATCATCGGCAGCTAATCCAGTGTCCAGAACCAATGAAAATCTGTTACTAATTTTAAATGGACTGCAATTACAAATAATAATTACAAATTTCCGTTGGTAACTCCGTAAGCCCTATCAATCCGCCTCTGGCCACACAATTTGATATAACACAGATTAGAAATTTAAGATCCCATATCTATGACTAAATCATGGTTTCCTTGCATAAATCACGAGAAAACATGAACGTAATCACACAAAAAAGGCACCAATCAGAAGAGAGTGAAAGCAAAGCAAAATAATTAGAACTAAGATCCCTTCCCAAAGCTTCGAAGTTATATGTCAACCATTCATTTTGAAATGAAGGGCAGAGATTCCACAACATGAGAGTGCCTGTTTGTTTCTTTTTGTAATTTCCGTTATTTTACTTTAAACAGTAGAAATAAAAATAGAGGTATACTAGGACTGAGAACCGACACCTCATATAGCTTTTGGAAGGGAAATCATCTAACGTCAACCAACTACCATCAACAACATCATTAAACAAAATAAGCCTGGACAGTTATGTTTAGAAAGATGCAGCATTCATACGTGAAATTAATCAAATTCACAGTTTGAAAGTCTCAACAATTTTGATGCTATAACACCTTAATGTCTGCTAACTTCGAATTGTAACCATTTGAAAGTCGAGTAACAACCTGTAAATCGAAGAGGCACATGAACTCATACCTTTACATAGTTCTTGAAGTATTTTTTGATGGTTGGATCATAGAAGAAAGAATCATTTGATGAACTCAAGCCAATGCCTTCTTCCCATGCCCATTTCACATACTGTGTCTTCCCGCCGTATGCTTTTAAGTTATTGACTAAACTAAGCAGCAGCCTGATTCCGTGTTGTCTTGCTTCTGCAATTACATGATCCAAGGCCTGCACATAATCTCAATTAATAAAACAGGGATTCGAACTGCAAAATGCAAATACAATCTTTATCTCAGAATTACTGTATTTAGGGGTGCGTCTATTTAGAGAGAACCTAAATGCGGCGTGATTATAATTTTTCTTGCATTTACATCATATATAATCTTATGAAATATATATATAGACAACATGACATTATTTTGGCACGATAAATTGAATCGTCGTCGTCTTACATCAAAGTTCCTTAGCTATGGACACTAAACAATTTAGTAACTGCGAACTATCCATTCAACCCAAAAAAGTCAAGCATTTATGCTAGGTTTAAACTTAGAGAATAGTTTTTCTTACGCATTTGACTTTAAGGCACCCTTACACGTGAATGCCTTTGAGGTTTCAAGACTGATTTTTCTGTAATAAATGAGGTTGTCACGATTCGAACTCTTAACCTCTTGGTTCTTAGTTCCAATTCCCTATCATGCTTTGGAAAAATTACAAACTACAGCTTCAAAAATTGTATTCGTCAATATGTACTAATTGTTGATGAACAAATATGTTAACATTTAAAGCATTTCCACTCCTTTTACATGAACAAATTTGTAGTTTTATCCATCAACATCTCATTTGTGGCGTTTGCTTGCATAGGTCTCCTTTTTCATTCTTAGTAACAGTGAGAAACTACTAGCACCTATTACATCCCCAACCCCGAACTTGTCTAGAAAACTCTAATGATCCCTGCAACTTTGAAATCGAACAATTATCCCTTAAAGCTGCTTAAACAGACAAGATTAATCCCGTAAGTTCTACGTGGCAGAGCAAATGGAGACTTGGACAAGCTGAAACAAGCATCAGTTTAAGTTGTTCACCGACAATAAGCCATAGGGGGCCAAATAAGTTGCTTTGAGTAGGTTTAAGGACTTAATCGATCGTTTTCAAAATTCGGGAGCAATAAGCTGTCACTACCAACTTATACCCTCTTTCAGCAATTCTATAAACGGGGCCAATGATGGGAGACTAAGTTCACAGAATTAACCAAATCCAAAACTTTTTTCAGGGCCAGAATGATGATGAACACCAAAAAAAAAAAAACCAATTAATAAAGAAGAGAAAGTGCAAACCTTGAAAACTTGCTCATCAAATTTACCAGGGGAAAGCTGAAGAGCATTATATCCACCATCATTGAATGCCCAAGCTCTGCAAACAGTAAGACCCATCTTTGAACCAGCTTCAAGCATTTTACTAACCCTTGGTTTCCTCTCTTCTTCCACAGAATGATCCATTAACCAATAAGAATTCCATCCATTAATGTAAAAAGGCTTACCATCCACCATAAATTGAGTCCCATTTCTGGTAACAAAAGCTACTTCTGTAGTAGGCAGGTGATAATCAAGCTTCAAATCACCAAATGACATGTAAAGAAATGCCACACAAGAAGCAAAACCAAGAAGTGGAAACAAAATTCCATTCCCAGCTACCATACTTTGTTTCATATATGACATATAATAAGATCTGAAAAAAGTGGAAGAAAATTGCTCAATTTTGCAAATCCAGACACCCTTTTGAGTCTATTTCAAGAAACTTTCACAAATTTTAATACCCAGAAGAAAATTTTGGCAATTTCAAGGATACCCAGATCACTATATGACAAGAAAACCCTAAATATGGCTCAACCCACATCAAAGAAAAAGATGAGATTTTTATGGCACTTTCTTGTTCTAATGATACCCTTTTGGGTCAATTTCAAGAAACAAACACAAACTTGAATACCCAGAAGAGATATTTAAGTAACTTGCAGGTTCAGCAAATACATGTTTAGCAGAAATTAAGGACAACCAGATCCCAATTTAACAAGAAACCCCTAAATGTGGTACAACCCACAACAAATTACACAAAAAGATGAGATTTTGATAATGATTTCTTGAATTTAAGAATGTGGGATTTAAGGGAGATAAAGATTAGAAGCTTATGCAAAAAGGGTCAAGCAAGAAAGAAAGAACACCTAACAAAAATGAAGACTAAGTGAGTGGAAGTGAGGTAGAATGTTGGTATCAAAAAGATTAATGATGGGGTTTGAATTAATAGATCTAAACTAAATTAAAGCATAAAATCTTTGATTTCTATTTTGTGATTTCTTGAAATTTAATATTGTGTTTCAAGAGACAAGGTTCTTCCAACCTTATTCAACACCTATGGCCCCCATGAGGGTTGTGATTAACAAATTTAGAGTGAGAAAGTGAAAGAAAATTAGAAAAAAATGAGAGATCTTTGAATTAAAAAATGGAAAAATCTCCAACCTCATGTGCACATCTGTTTCTAGATCCGATATTTTACTAGAATTTTGCAGCTTTTTTTATTGATTTGGTGAGTACCTTATGATTTGTAGAACATTTGTTAATTATGGAAGATTTCAAGTGTCTAAATTGATAATTGGATCTTTTTGTAGGGACTAGGAACCAAAGCCATGTGAAAGGTTAGAGAGAATATTATTGACTTTACCCATTACTCAGTCCACACTTTATAGTTTATGGTCTTTTTGTTTGGGTTTAACATCTGGTGAGTACGGGTTACAATTCGTTTATTTAGAAATCTCGATAATCCGAACCATATATCTATAAAAGTTAAAGGTATAATTCAATTCGTTTTTAAGAACAAAATATTGTTCAATTTGGTTTCTGAAATATTTTTCGATTATTCGGTTATAGTTTTAAAATCTTCGTAATATTTACTTAATAAAATTAGACATACATATGAAAATCTTCAAAGCTATATTAATAAAAGTTAACAATACATCATTTCGATTTTTAAGAAAAGTCAACGATTCAATGCAATTTTGGATCTTTTGATTTGAGTATCCAGTTTGATTCAAAAATCTGTAAAATTTATGTCTAGTTTTAATTTAATGCACGATAGAATCTGTCACAAAATTTCAATTCCTTCCATGAACTTTCAATTGCAAACAAGTTTTCATTGTAGTTCTGTTGTTATTGACCTACAAATCATTTATTTTGAAACTGAAATCATTTATAGATTGTACATTTTAAAGCCATTAAATTTGAAATTGTGGAGCTCTCAACATAAGGTTATTCTAATATATATAGATAAAAATATGAGGTGATCTATAACTCTTCGATCATAATATGAGGTTTTGTGATTGTTAAAAGTTCACGGGGACAAATTAAGTTGGAGAACAAATTCAAAGATACAATAAGCTTGTTTATTTTGTACACTTTCCCTTTCAATTGAATTTTAATCACTTCATCGTAATTATAATGAGTTGATTGTAAAATTGACCCAATTTAGAGGCTATTTTTTTTTCTTTTATTTCAAAACATGTTATGAAAATATATATTTTCAGATGTGTTTTTCATAATATATCATTTGCATTTAAAGAACACATTTCGCTTATAACTACAATCCTTTACACCCAAATTGTTTAAAGGATTGTAAACATATAAATTTTTTCTACTTGCTAGTAAGTTTAACTATAAACTTGACATATTTATAATTCATGTTGACTACAACAAAAAAGAGGGTGAAATATCAGTTTCAACGTAAATTTTAGTTTTTATGTTAAACATTAAATGTATATTTCACTTTATATTATAAGTATGAGTTTATTCTTTTATAGAACATAGGATTAAAATGTGAGAATAAATTAATTTGGAGACAAATAATCAAAAAGTAATAAATTCGTGAACTTTATATTCATTTATAGGTGCAAAAAGATAAAAGTAGTCATTTTATTGTATACGTTCAACTAGATTTCCTTGGTAATTAATTATAAACATTTTTATGGGTGAAAAACTGTCTTAGATAGAGCATGCATGTTGTCGGCAAGATTTTCCTAGTTTAATATATAAATTCTGGAGTGTTACTACTAATGGAAAAAAGGTAAATTACATTTATAGTCCTTAAACTATAATGCTATTTATTTCATAAAAAGCAAAAAGAAATCACATACTATAAGAAAAATAATATTGTGAAAGAGGACACTGATAATGTCATATAGAAGCACCCGATACACTAGTGTGAGTGCAATAGTAGAGCAAATGCTAAGGAGCTAATCTTGGACAAAGTTGTAGCTAAATAGTTTTCAAACTCTTTTTTCATCTCTGAAAATTCATAAGCAATTAGGAATGAACCTAAATTCTTAAAACTACCATATGAACCATCTTTTGAGAGAGCAAAGCAAACATTTTCATGTTATCAGATTCATTTTATATCATTTGAATCCTGAAACAAATATCAGAATAAACATTACATGCTTTCAGTGTCAAATAAGAACAAATCGCGATTTTACGTATAGAATTTGCCTATTTCAATTTAATGCAAATCATTATCTGCTTCTCCTTGAGTTGTGCCTAGACGATCCCAAATCTTTAACTTTATATTTTTGGTAACATTAAAATCTAGATAAAGAAAGATTCATTTAATATTACTAGACTACTGCATAATTAGCCAACATTATTGCTATTATATTTTTGGATTAAAGGGAAAAGATTAGTTATTAGAATAGTTTATCAAATTATAATAGGAGTCTAAAGTATGAATAAATACAAATGAATTAATGTTTGGTGATCATTATTAGAGAATATGGGTTTAGTTAATTTATATTGGAATAATTAATTATTTTTCATAATCATTAACTCATCAATTCCATCCTAATATAGCCTCTTATTTTTATATAAGTAGGATATTGATTGGTTCATTTTATCACTTTATATTATTGAGTTTCCATAACAATGATGTTGTACTTTTCATTTTACTTTGTTAATTATATATAGGAAAAGGAAATATCATAGACCCTTAATCTTTTATAGGATAATTTTAAAAAAAAAAATCTTGTGTTAACCGATTTTGTTAAACTTATGTATGTATTTATTTTTCTTGACAAAATAAAGATCGACGGTATTAAATATGTTGATGTGGTAAGGGGTTTTGGTATGAATTTACTGGTAAGTTCTTAAAAAGTCCATGTGTCTACAACTTTAAAGGGTGGGAAATGAATTTTTTTGTATCATAACCAATAAATTAAGACCAAAATAGTGCATGTTGCCGCATCATCACATTTAACAATGTGAATGATTTTTCCACTTATTGGATAAAGGAGTTAAACTCTATCCTTATTTTATAAAAAACTAAACAAAAATATCATAAGAGTTTTCTAAAAAAAAATACCTTAAGGGTTTTTAAAAAAATCGCCTTGTTTATATTTAAGTCTTTCATATATGTTACAATCATCAATAAATTACTCCTTGAGTAATTTGTGCTCATCTAATAATTAACCATAATTAAATCGGTTTTTATGTAACTAAATTTGTATGTACAGTTCAAAATTTACTTCCTAATTTTATGTATGGAGAAATGTTTGTTGTTTTTATTTATGTGAAAGTAATAAAATTAGTGAAACCAAACAAAATAAGTATTTTTCACTAATTTCGCAGTAATTTATATGTACTACATGTTTTTTTTTAAATATTTACTATGTGCTTTTCATCGGTCGGATTGGGTTCGATCGGAATCGGAGGTCAATCCGGTCAATTGACAGATGGTTCCTTTAAAAGTTTAAAACCAGCTAAGAACTGATAAACTGGTCGGTCGGACCAAACAATCGGTGAACCAATTCAGCTTTCAGTTCTGGTTTAAGGTCTAGCCAAGTTCAAAAATAATACAAACGGTAGGCTATTACTTAGTCAATCAAATTTATTAATTGTTGACACACATACTCTCTCTTATTTATAGAGGAGTTATTTCATTCCCACCTCAAATCTCTTCAACGTGGGATAAAACATTTCGGTGCTTTTGTATTTTTTAAGATAAAATAAAAGTATGGCTTAACCTATCAACAAACTCCTAAAGCTGACACTTTTTTTTTCACTTTAACCTCTCATGTTATTCGCTTTCCACTTTAACCCTTTAACCTATGTGAAGTCTACATGGCAAAATCAGGAGACTAGATGGGGCAAATTTATAAAATTTTCATTTTTTTTCCAAATTAAAAAAACCCCTAACTTTTTTTCCTTCTTCTTCTTCTTCTTCCTTCTTTCTCTCTTTTTTTGTCCTGGAATTCCATTTTTTAGAAATCTGTAACTGGAAATTTTCCAAATTTTTTTCACGAATTTTACCCCCTCATCTTAAGGAACTACTTTTTTACCCTCTCAACTCTCCAAAAAAGGTACTATAGTAGGCGTTATATGATTTAGAGAAATGCAATAGGAAGCATATGTAATGGTTTACAATAATCTATTATAATATTATGTTTTTATCCTTTTAATTACAAATACTGACATGTCCAAATTTAAGGTGTTTTTAAGTTTATCAAAGTGTTTTTGTCAATTTAATTACAAATGCTGACATGTCCAAATTCATTGCCACGTGTTCTACGAAAATTCAACTACTGTAGCGCGTACAGTCTCTTTTTTTTTTGTTGAGTTAAGAAATGTAGGGCACATGGTACCACTTTTGGAGAGTTGAGGGGGTAAAAGGGAAGTCTCTTAAGGTGAGGGGGTAAAATGACCGAAAGATGCAAGTTTAAGGGTTACATAGTACCACTTTTGAAAAGTTGAGTAGGTAAAAGGAATATCTCTTAAGGTGAGGAGGTAAAATGACCAAAAGATATAAACTCAAAGGGTTACATGTGCATTACAGTAGACTAATTAACTTGGAAAATAGAAGAAAACTGATTAATTTAAATTTGCGGTTAAATGGCCGCAATTAATGGAACATAAGGAGGAGCAAATTTAAGTTTTGACTAATACAAATTATATTAGTAATATTTAACTACATAGTTAGTTAATTATTTAGTTTTAAGGTGTAAGTTATAGATTTTTTTGCGTTAATTTTAAATAAGTGTTTTTTTATTTTGCATTTTTGCAAATAAAGGATTATGGTTTGCCTTTGAGCAAATAAAGAACCGTTGTTTACTTTGTTTGCAGAATTAAAGAAATGATCGATTTTGCTCACGTAAACAAGTACAGTTTTTGTCCAAAACTATTCTCTGACCTTTGAGTTTAACTCTAATTTAACCGGTTGAAGTTTAAAAAACTATTTGAGCAAAAAATGTTCTCGTTTACGTCAACAAAATCGACCATTTCTTTAATTCTACAAACAACGCAAAGCACATTCCTTTATTTACTTAAAGGCAAAACACAATCATTTATTTGCAAAATCGCGAAACCACAAAATACTTATTTGAAACTAATCTTTTTTTTACTAGAGGTGTAAGTTATAATTACTTTATTTTTAATTTACTTTGCTTGTATTTTGTCTCATTTACCAAGGCTTAATACACAAAACACCCCTTAAACTTGGTCAAATGTTGCAATTGTCCTCCCGAACTATCAATTGTAACAAATTACCCCCTGAACTTGGCAAATCGTAACAAATTACCCCCTGAACTTGGCAAATTGTAACAAATTACCCCCAATAATGCATAAATTTTTAAACACCCTATAAGATCATTCCATGTGGCATTTTGACTTTTCAAACACCCTATAGAATCATGACACGTGGCACTTTGACTTTTCAAATATCGAATAAGGGCATGACACGTGGCATTTGACTTTTCAAACTCAAAATATGAGGTTATTTGTTACAATTTGCCAAGTTTGAGGGGTGATTTGTTACAATTAAAAGTTCGGGGGGACAATTGCAACATTTGACCAAGTTTAGGGGTTTTTTAGTGTATTAAGCCCATTTACCAATAGATTAATTTTTACTCTATAATTTAATGGTAGACAAAACAAAATAGTGGTTATTTTGTAAAAATCAAAATAATTATAGAATTTCTCTAGTTTTAATGTCTTAGAATTATATTTTACTTTCTTTTATGGAATGCAAAAATTATTAAGTCGAGGGAGAACTTTAACGTTACGAAATGAGATTTAAAAGAAAAGACTAGTTCATTAATTATTACGCTTCTAAAGAAAGCATAAGATCGTCCGAATAAGACTAATACAAAACAACTAAATGAATGAGATAAGACGAACTTTTTCAATTGGCGACTTCATCAGCTAGAAGAGCGATCAACGGAGCAAAAAACTAGGGGTGAGCAAATCCGAACTGTAAACCGAAATCCGAAAAAACCGATCCGAACCAATCTGAACCATATTTTGTTTGGTTAGGTTAAGATTTCATTTTTGGAGTAATTCGGTTTTCGGTTCGGATCGGTTTGGTTCGGATGAAAACCGAACAAACCGAACAATCCGAACTACATTATAATATTATTAAATTTTAGTATTTTATATGATATATTAATTTTTTTTAATATCTTTTATTTGTTTTGTTTTTGTGTAATAACCCAACAATATTTATTAACCATAATTTAATACAAATGTTAAAATACTATTGACTTAGAATTAACATAATTAGTATTAAACCTTTTATTAGTTGTAAAAGAATAGAAAAAAAAACTAATAAATTTTCAATTTGGTTTTTAACCGAACCTAACCGAACCAATCCGAATTATTTCGGTTCAAATCCGATCCGAACCGAAATAAATTTGGATTGGTTAGGATAATAAAATTTCTTCTTGTTAGGTTAGGATCAATTCGGTTCGGTTCGATTTTTGATCCGAACCGGTCCATGCTCACCCCTACAAAAAACTCATCAAACAATCCCAACCAACGTTTTATATCATCTAAAAGCAGTGCACTCGTAAAGTGAGATAATTATGCTACATGTCTGAAACAAAATGAACTAATGCTGTGAAATAATCTTCACCTTATGAATTGTATACGTATGTAAGAAATTAATATCTTTTTTTTTTAAACAAAAAGGTTAATTAAGGGTAGTTCCCACCCGTAAAGAGTCAGGGCAAACTACAGACCTCGATGAGGGTTTATAGTAAAATTTACAAATTGTCTATCAATAAGAGTTAAATTTTGACAAAATGCAGACTCGAACTGCAAACCTTTCAAGCATATATAAAATATCTTACCACTTGGACCAATTCTTATTAGTTAAGAAACTAATACTCTTGTATTGAAGAAAATCTTTTGTTCCAAATTTCAAAATTTTTTGAGTAATGCAGCGTATCACTTATCACTAATTAGTGAAAAAAAGTATTGTGACGACACATTTTAATGGATAAATAATTTTAAAATTCTGAAAGTTTGTACGTAATATATAATATATTGCTTAGTTTCCCTATCTATAAAAACTTATTAAATTTTTTATCTTTTATCATAATTAACTCTTTAGTCATTTTGTCTGTTTTTTAGGTTTCTAATTGTTATATTTCAGCATGATCAAGCAAACAAAACATAACAGAATCACAGAATTATCTTGTATGACATTATAGATGTCCTGAAAGCTAAAATATATTACGTTAAAAATCTAAAACATAGACAAAAAAGAAAAATTGTTAACTATGTCAAAAGATGAAAACCTAATAATGTGTTTTTGAAAATCGAGGGACAAAACTGTGTATTATATAAAAACTTAATAAACTTAAAATTATTTACCCCACTTTAATCCTAATGTCCCAAAAGTAACTTCCAAAATTTTAGCAAAAAACATTATTTAGCCACTGATCTATCTAAAATTTGTGCATTTGGCCATTGACGTTTTATTTAGTCACATTTTACCATTGACTTTTTGTAATTTGGTAAACTCTCGCCCTTATTATGTTTATTGACATTCATACATTTGTATTATTTAACAAATTTTTAGTTTTATTTTCAATTCCTTATTTGAAATAAAGTAATT
This sequence comes from Euphorbia peplus, assembly GCA_028411795.1. Taxonomy (NCBI): domain Eukaryota; kingdom Viridiplantae; phylum Streptophyta; class Magnoliopsida; order Malpighiales; family Euphorbiaceae; genus Euphorbia; species Euphorbia peplus. Next base: position 2,101,517 of record CP110841.1, read on the forward strand.
TTAATGTTTAACTTTATAATTTCCTTTTAAATTTGATCCCAAAAGGGTGAAATTTTACTAAATTGATAAAACAATGGTCAAATATGACCAAATTACAAAAGATCAGTAGTTAAATATGATTAAATAAAAAGTTAGTGCCGAAATTCACAATTTTACATATGTAAGTGGCTAAACATTAGATTTTGCCTAAAAGTTAAAATAATAATAAAAAAAAAGCCACCGACACTAGACATAATACCATCATAAAATTCTAGACATAATACATCATAAAATTCATTCGATATGAGCCACTAGGAAAATTTTGGTTTATTAGCTTTTGTTTCTTTGGAAAATATATTTTTATCCCCCTCCTCCTACAAGTAAAAACCTTTACTTCTAGTTTCCAATATTAACCGACCCTAATAATCAAAACTATATAGTGCTCATAATAACTTTCACATCCACCTCTCCATCTTTGTCATTAGGTTGTAAGCTACACTTTTAACTGATAGAGTCGTGCAATTTTCTTTTTTTGATATGTTATACCAAATCTACATCAATTTTTTGGATAGGGTTTAACATCAATTTTGTTATTTCATATGCTAATTTGGCACTAACAAAAAAAAATGAAATTACCTATATGGATTTGGCATAGTGGTAAGTGCTTCCTCTTATATGGGCGTCTATGGGCAAGGTCGCGAGTTTGATTCGCGCCTACTCCCATTTTTAATGGAGTGGAGAGGAAGGCCTTATTGCAGCCATTATAGCCCGAACTTAATGGGTATGGACTTTGCAAGTCGGCCCACCATCTCGAAATTTGGCAGTAATTTGGGTTTCAACCCGATTAGTGTTTTTCGTCATAAAAAAAAAAATCAAAATTTGCAGTGGCTAGTTTCAAAGAATAGCTATTCTTATATCAGTCGCTTATGCATAAGCCCAAAATTGTTACATTAGGAATAAAATTTTACATTCTTTTCTTAATATAATGTCAAAACTTCTTTTACTTGTGTATGGATCTTCTGCAACTTTGTTGTAGGAAGAGAAAGCTAAAATGATTCAGACTTTGCTATTCGTGGATGGATTGAACACATTGTTCCAATCAACATTTGGCACTCGCTTACCTGCAGTAATTGGACGCTCCTATATTTATTTGCCAACCACATTTTCAATCGTTTTGGCCGGTCGATACAACGACATTGTGAATCCTCAAGAGGTTCGTACAATGTAACTCGTATCATTTGCATGTTGAATTAGTTGATTGAAGAAAATATATGTTTCAACATACTCCTATGTGATGCTTTTGCAGAAATTTGAGAAGATAATGCATGGAATTCAAGGTTCTCTCGTAGTTGCTTCCACTCTACAGATTGTTCTTGGTTTGAGTGGCCTATGGCGTAATGTTGCAAGGTTTATTTTATGCACATTATCCCTATGTTTTTTTCCATCTGGATGTAATTGTTTATACAGCCTAATTTTAATCAGAAAATCTCATATATGCATGCAGCTCTTCTTGTTTAGTTGTAGGTATTACTTTGTATTTAGCTCAGCTAAGGTATTTGTTTGGTTGTTTTTTATTTTACCTAAGCTACTTTTTCTTATTGTTTAGTATTTTAGTGTTGCCTTGTGAATTCTAGTAGCTACTAATTGAGAATAAGACCAGAATATAAGCCTTCCATACCAGATGTCCTGTATCTCTAGTAGCTGCTAATCGAGAATAAGTTTTCTGCTTTCTTCCACATCAGATCTCATGTATCTCTTCCGGCGATGTATATGTTTTGGTGGTGGTCGGCGATGAGGGAAGGAAGAGCGAACGACGGTGAAATACCAGCGACGTTGCAGGTGGGGTAATGGAGGCAGCAACGATTTGAAAAGAAGAAGAAGATGGCTTTGGAAAAGAACACGAACAAAACTGGAAAAATTGTGTTTGCATGCCTGATTAATTATACAATTAGTCCATGTCTCACCGTAAAAGCTTGTTTCACCTGAACGTGACTCATATAAAGTAGGAATAAATTTGGACATTACTTCTTTTTCCCCTTCGTTAAGCTATAAGATAATGGGCTATAAAGTAAGCATTTGACAAGCTTTTCCAATGGACTCAAACTTTTATTTGGGCTTGTGGGCTTAAAATGTGAACAAAACTCAAATCTTCTGATTTATGTTATTATTTATGGGAAATTCTATAGTCACTTTGTTTTTTACAAGGTAACCATTACTTTGTTTTGTCCACCATTAGATCATGGGGCGAAAAGTGATCTAATGGTGAATAAAACAAAGTACAAACAAAGTAACTCAAAAACAAAATCACCATAGCCTACACCATTATTTATTCATTTCTTTAGGGCAGTTTTTTTCCAGTTTATGAAATAATACCAAACTTCCCTTTAAAAAAAAGAAATATTACCAAATTTAAATTAGATTTCATTATATAAAAAAGTACATTTAAATTTGGGTAAATTATATATAAAAAATGTGTTTATAATAATTTCCTCTTTCACAAACTTAGTCCAAATTGAGTTTTACATGTCAATTTATCTGCAAAGTTAACAATATTAAAAAAAATTAACCTAAACATGATTTGTTTTAATACCTAAATTTTGTATATATACGACTGATCATAAATATTATCAATTTAAGAGTTAAATTGATACGTAAAATTTGATTCAGACTAAGTTGATTTAAAGTGTCAATTCTTAAAGATTATATTTACCTACAACTTGAACCGAAATATGTCAATTTTAAATATCATATTGACCAATAATTTGAACCGAAATGTAACTAAAAGCATAATTGATTCCAAACCGAAAAGCTATAAAAACCCAACCGAAAACCGAATTAAGTCTGCTCGGTTCAGTATTTTGACTGAAAACCGAATCGAGTCTACTCAATCCGATAATTCAGTTATCACCTAATCATAACCGTACTTGTTGGTTATAATGGTTTTCAATTATTTTTGCTCTCAATGATTAAAGAGTAGGTGTTGAACAGTATGAATTTCCCTGTGGACTGCAATTGTCCACTGAGCTACACATTTTAACTTCCACTTGAGATAAATTTGGGCAAGACATAAGGTATGACAATTTGTACAAAAATGCCTCCTTTGTGTATAAAAAGCTTAGAAGTTTGTAGGAAAATAAATGAAATTTTTAAAATTATTAGTACAAAAAGTTGGTGGAGGATAATTTTTATTTTATCTTTAAGAGTCCCATCTTATTATCTATTTTCTATTTTGACACAAATTCAACGTTTCTATATATATTGAAAATAGGTCATACTAATTTACATTATAAATTCCATAACTCTCTCAATTTGTAATATAAACTGACTTGAGTCATTTCCTAATCACTACCTTTCATAATCACTTTTACTAGAGATTTTTACCCGGACACCATAAACTTCCAAGGACGAAAATCAGAAGTGGTCCGAAAAGTGCTCCGACACCGCAACTTTTGGGAACCACCTTTGAGATCAGTGGTAAATACAGAACACCCATATCGAAGTAGCAAAATTTACACTTACACTAAATTCTTTTGAGACAATGCATATTGCCCCCAATCTTCAAGAAACATAAGTGGCCATAACTACTTGTGGTAGTAGTGGTTTTGATAGTCCGGGAGGTAAAGCCCATCAATTCCCACTCTGTTTCGGCTCCTATTTGAGAGGGAGTGTACAGTCCTTCTGTCTCAATAAAAGGTACTGTTATGGTGCAAATGACATCCTCAACTTTTGAAATTTGTATTTGCCCGTCCTTACTCCTAGTCATTTTAATATGGGTTTGGGCAAAACAAGGTATTTGTTAGAGATTATTATATATATCATAATTCGGCCTTAACTACCGACTCGAACTTTTAATTTAAAAGGTTTTTTGACATAGTATCAAAGATCAAAACATCCTGAGTTAGAGTCCTGACAATCTCATTTTTGGTGAATTAAAGCACATATTAGGATGTTGTACACGCTTAAAGCTCAGTAGGCATTCGCGTGAGGGAGTGTGTTAAAAATTAATATAGAAACCATAATTGAGTCTTAACTATCACCTCGAACTCTTAATTCAATCGACTCCTTCAAGTCTTGGCACAATAAATGAAAAAGTGGCTTCTTTAGGTAATAAAAAAACACTTGCAATGTTACATTAAAATCTCTATAAGTTATCTGTACAATAAGTTGGTGAAACTAAAGAAGACTTGTAGATAGCAATAATGAATTCATGAACTGGCTTTCTGATTCTGATAGATATGAAATCTTTTTCAAAATCTCAAATTTGTTAATTCTGAAATATACATTCATTACACTTTTGGCATCTGTGTTTGTTGCTTTACTAAAAACTAATTTGTTCTTCTTCCTTTTCTTGGCTTTGAAGGATCTTTTTCTTTTTCTTGGTCCCACTCTCATGCTTAACAATGACATTTCATAGTATCAATGGATTCATTTTCGCTTTTGGTTACATAAATAGATTAAATTGATTCTTTAATTCGAGTAAAATAGGTTTTCTTCTCATAATAATGCGTTTTTTTAAGAAAATTCTTTACGTGAGATCGGGTTAATAGTTTACTCGTCTAGGGCTCTCATCTGGTGCAAGATTACATACAAAACGGCAAATATAAAACATGTTTGTTGGGGAAGTTTTATTCATTAGTCAAATTATTTTGAGTCAACTCAACTTGTGCGGTTGATTTTCTAAATTTCCGAACGACAGGGTAACCAGAATTACTCCTAGTAGGGACGGTTCCAGTGACTTTCTTTTCTCCAAACCCTTCCATGTCTTTGCCTCTGTTGCGACCCATATTGTGACACCACGTGAGTTTTACACTACATCCCACAATCTTAAGGGAAAGTTTATGATGGTGGTTCTGATATCATAATATCTTATACTATTAAAATGGTAGCGTATGATCTTAGTGTCGAACGCCAATATTTGACACTGAACCCAATTTGACTCTAGTACCACAATTTTAGAGCAAATATGATAAAGCAGAATTCATCGGGCACCTATTTGGTTTTCCAAGTATCAAAATCAACCCATTATCCCAATTCATGAAAACTCCATTTCTAAATCTTTTGACATGAAAAAGTGATATCAGTAAATGAGTAAGAAAATAATACATGAATCACAATTAAAGATCCAATAGTACACTCACCAAAACCCCCTTCATACTCTCCCAATTCTTACCCCTAATTCTGGCCACACAAAAAAATGTCAAAAGAGGAGACTTTTTTGACCTAAAGTTCCAATCTTGACCAATTACAAACAAGAAAATTCATCAATTCAATCCCCAATTCTCAATCAATCAACTTCACGGTTCCTTCTAGGAAAGAGCAAAGAACTATCAAATACATTGATTGAGAATTTTCTTGACCTCAAGTTACAATCATTCTAATTTCTAAACAAGAAAAATCATTAAATCAATCCCAATTCTTAATCAATGAGCTTCATTGTTCCTTCTATTAAGAAGAAAGTAGCCGAAATTTGATTGGGCATATTTTTGTTACAACATTGCCAATTTTAAACTAATAAATTCATCAAATGAATCTCAATTTAGCTACATATTTCCTTCTTACAAGAGCAAAAGTAACCAAAAATGAACTAAAATTGGAATTTTCTTGATCTAAAGTTACAATCTTGGTCAATTTTAAACAAGAAACTTCATCAATACAATACAATCCCAACTCCTACATACATGGAGTGGGCTTCATAGTTACTTCTTCCAACAAGAGCAAAGTAACCCCAAAAAGATTTGAGTTGGAACATTCTTGATCTAAAGTTACAATCATGGCCAAAATTGAAACAAGAAAATTCATCAATACAATCCAAAATTTCCAATCAATGAGCTTCATAATTCCTTCTAACAAAGCAAAGTAACCCAAAAGAACTACCAAACACTTTGATTGACCATGTTTTTGACCTAAAGTTACAATCTTGGCCATGTTAATCAATGGATTCAATACATTCCCAATTCCTAAATCAACGAGTGAGCTTCATAATTCCTTCTAACAAGAGCAAAGCAACCCAACCATAACGAACAAAATTGATATTGTTACAATCTTGGCCAATTTGAAGTAAGAAAACACATCAATACAATCCCAAATTCTAATCAAATCAGCTCTATAGATCCCTCTAACAATACCAAAGTAACCCAAAAAAACATCAATTAGGAATTTCATTAACCTAAAGTTACAATCTTGACCAATTTCAATCCAAATTCCCAATTAATCAGCTTCATAATTCCTCCTAACAAGAGCAAAGTAACCCAAAACAGCACAAACAGCAGCAACAAGATTACCCTCTTTCAACAAAATCTTAAAAACAAACCCAATAATCTCCCTAGTAATCTTCCTCCCTTCAATCACCAAAGTCCTTCTTGGTTTCCCAAAAAAAGCTAACATGACCACAATAGTTATCCATATAACCAAAGTAGCTGGCACAACAACAGCCAGTGCTGCCACCATTGAAAGCAACCCAAAAACTAGCCCTAAAATCACTGATGCATACAAAGCAGCCCATCCATTTGATGATGAAATCAATTGGGATTGAGTTTGATCTTTGTACCAAGCAAACACATATTTGAGAAAATTCCATGAAAATGACAAAAGGGTTGCATAAACTAACACAAATAAACATACCCATGTCCTCCTTTTGCTCATAATTGCCAAAACTAGATTGTATTGTGATGGTGTTCTTGAACTTGAATTTGAATTTGATCTTGGTGGTGTTGATGATGGTTCATCTTCTTGATTTTCCATGGTAGTCTACTAAATACTAATACCCTTTTGAAAACTATACAATAAAGTATTGATTTTGGGAGAAAATTCCTCTATTTTACATGTGGGTTCTATGAAATAGGAAAAAGATTTGATTTTTCTGATTGGTTAGTATGGTGATCAACCTTAGATATATGTCTTAAAAACACTGTCTTTACCTCTCTGTTTCTGTCTTGGTTTTGGTAAATATTGGAGGCAGAGGCTAGATGAGGAGGAAGATGCAAAAGGCAGCAGACAGACAGCAAGCATCATTTCCTCCTATTTCTAACCCACTCGCACTCATTTCTGCTTTACCTACACGCTCTCTCTAGCTTTGTGTAGACAAAGATTTTGTAACATATTTTCGGATCATACACAATTTCATTATGTACCTAATTATGTGGTAAATTTCTAAATATAAGTGAATATTGTAATTTTATTTTTTTCGAAAGGGTGGATATTGTACATGAACTACTTTGTATCAATGCGGGATTACATGTAAGCATTAATCATTCAAAAGTTTGCTATATCATGTTAAGTTTGTGATATCTATTTCTAAATTATTTATATTTTACTAATTGGCTCCAGTCTAATCGGTACACTAATCATAGTGTGAGGATTTCTTGTCCTTACAATTTATATAAAATAACAAGTTATTTATATTTTTATCATCTCATTATAAATGTCATGTATAATGAGAAGTTTTGAAAATTCATATAATTTTGTGTTATTTTCGTGAGAGTAGTGAAATCTCAAATAAATTTAAATATTTAAGTTAATAAATAACAAACTAATTTAAGTAAAAATGTTAAATTTTAGTCGGAAGGTTGAAAATTTTTGATAACTAGTTAAAAAACAAAGTCAGGAACAAGTTTGAATGATGAACGTTCACCATTCCGATAAAAATGTCTAAACAATACCCAAGCAATTCTGTCATCCTTTGTTTAAAATAATGGCTACACTAAACTCAATTAAGTTTTACATTGTTTAATATGGTTTGATAAGTTAGGCACTTTATCTTTTTGGTAGATGGATTGCCACTAACATGACATATAATTGGTCCGTATAACCCACGTGCCATAGATAAAAGTGATGGCTTAATATTTTATTGGGTTGAAGTTGTCCGAGAACGACCAATGTCTTAGTTGAGAGAGACCAAATAAGGCAGTTGTTTGGGCTTTAAAGCATATTATTTTGGGGGTAAATATTTGGACAATTAGGTGATTTTCTTTTTTGGCTAAATTTATCACTTTTTATGCCTACCATTTCGAGGCTTTTGTTGAATATTTTTGAGGTATTCTTGATTTGGTTGCCTAGTCCCAAAGCCTCCACCTTTACACCTTGCAAGAATCTTCTAAACTTAAAGTCATGTCTTATTGCTACCTCACTCGTACTCTCATACCAAAGTGTATACCTATTTATATGGATACCAAACCGGTTTACCCAACCCGTATTTAATGAGTCGTATTCGAATAGAGACATAACAATGTGATGATAACTTGGCTTTGCAAGTCTTGGTCGATCCTCGTCAGAAAATCGTAAGTTGGTATTCTGCAAACATGCTTCATTCATCTCTGAAAATCAAGTTAGAATGATATCATGGAGAAATGAGGTAAGAAGAAGAGAACAATTTTGGAAAATAGTAGAAGTGTATTTTTTGTTCCCTTCCCATTTGAGCTTTTACAATGATCTTACCTTAACTTTAAATGAAAGATGATTTTCCTATTATACCCTTTGCTTGGTGAATAAACAAGTATCTGTTTTGGGAGGATTTTTCATACAGATGTACGAAGATTTGGTTGTTGCGACATCATTCTTTTTGTCATTATGACGAGCGGATCGAGTCATATAAATGGAGCGTCCAAACAAGCTTAAGGCGCCTTCTGCCATGTGATGTGGCGCTTCTGTTCAGCTTCTCGAGTCGTCCGCTTAGTTGGTTGATCCTTTACTTTAGGCAGATCTGTCCCTCTCTTGAAGGCGGACTATCCTTGTTTATTGGGCTCGTTGGCCCAAATACAGGTCAAGGCCCATGACCCATCCGCCTGGCCCATTCTTGTCACGCTAGAGGCCCGTGATGGTGCTCAATACAAATTTGAATGTTATCACATTGGGTCCAACTGGTTTAGGTTTATCTAAGCTTCCCTATGTTATGTTGGATTTGGAATTAATGAAAAAAAATATGTGGATTGGTAAACAATTGAGATTTAGAATTCAGTGTAAATAAGATTTTTCCTGTTGAAATATTTCGATTGTTTTTTCTAAAAAAAGAAAATTATTACAAATTTAATAGAGTTCTTAGGCTATCAATGGAGTCTTAAACCCTTCCAACCCTATATATGTGGCAAAAAAATTTAATATTTTTGAGAAAGTTCATATTTATCCTCAATATACGAAATAATATAAATTTACTCTAAATGTTACCTTTATATTTAGAAGGGAAATTCTATGGTTACTTTTTTTTTTTTCATAAAGTAACCATTACTTTGTTTTGTCCACCGTTACTTTGTTTTTTCAATAGTGTAATAAACATTTTCGATATTCTGACAATTTTTTTGTGATTAATTTATATGTGAAAGACTTGGTTATTAATATTTATGTAGGTTTTTTGTTAAGGTGTAGGCTATGGTCACTTTGTTTTTCCCTTACTTTGTCTATACTTTGTCTTTTTCACCATTGGATTAGTTTTTAACCCATGATCCAATGGTTGACAAAACAAAGTAATGGTTACTTTGTGAAAAACAAAGTAACCATAGAATATCCCTTTTGTTAACTATACTAACAATATGAAAATTCCATGATCACTTTGTTTTCTAAAATGTAATCATTACTTGATTTTGTACATCATTGAATGATTGAAGAGAAACTAATCCAACGATTGTTAAGATAAAATAGAAACAAAGTGAACAAAAAACAAAGTGACCATAACCATCACCTTAATAACAATGTAAATACATAGACATAATTGATGTTAAAAGTATAATGTGACCGATAAATAACAGTCAAACATGTCCGTTCAAGTTTTGATGCCACATAGTAAACTTGCTTTTGATTGAAAACTTTACGGGAAAATTTGTAGCAATTTGATCAAATTTTGTTTTTTTGAAAGGATATTAAAAACAAATTTATTTGCTATTAATGGATTTAGGATTTAATTTTGACCCCCAAGGGCGGCCCAAGCCTAATTTGGTTAAATTAATAGTTGGACTGGGCTAAACATGAGCGAGAATTAGTGTAATAGTATTCATTTGGGCCTTTAGATATTTGAGAAGAAAATTACAGTCAACATAATTTTTTTTTCGTAGATATTATAAAAATGGATAAATTCTTTTAAAAGATTAAGGGAGGCCTTTAATGGTTTGTATAAATGGTGAAGTTGGTATAAAGTGCACTTTATGTAATGTGTTTTTCTATATAATTTATGCGGTTTCTCGGTTGGAGACTGGACATTCGATTTGTAGGTGGATCTTCTTCCAATTACAATTTTCTGACACATTATACTCGACTTGGAAATCCAGAACAAACGAATGAAGCCTCTTACCCATTTAAATTAATGTTAATTGGTATACTGTAAGATTATTTAATCATTTCAACGTAATGAAACGCTATAATAAACTTCAAATTTTGTTTAAAAAAAAACTTCAAATTCAAAAACACTAATTTAAACAATTCAATACCATTTTCATTCTAGTCAATTTTAGTTAATTTAAACAATTAAATTAATTAAATTTTAATTAATTCACCTTTGCTATTAATTTGATTGAATATTTAGAACTAGAAGCTTTAAATTTATATCTAGAAGTTGAAGACTTTATGAATGAAATAATTCAGCAATAAAAATGTTGCAGAAGCCTGAAGGAACTTCAATTTTGTAATAAATATAAACCAACTATTTTTGACATATTTCAAGGATTGTATTAAATACTAGCTTTCCAGTTTGACAAAGTTTTTTCAATAACAAACAATATTTTAATTTATATTTTTGGCATGTAATATCAAAACTTTTTAAAGTAATAATATGACCACAGGAAAATTGTGATAGCCTGATAGGTGGGACCAAAATAATAGTGTTTTATGTTTTCTTTCCAATATATAGTCGAAATAATAATAATAATTCATTCTTATAAGCTATACTATATCTGTATGATCTGCAAATACCTATTCACATCCTAACAATTTGATTCAATTCATTATGTATCACTAATATATGCAGAAAATAACTAAATAACTAATTGGTCGTAGCTTAATCGGTACACTGCAATAACATCATATACTAGATATCTCATAATTCTAAATTCGATATTCTTAAACTGATTTCGACACAATATAAACATTAGATCCAGTAAATTTTTAGAGCGGACCTAAAAACATTATTTGGAGAAAGAGTTGGAACCTTAAATACAAAAACTAGTCATACTTTTCCCTCCAAGTGTAAACAAGAAAGAAAACCCAAGAAAGAGCCAACATAAGATCTCCAATCATTTGCTTAGGCCAATGCATAGCCAAATCTTCAAGCTTTCTCTCAAAATAAACCCTCCAAATAGCCATTGTAACATGAAGAAGCACACAACCTTTAGCAAAAAAGCTTTGAAATTCTCTATCTTTTACAAACCCCACCATGAAAATCAATAACCCAATTGCAAAAAGAAGCAACCCACCAAAAGAAGATGAGATTTGGATCAATAATTGATCATGTTGTGTTGATCCTATTAGCTTTTCAGCTGTTTCAATTCCATGACCAAGAATTGAAATTTCCTTGAGATAGAACATTATTGAAGACCCAAATGTGATTGCCACAAAAGAATGTAGAAGACATATTATGAAGAACACATTGGAAGCCATCCGCTTTGGCCCAGATCCAACACTTTTGGCCTCACGTCTCGTGTAAACGTGTTAGAAAACAAACTTTACTAGTATGTTTCAGTCACTTTCTCTCAATTTCCGATGCCATAATCATTCCTTAGGGTCGTTACTCATGTAGAGTTGTACACCGGTATCACGCTTCCCAACACGAACTTTACTAATATACCTTCGTTTCTTGTGTAGAGTTATACTTCGGTAACACGCTTTCCCACACAATATACCTTGGTCGCTACTTTTGTATTTTCAATGTTAGATTCAGTTCATTTCTGCCTCATCGGTTGGACCCAAAACCATTAAGCGTCGAACTTTATAGCACCTCCATGTCATACCCTCTGAACCGGATCGAGTCAAGTATCAAACAAACACCAAAAAGCCCATGTGTGGATTCATCTTATACAACTAAATACTGAAAACCCAGATGGAGAATTTGATTGAAAATCAGACATTTATATGAAATTGAGGAAAACACATATGAGAAAATGTTGAAGAAGAAAAACTAACCCTTTGGAAATTGCTTGAGAATATGAAAATATTGGGTTTATAATGGGAAATTCTGATTGGAGATTTGATGAAAGATTGAGAGTTTCAATGTCGGTATTGGGAGAATCTGATCTTGGAGACAATATGGTGAGGTTATTTTGAGATGTGTGCTTTAAGAGTAAGCTTTGGCGCTGTAGTCATTAGTTTTGTCTGCTTCCTTGTCGACAAGACTAAGATAATTTATCAAGATATTTCAATATCACTAACTTTTAATTTAAATTTATTTTTTATTTCGAGTTTCTTTTAGCTCAATTTTTGGAAGCTTGCTCGAGCTTAGTGGCACTCAGTTAAAGTACATTACCACTTATAATCCACAAGTTGATGGTCAGACTGAAGTGGTTATATCGGGGTTTAGAGCAGTATTTGCATGCTATGGTATTTGTTTTTAGGGTGGATAACAATTCTAGTTTCCATAATGAAATTCACATGTCCCCCTATCAAGACTTGTATGGGAAGTTGCCCCTACAATTGATCCGGGTCCTCGAAAAATGATGTTGTTAACGATACGCTATGAGATTGTGAAAATATACTCCGATGTTTAAAGGAGAATTTTCGTGACTCTAAGAACACGACGGAGTTGGTATATAATATAATTATAAGCGTCAAAATGTGGAATTTGCTGTAGGGGATCAAATTTTCGATAAATTACAAACATCTTGCTAAATTTTGGTGTCCTCTCGACTTCCAAATAAACTTGCTAAACGTTATTATGGTCGCTTTGAATTCCTCGAGTGCATTGATGTTGTAACTTATCGGTTGCAATTGCCTGCTACTAGTCGAATTCATCTGGTCTTTCCATGTTTCCTTGCTTAAACCATTTCATGATGCAAAAGATGTGTTGAGTGGCGAGTTGCCCGCTGAACTGGAGGAGGGGCGGCCATTGTCTATTTTGATTCCAGACAGGTATTGCACAATGGCCATGTTAAGGACCAAGTGTTGGTAGCTTCATTGGTAGGGGTGTTCATCGGAGAATGCTAATTAGGAATGAATATGATTTCAGGAAGGCTTATTCGCATTAAGACCTTGAGAATGCTATCATTGATGATGACCTCGGTGTAGGCGTGTGAAACATGTTCTATCTTAACAATCTGATTAATTATTTTCTAGTTTTCTAATTAGTATTTATTTAGTTATTTTGTTGTACTAAGATTTGTGTTGTTTTTCTATTTAATTTTGGTGTCTTGATGCTATTAAGAATCCTGTTATTTGTCTCTGTTTCTTAATCATTAATAATAGAGAAAAGTACAAAAATAAACTTCGTGCTTTGAGTGATTTTTAAACATAATTCATGTGGTTTGAAAATTTGCAAACAGGTACCATAAAGTTTGAACTGTTAGTAAAGTTAGTCTAATTTCTAAATGGTGTTAAAATTTGTCGACGTGGCAAAAACATCTCATTTTCCTGTTTGACAAGGAAACATGTGCTTTTTCTAAAAAGCAGTATTCAACTGCTTTTTCTACTCCCTCTCTACGTTTATTTATTTTTTCCCTTAAATACCCCTAAACACTTCACGTTAAAAGAAAAAAATCTCTCTTCTAAGCTTTGGTTCTTTTTCTATTGCTCTCTACGCTTTGGCGTTTTTTCTCTTAATATCACCCTTATTAAGCTATATTTTTCTACATAACCTTATTTAGTAATTTAAATTTCAATGTAAAATACTTACATTTTGCAATTTTTATTTCATTATTTTTCAATTTATGTTCACTTTATAATTAAATTTATTTAGTAGTTTAAAACATGTACATTTTAGTTCTTTTACAAACTAACAAGAAAAAGCAATTACAAAATTTGCCAAACACTTATCTTGAAACAGGAAACAACAAAGAGAAAATCGGAACAGGAAACAAGAACATGAAACAGGAACATGTGAAACAAACGGACCCATGTAACATTTTATGAGTCATTTTTTTCAACGGAAAAAAATACCCTCCATGAAATATCACTCTTTTTATCATGACGACAAATTCTAACATTGTTTTGAAAATTAGACTAAGTTTGCTAACGGTCAAACCTCATGGTACATATTTGTAAATTTTTAAACCACATAAATTATGTTTGCAGATCGCCGAAACCACGAGATTTACTTTTGTACTTTTCCATCAATAATAAAACTCTTTTCCTCTCTTTAAACTTCTGGAACTATTAATCTCGTATTACTATGAATGAATCTAAGATACCTTAGATGAATTAAAAAACAAATATTATTAAATACATTCGTCGGGTTAATAAACCACTTTAGATTTTAAGATATGAATTTTTTCCAACCTTTTTTCTCCTTCCATTAAAGTTAGAGAAAAGGTTTTGTTTCATTATTATTATAGAGTACGAGACACCTAAACTGTAGCTTTTTAGCAATTTTACTTAAAAGTACAAACATGTTGCCAAAATTCTTGAATATTTTTTTATATTATCATGTAATTCGGATATGGGGTGTCCTTTATTTTTCCACTATACATATGATGGCCTCCTCAGTTTAAATAAAAAAATAAAGAGGAAAAAAATTCATGCCATAATTACAATTAGTAGTGGAGTGATCACTTGTGAAATTTTTCTGAAGTTAAAGAAAAAAAGGATTTAAATCTAGGTAACAAAAAGAGGTGAAAATGTAAATAATTATGCGAGTCTAGACTTAGAATGTGTTTATGTTTCAAAAGAATAAAATATTTGTTAAAGTAATAATTTCTTTTTTCAGTTAAGACATTTTTAATGTTTTATTTTTTACTTATATTCAACATATTTTTGTAATTTCAATTCAATTTAACAATTGCAGTTTTGTCCATCAATTTCTGTTCTATTCAACCGTTCAATTCACAAATTTTAGTTCATTTTAGCAATTTCAGTTCTATTCAACAATTTCAGTCCACTTCAGCAATTTCAGTTATATTCAACAATTTCAGTTCAGTTCAGCCAAAAAGAACAGAGTCTAAACAAAACAAGTAATTTAAGGATTTATGGTTTACACCATTTACAAACAAGGTCTCAAACTGTTAACACTCTTAAAAAGATTATGTTTCAGTCACCACCAAAGAGTCAGAAGATGCAATTTTTTTCTTTTTTTATAGAAGAATTATCGTATTATTGAATAATATAAAACATTTATATTATATTAATAATTAAAGAAAAAATGAGGAATTAAATCTAAAAAAAATGCATTTTTATCTTTCATACTTAAAAATATTTACATCATTATGTAATTGAAACTAAAATCCAACTCTTCTGAAAATAATAAAAAATAAAATCGAACCAGTCAATTGAGTCAAATGTTTAAACATTATTTTGAAAGCAACATTTATTTATTTTAATGAACTTAAAAAGATATTGAAAAAGTCAATATTCTACTTAGTCCAAATGTACCACCGTATATTGTAGTTTTACTCTTGTATGGGCATATGCTAACTGCACTTTTTCTTTCTTTTGAGAATAACTACTTTTTCTTTTTCTTTTAAATTAATACAAAGATTTTTCCAAGGAACATGATGTACTCATTTCACATTATAAATTTTCTTTTATAAAAATTAGTGTTATTGCACTTATAATTTATAGGTGTAGTTTATGGTTACTTTGTCTTTCCTTTATTTTATTTATATTTTATCCTATTTACTATTAGATTAGACTTTAACCCATTATCTAATTGTGTACAAAACAAAATAATAATTACTTAATGAAAAACAAAATAACCATAAAATTTTTCTAATTTAATTCGGAACAAATAAAATTTTCATGTTATAATTATTTTATATCTATTTAATTCCACACAAAATACATCTAAGAAGTTATAGCATTTACATACAAATACAAATAAAGGTTTATTATAGGTAACTAGATGGTTGAGTATGATAATATTCTAACACAGTTTTAAAGAATAAAGTTCAAATTTGTTAAGAGTACATCTTTGTGAGAAAATAAAGATATACACTAAACATATATAAACCATATATACAAATTTGGTGAAGGCTATGGTCATTTTATTTTGTCCCTTCTATCATTGGATCCAATTTCACCTTACTAATCCAATGATGATAATGGACAAAGTGGTGATTACTTTATAAAAAACAAATTAACTATAGAAAAACTTGTGAAAATTTTATTTTGTGTGGATACATATTACTTTGTTCTCTTTAATTATGTCTCGTATATCGAATAAAAGTTTTGTTTTTCCTTTTTGGTTTCACTTTCTCGATATTACTTGATGTATTTGTTTCTGACGTTAAAACTGTCTCAAATGGAAAAGTTAAATATGAATTTACGGAAAATAATCTGCTGTCCCGGACTTTCTATCTCATTTTCATGTCCCTCTATAAGCTTTTGACATGTGTGAAAAAGATTCTACGACGGATTAATTCGGGGACTATTTAGGGTATAATAAAAAAATGTTAGAATCTTTTTTACACATGTCAAAAACTTATAGGGGAACATGAAAATTAGATAGAAAGTCCGAAACAACCGATTTTCTTCCATGAATTTACCATTTCTTTTGTTATGGATCAATTCAAATTTTCAACACTTTATGGACAATTTTTGGAACTTATATAGCAATAAATATCTTAATAATCCAAATAAATATATTGAAATATTTTTGTTTTAGAATTGGGATTTCTGTTGGATAGACCACAGATTATGTGCTTACTCCATAACAGAAATCAAACGGCACCGTTCCTATTGTTGACTACCGTTTAAGTCTTATCCATTCGGCAAAAAGATATTAAGAAAAGGATTAATATAATCGTTTTCTTTTTGAATTTTTCTTCGTGAACATTGAAAGAGAAAGGAATTAATTTTTAACCATTAGTGACATACAAATCTTGGATTTCCTTCCAAATTAAACTTGCATTTTATTTCATTTTTTGGCGAACTAATTCATTTTCTATGAGTGCAATATATCAATCACATCTTCTATAATAAAATACATAATTGCCAATTCAAACTTTTAACATTTTCCTGAATTTTGGATGTATTCAAGAAATTGAAAATAATTTATGATGGTAATCATTTATTGGAGTTGTGACTTTGATTTCACTTGCCATAATTTATCATCATTCCATATGATGAAATTAAGAATTTAATGGGTTACTTTAAGAGTTAAATTTTTTTTACAAAATTTAAGAGTTAATCACTAGTAATAATTAGTTCTCATTTCAAATTAATAATATCAAATAACTTTACCTAATTTACATTTTAATTCAAAGGAAAAAGACCATGCAACTAATATATAATATATATATTTTTTGAAACCTACATTTTGTAGTTCACTTAGTAGGTGAGGTTAAACTTGTGTAAAAATATTTAAACTCAGATTTCTATGTTAAGAAAGTTCATAAATAAAGATAAAATTTTTTAAAATAAAGATAAAAAATTTTAACCGTGACAAAATTGAAAATAAAATTACTCTATGAATAAGATGTTGTTGATAAACAAGCTAATTCAATCAAGATATAAAACAATAAATAACATAAAATTTGTTAACGAAGTTCGGCCAATTATGCCTACATCTCCGGAAGTGATGAGCGATTTTATTATCAATCAAGACCAACCATCGGTTACACAATATATGTATATAAAGGAAAGCCGAAACCTTAAAGGGCAATGATTTCAAAAATACTCCTAATCCACATCCCCGACTCACTAATCCTAACGCATCTAGTTAGTCTTTTCCTAATTGAGCTTTTGCTAGTCGCTCCGCTCCGTTTTAAGGAAATTTTTAAAAGAAAATAAGATGTTGTATGTGGGAGTCTGCATATGAATGGAAGAGTTGGATGGTCCTTATCCGGACGTCAAATAATCCAGATTCGATACAAAGAAGAATTACATAGTCTTTTATTTTCGTATTTTTCAATCAAGCTTGATAGCTTTAAATTTTGATTTAAAACGTTAGTTTTATATATAAAAAAAAGGTTTAATACCTACCGAGCCTCCTAAACTTGTCAATTTTTTTCACTTTACCACCTCAATTTAGATGACAACCACTTAGCCATCTGAACTTGTAATTTTGTTCCACTTGGCCTCCTCAACTTGTCAAATACGACCCATTTTGCATCTTTGTGCTGACGTGACATAATATAAGTGGTTATAAAAAAATCATGCCACATCAACATAAAAGGGGCAAATATGTCACAATTGACAAGTTGAGGCGGCCAAGTGGAAAGAAATTACAAGTTCAGACGGCTAAGTGGAAAAAAATTACAAGTTCAGGTGGCTAAATGAAAAGAAATTACAAGTTTAGGTGGCCAATAGGTTGTCCGTTAAGTTGAGGAGGCTAAGTTAAAAAAATGGACAAGTTCAGGGAACCATAAATGTATTAAGCTTAAAAAAAAAGATAAATGAAGTTTTACTGTATATAGGATTGTGATTAGGATATTATAAAGTTTATAGAACTACCTTATATATACATTTTTACTTTTCTACTTAGTTTATTTGTATTTTATAATAATATTGACCTAATCATTATACTGTGTCTATTAACCATCCAAATCTCATTTATTTTGTAAAAAATAATCCAGCTTAAAGAAAGAATAAGACCTCACCACCAACTATTTTTTCTATCTTAAAGAATAATTAAAAAAATAAAATACACAAATATAAATGTAGACAAGAAAACGAAAAGAACTAATTTTTTTTTTATCAAAATTATTCATAAATGTACAGTTTATAAGGGTTGTCACCGAATTATGCACTTATGATTGCCAATTATTTCATGGAAAAAGATGTTATGATAAACTTGAAAAAGTATTCACTGAAAAAAGAATGTATATCTGAAATTAAGAAAACCCTCAACAAAATAATGAAAAGGGTGAGGTATAGAAACACT
The DNA here is from genome assembly GCA_028411795.1 of Euphorbia peplus. Lineage (NCBI taxonomy): Eukaryota > Viridiplantae > Streptophyta > Magnoliopsida > Malpighiales > Euphorbiaceae > Euphorbia > Euphorbia peplus. The sequence continues at coordinate 2,120,439 of CP110841.1, forward strand.
CTTATGGTTATTAGTCAAAAGTAATTTTACGATGTCCTGCACAAAAATATGGATATACTCTCTCTTATATTGTTTAATTTTCGGTCATATAATTTAAGATATTCCGGTGTCATATCAGGATGTTATTTAAATTTCGAGGTTAAATTAATAGTAGATATTTCTCCTTAAAAAAAAATAACAGTAAATGTTCAATAATATTTTCTATATTGATTTCAAATACACCATTGCACATAAACACTATTTCAAATAAAGACCTTGCGATTGTTCAAACTTCGTTGAAACACTCAAAAATTAAGAATTAAATTTAGATCGATTAAATCGTTTAGGTGTTTAGAATTCGATTAGTTCTCTAACTAATCCACAATTAATCCTCAAAAGTCTTTGACCGTCTGATTAGCACCTGAAGTCTTTTACCACACTCATAACTATACATAATACGCAGATCTAATAACATATAAATATTGTTTGCTCCATCCTAAATTGATCACTATTGGATGCATTACTTTAAAAACCGTCATGCATGTATTGAATTCACATCTCATATATCAAATTTCTCGTCTCTATCTCTAATATGAAATTCAGTTAATTCTGATTTTCATCGTCATCCCTTAAAACCTTCCAACCGGGTGGCTGCCATCTCAAGACCAGCTTGTTACATTATAAGAAAAACAGTCTGTAAAATTGAGTTGAATTTGCTTAAAAAAAAAAGGTGTCAAGAGAAGATGAAAATCCGTTAAACATATCAATCAAAACAAACAAACAGAAAAAAAGAGAGACAGTAAACTCATCTCATCTCAATCTCAATCTAAAAAACCAATCTTTTGTTTCTTTCTTTCATCAACTAACTGCTTCACCTCTGTCGACGACGACTTCACAGATTACATTAACATTAAATTTACCAAAAACCCATTCTTTATTTTCCCCTTTTACATTTCTTCCATTTCATAGCCGGCTTAAGCCGTCTATGCTTGTAATCTCCGTATAATTATCTCTTTACGCGTTCATCATAATTAGGAAATTTAAACTTTTCTTCCTCCTCATGACCCTTTGAGGTTCCTATTTCAATTTTAAGGTACTTTTGGGTGATGGGTTGTTTTCAATTTCATTGATTGATTAGTGTTTGATACTTCACTTGGTAGCTGACTTTGAAATTTTATGTGGGTTTCAGTCAATTGTTTGGAAAAGTTTGATTCAAGGGTCTTCTTTTTGTATTATTTGATCAATTGGGTATTTGGTAAAAATACAAAATTTCATTCAGATCAGTTGATTCAAGGGTCTTCTTTTTTTTGGGTTTTTATATAGGGTTGATTTGGGGTACTTGATGGTATGAAAGAGGGGTTTTCGGTTTTCGGAATTCTGATTGATATTTTGTGTTGTTCTTATTGATATTCAGGTTTTGATTTGAATTAGAAAAGTGAAAAATGGGTTGCATTGCTTCAAAGGAGAGTAGGATAAGGAGTCCGAGGGAGAAGCTACCTCGAAAAGGGTCTATAGATAGACGAGTTGCTCATGTGAATTCGTCGAGAAGAGATGATGGGATTCGGTCGAAATCGAAATCGTATAGTGGGGATGTGAAGGTTATGTTGATTGATAAGAAATCAGATGGTTGTGTCAATGAGTTGTATGATGATCAGATTGAGAAGAAGGATGGGATTGTGATGAAGAAGGAGGTAGAGAATTGTGAGGTTGTTGAAGTTAAAAGTCATGGTGATGAGATTGTGAATAAAGAGAAGGAGAAGGAGAAGGAGAAGGAGAAGGAGAAGGAGAAGGAGAATAGGAAGAAGAAGAGAGAGAAGTTTGATGCTGTGATTAGTAATTATCCTCCCGGTTGGGGGATCGTTTCGAATAGTTTGCAGGCGGAACAAGTTGCTGCCGGTTGGCCTTCTTGGCTTGCTTCTGTTGCTGGTGAAGCTATTAAAGGATGGGTGCCTCGACGTGCCAACACGTTTGAGAAGTTGGATAGAGTATGTTCTCTTCAATTCTTCATTTTGATTCTTGATTTCTGTTATTTGAATGTTTGATCTGTTTGTGAATCACCATTTTGTGCTTGTTAACTGTAATCGGGTCTAATTTTCTCCAAGTGGAAGTCCCCGTGCGGCGATGAGACTTCCACAAGCCATTTTGCCAAGTCTTAGTTCTGAGAGTATGGCTGAACCTAAGCCCAATACTCGTTATCCCTTTCAGTATACCGTCCCGTAGGATTTCCCTGTGTTATGGGATCTAATTTTGCCTAAGTAGAAGTCCCCGTCTGGTATTGAGACTTCCCCGAGCCATTTTACTAAGTCTTACTTCCGATAGTTGGCTGAACCTAAGCCCGATCCTTTCCCCAATACCATGCTGTAGGATTGCCCTGTGTGTCAAACCTCAGACCAAGCTCGCACTATTGGCCCAATTGCTCCATAGTATTTGGTTTTTGGAGTGCATTATGAGGGGTCACAATTCATAGCACAACAACACAATATATACAGACAACCCATCTGATTGACACGATTATCACTTTTCTTGCGTATATATCATATGTAATCATACGTATAACACAACACGTCAACCTGAATTGTAACCCCTTAATTATATTCACATTGATAATTGTCATTTTTTATTTTCTGGTTCGTCTGATGGTCATCTTCTCTTGCAGATTGGCCAAGGAACTTACAGTAATGTTTACAAAGCTCGTGACATCACTAATAATAAACTTGTTGCTATCAAGAAGGTTAGATTTGATAGTAACGATATAGAAAGTGTCAAATTCATGACTCGTGAAATTCAGATCCTTAGGAGGTTGGATCATCCAAACATAATCAAATTGGAAGGTCTTATAACATCTCAATCATCTTCTAGTTTGTACCTTGTATTCGAGTATATGGAGCATGATCTTACTGGACTTATCTCACTTCCCCGAAACAAGTTCACCGAACCACAGGTAATCTAATCTCTATTAATGGGTTTTCGAGATAATTTTTATATTATGGTCCTTCAGTTACGGTATTACTAAAATTATTGGCTGCTAAACTTTATTCAATTAATTGAACTTTTCTTGGTTATAATATAACGAATCTATGTTCTTCAATTCTTATTCATTTGTTGTTTTCTTGTCAGATAAAATGCTACATGCAGCAACTTTTCAGCGGACTCGAGCATTGCCATAGCCGTGGTGTCCTTCATCGTGACATAAAGGGTTCTAATCTTCTCGTTGATGAGAATGGAATCTTGAAAATTGGTGATTTTGGCTTAGCAAGTTTCTTTGATCCTAGCAGTAATGTCCAAATGACTAGCCGTGTAGTGACTCTTTGGTATAGAGCTCCTGAACTTTTACTAGGATCCTCTCACTATGGAGTTGCAGTTGATTTATGGAGCACCGGTTGCATTCTTGGGGAAATGTACACCGGAAAACCCATTTTGCCTGGGAGAACAGAGGTAATGAATTTATAGTTCTATTTTGTTTTTCTGTATTATGTGGATATGGTAACTGAAACGAAAATGAAAAAGGTTACGTACAAAAAGATAATTTCATTTTGAATTAGGGGTTTACTGGATATGTGAATGGCATTGATCCACTTTTCAAAACACATTATGTCCCAGGAAATCATTTCAAAAATTTTAAGAAATGAGTTTCTAGGTTTTTACAATTACAGAAACGTTTGGAGATGTGAAAAACACTTTACGAGCTTCTACAAGCACAAAATATCTGATATGAGCTAGCCTGCATGTTCTACAGCATGAAAACAAAGGCGATACCCTAATGTAGATTCTGGTTTCTTGCAGGTTGAGCAATTGCATAAAATTTTTAAGCTTTGTGGCTCACCCGCTGAAGATTACTGGAAAAAGTTAAAGTTGCCTCATTCGTCTATGATCAGGCCTCAACGCCCGTATAGGCGATGTGTTGAGGAAATATTTAAAGAGTTGCCTGCTTATGCAGTTGGACTTATGGAGATATTGCTTAACATGGATCCAGCCAACCGTGGAACTGCTGCTTCTGCTCTCAAGGACAAGGTATGCATGATTTCTTTTATCTGTTATCAATCAAGCAAGATTCTGAGGAGTCTTGTACTAGTTCTTCATGATTTGGAATTTGATTACTAATTAGTTTCCTCTCCACAAAAACAGTATTTCAGGTCAAAACCATTTGCATGTGATCCTTCGAGTTTGCCCAAATATCCTCCCAGTAAAGAGATTGATGCTAAAATGCGAGACGAAGAAGCTAGAAGGTGTGTTCATGTCATCATTGCGTTAATTGTTTACGTAATTGAAAGGAATTTTATGTCGAGAAATGAAGTTTAGGTGATAAGCATAGGCTAGAAGGCATATCTTTACATTGTTGCCACTGAAGTGAAAATACCAAATCCAAATCTTTTCACACACTTCTTGGTGCAAACGTTAACCTCTTTAGGCTTAATGTATACCCAGCCCCAGACGCCTAACGACCCCTCAAATTTTCAAAATGATCTTGCCACCTCAACTTGCTCAAACATGCAATGCAGCAAGAACTTGTGTTTCAGTCTTATGTATAGAGAACACGGTTCCGGGGGATTTTTCACCGGTTTGAAGGTCCTTGTTGGCCTGATTCCAGATTCAATTGGACGGTCAAAACACGAAAATTTATGCCCGTATATATATGTAATAGAATTAACATTGTCTTTGGTATTTGCAGGCAAGGAGCAGCTGGAATGAGGGAGAACCGACCACCCGTGGCTGGTGTTGGTGTTCAATCAAATTCAAAACCCAAGTTAGCAACTTTGATGCAGGTAACTTAGGTTTTTCATTCGTAATTGTACATTTGGTATTTACTGTTCAGAGTAAAACGGAAAATTAAGAGTCCTATTTTGATCCGTTTTAACAGGAAAGGCGTAATTCCAATGTACATAGCAGAAGTGAGGTTAACAACTCTCAAAAGGAGAAAACTGTTTCTGGTTTTCTGTTTGATCCTTCTAAAAATACTCAACCTCCTAAAGAAGGGAGGAGAGATTTTCCGGAAAGGAAGAAAGTTTCGCATTCCGGGCCACTCGTCCGTGGAATGGACTGGACCAAACCTGTAAAGGATCGTGACGATACTCAACTGTTACCAACCAGAACCAACTTATCATCAATGTCTGGTTTAGTATCAACCCGAACTTCATTACCCGATGACCGCCAGGGAAAACCAAGCATTTCACAGCCAGAATTACCTAATCAAAGTGGTGAATATCGTGGATCATCCAATGGAATTCAAACTAGCAGCGGAAAATCCAGTACTAAAGAAGCAAGTCTGGTAAGTTAATTTGTAGCAGAAGTTAATTTTCGCCATTTTCGATACATGGAATTAGTGTAGAAGTCATTCTAAGAGATTGGTTAATGCATCGATATGCTCTAGGAAACACATTTTATTCTACGAAAGAAGTTTCCAATGTCAACAATCACATAGATCATAGATATGACTCAAAACTTCAAGTTTCAGTTGTCGAAACGCGAAAATTCTTTGAAGTATGCTGCTGATTTCTCTTAACCTTCTGTCATCTATTTGCAGTACGGCCGAGGTGGATCGAGGGGAAGCAAGATTTACGTTTCTGGTCCATTGCTCGTTCCATCAAACAACATGGAACAAATGATCAAAGATCATGACCGGAAGGTCACAGAATTCGCTCGTCGAAGACTTGACAAGACGAAAAAAGACTACGGTCAAGTGAAACGAGACAATTTTCCGTACATCTCTAGCAACAATTCAGTTGTATAGAAAGAAACTACGCAATTTTATCGTCGAAGAGATGAAGGAAATTGCTTCAAAGAAAGAGATTTCAATGTACAGTTCTTGATGCCATTTGTAATTTTTCGTTTTCTGTTAAAAATAATTATGTAATCTATAAAATACATGAAAATTTAGGTAGTGAATGAGTGCCTTGTGAAGAAGAGACCATAATTTATACACAGAAATAGAAGAATCCAATGAAGGTTGATTTTGAAAAAATTCTCATATTTTGGAGTATTGTTTCGTTGGATGGCAATGGATTGAGTATCGAAAATATGCGTTTATGATATGTATTATTCGTTCTTTCTCATTGCCCGTGAAAATAGGCTTGTATTCAATGTAGTGAAAGACGCCATATGTTAGTTGGGCGAAATTTGAAGCTTCAATGGCTTAAATTAAATTCTTAATTTTGAGGTCAAATCACCTTTGCTTACGATTAAAAATATGTCTTAACTTTTGCTTTGCTTACACTTAATTCTTTTTTGGCAAATGATTACCACTTAATTTAGATTATTGGTTAAATTTTGGCTGCTACCAAAGTTACTTATTGGTTAAATTTTGGCTGCTACCAAAGTTACTTGTTAGATATATGGATTAAATTATAAGTTAAAAAATAACCATAAATTAACAAAACAAATCATGTAATTTAATATTTAAAAATAAAATAAAATTGCACCAGCCGGGAATCGAACCCGGGTCTGTACCGTGGCAGGGTACTATTCTACCACTAGACCACTGGTGCTAATTTGTTCTTTTTCTAATTTCTACTGTAAACCAAACTTTATTTTCCAAAGGTAAGTTATTTTTTTTCTTGATAAGAAGACTATTCATTGTCCGTAAAAATATTAAAGATATATGCTTCAAAATTTTAAAAATTGCATTTTAGTCCCTTCAACTTACTTGTAGAAGACGTTAGGTGTTGGACGGTCAAGTACCTTCAGTAAGACTCTTGTCAAAAAAAAAAAAAAAGTACCTCTAGTAGGGGAATTAGTTGAAAACAAGTCAAATTTTGACCATTTAAATATGTCTAAGTGATCCACTACCAAATAACAATTTTAAATAAAAAACATGTAGGTTGAGTCTAGTCGACATTTCTTTATAACAGTTCTTTAAACAACTCATTTTCTACCCCATCTCGCTTAAATTGATCTTTTCACTACCTTAATTTACGCAAACTGTCATGCATTATACAACAATACCACATAGGAAATAAAGAATTAGCAAAACACTTTAAGTAATTTAACCAATCTAGAGTGGCTTATTTTGTGGCTTGGATATCTAATAGAGTGGTATTCCACTTAGCCACCATTAAGGCACACATAATTTATCCGTTTTTATATTTCTAAATATGTGTGATGTGTTTTTTTAGCATTTTTCTATATAGCTTGGGTAAGTATCACCCACAAATTAGAGAAAAAATTCGTTGGTTTCATTCAGGAGCGACTCCAACATTTTGGAGATCTTGGCAGGTTCTCATTCATAAATAATAAATTTTACATAATTATATAAAATAAATTCAAATTTATAATCATAATTAAGTCTCAAGACAACAAATAAAAAGAAATAATAATATAACTCGTGTCCTCATTTTTATATATTTTTAATTGCTCAATTCTTGTTTCGAGTGAAAGGATAGAAGTATCCATTATCTTTAAAAAGTAATTGACTCAAAAAGATTTCTCAGTTTCTTTGATTGGTTCATCCCTAGCATTCTCATCAAAATTTCTTTTTTTGCTATGAACACGAGTTACACAAAAAGTGGGTTCGATCTTCATTTCTAAAGCAATCTTTTCAACTTTACTTTTGTTGCAAATTCAAGACCATTTTCTCTATACTCTTTGAAAAATTGAATGAGCCTTGTAACAAATTAAGTAATACATGCCTTAATATCCATGCTCTTACTTTGGACAATCTTACTAATTATGTTCACTTTCTGTAAAAGCGCTAACTAAACAACCATGCCAATAAAAAAATCAAAGTTTTTAAGTCTATAATTTGCTAAAAAACCTAGATCACTTTGTTGGATCACTACTTTATTTTTCTAAATGACGTAATACATCTGTTATATAAGAAGCTTAATTCGTCCAAATATATGCGTCGCCAAGGCGTTCACAAGCTCAAGATCATACTTACTAGTAAACTACATATGAACAGATAAAAATTAAAAAAGCTAAAACGAAGAAAATTAAAGATTGTCATATTATGGTCTATGAGGGAAAATTAAGTTCCCGATGAATGTGATGAGATGTGAACTACAAGAGGCCGATTATGTTCTTACATATGAACAATCAGAATAATCACCATGTATACATATTAGAGATGTCAAAAAAACATGTTCAGTAACCTGGAGGTAACAATCTCTAAAAGAAATGAGAGCATAACAATGAGATGAGAGATAAACAAAATAAATGGACAGAAATGAATTAAGAGCAAAACGAATTACTGTTTGGTACAATTGTTCCTGTTTGCTGTTTGCGGTTCCTGTTTGTTGTTCCTGTTTGCAGTTTGCTGTTTCATTTTGCTGTTTGCGGTTTGCTGTTTGATTATTGGTGTTTGGTAAAATCATAATTATTTATTGTTGTTAGCATGTAAAATGACTAATATGGGCATAATTAAAAAATTTAAATGTAGAATGCAAAGGCCAATAAAGGAAACTAAAATCCGCAATTTTTTTTTGTGTAGAAAAAGCAGTTTTCTTGGAAAAGCAGTTGCCTCTCACCTAAAAAGCAACAAGCAACATTTTATAATTCCTAACCAAACACTCAGTTAGTTGCTTTTTAGATTGAAAAGGCAAAAAGGAGCTTCGAAATGGTTAAACAAACAACGGACATAAATGATTATTACCTACACTCATGGAGCAGATCTAGCCAACGAATTATATCTTGGAGAACTTGGCGGTTATTAAAATTTCCATGCCTAACAATGTCATAAAGACACAAGAAATCTGCAGCTTCTCTTGCAAGTTTGCGTATCTACAATCTCTATTTTTTTGCAGTTGAATTGAGATATATGGGCGGTAATACCACTTTCGAAAAGCTGCGGGTGTAAAAGAGATGTCACTTAAAGTGAGAGAATAAAATGACCAAAAAATGCAAGTTTAAGGGTTTATATCTACATTAAGCCATACTATGAACAATTTGTAATCGTTTTATCTTTTTTAACTATCATGATCATAACGCACAGATTTTAAGCTATCTTTTTCTTGATAATAAGACTATTCTTTTTCCTTTATTTAGACCATGCTATGTTTTATTTTGACATAATTTCAACAAAATTCAATTCAATTCAATTCAGTCAAATTTAGTTTAGTCAAATTTAAATTATTTTTTTTCTACATTCAGTCGATTTAATCCATCAAATTTTGTTCAGTTCAGTTTCATTCATTTCAGTTCAACCACAAAGAACTGGACCAGTGGAACTATTAAAATATCTAACTTAAAAAATTTCAAAAATACTTTCTAGCCCCTTCAACTTACTTTATATTAATGTAGTAAAAGAAGTAAGGTGCTATCAAAAACAATAGAGAACATTTGAGTGCTAAGTGAGATTAGTGAAATGCCGAAAACAAGTTGGGAATTGATCATTTAGATAGGTTTAAGGGGTCGATTTGATACTCATTTTTAAAACCCCAATTGGATTCTAACCGACCTTTGTATATAACAGTGCTTTAGACAACTTGTTTCCTGCCCCAACTTGCTTAAAGAGTTAGCAACATCATTTTAAGTAATTTAACCAATCTTGAAGCAATCAACAACAACAAAATTTTAGTTTCGAAATGATTTGAGGTCGGCTAACACATATAGAACAATAGAGCTCAAGTCGTGTAAGTAAAAAAATAAATAATTTAGTATTTAACATGGAGTAATTGTACAAACAAAATTTGCTAATTACATTCATCTACCCTCGTAAATAATATCTGATCCACTTAAAGTTGTAGACATAGATGATGAATTATTACGTAAAAGTTCATTAAAAGTAGGATATGATGAATAACCATGGCTTTGATTTGGCATATTAAACCGCATCCTAATTCCCCTAATTCCCCTAATTCCTTGGAGCAAATTAGCTTCCATTTCTTCTCTAATTTGCACTTCATTTCCCTCACTTCCTCCTTCTAGAAACTTCACTACTTGCCTCATTTTTGGTCTCAATTTAGGGTCAAAATTAGAACATAACAATCCCAAATTAATTATCTTTTCAACTTCCTCATTTCTATAACCTCCTATTGCTTTGATCTTATCATCTAAAGCTTCAATCACATCTCCTTCCTCCATTTGCCTCCAAACATAGTCCACCAGCCCTAGTTTTCCTTCCTCTATAGGCCTCCTACCACACACAACTTCTAGCACCAACACCCCAAAACTAAAAACGTCTGTCTCCGTAGACGCTCGCCCTGTTCGAACAACTTCCGGAGCCATGTATCCAGCTGTCCCAACTACCTGCGTGGTCGTAGCCAGATGTCCATGATTGTGCACCCTGGCCAACCCGAAATCACCCAGTCTAGCGTTCATGTCCTTGTCGAGCAACACGTTGCTCGACTTGATGTCTCGATGTAGGACTTTCGATTCCCATCCTTCGTGTAGATACAAAATCCCATTTGCCACATCTTTCAAAACCCTAATCCTCGCATCCCAATTAAGGCTCAAGAGTTTCTTATCCAAACTTCCATTTTCCATGTAGTCATATAAAAGGAATAAACTTTGTTTGTCTTGCTTAGACCAACCTCTAATTGCAACTAAATTTCTATGTTTTAACCTTCCTAAACTTGAAATTTCAGCCAAAAATTCTCTAGTCCCATGCCCACTTTTATGAGAAATTTTCTTGATTGCAACCTCCATTAATCCTCCTTCAAGTATACCTCTATAAACATTACCATTTCCTCCATGTCCAATCACATTTTCTTCCCCAAATCCATTTGTTGCCATAACTATTTCTTCATAATCAAATCTATGAGGCCAATACTCCAACTCCCAATCTTCTAATTCTTCTTTCTTCTCCAATTTCCCCTTTTTCAAGAACACATAAATCAAAACCGCAAACACGACAATCATCACACAAGCAACACTAATCCCAATTATAAACCCTTTTGATTTCAACACATCACTATTTGAATCAACAAAAGATGGCAAATTTTCAATCTCCAAAGCATCAGAGATTGAGAAATTTGTGTTACTAAAGCTCCAAGATAAAATTCTATGGCTTTGAACTAATCTCCCTGTTGCAGCACAAAAACCCACATACATTTCATCCAAGAACACATTAGAAAGATTAACAAACTCACTAATTAAGGGCTTAGTTGGCCTAATTTCACCTACTTTCACCATGGTTACGTTGATTCTTGAATCTAAGTAATCAATCCAAACTTGGTAATTTTCACCATTGTTAAGCTTCAAAGTTTGAAACTTTTCTTCATTATCCACCCAAAAACCAGCACTTTCTTGTGCAATTGAAGTGAGTGAATTCAAATCAACACCCACATGATTATCATTCAAATCATTGAATTCTTGATTCATAAAAGTATCAAATTCAACCCCAAAGACATGGTTATTAGGATTACCATCATTAGTGAAGTTGAGAAGCCCCAAATGTTGAGCAGAGTTGGCACCTTCCGCGCCGGCAAAAGGGAAGAACACAAAGACAAAACCATGGCCGGGGAGGAAGTCCTTGACAGGAGAAATTGAGAAAATGAAGGAGGTTGAGAAGGGTAAGGGTGTGGATGAATTGGGAGTTTTTGTAGGGATTTTAAAAGGGTAAAAAGCTCTTCCTATGTTGAAACTTGTGTCATTTGTCAGAGCAAGAATTGAGGAAGAAGATGATGGGGATGATTGGATGGTGGAGTTGGCAAAAGTGAGGAGATTAGAGGAGTTGAAATTGGAGTTGAAGATGAAATCAAGAGGTGAAATAGAGTGAAAGTGAGTGAAAGTAAGTGAAAGGAAGAGAAGAAGGAAGAGATGAATATGTGGAGACATGAGAAGAGAATTTCATTCAAGAAGTGAATCAAAATGATGGAATTGCAGAATAAATATGAAATTAATAAGAATTATTTTGTAATAATGTTGTAATGTTATGTTTAGGGGTCAAAGATAGGACATATTTAAATGGTTGGAAAGACAGGTATCCATGTGATAGCCGACAAATGGATGAGTTATGAGGTTATGTTGGTTGAATTATTGGAGTACATATGATTTAGGTCCTTAAATTATCTGGATAACGGTCAAATTCCGCCCTAAACTAAACTACCGGCATGGTTATCCTACGCCATAGGATATGTGCCTAGAAAATTAAAAAAAGTCTAATTTTTTAAGTAATTAGATGTAATTTAAAATTTTGTAGGTGCAATTAGTACTAACATAATTAATATATTTTTAAAACCTTAAATTTACAAAACTTTCATTCTAAACCCAAAATTAAACTCTAACTTTAGACTTTTAAATTCGAACTTGGACTTTAAATCCGTAAATTATAATTATTAAAATTCTAAACCTCTATTACTATTAGTACCAAACCGTAAACTATAAATTCTAAACCCCTAATCCAAACCTTAATATGAAACCTAGCCCAAACCCGAACTCGAACTCTAATCCGAACCCTAAACCCGAAACCCCATTATTATTATTATTATTATTTGTGGTAATATTGTATTAATAATTACCTTCTATTTAAAAATTTAATCTTTTTTTTATCAAAAATGTATTTAATGTAGCTTAAGGTTTCAAAATAAACATTAAGAATATGAAGTATTTAATGTGGCTTAACTTATGCTCCAAAAGCATAGGTTAGCTTTTCCGACTAAACTACATACAAGAGTTTATATTTAAAGATCTCAATAAGCCTAGGGTGATTATAAATGGAGAAATTTTAGAATACACCTAAAGGAAATATATCATTCATATATCGGATCAATAATTTATTGACACATCATACATGTTAGTATTTGAAGTTTTTAATTTAAATTTAAGCTTCATTTTATAGAGTTTAAAATTTTATTTTAAGATGTAGAACTTTATATAAATAATTAATTAAAAATATGTTGGTCATTAATTACATGGTAAAATTTTATTAGTTGAAGTAATAACAATTATTTATTGGCTCAGTGTATTACATAATTCGTACATCCGGCGTACACTAGAATATTTCAATGGATGAGTCCAATCCGATTATCTAAATTATTTTAAGAATTACATTCATAAAATTTATCACTAAAATTTGGTTTGTTGTCTGCTTTAAGAAGAGGATTAATGATTCAACCTAGTTATGAATCTTTATGTTTGGATATTTAATTCGTTTCTAGAATATTTGTCATATTTGTACTAGTCAATCTTACAATTCAGTTGGATTTTTAAGAAAAAGTAAACAACTCAATCAAATTGAAATTTTAGCATTTAATGGTAGACAGTCTGTAAATTTTACTGTAAACTCTCATCGAGCTCTATAATTTGCTCGACTTTGCGAATGAGTAGACCTACTTTTAGTAGCTTAACTTTTTAATACCAACAAATTTGAAACTTTTGCATGATCAGATATATTTCTGATAAGATTTATTTTCCCGTCTTGTTGATTTAAATTCTTTTCTTATGCTTTTACATGGAAGATATTCATAAAGAGAATGTCAATTAAATTAGCTCAACAACTTGGCATTGACTCTTCTAGCTAATTAATTTATAAAAGAATAAGTAATCTATGTACAGAAATATCCAAATTCAAATATGGCGACTTTTTTCCACTATTGATCATTTAGTTTTGTCCAATTTAATTGGAAGAAGAAGCCAACTTTCCAGGTAGTTTGATTCTCATAAGACATCATATTCAATCTTGTCAATGGTAGTATTCCCTTTTGAATACGACATTTATTCTTTTTGAAAAAATAAATTAAAACCTTTTTTTTTAACGGAAATTAAACCTTTATGAAAAAGAGAAAAATAAATAAATAAAACTTAAGTTATATATACTAGTATATGATTAGAAATATGTTGATAAAATAGACTTCACTTTTTTGTATATATTGTTTTCTAAAATTAGTGCAATTGCATTAATATTAATAACAAAAGAAAATCCACCGTGTGATACAAACTCATGACCTCCATGATTATAAACAGAGTGTTTAATCACTAGGCTAACACATTCACTACATAGAATAACCTTTATTAATTTGAGGAAACATATAATATTAGAAAAATTTTACTTTAACTTTTTCGTAGAAAATAATACAAATTATTAGAATTTTAAGTTTTATTAAACATATCTGTAACGTTGACATAAAAGATTTAGTTGAGTATCAACTATTAATTTAAGCTTAGTAAAGTGAGTTTTTTTGTCGTATATGTTGAGACTTATAAGGCTTTCACATGCGAGAGCGTATTAGTGATTGACATAAATGTTGATGGGTCTTACGGCTCTTTGGTGCATGCTAAAGAAGTAAAATCGGTGCATTAGTGTTGTTACTGAACTAATTGAACTAAAAGATCGACCTAATAGTTGAGGGTAACAAAATCATTTTATATTAATATTTGACATGTACACTTTTTCACGCGAATACCCTTAAGCTTAGAGCTGCACAACATACCCATCCCACTATGTGTTTTTAATTCACCAATAAATGGAATAGCCAAAATTCAAATTCAAAAGCTTTTGGTCATAGGGGCTCAGATACTAATTTCAGGAAACATAATAGCCTTAGTATCACTGCTATACTCAAGTTAGTTAAATGCTCAATCTCATGTAATGCTAAAGTCTCAATGTCATAATCACCATCCACTTCTTCTCGTTCCCATACTTCATGCACATCGAAATGAAGTCTCTCATCTCGTGGTGCAAATACATGAGCAAGAATTCCTCCGGGACCGTCAAATGGTGCCCATCTCCGGTAATTGTAAAAGTTCGCTTTTAAGTTCGAAGAAGTATCATCTCTTAGTTATGTCAAACGTGAAATCCGAGTTCTCTCCTGCATGTATGAAATGCCCTCATTACTGGGTCAAGAAAATACAAATACATTATTAAGAATAATGAAGAACCGATTTAAAATGAAGAACAATCTGTTATTCATCATGTCCAGCTAATGGTCATGTTGAGCTGTTATATACAGGGAAAACAAAATAAGGGTATAATAGTAACTTCACACTCATTAATCCCATACCCTCTTGCTCACGTGCTCTCAACACTCCCCCTCACTTGAGCAATTACAAAACAGAAAAATACAATAAAATCAACATTACAAAGAAAATTAAACTGATAATACAGACTTCAGTCCTTCAACATATGCCTCTTGCTTCCTGCCTCAGGCAACTGAATAATTCCCATTTGAATCACCATCTTCTTCATATACTTCAGAGTTAGTGGCTTTGTAAAAATGTCAGCTAACTGAAACTCAGAAGAAACGTAAGGAGTGTGCAGAATTCCTTCTTGTATATACTCTCTGACTATATGACAATCAATGTCTAAATGCTTTGTTCTTTCATGGAACACTGGATTCTCTGCAATATGAATGGCAGCCTGATTATCACAGAACAATGGCACTGGTTGAGGTACTTCAATTCTAAAGTCCTTCAACAAATATAACAACCACTTTACTTCACAAGATGTTGTTGCCATAGATCTATATTCTGCCTCAGCAGAGGACTTACTTACAGTAGCTTGCTTCTTCACTTTCCACGATATTAATGCATTTCCTAAGAAAACACAATACCCTCCTACGGATCTTCTGGTTTCCTTGCATTTTGCCCAGTCAGCATCACTGTATGCTACCAAATTCATCTTATCTCCATTCTCTTGTTCTGCAAAATCATTGTGACAATATGCCTTCAGTTTCAACTCTTCTTCTTGGCATGGATATAACAATCCAAAGTTCAATGTCCCCTTCAAATATTTCAGCAAGTGAATCACAGCTTCAAACTGTACTTTAGTAGGCTGCTGCAAGTGTTGACTTAACTGTTGTGTAGCATAGCAAATATCTGGTCTTGTGAACCCCAGATATAATAGTTTTCCCACCATCTTCCTGTAAAACTCAGCATTCTTGTATGGTGGACTAACTATCATCAAGTCTCCTCCTATTGCTAATGGACTAGCAACAGAATCAGCTTCTTCTAACTTAGCTTCTCTGATCATATCTAGGATATATTTTCTCTGAGATAAAACTAAACCATCCTTATCTCTGGTTAGTTCAACTCCTAGAAAGTATTTTGCACTTCCTAGATCTTTTATAGTGAAAGCCAAATGTAAAGCCCTCTTCACCTCTTCTATCATTTCAATTGAAGTTCCTGTCAACAATATATCATCAACATATACCACCAATGCAATGAACTCTCCCCCCATTGCTTTTGTATATAAGCAATAATCATGTATGGACCTAACAAATCCCAGTTTCAGCAATGTATTGCTAAACTCCTTGTTCCATTGGCGCCCTCCTTGTTTTAAACCATAAATTGACTTAATGAGTCTACACACTTGCCCTTTCTTTGCTTTGCTGTAACCTTCTGGTGGTTCCATATATAACTCTTCCCCAATGAAACCATGCAGGTAAGCATTATTAACATCCACTTGATACACTTCCCATCTATTATAAGCTGCTATTGCTAATAGTAATCTCACAGTTACTACCTTAGCTACAAGAGAAAAACTATCCATATAATCCACACCCCATTTTTGATTATACCCTCTAGCAACTAGTCTTGCTTTATATTTATCCACACTACCATCTGGCTTATACTTTACCTTAAACAACCACATAGAAGATATAGCTTTCTTTCCCTTTGGCAAGTATGTCAATTCCCAAGTCCCATTGCTTTCTAAAGCACCTATCTCCATATCTACTGCCTTTACCCAATGTTTTTCTTTACAAGCTTCTTGATAGGTGACTGGTTCTGGTATCTTACTAACATTACTCATATATGCTTCATAAGCATGAGTATAACTCTTCAAACCTGTGGTATCTACCAAAGACAAACCTACTTTGTTAACTACAAAGTCATCTATCCAAGCAGGAGCCTTAACATTCCTTGTAGATCTTCTTAAAGGTTGTCTATCATCAACAACTACAACCTCATCTTCTGTAAACTCATTAACTTCTTCTTCAGTGGAATCATGTGTTACTTCTCCCCCTGATTCCAAAGAATCCTCCTCCAAACCTTCCTCAGCAAAAATTGGCAACAAGCTACTAGGTGAAGTAGAAGAACTAGGACAAGAACCAAACTGACTCTCATTGAAATGAACATCTCTAGAAATGTATATCTTATGAGACTCTAAATCAAAAAGCTTCCAACCTTTCTGCCCTGGGGACCCACCTAAGTAAACACAAGGTTTGGACCTATCATCAAATTTTCCTCTATTTACATCTGTATTAACTGCATAAGCAATGCAACCAAAGATTCTTAAATCATCATACATAGGCAACAATCTAAACAACATTTCATGAGGAGTTTTCCATCCTAGAATCTTAGTGGGATGTAAATTGATCAAAACAGTAGCATGCATAACAGCTTCTCCCCAAAATTTCATGGACAACTTGGCCTGCTTGAGTAAAGCTCTAGCCACAGTGATCAAAGTCCTATGCCTACGTTCCACTACTCCATTATGTTGTGGAGTATGGATACAAGTCTTTTGATGAGCTATCCCAAACTTAGCAAAAATTTGTTGTGTTCTATGCCCTGTAAATTCAGTCCCATTATCTGTTCTTACACATTTGATCTTAGTATCAAACTGTGTATGAGCCTTCCTACAGAAGCACTCAATCAAGTGAGGTACTTGATCTTTGGTTCGAAATAAAACTACCCACATAGCTCTAGAGTAGTCATCAACAATGGTTAAGAGAAATCTATCCCCTGTAATAGATGGTTGCTTATATGGCCCCCACACATCCACATGAATAACATCAAATACATGTAATGCTCTTGAATTGCTGTTATGAAAGGCTAATCTTGTTTGTTTACTCCTTAAACACACATCACAATGAGCAAGCATATCAGTAGGAACTTGCTTATTATTAATAAAACTCAAATGAGTCATTCTCCCAACTGATAAGTGTCCTAGCCTTTTATGCCATATATCTATGTTCACACTCTTAACAGCATTATTAACCACAAAACATTTGAATCAAATGATCTACCTGTAAGATAATACAATCCTTCCTTCATCCATCCCACAGCTATGATCTTCTTAGAATCCAGGTCCTGTAAAACACAAGTTTCAGCAAGAAAACTAACACTTATCCTCTGGTCTTGTAATAATCTACCAACTGATAACAAATTATACTTAAAATTTGGGACATAAATAACATTCTTCAACACAAAATGAGGCTTAAAACTTACTTCTCCTCTACAATGTATCTCTTGAGCCTCTCCAGTTGGTAAATAGACATTCCTAGCACTAGTAAACTTCATAATACCCACCAATTTATCTAAATCATAAGTCATATGAGTACTAGCACCTGAATCTATAATCCAGTTATCATCTAAACTAGATGAATTGATATGCATACCTGCAGCACATACACCAGCAAAGGCAGAGAATTCATGACTTTTGTAACTTTGATCTGCTCCTCCTTTGCTCTTCAAAATTCTTTGAACCTCCTTCTGAACCAATGCTTGCATTGTATCTTGCTGATTCTGATCTTCACTCTCAGAACCAGACTCATCAAGTGGATTCACTTGTTCTCTGCTTACATTTTCTTGATACTGCTTTGCATTTTGCCTCTTGCCTTTATACCACTCTGGATAACCTACTAACTTGAAGGAATCAGACTTATCATGCCCTGTTCTTCTACAATAGGTACAATACTTGTCATCTTTGTTTCCACTATCATTCTTGTCACTAGAGTTAGAATTTGAGCCTTGAAAATAACTTTGATTCCTGTTATTGCTGACATTGTTCCTTCTCATTTGATTTCTGTTACCACCTGCATATTGCTGCCTTTGATTGTTTCCAGATCTACTCCCTGTACCTCCATTCCTGTTTCCATTACTCATATTCACAAATTCATTCTGCATTAGTGAACTCTCCTGATTGACTACACTTTTCTGCATTTCTATTGCTATCAACATCGAATAAGCCTTATCTACAGATGGCAACGGATCTGAGATCAAGATCTGATTACGAACATGATCAAACTCAGCATTCAAACCAGATAACATCTGCATCAATTGCTCCTCTTCAATCTGTTCTTGAGCCTTAGTTCTAGCCTCTAAACAATTACAGCATGCTAATGGCTTAACCTCCGCATATTCGTCCCATTTCCTCTTGATTCTATTGAAATACTCAGCTAAACTTCCATTTCCCTGAGTCATATTACAGATCTCTCTTCTTAACTGAAATATCAATGGACCATTGCTCTGTCCATACCTATTCTTAATCTCTCTCCACAAAGCATAAGATGACTTAGCATACATAAACATCTCAGCTAAACTGCTATCAATAGAGTTAATAATCCATGAGAACACAAGATCATCTATCTCCTTCCATTTTAGAAACTCATCTGAGTCTACATTATCTGGTTGACTATCACTTTCAATAAATTTCAATTTTCTCTTAGCATTCAGCGCTAACATCATAGATCTACGCCATAGGATGAAATTGTTACCTCTCAGAGTTGTATTTACTAAAACTAGACTTGGATTATCATTGTTATGCGGTTGATTCGCCATTACAGAAGATTCTAAGCTCTGTGCTTCCGATTCTGCTCCAGATGACTCTACCTCGTCTTCTTCGATTGATCCTTCAAACTGATCTTCGATTGAAATCTCAGCTTCTCTTACGACTTCAGCGAACGATCTCAAATTACTTCTCGTTCGCATCACAGGATCGATTGAATCTCATCAATCCCGCTCTGATACCATATTAAGAATGAAGAACCGATTTAAAATGAAGAACAATCTGTTATTCATCATGCCCAGCTAATGGTCATGTTGAGATGTTATATACAGGGAAAACAAAATAAGGGTATAATAGTAACTTCACACTCATTAATCCCATACCCTCTTGCTCACGTGCTCTCAACATACATCCTCTTCAAGCTTGTACGTTAGATGGTACTTCACACAATTCAGTTTCCCCTCGATCAATTGGTAGAAAGATACTTCATCGAGGAGTCGTCCTATTATTGATCTTACATTCATCCTGCCCGACTTCATCCTTGTTTTCTCGTTTATGATATCCGGGACTTCACATCTAAGATGAATCATCTGCGACACGGTTTCGGGATCTAGAATTAAATGGCTACACATTGAATGGTGCCCATGGCAGACATTATGAAGGTGCTTGAACGGAACTGGCTATTTTCTCACTCACTTTTGCCTGCACTATGAATCATATTGCCCAAGATACCGCAGGGCCCAAAATGAAACTCGATTTTACAGATGAGCTGCCGATCCTGATTGGTCTGTATATTTCCAGTGAATGCTAGATTTCCCAATATTCACTATCGGTCCATGGTAACCCGACAACACTATTGCTCCTGCTACGCAATATTGTCCGGTCCATGCTAGCGTTGCTTGCCCTGATACTTTCTTTATTCCCACTGATTCTTGGCTGAAAAGAAAATAAAAGTATGTTAAATATATAGATTTTGTTAGGTACATACCATTTTAATAAATTGTGTGATTGTTCTCGTATTAGAAATTTATCGTGTCATTAATTCGTATTACCTGAGAAGAACAACAAGAATACTCAAAGAGTATTATCGATGCATTTGACAAGCAACACGGATACTCATTTGGATCTTTGCTTGAAATGTACCTTCATATATATAAGCCTCCAAATTAGTATGAAGATACACATTTAAACAAAAAAATCCTAAGCTAAAATCAACCTGCCACAGATTCAACAATTTTGGCATGGCAAATTAAAAATTGAAGGAGGTTAGGCCATGCCAATATCGTTAAATCTCAACAACCTCCCTTCAAATTCAATTACAGTACGTAAAACATGATTAGCAGTGTAATAAAATATGTTAAGGATTAGTCGGGCAGCCGAGTTCCTTTAAGGACTAATTGTAGATTAGTTGGTAACTATTTGAGGTTAAGTCGGATTTTGAGCTCCTGGTTTAAAGAATATTCGTTATATTTACTTGGTAATATATAGGCTTTTAAAAATCTCCATATAACTATATGTAGAGAAATTTTAAAATACTCTTGGAGTACGGATGACGTGGTACTCCGGACTAATAATTCGATGACACGTCACATATATTAGTATCTAGGGTCGATGATTTAGGGTCTAGGGTTAAGTTTTAGGGTCTAGGATTTTTTATTTTAGGGTCTAGAATTTTATATAAATTATTAACTAAAAATGAATTTTTAATTAATTACACGTTGTCAAAATCTTATTGGTTGATGTAACATATGCCAACCATTTGGCAATTTCGTTTCGTGTCGTGTCAACTTTCGTGTTCGTGTCAAAATTGTAAACACAAACACGACACGGAAAATGTTTTGAGACGAGATTCCAAACCCAAACACGACCTGCTCCAAACACGGAAACACGGAAATTACAATGACAATTTACAAACGACCCGACCCGACCCAACCCGACCTATATAAAGATGACAACTTATACATAAAATTAAACACTCAATCTTCACAAAGTTTTAAGTTCATTAGAACACAAAGATATTAGATTTTTATATAATGATGACTTAAATACCTCCTCCAATTGCAACCTTATAACTTTTAAGGGTAAAAAAGTAATTAGATTTTTCGTGTCAGTTTCGTGTTTTTCGTGTTGACACAAACACGACACGGACATTAGCGTATCATTTCGTGTCAACCCGAAATTGACACGTTAAACACGAAAAAATTGGTATCGTGTTTCGTATCGAATTGCCGCCTCTTCTATTTATTGATTTGGAGTACCACGTTATCGTGCTATAAGAGTATACTAAAATCTCTCGTATATGTATAAAAGTAAATTTTATATAATTCGATTTGGTCTTTACAGCAACGAAGACTGTGACAGACTATTTGATTTTGATTTCAATTTCAATTTCAATTTCAAACGGCTGAGACTAATCCTTCTTTCGTTCTTAAGCGTTAAAAAAAAAATCAACCGCTTGATATATAATTTTAAATTTTCTTCACTCGGATATCTAATTGGTTTCAAAAATATTTGAAATCAACGTGCACTCCAACTCAAATCAAAAGTTAATTCTTATTTACAATCCTCCCATTTTATTATTCACAACCTTCCTTCTAATTTTTAAATCAAAAAATATTTGAGTGAATTGTTAAAAAAACGATAATATATTTATAATTAATTAAAAATGTTTATGTTAATATGGACATATTTTAATTATAGTATTAAACGAACATTAATAATCGAACGTCCTAAAATTCAAATAATTGTATTATTAAAGGATATGTTAATATCCAAACATCAATTTTAAATCCGACAATATTATTTATTAAATAGTAAATTTTATTAAAAGGTCGGGTAGCAGGCAGTTTATCAATGATCGAACCCTCGCCATTGAACCCAATGATCGAACCTAGCTTGATATAATGTATCCCAATTATCAACACTTGGATGATGAAATGTCGTCCACCAATTTAATAGAGCGGGTAGCGGACAGTTTGGTTGTGCATGGACATGAATATAATGACGTTGACCGTGTATGTAAGCAATGTAGATCTCTTGACATGGTCTTGTAAGAAATCCCTCTGGAGTAGATGGCGCTCGGAATGATAAAACCGTAATGGAATAGGATACCGACATATACAGAAGTACGACTACTGCGTTGAAAGTCGTTGACATGGGTACTAAATCATCCACAGTCCTCAACCAATATCGTTCCAAGCACGGACCCCTTCCTGACTAGTTGATACGCTCCATCATTCGTTGCACGGTCTCCAAAATCCAATGAAGATGGTATTCAGCCATGTTGGACCATACTTCATTTGCCATTGTTTGTCTTGCTTGAGGCCACAAATGTTGGGAGCCCCAAACAGAATCAACGGCGACCCAGAATCCACAATTACCATCACCAACGACGTTCAAATACGCGACAGTATACGGATAGAAGAGTGGGCGGATCTCATTAAAACCAAAAAAGTCGTATATATAAGTTGAAGTAATTTCTGCAAGTTTATAAAAATATCCAAATAAAAACCGAAAAATAGTACTAACAATAATGACAGTAAAAACATTGCTCAGTAATATGTAATTAATTACCTATTAGTAACTCATTATCCTGGATAATTGGCGGAGGCTGACTCGAGGTCGAATGACGAGCTGGCTGACCCGAGGTTGAATGACGATCTGCAATATAATAAAAAGAACCAACTAAATAAATAATGAATAATAGTAAAACTAATAAGATAATTAGAGTATGAATAATTTCAAACAATTTCAACTAATTACCGAATTGAGTGGAGGTAGGATTAACTGGGGACTGAGTATGATTATTTGGAGTAGCCTTCTTAGAAGACTTCCTACATATACCAATCTTCTCCCACCAAGACTTAACACGCTGGGTAGAAGTGGATCCTCTTGGTCGGCCTCGGGACGTATCTTTCACTTTAGGCTGAAAATAAGTGGCTTCATTAGGATACATTGTTTCGTGCATCTTCCGTGTTGTTTGACCCACCACTTCAGGATCCATTCCCTCGAGCTCATCAACAAGAGAATCCATATAACGGTGTTCGTCGGAACGGACACCAGGACCTACATTATGTTTTGGCTCGTCTTCGTCAAGAACAGTAAGGGTGCTCCAGAATGCATGAATGTCAGTCATACGTATTTCTGTTCCAGATATTAGTGCTTGATACATCTCACATGCACAAGGCAACCCAAGAGTAGTTCGTAATACGTGTTTGCATAGCTCATTTGACTTATCAACGTCTTTTTTCATTTTATTGTGCTCCTTTTCCAGTAATTCTATACAGTAGTGGGACACATGGCGGTTTATGTACGTCAATGGTTTTTCCAATCGAATGGTGGGTTGACGCCTAATTGAATCTTCATTGGTTTTCCTAATAAAAAAAATTGTCCAAATGTAAATAATGTATATCATATACAAATTAAACAAAACATTTATATAAGATAAAACAAAAAGAACAATATTTGCATATGTAACAATAAATATACCTTATCTCTGTATGCTCAGGATTTTGTTATGCTCAGGATTTTGCTATGTCGACGGAATCAAGGGCACTGGTCGAAGTGTGAAGCCATGATTTCGTAGAGGAGTGTGCACTCTCGACTCGGTGTCTTTGTTTCCGTCTGGGAAAAAAATATATAGCAGTCAGATATACATTTCCCGCATAATACTGTCGAAGAATATATGGCTTATTCGGCTTGAAATGCGACTGTCAATTTCTTATATAGATTCCAAGACTAAAAATACATTTTCTCTAGAGCTCAATCCTAATGCTATTCTCTAAATGCTAAATTGATCGGACACGAATTGAAGTTTGGGGTTAAAACTAATTTATTTCCATTGTAATTGTATGATATCACACCATTTACGTGTTGCAACAACTATATTAGTTGGTTTAGTTGGCACATTACATTTTCAAGTAATTAGTTTAAGTAAATAAAAAAATATATTTTCTTTCAGTTTCTTTATGGCTGTTAAGTCATGCGTAAAAGCAAGAAAGAAAAGTATGCCACCTTAAGATGAGAAAATCTAGAGAGTCACCCTATTTTACAAAGATTGCTAACAAGAATGTGGTTTTGACATAGCCTAAAGGTTCAAGCAATATGTGGTTAACAATAATTAACTATTGAAACGGACACCGAGATATGTACTATTTAAAAAAACTTAGTTAAGAAATGAATAAAAAAACACGAAATGCTATGAAGATCGACAAGTTTTCATGTAACATATATAACTACACTTGGTTTATCCTGTAAGAAATTATCAATGGTCATGTGGGTGAACAGAATTCATGGCGTAATAGGTTACGGGCAACCCCGATCCGCCTAGCACCCTTCTGATTTTCGGTTTTTTAGATTATATAAGTACCTTTGTGGTTTAATGATGCCATTGACATCCTTGAGGATGGTAATCCTTATTTCCACAATAAACAATTTCCTACCAATTCTGCATAAAAGTAAATCAAGTATATTTTAGTAATAACATAATCTATCATGAACTTTGTTTGATACTAACATAACAGTCCTTTTTAACGTTGATCAGGATGTCCAGTAATTCAATAGTAAACAAATTTTCGTTGATTATAGAGTTGATGAAAATTATTTTCAGAAATAATTTCTTTTTGAGGTAATGTAAGTGTTTTTTTGTTTGCTATAAGAGAGAAAATAAATGCTAAGATAATGAAAGCTTGAAAAAATCTAGTTCTTTCAAGGTGCATGTTTGAGAAAGTTACTAAATTTCAAATAAAGGTATGACAATCATTTTGAAATGCTGATGTGACAATAAAGCACAGTTAGTATATGTCGATTAAGCGTCTTCCAACATGTCTAAGCTTTATGGTAAATGTGGCAGCTATGTGTATCTCATACAACATATATATCCTATTCACACAAAATTTGTAAAAGTCGCACAAACATTGAATGCTAAAATGGAAGCAAATTGAGATTTGGTGTTAAGGAGAGACCATCAACATATTTGTGTTGTGTGCAATGGTGAGTCAAATGCGTCGATCATTATCGAGGAGCTAAATTATACCGTCCACTTTTGACAATTTTTTCCTTTTAATGTATCTAAGTCTTTAAACCAAAATTTCATATTCTCTCAACAAGAAATGATAAATTTTCATGATTTCGGACCAAATTAATCAGAATTCATAATCTCCAGCAAGCTAAAAACTCTGAAAATTAAAAGAAGAAAAAACTGAAGAAGTTCTAAAAACTCAAAAAGTCTTAGTTAAATTTTTTTGAAAGAAAAGGCCCCCCACTTTTTCTTAAATAGCCCAATTTCCTTTACTTTGACAAAAAAGTTATTTCATTTTTTCTTTCAAATTTTTTTTATCTAATGATTTTTTGTCATAGTTAATTTTTGAAGTATTTGGCTCGCTCGACATTATGGATTTCAAATTTTTGGTTCAAAAAAATGAATATTCTATTTTTTCAGTTGAGAGAAAATGAATTTTTGATTCAAAAACAAAACCTGATTCAAAAATACTGTATAACATTTGATACAAGAAAAATATTGTTTCAAGGCTTTTGGGTGCGGGCTGAAGAAGTGAAACCGGTGGAGTGGCATCACTTATGTGCACAAAATGTTGAAGGCACCATATATATAATCCGGAAAGTTATCCAAGTCATTCGATATTTGGTCGATAAATAATGCTTTCGAGGGTCCAACTATTGTTTCTGTATCAGTGTAGTTATGTTGGTAGTATTCGGTAGCTATGCAATTGCTGTATGTAGTTTGGTGCAAAGATTAAAAAGGATATGATGGGGGGGGAAGTTATAAATGTGATTATTATTGTCTTGACTGATTTCTTAGTAGAGTCGCATCAGAAACCTTCCAAGTTCAAGGGTGAAACCAATAGCATAATAAGTAAGAGCGGTCCAGACGAAGGATTCAAAGAGAGACAGTGGAAATTATAGAAGAGAAGCAGGAACTACATAAACCCAAGCTGGGTAACAGAACATGTCCTTATGCTTGTAAAATACTGCCTACGAGCAACACGTGTACTGCAAGTAGCTCATTAACGCCTAATCTTGTGGGAAACAGAACAGTATCACAGCTATGATAGTTAACCTGTTAAAGACACAATTCAAATTGGAGTAATGACTCTGGTTTTCAAGAAGCAAAAAAGAAAAGAAAAGAGTAATACATACATGCACAATCCCTCCAAGTCTGTTTGAGAAACGGATTGCTCGAAATTAATAAATGACTGATCCTTTCCACCAGACGACCGGCTGCAAAAAATATGTGCAGACTTCACGAATGAATCAGTGCCATCTTCAAGCTACCACTGAAGAACAATATGTGACGATTAAGCTTGAACCAACTTTGGTTGCTAGCTAGAGAAGACAAGGATACTCTCACCTCCACGTTGGGGCTATACTCATCGTTCTTACTAAGCCAGAATACAAGAAGGTAGAATCCACAGCCCATCTCCACATATCAAGCCAGAAGCCACAGCAGGAACCAATAATCCTGCCTTTGTTTTGTTTAGACAAAAACACAACAAAAGCTCCCTACACACATATCTATTATTCAATTCACCTCTAAAATGCATCCTCCAACTCCCAATATTCCTTCAAGATCTAGCTCCATACATTATCGATGCATATGACTCGCCATTGCACACAACACAAATACTCATTTGGCTCTTGCTTGAAATATTCCTTCAAATAAGGATCCAGGATTATCATTCTTGCTCGTCCCGTTTAATCGTTATTTCAATTAATCTGCAAGCTACAACTCCAAATATTGTAGATATTTAAACAAAAAACATTCTAACCAAGCAACCTAACTAGTAATGATTTTGGCGTGGTTTCTTGGAGTTGCAAAGAGTGTTGCCTACCTATTCTAAATATAAATTAACAAAAATTTGAGTTATGACAATATTTTACAATTAGAAACATAATCCTTTTGTATTCATCTTTTTTCTATGACCCATTAAATTCTACAGCAATCATATGAAAAGAAAAAGAGGGTCAATTATCCAAATCAATTGGATTGGAAGCTGAACTACAAATTAGAAACACAACCCTGTTATAATCATCCATCTTTTACTCTTTCTAAAAAACTATTTTGCAATTGTATTTTACAATTTATTCACTTTCTCTCTAATTGTTATTTTATTCAGACAATATTTATTTCTTCAAATTTTTCCCTATGCCATCTTTTTCCCAAAGCTATATTTGATATTATTTATCTTCATTTGGAACTCTATAATAGGTAGAACTTGACCTAAATTATTGTGTTAATAAAGCAGGAAACATGACCATATGGCCGAGAAGATTTTGAGGTTTTGATTAATATCTTCTCTAATAAGAAAATTAGAGAGAAATTTTTGTGTTTTGCAAATACTATATAATCCGCGCAACGCGCGAAGTATTCTACTAGTTTGTATAATAACCTGACCTCAATCCCAAAATCCGACACTCATATTTCAAATAGACATCCTTAATGCTCTCCAAAACCGCAGCAAAAATGGGCTTAAACCAGCCTTTCTAGTGAAGGGTTTAAGTGACTAAACCAACTCTGTAAATTGCAAACGAGGCCATTATTATCCGAGAGGCATCGCAATTGATTTTAATAACACCGTGAGGGAGGATACCGAGTATTCTAAAATCAATGTCATCAAATATTAGGATCCAAATTATGGTTATAATTAGGTATACCTGAGCAACTAGCTTGATTAAAATCTTAAATGTAGTTCTGCAGTTTCTCTAGAATGAACGACGACTCGAACCAAATATTTTCAGGTGTCATTTTGTTTCTTCTAGCAGATTAGTCTAATATTATGTAGATCTTATCTGCTTTGGTCTAAGTGTGTTTTCTTTTCTTCATCTATGAACTAAAATAGATTTCAAAATGATTAGAATATATAATTTTATTTCGATGCCTAGACGAAATAAAATATCCTTACGTATGTGAGAGATGTAATCCAAATTATATGTAAAAAATGAATCTACTGATATTTAGTTTGATATTATATTCAGTCTTGTCAGTGATACCTCGTGAATACAACATATACTTATGTTGAAATATAAATTAAAATTAGAATTAAACTTGAACTATATGATTAACCCCTAATCACTCATGTAATCTTTTAGTGCACCTTAAGTTGTAAAAAGCATTAGAGGACCTGTGAACAAGAGTTGTGAACAAGGGAGGTGTTACTAGTATTGGTAACGTTACTTTGTTTTGTTAGAGAAAAAGATAAATATGGGAGGAGAAGCCCACCCATGATTTCACTTGGACCCAAGAGATTTGTGTCCATCACATGCTCCTCTAGACGCGTAGACAACATAAACTTGGAATATAAAAGCTAATGTGGGCCAGCTTTTTAAAGTGAAAAAGTGATATAATTAAGTTTTGAATTAATAATAAGGGTTTTTTTTACAAGACTAGCCCACTTTCAATAGGCCCATTACATTAGTACCACTTTTATGTTTCACATATTAAACTAACCACTCTCAATTTTTTTTCACAAAAATACCCCCAACTAACCACTCTCCCTCATTTATGCTTTCTTCTTTCTCTTTTAAGATATAACCGTTGCTTTCTTCTTTCCTTCTATCCCCTCCCTCGTTTTGCTTTCTTCTTTCCCTGTTAGCGGCCATCGCTTGATTCCTTCGGTTTCCAATCATTTGTTCGCTCTTTTTCCATTTCTGAATTCCAGGGCGAGAAAACGGCAACTAACGTTGACAGCAATTGAAACCGTTCCATGCCTGCGCCATTAACTTCTCCCTCGTTTTTTCTTTCTTCTTTCCCGTTAGCAGCTATCTCGATTCAATTCATTTCTTCGCTCCTTTCCATTTTCTGGAATCCTCAGCAAGTAGCGGTGACCTCACTAAGCAACAACTTCAATTCCGACGTTTTCCATTCATCTTTCAACCTCAGTTTCATATGCATGCATTGTATTATGT
Source organism: Euphorbia peplus (assembly GCA_028411795.1). Lineage (NCBI taxonomy): Eukaryota > Viridiplantae > Streptophyta > Magnoliopsida > Malpighiales > Euphorbiaceae > Euphorbia > Euphorbia peplus. Next base: position 2,149,657 of record CP110841.1, read on the forward strand.
ATTTTGTTTGTAAAATTTGATTGCATGTTATTTTCTTTATGAAATTAGGTATGTAGGTTGTCTGCTGATCAAGTGATATTTGTAGGTTTAAGTCGTTTCGTTATTTGTTGTCCTTATGTCGTGCTGTTATATCTATAGTTTAATGAGAAAATGCACGACATAAACTAGCACTACAGCACGACAGTGAGAAATATGCACTCACGTAGTGTTGTCGTGCTGTTGTTTTTTCACGTACATAGTGCATATTTCTCACTGTCGTGCTGTCGTGCTGCACGACAGCACGACAGTGAGAAATATACACTATGTACACGACAGCACGACAATGAGAAATATGCACTCTGTACGTGAAAAAACAATAGCACAACAACACGACATCAACTAGCACGACAGCACGACACTCTTGCCGTTTTCTTGCTGTGGATTCCAGAAAATGGAAGAGAGCGAATAAATGAATGGAAAACGACGGAATCGAGAGATAGCTGCCAATGGGAAGAACGGGAAAGAAGGAAGCAAAAACGATGGAGGGAAGAATCGAGAGATAGCTGCCAATGGGAAGAACGGGAAAGAAGAAAGCAAAAACGATGGAGCGAAGAATCGAGAGATAACTGCCAATGGGAAGAACGGGAAAGAAGAAAGCAAAAACGATGGAGGAAAGAATCGAGAGATAGCTGCCAAGTTCTTGGTCACCGCTACTTGTTGTCGACGCCGGAAACTGGAAAAGAGCGAAGAAATTGACAACGACGGTACTCTTGTTATGGATTTGAGAGCAAATAAATTGAAAAATGAAGGAAATCTGGACGGAGGAAATTTTGCTGTGATTTAAGAGAGAGCTGCTAATGCTAAAGAGAAAGAAGAAAGCATAAATGAGGGAGAGTGGTTAGTTGGGGGTATTTTTGTCCAGAAAAGGTGAGAGTGGTTAGTTTAGTATGTGAAACATAAAAGTGGTTACTAATGTAATGAGTCTATTGAAAGTGGGCTAGTCTTGTAAAAAACCCTAATAATAATGTGTAAAGTTATGACATGTGGGTCCCAATAATAGTGTTGTAACACTCTTTTTCACACCTCTCTACAATGGGGTGTTAATATTTGTGAGAACAAAATTGTGTAAATGAAAAAAAAATTGGATTTTGGGGAGTTAGTTCACAAATAGTGTGAACATCATTGGGGATGCACTTACGTGTAGCTCATTAACGCCAAATCTCGTGCGAAACATGACAAACATCGATTTCACAGCTATATATGATTGTTAACTGTAAAAGACACAATTCAAAGTGGAGTTATGACTCAGGTTTTCAGGAACGAAAAAAGAAAAAAAGGCGTAATACATACACAATTCCTCAAAGTTTGTCGGAGAAACAGATTGCTTGAAATTAAAATATGACTAGTTATTTCCACTAGACGACTGGCTGCAAAAGAATATGTCCACACTTCACGAATGAATCAGTGCCATCTCCGAGCTACCACTGTAGAACAATATTGTTAGGATTTTGTGATACTAATTAAAAGAGTTTAGCGGCAGTAATTGATCTTTGAGAAATAATTAAGATTGCAAAGAATTGCTAAAGGAAGTAATTAAACTCAATTCTATTTATCAATTGAAGTACAAAATTTCTTACAATTGAGTTGATAGAAAAATGAACCTAGAATACTATTTATGCTAAAAACAATGACAAGAAGATAATAAAAATTATTGCTCTTTGATTGAGCATGGCTGGAAATTCAATTATAGGTTCAAAATTTTAGAAGTCCACTTGATCAAATAATTGTTTCTTTCAATCAATTTAGCACAGAGTTTTGTAATCTATTTTTATTTATTTATTTATTCTATTTTATTTATTTATTATTTTGTTCGTAAATTAATAGTTAACTTACCAAATATGTGATCTTGTGCGAAACAGAACAGTCATCGATAGATAACCATACCATATTTTGTTTGTAAATTAATAGTTAACTTAACAAATATGTGATCCTGATTGGTATGCATACTTCTAGTGAATGCTAAATTCTCCAATATTCACTATCGGTCCGTGGTATAACGACATCACCATTGCTCCTGCTATGCATATTACTGTGCCGGCTAGCTTTGCTTGCCCCCATACTTTCTTTATTCCCACTGATTCTTGTCTGAAAACAAAATAAAAATATGTTAAATAGATTGTGTTAGGTATACTATTTTAATAAATCGTGCGATTGTTCGTGTTACCGTGTCAGAAATTGATAGCGTCATTCTTATACCTGAGAAGAATAGAACGAATGAAAGTGACAACAGCGAGGATATTGGATAATGAAACCCCAAATACTACAGAACTGTAAAGAAGCTTGCTGGAGTTTGGCAGCCGAGGCAATGAAACGAAATGTGGACGTTGATGATAGATGTAGCGCAAAGAGAAGAAGAAACTGGTGAAGAACCTGTTGAGAAAAATCAAGAAAATATCAGTAAGCTACTAACAAAGGCAACTAATTTCAATACGCTAGTCATACAAACAAATGTGGTGCTAAAATCGCGGGAATATTGACTTGCGTAATATATAGTTGACTATACCTTAACTAAGTGCAACATATTTATTTTTTTTCAACAAATTCGACCAGACACTAATATGAATGTATATCTCAATTTACCTTGGAAGCTCATTAACACCTAATATTGTCCGCAACATAATAGTCATCGATATCAATGATACGATGATTGTTAATTGTGAAAGACACAATTCAAATTGCAGTTATAACTCGGGTTTTCAACATACTGCAATTACTAAATTAATGAGGAGAATTGTTCAGTTCACCTGATAAATGCATCCTCCAAGTCCCATATTCCTTTAAAGAGTTGAGAAAAGAAAAGAGTTGCAGTTAGATCGGTTCTTGTACATTCAATATCGATGCATTTGACTCGCCATTGCACGCAACACAAATACTCATTTGGCTCTTGCTTGAAATGTACCTTCATATAAGCCACCAAATAAGGATCCGGGACTATCCCTTCTTGCTTCTCCCGTTCCATCGTGATCTCTTTCAGTTAATCTGCAAGCTACAACTTAAAATGGAGATGTTTAAACAAAAAGAATCCTCACCTAAAACCAACCTAACTAGTCATGATTTTGGCGTGGTTTCTTGGAGTTGCAAAGAGTGTTTGCTACCTAATCTAAATATAAATTAACAAAAATTAAACCTCCTAACTTTAATGTAAACTATATTTGCTTGCTCATATGACTATTCCAATACTCAATAATCCTTTATTGTAGGCTACTAATTAATAAAACTACATTCTAAGCAATTTTTATTTTTGACGATTTGGAAATACCGAACTTTCTTGTTCTATTGGAAAGGTTGTAAACAAATTTGTACCCTTGCACATTTTTGTTTTATAATCGTTATTGGTCATTTTAACTAGATCAATGGGCTATAATGTGGGCTATAATGTGAAAATGCAAAGTTTTATGTTCATAATTGATAGAATCAATCGTGTAATTCAATCAGTTGTATCAATTGTAATAACTCTATAGTCAAAGTATGATTGCTAGAGTAGTGGCTTAGACATAGCCATATACTTGTATATAAGATTGTAACTATTGAGGAATACTATTATACGCAGACACTTATCCTTACTAGTGTATCCGTATCCGTGTCAGACACGTATTAGACACTGTGTCAGACACTATTTTTAGGCGATTTTGTGAGGGTTATGTTTTAGAAATAACATTTTCCATGTCCATATCTGTGTCAAATACTGTATCCGTAACCGTCTCTGGGCAACATAGGAGGAATACAATCAATCACATATTCATTGCCAATAATGTCTAGTTTGAAGTTCAAGAGCCATAATGAAACCAAATGCAAATTTCTAGCAATGTCTAAGGTCATTGAAGTCTAGTGTGTATAAGAAAAGTTCACAAAATTTCATTTTGTTTCAATAAAAGCACACCGAACATTAAAAAAATTAATAATGTCATGCCGACCTTTGAAATGATGACTTGAACATTTGGTGTAACCGAGACGAGCAACATCCTACGTAGTTGTAACACAGCAATGCATGACAGAATATGGCGTAAAGCCCAGAATATTTTGTAAGAGGATATATATTGAATAACCAACCATTGGATATGCAATCACTATATAAGCCATTGCTATTAGAAATAAGTACCGCAGCTCCACTAGCACCTAACAACAAAATATATTCGGGCTATCGTGTCAAAATTGTGTCATGTTATTTATACTGTTATATATGATTTGAAATATAAGGAAAATGTAATTGTTATAATGTAAAAGAACATTCAGCTCAAGCATAACTAAATAATCTCAGTTCGCTACCAATTCAATCGTTCATTCAATCTAGATTTGTCTACAGGCCCTATTAACCGTCCAGCCAATTAAGGTTTGTGTCTAATAGTCCTCCAACAAATATATGATGATACATAAGCAGAGAGTGATCTCTCATATAATTATAGAGGATTAGCCTAATATTAACTTATGTGGATATATTATTTACTTTGATTTGAGTTTTTCTCCTCTCTTCATCTCTGAATTAGTATAAATTACAAAATGATTAGAATAGTAATAATTGGTTGATGCAGTGGTAGTATGAGGTTGCGCTAGAGATATCTGCGGATCGATCTCTCGCGATGGCGACAATGAGGAGTTTAAATACCATAATCCTTGAACCCGTTTCGAATCAGGATTAGTCGGCTCAATGCGATTCAAAACCAGATGGAAACAAAAAAAAAAAATGATTAGAATAAACAATCTTATTTCTATGCTAGAAAACGAGGATAGAGGATGTAATCGAACTTATCTATATTATATAGGTCTGAAGAAATTAATGTAGCATATTGATAAACCATAGAATGTGAATGAAATGATTTAGTTTCTTTATTCTTTCTTTATTAATTTTCACATGTATATGTTATTAATTTTATTATTGAGTGATTAATTAATTCAAAAGAGCATGATCCAGACAACCCTTTTATAAAGAGATCATCATGGAAACTAGCAGGGCGGCTTTGAGCTATAAAACATACACTACTTGGTTGTCCAAATATTTGCGGTAATTCCAGGATATTAGCTTTAATCGAATGAATTTTGCATAGATGATTAGTGTATAGAAAAAAACTATTATTATACGCATAGCATTTTTTATTTATTAATTGCATGTACAAAATATTTCAATTGTATAATAATTGTATCCGGGTCATGATGAGGGTTATTTTCACTTGCTTTTTGCGTTTAGCTCCCAAACAGGATATATTTGATGTTTGGTTAAATAAATGTTTAACTTTTCTGTAGTTAAACTTTGATACTTTTTCTCACTTTAATCTCGCATGTTCAATACTTTTTACTTTAACTTTGAACTTAAAAAGATAGGTCATTTTGATCCCTGAGTCCTATTTGATATCTACGTGGCAAAATAAGGAGAGTGGAGGAGAAATTTTGAAATTTTTCTATTTTCGCAATTTGCAAAATGACTCCCAAATTATTTTCTTCTTTCTTTTTCAATGCTTCCTTCTTCTTCTTCTTCTTCTTCTTTCTCATTTTTTTCAAAAATCAGAAAATTTTCAAAAGAAATCTAGAAATTTTTCAATTTTCGGAAAACTATAGAAATTTCAGAAATCTGAAAATTTCCAGTTTTTTCCTAGAAACTTTCGGAAATCTGGAATTTCTGAAAAATTTCTAGAATTTTTCTAAATATCAAAAAATTTCAAAATTCTGGAAATTTTCCGATTTTCCAGAATTTTGGAAATTTCCATAAATCTGAAAATTCAATATATTTCTTGAAAATATTTAGATTTTTGGAATTTTCCAGAACTTCGAACATTCCATAAATTTGGAAATTTTAAGATTTTTTGGAAATTGCGAAATTTCTAGAATTTTCTAGAAATTTGAAAATATAAATTTTTGAAAATTCCAGAAATCTGGCGTAAATTCACAAAAAAATATTGAAAGAAGAAAAAGAAAGGAAAGAAAAAAAGAAAAAAAATAGCAAAATAATAAAAAAAAAAGAATCAAAATTGATAGTTACCGAAGAGTGTATTACACTCATCTAAGGTGAGACTTGTCATCACTTGAAAATTGTTAAATTGATTTATTTTTTCGAGTTAAGGGGTTAAAGTGGAAAACACTAAACATGAGAGGTTAAAATGAAGAAAAGTGTCAACTTTAAAGATGAATAGAAAAGTTAAGCCTAAATAAATTGATCAGCCGATGGTTACTGTTTATGTAGGAATAAAATAAGTGATATACTTTTTTAACATCCCCTCTTATTCCATCATATGGACTTAAAAAGCATATTATGTTACTTTAAAAAAGTTCCAAAAGTTACAAAACATTAAAAAAGTTTAAGATGTAAAAGCCAAGATCAAAGAATTTCCAACGTGTTAAGCCAACGATAACAACTACTTTGAAATGGGTAATCAACCAAACATGACATTTTACTATCATGTCAACATATGCCATTTACACTGTTAATGTAAAAATGAAAATACTTTATATTGGTGGGTGTATTATTCCGGAAACACCGTAGAATTTCTCCCTCAGATGCATCAGACATGCCTTATTATTTTAAGGCTCCCAAGTTCTCGTGTTATTTTTAAATTTCATATCAATTCTTGAATTCACAACCTTGCTTAGCTGCAATTCTTTGCTGCAGCATGAATACCGCAACTAATTCTTATTATATAAAAAGTCTTCGAGTCTTATATATATATATATATATATATATACTCCATTCGGTTCAAAATATGTCTTTTAAGGTTATGCACAAAAATTAAGGATTGCATTTAAAATTAATTAAAAAGACTTTGTTACACCTGCATTAATTGCATTTTATTAATTTTCAACATAAAATGTCAAATTAAAGAAGGGTATTTGTGGTAAAACTTAATTCATATGCATTTTTTATTTTAAAACGATATATATTTTGGACCAAATTTTTTTTCTACAACGACATATATTTTGAATGTGGAGGGAGTATATATATATATATATACACTTTGATCAATTTCCCAATCAAGAAAAAGTTGAAATTAATTAATTAACTCAAGTTAATTAATCCAAGAAATTAATTAATGGCTGAGCAGCTAGCAGGGCCTGATGAGATAGAATCATTTCGGATTGAGTTAGCTGAGTTAGGAAGAAGCATAAGTTCTTCATTCAGAAGCCATGTATCGAGTTTTCGAGGTACTGTTCCTTTATCTTACGATCATAGCGAAAATGATGACGAGAAAGAAGAAGATGATGATGTTAAAGCTAAGTTTCAAAACAATGGAGCTGTACAAAGGCAAATGTTCATTGACAAACTTATCAAACATATTGAGCATGATAATCTTAGATTGCTCAAAAAACTCAGAAAAAGGATCGATAAGTACGTAGTTTTTCTCTTTATACTTTTCATTACTTTTTTCATTTTTACTTAGTTTCATAAGTTCCGTTCTGTAAAACTCAATGAACTTTTCGATTCTGCTAAACCAATGTGTGCATAAAAACTTATCAGGGTGTTACTGCCTGTAAAGAAGACGTAGATTATATGCCAATTGAGTGCAACACAAGGATGTGATTTTTAAATATTTATGTCCCTTAGGATGGTCCATATGGCACCACGTCATCTGCAGCGATGCCTAGTTGGCATATAGTAAAGTTTATTTCATGCTACATTTTAGTGAGTTTTTGTACACAAATTGGTCCGACCGCTGTCTTGAGATCAAATATAAAGTTCATTGAGCGACATTTCTGACATATCTTCTACTTTTTATGCAGAGTTGGTATGAAGTTGCCCATTGTGGAAGTCAGGTACAAAAATCTATGTGTTGAAGCAGAATGTAGAGTTGTACATGGAAGGCCTCTCCCAACTCTATGGAACACGACTAAGAGTATGCTTTGCGTAAGTAATAGGATTAGTATTTTTTTCAGTCTCAGCACATATTCAGTCCCTCCAACTCGTATCCAAACGCTTATTAGTTATCTTTAATCTTTCAAACCGACCCTCAACTTGTTTAAATTGCCATGGCTTATCTCTTGTTTCCATGGGAGTATCACAGATCCTACAAAACACTAGCATTTCAACGAAATTGAAGTGGCTCGAAAGTCATTTTGAAAGTTCGGAGGGTCATTAGTCGTTTGAATACTTATTAAGCACTATTTCTTATTGGAGAAATACTAAAAGTATCATCAATTTTTTAACCATGCAGGACTTTGTCAATTTGGCAGGTTTGAAAAGTGAAGCAAAGGTTAGAATCCTGAAAGATGTCAATGGCATCATTAAACCCCAAAGGTAATAAGACATAGCGAAACAGGTTTTTATCTATGTTGCACGGAAATGGAAGCTGTCTCCTGAAAATAGTTATTTTTTTTTTATCTAATTTAATTCGGGTACTCAGGAGCATAATGAATCTGGTGCACTTGTCCCTTCGCCAATGTCCATCGTTATTTTCTTACGTGCTAAACTACAAACTATAGTTAACTGTTCGAATTCACATAATTGTTTTAATTTTTTTGCAGGATGACTCTACTGCTTGGACCACCAGGCTGTGGCAAAACCACATTGTTGTTAGCACTTTCTGGGAAATTGGATAACTCTCTTAAGGTAACTTAATCAATGCTTTTTCTTTTTATCATTATAATTAATTCGATAAGTTCTGGGCAGACATTGGTATTGGGAAGAAACTACACGAGACCCATGAAAGAGTACATTTCTAGGAATAATAGTACATCCGACCCAAAACCTTAACGTACGTAGTGAGTTAATTGATCATTTTTTAATGATCTACCCTCAAGTGCGAGTCTCTTCAACATTGAGTCCAGCCTTGCTGTCTGAGAGGAAATTCTTTTCTTTTTAGTACTAAAACATCACGAAATTATTTTTGAAAAAAGACGAGAAGCTAGTAGGAAAGGAGGGGACAAACATCCCAACTAGGTTGACTAAACATATTCATCCAATAACTTTCCGTTCCACGCGGGAGGGGGAACCTCGGAAGGAAGTAACATATGCTATAGTCATCTGAAGTCATATATACCATTGGCTCTGATACCGTTTGATAGGATCCGAGTAGGTCTTTTACATTGGGGATAAGCTCTTAATTAGCCTTGTGAAGCATTAAACATATGAATGTGACACTACATTCAACCCAAAACTTTAAAGTAGTCGGTTAATGGGTCCTTCCTACATATATATAACTTTCGTTGATCGCATATTCTTCCAACATGGGATTGTGAATACCAAAATATCTGAGTTTTAGCCGTTGTGCAACAGGTTACCGGTGAAATATCTTACAACAGTTACCAACTAGAAGAGTTTGTTCCTCAGAAAACTTCAGCTTATATAAGCCAAAATGATCTCCATATTTCAGATTTGACTGTGAGAGAAACAATTGACTTTTCTGCCCAATGTCAAGGAATTGGAAGCAGAGCTGGTAAGCATTTTCTTTGAACATGCAACTACTAATTCCACTATGGGATTCTTGTTGAATTGAATCTTTTTTCTTGCATATATATGTGTATAAAAAGAGATAATGATGGAAGTTATTAGAAGGGAAAAGCAGGCAGGAATTGTCCCGGATCCCAATGTGGACGTTTATATGAAGGTACCCGTTAAGAACGTGTCAAACCAGTATTTTTGTTGTGTTTAATGTCGGGTCAAATGCACCAACGATTGCTCAAGTTTTATGTTGAAATTAGTTTTGGGTCTAATAAATTCATAAAGTTAAATATCGGTGTCAATAAGGTCATTGTGATCGAGTAGATATGAAACAAAACAACGCCAGAAAGATAACACGATCAAAGTCTTATCTATCAGTTTAGCTATCACGAGAATAATCAAGTGACGGTTGGTGCATTTTGTTAGAGATTAATATAAGCGATGTTGTTGGGCCTACTACACCATTTATATTAATCTCTAACACGTTTGACGAGTGCAGTGCTTTTATAGAATTCTAACTTTGTTTTATGGTAGGAAATCTCAACTGAAGGACTGAAAACTAGCCTTCAAACTGACTATATTTTGAAGGTAACAATTTAGTTATTGGAGAATAATTAATATTACGAGAGTTTGAACCATTCTGAAGCAATGCATCTGACCAATCAAAAGAAAGATGTATAAGTGGCATTAATTGATAGTTAGATGTATTGCTCGGAATACAAGATTGGTGTTTTTTACAATTCTCTTTTTTTTTGTTAGATTTTGGGACTTGACATATGCTCGGACACAATGGTCGGAGATGCGATGAGAAGAGGTATCTCCGGTGGCCAGAAGAAACGGTTAACTACCGGAGAAATGATTGTTGGACCAACAAAAGCATTATTTATGGATGAAATATCAAATGGCTTAGACAGTTCCACCACTTTCCAAATTGTATCTTGCTTGCAACATTTTGTGCATATCAGTGATGCTACTGCACTGATTTCACTTCTTCAACCCGCACCAGAGACCTTTGATCTCTTCGATGACATTGTTTTAATGGCAGAAGGGAAGATTGTGTATCACGGACCGCGCACTAGCATTTGCAAATTCTTTGAGGATTGTGGATTCAAGTGTCCTGAAAGAAAAGGTGTTGCTGACTTCCTTCAAGAGGTACATTTTATTTTGCGCAAACACACCTAGTATATTTAACTTTTGTATAATCATAGTTATCAAAGACGCGTCTTAAGAAAACTAATATGACAATCACATGAAATTACTATGACGAGATCAAACGGCTTGTATCACAAAAAAACTAAGAGCATCTCTCATTACACCTAATTGATAACATCAAATGGTATTTGACATCATTTTTTGATGTTGTTATAGTGTTTCTATTCCAACTCATTTAATCATTTATTCCTTTTAAACTAAAATGTTTCATTAAAATAATACTACTTTATTATTATCAGATTAATGTATACATTAATTGATTTGATAAGTTGGAATATCTGCCTTCGGTCGCTTCACCCAACTTTCACTTAAAAGAAGATAAATTAATAATAAATAAAAGATAAAACAAAAAGTATATTATTTTATTAAATGATGTTGAAAAAAAAACTTTAATGCAACATTTCACTTTTGATAAAAGTTGAAATGTATTTTGATATTGCATTAAAATAATATATACGGTTTTGATGATAGGTTGGAGAGCCAAACAACACTAAATCTCGTTGTTCACATCAAGTTGATATTGAATTGGAGATGGTTTAATATTGGCAATCACATTATAGAATAAAAAAGTTAGGGTGTTTTTTATGGTTACTTTGAAGTAACCTTTACTTTATTTTTATCACCATTAGATTAAATTTATATACTAATCTAATGGTGATGGTGAACAAAATAATTGTTACTTTGTAAAAAGACAAAGTAACCATAAAAAAACTCAAAAGTTAGATAATTTTTAAGTGAAAAAACGTGGCGTATCATCTCCATGGTAAGAAAGAGGGCTAATGTACAAATTTAACCTATGACAATTAAGGGGGGAGCGGATTAACCCCAACATAGAAATAGTGCAATTCTAAAGCTAATGTTTACCAATTATTGCAGAGAGATTTTATTATGTGTTTGACATACGAATAATATTGTGTATCAAGTCTATAATTTACTAGCATTTAACATTTAACCAATAACAAGTTAATAATTAATAATTAATTTATATAAAATTTTAGACTCTAAATAAAAATTTTAGACTCTGAAAAATAAACCCTAGATTCTAATTCATGAAACCGAAATGCTAATATATATGATGTGTCATTAAATTATATAGGATTGTCATACGAATAACATAGTATACCAAATGTATTCTAAAACTTTTGTTTATTTAATATGCAACCTTTAATCGTTTTAATATCATAACATGATATTAGAGCCCATACAATCAAAAAATTCTAAGTTCGATTCATGACAAAGTCAATATGTTTTGAACTAAAAACACATGATGAGTTAGGGCTCGAATTTTTTAGCTTAAATGGATACCTTATAAAACCCAATTTCGCCTCCAAATTTTTTCCTCCGAAATTGATTTTGGATTTACGGCAATTGATGAATTAAGCTTCATCTAAACTGATTGATTTTGAAATTCACTTGTTTGACAAAAATACTTAATCTTCTTCAACATAAGCTATGTCAGACATTTTTAGTGGTTCTATCTTGATTCAGTTGTTTTACATTGTATCACTTTTCTCCTTAAATTGATTTTGGAAATCCAAAATCTGTCTCTGATTCTCCATGAACCCTAATTTGATTTTGATTTACACAGTAGAATGAGTTGAAATTTGGGGGTTATCAAATGGCAATGACGATCAATTTAGATAACATATAACATGAATTACCTAAATTATGTCTTCTTTATTATCCTGTGCCACATTACCCTTAATTGATATGTAGGATTAGAATTCGAAATGAAATAACTACCAATCACATATAACATATGTTGTCCGGACTTGGACACGGGAAACCTTTGACACTTATCACCGTCATCTTTTAAGGTTGTTCCTTCTTTAGTAACACTCACTTCTGATAGAATGATTATGATACATACAGCAAATGGTTTTGTTAGTGATGAATTGGATTCGGCCATACCGACTTTATTGACAGAGATCATCGCAACTTTTTATACATTAGGATTTAGTTGAACTTTAGTCTTTAGATTTATAATAACTATAGATGAGTTTATTCGTTAATTTGGAACATATGATTAAAATTATGGATAATTGGATATGATTTATTTGACTATTTGATCTGATTTACATATGCTAACTGTTCTTATATATGTTTTATACATTACTTCTTTAGTGCATCTTATGTCGCTTAGGTGCGTGCCTGGACTTCAAAACTCTCCGGTTCCTTAGTCTGCCTTGAATTTTAATAACTATGAGTAGAGTTATTTTCATATTACTGAGATTTCTACTTTCCCGTGTTATATATATATGTAACAAAAAATTAAGTGTCAAACAAGTCGTACCAAACAGATTAGTAAACCGGATTTCCTTGTTAGAAATTGACAACCGTACTTTGCTGCAGCTTATATCGAGAAAAGATCAAGCACAATACTGGTACCGCACAGAACAACCTTACAGATATGTTTCTGTTGATCAGTTTGTCGAGAAATTCAGAGAATGTCATTTGGGACAAAGGCTGAATGAGGATCTCTCAGAGCCATTTGATAAATCTCAAAGTGAAAACACTGCTTTGTCCTTCAAGAAATACTCATTGCCGAAATGGCAACTGTTTAAAGCTTGCACCAGAAGGGAATTTCTGTTGATGAAGAGGAATACCTTCGTCTATGCTTTCAAAACTGCACAGGTTCGATACTTTTTTTTTCTTTCGGTTATTACATATATAATCCCTCCAACTTGCTCTCAAACACCTAATGATCTACTAAACTTTTGAAACCTCAATTTGTTTAGAACAACCTCTCTGACACCTTAACTTGCTTAAAATAATATTTTCTCGACTTCAACTTACTTAAACTTTCATTGACGCATGAAGTGTGCGATACTGCTACATTTTCAGAGGGACAAAACATCGTTTTGAGAGTTTAGGGAGTCATTAGATGTTAGGTGCAAGTTAAGAAGACTTTATAGTATTGAGTCCTCTTGTTTCTTCTTGGCCTAACATATATCCTTAGCCCCCAAAACTGTCCTGAAAAGTCTCATGACCCATTCCAACTTTGAAAATGACCGATAAACCTCTTAAAAAGTTCCTGAAAGTGACAAATTAACCCCACAAGTTTTAAATGTCGGAACAAGTAGCAAGTTCAGGAGACAATAAATCACTTTATAAAAGTCTAGGGAGTCAATATGTCTCGTTAGGCAAGTTTAAGAAGTTGTTTAGTCATTTTTGGAGTTTGAGCAATCGGTCTGATCAACTTGGAGGGACTGTCCATGTACATGTATTACACCCCTTATTTGTTCTTGAAATCTGGAATCATAATAACCCCCAATTTTAACTCTGAATTTTTGTAGTTAACCATCATAGCTGTGATATCAATGACTGTATTGTTACGCACAAGATTAGGTGTTGATGTGGTCCATGCAAATGATTACATGAGTGCTATATTTAATGCACTTCTTGTATTGCTCGTCGATGGAATCCCAGAATTACAGTTCACGGTCTCAAGACTTGCAGTTTTCTATAAACAGAAAGACATGTTTTTTTACCCTGCTTGGGCTTATGTGATTCCTGCTTCTCTTCTCAAACTTCCACTTTCTCTCTTGGAATCCTTTGTCTGGACATCTCTTACTTACTATGTTATTGGTTTCACCCCTGAGGTTGGAAGGTAAAGCGAGTTTCTGCACAACTCAGTTTCCTTTCTTTACTAGCTTTACTGATCATTTCTTGGTTTTCTGAATAGGTTCCTTCGCCAGTTTTTTCTACTGTTTGTGGTACATCTAACATCAACGTCTGCATTTCGCTTCATTGCATCAGTCTCCCAAACTCCAGTTGCTTCAACAACAATTGGAAGTTTCTTTATACTCGCATCTTTATTATTTGGTGGTTTCATCATCCCGAAACGTATGTAATCTGTCTTTTCTTATAGGACCTCTCCCCTTTGGACAAGTATATGTTCTTTGGATTGAATACATTTGTTTTTAATGGTAGTTTGTTTGCAGCTTCCATGCCCGGTTGGTTGAGTTGGGGATTTTGGATTTCACCCTTGACTTATGGGCAGATAGGACTCTGCGGGAACGAGTTTCATGCTCCTCGTTGGGAAAAGGTAACATTTAGTTGATGCACAGTTCAATTTTCTCACCGATGTTTGAAAATTTCTTAATTTTAATTAATAAGTACTTACTTGGATACTCAGATCACTTTTGGTAACACAAGCTTAGGGAAACAAACGTTGGAAACCCGAGGGTTAAACTATGATGAAGACTTCTACTGGATATCTGTTGTCGCACTCATTGGGTTCACTGTGTTTTTCAACATTGGATTTGCTCTGGCACTAACCTTCTTGAAATGTAAGTTTATCTTCTGCTGCTTGTTATGGAATTATTCATAAGCTGTTACTCGTGATGATATCTATTAATATCTATATAGCTCCTGGACGATCTCGTGCTGTTATTTCTATTGAAAGTTACAAGAAAATGCAAGAAATAATTGATGATAGCGACCATGTTGACAATGGCACTCATGAGGCTCATCATCCAGCATCTAAAAATGGTAAGCATGTTTGTTTCTGTATAAAAACTCCCCGGGATGTTTGGACAAGATGTGATTTTTGGAAAAATATAATAATTGTGGATTAGGTGTGCAACGTGTGAACACGTGGCTGTCAGTCTATTCAAAATTAGACATAAAAAGTTGACGCATATTCAACAGTCTTGTGTCAAACGCCACTTCCAATGAGTTTTTTTAGCAGAAATTGGCTGAATGACTTCATTCAAAGCAAATATAAACCTGAGTGAACTTTATGAAACAGATCCAACAGATCGATTCATTATTAATACATATGTCAAAGTGGTTTAACTATTCTGTTCCTGCAGGAAAGATTGTTTTGCCATTTCAGCCCCTCACCATGACATTTCAGAACCTACAATATTATGTCTATCCACCTCCGGTACTCACAATTACAGTTTTTGCTCTGAATTATTGATGATCATCACATGTGAGAATTAACTAATTTGAGTGGTATATATTCTTTTCTGTTAAAACCAAGTTATCGTGTAGGTAATCTCTATATTTTACATGATTATATATGACAAAAACATGATAATCGCAAATGAGTAGTGAAAAGCGATTGTCTCTATAAATCATGTAGCTTGACCTCTGAGTATTTGTTTCTGACTCCGTCTCTGATCTTAGGAAATGATAAAAAGAGATTTTGCACAGAAGAAGCTGCAGCTACTTTCGGATGTTACAGGTGCATTCAGACCGGGAATCCTCACAGCTTTGATGGGTGTTAGTGGAGCTGGAAAAACAACTCTTATGGATGTTCTTTGTGGTAGAAAAACTGGAGGTCTTATTGAAGGAGAGATTAAAATTGGCGGGTATCCAAAGGTTCAGGATTCATTTGCTAGAATATCAGGTTACTGTGAGCAATCTGATATACATTCGCCGCAGATTACTGTCGAAGAATCTGTGGCATATTCAGCTTGGTTGCGACTGCCAGCTGATGTAGATTCAAAGACTAAAAATGTATGTTTTCTCTTTAGAGCTCAATCCTGATGCTATCCTCAAGGGTATGGCAAAGATTGGAAGTTTGGAGTATGTTTCGTAAAGGTTACTGAATTTCATGAAATCACTTAAAAATACGTTCGATTTCAGTGAATTCGTCATTCTTCCCACTTTGTGTTCAAACTTTCACTAAAAATGTTGACATGGCATAGAAGATAGTTTGAGTCCAAAGCCAACTAAGCGTCATGTTTTTTCTGGCTTAATTTGGATGTGCAATGTGGTTTCCATGTCTAGTAGAAAAGTCAGACATGTCGGGCGCTTAGTAAGCATATATCAACCGTCTTTTGTGTCAGATCAACATTTTAGTCAGTTTTTGCTCCAAATTAAATGCACCGTCTAGTAACTTTCTTGAACAAAAATGAACTTCAATAACCTTTGTGAAACACACCCCCGACTTCATAAAGGTTATTGAAGTTTGGGGTCTTTTTCACAAAGGCCGCTGAATTTCATTTTTGATATCATTAGTCACTGGCCAATTTGTTGTACAAAAATATGGCACATGTTACAATTGATTGTATACCAAATTAGTATCAAATGTAAAAGTTATAGTAAGTTCAACTGCTTTTGTGAAACATTCGCCGAACTTCAATGACCTTCGGTGCATTTTATTGCTCTCTTGGATCTTGTAAATACTAGATTCTCTAAGCATCTTCCCTAACTTTTTTTTCAGGCGTTTATCAATGAAGTTCTTAAAACTATTGAACTTTATGGAATCAAAGATTCTCTAGTAGGCTTACCGGGAGTCAATGGCTTATCAACTGAGCAGAGAAAACGTTTGACTATTGCGGTGGAGCTTGTAGCCAATCCATCCATCATTTTTATGGACGAACCCACCACAGGTTTAGATGCAAGAGCTGCTGCAATTGTGATGAGAACGGTGAAGAATGTAGTTGAAACAGGAAGAACAGTTGTTTGCACTATTCACCAACCAAGTATTGATATCTTTGAAGCATTTGATGAGGTAAAATAGTGTTCTTAGCTTAATGCATTTGGCTATTCTCAGTAATATATGTGCTACAAATATACAACTTTTTTCCAAAAAGATCTTTGCATAATAGAAGTCACGGTAAACATGTTATAGGCAAAATTATCTCCAGAATAGTCGACTATGATGCTTGTCAAATGAACCATATCGCGTAAGCACCATGTGGCATCCGTTTAATATATAGGTTAGTAAGGTTAACTGAAGGTTGAGAGGTAAGAGAAATGGGTACCACATGGTAGTGAATTGATATATGTGACTTGGTTGAATTGAGTAAGCATCGAATTCTGTATTTATGGTGTAAGAATTATGCTTGACAATGTTCAAACAGCTTATTTGGTACGAAATGTAAACATAAGTTATCTTATTGATTCAAAATAAACTGTTGTGGTCTTATTTAGACACAAGTTCAAACTTGAGTGACTTTTGATGAGATACCCGAATACATGCTAATAAGCAATACATATTTCGTTATGTTTTTCATTTCAATGCAGTTGGTTCTAATGAAAAACGGAGGGCGTATTATCTATTCCGGCCCACTGGGCCAAAACTCCGACAAGGTGATTGAGTACTTTGAGGTCAGTTGCCTACAAAATTTGTTGTCGTGTTTTTCGTAGGATCGGCTGATAATTTGCAACATGTAACACGATCTTAGGAAAAGAATCCAACTGATTTAATATGAGTTCGAAAAATATCATTTTCGTTGCTTTTATATCATATAAATTGTGTACGAATATAAATTGTGTACGAACATAACACGGTAACCTGAATTGACAATACATTTTCTCACGATAACCTGAATTGACATTACATTTTCTCTGATGTTGTTGCTTAGAATATTGGTGGGGTGCCTAAAATTAAGGACAACTATAATCCGGCAACATGGATGTTAGAGGTCACTAATTTATCTGCAGAGGCTGAAATAGGAGTAGATTTTGCCCAAATTTATGAAGAATCCAACTTATATAGGTAAGCTTAAAGTAATAAAGATTCTACTTAGTAATCAAACATTTAATAACATCACAGTCTTGCAGTTAAAACCACTATCAAGTATCAACTTAACCAAACTCGGGTCCCGTTTGGCTTGGGTTAAAAAACTGCCCCTAATGTCATTTTCCCAATCCAAGCCTGACCTATTGGACACAGACTCGAAGGGGCCAGGCGGTTAACCAGGCTGTAAAAAAATCTAGTAGCCATGAGCAATGTTAGATTGGATTTGATTTTTACACTCGAGTCTGACTCTGACGAACCCAGTTAATTTGATAACAGGCTGATGTTTTTTTGGGTGTAAGCTGATGACCTATGATGTGTTTGCTTTGACTGCAGGAACAATAAAGAATTGGTTAAGCAACTGAGCATAGCAAGTCCAGGTTCAATGGAATTGCATTTCGCTAGCCGTTATTCCAGAAACAGTTGGGAGCAATTCAAAGCTTGCTTGTGGAAACATCATCTCTCATATTGGAGAAGTCCATCTTATAATTTGACTCGCATGGTCTATATGATTTTTGCATCTATTCTGTTTGGCGCACTCTTCTGGCAACGTGCAAAGAAAATGTTAGTCCTATACATTCGTTTCTTCATTTACATTCTTATATTTATTGAAAATGAACATAATCTCGTTATGTTTAAATCAATGTAGAAGCAACCAGCAAGACTTGTTCATTATCCTTGGTTCAGTTTATTCTGCTGTAATCTTCTTTGGGATAAACAGTTGTACCACAGTCTTACCGTATGTTGCTGGGGAACGTATTATATTCTACCGGGAAAGATTTGCAGGAATGTATTCTCCTTGGGCATATTCATTTGCTCAGGTTTGTATTTCTTTTATACAATGGATTTTATCTTACCTGCTGTTTTGTTACTTTCCTCAATATTTTCTGACGTGATTTACAAAAGCTGCCCGAGTGACACAATCCAATTAACACCAGTTATTATTTTTCTTACATTTGTATCATATATAATCATATAGAATACGGAATTAAACGACTTATTTTGTTTGGCTAACTCGACTTTTGTTGTTGTTTTAGGTGCTAGTGGAGCTACCATATTTGTTCATTGTAGCTTTGATTTACATAGTGATAGCATATCCAATGGTTGGATATTCAATGTCTGCCTACAAAATATTTTGGGCTTTCTATGGCATGTTCTCAACGTTGTTGTGTTACAACTACATGGGCATGTTAATGGTCTCATTAACACCAAATATTCAAGTCGCTTCCATTTTAGCATCCACTGCCTATGCAATTCTTATATTGTTCTCTGGGTTTGTTGTGCCGAAACCGGTATGATTTGTTTTTTCTAATCAAACAAATAAAATGCAGTGTGGATCATTGAAGTTTAGAGTCTCTTTTATAAAGATAACTGAAGTTCAGTTTCTTTCAATAGAATCACTAAACTTTTTATTTGATTTACGAAGTCATTCAACCGATTTGTGTGCAACAAGTCGCTTGAATATTGACGTATGTTATGGATCCATATAGCTTGAGTAATGAGCTATGTGGCTGGTAAACTTTAGGTAGTTGTCCTCGGGAGGTACCTTTTAGGAAGAGTTAATGCATATAGTATGAGAGCCTGGTATTCAATGCATATTTGTTTCACGGCTCGAGATGGTTATAGGTGTGAGGAGGCTGTTTGATTTCCCACATTGCTCAACAAATACGAGCTATGAGATCCTTATACATATGTGAGGCAAGCCTCCTCTTTCAAGGTACCTTTGAAGGTGGCATTTATTCACAACATTGCATAAAAGAAACCTGACTAATGCCAACTAAGTGTCATATTGGACATGTTTGGCTTTTACAACTGATGTAGAAGCCATGTGTCTTCCACATGCACAATAGAAGCCGCACGAAAAAATAAAAAAAAACTACACAAAATGGCTGGAATGACTTTGTAGAAACATGAAGTTCGGTAACTTTGGTGTAATCGACCTCAAACTTCTGTGATCACTCATATTCAATTCTAACCCTTTTTTCGTCTCTTTTTTGCAGAGGATTCCAAATTGGTGGATATGGTTGTACTATATTTGCCCCACTTCTTGGGTACTAAATGGTCTTTTGTCATCTCAATTTGGAGACATGGAAGACGAAATCTCAGTTTTTGGAGAGACCAAATCTGTTTCCAAATTCTTGGAAGATTACTATGGCTATCACCATGACTTTATAGGGGTTGTTGGTCTTGTTCTCATCATTTTCCCTTTTGTCTTGGCTTTTCTCTTTGCATTTTGTATAGGCAAACTCAAATTTCTCAAAAGGTAGATATTGTATTTATGGAAAATTCAATGTAGCACTATGTACAAATTTGATTCTATAGAGTTCTTGTCTCTACAATTAGTTTAAGGGTTAATTTTAAATAAGTGTCCTGCGGTTATGCAGTTTTGAAAAGAAATGACTATGGTTTGACTTTAAGCAAATAAAAGACCGTGGTTTGTAATTTTTGCAGAAGTAAGGAAATGGTCGATTTTATTGACGTAAACGATTACACTTTTTGTCCAAATATTTTTTTCAAACTTTTGATTGGCTATATAAGAGTTAAGGTCAAGACTCTTTAGTGTTTCAAATGCGTTTCTAAATAAATACGTGATATCATTGATCGCCCGAGTTCAGCGTTTTTCAAACCTTCCATTTTATGGAGTATTTCACTACTTTATAGATAAAGCTAATTAATGAAAGTTATATCTAAGTATTTTTTTACTTTTGATTTTTAAATTTTGAACTCATTTGACTGTACAGTAATGTTCAAGTGGTCCTTGAATGTCCAAATTGAATTTGGACATTGACCATTAGATCTAACAATTTCGATTATATTCACATTAAAAACTAAACCCTAGACACTAAAAACTAAACCCTAGACCCTAAATCATCGACCCTAGACACTAAAAACTAAACCCTAGACCCTAAATCATCAACCCTAGATACTAACATGTGACGTGTCATCGAATTATTAGTCCGGAGTATCACATCATCTAGGGTCAATGATTTAGGGTCTAGGGTTTAGTTTTTAGTGTCTAGGATCGATGATTTAGGGTCTAGGATTTAGTTTTTAGTGTCTAGGGTTTAGTTTGTAATGTGAATATAATCGAAATTGTTAAATTTAGGGTCAATGTCCAAATTCAATTTGGACATTCAAGGACCACTTGAACATTACTGTTTGATTGTAACTTCAACAATTTTGGTTATCTGTTTACATCAGTAATGTTCCAGTGATCTTTGGACGTCCAAATTGAATTTGGACATTGACCATTAGATTTAATAATTCCATTTACATGCACATTAAAAACTAAACCTTAGACACTAAACTCTAGACCCTAAATTATCGACCCCAGACCCTAAAAATTAAACCCTAGACCCTAAATCATCGACCCTAGATGACGTGGTACTCCGAACTAATAATTCGATGACACGTCACATGTTAGTATCTAGGGTCGATGATTTAGGGTCTAAGGTTTAGTTTTTAGTGTCTAGGGTCAATGATTTAGGGTCTAGGGTTTAGTTTTTAGTGTCTAGGTTTAGTTTTTAACGTGCATATGGATGGAATTGTTAGATCTAATGGTCAATGTCCAAATTCAATTTGGACATCCAAGAACCACTTGAACATTGCTGTTTGGATATAGAAAGCTGAAAATAAGTAAAATGCAGTTAGAATAAAATGTAACTTCAACAATTTTGGTGAACTAAAAATATCCCCAATTTTCTATCCATTTCCATGTTCCACCCACACAAAAAAATTTATATTTATTAAAAGTAATATATTGTATGAGCTCATCTAATCTTACACATTAAAACCCGATATTTATGTAAGAGCCACATGGAATGAAACACCAATTTGGAAACAACATATTATTAGCCCTAGGATCCGAATGTGGATGCTTATATGAAGGTACATTTCAAGCAAGTGCCAAATGAGTATTTGTGTGGATAAAAACCTCGCAAGTCAGTCAAAACTATAATTAGGCCTGGAGAAAATTTTAAATACTCGTAAAATATGGTAAAATCTCTCTTGATAAGGTGAAATTTAGGCAATGTTTCCTGAAACTAGAAATATTGGCAAAGCCCATTTGGGATTTTTCAAACTCAGAAAATGGCTTCGGTCCTTGTCGGGGACACAGCTCTATCTCCGGCGACATTGTTTACAGTTCTAGCATCAGGTTTTGCTGTTTACTATTTCATATTCAAGTTCAAAAATGAGGTCAATGAAGAACAAGAACAGAAGCATATTTTGAGTGTGGTTGAAACCAGGTATGATATCTTTATCCGATTGTATTTCTTCTTAGCTTTTGCAGATTCATATGTGTAATTAACGAAACCATAAATCATCATTGACGGATACATTTGAAATTGAGTTCATGTTTCATCAGTGATATCCCACAACTCCCTGAGGAACTTATCAGCGAAATTCTGCAATGGTTGCCGATCAAGACTCTTCAGCGTTTCAAATGCGTTTCTAAATCATTACGTGATATCATTGATAGCCCCGAGTTCAGCAGGTGGAATCTCACTAAAACAACTTCTCTTAACAGAACTCACCCCAAGATTATTGTCCAGCAGTCTCCCCTTTCTTTTAGTCGTGATCCAGTCAAGATTCGTGCTTTTGGCATGGATGGGGGCCCGGCTGATTTAAGTGCTGATCAATGTGGTTTTAAACCATCTCGACATACCCTCTTTGCTCACTGCAATGGTTTGGTCGTGCTGGAGCAATATTCTTTTGGTCTTGTTGTGTGGAATCCAACCATCCGAAAATGCAGGAAACTTCCTGCTTTACCTAGGAAAGACCCCATCTATCATAATATTAAACCTGACGTTATGGCGTTGGGTTTTGGCTATGACTCTTCCATAGATGATTACAAGGTCATACAAATAAAAGTGATGTGTTTTTGGGTTGATCATCATGATCGTAGGCAATATGAGGGTAGGATATTGGGATTGAGGTCGGGTTATTGGAGAAAGATTGAAGTCCCCAATGATTTTGACGGTTATTATGCAACTTTCTTTTTGAACGGTGCTCTCCTTTTTCTAAATAGACGTTCTCGTGTAATATTTGTATTTGATTTGGCGAAAGATATTTTCTCTCAAATATCCCTTACTGATTTCTCCGAACAATCTCTTTCTGGTTTTGGCCAGACTCAAGAGTATCCGACTAATTTGAAGGTTTTTGAAGGATGTCTTTGTGTGTTTTCCTTGGGGGAGGAACATGCCAAAATGTATGCTAGGAAGAAGAATGACGAAGGCGAGTTCTGTTGGAACAAATTATTCTCGATTACATATCAACAACAACTTTCTCGCTTGGATTGTGACATTTTCAAAACTGGGGTAGTTTTTGGATATTCAAAGGATGGAGATAAAGTCTTTGTTATTTCGGGTGATCGACATGCTCTTTATTCATACGATTTTAAAGAGAAAAGTATCAAAAGGATTGTATGTGGACGTAAACGTAATGAGAAGGTGTTCTCTTGTATTGAGAGTTTGGTTTGGATCGATGAAGAGAAAGAAAAAGAAGAAAGCAACTCAGGAACAACGAACAAGTCTAGTACGTAATTGAAGACACATATATATGCTGCTTTGAAGGTTCCATATAGGTTTAGTTAGTTCTGTTTTACTGTATGTGCTTTGCTAGATGATGATGGAAACTTGGATGAATTGAATCCTGTTTATGTTTTTGTAATTGAAATTGTTGGATTAGAAATGAGTATGTTCTTACTTGAATTTTTCTGCAATTTTACTTTTCTTTTGTCGATATTCTTGCTGATTCGTAAAATGATATCGAATCTATTTCAACTAAGTCCAATAATTAGAATTATATATGCACATCCTATTTCACATTTAATAGATCCTTGATGCCCTGGAGTAGGAGGAATTCACAGCAGAATGGAAGAATCAAATCCGACAAATTTGAATACACGAGATTGTCACCAGCGATCTAATCTCTCTAAAGTGTTAGTAAATCATCACAAGGCAGTATCAATTGAAGCCAGTGAAAAAGGTCGAATTCCAGTTTTATGAATCGGTAAATATTTTTTTCTATTCACTTCTTTCATAAAGGATCATTTTTGGGTTAAAACTGGAATTGGTTGGCTCAAAATGAATTTTGAATGCCAATTTTTGACAAGAACTCTATTGCTCACAGAAAATAACAATTTAATCTACTATATTCCATCCTTAGAAGTGTTTATGTGTTCCGTGTCTGTGTCGGTTTGAAGGCGATGTTTTGAAAAATTAACATTTCCATTACTATCCGTGCAACATAGCTGAGAATAATATTAGTAACACTTAATCTTCTACATTTATGTTGTGAATAATAAACGTTCAGAATATTGTTGTAGTTTGCTTCACTTAGTTGCTGTTTCACTTTAAAATCAATGACACAAACAGTTTCTTTTTATGTGTTTGTACCCTCTTCTTCAAAGAGAGAAAATTTCAATTCTAATGGCTGAAAATGCGACTTTGGACATTAGTCCGCTTTGAAGCTATAGAGCACTGTTTTAGTAAATTCTGTTTTTTCAAACATTAGTTCTTTTTAGCTCAATCGGATCTTTTGAAAGACAATTGGATTGACATAGATTTTCCATCATGTGGAACTTCAATGCCTAATTTTGGTATTCGCTGTTTACTACTTCATATTCAAGCTATTCCAATAATCATCTAAGCTCCGCGGTGAGGTCACTGAAGAACAAGAAGAGAACCAAAATGACAATGGCGATGATATTTTGATGGTGGCTGGTACTGAAATTCTGCAATGGTTACCGGTCAAGACTCTTGTGCGTTTCAGATGCATTTCTAAATCATTACGAGGTATCATTGATAGCCCCGACTTCAGCTGGTGGCATCTCACTTAAACAGCTTCTCATAACACAACTCACCCCAAGATTATCATACTCATCCTCCAGTCTCGGTTCGTGTTTTTGACATCGACCATCCCTTCCTGGTAGAGGGGGACCCGACTGATTTAGGCTTTGGTGAATATAGTTTTAATCGAACCTCATTTCCGGTTTTTGCTCACTGCCATGCTTTGGTCGTGCTGGAGGAACATCCTTTTAGTTTCGTTGTGTGGAATCCTACCATCCGGAAATGCAGGAAACTTCTTGTTTTACCTAATGAAGACCCCCTCGATCATTTTAAACCTGGCATAATTACTTTGGGTTTTGGCTATGACTCTTCCATGGCTGTGACCGAAAAAGATTTGATTGATACAACTCTGATCTAGCTACTCTAGTTTTTTTTATTGTTTTTGACTATGGTGCCTCCTAATTCAATTGGAAAAAGGAAATACTTGCTTGTTACTGCAGCCCGGGTTGCTTATTGTGTTATGATTTTATTTTGTCTTAGGCATATATGTTCTCTTTTTTGAAGATCAGGTAAGAGCTTTTCTATCTAATATCATGTTGCTGTCAACTAGAAGCTCAAGCTATCCTTCAAGGAATGATCTCTGCTAAAGATTGCTTGAATCTGATTCTGATGCTAAATTAGTGGTGGATGCAATTAGCACAAGCTCTCCCTGCTCGCTAACCGACCTTTTATTTAAAAAAAAAAACGAAGTGCATATTACATATGCAAGTTAGACAAGCTAACCGATCACATCATATAATACATGGAACCTCCTTAGATGATTGTTTAAAAAGATCTCGGGAAAGCCTCACCAAAACCTCGAGACGCCAAATATTATGGAATAAAAAATAAAGAATACAAAATAAAAGAAAGAATGTAAATCAAACAAAGCGAATTGCTCTACAAAATAACAACCATTAGAGATAAGAGAATTGCACAAATCTAGAAAAGAGGACCACCACTGAGTGTAAGTGAAGGATAACCCTGATTCCCTTCCAGTAAATATGAGAAACGTGAATTGTCATAGCCGAAAGATGATCTAAACACACTGACCATTTCTGCCTGGCTTCCCAAGGAACAATTGTAGAACGATAAATTAAGAGATTTAAAATGTAAGTAGAGTCGCTTTCAATCCAAGGGAATTCCACCCATGTTCTCTCGCAACTGAAATAGCATACATCGCTCTGCAATATAAGGGAAGGAAGAGGAAATATGAAAACCGAAAGAACCTTTTGGAAATCCACGAGAATTTCTGAAAATTCCTCCTGTTCCAGCCAACCCAGGAGCTCCTAAAGCTGTGCACCATTAGTACTTACCTTAAACCAGTTTGGCGGTGGAGGGTTCGAAATGACACTGATAATCTTCTGTGCAGGAGAAGGCCGATGAATAATCGTCAAGCTCTGCCAAATTTGATGCTCTTTCAGTTCATTAATTATGTAACCTTTTGAGAAGCTGTTAATGGCTTTAATATTAATATCGAAACAAAGTCATCTCACAGAAAAGAGGTTCGGAGATTTATTTTAACAAATTGCAGCATCAGTGTGTGACTTGATGTATGTGGTCACTCTTTTTTCAAAGATTGTGCTTGTTAATATTAGACTAATTGGAACGAAACTCAAGCAAATAAATATTAAATTTGAATAAAAACAGGAAGCTAACGCAGGAAACCGAAGTTGGACGTTCCAACTAGGCCCAAAATATATTAAAAGAATAAGAAAATTGGAAACAAAGAAAATAAATATTAATTCCAAAGCAACAAATATATAGGAAATTAAATGAACTAATTAATCCCTTAAAATTTCAAATCAACATTACCTGTCTCATCTTTAATTAACTAATACATCTGTCGACTTGTAATCTGCAAAATTGGTTTCTTTTTGTTCCTCTGGTTTTTCTTCACACGAACCTCTTCTTGAACCGAACTCTTATTACACAACAACTCTGCTCGAACCAAGCTCTCAATACACGAGAGAGCCATCTGATTAGCTCCATTTACAGCACCGATCCTTTCGATAGTTTTCTCATTAACGTCGTAAGAATAAACAGCATACTTATGACATAAAACATAAATTTTACCTTCTTCCTTTGAAAATCCCAAAATTTCCCCCTCCACAACTTATAAAGTTCCGAATTATATAGGTAGCAAGAAAGATGTTGATAGCTTATAGAGATTAATTTAGTCCAAAAGAACTCACCGACATCATTCTTCTTCGTAGCATATAAATCCAAATTGTTCTCCGGACTGAAAAAACTAACACAAAGACACCCTTCGACAACCTGCAAACTAGAAACCGTCCCATTTACCAAAATAAAATCAGGATGAGACACTTCAACTCTAGAGAATGTCTCTTTCACCACATCGAATGAGGATATTACCACAAGATTGTCCATGACCACCCCATGTTTAAAAATATAAGCATCATTATTACAAAAATGGAAAGCACCATCCACAAAGCAATTTCTAAAATCGTCAGTATTGTTAGTAATGGTAAACAAGTCAAATGCGTAGCGACCTATGAATTGGCAGCGATTTATTTGTTCAATCATTCTCCAATAACCCGACCTAAAACTCAAAATCCAAATCTCATATTCCTCGTCTCGAATCTCGATTTCTCCATCATCAGGCCATATAACCCTATGTGTCTGTTTTATTATTATCAGAACCTTGTAATCATTTATGGAAGAGTCATAACCAAAACCCCAACCTACTATCTGAGTCTCCCATTCGCCGTATTTAGATCTATAACCTAAACACCGACCTACTATGCGCCGATCGTCAGACACGGTTGTCGGTAAAACAGGAAGGTTCCAGCACTTCCGGGTTGATGGATTCCACACAACTAAACTAAAAGGAAATTCCATTAACAGGACCAAACCGTTGCAGTGAGCAATTAACGCAGTTGACATTCCATCGTCAACGACGCGGTGATCTAAACCTCTCGGGAATTTGGGCGGGAAAGGACCATTCATGTTGAAAATATGAATTGGGACGGGATTAATATGGCAGAACATGAAATGCTCCAGGAAAATAATCTTGGGGTGATGAGTTCTTGCATGGAGGAGATGCAAATTGATGAAGTCGGGGCTATCAATGATGTTGCATAATGATTTAGAAACACATCTGAAACGGAGAAGAGTCTTCGCGGGCACAAGTGGCAAAATTTGAGTGATCAAATCCGGAGGAATATGTTCCATATCAATGGTGATTTAGGGTTTTGTTAATTACAAAAGAAAATAAATTATATATATATATAGTTGAAATCCTAAAATGTAAACCCTAATTCAATCGGCCTAAATTAGTTCCATTAAATCTCCCTAAATTCCTAACTTTCACTGACTTGGTAAATTTGCAAATTGTAATTTGCTTAGATTTTCAATAGATCTAGTCGGCCAGAAATTTGATGAAATCAACCCAATAATACATTTTACAATAGGATGGATCTAGCATTAATCCTTTCCCGATCAGTAAAATTTCTATTATGGACATGGTTTAATGGTTCCGGCCAAATAATACAAATTCTATTATAGGATGGTCTGTTATGAATACTGCTTTTTTTCACACCCATCACTTTTCAATGAAGTGATTTAATTCTCTATTTTCATAAGTTGGGTCCATTTTACCTTATAAGGTGACACCATATGTTTAGAAGGAACCGAAACTAGTCACCGTTGCTAGTAGAAAATCTCTAAACCTAGTGGAATCATAGAGAAAGCTTTAGGAAACAACTATATGCTTAACTTGATTCACTCGAATACATTCGGAACTAGAAGGGGGTCAAATGGGCCTTCTGAGATTGACATTTAGACAATATTCTTTATGACTGAACTGAACTGAATTGAATTAAACTTAACTAAATATTACCGGCTTAAACTAAAATAAATTACTAATAAAGCAAAGGGGGACTTTCTGAGATGATATCCCTAAGAATGCATTAAGGGAACGCATATACCGGTCCTGAACAAGTATTCTTGCAATGAAAGTCAATGTTCTTTATGACTGAACTGAACTGAATTGAATTAAACTTAACTAAATACTACCGGCTTAAACTAAAATAAATTACTAATAAAGCAAAGGGGGACTTTCTGAGATGATATCCCTAAGAATGCATTAAGGGAACGCATATACCGGTCCTGAAGAAGTATTCTTGCAATGAAAGTCAATGTACTTTGAACTTTCTTAAAGTGATATATTGACTCAATGAACCTTTTTAAAGTGACAAATGTTATTGAATAATAGTAAGCAAGATAAATGAGGCTAATTAAGATTTGGTTTGAGCGGTAAAGACCTCTCTAGTAGCTTAAATTATGTTTCGGGTTCAATTCCTAACATACGCAGGACTTGTAGTCTCTAAATCTGCTCACAAGACTTACATCGCAATTTGGTTTCCATCTCAGAATTACAGGTCTGGAAACTAGTTTTTGTGAAGGTAGTTCTAGATCTAGTATCATCTAATGATCCTTGTATCACTTAGTAAATTTTGGAAAATTTTTTGTTCTAGATTTAAGATTTCCCTTCAAAATCTTGGTTTACAATCAATAAAAGGTTTGGATAATAACCTTCAAGTTTCATGCTGTGTCAAAATGTGATGTGGACACTCTGGCAACAGGACCAGGTCGCAAGTAGTACATCAAAAGTAAAATTATCGTATTCCACAGAGAAAGAAAGTCTAAACGGTCGTTCTAAGCTTAAGAACAGTCGGATTCCAGTTGTTCAACAATCATTTAAATGTATTTAATCTAATTTTTAAGATAAACAGCAATAAAGACTAACTAAAAAGGAAAATCTACAAATCTCAACCAACAAAGTATATATATGAACTCCACTAATTTGAGAACAGGCAGAGGCACAACCAGAACAGGCAAAAGCAAGTGTTCTCTCTCTCAAGCATACATGAAGTCTTGATTTCATAGATTTAGGGTCTCTTTCCTCTTTTTACACTCAAATCAGAAGTTACGTCTTCGAGATCTTTAGATGCATGATATCCGCGGTTTACTTTTAACATACATCTAAGCATTATGAATAGGAAAGCATTATAAATCAGAGAAATATAAACCCCTAACATGCTATACTCAGGTCTGATGTAATAACATGCATTAAATGGTAGATCCGTTTCATAACTTCGGAGGTCTCCTGGTTATTCCACTGATTACTAAGGTTAGCAAGGCCTTAGATGAAATATTGCTCCATTTAATAATCAACAAGCATCTTCATGTCAAAAGAAAGAGAAATCAACTTACTTTCACCAGCTCTTTGGCTGGCCTTAGCCTGCAGATTAACTACTCTCGCTTGTTCATTAACGATCTTACACCAAACTCCATGAAAGTAAATGCAAGCATTAAAGAAGAAGGATGAATAGTAGATTAATGGCTGGAAAAATTCCCAGAAGAGCTTCAAACTTGAATACAAGAAGAGAGAAGGAAGAACTACAACTACTACTTCTCTCTCTAAAAATAAAATTACAAAATAAAAGTTAACTACTCCTAAAAGCTACCACTCTCACTCTGATCTTCTCCCTTTATCTTCCCTAAGCATCCACTTTCTCAGAAGGTTAAGGCCTCCTTGGAAAACGAAGAAAAATAAACGGACCAGATCAAAGCAAGTACAAAAAGGTACAAAAGATGAACAGTGACTCAACTGTTCTCTTTACAGAAAAAGCAATAAAGTAAAAGCTATATTTTTCTTTCCTATCACTTCAAGCCACACTCCTACACAAAATAGCTGCCCACTTTTCAGAACCACTTGCCAAACTTCAACTTTTCTCAATCTTTTAATGCTGACGAAAATACCCTTCTCCAAAACCCTTCATCAAAGTTGCTGAAACAAAGCTCGAGAACAGCCAGAAATGCTTGTTCTCAACAAACAGAACAATCTGCACAAGCCTTCAATAAATATCCCAATTAAGCACAAATCTCCTTCTTTTGGGTCCAAACTTGATAAAATATACCCATAAAACATGAGCACATTCTGGACTCATCACAACCCCCAAAATAGCGTTTGCTTATCCTCAAGCAATACAGACTCAAGAAAAGAAAAATCCTAGACTCAAAGTGGAACAACCTGGTTAAAATTCTTCATTTACAATTCTCAGAGCAACCTTGAATATTTATGCATAAGAGAACAACCTGGCTTGTGACTGCCCAGGACTACACTCACAATCACTCTAGGTGTTTAGGCTAAGTGTTTAATTTCCACAGCAGTTTGCAAGAACAGTTGAGGAACAAGAGTTTGCAATTTGGTCCAAAGTCAAATGCTTGAATTATAATCAATCAAAGGGTCTTAGACACGGTTACAATGCGGACGGGTAAAGAAATAAAGGAAAACCGAGGTAAAAGGAAAATAAAAAGAGAAGAAAAGATAAAGTTGAGCTTTCAATGACTTACACGAGTTAGCAAAGGTAATGAAGTTGTGCTAACAACTGGATTGAAGCTTTAGAAGTTGGCTTTTCAACAAGGAAGAGCAAGGAAGATAATGGATTCCTTTTTGAAGACCAGTCAGTCATAACCCAAATAACATAACATTTTTTTTTTATTTTTTTATTTTTTTTTATTTTTTTATTTTTTAACTTTATTCGAGCAAGGAAGAGAACTATTTGACAAGAGATTAAGCAAAGTTGAGAGTGAAAACAACATAAAGATATGAGTTCTCTTCTTGCAAAGGTAGGAGAACAACCAGATTTGAATTGATCTGCTTGGATTCTACAAAGAATTGAGTGGGTTAATGAATTAATGACTGACTGACTTAATTTGAAAGATTTTGAAATTAAGAACTTTTGATGCTTCCTCTTGTTCCAACTTTTTGAAAGACTCAACAGGAACAAGAGAGACAAAAACAAGAGAAAGACAAACATAACAATGAGGGAAGAAAGACAGAGATGAGGCAGACACAAAGAGCTTTTGGCTAGGATGGGTGAAACTAAAACGAAGAAGACACAATGTACAAGGGAGAACAATTTAATTCACAAGGTTAACATCCTAATCTAATCCTAGTGCCCTTATCGTTTTGACTTTATTCAAGGTCTTAAGATTGACTTTAGGCTACCAGAGCAAACAATTGCACTCATTGATCACATTCCCACTGTTCAAGCAAGCCCACTCAGTGTTTAACAAGTCCGGCCAGAGGCAGACTGTTCTCCATCTCCTAATAAACAAGTCTAGTGTGATTTACAGACTGTTTCTCCTTCGGCTCTAAATGCTCACAGGGTTTTGCACTCTTAAGTTCAATTTTTAACCAAATTTGCAAGATATGTATTATGTATCTAGGCAAAGCAGTTGTTCCACAAAAATGAAAGCTAAAACTAAAACAAAGAAAACAGAGCAATTGCTCAAACACTAATAAACAAACTAAACATTTTTGACAGAACAAACAAGCTACATTTGGACATCATGCAACTTGAACACTTAACTGAAAAGCAACTAGCTAAAAAGTTACAAAAGAAACTTCCTAAAGAGATAAAAATAAGACTCGACTTGAGGACAGCAACAGATATACTTCAATATCATGGAGCATTCACAGAACAAGCAAGACATCAATTCCAGCACGGGCAGAACAATCGTATGGAGCATAAACAGAATAGGCAGGCAACCCCCAAAATAGCTTATAAAGCTACCTTCACCCCCAAAATCAAATGAAGCAATGTCCTCATGCTTAAAGATCATTGAAGGGCAGACACCATAACTGGCAATCACTGTGCTAATGGGGCCAACACGAGGAAAGTAAAGATTACCAAAGTGAAGGCTCCATATTGTGAAGGCAGAAGTTAGGCACCAATGGAGTTAGGATCTAGCGGAGTCTGATTTTCCATATCAATTTCCAGAGCAACTTTAAAGTTTGAGCAAGCTTGCAGCAGAGGTGGTGCAGGCCAATGATCCGACGACCATGAGGGTTGTTTGTTGTGTTTTCTCTCCACCTGCTCATAAGCAACATCAAATAATAGCCTCGAAGGACTAAGGTTAGCCTTGTTGAAAATCAAGAAAAGTATTTCAAATTTACTCTTGGTAAAATTGTTTGTGAAAACACCCTTTTTACCCACAAATAAATTTAAGACTTTCTTGAGCGTGTGAAAACACCCCCAAAATCAGATAATGGACACCACCAAAGTGTAAAGTGTAAAATGAGAAGGAACAGGAAAGAGATAGCATGAAAAATCCTTGTAAAGACAAAATTTTGCAAAATTAATGCAAAGCAATTAGCAAAGAGTAGATGGTGTGAGTCAGAACAACCAAAAACTCAAGGATTTTCGACAAAATGAACTGAACAACCAAGAAAATATAAGACACTATGTACAACTTGAGTTGAGACCCAAGTAATCACTCCAATTGGTGGATGGAGGCAACACACTGCCCCTCACAATCAAGGAGGGTCAGTTAGAGGAATGGTGTCCTCCTGATTGGTCACATTCACCAAATAAGGCTTAAGCCTTTGACCGTTCACCTTGAACAACAATCCAGCAGAATCACATAACTCAACAGCCCCATGTGGAAATACTTTAGCAACAGTATAAGGACCATACCACCGTGACCTGAGTTTACCAGGAAACAATTTCAAGCGAGAATTGTAGAGAAGCACTTGGTCTCCTGGTAGGAAAGTTTTCCTTAGAATGTGCTGGTCATGCCATTTCTTGGTTTTCTCCTTGTACAAGAGAGCATTCTCGTACGAGAACAACCTGAACTCATCCATTTCTAGCAATTGCATCTTTCTATGATCTCCACCTGCTTGTTCATCAAAATTCAAAAAGCGTAACGCCCACAAAGCTTTATGTTCTAACTCCACAGGGAGATGACATGATTTTCCATAGAGCAACCGGTATGGGGACATTCCTATTGGGGTTTTAAATGCAGTTCTATATGCCCAGAGAGCATGTTCTAACTGATTTGCCCAATCTTTGCGAGAACAACCAACGGTTTTCTCTAAGATACGCTTGATCTCCCTATTTGAAAGCTCAACCTGTCCACTGGTTTGTGGATGGTAAGGAGTAGCGATCTTGTGAGTGACACCATACCTACCAAGCAACTTTTCAAATTGTTTATTACAAAAGTGGGTGCCTTGGTCACTGATTATTGCTCTAGGAACTCCAAATCTAGCAAATAATTTCTTTAAAAACTTCACAACCACTCTAGCATCATTGGTTGGACTAGCTACTGCCTCTACCCACTTGCTCACATAATCTACAACAACCAAGATATACTTATTGCCATAAGAGCTAGGGAAAGGCCCCATGAAATCAATCCCCCATATATCAAAAATCTCACATACCACAACATTTGTAAGAGGCATAGCATTTCTAGAGGAGATATTACCTGTCCTTTGACATTCATTGCATTGGGAGACAAACCTTTGAGCATCATGAAACAATGATGGCCAATAAAAACCAGCCTCAAGAATCTTGGCGGCTGTTCTGTTGGCAGCAAAGTGTCCTCCTGCTTCCTTTGCATGACAATGGGTCAAGATAGAGTGAGTCTCTTCTTGTGCTACACACCTCCTCATTATTTGATCTGCACACAAACGAAATAAAAAGGGTTCCTCCCAAAAGTAGTACTTAATTTCAGAGAAAAACTTCTTTTTCTGGTTTGAGGAAAAATGATTAGGAATGATTCCACAAGCAAGGTAATTTGCCAAATGGGTAAACCATGGGTTAGCTGTCTCCTTGATAGAGAGCAATTGTTCATCGGGGAAAGAATCACCAATCTCTGGTTGTTCAGTCTGGCTGTTCTCTTCCAACCTGGACAAATGGTCAGCACAAACATTTTCCACACCTTTCTTATCCTTTATTTCAAGATCAAACTCCTGAAGTAAGAGTATCCACCGTATCAAACGTGGCTTGGCATCTTGCTTTGCTAGCAAGTATTTCAAAGCTGAGTGATCTGTAAAAACAACTACCTTTGACAGAACAAGATAAGATCTAAATTTGTCAAATGCATAAACAATGGCGAGTAGTTCTTTTTCAGTAACAGTGTAATTCTTTTGAGGATCACTAAGTGTTTTGCTAGCATAGTATATGGGTTTAAAGTGTTTTTCAACCCTTTGGCCAAGAACAGCTCCAATGCAAGTATCGCTAGCATCGCACATTAGTTCGAAAGGTAGTGTCCAATCAGGAACAACCAAGATAGGTGCAGTAATCAGCATAGATTTTAACTTATCAAATGCATCTAAACAAGATTCAGTCATTTTAAATTCAGCATCTTTATGCAAGAGAGCAGACAATGGTAATGCAATTTTAGAAAAGTCTTTGACAAACCTCCTATAGAAACCGGCATGACCAAGAAAGCTCCTTATGTCTTTCACACAAGAGGGAACAGGCAGCTTCTCAATTGCTTCCACTTTTGCACGATCAACCTCTAACCCTTTTTCTGAGATTTTGTGCCCAAGAACAATCCCCTCGGTTACCATAAAATGGCATTTCTCCCAGTTGAGAACAAGGTTAGTGTCCTTGCATCTTTCCAAGACAGCTTCTAGGTTGTTCAGGCAGTCCTTGAATGATCTCCCGTAGACTGAGAAGTCATCCATGAACACTTCTACGGTTTTTTCAATCATATCATGGAAAACTGCCATCATGCACCGCTGGAATGTGGCTGGGGCATTACACAAGCCAAATGGCATTCTCCTATAGGCGAAGGTTCCATAAGGGCAAGTGAATGTCGTTTTCTCTTGGTCAGGTGGGTTGACTGCAATTTGATAATTCCCAGAATAACCATCCAAAAAGCAATAAAAGGCAAATCCAGACAACCTCTCCAGCATTTGATCAATAAATGGCAAAGGGTAATGATCCTTTCGTGTTGCATCATTCAAACGGCGGTAATCGATACAAACACGCCATCATGTGACTGTTCTCGTGGGGATCAGCTCATTGTTCTCATTTTTCACCACCGTCATCCCTCCTTTCTTGGGAACAACCTGGACTGGACTGGTCCAAGTGCTATCTGAGATTGGGTAAATGATTCCGGCATCCATGAGCTTAATCACTTCAGCTCTAACCACTTCCTTCATGTTGGGATTCAATCTCCGCTGAGGTTGAACAACCGGCTTATGCACCTCCTCCATCATGATCTTGTGAACACACAAGCCCGGACTTATACCCTTTATGTCTGATATTTTCCAACCCAAAGCCTCCTTGTTGTTTTTGAGGATGCAGAGCAATTCCTCTTTTTGGTTAAGGGTTAATTTGGATGAAATGATGACTGGTAGTTTGTCTGGTGGTAACAAGAATGCATATTCGAGGTGTGAAGGTAGAGGTTTTAGCTCGAGATCTGGTGGATCTTCAAGTGAAGTTTTCATGGGTGGTTTGAGTTCATTTTCAAGGGGCTCAGGTTTTTGCTTGTGCCAGTAGGCAGCAGAACAGTTTTGCTCAGTTGTTCCTTCCTCTTGTTCAGCCTCCCAAGTTATGCTTTCCTCTTGTGAGCACATTTCTGCCTGTTCCTGCGAAATCTCATCCAAGGACCCATCAATCACGTCAAAGTAATAGCATGCATCATCTTGAGCATTAATATGATTTATGGCATTATTCATTTTGAAAATAACTCGTTGGTCATGGACCTTCAAGACTAATTCTCCATGTTCCATATCAATTACAGCTTTTGTTGTTGCCAAAAATGGTCTTCCTAAGATGATGGGCACATGCATATCCTCTTCAATATCCATTATTACAAAATCTACAGGCAATATCAACTTATCAACCTTAACTAGAACATCTTCTACAATGCCTACTGGGTATTTCACTGAACGGTCTGCAAGTTGAATAGACATCCTAGTAGGACTAGGTTCTCCTAACTCTAACCTTTTGTAAATTGAAAGAGGCATCAAGTTTACACTTGCTCCTAGATCACACAAGGCATTACTGATGTTGAGATTACCAATAGCACAAGGAATAGAAAAACTCCCTGGGTCTTTCATCTTTTTGGGCAAGACTTGCTTGTTCTGTATTATGGAAGAACAGACATGATTCAACTGGACCATGGACACATTCTCCAGTTTCTTTTTGTTGTGCAGCAAGTCTTTCAGGAACTTCATATAAGTAGGCATTTGAAAGATTCCTTCAAGAAAAGGAATGTTGATATGAAGCTTTGACAACAACTCAACAAACTTTCCATGTTGTCTGTCTAGCTTAGCCTTTTTCAAGTCAGGTTGGTATGGATAGGGTGCTGGTGGAGCATAAGGTGATTTCACTTGAACCATAGCAGGTGGCTTGGTTGTGCTCGGCTCAGGTTTTTCTGAGGTAGGGGGTAGAACAGGTGGGACAGTATCAAGAATAGGCAAGGTAGACTGGTTCACTGCTTTTCCCTTGGAATTATCAGGCTTTGGTGGTGGTGGTTGAGAATCAGGAAGTTTCATCCCACTCCTCAAGGTGATAGAATGAATTGTCTCCTTGGGATTAGTCTCAGTGTTTCCAGGAAAAACTCCTTTTTGCTTTGGATTAAGACTGATTGCAAGCTGATGCATCTGAGTCTCTAGATTCTTTTGTTGTTGATGCATTTGATTTTCCAAACTCTTTTGTTGTTGGTGCATCTGGTTTTCTAGACTCTTCTGTTGAATTTGCATTTGTTGCAGCATTTGTTGCATCAAATCTTCCATTTGCAGCTTGGGTTTTGGCTCTTCCCTTTGGTGGTTATTGATGGGGGGTGGTGTCTGGTTTTGGTTCGACTGATGGTTTGGTTGGTAAGGTGGATTATGTTGCTGGTTGTTCTGAAGATGTGGTGGTGTGTAAGGCTGGCGATTGTTCTGGTTATTCTGCTGTTGATAGTTGTTCTGGGGGCGCTGATAAGAACTTCCAGCTTGGTTTCCTCTTGATGACTGCCAGTTCAAGTTAGGGTGATTTCTCCATCCTTCATTGTAGGTGTTGGAGTAGGGATCCCTTGGCCTTTGATTGTTCCCTGCATAATCACAATGTTCAAGAATAGCACTAGGCATATTGTTAGTACCCTGACAATCAGCAGAACGATGGTTCCCTTCACAAAAATCACATTGAACAACATGAACATTGCTAGGTGGATTGTTCAGCTTAATAATCTGCTTGCTCAATTGTTCCACCTGAGCAGTCAGCTTTGACACAGACTCAGCAACAGGTGAATCATAATCTCTTCTCCCATCTTCCCTCACTGAGTGCCACTTGTAGCTGGTGTTAACCAATCTTTCAATCAGTTCATACAAGGCTTCCGGATCCAACTCCTCCGGATCTCCATTAGCTACGGATTCTAGTTGAATCTTATGAGTGGTTGTGAGCCCATGATAAAAGGTTTGGATTTGCATCCAAGTTGGAATTTTATGGTTTGGGACTTTTCTCAGTAGGTCTTTGTATCTTTCCCATGCTTCAGATAGGGATTCATCATGTTGTTGGGAGAATTGGGATATGGCACTTCGAAGCTTTATGGCTTGTCTAGGTGGAAAGTATTTGGTGAGAAATGTGCTAGCCATAGCATCCCATGTTCGGATAGAATTTGGTGGTAGGTTTTTGTACCAATTTCTTGCTTTGTCCCTTAAGGAGTAAGGAAACAATTTGAGCCTAACCACTTCTTCCGATGTATTTCTGTTTGTTCTGAAGGTATTGCACATTGTGACAAAGTCCTGGATATGGGAATTTGGGTCTTCATTTGAGGATCCTCCATATAGAACAGCAGCTTGAAGCATTTGTAACATGAAAGCCTTGACTTCAAACCCATTTTCACCTTCGTCAGGTATCACAATGGCGGATTGGTACCCTTCAGTGGAAGGTTTTGAGTATTCCTTCATCAACATTGGAGCAGGAGGAGGATCAGCCATGATTTCAGGTATGGCTTCAGCTCCAACTTCCTCTTCTTCGTGGATCTCTGGTTGTTCTGGTTGTGGTTCCTCTTGAAATGGAATTTTTGGTGGTTGTTCTTGGTCTGCCAGCTTGTTTCTGTTTCTTACTCTCCTTTGAGCATTCAATCTTCGACAGGTGGCCTCTATCTCAGGATCTACAGGAAGTAATGGTACACCACGCCTTCGCATAAATTGAAAATAGGTATACTAGAACAATCGAACTACAACAAGAACAAACAGGTCAAAAATTAATTGTTTTATAACAAAAGGCAACGTTTTTCCGATTTTTACTCCCCGGCAACGGCGCCAAAATTTGGTGTGTCAAATATGTGATGAGGACACTCTGGCAAGAGGACCAGGTCGCAAATAGCACATCAAAAGTAAATTATCGTATTCCACAGAGAATAAAAACGATCCACGGTTGTTCTAATGTTAAAGCACAGTCAACTTTCAGTTGGGTAACAAGTAAATGAGGGATTCTTTTATGCTAATTCTAACAGTGAATACTAATAACGATCAACTAGAACTAAGATGACTAAAACAAGCAAGAATGAACTCCAATCACTTAAAGAACAGGCAGAGGCACAACCAGAACAGGCAAAAGTAATTGTTCTCTCTCTCTAACATACATGAAGTCTTGATTTCATAGATTTAGGGTCTCTTTCCTCTTCAGCACACTCAAGTCAGAGGTCACTTCCTTGAGATCTATAGATGCATGATATCCGCGGTTTACTTCTAGCATACATCTAAGCATTAGGCAAAGGAAAACATTATACATCAAAAGATTATAAACCCCTAACATGCTATACTCAGGTCTGATGTAATAACATGCATTAAATGGTAGATCCGTTTCATAACTTCGGAGGTCTCCTGGTTATTCCACTGATTACTAAGGTTAGCAAGGCCTTAGATGAATATTGCTCCATTTAATAATCAACAAGCATCTTCATGTCAAAAGAAAGAGAAATCAACTTACTTTCACCAGCTCTTTGGCTGGCCTTAGCCTGCAGATTAACTACTCTCGCTTGTTCATTAACGATCTTACACCAAACTCCATGAAAGTAAATGCAAGCATTAAAGAAGAAGGATGAATAGTAGATTAATGGCTGGAAAAATTCCCAGAAGAGCTTCAAACTTGAATACAAGAAGAGAGAAGGAAGAACTACAACTACTACTTCTCTCTCTAAAACTAAAATTACAAAATAAAAGTTAACTACTCCTAAAAGCTACCACTCTCACTCTGATCTTCTCCCTTTATCTTCCCTAAGCATCCACTTTCTCAGAAGGTTAAGGCCTCCTTGGAAAACGAAGAAAAATAAACGGACCAGATCAAAGCAAGTACAAAAAGGTACAAAAGATGAACAGTGACTCAACTGTTCTCTTTACAGAAAAAGCAATAAAGTAAAAGCTATATTTTTCTTTCCTATCACTTCAAGCCACACTCCTACACAAAATAGCTGCCCACTTTTCAGAACCACTTGCCAAACTTCAACTTTTCTCAATCTTTTAATGCTGACGAAAATACCCTTCTCCAAAACCCTTCATCAAAGTTGCTGAAACAAAGCTCGAGAACAGCCAGAAATGTTTGTTCTCAACAAACAGAACAATCTGCACAAGCCTTCAATAAATATCCCAATTAAGCACAAATCTCCTTCTTTTGGGTCCAAACTTGATAAAATATACCCATAAAACATGAGCACATTCTAGACTCATCATTTCACCCTCCTGTTTTCAGTTTTACCATCCCAATGGTATTTTTCTGCCACGAGCGTGAGTGAAAAATACTGGTTCCAAATATTATGCCAACTAAAATGCATAGAGAAACATTGGCCGAACCTCAATACTAGATTAATTAAAATGAAACTCAAGCAAGTAAATATTAAGTTCACAAGCAACAAACATTGAAAATTAAACTGAACTAGTTACATAATTAAACTTCTCTAAACTACTTAATTCCTACTCAGAATTAGTTTCTTCTCTTTTGTTCCTCTAGTTCTTCTTACATCTCTACCCGAACCAAGCTCTCGATACAAGAGAATGCCATCTGATTATCTACATCTCCAGCTCTGATCCTTTCGATAGTTTTCTCATTAAAATCGTACGAATACACAGCATATTTACCACACAAAACATAGATTTTATCTTCTCCTTTTGAAAATCCCAAAATTTCTCCGTTCCACAAATTAAAAAAATCCAAGGGAGATTGTTTGCAAGAAAGCTCATCATATCTAATAGAGAATAATTTAGTCCAGAAGAACCCACCGACGTCATTCTTCTTCCTAGCATAAAGATCCAAATCCTCCTTCAAACGAAAAAAGCTAACACAAAGACCCCCTTTGACAACCTGCAAATTAGAAACAGAAACCGTATCTTTTGCCTTTGCCAAAGCAACACCCGGAAGAGACACTTTAGAGAATGTCTCTTTCGCCAAATCAAATGCAGATATTCTAACAACAAGACCGTCATCATTACAGAAATAGAAAGCACCATCCACAAAACAATTTCTGAAATCGTCCGAAATTGTAAACAGTTTAAAATCATAGAAACATTCTTGACTAATCATTCTCCAACAACCCGACTTCATCCCCAAAATCCAAATCTGATATAACTCCTTGTTAACGTACTCAAAATCAAGATCGAATTCCTCATATCGTAAAATCCTTTGAGCCTCTTTTATTATAAGTACCTTATAATCATTTGTGGAAGAGTCATAACCAAAACACCAACCTACTATTTGAGGTTTACGACAATTGTCCACTTTCCTTGGTAAACAAGGAAGGTTCCAGCACTTCCGAGTGAATGGATTCCACACAACGAAACTAAAAGGACGTTCCATTAAAAGGACCAAACCATTGCAGTGAGCAACAACCACGGTTGAAAATTCATGGTCAATATGGTCATCTAAATCCCTCGGGAGTTCTGGCGGGAAGGGACCATCGATGTCGGAAGCATAAATTGGGACGGGATTAATAGGGTGATATGGGAAGTGTTCCTGGATAATAACTTTCGGGAGAGTTCTTGCTCGGTTGAGATGCAAATTGATGAAGTCAGTGCTATCAATGAAATTGCATAATGATTTAGAAATACATCTGAGACGGAGAAGAGATTTAGCGGGCAATAATGGCAGAATTTCCATGACAAGCTCCTCAGGAACGTGCGCCATATCACGCCTTATTTAGGGTTTGGTTAACTTCTTCAAAGAAAATAAATCTTCTATACAAAATATATATACATATATATATATATATATATATATATATATATATATATATATCTGAAATCCTAAAATATTAATTCTAATTCAAGTATAACACTAATTAGGAGTTTATAATTAATTCTTTCTTCTTTTTTTTGGAAAGAATTTATAATTTACTTCTATTTTTTCGAAAATTATTTCAATTGTTTTGGAAGATACGGCTTTTGTTACAGAAAAAAACAACAACGATACTTCTATTTTTTTGATACTTCTATTTTAATCGGCCTAAAGTCCCTAAATCACGACTTAGAGCATCTTTAAGTGAAGTCCCCTCAGCCACTATTTTAGTTAAATTAAGAAAAAAATAGAGAGATGTTAACTCTAACCATCCTTTCTCAATAATGTAACCCCCAAAAGAATTATTAACATCGTAATCTATTAATTCCCAAAAATCGAACCTTGAATGTTATAAGAGCATTGATGAGCTCGTATTTGACTATAATAATTAAACATTAATTCACTTGTAATTGGGTTTATTGGGCATTAATTGTAGTTATTTGAGGACTTACAAGCCTTTTTGTAGAGTTATCAACTTTATTAGCATAGCTGACCAGAAGCAGCCCGCTACAGTGGAAAGTAGCCAGAAACAGCCCGCTACAGTAGAAAGCATCTTGTCAAATCAAGGAGAAAAGGGGGGAGAAAGTCAGCTAAGTTGGAGATCGAAAGCTTATTGAAGAAGCTTTGCCTTTTAGAAGATCACAAGGACAAAATTCTATTGTTGTTTAATAGAAATATCTTGTATTCCAGCTGGAACAACCTACTTATTGTTGTACTTAATTAGTATTTTAATCTTTCTTTATTCCTTTAAGTAGAGAACTATTCTGAAGAGAGAGGAATCCGGTTTTCTATCTTTAACCTTCTCTCTTAGTTTGCTGGTAGTTGAAGCTCCTTTAATGGAGTTTATTGTAGTTCTTTATGTTGTTAAACTCACTATGAGTGAGTAGTACGTTTACGAGCCGAGCCGCCTTTAGGGCTGGTGTTTGTAAGTCTCTCTATCCTATTTATGAATGAATGTTTGCAGTTATTATGGTGTTTAATGAAGTTCTGTAGATTTCAGGTCTAAACAGCATGTTACAGTATGTATAATTGTCATGACCATTGCTTTTATACTTGCTTGTTCTTCATATAAACATGTATGTCTGATATGACCATTTGACTGATGTATATCAAGGGTTCTTATGCAAATGAGATGCTACTTCGTGATTATGCAAGTTAAGAACGCATCTTAAAGGCCTTTAGGATGTTAGAAATGCTTAGAATCTTGAGGATATGACCATTTGAATCAAGTGAACTTTAAGTATAGACCTTGACCTGATATTTGTAAAACATTCATGATTAAGTATGAGAAAAGAGGCTGCAACCACTAGATCCGTGCTAGGCTTGGCTTGTTCCTTTTTAGATATTGTGTTAAATCACCATTTTCTACCATCTTCTGTGTTAAATCTGCTTGCTTTAGTTAATTGTCATTTAGATAATAGTCAACCAACCACAACCATGATTATGATTTTACTTGCTACTTAAACAGACTGTTCCATAGATCTTTTCAGTTAATCTTTTCATCTCAATCCTTGTGGAGACGATAATCTACTTATCATTTTATTACTTGTACCTAGTGCACTTGCTAGAGTCACATCTTAGGGCAACAAGCATCAACAATCCTACAACAAAATTCAACTCACTGGACTCGTTTCTTCGTGAGGATGATAAATATGACGTTTAATAATCCGAGAAGATCATTGGGAAATTAAGATATGATGGAGAGCAAAAGAAAAAAACAATGAAAAGTGGAAAAGTGGAGGTGGGAGACGTAGGAGAGGTTTTGTTGAGAGGGGAAAAGGATTTCAAAATAATAATAATAATAATAAATAATAATAGTAATAATAATTATAGTTAATCAAAATAGTAGTATTTCACCGAAGTTTGACTCTCAAAGGGTTTATGGATAAAAGTGACGTTAATAAAATTGTTAAATCTTATTATATTGAAAACGTTACGGATGTTACAACTCTATCACCCTAAAAAGAAATCCGACTCGAAATTTACGTACCCGAATGTTCAAAAAGATGGGATATTGTGCCCTCTTTTATTAATTATTCCTCTCAAGCTTCCCCAACCTCTATCTTTTCAATTAATTATAAATTTAAAATATTTTTTGGTAACATAAATTTAAAATATCGTTATAACTTGTATTAATAAAATAATTAGATGTTCAAAAAGAATAATGAGCAAAGAGTGAGATAGAAGTACACAGAAAATTCGAGTAAATTAAATATGCGAAAGTAGTTTTTTAAAATATTATTTTGTGATGTCATATTTAATTACTTAGAATTTTAATTGATTTAGTCGGCCCAAAAAATCTATGATCAACTCAATAATAAATAATTGTACAATATGACGGTTTTAATATCTGCAATTACCAAAGAATCTTATTATAGTTCTGGTTTAGTGTCCGACCGGTAAGTAGACATATGACATACGTACATTTAGTTATTTCAACTAATGACTTGGATTCAATCAGGATTAATAAGGATGGTTTAAAGTGCTTTTAGACGTTTAAACTAAGAGTCTGGGTTTTAATTCCTAACAGAGAAACCCATAATTGGTAGAAGGGACGCCTAAAGGATAGATGTTAGACGAAATGCATAGGGCCTATATATATGCATGATTCAAACCGGATTAGGGACTTTCAAGGCTTAATCGAGGACTAGTCAAGGAATTAGTTGGAGACCAATCGGATTTTGAGTGACTAAACGGATCTCAGCGGTCAAATTGGTCGAAATTGGATTCTCAACTTTGAGCGACTCTAGGCGGAAAAACGGCCTTCATTTAAACAGTGTTCATTACAAAAACATATTTCTAAAAGTGACTCAAAATCAAAGAATTAAAGTTTTAAGAGCCTCAAATCTATGTTCGGAAAACTTTGAAATC
The DNA here is from genome assembly GCA_028411795.1 of Euphorbia peplus. Taxonomy (NCBI): domain Eukaryota; kingdom Viridiplantae; phylum Streptophyta; class Magnoliopsida; order Malpighiales; family Euphorbiaceae; genus Euphorbia; species Euphorbia peplus. The sequence continues at coordinate 2,194,534 of CP110841.1, forward strand.
AGAAAATTGATATATGAGAAAATATGAATTGATCGGAGTCTAAGTGGACAACATTATTTCTTGAAAAGAATATCTCCGGCAGGTATAGGAACTAATTAGAAAACAATTCAATAAAATAAAAATCATTTATATATTATTGGATTCACTAGTCTCAATTAGACTATCCCAAGAGGTGGATTAGGCTCCAAAGTAAAATAATGAAAGAAAGTGAAAAGGGGCACTAAAAATAATATTTTGTTTTAGTTTAAGATTAATTGTCAATTTAATCCATTAACATGGATCTTAATAGGTTGATGCATTGTCATTAGTGCTTAAACAAGAAGATAATGATCAAAATTTCATAATTTGTTACAGTTAATTTTGAGGTCATCAATTTAATTAATTAGTGGGCTTTCCACTCCCAAAAATTGTTATCTTGACGTTTTTGTTTCTTTTATTACTTTATAGTAGAAAAAAACATATAGTTGCATTATTTTTTTTATAAATTAATAAAAAGTTAGATTCGAATCCTGAACTCCCCATTCACACATTGGTGAGTGTATCAATTGAACCGAAACCAATTAGTTCATAGTTGCATTATTTATTTGAAAAGTTGCTAATCAAAATGAAATCACAATATCTTCGAAAAAAAAAATGAAATCACAAAATAAAATATCAATTTCCTACAAAACAATATATGCTTTCATTTTTTGTGAAGGCTATAATCACTTTGTTTTTTAGTTTCTTTTTCATCTACCATTAGATTTGTTTTTACTCCATAATTCAATAATGTATAAAACAAAGTGAAAGTTAGAATTTCCCTTCGGTTTGTAGTGAACTCATTAAAAAAACATTTTACTCCATAATCCATAACATTATTAATTAAATTGATATTTAAGTCTAATAAATACATTTAGAGTCTTTTTAAAAATAATAAGAAAACCAGGTGAGCGAATTAGCGTGTGAATCTTTCTAATCTCAACTAGATTGCCATCGAAAACAATAAACACCAACGATGGAAGAATGAAAAAAAAATAAATTTTTAGTTCAGTAGCATTCAGTTCAGTTCAGCAAATTTCAGACATAAAGAACAAGGTTTTATAATAAATAACTACATATTTTTATTCTTTAGTTCTTGATTTTTAGAAATTTAAAATAAAATTGCCAACACTTTTGAGTTGTTTTTCTTTCTCACACAACACTTTTACTCGTAGCAACAACTTCCCCTCACAACAATGTCAAAGGTAAAAAAAATCTGAAACTAAACTAAATTTTGCTAAACTGAACCGAATTGAAATACATTTACTAAAGTGAAATTATTGAATGGAACTAAATTAAATTTTGCTGAATTTAAGCCAAAAAAACCCGAAGAAACTAGCCCTTAGACATGTGAATATGCATTTTGAGTTTGAATAGGCCAATTCATGGGCTCATTTATCTTGATCCTCATCATGCTCTATTCTTTGTTGGTGATTGCACAATGCAATTCCGACTACGGACTTTTGATGCTTTCTAGATGTGGAATCTGATTAACAACTCAGATTCGATGGAGCATATCTTCTTGAGGTACTGTTTTACTAAGGAATTATGGAATTCAATTTCAAGCCTTTTTGGTAGACGAATTCCATTTAGTGGGACCTTTGCGGATTTAAGGCATTTATGCTTTCCGAGTGGCTTGGGAACGGGGTTGGCACCGTTCTTGGCTTGAGTGTGACTCCTTCTATATTGTTAAATTTATTAAAGTTAAAATCGTGTGATGGTCCATGGGAGGTTCGTCAAGACTGTCTTGTTTGTTTGAGTTATGTTTCTAAAATGACATTTCTCGTATCTTATATCTATCAGGACGGAAACAGAATTGCGGATCCCTCGACTAGATATAGTTCTTCGATAAATGATATTTTTTGGTGGACTTCGGCTTATTCTTTATGCAATAACTATGTTTTTGATGATTTTAGTTTGATTGAGCAATATCGTTTTCTATAACTTTTCAGAGTTTCATTTTGTTACATTCCTTTTCCTTTTAATATATTAAATCTAGCTTATGTTCATTGATCTAGAGGTGTTAGCCTAATTGGAATGTGCAATCTTGTTCCATATGCTAGCTTCCCAGGATTATGATACTAGCATAGACCTACATTTCCCATGTTAATCTCATCTAGTAATGATTGAAATTTTTTATTTTTTTAATAACTATAAAACTTTGTTAATTGTTAGTTAAATAAGTGACGAAAGTCTTTGTTTATTGATTAAAGATTATAACTATAATTAAAAAAGTCATAGACTCGAATTTAGCTAAGAATTTCCTTTTAATATTTGATGCAAATATAATTGTGAAAAGATAATATAATCGAAAAACAAAAAATTTAGTGTAGTGACGAAAAAGGAAAAAGCCCCCAAAAAGTGGATAATTAATGTGGATTACCAAGTGTACCACTTAGCATTAATTAATTAATGCACTTTTAAAGATTTAGAGCACTTTAACATTATGCATAATCTCTTTTCCATGATTTTTTGACAACTCTCTTTTCCATGATTGATTTATATTTAAATTGCACTTTTAGTTAAGGTAAAGTAAATAAAAATCGTGGTTATACGATTTTGAAAAAAATATATTGTGATTTTTCTTCAATTGTTCGTGATTATAAAATTTCTCAAAATAGGACTTTAAAATTTGATATTATAAAGATGAATTTTAAATGATCCCAAAATAAGTTTTTCCAGAAATTAATATTCTAATTTAGTATTATAGTTTGTGTTTAAAACTCTTTCCATTTTGCAAAACATCATTTGAGAATTTTATCTCTTTAAAAGTTTTATATTCTTTTATATTTCTCTCACGGATCAATATTAAAATGGTTTCACAATTAAAAATGAAAGAATTAAAATTGCTTAGAATATTATTAATTTTTTAAAATTGCTCTATTTTCTTAGGTTATTAACGTAATTTGGATGATATTAAAAAAATAAATTTTGGGAAATTTTATAAACACATTAATTAAAATTGAGCAAAAATGAAGTATACTATTTGTTTTGAAAATCTTCTGTAATTATAAATCTTTTTTTATACTTTACCTTTTAATTTTATAGAAGTAATCAGTCGAGAGAGTTCTCAATTCTTTTATCCATGTTCGACTTTACTGCTGGAAAACTATTTTTTGCTTTTTTTTTTGTTTTCTATCCATTTAATGAAAATTTTGATTGTTGAATATGTTAATTGTTTTTTCTTTAGTTCGAGTGTTTTATTTTTGTGTCGCTTAATTTATAGGTTTATTGTGTTTTACACTGATAAATTACAAATTTGTCTCCGTTTTTCTGAAATATTTATTTAAATGAACCAAAATGTGAATATAGATTTCTATGTGTACACTTAACTTTAATTAATTGATTAATTTATTTATGTACTTTACTACAAGATTTAGGGTTTTTCTATGGTTACTTTGTTGGAGGGGTTTAAATACCATAATCTTTGGATCCGCCCCGAATCCGAATTAGTCGGCCCAATGTGGTTCGGAAACCGAATGGAAAACTAAAAAAAAAACAAAAATAGTAACCATTACTTTGCCCACTATCACCATTAGATGAGGGTAGTGGATTTTGATCCAATGATGATAAAGGCAAAGTAATGATTACTTCAAAGTAATCATAGCCTACACCCAAGATTTATAGTACTTTTTATCATTACGAATAATCACTTTCGAAGATTAATTAACATATAATTTGCACTTTTAATCTTTTCAACATTTCATATTAAACATATTTACATTGTGATAGGTCTATTTTAAATAATTTCTCTTTTACTCAAAAAGAAAAAAAAATTAAAAAATAATATATACTTTTTAAATAATGTTCTGAAGTGACCTGAACTTAATTGAAATACTGATATAACATAAAGAATATGAACTGAAGTGAATTTAATTGAAGTGCATTTATATGTACCACTTAATTTTAATTTATTTATTTATGCACTTAACTATAAGATTTATAGTATCTTTCGAGGATTAATTAACATATAATTTGCACTTTTAATCTTTTCAACTTTTCATTTTAACATATTATATATATTGTGATATTTTTTTTAAAAAATTGTGCAATTGCACTTACATTAAATAACAAAGGAAAATTCATTGTTCTTAGTGTGAGCCGCCTAGGATTCTAAGGAGCAGAGGCGTCGTCTAGGGTTTTTTTTTGATTTTGCGGTGGAAAGATCTCCGTTCGGGATCACAATTTTACGAGTAATCTAGTAAGTACATAGAGATTTAGAAATAAGAAATTCTCTCTATTGAGGAGCGTTTGTTAGGGTTTTATTGTGCTTTTTCACCGGGTTTCTGTCACTTTATCGCGATTGTCGTTCTTGTTCTAGACCTATTATGGCTATAAACTCTTTGTTGAAGGATATTAATGAGGTGTGTGAGTTTGGAACGATTCTTGATCGCGATGCTCTGGTGGTTACCCCGGTTCAACGATGGAGTTTGTTTTATGCAAATCCATCGCTAGAAGACGCTTTGTCTTTCAGAGAAGCTTTGAGTTGGATCAAATATGTTTTTTCTGCAGATCCGATGCTAGAGGAAGGTTTGTCGTTCCGTGAAGCTTTGAGTTGGCCTAAAGATCATCGGTGGAAAAGGTCCAAGTTGTTTCAATTTTATTAGTTGTGGTTCAATCAACAGCCCGCCCGTTAGAGGTTCTTTCGCTTTATAACGGCATAGTCAAAGATTGTTGGTTTTTTGTTAACGAGCTTGTTATTTGCTCTATAGCGTTTGTTAAACGCTCTGCTATTGGGGTAGCCCCTTTTTTAGTTAGATGTTTTTTTGTGCTTGAGATGAGTGACTTGTACCTTCTCAATTCTAATTTTCTCTCTTTTTGTGTGATCTTTAATTAATATAATTTTTCTTGGTTGTCAAAAAAAAAGAGGAAAATTCATTGTTCTTAGTGTGATTCGAACGCATAACCTCCCTGATAATAGACAGAGTGTTTACTCAAAAAAAATTAAAAAAATAATATATATTTTTAAATAATCTTCTGAACAGAATTGAACTGAAATACCGATACGACATAAAAAAAAATATGGACCGAACTGAATTGAATTGAAATGCATTTACTTTAAAAAATTACTGAACTGAAATAAATTACCGATAAAACATAACCAACATAACCTCTACATAAATATCAATTGGTTGTCTTTCCGAACTAGGTATAATTAAGTACAAATTTATCCTTAACATTAATATTAATAATCTAAAATTTGCACTAATTTCATCATTATATGACTATAAAATATTTGATTTGCCGTATTTGTATACTATTTAGTTACGGTGTAGGTTATGGTTACTTTGCCTTCATCATTATTGGATCAAAAATCACTACCCTCATCTAATGGTGATAGTGGGCAAAATAATGGTTACTTCGTAAATAACAAAATAACTATAGAAAAACCCTTTAGTTACGAATGCTATGTGAATTTTTTTTATTTTGAACTAAGTGCGCCTAGCGCCAACAAAAAAAAGCTAAACAATAGTAAACAATGATGATTGTTAGATCCATTTTTTTTTCTTTTATTTTTATTATTATTATTATTATTATCCGCTGCAAAATTTCTTATTCTTAGCCGATTTGATTTAATTCAGCAAATTCAATTCAGTTTTAATAAATTTAGTTCAGTTTTGAAAAATTTATGGTTCAAGCTTGAACACAATTTTTCTACTAAAACTACATTCTTTATGGCTGAACTGCACTGAATTTGTTTTATTGAAAAAACTAAATTTGGATGAATGACTAAGGACTTTTGATAAATTTAGCTGAATTAAACTAAATTTTATTGAAGATAAGACAAACAAAGTATAATAAGACTCTGTTCTTTATAGCTGAATTGAACTAAACTGTATACACTGAACTGAATTGAGTGAATCGGTTGAATTTATCTAAATGATTAAATTTTTTCATTAAATTTAACTGAATTAATGAAATTGATTAAACTAAATTTTGTTGAAATTAAACCAACAAAAATATGGCCTAAAAGAAACCCATTTTACAGCCGAGCTTAATTAGAGGTGATTTTGAAGGCCAAGACCCCAATCCTTCAGATTTCCTCCCATTTTCACCTTTAACGGATGAACTAAACATAAACTTGTTGATTAAAATATTAATTAGTGTTTAGAATATTAATTGTCCACTTGATAGGATGCATACCCACTCATCATATTAGTTTACAATTTTCTCAACTTGTTTATAGCTTGATTGGTGTCTTTTGTGTTTCAGGATGTTGAGAACAACTAAGAAATTTAAAATAATCACTTAGTTATATCATTTGTGTCACTGTTGTACCATATTTTTATTTAATAATTAAGATTATGTTAATATAAATACATAGATCTACAAAATATAAAATGCAGTCATGACAACATAAATTGGAAAATATTACAAAATTACCCTGAAATTATTGGATATGTACTATACTAGAATTAAATGATAAGATTTATGGCTTTTATGTAATGAATTGGGATGTACATATATATATGTCAGAAAAAGAGGAATAGAAGGTACCAAAAAATGTTGGAATCATGACAACATTTTATTGCCTTCTATCGAAACAATGGTCTCAAATATGAATACTAGATGAGCACATTGAAATGAAATCTATCTCTTCACAATCAATATCTCTGAAATTAACTCCAATTCTCTTTTGTTGCATGAGAGATTTTAGAAATGTCAGACATATCACGTCATTTGTATGACAAATCTATAATTTAATGACATGTCATATATGTTAACATTGCAGGTTCATAATTTAAGGTTTAAGATTTATGTTTTGTCTAAAGTTTTAGAATTTTATATAAATAATTAGCTAAAAAATTAATTATTACTCTATATATCAAAATTAATTACATAGTGCTAAATTGTTATTATTACATAGTGCTAAATTGTTATTAATTAAAGTGTTACGTGTCAGAAAATTATAAGCTTAACATATCACATCATCCATATATCAAAATTATAATACAACCTCTCCTTATTGCACATTTATAGCAAAATAATCAGCTACTGTTTCGTTTTACAGGTAATATAAATTTTATAATAAAATTATGAGAGAATATAAATAATTTCTGAATATTAATCTTTTTGTATGGCCAAAATTTAATTTTTATCTTTGTGTTTATTTAATATCTTAGTTTGTATGGTCAAAATTCTACAAATTTTAAATATGTTATAAACAAACAATATGATTTGGCTGATAAGTTATATTTATCTCAATTATAAAAACTAATAGAATATTAACCTTTTGATGTGGTATTTTCTTCTATAAAATAAAAGTTTCTGTTCATTTTAGTTTTTTTCTTGAAAGTTTTTATATCAAGCATGATGAAATAATTAGTTTGGAATATCCTTAACAATTATCTTTTTGTACCATTTCTAGAATTGCATAAACCTTGGGCATATCCCAAACATTGAACCATATACTTCACCAATTTCAATTTGGATAATCATTATCTCTGTCATTTATAGACAATAAAATATGTCATTTTGCAAGTTCTAAATAAGTTTTAAAATTACTATTATTGGGATGGCCCACTTACCCTCTAGGAATAGGATAAAGTTTGGCACTTTTCTAATTAAAAATTTATTAATGTTAACTATAAGTTTTAATCAACATGATTATTTTAAGTGGAAAGAAAGAGAGAAGTGGTTTGTGATTCATAGGATCTTGGAATATTATGATTATGAATATCCATTGAGTACCTTCTCTTGGTGAAAAAAAAAGGTTGTTGGGTAGAGGTCATATCTTCCTTTTTGCTTTTTGAAATTAGTAGATATTTCAAAAAGTAACTCAGTTAATTTTTTACCTATGATTGGAAACATCAAATGTTTAATTGATAACATAAATAACTATATTAGAGTTTCGCCGGGCTTAGTAGCGTGAGCTTGTGACTCGAGTGAGGGCATTAATGTGGTGGGACATGGCTACGGCTTAGAAGGCTGGGCTTAACGTGACTCGATTCTGGCCCGTCCGTAAAAAAAAAAACTATATTGAAGTTTCATAAAAATCGTTTAAGTAAACATTGAACTAGATACTAAGAACAACAAGTTTAATTTCAATCCGTTAAAATGTTATTTTTATTTGTATTCTCAGAGATGTGTGAAGGAAAATTAATCTTGTAAAAAAAGAAGGGAAATCAGTATCAACACCATAATCTTCTTTTTCTATTCCTTATAATCAACTTCCAAAAAACAAACTTTCAATAGCATATTCCTCTCAGATTAACAACAAAATCTCTACTTCTAAACATCAACTGTACCCAAGTTTAGCTATAGCTAATGAAACATTTACAAGTGTGCGATAATCCTCCTCTTTTAAAATGTCTTTTGAGAATGAGTTGGACCTAATCTAAGACATACATACAAAACAATATAATTTTAAGCTTCATGTTGCTAGATGTGCATTTTAAAACTCTCAAAAGCAATATGTTTTCTGCTCAATTTTATTTTCTAACACCTTTAAGGCCTTTTTTTATGACTGAAATTTATTGAATTGAATTTAAGTGCATTTACCGAAAATAAATTATTGAAATTTACTTTTTTGGTTTTCCATTCGGTTTCCGAACCACATTGGGCCGACTAATCCGGATTCGCGGTGGATTCAAAGATTATGGTATTTAAACCCCTCTCAGTCACCGTTGTGGGGGATCGATCCACAAACCTTCCTACCAAGCGCAGCTCCATGTACCACTCCGCCAACCAACCATTGGTTTTATTATTGAAATTTACAGAACTATACCGATCTAAACTGAGTTAAAATTAAATATTAATAAGACATAAAGAAAATATAAGACCTGAACCTTTAAGACACCTAATCCCCTTTTAAATTCCACATATTCTATTAACAAAAAACTCATGTCAACAACACTTGAAAACGCATCTTCGAATAAACATTATTGCGGATATCCTACGGATCAATGTTCATCCTACTGATCATCTTTAGTTTTTAGTTTGTTTCTAGGGCTTAAAGTCTCTCTTTTTATCCAAAAACTTATCTTGTTTTTATATGAAAATATCACTTAACTTTGTTACAATATTACCATCTTCTTTTTCTTTCTTTTTGATAATGTTAATGGTAAATTGGGTAAATTTACAACTTAAGAGTTAATTAATTATCAATATTAATTAGCAACAATTATTGGTTAAGGGTGACATAGAGCAAAGCTGTCACAAATTTAACTTACTATACCATCCAATAAAACACAGCCACGTCATATAATTGAACAGCTTCACATGTTCGCCGCGTCTCCATGACAGGTTGGCCCATTTCATAAACTTTCCTCTTACTATAAATTGGTTTCAAATCCTAAAAGATGGACTCAAATCACCCTCTCCATTAAATTTCGTCCGAGATTACAAAATTCACTTAAATTCCTACGATATGATTACATTTTCCGACGACGTTATTTTCGGTTTCTTGGAAGAAGAAGAGGTTCAAGAGTCGTCGGACTCCTCGGTGTGTTCTTCTGATTCTAGCGAGTTTGAGATCGAAGAAGATGATAATGGTGAGAATTCTTGCGATTTTGAAGCGAATAAGAAATTTTGGGAAGCTCAGAATCAAATTCTTCAGGTAGTTTTTGAACTCGTGTTTGTGTTATGGTCTGTTTTTATTTTTTAGAGTATGGTTATTTTACGAAGGTTATATTTTAGAATTAATATTTACCGTCACATAGCAAGTTTAGACATTTCTTTGGAAAATAATATGGGTGAGAATGATGTTGCACTGTTGGATGCCAGAAAGGCAAAAACCACCCGCGAGGAGGTTGTTATGCGCGTCTCAACTTGTAATTTACCTAAAGATTTTTAAGGATGAGTTAATTTGACTGCACGTATAAAACATTAAAATTTTGTTATCAACGTTTATAAAATGGCGCAATTATGAAAATTGACACTAATTGCGCAATTAGATACCATGTCATGCCACTCTTTAAGATTCCGGAGTGTAAAGTTAACAATGGGTCGTGTAAAGTTAACAATACATCCATTTGGTATGTCAATTTTGTTTTTAAATTAATGCGCTACAAGATAAATGTTCAGGAATTTTGTTGTTTTATACTATGTGAGATTAAATTAGTATTTCCTAAATTAAGCTCAACCCTTTCGGTTAGTACTAGTTCGGATGGTTTTGACATAAAAGTGTGTTCAATATCTCTAAAGTAGTTATTTGACTCGTCATATTCGATACATTCTCTTCCTGAAAACTAATTTTTGGAGTGAGTTAGAACTTTGTTTATTATCCGAAGATATTGAGGTTATCTAATTATTAAAATTGTGAATTTTTGGGCAGGCAACGTTGTACAGGACAAGTTCGTTGGAGACGAGAATTCGTCAGGCTACAAAAGTAGCATTGATGGAGATTAACCAATCTGGCTTACAATGTCAGTGTCACACGCCGGAGGCTGGAGTTTGCCGGAGTTTCTTGCAGACAGAGATTTCGTTGAAACTTCAAGCCGGAGGATATAACTGTTCCATATGCAAATCCAAGTGGAGAAGCTCACCGGCGATCCCAGCAGGTATTAGCTTAATAGAATTGTATAACAACGTAGAGTATTCATATAAGAATATTAACTACAATTAGCTTATGTAATGTGATGATTAATATAATTTTTGCTTTGTTGATATATACAGGTGAACATACTTTCTTAGAAGTAGTGGAGAAATCAAATTCAAAAAGAGGAGAAATAAGAGTTATAATTGAATTAAATTTCCGAGGAGAATTCGAGATGGCAAGAGCAAATGAAGAATACAATAAATTAATCAATAATTTACCAGAAATTTATGTGGGAAAATCAGAAAGATTGAAGGACCTAATTAAAATTTTATGTTCATCAGCAAAAAAATGTATGAAGGAAAAGAAAATGCATTTAGGTCCCTGGAGAAAGCATAAATATATGCAATCTAAATGGTTCGGTGGCACGTATGAAAGATCATCGCCTCCACCGTCGATGGCTATGAGCACGGGTGTTGAATTTTCTGACCGGCGGCTATTGGGGAAGCAGAGAGCTTCTATGTTAACTTATGATATGCTTGATGCTTTGCCTGTTTTGCACTGTATGGCAGTGGAAGTAGTTTGAGATTTGATGCAAAATAAATGAGCAGTATTGTTTAGTTAGTAGATTTTTTTTTTCTAAAATATGTTTAGGCTTGTTTAGCTATAAAATTTGTGTTATAGATCTATGGAAAAAATAAATCATTAGGGTTTCTAATGTTTTTCTGTGAAAATTTTGACAAAAGTAGGTAATGAAAATTAATATAATTTATGGCAAATTAAGTTGTGAAAGTTCTAGTTTTAGAGGTGCAAGATTATGAGGTCAAACTTAATATTTATTAAAACAAAGAAAATGTGTAAAGTTAATTCTAAATATAACTGTCAAGAACAAATTTAATTGAGTATAAACTGAATTGTTCTTAAAGTTAGGATTCTGCTCCTTTTTCAACTTCTCGCTTTTATTAAAAAAAAAACACAATTTAATTCTAATATGATGATATAATCATACAGCAATTATCTACATGTTCGACTAATTTTCTCCTAACTATAAATATTTTGTACACAATCCAAACCTCGTTATCTTGATCTATATATTACTAATCATTCTATCATTATTTATAGGCAATATAGAATAAAAATGTGTGTACGCAAGGAAAAAAAATCAAAAGTTCACAAAATAAAATTTGTGCATACTTGTAATTTAGTAATGAAGTTAGATACTTCTTTTAATTAGAACCTTTCTTTTTCAAGATAATATGATACATATGTGTGGTGCATATACGAATTTGCGCCTTTAATAATAAATGAATTGGTGCAACTTTTACATACGGAGATAAATTTGGCCCAACTTAAAATTATTATGAATCCACTTATGTTATATAGTTTATGGCATTAGGAGCATAATTACTATTGATCGTCAACGTTGAGGGAAATGAGTATTTTTAAACTTTATTTCGAAAAAGATAATGGAAGTAATTAATTATGTACAATGATAACACAATATAGTGCAATACTAATTTTCTTTTTGCCTAAAAATGAATTAGATTAATAGTACAATCATATGATCAAATATGTCAATTTTAATCAGGCATTTCACAAACATTGAGATCTAATTTGAAATATTTAATAAAATCATGCTTCAATTTGTAATATTTGATAAAGATTATGGTTGAAATTGTAAAACTTGATAAACAATAATGATTGAAATGGTAATTATCCTCCCGCCCCCGCTCAATACATCGCCTCCACCATATCCCCCTCTTCTCTTCGTCTCCGATCTTTCTCAGCCGGAGAATTTACCGCGGGCATGAATTCGCCGTCGAAATTTAGCTCCGGCGACTGCTTGGCGGTGGCGCCGTCCCACCGAGCAGGTTTTGTTTCTTAATTATATGAATTAATTTCGTCGAGGTTGTGAATGATTAACTTATTTTGATTTAGAGTTAGTAATTAGCTATACTATAGTCTATACATGATTTCAATCCTCTAAATCCCTAAGTTGCGGTTCGGTTTGTCGAATAGAATAGCTATTCCATCGAATAAAATACGCATGTTTGATTGATGGAATATGATAACGAATAATAGCTAATTATGTAGATTAACCTCGATACGAATATCAATAACTATTCCGCAACGAAGAAACTAATATTAATGGACAAGGACTATGAGAATAGTTTCGGATATGAGCATCATTGCTTAGGCAAAAACGATAAAATCCCTAAGATGATTGTTCTAACAGGTAATGGTATTTATACGAACAATCAACGGGAAACTAATCGAGTGTTTATATTCATTGATTTGTTCTGTAGTTACGAGTTGTTAGAATGTACATTTAGTAATTGTAGTTGTGCTCCTTCGAATATAGACTTCTCAAATGCATGTTCGTATGGATATTAAAGGTGTTATTACAAATAGACATTCAAATTGCATTGGTTTAAAGAGGTATTTAAGTAGGAGACATAGGTTATGAAACATACCTTTTGAATTAAAAGATAAGCCAGGAAAACTTTCTATTATGGTAGTATAGTATTGAGTCCTTTCGGTGTTTATATGTTATTAGTGCTTCGTTGTTTTTTTTGTTAATCTTACTGGAGATAAAATAGTGGGGGTATTTGAGAAGATTAATCTTCTGGATAAAGGTAGTGATGCAGTTGATGTATTTAATCTGTAAGGCTGTACAGAGACAGTTGCTAACAATACAAGCAGTCCAGAAGTATTTTTGACCATGTCGTTCAAGTAATTTCAGTGGTAAATTACCTGTTAAAGCTCGCAAGCTATTCAATAGTTCTAAGCAGAGGATGGTGAATGTAGTTGGCAAGAACAATATAAAGAGATAAGGCTTCTGGCTGCCCAGTTTAGAATTCGTTGGTGCAAATGGTGCTGGCTATATATGAATTAGACTGAGTGCCTAAAGCAAGTTCCAAAGGTTTGGAAATGCCTTCTAATGCAAAACGAATTATTATTGGAGTTCCAGGGATAACATTGTTTGAGAAATTTGTGAAAGCTGTAAAGCAGCTGAAAATAGATATCATGGTTTTTGCATTGAACTTTTTTTACAAGGTATTAGAGATTTCATATTCGTTCACTAATTTAGTTTTTGTAAATGAATGTGGGGCTGAAGAAAGGTTGATTTGCTGGTCTTCTGTACAAAGTCAATCAAAGACTCATGATGCAATTGTTGGCGATGGCAGAAAGATCAAACAGAGTGGGTCTCATGCAGAATCAGGATTGCTAAGGATTGTTCCTGCCAAGTCGCAAGAGTCAAATTGGATGTTTATGGATCCTTTTACTTGGCAGATGTGGGCGGTTGCAGATGTGGGTGGTTGCAGGCGTGGTCTGATCGTGTTCATAGTTTGGTTCCTGAATCATCAAAGCAATCCTGATTTTAGAGGAACATTGAATAGTCAGATTGGACCTGCAGTCTTGTTCACTTTCTCCTCTCTCTTCTTTGCTCATAGTAAGTGCTGTAAACATGGTTCTTTCTGCATTTTTATTCTGTTTTTTCTAACCGAATTTTCAGACATAATTCTAACAGGATTTTATTTTCCATTGCAGGGGAGAAAATCTGCAGTAATTTAACTTGGTTGGTGGCTTTAGTGTCGCTGTTTGTTGTCTTGTTCTTCAATTCAAGCTATACTACCAGTCTTACTTCATTGCTAGCAATTCAACAGCTGCAGCCTAATGTTACGGATATCGATGGGTTAAAGCGAAACAATCTACTGATTAGATGCAATGGAGATTTAGTTATAAGAAATTAGTAGGAGAATGTACTGAAATTAAAACAAGAATGTTTATAGTCATATGCTTATCCTGGATAGTCTATGCTGCCTTTCTCGAACTCTGCAAACAATATATTGCAAACACGCCCACCTATACATTTGGAGGATTAGGCTTTGTAAGTAGTTTTCATTTCTTAAACAATCATTACTTAACATATATTACGTCGCATTTATAACATTTAATAATCCAGTCTTGCTTTTTATATCAGCTGCTTGAAGGTGGTCTTGTATTAAGGAAAGAATCCTCTAATGTCAAACTTGCTGCAAAAATTGAAACCCTTATTGCTTTTCAGCTTCCCTGTGCAGTAAATCTGCCGCTTCTTTCCAGGACGCAAATATTTTCAGGTATATATTTTAGGGTTAAATTTCAAATAAGTGCCCTGTGGTTTTGTGATTTTGCAAATAAAGTACCGTGTTGTTTTGCTTTTAAAGCAAACTAGGCGATTCCCTGTGCGTTGCACAGGTACATAAATTATTTTATAAAATAATTCATAAACTATTTGCTTATAGTATCAACTGAACAAATATATAATAAGTTGAAAATGCTTATAGGTATTTCAGCTCACTGTATTATTAATGAATATAAAATATCAACACAACTAATTCTTAGTAATATAAATGCAAGTAATTGAAATGTCGAATTAATGTAAGCAACGAAAAACACAATATCTACCGCTGTATCTATTAATTATAGAAACATTATGTCATCATAAAATTGTTAAATTTTAGTACATATCCACTAATAAAATTCAATGTCATCAAAAGTTCATAAGATAATTCATTATTTATAAGTAGAACTAATGGCTTTTTCTAAAAATCAGTACGCATTTCTATGCGCAACAAATTCATACATTTGTGATTAAAATTCACTACTAATACCCCATTTCACCAGTAGCATTGGTTGTATTGTTTACTAATAGTAAGAGCTCTGTCATGTCTGATAAAAAGATTTTTCCCAAGACTGAAATGCTTGGAGACGGTTCTCATCCAATGAATTTGAATTTATATAATATATGCCTTTGGTAAAACTGTCTTAAAAAACCCGACTGAACTAACGAAAGATTGCGTACCTTGCACTTACAGCAATTCACATGTTGTTAACATAATTATCTTCTCTATGGTTGAGTTTAAAGCAAGTTTGTAAGTGATAATATTGCAGAACTATAGAATCTATTACTTAACCGTTTGAAACAAAAGCTTTGATAGTTAAAGTTTACAAAAACGAAAAAGTTACAGGTTGCAGCACACTTATCTATATTGCAGTCTCCATAAGAAATCACTGTGACATGATTACAACAAGAACTGATCTAAAGGGGTAGCTAAATAAGTGAGATAAAGAGAGGAGTTAATGGAGATGAAAAGGCAGAGGAAGGGGAAAGTGGAAGGGTTCAATATTGACATCAATTAAATTAAAATACTAATTCATGAGAGATAGAAAACAGTAAGTCTAAGCACACAATTTTAGAACAGTTTTATAAGAATTGGACACCATATAGAGATTTAGGAAGGAAAAAACTCTCTTATTTACAAAATAATACCTCAACAAAATTGTTCCAAGACATCGTTTTTGCTTTTCTCCGAGCTTCGAAAAGTATAGAAGTTATAGATAGATTCCCAAATGCAGATATAAGAACTGGGGATATCACCTGTTCTTGAACCCAAAACATATATTTTTTGAATTAAATTACTCGAAATCTCAATAGAAACCATCTGAAATATTAGTTGATTATCAAAGTTGACAATCCATACACATTACAGGTCTATGGAACAAAAACATTATAGTAACAAAAGAAATTACCGCTTGATTGTCATGTGATAATCTTTCTCTGGAATGAGTCTAGTTTATTCTTCCTTGCACACAATATGGGTGAAAGCAAGTGGCAACTACATTGCAAATATATATTGACAAAAAGTTATGACTGTAACAGAGATCAAGGAAGAGGAAAGGATAACAGTTCATAGGTCATTAATTTTGGTTTTAGGAGGGGAAAGAAAACGGCTGAAATACTTAATTATTATTACAAAATATACTAAATTACTAATATTGATATGCTTGATTACGTTATAGGAGGTTTGATCCTTTGAACTCTATTTGCAGTAGAAAGCTGACGTGTCAATCTTATAGCAAAATTTTTTGTCTCTGTTATTATATAGAGTATAGATAAAGGACTGTGGTTTGAATTGTTTGTAGAATTAAGGAAATGGTCGATTTTGTTGATGTAAACGAGGACATGTTTCCCCCGAAATGATTTTCTGACCTTTAACTAGTCAAGGTAGAGTTAAGCTCAAAGGTTAGAAGAACATTTCGGGTCAAAAAGGTCCTCGTTTACATCAACAAAATCGACAATTTCCTTAATTCTACAAACAATTCAAACCACAGTCCTTTATTTGCAAAACCGCGAAACCACATGGTACTTATTTGAAGTTAACCCTATATTTTATATCTGAATTGCATATTGGTCTTAGTGCTTGTGGTTAATCGTAACAAAATCAAATTATTTGGATTCTCTTTAATCCTGCTTTGCCACTTTGATACAATCTGATAATAATTTGATTTTGTTATGGCTGTTTCTATTCATATGCTTATTCATATGATTTCTACTTCATGGCATGGTCTGAGTTTTGGTTTTGCTAAAAGTTCTGCAAATTAATAAAAATGCAACATATTAAATTTGAGATTTCAGTGTTTTCCATTTGTCACATTAAATACAACTCACACCTATACATCTTTTTTTGGTTGATATGTTAGATTGGAGTGACTTTTCTTTAATCAGTTTGTCCTTGTATTTGGTTGATATGTTATCTATATTATCTGTAGGAGCTGTCTCCAATCCAAATTTTTCTTATCAAATTACAAAATGGGTTAGCGATCATTATTTGTATCTTTAATGGAAGACAAATGTCCCTTAAGGAAGGAAGGCTTTAGAAATAGGAGGCTATTTCTATAATTCCCAGGCCTGCTCTAGAAATAGGCTGGCTTTAGCGGCCTTGGCTGGGTCGGTTCTGAGGTGATCTTTACAACTTAGTAAGAAAGCAAACAGAAAAAGGGGACAAGATCCCCATAGCTCCCTTAAAAGATCTGTTGCTGGCACTGTACCTTGTACTTCTTGTTCACACTAAAGGTTCGGCTGGGCAAGGGATCTTGGTTACTCATTGTCCGGTCCTTAAAGTGTGTTAAAAGGTTCGGTTGTTGCCCGTTCTTTCTTCCTGAGACTTTGCCGGACCTATTGTGATTGAACATTTTCATGAGAGAAATACCAATCATTTGTTCTGTTAAAAAAGTCACTCTTGTTGCTGCATGACACCAAATATTCCCTATAACTGGGAATATACATGAGCAACCACTTTAAAAATGTGCTAATATACGGATCATTTTTCTAAATTATTACTTAGGAAGAGCGTATTGTGAGGCTCAAAAATAAAATTCATTTATATTTTGTAGTTTTTTTTTATTTTCTATTTTTTCTTGAAATTTTATATCTGCAAATATAATGTGAAGTACATGGTCTTAGATTTGATGAATTTCAGAAAGTCAATGGAATGATCTGTTTTATTTTCTTTCTTTTTTTTTTTTAATTTACACAAGATGCATATATCTAGACTCTTAGATTATTTAATTCATAAAATGTCTTGATTTCGCTGTCTATATATAATATGGACACTGATCATCTGTAATCAGCATGACCATTTCCACTTATTAATGCAAAGATTCTGCTGTATTTTCTATATTAAACAATGCTTGGGGATGCTGGCCATTATTTTTTGGTAAAAGTTAATATGACATTTACTAGACAAATTATAAATAATGTAGTATTTGTATTGCAAAAGCTATTATGTGACTATACATCGTCCTTTACCATATGCCATCAAATAACGTATCGTATTAATAAAAGTCAATGATTTATTGTGCCACGGAATCATATTTGTGACAAAATTAGTTGATTTCTTCATTTTACTAATAGACTAATATAAGGATTTTTTTAACATATAGTAGCACATTTCTATACTAGAAAGATGAAAAACGAAGTTATTATTATATTTTTATTTCTCCCGGAATTAAGAATTTGTCATATGTTTTAATTTTATATACAATGCTTAGCTGCAACTTTTTTGATGCAACAAAAGTGTATATGGATGACGCATGTAATTGCCTCATCAACTTTCAGCTGCAGTTTTCAAAGGGATATATTTAGATTTTGATTGGATTTCTAAGTAAGAGCAGATAGAAAGTCAAATCCAAGAATGGATCAGCTAGCAGTGCCTGATGAGATAGAATCATTCAGGATTGAGTTAACAGAGTTAGGAAGAAGCATAAGATCATCTTTCAGGAGCCATAGTGTTTCATCTTTTGAAAGAGATGAAGTCGAGATGCAAGAATGGGCTGCACTTGAGAAATTACCCACTATCAGGCGGATCAAAACTGCTCTGTTTGAGGAAGAAGATGATGGAAAAGCTCCTCTAAATGAAGATGTTAAAGGGAAAAGAATCGTTGATTTAGCCAAACTTGGAGCTCAACAAAGGCATATTTTCATTGAGAAACTCATCAAACACATTGAACATGACAATTTAAAGTTACTGAAAAAGCTCAGAAAAAGAATCGACAAGTAATTTTTCCTTCCTTACTCTTTTCATTACTATATTCATGCTTCCTTTTAGTGGCAAACAGGATTGACGATCATTGAAGTTTGATTTCATTGAAGTCGTTCCAGCCATATAAAAACTCACTAGAACACTAACAGGACACAAGGTAGCGTTCTTAAACTTTTTTTTTTCTATGGCTTAGGACGTGGTACCACATGGGACCACATCAAACACAAGATGTCAGACATGACGCTTAGTTGTATGTAATCAACCGTGTTTTATGCTAAGTTAATCTTCTAGTGAGTTTCCATACACAAATTGGTCGAAATGACTATTGAAATCAAATATGAAGTTCAATGATTGACCTTTGGAAATAGACTCTAAACTTCAGTAACTGTTGCTGGATTTTTACTGCTTAGTGTGATTGGACTAAACACTGTGATGTAATATTTCTACTTCTATGCAGAGTTGGTGTAAAGTTGCCCACTGTGGAGGTGAGGTACAAGAATCTTTGTGTTGAAGCAGAGTGCAAGGTTGTTCATGGAAGGCCTCTCCCCACTCTTTGGAACACAGCTAAGAGTATGATTGGTGTAAGTAATAGGATTACTATTTCTTCTGCTTAATTCATATTTGTACTCAAATGCTTAATCGCTCTTTTCCTCATATTTTTTACTGCCCTGACTAAAATATTATATCAGTGGCAGAAAGGTCTTTTTAATTTTGGGATCATTGGACATTTTAGTGCAAGTTTGAGGGGTTGAGTATGTAATAAGCTCTTTTCTTGGAGAAGTGCTAAAATATCTTACTCTTTATGCAGGAGTTTGTCAATCTGGCACGTTTCAAACGTCAAGAAAAGATTACCATCCTCAAAGATGTCAATGGCATCCTTGAACCACGAAGGTAATCTGAAATAGAAAAATGAGTTTCATCCATTGGACCATTGGCATTGGGGAGCCAAGAAATAGGATCTGAGGGTGGAAGGTGGAGGACTGCCTGGAACTACCCTCCTTGGGTGCGTTCTGGTTGCGGGGGCTGCAACGGAACCCATGAGTCCCCCTCCATCATTGTAGTTACTAATATGATTAATTACATTTAGTGCAGTTAACTTTTCATTTTTGCATAATTGTTTTCGTTTTTTTTTTTTCTGTAGGATGACTCTACTGCTTGGACCTCCAGGGTGTGGCAAAACCACATTTCTGTTAGCACTCTCTGGGAAATTGGATCAGTCTCTTAAGGTTAGTTAATGCTAATTCCTTTTCTGATTACAAACTTGAGAAGATTCAGGGAGTCTTTGTCATTATGGAGAAACTTGAACCTTGTCGAAGAGTATATTTATGTGCTCGACACCACACCAACCCCAAACCTTAACGTGGTACGTGAACTGGTCATTCCCAGTTATATACTCTTCACTCATCTCATGGTATTTCGATATGGGATTTTCAATACCATCTCACATTTACATCGTCGCTTGAGCAAAACTTCCTTTTTTTAAGTTTTGCATCATACTCATTCAAAGCCAAACCATCGGCTTTGATACCATTTAATAGGATAAGGGAGGGGGAAACTCTGAGCCTTATGAGAGAGCACACTTGTAGGCTTGAAAATACATCCAACCCAAAACCTTAAGGTATTAGACTAAGGGTTCTTCCCAATAACCTTCATTGGTCTCATATTCTTGCATGGGGGATTATCAATACTAAGTTTAAAAGCATTTTACAAAAATATCTGAGTCTTAACTGTTGTGCAACAGGTTACTGGTGAAATATCTTACAATGGATACAAACTAGAAGAGTTTGTTCCTCAGAAAACATCAGCTTTTATAAGCCAAAATGATCTTCATATTCCGGATATGACTGTCAGGGAGACAATTGATTTTTCTGCTCAATGTCAGGGAACTGGAAGCAGAGCTGGTAAGCATTTTCTTTGAGCACACATTTAATGATTCTAATCTGAGATTCTCGTTAAACTGAGTCTTTTTTTTTTTCTTCAACAAATAAAGACATGATGATGGAAGTTAGTAGAAGGGAAAAGCAGTCAGGGATAGTCCCAGATCTTGATGTGGATGCTTATATGAAGGTACCTTTTAAGCAAGAGTTAATTGAGTCTTTGTGTTGTGTGCAATGGTTGGTCAAGTGCACCGAGGTGCACTCAAGTTTTATCTTGTGCTTTGCTGGTTAATAAAGTAAATTTTGGTGTAAAGTCACTTATGGCTAGATTTAAAGAAAAACAACCAAAAAGATGAGGTGGCAATTATTGCCTCTCTAAATTTCGGTGTAAAGTCACTATGGCTAGATTTAAAGAAAAAATCAACCAGAGAGATGATGTGGCCAAAGTTCTACCCGTTAGCTATTGCCACGTTAAATTCTTTATCAAAATTTCTGAGACTTGTTACGCAATACGAAAATGGAATAAAAATAGTCAAAACACACCGCATTCACTGTAGTATCGCATTTGTCCATTAGCTGATTCTTTCCATTTTTGTAATAATGTGGAAGACTTGTGGCAGTATTGATTTAAATGGTGATGATCTGACTAGTAGGATTTTGAGTTGGCTCACCACATCATCTTTGTGGTTGGCATTTTTTTTCCGAAAATCTGACAATAGTGACTTCACAGATAGCGAAACTAAAGTTTAATGAGTACCGGTGCACAGATGCCATACTTGGGTGATTGTTTGTGCATTTAGCGGTGCAGTAGTTGATTTCCCATGCATATATATATTCGTAACTTTGTTTTTCATGGCAGGCAGTCTCCATTGAAGGACTGAAAAACAATCTCCAGACAGACTACATTTTGAAGGTAAACATTTACTTGTTGGAGATTTACCATTACGAGAATTTCTACCATACTTCTCAAATAATACATCAGAATTAAGGGATGTATATCACTTGGTGTTAAGAAATAAATGTGTATAATATGAAATCGATTGATCGGTTCAATGTATCTCTCTGTAAGTATTGAGACTTTTGCTACTTTTATAGTCAAAGGATGATGCTTTCTACAATTAATATTCTCTTCATTTCAGATTCTGGGACTCGACATCTGTTCTGACACCATGGTTGGAGATGCCATGAGAAGAGGTATTTCCGGTGGTCAGAAGAAAAGGTTGACTACTGGGGAAATGATTGTTGGACCAACTAAAGCATTATTCATGGATGAAATATCAAATGGCTTAGATAGTTCCACCACTTTCCAGATTATATCTTGCCTGCAGCATTTTGTGCACCTCAGTGATGCTACTGCATTGATTTCACTTCTTCAGCCAGCACCGGAGACCTTTGATCTCTTCGATGATATTGTTCTAATGGCAGAAGGCAAGATTGTGTATCATGGCCCGCGCTCTAGCGTCTGCAAATTCTTTGAGGATTGTGGATTCAAGTGTCCTGAAAGAAAAGGTGTTGCTGACTTCCTTCAGGAGGTATTTGATTTGCTCACACATTGATATTATTCTATGGCCTTATTTATAAGCTTAAGTTTTTGGGTCTAATGGTTCATTAATAGGGTATCCCAACCTCTTAAGCCAAGTGGTCAATGGTTCCAATCCTAGTGACTTTATTTGTAAATTGAAAATGGTTACTTAACAATTCTACTTTGGTCCAGGTTATTTCAAGAAAAGATCAAGCACAGTACTGGTACCGCACCGAACAACCTTACAGTTATGTCTCTGTTGACCTATTTGTCAATAAATTCGAAGAATGTCATTTGGGAAAGAAGCTGAATGAGGATCTCTCAAATCCATTTGATAAATCTGAAAGAGAAAAGAGTGCTTTATCTTTCAAGAAATACTCTCTGCCGAAATGGGATCTGTTTAAAGCTTGCACTGCAAGGGAATTTCTTTTAATGAAGAGGAATTCCTTCATCTATATTTTCAAAACTGTGCAGGTTGGTCGCTTCTTTTTCAGTTTAATACTATCTAGCTTGACTATGCTGAGTATGTACTAAGCTTTTTTTTTTCTTTGTTCTTACAAATCGGAGTGATAACCCCAAATTTGTACTTTGAATTCACAGTTAACGATGATTGCTTTGATAGCAATGACTGTATTGCTACGAACTAGATTGGGTGTTGATGTGGTCCATGCGAATGATTATTTGGGTGCTATCTTTTATGCACTTCTCCTTTTGCTCGTCGATGGATTCCCAGAATTGCAGTTTACAGTTTCCAGACTTGGAGGTTTTTATAAACAGAAAGACATGTTCTTCTACCCAGCTTGGGCTTATGTGGTTCCTTCTTCTCTTCTAAAACTTCCACTCTCTCTCTTGGAATCCTTTGTCTGGACTTCCCTTACTTACTATGTTATTGGTTTCACCCCTGAAGTTGGAAGGTACTGAATCGAGTTTCTGCACAACTCCAGTGAATTCACTGACATTCCTCGAAGGTTGCAGTCTGTTTCATGAAGGTTATTAAACTTCATTTTCTTTCTATAAAATCAATGGGTTTCACATGTTATTTCAACAGAGAAATTTCAGCCAATTCGTGTATAAAAGCTCACTGGAATCATAATGTGGCATATAAGATATTTGACTTTATGCTAACAAGTATGTGATGCGATCTTTAAATTGTTTTCTGGCTTAGGATGTGCCATAAGGTACACACATCTGTAACATGTCAATCATAAAAGTCAAACATGCTGGACAGAACGTTTGCTTGACATAGAGTCAACTGTCTTTTGTGTTATACTAGCGAGGCACAAAAGACAACTGTCAACAATACATCATGTCTTTCACTGATGTGATTGTTTTTGAGCGGCTTATTAGGCACCACATCGCTGTCACTCTAATGTACTGCCTATATGATATCTAAGTGCTGAGTTTTATAGCTGGCGTGGGAGAAAGGTGGCAGACATATGTGTGCCATATGACACATGTTAAGCCATAAAAATTATATCCTTGTCTGACGTGACGTTTAGTTGAAACGTGAAACTAGTCAACTTTCTTCCATACAATGTCAATGTTTTATTGAGTTTTGATGCACAAATTGGCTGGAGCAATACTAATGAAATCAAACATGAAATTCAATGATTTAATTGAATGAAAAAAGTTCAACAATCTTTGTACAATACACTCCAAACTTTAATGACTGTCATTGTAATTTATTTGCACAACTTAGTTGCCTATGTTTATAAGAAGCTTAACTGATCATTTCTTGACTGAATGCCACTGACAGGTTCTTTCGCCAGTTTCTTATGCTCTTTCTGGTACATTCAACATCAACAACCACGTTTCGCTTCATTGCCTCCATCACCCAAACTCCGGTTGCTTCAACAACAGTTGGCAGTTTATTTATACTCACAACTTTAATATTTGGGGGTTTTATTATCCCAAAACGTATGTTTTATGACTTCTCTTTTTTCTTACAGGACGTTTCCCCTGAAATGGATACATCTGTAGTTCATTCCCAAACAATTTCTTCATTTAGGGTAGATTTTAAACTGTTTCTGTGTTTGTGGCGGTTTTAACTCAGCCCGTTGTCGGAAAAACGGACAAGGAATTTTCTGAATTGTTTGGATTAAGATCTATGCAAACAAGTGTGACATATTAGTCTGCCTGTGTGACATGCGGACTGATAAGAAAATTTCAGTGACTCACCTTTGCTGGGACTGCATAGCAAAGCCAAAATCATCACAAACACAGAAATAGTTTACAATTGAGCCTAAATGAAGAAATTGTTGGGGAGTTAACCACAAATGTGTCAATGTCTCGGGCCTCTCCTCTTTATACAAGCATGTCTTTGGTTGATACATTTGATTTAACTGTTGGTTTGGTTGCAGCTTCCATGCCCGGTTGGTTGAGTTGGGGATTTTGGGTTTCACCCTTTACATATGGGGAGATAGCATTGTCCGTAAATGAGTTTCTTGCTCCTCGTTGGCAAAAGGTATCATTCAATCATCTTGCAGATTACAAAACTCACTGAATTTCATTTTCTTTAATTAAATTATTCTAACTTCAGTTTTAATTCAAAGTCACTACGGCCAGTTTATGTATAAAAATTCATCGTAGTGTTGACATGAAATAAAAGATACTAGATTATATGCTAACTAAGTGCCACATCGACCCACGACGTGATTCTGTGTGTGGCTTGGAATGTGTGATATGAGACACATTTATGTCACATCAGCTTTAACAGTCGTAGATGTTCGGCATGATACTTGGTTGGCACATTGGCAGTTGTCTTCCCTGCCGTGCCAATAGTGAGTTCTTGTATACAACTTTAATGGAATGACTGTAAAATAACAAACATTTATGGAATGGAACCCAAACTTGAATTGCCATAGATGCATTTTACCTTCTTTTTTCTTGTGTTTGCCAAATGGCTGAATATATCAGGAGCCCCTGATCAATTCGGCAAAAAGATCGGTTGACTCCCTAAATTTACTTAAAGTGACTTATTGACCCTGAAATTTACTCAAAGTGACATGCTGTCCTGCACTTGCTTAAATTGAAATATTGACCCTCTGAACTTGCTTAAAATCATACGATTTTCAAGTTTCAACTTGCGCAAATATCTTCTGATGTTATATGGGGTTAATCATGTCTCATTAAATAAGTTAAGGGTGATAATAAGACATCCTTAATGTTTGGGGAACCAACTGGTTTTTGACAAGTTTAGGAACTTTTGATGTACTTAGCCTTGGAGATTGTTTATACTGAAGAATTACGTACTTGGATACACAGATTGCGTCTGGTAACACAACCTTAGGGACACAAACGCTAGAAACCCGAGGATTAAACTACAGTGACCACTTTTACTGGATATCTGTTGCTGCCCTCGTTGGCTTCAATGTGCTTTTCAACATTGGTTTTGCTTTGGCATTAACCTTCTTGAAATGTAAGTTCATCTTCTAGATGCTGCTTTGTATACACCTTGTTTTAACACTGACCGAGTTATAATTATCGTGTACTCATTCAGCTCCTGGAAGATCTCGTGCTATTATTTCTTATGAAAGTTACAATAAAATGCAAGGAATAGTTGATGATAACATTGACAATGTCAACAATGATGCTCATCATCCATTGTCCACAACATCTAAAAATGGTAAGCATGTTCAACACACTAAGCTTTTCTCATTGAAGTAGTATACATTTCCATTTTTCCTTGGTTGGGTCTACTATACCCGGTCCACTGTAGAACTTCTCGTAAAACAGACCTCAAACTTCAATATAGCCATGAGTATAAGTGCATTTTACCTGATTTTGCATATGTATGTAAATGTGGTTTTGTTATTCTACTTTTGCAGGAAAGATGGTTTTACCTTTTCAGCCCCTCAATATAACATTTCAGAATCTACAATATTATGTCGTCCCACCTCCGGTAATCATGATTATATTCTTTTTGTAACGTTAAATTCTGGCTAATCATTAAGTGTTAAAATAAGTTATCATATCATAATTGTGTTATTTGATCTTTATAGTCAATATCGTTTTTGGCATGGGATTTGCTCTACCCAGGCCAAACTATCATTTTTCCTTGTGCAAGCGACACCTCCTTCATCTGGTGAGGTGCATATTGCACCCCAACAAATGAAATTGCAAGGTTGAGGCAGCACACAACTACCTATATCATGGGGGTTCTTGGTAGCCAGGGTGTTACGGCATCCCTTTCTCCACTTATAATTAAATGGCCTGCTTGTGCAAAATTGTTTGTTGTGTCGGAAATTGATAGTCCTGCATTCTGTTCTGTTGTAGGAAATGAGAAAAAGAGGTTTTGCAGCGAAGAAGCTACAGCTGCTTTCTGACATTACTGGGGCATTTAGACCCGGTATCCTCACAGCTTTGATGGGTGTTAGTGGAGCTGGGAAAACAACTCTTTTGGATGTTCTTTGTGGTAGAAAAACTGGTGGTTTTATTGAAGGAGAGATTAAAATTGGTGGGTATACAAAGGTTCAGGATTCGTTTGCTAGAATATCAGGTTACTGTGAGCAATCTGATATACATTCCCCACAAATTACTGTTGAAGAATCTGTGGCTTATTCGGCCTGGTTGCGGCTGTCATCTGATATAGATTCCAAGACTAAAAATGTACGTTTTCTTTTTAGAGCTCAATCCCAATGCTATTCTAAAAGGTTAACTGACCCGACATGAATTTTAGATTGGGATATGTTTCATAAAGGATATCGAATTTCATTGTCTTTCAATAAAATAATTGAATATCATATTTGATTTTAATAGGCATTTCAGCTCATTTGTGTACAAAAACTCACTAAAATAGTGTTAGAGTATGCCAAAGTGCCATGTTAGCTTAGGATCTGTCACGTGGCACACACGTAGTTGCCAACTTGCCATGTCCTGCATGCATTTAGGCTATACTGTCCGTCAAGTCAACCTTTCAGGGAGTTTTTGTACACTAACTTGGCCCGAATGACTTTATTGGAATCCAATTTTGGAGCTCAATGATTTTATTGTAAGACTTTACTGGCGTTTTACCCCTATTGCGAACCTTGTAAAAAACAAGATTCACTAACTATTTTGGTACTTATCTTCCAGGAGTTTATCAATGAGGTCCTTGAAACTATTGAACTTTATGGAATCAAAGATTCTCTAGTAGGCTTACCAGGAATCACCGGCTTATCAACCGAGCAGCGAAAACGTCTGACTATAGCAGTGGAGCTTGTAGCCAATCCATCAATCATATTCATGGATGAACCCACCACAGGTTTAGATGCAAGAGCTGCTGCAATTGTCATAAGAGCAGTGAAGAATGTAGTTGAAACTGGAAGAACTGTTGTTTGCACAATCCACCAGCCAAGTATTGATATCTTTGAGGCCTTTGATGAGGTAAGACAATGTTATTGGCTTAATAAATGGAAGTTAAAAGCAACTCTCAACGTAGGCTTAATACATTTCAACCCCTCTAACTTGCATTCAAATGTCTATTGACCTTTCAAACTTCTAAGATGACTTTTCTGCCACCAAACTTGCTTGGAACGACTTCTCCACCACTTCAACTTGCTTAAAACGAGCTTTCTGTCACCTTAACTTTCTTAGAATGAGCTGTTAACCACCTCCACATTACAAAAATTGTCGGTGGTGCATAGAGTGCAATACCGCCACGTGAATTAAGGGATTGACCATGACATGTAAGCAAGTTGAGGGGGCACAATAAGTGTTTTTACAGTTTAGGGTATCATTTGGCGTTTGAGTGCATGTTGGAGGGGCTGAATGTTTAGTGACCTAAAACAATCTATGTCGCTTCGTAGATTTTATATGAATGTGGTAATTTTGAAAAACAAAAAAGAAAATGCTTTGCACTGTTAGCAAAACACGAATTTTGACTTATACCATTTGTCATGTCATCAAATCAAGATAGTATGTTAGCTAAGTCTCAAAAAGCCAAGAGGAAAAATGAACAATTTAATGTATCACATTTGTAAAAGCCAACATGTAATGTCAGTAGAATCAATGTAACACATTAGAAATATTATTCATTATCTTTTTTATTATTATTCGAATACACTTGATTTTATTGAAATTAATCATTATCTTTTTTCATTTCAATGCACTTGAATATATTGTTATCCTTTTCATTTCAATGCAGTTGATTCTATTGAAAAATGGAGGCCGTATTATCTATTCAGGCCCACTGGGCCTAAACTCCAACAAGGTTATTGAGTACTTTGAGGTCAGTTGCTTATAAATTTTCAGGTGAATTACACTCATACTCCTGTAATTTTCAGAAATAGAAAGTAATTGTCATAACTAATAATTATCCGAGAAATCTCACTTCAGAGTCTGGTTTCTTTTCTTGTGCTTTTAGCCGAAATTAACAAATTCATTTGGCAGAAGTGCCATGTGGATGTCATGTTTTACCATGTGGCATCTTCGGTAAATGGGTTTGCTGATTTCCGGTCAAAATGACAACAAACGAATAAAAAGTCAAATGACAACGGTGAAACTCATTAGGAATTAAAGTGTTTCGATGATTCCGTTCCATTTTTGGTAGTTAGAGGACTATGACTGCTGTTAACCCCAAATTTTCTTTTATATTTTTTACACTATTTTTTTCCAGATACAACATTTCTGCTCGTTGACATTCCATTTTATTTCTTGTTCTTGCTTAGAATATTGATGGGGTGCCTAAAATTAAGGACAACTATAATCCGGCAACATGGATGTTAGAGGTCACTAATTTATCTGCAGAGGCTGAACTTGGAGTAGATTTTGCCCAAATTTATGAAGAATCTGACTTATATAGGTAAATCTAAAGTAAAAAAGCTTTTACTT
The DNA here is from genome assembly GCA_028411795.1 of Euphorbia peplus. Classification (NCBI taxonomy): domain Eukaryota; kingdom Viridiplantae; phylum Streptophyta; class Magnoliopsida; order Malpighiales; family Euphorbiaceae; genus Euphorbia; species Euphorbia peplus. The sequence goes on from CP110841.1 coordinate 2,223,604, forward strand.
AATGATCAAATATTTAATAACTTTGTACTTCATCTATATCACTTATAGCTACACCTGTTACTGGCTGGGCTGGACCATCAAGACTTAGTAATGCTCAGCCCAAACCCAGCTCAATTGCTATCAATATAACTGAGCTCTAGTTTGGCCTGGGGTCGAGAATCAAATTCCGAGCTCAGCCCGAACTGATTCACCCTCCTTACATATTATTTACTTCTATAGTTATAGTTATATGCAATTAGGTTGGACTAGTCACATTGTTTTTATAAATGCTGTGCCCGGCACAAAAATAAGCATGCTTAGTTAGGGCTAATCGTAATGTCAGTTCCCCTGTCCGGACCTAACATATTGGAGCAGGTCTAGACGGGCCAAGCAGGCGACCAGGCCTGTGAAGAAATCTAGTCGAGTCGGGCGGTTAACTTGGCTCATGTACAAATCTAGTTAGAAGCCATATAAGATTGGATTTAATTTTCAAGCTCAAGCCTGGTTTAGTCAAGCCAAGTTAAACCAATAGCGGACTAAACTGCCTTGGGCTTGGATGTTCTTGGGTATAAGCTCATGAGATCTGGTCCAACCCGGCCCATGAATAGGTCTTTTGCAACCCATATAATTATATTGGCTCAACATGTGTATACTTTGACTGCAGGATCAACAAAGAATTGGTTGAACAACTGAGCATACCAACTCCAGGTTCAGAGGAATTACATTTTGCCAGCCGTTATTCAAGAAACAGTTGGGAGCAATTCAAAGCCTGCTTGTGGAAACATCATCTCTCATATTGGAGAAGTCCTTCCTATAATTTGACTCGTATGGTTTACATGGTTTGCGCATCCATCTTGTTTGGTGCACTGTTTTGGCAGCGTGCGAAAAAAATGTGAGTCCAGGGGATATTGAAATGCACATCGCTTTAAGCAAGTTCAGGGGCCTATAGGTCAATTTAAACAAGTTTTAGGTTGACTTTCATGGCCAAGTTTTTTAGGTTGACTTTCATGGCCAAGTTGGTGTAATATACTCAGGTTTCTTTCATAATGAAAAGATTCCCACCGTTACCTTGAAATGCTTAAAACCAGAGCTTTTACTTATTAACTTTTACTCTTCTAATATTAATAGTACAATAGCCTGAATATATTCTCTGATATTGATTCACTGCAGAAACAACCAGCAAGACCTATTCACTATACTCGGTTCAATGTATACTGCTGTAATCTTTTTTGGCATAAACAATTGTTCCTCAGTGTTGCCTTATGTTGCTACTGAACGAATTGTTTTCTACCGGGAAAGATTTGCAGGAATGTATTCTCCATGGGCGTATTCATTTGCTCAGGTTCGCATCTCTGATCAAGAAAATTTACATATAAATTATAGGGGAAACGTTGAAAATACAACTCTGTAGTTTCCTGCTTGACACGTTTAAAGATTATAGAGTTTTTTTGTGACAAAATGGTACATGTACTTTTCTTGTCAAACAGAAAAAGAAATTTTATTACACAAAAATGCCCTCTTTAACATCATCAATTTCAACAGTACAACCTTGCTATTAAAACCTTATGTATCATTACATCATACAAACTCCACTATATATGCAAAACTACATGGTGTTTTTCTAAAAAAAATTCCCTACGTTATATTTTGTTTCACTAATTTGATTTTTGTTGTTATTTAGGTGCTAGTGGAACTACCATACCTGTTCACAGTAGCTTTGATTTACATAGTTATTGCATATCCAATGGTTGGTTATTCAATGTCTGCCTACAAAATATTCTGGGCTTTTTATGCCATCTTCTGCACATTGTTGTGTTACAACTACATGGGCATGCTCCTGGTCTCAATAACACCAAATGTTCAAGTGGCTTCCATTTTAGCAGCTACTTTCTATTCCATTCTTATACTATTCTCCGGGTTTGTTGTGCCAAAACGGGTAAGATTTCTTTCTCTTATCTAACTGGTAAAATGCACTCATAGTCGTTGAAGTTTGGATAGTCTGGTTCATAAAAGTAACGAGAGTTCAATTCATGAACTTTGTTTCTTTAACCTTTTTCTTTCCTATTTTCTTTTTGCAGAGGATTCCAAATTGGTGGATATGGCTATATTACATGTGTCCAACTTCTTGGGTACTAAATGGTCTTTTGACCTCTCAATTTGGGGATGTGAATGATGAAATATTAGTTTTTGGAGAGACCAAATCTATTGCCAACTTCTTGGAAGATTACTATGGCTATGACCATGATTTTCTTGGGGTTGTTGGTGCTGTCCTTATCATCTTCCCTTTTGTCTTGGCTTCTCTCTTTGCATATTGTATAGGAAAACTCAAATTTCTCAAAAGGTAGATTTAGTCCGGGACTAACCAGTCCCTATACCATGACCATTCAGAAGGTGACACGTTAGTATTACTTGTAATGTATAATCTTATGGTTAGTCTCAGATCGTAGTAGAATTCTTTGAACATGAAAGTAATGTCATTTTTTCTAGAATAGATTATGTAGAGAAATATGTTTTAGTTGTATATTCATGTAGGTGTTTAGATAAATGTTTGGGGTGGTAGGATAAGGATGTGATTAGGATTATTATATGTTCTATTATGTGTAATGACGAAATCAATGTTAAAGTATAGTTATTTCAAGTCTCAGATTTCTCCATTCCATATGTTTAAATAGTATTTATGTACTTTCTAACAAAAAAAATTATAAGGTTGCAAATTGCAATCCGCCTTGGTAATAGAGCATTTCTATTGAGAAGAAGATGTTCAAGGAGTGACTATTGCCGCCGTGAAAGCTACAATTTTAGATGAGTTAGATGTGATCAGTTAATTATTAAATAATATGCAATGCAACGAACAGCAAAATGAGAGTCGGAGAAGACAATTACACAATTACTCAATGAAAATAACTAAGCGTATCTTCATCACAAGATTCAACTAACCTAACAACATCCATTTTAGTGATACATGTTCCATTACAACCTTTTGTCATGGAAGCCTTTGGATCAACGCGTGTAGAATAGTGCAATGAAAATCTTCTCACGATCGAATACATCAACATTAAGATTTGTGACCTCTCCATGAACCTATAAAATGAAATATGCTTTTATAAGACAATCAATTAAAAAATCAAACATTCCATTTATTTTTATGTTACGCATAGCATAAATGTAAATGGATGCAAAAATTGAACATGAAACTAAAAGAGGATCTACTAAGAAAACTAGATGCAACTAATATGGTAAAATTACCAACAGAGGCATATACTTTGTTCAACCATCTCCTCAAGTATGGGAAGACATTTCCCGAAAAGGTCTGTAACACCGTCTTGATAATTTGTTGTAGCACCTGGACTTAATTATCAGATTCCAAAGATGAATTAGTGGACTTATCAGATTTCATGTTCCTAACTGAATGTACTTGCAAGCATGATCTCATATGGACTTGTTGTCTGTCAAGTAAAGTGTCATAAGTGGAGTAAAATTGCTATAAGCTGGCAATGGTTTCAATACAGATTTACGGTAAGCTTTAGTAGTTGCAGTGGTTGTAATAGGTGGTCTCAAATTCGGCATTGAAATTTCCCTTCTAAAATGACTAGCCCTATAAACAAAACACGAATTACAATATGAACTTTACAAAATCACATGAACCAGCATACTCCAAATAAGAACCTGTGAGGCACAAGAAGTTCACCATCTCGAAGGTGAAGATGCCAATCATCTGGTCGTGTAAGAGTGAGTTCCATCTTTGAAAAAATTTGTTTCAGTTCTAATTGGTCTTGTAAACATCTAATTTACGTTTCTATAAAATATGTATGCGCACACAAATTAGTTCTCTCGAGTTGTTAATCAGCAAACGAACTAATTAAGGCTTCTATAACATACGTACATTAACCTGCTCATTTTAATTCTAAGGAATTTTTTGTCAACAAATGATGTTTAAGAATCGTGATGTTAATTAATAACGATGAGTCAATGAGAGTCATTGGCTGGCCTATTTTTTCATAGTTTTATTATATTGAAAGCTGTTATTATTAAATTCTTCTATTTCAGATCAAGGTTATTGAAACAAATGCTAACGGAACTGAAATGTGAATCGAAACAAGAAAAGGTTAACTATATAATATTGATGAATGTATAATGCATGCAACGTAAGAAAAGCAAAAAAAATAATCTAAGATATCTGAATTGAAACAAAATGTTATAAAGATTCAGAAAATTCCTTGTCCGTTTTTCCGACATTTGGTATTGTACGCCAAAGCTTAGCCAAGCATAATACCATCAACCAAAATGTCTCCCAATTTTACTTCAGAGAACGGCTTTGTCAAAGGAACCCATTTAGCTACAATCAATTGCGACGAAACTTGTCTCATTGTTGGCCGAAATTCAGGATTTGTAGTCAGACATGCAAATGCAACTTCAACTACTTTCATCACTCCTTCAGCAGTTCTATTATGAGGGAACCTGAGGCGTTGGTCAATTAAATCTTTCAATAACGTTTGTTGCCAGTTTGTTGCATCTGATGTAGATGACTGACACGATTAAACTACACGTGCGAAAGAGCAAGTATACTCATCATTTCAAGTAATATAATGGATGTATTTAAAGATCCAAGTATCGAACCCAAGGGATTGTTAAACACTAAAGCTATTAAATTTAAACCCTAAAAGTCTAATGATTTCACTGATTCAGATTGATTTTAATAACTAAATTAAACTAAGGAGTAAACAGTAAAAGATCACAACTGCGAGAAAATAACAAGAGAGAACACAGGTGTAAGACAGGGTCGCAGGCATACGGCACGTGCAAGTCACGTGATTTCCAGGAATGGTAAATAACAGTTTCAAGCATGGGTTTGGTTCTATCTTCATATGTTTTCATGTTCACCTCATTTCTAAGTCATAAACACAAGCATAAACATATAGATCAAGCATGGTTAGTGACTTAACCAACATGTTTTCATTAAGCAACAAGATTTACCATAATAAGATTTCTCTAAACCATGGAAATAACCTATACTAGCATGCAAGAAGAGTTATCTAACCCGCATGTAAAGTATATCATAGATCTACTTCCAAAAATGAGATAAAGTGTAGCTTATTTCTAAAATCCACACTAGATCTACTAAGTCCTATTTGCAACTAGAACTCATAAGCTATAGATCTATGAAAATTCCAAGTAAAGAAACTTTTACCAATCGAAAACCACCTTACACGGCTGCTAGATCACAGCCCCGTCATCACACCCGTGAGTAAACTACTCACTCATGCCACAGGTTGTCAAATCCATAACAAAATGAGAAGTTGTTCTCCATTGATGAAAAAGCTTGAAAATAGTTTTAGAGAGAAGAGAGGTTGAAAGAGAAGAGTTGAGATCCCTAGTTTTACACACTTTGAGAAAAAGCCTAAAGGTGCTTTTTATAGGGTACAAATGTTTGCCCTAAAAAGCACCTTAAAGATAAGACTTAAAAAAGTACTAAAACAATAAAAGACTAAAGTGACCCTTAAGGAATCAAGTTTGACCACAAGATACAAGGGTAAAAGGGGCATTCCCCTCCTTCACTTTTCTGCCTCACAGCTGGAAAGTCACAGCTGATAACTTCTCTTGACATTCTTCCACTAAGGTCCCTGAACTTTCAGCTTCTTACAGATTCGCCTTGGAAAAGTTCCAGTTTGGTCCTCAAACTTTCTAATTCATTCAATTTTACCCTGGAAAAGTTCTAGTTCAGACCTTCAAATTCCGACTTCTTTCACTTTTGCCCTGGAAAACTTCCATTTTGATCCTCGAACTTTCGGCTTCTTTCAATTTTGCCTTAGAAAAGTTCCCAAATTGTCCATAAACTTCCAAAACTATTCAATTGCGTCCTGAAGTGAGACCTAAAGCAAAACAAAGGAAAAGCAATGATTAATTATGAATTTAAGCAAATAAATAAGTATAAAAGGAGGCTAAAATAGGGAAAAATATATATATAATTCTCACACATCAATGACGATGATGGTGAAAAAGTACTAGAGATGAGGTCTCCTGGATGTTTTCCGATTATAATTTCGAGCGCCAGCACACCAAAACTATAGACGTCACATTTTTCATCGACCTTCATTGTAAATGCTAATTCTACAAAAGAATAAATTAAAACGCAGCATCAAAGATTGCAATCAAGTCGCAAGAAATTTTTAGTAATATAAGTAATAAACAAACAAAACTTTGGAATGTACCTGGTGCGATATACCCAAATGTGCCTGCAAATGATGTCCAGTTTGAGGAGTCTGGCATCAACAGTCTGGCTGTGCCAAAATCAGAAACATGAGCCTCAAACTCTAAATCCAACAACACATTATTACTTGTAATGTCTCGGTGAATAATTGGAGGATCGCAATCATAGTGCAGATATGATAATGCATTAGCTATTCCTTCAACGATATTCAACCTTTTAATCCAGTCCAACTCCTTAGCTTCTTCCCCATCACTTAACATCTTTCTCAAACTTCCTCTCTCAATGAAGTCATAGACCAAAAACGAGTGATTGGGATGTTAACAAAACCCGTATAGTTTAACAATATTCCGATGACGTATGTTTGTCAATGCATCAATTTCACTTGCAAATGCTTTGAAATGATTTTGGGGCTCGCGAATTTTCTTCACAGCAACTACTCGATTCGGTGATACCAGAGCTTTGTAGACAATTCCATAGCCTCCTTCCCCGATGCAATATCTTGAATTGAATCCTTCAGTAACCTCAACAATGTTTTCATATTGCAGATCCCGATCTTGTCCCAAAATGTTATGATTTACTTCACCACCTGGCTGAGTCTTTTTGCTTCTAATTCTACGGTAGAGAAGGAACCACCCCATAAACAAGAAAAACAATATCAATAGACCACCAAAAACAACAAGAGCAATTAATCTTTCATCCTTCTTGTTCACTGTTTGAGAAGGGCACAACTTTAGCCTTGTATTATTGCCACATAGATCTTTGTTGTTTGCAAGTCGTTCGAGTGGAGCCTCATGAAAAGCTTTAGTGTTTGGAATTTGCCCTTCCAACTCGTTCCATGATATGTCCACATTTGTCAAGCTTAATAATTTTTCAAAAGATTTTGGAATCAAACCTGATAGCAAATTGTGGGATATATTCAACACCTCTAATCTTCGTAACTCCCCGAACTGTTCTGGGATGTTATCTGCCAACTGATTTTTACTGAGGTCAATACTTTGTAGAGAGCTTAATTTGCTCAACCCCGATGGCATTCTCTTCGTTAAGCTGTTCATGCTAATATTTAAAACTATTAGTTTTGAACACCCTCCAAGTTCCTCCGGCATTGCTCCGCTAAGGTTGTTGGCAGCTAAGTTAAGGTATGCAAGATTAGATAGCATTCCTATTTCTTTAGGAATGACACCGGAAAGCTTGTTACCATCAAGAATAACGTTTACCAACTTGTTTAGCTTTCCCAATTCCTTTGGGATGGTCCATTCAAGCTGATTTGATGAGAGCTCTATCCATTGTAATTGAGGTACTTTTGCAATTTCTGATGGTATTACGCCGGTGATATTATTATTTGAGATTTTTAATGTTGATAAATTGAGAAAAGTTTCCCATTTCCATGAAAGCTCTCCGTAGAATTTGTTGTAACTCAACTCCAGGTAGTTTAAGTGAGGAAATATTCCAAAATTTCCAGATATATTTCCAGTTAATTGATTATTCTGGAGTCTAAGTCTGAGTAAACTACTGCAATTTTCAGGCTATTCGGGATAGGCCCACTGAAATAATTGTTATTTGCTGAAAAAAATTTAAGTCTCCTGCTAAGGCATATGCCTTCTGTTAACTCTCCAGTGAATTTGTTGTCGTATATTTGCAATATGGTTAAGGCATCAAGTTTATTTATCTCCAAGGGAAGAACTCCAGAAAATTGATTGGAAGAAAGAACAAGACTTCCTAGAGATTTCAACAATCCAATTTCTTGGGGAATGAAACCAGAGAGTTTATTGGAAAGAAGATGAAGAACGGACAAGTTTGTCAAGTTTCCTATAGAACTTGGAATCGGACCAACAAGTTCATTGGATGACAATTGAAGATCTGTAAGAGATATTAACAATCCAATTTCTTGTGGAATGAAACCAGAGAGTTGATTGGAATGAAGATAAAGAACGGACAAGTTTCTCATGTTTCCTATAGAACTTGGAATCGGACCAGAAAGTTGATTGGCACCAAGATGAAAAATTGATAATGTTGTTAAATTTCCTAAAGAAGCTGGAATATTTCCTATGAGATTATTATATGTCAATCCAAGAAAAGTGATGGATTTCAACATCCCAATTTCTTGTGGAATGAAACCAGAGAGTTGATTGGAATGAAGATAAAGAACGGACAAGTTTGTCAAGTTTCCTATAGAACTTGGAATCGGACCAGCAAGATCATTGAATGACAATTGAAGATTTGTAAGAGATATTAACAATCCAATTTCTTGGGGAATGAAACCAGAGAGTTGATTGGCACCAAGATAACAAAGTGATAATGTTGTTAAATTTCCTAAAGAAGCGGGAATAGTACCTATGAGATTATTATATGTCGATCCAAGAATAGTGATGGATTTCAACATCCCAATTTCATGAGGTATGGAACCTGAAAGATGATTTCTATGTAGATAAAGAACTGATAAGCTGCTTAAATTTCCTAGAGATATAGGAATAGTTCCATTGAGATCATTCATGGCTAAATCAAGAACACTGAGAGAATTCAAAGTTCCAATATCGTTAGGAATGGAACCAGAGATATCATTTGAAGACAAGTCTAGGACTTGGAGGTTAGAAAGAATACCAAGTTGGGAAGGAATGTTGCCATGGAAAGAGTTGTTGCTAAGATTGAGCTCCTTAAGATTCGGAAAAGACGAGAAGTTGAGAGTATGAAGCGTACCTTTCAAACCATAACCCGAAAGGCTGATATTTATGACGGTTCCGTTATGATCACAGGAAATGTCGGACCAGTTGCAAGGAGAAGTAGATAGAGACCAGGAAGCTAAGAGAGAATTACGGGTTTGATTAACGAATTGAAGAGTAGTTTTCCACCTCAAAAGAGATTCAGCTTCCTCATTAACAAGTAAAGAAGCAGAAAAAGCAAGAAACGAAAGGACACAAGAAAATAGAGTGATTTGTGTAAAAACATGGCTTTTTTGGAGATTAATTAATGGATGGCTTCTGGAATTAAGTTAATTATATAGCTAAGTGAGAAGACAAATTGTACAAAAGTTGAAGCTCCACCCAAACGAAGATAACATGGTCCAGCCAAGTTGAATCTCCAATTGGTGGTGTTATGAGAAGGGCTTGATGATATGGCATTCGCTCAAACAATTACTTTTAAGCACTATTGTCAAACATTTTTATATAACTCAAAATACTCGTATGTATTTTCGGGTTGGTTCCAAAAGACAAGTTCGGATTCCTAGACGCTTTTCTCTTGACTTGATTTTCTTTTATTTTTTTCTCTTTTCCTTATAGTTTCTTTTTAGTTATTTTTTCTTTTCTTTTGTATTTTTTGGGTTTGGGTTTCTCCCTATCCCGTTTTTAACTAAAAACAACTAATATTTAATTTAAAAAGTAAATTATGAAATAATTTTTTTATGAAGATAATGGTAACATTTGAAAGGTGCTCTAGTTTTTTAAAAAAAGCTAGATAATGGTGATGTAAAGCAGAGAAACAGTATAAAATATAATGATTTTTTTTACTTTTTCCATTTAAGATTGGATGCACAATTAATTGATGGTGGTCTCCTGTCAATCACCCTCATGCTTCCCCTTTGCAATTAAATTAGGATAAATCATTGGAAAATGCCTCTTTCAGTCCCCGTACTATTGAGAATCCTCCTACCAATCCTCTTCCTAGTAATAATAGAATCTTTAATCCTAGGAGAAATAATCAGGCACCTTCCTAGGAGAAATACACACATTGGAATGATATCTCCTTATGAGAATGAGAAGTACTCAGGCACCTTTCAAGGAGAACTGTAACTATCTTTTATATAACACTATTTAAGCGTAACATATAACTTCTTTATGAACCACACCCGGAGTGAGGGGATTTTCCGTTGTTATTGACTCATGTAAACGCAATGTTCGGCATGTGGGATAAAATACCTCTTGAAAAACTGAGCTTTTTATTATGTCCTTTCTTCTCCAGTTTGAAGATCATCAAGGTCATACATAGCATTGCAATATTTTTAGAACATTCTCGTTGGATTCGCTTTCCTCGTGGACTGACTTCTATCCTTAAATTTGAAGTAGCCAGGAAGGATTCACGGAGAGCAATACAGTTGGTCAAATTATGTGATTGAGGTCAAAATAAAGCATGATGAGTCAATGAGAGTCCTCGAATGGTATATCTTTTCGTAGTTTATAACATTGAAAGCAGGTATGAATAAATTCTTCTATTTCAGTCAATGAGAGTCCTCCAATGCTTGTTGACATTCCATTTTCTCTCTTTTTCTGGCTTAGAATATTGATGGGGTGCTATTAAGGCAACTATTCGTATCGATACAATTACGAAAACGAAAAATAAACAAAACACGCAAGAATTGTTTACTCAGTTCGCCACTCAATGTGAATCACTACGTTTAGAGACACTAAAACTCTATTCTTTTTGTCTAATCAGTAATTTATTTTATTTCAGTTCAGTAGTATTCAGTTCATATCAGCTCACTAACTTTCCTTCAATCAATACACTTCAATAAATTCAATTCAATTCATTTCAGTTCAGTCATAAAGAGGGTCTAAAGCCAAGATATTTTACTATACGCGCCCCCAAAAACGGTGGGTGGCGAGGCGTGCTCACTTTTCGTTTTTTTAATGCGTGAAAAAGACTAAGTCTTATTCACAATTCGTAGAGCCACCATCAATCAGCTTTGGTAAGTATGATTGAATCAACATTTAAAATTAATTTGAGTTTATTTGTTGAATAAGTGCTATCTAAGTTCTTTTATGATTATTTATCTTGGAACGCTTGTTAGAACCTGAGTATATGCTTCTTTTCCGTGTACCCTGGGTAGATGACAGCGGCGAGACATCGTAAACCGGGTGTTTTGAGTACATTTTAACCAGTCGTTGGGTCCGTATAGGGGTGGAATTCGTTTTCATCCTTCAATGAATTTGAGTATTGCTAAATTTCTTTCTTTTGAACATGTATTCTTTGTTGGCTCTCTATGAAACTCTTGACTTTTTTGCTTTCAAATTCATGTTGAATCTCAACCTATGTCTGTCCCTTTTCTTCTTTGTAGCATGCCATTCTGAATTATGGTTGCCTATAAAGTTGATATTTATTAGGATTGAGCAGTTTTAAATGTACTGTCAAAAACATTGGAATTTCACCAATTGGTTGTAGCCCAATTGGTACACTCACCAATGTGTGAGTGGGGAGATCAGGGTCCGAATCGTGCTGCTTACAATTTATCAAAAAAAGTAAAATAAATTAGAATTTCAGGGCATTAAATGTCAAAATCGTTGAATTTGTTCAAAGTTTCAATATTGATTTTCTCTATACCTGAATTTATTTCAAGGTCTTTATGAGAAAATCTGATGCTTATGCAGTTCAATTAAGGTTGGTTGGTCTGAATTTGCATTATTTTGGATTTCTTGTTTCTAACTTATCCTTCTTTTGCTAATATGGTGATGAATTCATGTTTATTAAGGTTTAAGTTTGCTTTATTTTTGTTGTTGTTGTGACTTATTATTTTCCTTTATGTAATATAAAAGACCTTGGTTGTTACTCAGCTCCCCTCTCTTTTAACTTGTAGAGCTAAGAGAATTTGTCTATCTTCTAACTAGAGCAGCCCGAAAAGGCGGAACCTTATCGATGATGAAACTACGACTTCCCCAACAGTAGTAGAAACTCTGATAGACTACATCACCATATTTGATCCTTGAATGTTTCTTTATTTGTCCAAAATTCAACAACAAAAGAAATAATAAATTCTTATGCTTCTAGTTAATCATTTATTCAACTAAAGTATTTTCTTATTTTGTATTCCTTTTTCAAAGATCAATTCATGGCTGAAAAAGAAAGTCTAAAATAAAACTTCAATTTAAGAGCTCCAACTAAAACATATTCCCTATATGTTATGAATTTTGTCTTTCAATAATCACTGTGCTTGCAAACCTAAATACTGATGCCGAAATACTCTATCAAAATTTCTAGAACCAAAATCATCATATCCAGACAACTCTTTAATTAACATGATAGCAACAAATTGACAAAAAATATATCTATGAGATCAAAATCTCGAATAATCAATTAGCAAAATATGAACATAATTCCACCCAGATATTACCCCTTCACATATTTATCTAACACGCAAAATATACCTTTTAGGCATCAAACAATTTCTTTCAATTTTCATTTTTTCTTTCGAATACAAGAGTATATCGAGAGACTTACCTTAATGACGCTAAGTTTTCTTTCGTTTGCTTAGCCGGCCAGATTCTGTTTTCGTGTAGTTTGCTCAGGCGGTTAGGGTTTCGTGCTAATAACGTGTTGTGAATAAGCAGAGTGAGCTAGGTTTCAGTGTTGTCTCACACACACACACCATAAACTTAATTATACAATGATGAATCTGGTGAAGCGAAGATCAAGTTCATCATGGGGATTTCTAAGATCTCATATTGTTGCAAGTGGTTCCTTCTCTTCCTCTGCCGAGGATGAGACCCCTCACCAGAGATTCCCCTTCCTTTGGAGGATACAGCATATTTTTGAAACTATGGTATGAGGCTACATCTCTAATCTCAATTATTGCAAATTAAGCTTCTTTTCCGCTTCATACCTGATTCTTGGTTTTTCACAGGATCCTGAGAGTTTGAGGAGGGAGAGGTTTCAATCACTTTACGATCGCCCCCAATCTTTAAAATTAGAACCTCAGCACGTCGTTCTCGACACTTTTCATAAAATCCCCCAGAGTTTAAGAGACTTCCGAGCTTATGGTCTTCTTTCCGCTGTCCAATCACAGGCTTTTCATTTGAGATATGCTTACCAACTTAGAGACAGGGGAATCATAAAAGCTGATGAAATACCATTCAATGTTGCTTACCAACTTAGAGACAGGAGAATCGTAAACGATGATGAAATACTATTCAATGTTTCCCCGGAAGTTGATTGTCTCAAATTAGATTTGTTAATGCACAAGTCTAAACAACTGAATAAATACACTCCCACTTGCAACACCCGTTTATACGCTTATGCAGCCCTTTCCGATTTTGAGGGTATGGATCAATTCCTAACCAAGATGGAGTCTGATCCCCGAATCAAGACCAACTTCCATACTTATCTTATTGCAGCAAATGGTTTTCTCCAAGCTGGCCTTGCAGACCAAGCTGTTAAGATGATGACCAAATCCGAGAAGTTGCTCCATCAGTACCCACAAAGCTATTTTTTTGAATCCCTTCTCGTTTTCTACACTGAGATTATCATGGATAAAGCTCATGTGCATCGCGTTTGGAACTTATTCAAGGAGACTGGGAAACGGAGGTTTGATGCCTCATGCTATATGTGCATGATAAGTTCCTTACTCAAATTTGATGATTTGGATGGTGCTGAAAAACTCTTCGAGGAGTGGGATTTGTGGATGAGGACCGACTGCTCGTTTAAATACTTCGGTATCCGCATGCCCAATATGATTTTCGAGGCTTACTCTCGAAAAGGGCTATGGGAGAAAGCTGAGGCGTTCATGCTGGATAAGATACTTGAGAGCGAATACGAGCCTGATTCCGCCTCATGGGGCCATTTGGCAGCTGCATTTTTAGTTGCTGGTCAGCTAGCAAAAGCAATTGTATGCCTAAGCGAAGCTTTTTCTGTGAGCCCCGTGAGATGGGACCGGGATATTGACCCCATCAGTCTTCATACTATGTATCGTGTTTCAAGCAGTCGTTGTTATGGCAGCGGGGAGATGAGGCACGAGAAGTTCAACTAAGGCTTTGGGATTTGATTATGTCACATCCCCATTTCTTAGAAATTACGGGAGGTGTAGAACATGCCTTTGGAGGACAGCTGCTTCGGGAGGAGGAGGACATACAAGTAGAGTTTGGCAGCTTTACGGGCTTTGATTAGTTCCGGTTGCTTGATTTTAAAATTAAGGTTTAGTATTTTGTTGATCATGTTTTGAATAATTAATTGTGTGCTCTTTAATAATTTGTGTTTTGAACAATTTTTACTGGTAAAACATGTTTTGTTAGCTAGAATGTTTTCGTTCGTCTTTATGGTTTTGCATACTGAGAGAAAACAGGGAAGGATTTCTTTCTAAAAATTATGACATTCCTTGCATCACTTTCCCTACCAAAACCTCAAGGTTCTATTTTCCTACTTTGAATTTGATACTTATTATTTTCTTTATCTTTCACACAATGAACAAGACTATTACTTAACTGATAACTTTGCGACAGACAAAACTTGATTTATTTTCTTCTGTCTCAAGCTCGCAAAAGAGGAATCATCTGTCGTTTTTCTATCAGGTAACAACGATATCACTCCCTAGTACCTTACCTTGCCAGAGGTGGAAAATCACAACTATCTTTCATTTTCTGTTTTATTTGAAAATATTTCTGGATTTGGAGCTTGGTTTTTTCAAAATGCAAGCCGGATAGGGGGATGGATGAGTGCATCCAACTCGAGGATCAGATCCTTGATGAAGAATTTGATAATATTGGAGGAGGATGAGTAATGAATTGATGAATTTGGAGACTTTTGATGGGAAGTAGCTATTAGTCAGCTTAGGAGATTTGCTATTTCGTCGAACACTTAACTTTCGATTATGGGGTTTAGTGTATTTTACTGTTTAGGCTAAATACAAGAGTGCTCCTTGAACTTGGTCCGAAAAACCAATTGACCTCCTAAATTTTTGAGATATCGATCCCCCAAAACTCACTCTAAAATGATCTATTAATGGCCTTTTGAATTGTACTTGGTTCAAGTGATAAGAACTTCAACTTGCCCAAATCTCCTCTTGCTAATCTTGTCATATAAATAAATTGAAGGGATACTAAGACATCCTTAAAGTTCAGGCACCCAATCAGTTTTGAGGGCCAATTAAGTTCAGGTCCCATATGTATTCAACTTAGAATATGATTAAGAATACTGTTATCTTTTAATATTTATTACATTTTTATTTTAGAATATCATGTTGGGCTTCATATATTTTTGTTACTTTAATGCGCTTTGTGTTGCTTGGACACACACTTCCCCACCTAGGCTCCAGGACCCCGTGGTACCTTAGAATGCCATGCGCCTTTCATAACTATGAATACCACACTTGACTTTATTCTTTTCTATGTTTGCAGGGGTGACCCCGGGTACGAAGAATTCGCTTCGTATAACCATTTGCCATTGAACCTTCATCCCTTGAAGTAGGCCTTGGTAGAATAAAAAGTTTTCTGTGAAAGGCATGCCAAAAAGCTCTGATGATGGTTAGATTACATATCTCGTGGCTGATCACCAATGGCGTTGTTGATATTTCAGCTAACTGCAACCCAAGTTAGTCGTGAACGAATAAAACGGTACGGTACCCTTCTGATGATCGAAAAATTGGATGGTAGATAGGAGATCACAACTCTTAGTTGGATCTCAAGAATGGTGTCAATATTAGAAATGAAATGTCATTAATTATATGTCTAAATTAAGTCTGCGTGGCGAATGTCTAAAATCCCGTGTGGATAATATATAGAAGGTGAAATGGAGATCAATAGGTTCCGGTTCGATCTCACGTTCTTCAAACAAGTCCAAAACTGTACAACTTGTTTTTCATTACATGTTTATGAATAATCCTTGTGTTGAATATTGTTGGTTATGCTAATATGTAAAGTGATAGGCTATTTCCAGCCATATTTTTACCTTAATTGACATAGTAAAAGTCAATAATACCCCTACCCATATTTATCAAACCCAAACTAAACCAAACCATCTTCCACCCAAATTTGTTTAACCCAACCATAACACATTATCCGGCGAGCAAGGAACTCCGGCGACCACCAACTATTCCGGCAGTAAACCTTTTCCGGCGAAGAGATTTAACGTTTTCAAATCATGTCGGGAAGACAAAACAAGGAAAAAAGATCAAATCGGGGTAAAGCGCCTGAGGTAATACATGTTTCAATTGATTTTAGTATAGATTTGTTAAAAAATCCGACCAAAAAATCGATTATATGAAAAATCGGCGGCGGGAAACGGCGGGGCGCATGAATTTTCCGTCCGCCCATGAGGAGGGGCGTGATATTCATACGCCCCTCCACATGGGCGGACGCAGAAATCATGCGCCCCGCCGTGTGGAGGGGCGCAGAAACAATGCGTCCCGCCGCGTGGAGGGGCGCATGGTTTATCCGCTCCGCCGTGTGGGCGGGCGGAAAAACCATGCGCCCCTCCACGCGGCGGGGCGCAAATTTCATGAGTCTTTTTTTTTTTTTAATTTTTTTTTTTTTTAGTTTTGTCCTAACTCTAAATTATAATTAATTTAATATTAATTAAATTTATTTAGGTTAGCGAACCTAGATCAACCGTAGGAGGCAAATCCGTGCATTTAGCTAGACAGTTGCGTTTTTCTGAACCGACTAGCAGAATAGAGATCCCGATGTCGGATATAGTTCAGGAAATGTCTACTGCACGACATACAAAGAGGCGTCATATAGACTTTGATTCACGCCAGACATTACCCGTTAGACAGACTGGCCGTCAGATGCCAGAGTTGCACCCATCCCAGCAGACCCAGTTTGATATGTACAGAGATCCACCGTTTGATATGGGCGTATCCGGGGTTGGTTCAGATGCATCAGATACAGAGTCCGACGAGCTCGAGATTGATCATGATGGTTCATCCGATGAGTATGTGATGTCACCGGATCGCCAGTACGAGGACGTTGATTTCTCCCAGAGACGATTCACTCTGGCATCTGACAGCGCTGTAGGTTTTGGTGCTGCGGAGGGTTCTGCCCGTGGTATGGATTTTCGTAGTAGGGCATCTGGTATTGGGGAGGGTTCTGGTCAGGGTAGTCGGAGACCAGCTAGGCCGGAGAGGGAGGTCGGTACTGGTGCGGGGCATGGCAGTGTAGTGGAGGGTTCTAGCCAGAGTAGGCGGAGACCGGCTAGGTCAGGGAGGGATCTCGGTGTTGGTGCGAGTGAGATGGGGCCTGATACAGATCACATTGACCCGGATCCAGTCCATGCACCAGTCCATGCCACTGTACATGACGCTAGGAGGAGCGTGACTGGTAGATTTGTTGCTCAGTCAGGTAATATTATATACACTTTAACTAAATATATTTTTTATATTATTATATTATTATTTTTTAATATTTTTTTATATTTTTCAGTCGGTTCGAGAAAGGTTAGAGCTTCAGATGATGAGAGTTGGTTGGTGACTAGTCCAGTAGAGGGCGGCCCAGTAGACGGGACTGTTATTCCCAGTTTTTTGGGACACGTTGCTTCTAGATTGTGGACAGTTCAGCCGGAGAGACGGGGACTTTTGTCTACTGGGACAAGAAAGTCGATTTGTGACTATTTGAAAGTCTCTTTCGCAAAAGCTCCACCTGATGTTAGTATTTTTAATTAATTAATTTTCAGAAATTATTTATTTATATTTATTTTAATTGTTATTATTTATTTTATTTTATTTTTATAAATGTCAGATGAGCCAAATGTTGCTGAGGACAGGCCTATCACACCTTCCATTTATTTCTTTTGATCACATTGACCAGCCGTTGATATCTGCATTTGTTGATCGATGGCAGCCGGACACGAATTCGTTTCATATGCCATTCGGAGAGATCATGACTATCACATTGTTCGATGTGTATCATATTTTGCGCATTCCGGTGGATGGTGAGTTGGTTAGTGCTGCTCCAGATAGTGATAGGGTGCAGGATTTACTTCAGTTATTCTTCGACTGTGGGAGGAGAGATTTGGATGGTTTTTATCAGGGTGGAGGCGTGAAGAACGCCAAGTTGAGAGCGATGGTTGACGATGAGAGGTTGCCTAGCACGTTACGAGCTAGAGCATGGATGTGGCTTGCTATAGGGTCCACGTTGGTTGTGGACAAGAGTGGAGATAGGGTCAAGGGTACACTATTAGAGGAGTTGATTCGAGATGATCAGGAGGGCGCTGATGGAGTAAGCGGGTACTCGTGGGCATCTGCCACTTTAGCATACCTTTACCGGCAATTGGGGATAGCTAGCAGAGGAGATACTCGAACTATTGCTGGTTGTCTGACATTGTTGCAGGCATGGATATACGAGTACTTTCCGACCTTGCGTCCTGGTCGGGCCTCGGATATTGTGCATCCTAGTGGGGCACTGGCGAGCAGATGGGTTCCAGTGTTATCACAGAGGCTTGACAGATTAGAGACTCTACGAGTGCATTTGGATCGACTTTCGTCGTTTGAGGTACATATTTTTTGTCTACTTTTATTTTTTCAGATTTAATTTATTGACTTATATAAAACATTTAGGTATGTTGGACACCATACGGGCATGTGTCGGTTTCTCAGAGCCTCCGAGTGCAGTATGCTGGGTGGATTCGGTACCGGGATATATGTGAGCCATACATGCCAGACCGAGCAGTTCGTCAGATAGGCTACGTACAGCCGGTCCCTCGTGATATCCTTAGGCCTAATCGGGCCTGTAGACCGTGGAAATCGGTGGGTTACAAGATACATATGAATCTTGTACAAGTTGATGATCATTGGAGGAGGAACCACAGTGCCATTGACCCGAGGAGTCTAAGAAAGACGACGATAGTGGAGCCTGGAGCTTGTACCGACGATTACATAGATTGGTATACATCTCATTCGCACCCTATATTGTCTCGTGCTAGTCTTGACATGCCGACTGTTATCACCCGTGATAACACTGCATATGTAAGTCTTTATATTTTTTTACATATGCTTAATATATTAAATTTTTTACATATTATTATACTAACTAATTGTTTTGAACGACTTGTTTATTAGTGGGTTCATCAGATGGGGAAAATAGCTTATCGGGCGGTTTCAGCTGTGCCGGAGCCGGATCCACGTAGACAAGCATTAATAGCGGATTTGGAAGCGGTTGTAAGACAGTGGAGGTTGTCTGGTTGACTGTATGAATATTTGTTATGTTATGGAATTTTATGTTGTGGAATATTATGGAATTTTATGTTGTTGAATTTTATGTTGTGGAATTTTATGGAATTTTTTTTTACGTTATTTCAGATAAATTTGTCAATATCAAGTCAGATAACTGTTCTTTGACATGAAATAAAGTTACTAAAGTTCAAACTTTACACACATATCCACTCAAACACAAACTTTACACACATTTCTACTCAAATAACAACTTTACAATTTTTTTTTCTCTGGATTCAAATGTCGAACTACGTAATTATTCCGGATTCCATAGACAACAATGAACCAGAAACTCAAACTCAGGTACATAATCCGGTTTTAGTTTATAATAATTGGCATTTAAGCAAATATTTTAGAGACTCGTGAAAATTGAGCCCCTCCGGAGGGTGGGACTCATGATTATTGAGTCTCTCCACATGGTGGGACTCATGATTATTGAGTCCGACCACGTGGAGAGACTCAATAACCATGCGCCCCACCACGTGGAGAGACTCAATAATCATGAGTCCCACCAAGTGGAGAGACTCAAATTGCATGAGTCTGACCACATGGTGAGACTCAATTTGCACGAGCCATGCAAATATTTAAGATTAATAATTGTTTTTTAACATCTTTAGGAACCCTTGCAAGAAGAACCGAATAATGGCGACGATGTTGATTACAGTATGCACTTTATGACTGAAGAATTATTTCCGAAATATCATAACGCTCTAGCGTGGGTTCAAAAGAAAGCAATTTCTTTAAGATTTGAGCTTGTCGTATATTCTCATAAACCCGATGGGAGTAAATACTTGCGATGTGCACGGGGTGTGAAATACATAAAGAAGTTAAAAAATCCGGGAAAACCTATGAGGCAAAATACACATACTCAATATTGCGGATGCCTATTCAAAATCAGAATTGTACCGATGAGAGATGGAAGCGGTTGGGTGCCTGTTATATTACAAAATCATGTTCATGGATTACACAATCATGCATTGCCAGTATATCTAGAGGGTTATCGGCAAATCAGTAAACTAAGTCCTGGTTCAAAAGCAATTATCAAAAATATGCGGCACGCTCACGTGAAGCCGGCTTCGATGTTACACTCCATTCGGAAACACTTTCCAAACGACAATACCAACCAGAGGCAGGTGTACAACGAAATAGCAAAGCAAAGGGCTGAGTGTTTTGATAATAGATTGGTGTTGGGTCAGTTTTTTCATCAAGCTAAGGAAGCTGGATATTTTCATACCGAGAGATACGACCCGACGACAAACGCGTTGACTCATGTATTTATGTCTCATCCGGAGATGATAGCCATGGTTCAATCGTACCCGTATATAATTGGCATGGATTCTACCTGTTGGGCGATTTCCGCAAGTGTACGGAGTCACTCATGTAAAGTCCTTTTATTTTCTAATATAAAAAACCACATGTACTATTTTATCACAAGAAATTCCAAAGTTGTCCAAGTCTCAGTTCATTATTATAACTGCAAAATCTTGCATATTTGGGAGTTGATGTCTGTAAACTGGTTTTTCATTTTTGTTAACAAACAACATTTGAAGACTATAAGGAGAGACAAGGCAGAGCTATGTAAAAATAAAAAACGACGATGCATAGTATTACCTTTAACCGTCTAAACATTGCTGCAGAGTTACTCCAAGTGCCGTCGATTAAGACAAAATTCAGAGTTTTGTCTTCATTTGTCTGTAGAGTAGAATAAATATTAGTATTATCACCTAGTTGAGTTGAAAGACAAGATGCAGGTCCAAACAGAGAAGGCTGATAAACCATCGCAAATTTTGAGGCATAACTCATAAGCATGACTAGTAAGCTGCCACACTACTGCTGTCTTTTTTTTTTTGCGGGGGATATCGACGCATTTATGGTAAAATTCCAAACTATTTCCCGTTTTACGTTTTCTTTTGATAATATTCCAAGAGCTGTGACATTTTTTGACCAAAAAGCCTATAGAAAAGGTGGAGTAGTGCATCTGCTGATCATAGTGACAAGTTTAGAAAGTCAATAGGTGGCTTCAAGCAACTTCAGGGGTAAATAGAATGTTTCCAGGATATAGGGTGGCCATACAGAAAGCTTTTATTCTACCAAGGCCTACTTCAAGGGATGAAGGTTCAATGGCAAATGTTATACGAAGCCAATTCTTCGTACCCAGGGTCACCCCTGCAGACATATAAGAATAAAAATAAGGTAAGTCAAGTGTGGTATTCATAGTTATGAAAGGCGCATGGCATTCTAAGGTACCACGTACGGGGTCCTTGAGCTCTAAAATGATTATCTGCCTGAATTTCAAGGGGCATATCAGAATGATTTTCTGAAGAATATCAGTCACAAACCTGAATGAAAGTAGCTGGATCAGAGGAGATGTTGAGACAGTTAATTATTGAATTAATAACCTTATGAGAACAAATCACCAAAATAAAATGTCAAGCCAAATAGCAATTGTTAGAACTTGATAACAGCAGGCTTGATACATGGTACAGGAAATTAATTAGACGCAATCGCAAGAATTGGAGAATTATTTGACTTGATTACAGGCAAAGAGAATTCATTAGTACTCGGCTAGTTGGTATAAGAAATCTCATCCTTAACTCAAGTCTCTTAACTCTAAAATATCGTAAGAGTCAGATAACACCCAGAGCTCACACAAGCATGCATATCCAAAGAGCACAATCTATAAACCTCCAAATGCAAATAAATAATAAACATATAACCCTTACTTATACAGGCCAGGCCTAAAAGGATAACCAGTTTTCTTGTAATATTCATTTAAGAGGAAGTAATCAAATTCTATTCTAATTACAATTAAATCTCGGTAAAGTAATGTTCGATAAAGTAATAACCTCGTTTAAGTAATAAATTTCGTCGGTCCCAACTTGGATCAATGTAGTAAAATAATATTCTCGCTAAAAGCATAAGATAATAAAAAATTAGAAAGTCCTGAAGAGCCCAAGTAATATGTGAAATAATAATTTCAGAATTATGCATAAATATATAATATGTATGAGTTACAAAATTCAATTTTTCAGAATATGAATATATACTATCTTCTTTCTTCTTTCCACCAGAACTAAAATTAACATCATCCTTGACTTTACGTAAAGTAAAACAACTCTTGATATGTTTTGCTCATGTTGTAACAAGTTATTGTTTGAACTGCTTTCTTTGATGACACACTTGAGATGAGATTTTTATCATCCGGTTCAGGATCAGTCTTTCACCAATGTTCATTACAGACTCAAAAATTTGTTCATCCGTAGGTGATTCTATTGCTATTGTCCGGTTTAGGACTAGTCTCTTCATCTGTGTTCATTATCGATAAAGTATTAAATTTGGTAAAGTAATATTTTTTTTCCGGTCCCAAGAGTATTACTTTAAAGAGGTTTAAGTGTATGTGTCGAATGAACAGGGTACAAAATATTGTAATCAGATATATACTCAAGGACGTGTTCTCTTCTAAAAGAACCATTTAACTTAAAAACTTAAGCTAATAGATAAGGGGGGTGTTTGGCAAAGAGCTTTTTGGACTAAAAAGAGCTTTTTGAGCTCAATTAGCCTTATTAGGGATGGCAACGGGTAGGGTACCCGCGGGTAATGCCCTTCCCATACCCGTACCCATTAATTTTGGCACTTTCCGTGCCCGTCTCATTACCCTAACGGGTACACTTTTGCAATCTCATACCCTAACCCGTGTAAATAGCGGGTACCCACGGGTATCCATACCCGTTCATGCATAATATAGCTAACCATATTTTCTTTTTAAAAAACATCTAATCGATACATAAATTTAAAAGTAATCCCAAATTATTTAATAATGGATTTATTTGCAATGAACTGATCCAAATAATGGGCCATTATTATAAACTTAAACAAATTTTATTGAGTTATATTTATATGTTTATATATTATGTATATTTTTTAATAAGACGGGACGGGTACGGGTACCCATTACCCATTACCCTCAAAAATATATCACGGGTACCGGGTAACCTAGGGGGTAATTCCACACCCGTCACGGGTATTGTTTTAAATCTCATCCCCGTCCCATACCCTTTTAGACCGGGTATGGGTAAACCCATTAGGGACGGGTAGTGCCAGGTACCCGCGGGTTGGGTACTCATTGTCATCCCTAAGCCTTATGGGCAATTTTAATGGTGTTTGGCAAATAGCTTTTTGGGAGAGCCTTTTGAGCCTAAAAAGCTTTTTTTAAAAAAGCTTCTAAATAGAGCTTTTTGAGTTAGCTTTTTCCACTATTTTTTGTAAATGGCTAAAATTTTCTCATTTATCCTTTTAATTTTACAAATTCTCTCCTCTCATTTACCCTTTTAATTTTACATGGTTCTCGAAGTTACTTGATTTAATATTTTTTAACAACTTCTATTTATGACTTTTTTTTTAAAAAAAAAAAACATGTATTAATATTTTGTTTATGGATTAATGATGTATTAATTATTGACTCCATTATTCATTATTATTTAGCACCTTTAATTGACTAATTTCAGCCTAAAGTAATTGTTTTTATATATTTCTATTGTTGATTTTAGTTATATATAGGTAGTGGAGTATGACATGGTGATGACATCATTTTGAGAAGAATAAAGCCAAACAGCCATGCAGAAATAGCCAATTCCATGCAGAAACATCCAAGAAGAGTAAGAAGTAGCGCATGTGATGGAGAGAGAGGGAGATGACCGTGGGAAGAGAGTTAGTGTGGAGCAAAACTGAAGTGTTGACTCAGAAATTCATCAAACAACTCAAGCATCTTTGACTTTCTATTATTTTATTCCAGAACAGTCCGTTCTTGTGAGTTTAGTAGCATAACTTAGGTTTTTGTTGTTTTGTGCACTTTGAATCTTTCAATACTGGGTTGGGAGACATGTTTGAAAATCATGTTTGAAAATCCCCCATACTCGGTCATCTCTTCTAAAGTACTCTATCAGTCACGAAGTGTTTAGTTTTAGTTGTTCTTTTGTTTTTAAGGCTATCACTCAACATGATGAGTGAGTACTCCTCCTTAGTCAAGTCCGGTTAGTCAATGCTGACAATGTATGTGTGTTTTCGTAAAGATTAATGAATGTTATTTTCATAATTGGGTGTCTAAAGATCGGTTTATCTTCACTTAGTATCATTATGCATGCAAGATCATGGTTCGGAGACGCAATTGGTCTTAGTATCAAGGGTTTCATGTTTATTGGAATGCTACTCGAGTTGATGCAAGAAAGAACCCACTTGGAAGACGTTTTAAGTGTTAGTACATCTTAGAATCTTGAGAACACACGAGAGTTGACTCAAGTGAGATGCATAGTAGAGACCTTGACCCAATTCACATAACATTCAATTAAAGTTAGGATAAACATACATGCAATTGCTGGTTAGTACTGTACCAGGCTTGTCTCCTTCAAACCATTAAATATAATCTTTAAATTCTTGCTTTATAACTGTGACAATTACAAACAACCTCAAAATTATATGAAACAAACTGTTCTGAAGAAGAACAAGCTGTTCCTTTGAAAATCTTTAATACACTTAACTTACTCTTTGTGGGAACGACACTTGTATGCTTCCACTTCTACTATCTGACCTAGTGCACTTGCTAGTAAAGTCTAAAAGGTAGCCAACATTATGTAACTTTATTATTATTTGAAATGTGGTTTGTAAGCTATGATTATGTAATTTAATATGAATTGATTATC
Organism: Euphorbia peplus; assembly: GCA_028411795.1. NCBI lineage: Eukaryota > Viridiplantae > Streptophyta > Magnoliopsida > Malpighiales > Euphorbiaceae > Euphorbia > Euphorbia peplus. Next base: position 2,248,388 of record CP110841.1, read on the forward strand.
TATATCCTATTTTTTCTTTTCTTTTTCTATATTATTAAAGACTTTATAATATTTGTTAAGTTTTTAACTACATATATCTTAATTGTCATTTACAAACAGCTAAATTTTACCAAACATGTTTACAAACAGCTAGTCAAAACAACTAATGCAAAAAGGTAAACAGCTAACAACTAATTCAAACAGCTAATCGCTAACAGGTAACAACTCGTTCCCAAACAAGGCCAAGGTTTCAAGAACTGTTTTTGTAATCCCCGCATAAGAATGGCCCTTGAACTTGAAGAAGTTCTGACACCGAGCTAAAAAACCATTTTAACGAAAAGCTTAAATCTAATAATTAAAGTTCCAACTTCCAAGATCAAATTATATTTATCCCGAGGTGTATTTGAACAAGTACTTAAGAGAAACCCCTTATAACATATGGAGACCAAGTAAACCTGGAACAACAGAAACATGTTGTGATATCGAATTAGTGTGAAGAAAATAAAAACATTAGATCCTGCAATATAATGTGCAACAAATATCCATATGATTCAACAGTGCATATAAGTCTCTCTTATAACCCAATATTCAGGCGACCCTTTCCCCGATATAAACAAAGGCTTGACTCACCCCAAAAGTGCTTCACAGCAGCTAAAAAAAACCCCCCAAAATGAGAGAAAAAAAACCAAAACTAATCCGAAGCTTTGTCAGCTCTGCTTCCTTCTCTCTCTTCACTATCTTCACAGATTATCCAATCGTTTCCTTATGCGATCAACGCATTCTCTATTTCGAATTTGAGAATACATATAGTGTAGAGTTTGGAAATCTTTGAAACCGGTAGCTTTTTGCTCACTTTTCTCTAAAGTAGATAAGGACTTAAGGTGAAGCCCCGCCTTAAAGTAAGCATTGGCAGCTGCAAAGTAGCTCAAAAAATGCATTTCGGTATACTCGGCCAAATTCAAAAGTTTATCGATGGATGGAATATCTCCTTGCCACGAATAAAAATTGAAGACAGTGGTGTAAGTAAATTTAGAAAACTTGAGCTCCATCCACCTCATTGCATCGAGGTAAGACTTAAACTTCGAAGCATCTCGTTGATGATAGTAGAGAATTAGAATTCGGGTATATAGAAAACTCAATTGTGCTTTCCCAAATCAATGTTTCAAAATCCAGAATTTTGCCTTGTAGAAAAGAAATTCGGCTTCTTCACGATTCTTATTGTTAACATTGGCATTGGATAGAGAGAGTATAACATCCAAATAGCAAGGATGATTTGGGTTGATATCTTTGAAAATCTTGTTGGCTTCTCCTACGCCATATACAAGAGAGATTAGTTGCACTCTCACCGAAAAATCCACAGGAAGTAATTGAGAACGGTGTCTCTGCCTCTAGATAGACTTAGGTAACTTATGTTAGACTAGCCACCCAACTTAAAACTTGATTCGTACTAAAACATGAGGTAAAGCCAGCCCAACATCTCAATGTCTATGACACAAATATTGGTCGTGTTTGCGTTTTTCTCGTAGATTTAGACTCAATATCGGTTCTCCTTAAAACATTATGAACAACCTCTAAAATGCTAATAAATTCGAGCATATACATCTATCATGCATATAAAAAGGAAGTAGGTTCAACTAGTGCCGATCCAGAGGTTTCTACGGCCTAGGGGCAGAGACCTAAATATAGGCCATCATAAACAAATACAAGTAAAATTTATCATACTTACAAAATGAATAAATGAAAATATTTCACAACAAATGTTTTATTTGACTACCGAGTTTTTTCTATACAACAGATCTATTCGAGAATTTTTAAAATGCAAAATAATTAATTATAGTGTATATATCGATATGTTTTAACATATTTCTCTTTGTATATAAAGTAGCAAAATGTCCCCTATGACATCGATGATATCAAATAAATTTTTCAACAATTTTAATTTTTTTTAACATATGTGATAGTCAATATCATAGTATACTCGAAGAGTAACGGAAATATTTGGATTTAATGATGATGTTTTGACAAACTTGAAGAGTTGACATCAAGTTATTTATTAAAATCTTTTGCAAGAGTTTCATTTTTTATTTATTATAATTTTTTTTTAATGAATATATGCAAAGAACTCAAATCACTCCAAATTTTTTGAATTACATGAAAACTCCGGATATGAGTGATGAAAAATTAAAAGAGTTCATGCATGTATGAGTGATACATATAAATTTGGCCCCTGCCCCTCCTGTCCATGCTCAGTGACGACCCTGACATGATTTAGAGTTGGAGTGTCGTTTTATTGGAATCGGCAGATGATTGGACTATAGATGAGAATGAGCGAACATGTAAGGTTGCGGGGGAAGGGGAGAGGTGGTGCTATTGGTTTGCAGGAGTGGACGAAAAGGATCAGCGTCAACAGGTTGAGGTTATTCGTGACGTTTCTTAAGGTTTACGGTAGTCCAACCTTGGAACTTAAAGATATATATATGCATGAGCTCTTTTAATATTTCATCACTCATCTCTGCTGATCAAATAAATTCGGTCCAATTCGATCAAAAACAGTTACAAATGTGAATATTTTTCTTTTAATATTATTTCTGATCGTTTTTCTTCAACATCTCTCCGATTGACTCTAGCAACGACTCTCCAATTACTTTAAGCAGAGTAGAATTAGGGTTAGACGGAGACTTACCCAAAGATTCTTCATCAATCTCCCTCGCCGGAGGAGGAGGACGAGATTCAGCGCTCAATTTAGCAAGCGTATGGGGTATCTCGTGTAGAGTAGGATTAGGGTTAGGCTCAGACTTACCCAAGGATTCTTTATCAATCTTCCTCGCCGGAGGAGGAGAAGGAGGACGAGATTCAGCGCTCAATTTAGCAAGCGTATGGCGTATCTCGTCCAAAAAATTCCGACGCATAGCTCGGCAGGCCTTCATGGAGAAGAATGTTAAGATTCTAAGGATCGCAGATAGAAATGGAGAATAGAGATTAAGAAATTTATTAATGCTCAAGTTGATGAATACAATCAATGGAATGACAGCTTATATAAGCTTCAATTTACAATCTCAGAATCTGTTATCTAACTAACTTTGACTAACTAACTAACAGAAGTTGACTGAATTAACTGCTCCTCTAACAGACTTGATTCTTCCCGCCAAAATACTGTTGACTGGAAGTCAGCTTGATGAACAACTTGAATTCTGGAATCTTCAGTTTACAGCAGCTTTAACACAACAACTTCAACAAAGAAGGAGAAGAGAAGAAAATGCGATTTTGCGTAGATTTACTCTGAATTTTGGGATTTAGGATTAATAAAAATGGAATGAAAGCATCGGTGAGTCCAAAATAACCAGATGAAACGCCCGGTTGGTTGCTTGCTCACACGGGTCTTGGCTTGTCTCCTACCAAACCGACCCAATTTGTTAAGGGTTAGTTACACAATTATCATGTTTGACTTAAATAAATACAATTTAACCACCCTATCCATTTTGATTATAGAAATGTCAAAAGAGAATGAAACTCATCATTTATTAATATTTTCCTTAAATGAATTTATACTATAATTATTTACATAATCTAACTATTTGTTAATATTTTCCTTAAATGAATTTATACTATAATAATTTACATAATCTAACTATCTAAATCTGAAGTTAAATTCCAATCTATATATACTTCTATCTGTATTTTTTTGTTTAAAGCATTTCTATTTATATTTCAAACCTAATTTTATAGTTGAGCAATAATTTTTATAAGGTCAAATTTAAACAAACTTTGGTTTGATATTCAATTTTGTTTAGACATTATAAATACATTCAAAGTTAAGGTTAAATGCTCATATGTAACTAAACCTTCCAACTCTATAGGACTTAAATCGAATAAAAAAATTTAAATAAGTAAACTTGGCATTACGTATGTTCGAACTAGATCCACCAACATTTACTAATATATAAAAGTGAATATTAGAAGTATATATTAAACTTGACATCTACTAATTCACCCTATCTAGTCTTTTTTTAACATTAAATAGTTAGTTTTAAGTATAACTTTCATTTTTTATTATTAGAAGTATATATCATACAGAACGACTTAATCCAATTGGGGTTAGGAATTGGGTTCGTTATGTTTCCGAAGACAACAAACAATAATATATTAAATAAACAATAATATATAAAATATTTCTATCTATTTCTTTAGACTCATAACTGTTATATTTCGGCATGAAATGTTGGTTCCTAACAAGGTCAGAATTACACCTGGAGGAGGGTGGATAAGTATTTTAAAAACTTAGAACAGAAAGTGACTTGAACTTTTGTAATCCAAATTGCTCAACCAGACACAGTCTTTCAGAAGAAGCTGTTCATAGGCAATTTGTGCTACTTTGTCAGCAAGTGACTCTTGAGCGACAGAGGCTTCTGAAAGTGTTTCAGAGGCTCTGGATAGTTTCAAGCTTCTAAAAAGTGTTTTGACCTTCCTAATGCACGTTTGATTATTGCCTTTCCAAACTCAATCAGTAATCAATACAAACAAGTAAATGGAAGAGACAGAGAGTAAGGAGGAAGGAAGCAAGACACAGAGATTTATACAGGTTCACAACAACATGTTGCTAGTCATGTCCCCAAGTACTACTTGAGTCTAATCAACTAGTGTGTATCTTTATGGCAGATACCAAAATCCTTTTACAATCCGCGTTTCCGAGCACTTCTCACCAAGAACACTCAGTTTCCCCCAACACCTAATCGCAAGCTGCTGCACCAACCTAGTAAAGATTAAAAGATTTTCACCCAAGTCTTATACCCTGACGTAAAGGAATTTTCAGCCAATCTAAACCTCACTTGGATTTCTCTCTTTCTAATTGAATATAAATCACATACACCAGTTTACAAATTTCTATTATGAACTTGTTTTCACTCAACTCGCATTACAACGACTAAGATTGCAGTGGGTGAATGATTGCTTATGAAAGCTAGTTTGAATCTTGCAATATCGCATGTATGCAAAAAGTGCACTACTTGCTTGTGTAGATTCTTCTTTTAAAGGGACTTTGGGAGATGACCGTTGTTGATTCGAAAATCAATCCCTTTGTAAAATGAAGAATATCGCTGTTAGACTCTGTTAGGCTCTCTTCTTCTCAAACGGTCATAAAGTACAAGATTAATCCTATTTTAATCTTGTCCAGCCAACTTAAATCCTTTTGTAATCTTGTAGATATTTAGGATAAAGTAGAAATTCCTTTTCTTCGCTTGGAAAGATGTTGATTTGATTGCCAAAGATACAATTTGAATTTTTGTACAGTTTTGGCGCGCCCTGCAACTACTTTTGTACTTTGCGCAGTGATCATTAAACGCACCAACAGGCTTTTGCATTTAATGCCTCAGGACAAACCAAATTGTCTTCTGATCGCAAATTGATCTTCTGATCTTCAATTATCTTCTAGTAGTCTTCTTCTTATCAATTTCCTTGGCGGTATCTTCAGCTCTTCTTGTTCTCCATCTTCTGATTTCAATTCACGCTGTCTCCTGAATGGTCATCTATTGAACTAAGTTTTCAACTTCCGAGATGTTTTCATTGTACAAGCTTGACTTGGTCTTTTGAGATGTCTGACTTCTGATGCTGAATTTCCTTTACTATAGCAGGCCTCTTCTGAGATTGATCTTCTAGACTTCTTTTCTTCTGAACTCCATAGGGTTCCTGTCCTCTGAATTCTTCTGGATGTTTGTCCTGTGACTTCTATCTTCTAAATTACATCAAGACTTCATCTTTTGAATTCAATTCAAGAACCTTGTCTTCTAAGAAAATTTGCGTGTGAGAGTGAGTCTTCCTGCTGAGAAGGACTTTTATACTATATGGACTTAAACAAAACTGTTAGTAACTTCAACAAAAAACATAAGACTTAGTAAAAAGCCCTAAAGTATTTTATCATCTTCTGAAATTTGTTAGCTCATAAAATACAACCAGGGTTCATCATTCTTCTCCCTTTTTTATGATAGCCAAACAAGGATCAAAGGGTGAAGTTAACTTAAAATACTTTAGAAAAAATTATGTTAACTCCCCCATAGTTTGTACATCTTACAAACTTGCTTCTGGATGATTAACTCCCCCATTCTGAAAGAATTGATGAACTCCTTTTTAGCCTGTTTTTATACTTAAGAAAACTCAAGTGTTTACTTGGTCAAATTTTCTAGTTAGCTCAAACAGTTAATCACAACAAGTAAGTGAACAAATAATAGCAAACATGAATATAAGATGACGTACTGTCATATTGCCTATTTTTGTTTTGAAACATCCGTATACAGTTAAACCTCGGTTAAATAATGTTCGATAAAGTAATAACCTCGCTTAAGTAATAAATTTCGTCGGTCCCAACTTGGGCCAATGTAGTAAAGTAATATTCTCGTTAAAAGCATAAGATAATAAAAAATTAGAAAGTCCTGAAACTATATATAATATGTATGAGTAAAATTCATTTTTTAAAAAATATGCATATATATAATATGTATGAGTAAAATTCATTTTTTAAAAAATATGAATATATAGTATTTTGTTTCTTCTTTCCACCAAAGCTGAAATTAACATCATTCTTGACTTTACGTAAAGCATAAATAACTTTTAGTATGTTTTGCTCGTGTTGTAACAAGTAATTGTTCAAAGTGTTGATTGTTTGAACTGCTTTCTTTGATGACACGCTTGGGATGACATTATTGTTGTCTAGTTTAGGATAAGTCTTTCACAAATGTTAATTACCGACTCAAAAATTTGTTCAACCGTATGTGATTCTATTGTTATTGTCCGGTAGGACCAGTCTCTTCATCAGTGTTCATTATCGATAAAGTAATAAATTCGGTAAAGTAATATTTTTTTCCCCATCCTAAGAGTATTACTTCAAAGTGATTTAACCGTACATTAATCACTGAGATCAGCAAAGTAGTCAAAAGACAAAAGACACTAAAGAACAGCTAGGTATCCTACCACTGGGTCTCCTATTATTAGAAGTGTATATTATATAGACAGACTTAATCGAATTGGGCTTGGGAGTTGTGCTCGTTATGTTTCCGGAGACAACAAACAATAATATATTAAATAAACAATAATATATAAAATATTTCAGTGGACAAAATACAACACAAATGTTATTTCAACTTTCTATATATTTTTTTCTAGACTCGTAACTGTTATCTTTCAGCATGAACATGCAGACTGGACATAACAATATCACAAAAATATTTTTTATGACAATATAGATGTCCTAAAAGTTAAAATATGTTACGTTAAAAATTTAAAAAATTGACATAAAAGACTAAAAGATTAATTACGTCAAAAGATGGGACCTGATAATATAATTTTGCAAATAGATGGACTAAACAATATATTATGTAAAAACTTGGAGATATTATATCTTCAACTTTTACATCACGTGATCCACGAAAAGTGAATGTTTTCTTTACTTGTCTAATTCACTCAAATCCAACAAAATTTCCATTCGTGGGTGATAATTGCTTGTTGCTTTTGCTAATCCATAATTATGAGGTTGCAATCCGCCTTGGAATAGAGCATTTCTATTGAGAAGAAGATGTTGAGGAGTGACTGTTGCCGCCACGAAAGCTACAAGTTTAGATAAGAGTTAGACGTGAAGTTAATTATCAAATAATAGCTGGAGAAGACAATTATAGAATTCATCGATGAAAATAACAAAGCATACCTTCATTGCAAGATTCAACACACCCAACAGCATCCATTGTAGTGATATATGTTGCATCATAACCTTTAGTTGTGGAAGCCTTTAGATCAACGGGACGTAGAATAGTGCAATGAAAACCTTCTCACGATCAAATAACATTAGGATTTGTGACCTCTCCATGAAACCTATAAAATGAAATATGCTCTTATAAGAAAGTCAATTAAAAAATCAAGTATACCATATATGATGTATGTTACGTGTAAATGAAAATGGATGCAAAAATTGAACCTGAAACTTAAAGAGGATCTACTCAGAAAACTAAGATAACAACTAATATGGTAAAATTACCAAAAGAGGCATACTTTGTTCGACCATCTCCTCCAGCATGGGAAGACATTTCCCGGAAAGGTCAGTAACATTGTCTTGAGAAATTTGTTGTAGCACCTGGACTTATCATATTCAAAAGATGCATGAGTGGATGTTCCGAACTAAACGTGCTTGCAAGTTTGATCTCATCTGGACTTGTTTTGTCTGTCAAGTAAAGTGTCACGAGCGGAGTAAAATTGCTATCAGCTGGCAATGCTTTCAATATAGATTCTCGGTGTTGTAATAGGTGGTCTCAAATTCAGCATTACAATTGCCCTTCTAATATGAAGCAACGTATTCCAAATATGAACCTGTGAGGCACAAGAAGTTCACCATCTCGAAGGTGAAGATGCCAACCGTCCGGTTGTGTAAGAGTGAGTTCATCTTTGATCGTGAAACTAAATAATGTTTCTATAACATAGGTACATTAATTGGCTCGTTTCAGCTTTAATTGGTCTTGTAAACATAATTTACGTTTCTATAACATAGGCGCACAAATTAGTTCGCTCGAATTGTTATTTCATCAAACAAACTAATTAATGCTGCTATAACATAGGTACATTAATCCGCTCATTTTAATTCTAAGGAATTTTATGTCAAGAAATGAAGTTTAAGAATCATTAATGTTAATAACAATGAGTCAATAACAGTCACTGGATGGCCTATTTTTTCATAGTTTATTATATTGAAGGCTGGTATTATTAATTTCTTCTATTTCAGTTCAAGATCATTTAAACGAATGCTAATGATGTTAGAATATATAAACTTGTTAGTTAATATTAATGTCTAAGAGTTACATGGATATATGGTATTAGAGCATCTCCAAGAGCCTCTTAGTTCTACTCCTAAAAATAATATAAATTATTTACTCTTAGTCAATTAGAGAGTATCTAAATTGTATTATCTCCAACAATACTCTTAATTTTAACTCCTAAAGTTTTTTTATAATTAGATTTAGTTTTTACTATTATGTTTGTTAATAGGTAGAGAGAGACTCTTAAAATTGAGGAGAGAGGGTATGACTCTTAGTGATTTAGGAGTAACTAGGAGGCTCTTGGAGTGAGATTTCTATCTAAACTCTTCAAATTTTAACTTAAGAGCTCAAATAGAGAGTCTCTTGGAGATGCTCTTAGGAGTTTATTAAAGTTACATGAGTTAATAGCTTTAAGTTATTAGGAGTTTATATAAGTTGACAGTTACTTTCATTAAAGTTACATTTAAGAGTTATACTTTCCTAGAACTATATATATGTGTTGTTTTGTTCTTCGATATCACAACCTCAAATAATAAGAAATATATTCAAGTTTCTCTCTCTACTATCATCTTTATATTTTTGTATATTCTTCCATTCTCTCCAACAAACGAAACTAAAATGCGAATTGAAACAAAAAAAGGTTATATATATAATATTGATGAATACACACAACAATCGTAAGAAAAGCAAAAAAAATAAAATCCTGAGATATTTGAATCGAAACAAAACGTTATAAATATAATATTGCCGACATTTGTTATTGTACTGTACGCCAAAGCTTAACCAAGTGTTGTGTCAAATAAGTGATGAGGACACTCTGGCAAGAGGACCAGGTCGCATATAGCACAGCAAAAGTAAATTATCGTATTCCACAGAGAATAAAAACGATCCACAGTTGTTCTATTGTTAAAGCACAGTCAACTTTCAGTTGGGTAACAAGTAAATGAGAGATTTTTACACTAATTCTAACAATGAATAGTAATAACGAGCAACTAGAACTAAGATGACTAAAATAAACAAGAATGAACTCCAATCACTTAAAGAACAGGCAGAGGCACAACCAGAACAGGCAAAAGTAATTGTTCTCTCTTTCAAACATACATGAAGTCTTGATTTCATAGATTTAGGGTCTCTTTCCTCTTTTTACACTCAAATCTGAAGTTACGTCATTGAGATCTATAGATGCATGATATCCGCGGTTTACTTCTAACATACATCTAAGCATTAGAGATAGGAAAACATTATAAATCAAAGAAATATAAACCCCTAACATGCTATACTCAGGTCTGATGTAATAACATGCATTAAATGGTAGATCCGTGTCATAACTTCGGAGATCTCCTAATTACTCCACTGATTACTAAGGTTAGCAAAGCCTTAGTTGCAATATTGCTCCATTTAATAATCAACAAGAATCTTCATGTCAAAAGAAAGAGAAATCGACTTACTTTCACCAGCTCTTTGGCTGGCCTTAGCCCGTAGACAGATTACTCACTCATCTCCCTGGTTGTTCTCGCAATAAATTCCATAGTCTTTAAAGCAAGCATTAAAGAAGAAGATGAATAAATGCAGTAGATTGAGGCTGGAAAATGAATTCCCAGAAAGTATCAAACTTGAATACAAGAGGAGAGAAGGAAGAACTATAACTACCTCTCTCTCTAAAAACTAAAGTTACACAAAAATTAAAAGTTAACTACAATAATACTACCGTCGTTTTTCACTCTGATCTAACCCCTTTATCTCCCCTAAACTCTGAACACAGCAGGAGGTCAAGCCCCCCTAGGAAAATAGAGAAGAAAAAATGAATGGACTAGATCAAAGCAAGTACAAGAAAGTACAACAGATGAACAGTGATTCAACTGTTCTCCTGCAGAAAAAGCAATAAAGCAAAAGTGCTTTATTCACTCCCTATCACTTCACCCCAAGTTGTCACTCAACATTTCAGATTAAACTTCAGTCCCACTTGCCAACTTGCCAACTTGCCAAACTTTATCTTTTCTCAAACAATCATCGATGACAGAAATACCCTTCAAGAAAATCCTTCACCCGGACAGCTGGAACAAGGCTGGAGAACAGCCAGAAGTGCTTGTTCTCTACAAACAGAACAATCTGCACAAGTCTTCAATAAATATCCCAATTAAGCTCAAATCTCCTTCTTTTAGGTCCTATCTTGATGAAATATACCCACAAATTATGAGTACATTCTGGACTCATCACCAAGCATAATACCATCAACCAAAATGTCTCCTAATTTTACTTCAGAGAACGGCTTTGTCAAAGGAACCCATTTAGCTACAACCAATTGCGATGAAACTTGTCTCATTGTTGGCCGAAATTCAGGATTTGTAGTCAGACATGCAAATGCAACTTCAACTACTTTCATCACTCCTTCAGCAGTTTTATTATGAGGGAACCCGAGGCGCTGGTCTATTATATCTTTCAGTAACGTTTGTTGCCAGTTTGTTGCATCTGATGTAGATGAAGATGATGGCGAAAAAGTACTGGAGATGAGGTCTCCTGGATGTTTTCCGATTATTATTTCGAGCGCCAACACACCAAAACTATAGACATCACATTTTTCATCGACCTTCATTGTAAATGCTAATTCTACAAAAGAATAAATCAAAACGCAGCATCAAAGTTTGCAATCAAGTCGCAAGAAAATTTTAGTACGAATATAAGTAATAAACAAACAAAACTTTGGAATGTACCTGGTGCGATATACCCAAATGTGCCTGCAAATGATGTCCAGTTTGAGGAATCTGGCATCAACAGTCTGGCTGTGCCAAAATCAGAAACATGAGCCTCAAACTCTAAATCCAACAACACATTATTACTTGTAATGTCTCGGTGAATAATTGGAGGATCGCAATCATAGTGCAGATATGATAATGCATTAGCTATTCCTTCAACGATATTCAACCTTTTAATCCAGTCCAACTCCTTAGCTTCTTCCCTATCACTTAACATCTTTCTCAAACTTCCTCTCTCAATGAAGTCATAGACCAAAAAGGAGTGATTGGGATGTGAACAAAACCCGTATAGTTTAACAATATTCCGATGACGTATGTTTGTCAATGCATCAATTTCACTTGCAAATGCTTTGAAATGATTTTGGGGCTCGCGAATTTTCTTCACAGCAACTACTCGATTTGGTGATACCAGAGCTTTGTAGACAATTCCATAACCTCCTTTCCCGATGCAATATCTTGAATTGAATCCTTCAGTAACCTCAACAATGTTTTCATATTGCAGAGCCCGATCTTGTCCCAAAATGTTATGATTTACTTCACCACCTAGCTGAGTCTTCTTGCTTCTAATTCTACGGTAGAGAAGGAACCACCCCATAAACAAGAAAAACAATAACAACAGACCACCAAAAACAACAAGAGCAATTAATCTTTCATCCTTCTTGTTCACTGTACGAGAAGGGCACAACTTTAGCCTCGTATTATTGCCACATAGATCTTTGTTGTTTGCAAGTCGTTCGAGTGGAGCCTCGTGAAAAGCTTTAGTGTTTGGAATTTGCGCTTCCAACTCGTTCCATGATATGTCCACATTTGTCAAGCTTAATAAATTTTCAAAAGATTTTGGAATCAAACCTGATAGCAAGTTGTGGGATATGTTCAACACCTCTAATCTTCGTAACTCCCCGAACTGTTCTGGGATGTTATCTGCCAACTGATTTTTACTGAGATCCATACTTTGTAGGGAGCTTAATTTGGTCAATCCCGATGGCATTCTTTTCGTTAAGCTGTTCATGCTAATATTTAAAACTATTAGTTTCGAACACCCTCCAAGTTCCTCCGGCATTGCTCCGCTAAGATTGTTGGCAGCTAAGTTAAGGTATGCAAGATTAGATAGCATTCCTATTTCTTTAGGAATGACACCGGAAAGCTTGTTAACATCAAGAATAACATTTACCAACTTGATTAGCTTTCCCAATTCCTTTGGGATGGTCCCTTCAAGCTGATTTGATGAGAGTTCTATCCATTGTAATTGAGGTGCTTTTGCAATTTCTGATGGTATTACGCCGGTGATATTGTTGTTTGAGATTTTTAAGGTTGATAAGTTGAGAAAAGTTTCCCATTTCCATGAAAGCTCTCCGTAGAATTTGTTGTAACTCAACTCCAGGTAGTTCAGGTAAGGAAATATTGCAAAATTTTCAGATATATTTCCTGTTAATTGATTATTTTCGAGTCTAAGTCTGACTAAACTACTGCAATTTCTCAAGCTATTCGGGATAGACCCACTCAAATAATTATTATATGCTGCAAAATATTGAAGCCTCCCACTAAGGCATATGCCTTCTGTTAACTCTCCAGTGAATTGGTTGTCGAATATTTGCAATATGGTTAAGGCATCAAATTTATTTATCTCCGAGGGAAGAACTCCAGAAAACTGATTGGAAGAAAGACCAAGAGAGGACAAGTTTGTCAAGTTTGCTATAGAACTTGGAATTGGAGCTGTGAAACTATTTTTTGACAATTCAAGAATTCTTAGAGATGCCAACATTCCAATCTCAGGAGGTATAGAACCAGAAAGTTGATTGGAATAAAGACCAAGAACGGACAAGTTTGTCAAGTTTCCTATAGAACTTGGAATAGGACCAGTGAAACTACTCATTGACAATTCAAGATTCATGAGAGATGTTAACAATCCAATTTCTTGCGGAATGAAACCAGAGAGTAGTTGATTGGAATGAAGATAAAGAACGGACAAGTTTGTCAAGTTTCCGACAGAACTTGGAATCGGACCAGCAAGATCATTGAATGACAATTGAAGATCTGTAAGAGATATTAACATTCCAATTTCTTGGGGAATGAAACCAGAGAGTTGATTGTTAGAAAGATAAAGAAGTGATATTGTTGTTAAATTTCCTAAAGAAGCTGGAATAGTACCTATGAGATTATTATATGACAATGTAAGAATAGTAATGGATTTCAACATCCCAAGTTCATGAGGTATGGAACCTGAAAGATGATTTCTATGTATATAAAGAACTGATAAGCTGCTTAAATTTCCTAGAGATATAGGAATAGTTCCATTGAGATCATTGTTGCCTAAATCAAGAACACTGAGAGAATTCAGAGTTCCAATATCGCTAGGAATGGAACTAGAGATATCATTTGAAGACAAGTCTAGGACTTGGAGGTTAGAAAGAATACCAAGTTGGTAAGGAACGTTGCCATGGAAAGAGTTGTTGCTAAGATTGAGCTCCTTAAGATTCGGAAAAAACGAGAAGTTGAGACTATGAAGCGTACCTTTCAAACCATAACCGGAAAGGGTAATATTCGTGACAGTTGCAGCGTTATGATCACAGGAAATGCCGGACCAGTTGCAAGGAGGAGTAGATAGAGACCAGGAAGATAAGAGAGAATTACGGGTTTGATTAACGAATTGAAGAGTAGTTTTCCACCTCAAAAGAGATTCAGCTTCCTCATTAACAAGTAAAGAAGCAGAAAAAGCAAGAAAAATGAAATGAAAGGACACAAGAAAATGGAGTGATTTGTGTAAAAACATGGCTTTTTTTGAGATTAATTAATGGATGGCTTCTGGAATTAAGTTAATTATATAGCTAAGTGAGAAGACAACATGATGGTATGGTATGGAAGAAGTATGGGAAATTGCAAAAAAGTTGAAGCTCCACCCAAACGAAGATAACATGGTCCAGCCTAGTTGAATCTCCAATGGTGGTGCTATGAGAACTGCTTGATGATGTTTCATTGGATTAAGCAACTTCTTAATAGTGCCTAGCATTAGTGACACTTTTGAACACCATTACTAAACATTTTATATTATTAAAAATTAATATTTAATTTAAAAAGTAAATAAATAATATATGAAATAATTTATTATAATCAGAATAGCAACATTTGAAAGGTGCTTTCATTCGAGTAATTTTTGAAAAGACAAAATAATTGTAAGGTGGATGACATGAACAATATATAATAATATTTTTAAAATTTTGACATACTTTAGTAGTGCTTTAATTAGAGATGCTCGTAGAGTTAGATTGTTTTTTTTCTTGGGTAATGAACATAAAACTATTTAATTAAAATTAAAAAATACTAACTAGGATAATTTCTTAAAAAAAAATTGTGTTTATCAATTTTGTCAAAATGTTGTTTGTGTTTTGTTTTTTTTTAAATATGGGCGGTGGTCTCCATCTCTTGTGAGTTGATAAATTGAAAATAAAAAAAGAAGCAGAAGTCAACAAAATTGTAACTTGCTATTTTTCAACCATCTCCTATCAATCACCCTCATGCTTCCCCTTTGCATTTAAATTAGGATAAATCAGTGGATTCGGTACTTCCTTTGTTGATGATTTTCTCTTTTATTTTTTTGGCGCCATATATCACAAGTCAAAGTCAATTCAACTGTTTTTTCTAATGGTTTATTTTATTATTATTATTATTTTATAATTTCCTCTTTGTTTTATTAATTGTTTTCTTATTAATAAATTGATTTGTTATGCCACTGATCAGAATTTGGATGAGAAAATTCATAGTCATGAGTATATATGTACCACGTGCAATAAGATTAGTATCTTAAAAAATAAATTCAGACCAAATGATATTATCTCAATTCAGACCAACTGTAACCATCTTTTATACAACACTATTTACGCGTAACATATAATTTCTTTATGAACTACAAGAAAATAGAGTGATTTGTGTAAAAACATGGCTTATTTGAGATTGGAATTAAGTTAATTATATAGCTAAATTGTACAAAAGTTGAAGCTCCACACAGACGAAGATAACATAGTCCAGCCAAGTTGAATTTCCAATGGGTGGTGTTATGAGAATTGCTTGATACGGTATTGGCTCAACCAACTTTTTTAGAGTGTCATAATAATTATAGCATTAGTGCCACTTTTAAGCACTATTGCCAAACACTTTTATATTATTAAAAACTAATATTTAATTTTTAAAATAAATAAATGATATATGAAATAATTTTTTTACGATTATAATGGTAATATTTGAAATGCTCTCGTTAAAATAATGCTTTTAAAAAGGTAGATAATAGTGATGTGGAACAGAGAAATAATATAAAATAATGTTTTTTGAATTTTAACACCTTTTGATGGTACCTTCATTAGATACAGGGCTGGCCTTAAGGCTACGCGGGATAGGGGGCCGCCTAGGGCCTCCGGTTTAAAGGGACCTCCAAGACAATACTAGGAGAAGTTAGTCGGAGCTCAAGACCTAATTAGTCAAAATCTGGAGAAGAAAAATTGAGAGCCACCCTTGTGAAACATCCGGCAAAGCTTGATCCAGACTGGTTTTTGAATTTGTAACCTGTTATATGTTGGAAGGTTGAAGAAGACTTACTTTTATACCAGTGAAACGATGTCGCTTAGGCATAAGTGAAACGACAAAAAAAAAATTACAATTAAGTGAAACGGTACATTTAATTAAACAGAACTAGGATTACTAAACAAAAAACTAAACAGAACTAGGATTACTAAACAAAAAATGAAACAGAACAAGGGTGTTCACTTTCTAAATGGAGTGTTATTTAGTTTTTTTATTATTATTTATTGAAAATACTTTCATACTCTTTTTTTTTTTTTTTGGACAACTCATACTCCTTAATATATGGTTTAAAGATTACTTAATTTTGCTAAATTGTTATACTAAAAGTCAAATACATCCAATCAAGATTGGTTTGAGTGCTAAAGGTTCTTAGTTGCTTAAACTAAGATCTCGTGTTCGAGTCCTAATATATGCAAAAACATTTGTGGCAAGAGAAGTCATCTAAAGAGTGCATGAACAACCTTAAACCTTAAACTAAGTGATGAGATTGTTACCAACTAGAAAAGCTAAGAACATTGACAATTACATATTTTTTCTTTATTTGGATATGGATACTTTGGTACGAAATATTTAAACATGAATTATCTGAAATTCAAAATTTATATTGTAGAACAAGTATAATGGACCTGAAAAAAATTAGTATAAGAAAAAGTGAAAACGTGTTCAAATGACACATTTTTATTGGTCCGATATGAATCGAGACCATTTTAATATTTTTTTCAAAAATTTTAGTCGTTCCATTAAAATAGTAAAAACCCTTAAATATTAATGTTGGTTGTTAAAACTATCTCGATCAAATCCATAATTATTATTTATTTTGAATTTAATTAATAATTCAGTTCATTAAAATAGTATCGAAAATCAACAAAAAACCATCGTTCTCTAATGATTTAATTTTTATTTCATTTTTCTTACCCGAGGCTAGGGCCTCCAAAATATTGGAGACGGCCCTGATTAGATATACTCTTAGAGTTGATTTTATTTTTTTTGGCTAATGAACATAAAACTACTTAATTAACATTAAGAACTACCAACTAATAGTAGTAATTTTTTCGTCCTAAGTAATAATGTTTAACCACTAAGGTTATCTTGATATAAAATATTGATGTTTTTTATTTTTCCATTCAAGATTGGCTGCACAATTAATTGATGGTGGTCTCAATCACCCTCATGCTTCCCCTTTGCAATTAAATTAAGATAAATCATTGGAAAATTCCTCTTTCAGTCCCCGTACTATAGAGAGTCCTCCTACCAATCCTCTTCCTAGTAATAATAGAATCTTTAATCCTAGGAGAAATACTCAGGCACCTTCCTAGGAGAAATAGTATTTACACACATCGGAATGATATCTCCTTATGAGAATGAGAAATACTCGGGCACCTTCCAAGGAGAACTGTAACTATCTTTTATATAACACTATTTACGCGTAACATATAACTTCTTTATGAGGAGATTTTCCGTTGTTATTGACTATAAACGCAATGTTCGGCATGTGGAATAGAATACCTCATGGCACGACAGCACAACAAGCACAACAATTTTGACAGTACAAAAAAATAAAAAACTTGTTGGCACGACAACGCGACAGGTTTTTTCATTTTTTTGGTGTTTTCTTGCATATTTAAAGCTTAAGTTGATTACGAAGTGAATTTCCATGTCAGAGGAATTGATCTGGTCATTATTTCACCGTAAATAAACCTCACAAATCAGATATGGTTCATCAATACTCGCCGAAATCGGAAAGAAAAACTTCTAGGATTTCAAATTCAGATGAGAATATACAAGATGAAGAAGAAAATTTGAGCAATTGAGGGACAATGGCAAAACACCCACCATTAAAGCCACTATGACGGACCTTTTTGAACTTTTGGAGATGAAGGAGATAAATCGGGGGAAAAGGAAGGAGATTAAGAAGGATAAAGTTCTGGCGATGAAAGAGATGAGCTTCTAGAGATAAGAAAGATGAAGTTCTTGAGATGAAGAATGATGGAGTTTTGGAGATGAAAGGAAGTGCTCTGTGTTTGATCGGAAATTGAAGGAGATGAAAAAGATGAAGTTCCGGAGATGAAGAATTATGGAGTTTTGGAGATGAAAGGACGTGCTCTCTATGGTTAATCGGAAACGGAAAGAGATGAAGAAGATGGAGAGAAAGAAGGAGAAATGGAGAAAACGTTAACTGGTGTGGTTAATCGGAAATGGAAAGAGATGAAGAAGATGGAGAGAAAGAAGGAGAAATAGAGAAAACGTTAACTGTTTTTGTAGAATGAAAGGTATTTTTGCTATTAAATTATGAACATGTCTAGTGTGGTAATGTTAATCAAACTAATCTGTAAATGTTAAGCCACTATACAAAGTGGTATAGATTAGTAATTAACCCCACTAACCATATATGAAAGTTACTTTTAAGATTACACCATATCTAGATATTAATCTTGTTTGTTTCCGGAAGACTCTTTAATATATTAAACTATTAGTCAAATTGATAACGTCATAGGAGATCAAACTGTAATGTAAAACTCCACTTAAGAATTGAGAATATTTTAACCATTCACGATAATAAGATTATTTTCTTTGGTAACAAAATTTAGTTAAGGGTATGCTTATTTACTTGTAAAGTCAAGACAATTCACAGAACTTGATGGGAGTTTACAGTGATATTTACAAATTACCTACTAATAAAAGCTAAATTTTGACGTAATGAAGACTCGAATCTCAAACCTTTCAAGCAGAAGATGAATGACTTACTACTAGAACTAACTCTTATTGGTGGATAATCACACTATTACTTGTGATTGCACAATTTGAGTTGAGAAAATTAATGATCTTTTTCTTTACTCCCCAAAGACATCCACCATTGACTGTAGTCTGTAATGACCAATTTTGTTTCACAGATAGTTTGTACGTCTGCGACATTTTATGGTGCGCTAAATTGACCACGTGGCAATGGTATTTTAACGCATAAATTACCTTTTTTGGGCTAAGGATCCTCTAGAGTTCCAAGGAACTCCATGTGTGGAGTTCCTAAGATCTCAGCCACACAATTGATCCTAGAGCCCTCATTAATTAAACAAAACACTTTTTTGTTATTAAATTATAATTTTACAAATTAATGGTAGGTGTCAAAACACTTAGGATGAGACCATTGTTTACAAAAGATTTCCTTTATATGTTAGAGTGGTTAGTTGTTGTTGTTTTTTTTATCTTACAGGAGATGGAAATAGTGTGCATTGAGCAAGATTAAGCTTATGGATAAACGTAGTGATGCAGTTCATGTAATTAATCTTTAAGGATTATGGTTGAATCATATGTTGCAAGTAATTTCAGTGGTTCAAGTGTACATTTTAAAGCAAGGAAGCTATTCAATGGTCCTAAACTGAGAATTGTGGATGTAGTTCAGAAGAAAAAATATAAAGGAACAGACTTCTGGGTGTGCGGTTTAGGGTTCATACATGCAAATGGTGCTGGCTATATCGGACTAGAAGGTAATGTGAAACTGCCTGGGGACATAAACCGATGATTGTTGGAGTTCCAGGGAGAATATCATTTGAGAAATTTTGTGAAAGCAATGGAAAATAGATGTGATGGTTTTTGCATTGAACTTTTCTGTGAGGTGTTAAGGACTTCATATTCGTGTACTAATATAGTTTTTGTATGTGAATGTCGGGTGCAAAGGGTGTTTTATTGGTCTTCTGCACAAAAGGAGGCCAAGACTTATGATGCAATTGCGGGAGATGTAACAATATTGGCTGTGAGATCAAACATAGTGGAATTGGCACAGCCTTTTGCAGAATCAGGATTGTTCCTGCCAAGTTGAAAGAGTCGGCTTGGATGTTTATGAAGCCTTTCACTCGGAAAATGTGGATTGTCACTGGCGCCTTCTTGTTCTGCACAATATTCATAGTTTGCTTCCTGAACAATGATCAGATTGGAACTGCAGTTTTGTTCACTCCCCTGTCTCTATTCTTTGCTCATAGTAAGTGCTAT
The DNA here is from genome assembly GCA_028411795.1 of Euphorbia peplus. Taxonomy (NCBI): domain Eukaryota; kingdom Viridiplantae; phylum Streptophyta; class Magnoliopsida; order Malpighiales; family Euphorbiaceae; genus Euphorbia; species Euphorbia peplus. Next base: position 2,268,465 of record CP110841.1, read on the forward strand.
AGATATGGTACTTTCTACATTTTTATTCTGATTTTTCTGATCGGGTTTTCAGACTTCATTCTAACAGGTTTTCATTTGCAATTGCAGGGGTGAAAATTGACAAAACACTTAAATGCCACCAGCTCTGTCTTCCTACTTTTAAGGCATCCATAACGTGGTTGAGGCGGGCTGAATAGAGAATGAAATGTGACAATAGGAAATTCAACTTGGTGGTGGCTGTAGCGTCGCTGTTTGTTCTCTTGATCTTGAATTCAAGCTATACTGCCAGTCTGACTTGGATGCTAACTATCCAACATCTGCAGCGTAATGTTACTGATATCAATTGGTTAAAGAAAAATATGCTAGGGGTCAGATAAGATGGGATTCACATCTAAAATTTATGAGGAAATGTGCTGAAATTAAAACGAGAGAATAACAATTTAGTAGTAATATGCTTATCCTGGAGAATTCTATGAGAAGAATCTATGCTTCCTTTCGTCATCTCCTCTATCAAAAACCTTTCAACAGTCATTACTGCAAACATATAGATTTGAGGATTAGGCTTTGTAAGTGGTTTTCATTTTTTACACTATCATTACTTGACTTATTTTCCATTGCATGCATTACATTTAATAATCTAGTCTTGTTTTTTTATGTCAGCTTCTTGTTATTAAGGAAAGAATCATCCTTTCTTTTCAGCTTACTCGCAACGTAAATCTTGCTGCAGCTGTACAGGATGCAAACTTTTTCAGGTATGTAATTTAATAAGTGCTTATGGTGAATTGTAAAACAAAATCAAATTATTTGGACTCTCTCTAATCCTGCTTTGCTACTATGATACAATCTGGGAATAGTTTGATTTTATTTTGCATGTATCTACGCATATGCTTATAGATCGTATGATATATGCTTCATGCCATGGTCTAAGTTTTGGTTTTGCTAAACTTTTTCGATAGAAGATCTGCCTGTTACTCGATAAAATGCAACACATTAAATGCAAAATTCTAGTGTTTTCCTTTTCTTACATTAAATATAACTTTTAATATGGAGAGTATTGCCTATAATTATCTTTCATACCGGTATTTCACTGCTATGCATCTTCTTTTAGTTGATATACATATTTGAGTGATTTTTTTAATCATTTTGGCATCGTATTTTTGTCACTTATCTTTATGGTTGTCATTGTAAACGTGCCATTGGACGTTGATGCGTAGGAGCTCTCTCCAATTCAAATATTTCTTTTGTACAAATTATATTAATATTGGTCAGTGATTGTTATGCACATCTCTATTTGAGGACGAATAATTGTCCCTAAGAAAGGTGGACTACATATATAATTCCCATGCCTCAACTAGAAATAGGCAGTCTTTAGCGGGCCTGAATTGGGTTCGGCCTAAGGTAATTTTTGCGAGTTCAACCCGGTCCATAGGATGCAGGCCTAGACGGGCTGGATAGCTATCTGAGCCATTAACAAGTTTTAAGACTGAACTCTTCTCTTCCGTAGATTGTCTTCATCATATAACTTTTATGATAATCAGCAAACATTTAATCTGTTGCAATCAAGTTTTGAATTGTTTATAATTGAATCAAGTTAAGTAAAATGTCAATCTTCTTGCTGCTTGAAGTCAAATATTCCCTAAACACTAAACGTGGAATATAAATGAGCAACCACTTTAAAACATATGCATCATTTTACTTAGGAAGAGAGTATTTATGATAAAAACATCTTTGTATTTTACATTTTCTATATTTTCTTGAAAGTTGTGGGTCTATAATTCTAATAGAATATAATGTACGGTGAAGTACATTGCCTTAAAGTTGGTGAATTTTAGAAAGTCAACGAAATGATTAGTTTTCTTTTCTATTATTTTTATTCACACGATATATATATACTCTTAGATTATTTAATTTTATAAATGTATTGATCTCGCTTCCTTGCATTTAATATGTACAATGATCATCTCTATTCAGCATGATCCATGGCTACTTAATTATCAAAATTTTATGCAAAGGTTCTCTGTTTTTCACATTAAACAATGCTTGGAGTTGGAAATATAATGTCTTTTTACTGTAAAAGACACATGTATTTTACATTAGTAAAAGCAAGCAAAAATTTTTAAATGTCTCACGTTGTTAAATTTGGATACTACTAAAATATCGCAAACTTTAAAGATTTATTTTGTGGTTGGTCAAGGCTTTATTAACATAATTCGAGAGTTATAGTTCACTATTAGGGACTTCTATTAATATTGGGGTCACACGCCTAAAATATTGAGCATGAGGAGACGCGTTAAATGTCTCACATTGTTAAATTAGAAAGTTATATAGCTTCTTAAATATATGAGACAATCCTAACATTTAGAAGTATCTTATCGGGTTAGTTAGGCTCTGTTCTTTTGAACTGTAAAATTCTGAACTGTTCTGAACTGAACTGAACTAAACTTAATGTTGGTGAACTGAACTTAATTTTTGCTGAACTGAACTTAATTTTGCTTAACTTAACCGAATTGAAAAACAAATTTTTAAAAAAGTTATCAATAAGTAGAATCCGTAGAAATTAATGAAAATCTATAAATATCTATATTGAATACCATCGGATTTTAAAGGAGTTTTAAAAATCTATATTGAATGGCCTAGACTTTCAAAATCCGTAAAAATCTTATAAAATCCTAAATGAATACACCCCTCTGAAAATGCATGAAAAAGCGAAGTTGAGATTGTCTTTTTAGGGATATTTTGTGAATTTTATATTCCAATTGACATTACTTAGCTGCAAGTTTCTTGCTACAACAAAAGAATCCATGAACTAGTGACGTATGTAATTACCTCATCAACTCAGTTTATATATATTTAGACTATGATTGATTACTAATTAAGAACAGTTTGAAAATCTAATCTTACAATGGCTCAGCTAGCAGGTCCTGATGAGATAGAATCATTCAGGATTGAGTTAGCTGAGTTAGGAAGAAGTATAAGATCATCTTTCAGGAGCCACGTCTCGAGTTTTCGCATTTCATCTTTTGATAGAGATGAACAAGTTCAACAATGGGATGTGTTTGAAGAAGAAGAAGATGACGACAAAGCTACTCAAAACGGAGATCATTTTAAAGGGAAAACAACTGTTAATATCACCAAACTTGGAGCTCAAGAAAGGCATATGTTCATCGAGAAACTCATCAAACACATCGAGCATGATAATCTTAGGTTACTCAAAAACCTCAGAAAAAGGATTAATAAGTATGTTTCTCTTCTTACCGGTTTCATTATTATATTCGTTCTTCTTTCTAGCAGTAAAATGCACTGATGGTCATTGAAGTCCAGTGTCTATTTCACCAAGTTTTCGTTTTCGTTTTATTAAAATCAATGGCGAAGTTCAGTGAGTGACCTTTGTAAATCAAATCATGGATTTCAGTCAATGTTTCGTCTACTTTTTGCAGAGTTGGTGTGAAGTTGCCCACTGTGGAAGTGAGATACAAAAATCTTTGTGTTGAAGCAGAGTGCAAGGTTGTTCATGGACGGCCTCTCCCAACTCTTTGGAACACGGCTAAGAGTATGATTTGTGTAAGTAACGGGAATACTATTGCTCTGCTTAATACATATTTGTACCCAAACGTTTGAATTGCCGCTTAGAATTTTCAAAACGACATTTTCATTCCCTTAAATTGTTCAAACTGCCATGCTTAAAATCTTATATCAGTGTTCGAAATGAGGTTTTTAAAATTCAGGGATCATTAGACATTTAAGTGCAGGTTTGAGGGGTTGAATATGTATTTAGCCTTTTTTTTTTCTTGGAGAAGTGCTAATACAACATAGTATCATCAACAACTTTTTCTTTTTGCAGGAGTTTGTGAATGTGGCATGTTTCAAACGTGAAGCAAAAATTACCATCCTCAAAGATGTTAATGGCATCCTTAAACCGCAAAGGTAATCTGAAATAGCAAAATTGCTTTCATCTATTGTTGTTGGTGGAGCCAGCAAAAAATATATGATGGTGGGAGGTGGAGGACCGCCTGAAACTACCCTTCTGGGGTGGATTCTGGTGGCCGGGGATGCAATGGAACCCACACACACCCGCTACCATTATAGTTACTTGCATGATAAACTACATAGTGTAGTTTTCTTTTTAACTAGTTGCTGAATAGCATAGTTAACTGTTCTAGTTCGGATAATTGTTTTGATTTTTGTAGGATGACTCTACTACTTGGACCTCCAGGATGCGGCAAAACCACATTTCTCTTAGCACTCTCTGGGAAATTGGATCACTCTCTTAAGGTAACTTAATGCTTTTTCCTTTTCTAATTACACATGAAACAATATTCGGGGAGTTTTTGTCATTGGAGAAACTTTGAGCCTTGTGAAAGAGTATATTTTTGGACTTGACACCCGCATTTGACCCAAAACCTTAAGGTAGTAGGTGAAGCAGTCATTCCCAATCAATATACCGTTTGAAGGGTCCTGGGAATCTTTCCCATTGGGGTCGAACTCTGAACCTAGTGAAGGAGTGTATTTGTGTGCTTGACATCACATTCAACCCAATGGTTTAAGGTAGTCGGTTAATGGATCTCCCGAGTAAACATCTTCCATTGGTCTCATATTCTTCCAGTGTGGGGTTATCAATACAAACTCACACTTGCGACCCAATAAAATAGGCAAAATTGCCAATGTGTTGAAACTTAAAAGCGTTGTTCCAAAATATTCTGAGCTTTAGCTTTTGTGCAACAGGTTACTGGTGAAATATCTTACAACGGATACAAATTAGAAGAGTTTGTTCCACAGAAAACATCAGCTTTTATAAGCCAAAATGATCTTCATATTCCGGATATGACTGTCAGGGAAACAATTGATTTTTCTGCCCAATGTCAGGGAACTGGAAGCAGAGCTGGTAAGCATTTTCTTTCAAAAAAAGAAACTAGTAATTTCAATGTGAGATTGTTGTTAAATTGATTTTTTTTTCTTCCATAAATATATGAATGAAAGAGATCATGACGGAAGTCAGTAGAAGGGAAAAGCAGGCAGGGGTTGTCCCGGATTCTGATGTGGATGCTTATATGAAGGTATTCCTTTGAGCAATAGTCAAATGAGTATTACGAGAATTTGACCGAAAGTGATTGATTTCTTATGCATATAAATATAGTTCTAACTTTGATTTTCATGGCAGGCAGTATCCATTGAAGGACTGAAAAACAATCTCCAGACAGACTACATTTTGAAGGTAAAAAATTAGTTGTTGGAGGTTTACTATTACGAGAGTTTCTACCATTCTGAAGTCATACATCTGACCAATCAAAAGAGGGATGTATATCATTTCATCGAAGATTATTGGTGTTAAGAAATAGATATAAACATGCGGCATCAATTGATAAATTAGATGTATTGCTTGGGATCAGGATGACGTTTTCGACAATGTTCTCTCATTTTTTCAGATTTTAGGGCTTGACATCTGCTCCGACACAATGGTCGGAGATGCCATGAGAAGAGGTGTCTCTGGTGGCCAGAAGAAAAGGTTGACTACCGGAGAGATGATTGTTGGACCAACTAAAGCATTATTCATGGATGAAATATCAAATGGCTTAGATAGTTCCACCACTTTCCAGATTATATCTTGCCTGCAGCATTTTGTGCACATCAGTGATGCAACTGCATTGATATCTCTTCTTCAGCCTGCACCGGAGACCTTTGATCTCTTCGATGATATTGTTCTGATGGCGGAAGGGAAGATTGTGTATCACGGCCCGCGCTCTAGCATCTGCAAATTCTTTGAGGATTGTGGATTCAAGTGTCCTGAAAGAAAAGGTGTTGCTGACTTCCTTCAAGAGGTATTTGGTTCCAACATATAGTAATAGAATTATAATGTATGTAGCTTGAACACGTTACCGGGTTGAAACCCAACGAGTATTCACGAGCGGTTGTATCAGATATAATAGTAAATACTCTGCTTGGACCTTAATTATCAACTTTAAGGTTTTGGATCCAATGCTTCGTTGATAGAGTATCCAAACCTCTTAAGCCAAGTAGCCGAATGTTCAAACCCCGGTAACTCTATTTGTTAATTGAAATGGTTGCTTAACAATTCTACTCTGCTCCAGGTTATATCAAGAAAAGATCAAGCACAGTACTGGTACCGCACAGAACAACCTTACAGTTATGTGTCCGTTGACCAATTTGTCAAGAAATTCAAAGAATGCCGTTTGGGAAAGAAGTTGAGTGAGGATCTATTGAAACCATTTGATAAATCTGAAAGCGAAAAGAGTGCTTTATCCTTCAAGAAATACTCACTGCCGAAGTGGGAACTGTTTAAAGCTTGCACTACAAGGGAATATCTCTTAATTAAGAGGAATTCCTTCATCTATGTTTTCAAAACCGCACAGGTTGGTTGCTTCTGTTTTGGTTTAATGCATAGATAGCTTGTACTCGAATGCTTGATGACCCTTCAAATTTTGAAAACAAGCCTTCTCCCGCCTCAACTTGTTTGAAACAATTTTTCCTGTCATTTCAATTTGCATACAGCATGTTACCTCAACTTGTTTAAAATAAAGTTTTCGCCAATTCACCTTGGTTAAACTGCCAGTGGCATATAAAAGTGTGCTGTACTGCTACATGGAAACAAAGTACATAACAGTTTAATCAAACTGAAAATGCGCAAAGATCATTTTGAGAGTTTAGAGGGTTATTAGACGTTGGGATAAATTGCACCGTTAGTCATTGAAGATCAGGATCTATTTCACATAAGTTAATAAATTTCAGTTATTTCAATAATCTCATTGCATTTTTATTTCAATTTAGTCAATCTGGCCAGTTGGTATACAAAAATTCTTCGGAGATTTGTCGTGGTGCTTAGTTGGCATGTAACCAGCTAGCATTCTGTGCCATATCAACATCCGGTGAATTTTTGTACACAAATTGACGATCATTGCTTCCATAGTATTTTTTGCCTTTTCTTTTTGTGATTTTGGTTCTTTAAAAGCAAAGCCATGACCCCAAATTTGAACTCTTTGGCTATACAGTTAACAATCATTGCTTTGATAGCAATGACTGTATTGCTACGAAGCAGATTAGGCGTTGATGTGCTCCATGCAAATGATTATATGGGTGCTCTATTTTACGCACTTCTTCTGTTGCTCGTCGATGGATTCCCAGAATTGCAGTTTACAGTATCTAGACTTGCAGTTTTTTATAAACAGAAAGACATGTTCTTCTACCCAGCTTGGGCTTATGTAGTTCCTGCTTCTCTCCTCAAACTTCCACTTTCTCTCTTAGAATCCTTTGTTTGGACTGCTCTTACTTACTATGTTATTGGTTTCACCCCTGAGTTTGGAAGGTAAAGCCATGTTTCTGCACAACTCGGGTAGAATGCACCTGAGTCATTGAAGTTTGGGGTCTATAAGGAACGGTTATGAAAATTCATTTTTTTCGATTAAGTCATTGAACTTCACGTTTTATTACAATAGAATCATTTTGGCCATTTTGTTTGTAAAAACTCATTGGAATATTGACGCGACACAGTTGATTGTATGACGTCTAAGTGCCGCGTTGGGCACTGATGTGATTTTTTAGTTAATGTATAGTCAACCGTGTCTTGTGCCGCTTCCACATTTCTGTGAGTTTTTAGTGGTAATTTTTCTGGAATGACTTTATTGAAACGGAATGTAACATTAGTAATTTTATTGAGATAAAATGAAGTTCAATAACTTTGTGAAATAGACCCGAAACTTCAGCGATTGTAAGTGTATGTTTATCCCAACTCAATTATCTTTGTTTAGTAGTAGATTTACTGATCATTTCTTGACTAAATGCCAATGATTTCTCTCTCACAGGTTCTTTCGCCAGTTTCTTATGCTCTTTGTGGTACATTTAACATCAACCTCCACATTTCGCTTCATTGCTTCAGTCACCCAAACTCCAGTTGCTGCAACAACATTTGGCAGTTTCTTCATAATCACTTCCTTATTATTTGGGGGTTTCATTATCCCGAAACGTATGTTTTTTGCCTTTTCTTTCTCTTATAGGATATCTCCCGGGAAATTAACATCTTTGTGGTTTCATTACCCCGAAACGTATGTTTTTTGCCTTTAGGCTGAATTTTGAACTATTTCTATGTTTGGGGTAAGTTTGGCTCGCCCTGCCTGTCAGGAAGGCGGACTGTATTTGTCCGCCTTTCACTTAGGAGTACTTAGTTACATCAATATCTATGACTGCTTAATTGAATTTTTTGGGGTTCTTTTATCCTAAAACTAATGCTCCGGACATAGGTCTATTGGTCTGTGTGATAGGCAAACTAATAGGAAATTCCGACAACTCACTTGTGTGCCATCATGACCCCGGCCAGCCAAAATCACCAGAAACACAATAAACTTTTTAAAACAACCCTAAATGAATAAATTGTTTGGAAACTGAACATGAATGTGTCAATTTCTCAACTTGTCACATTTAGACAAACATGTCTTTGGATTGGACACATTTGTTTTAACTGTTAATTTTGTTGCAGCCTCAATGCCTGGTTGGCTGAGTTGGGGATTTTGGATTTCACCCTTGACGTATGGGCAGATAGGATTGTGTGTGAACGAGTTTCTTGCTCCTCGTTGGGAAGAGGTAACATTCTGTTTGTTTCATTGATATCTGGAGTGTGTCTCACAAATCTCACAGGAAGTTTAGTTTCTTTAAAAAAAATCAGTGAACTTTATATTTGATCTCAAAAAAGTCATTTTGGCCAATTTGTATAGAGAAACTCACTGGAATATAAGCATCATATTGGACATATGTGACTTTTACAGGTGATGTGACGCTTAGTTGACATACAGTCAACTGTCTTGTGTGTCATGTCAATATTTTGGTTATTTGACATGAATTTGCTGAAATGGCTATCTTGCTTAATGTGGCATGATTAATCCCCTGTTACTATGTACTTTGCATACACAGATTGCGTCTGGTAACACAACCTTAGGGAAACAAACGTTAGAAAGCCGAGGATTAAACTATGATGACTACTTTTACTGGATATCTGTTGCTGCTCTCACTGGCTTCACCGTTCTTTTCAACATTGGTTTTGCTTTGGCATTAACCTTCTTGAAATGTAAGTTCATCTTCTGCTTCTTGCCATTCCATGTACAAACAATGTTTCAACACTTCTTAAGTGATGATCAAATTCATTGGTGTTCTTTGTTCAGCTCCTGCACGATCTCGTGCTATTATTTCTTATGAAAGATACAACAAAATCCAAGGAATAGTTGATGATACAGTTGACAATGTCACCCATGATGCTCATCATCCATCATCTACACCATCCAAAAATGGTAAGTATGATTCTGCATCGGTAAAATGTAATGAAAGTCACGAATAGAGTCTGTTTCATAAAGGTCATTGAACTTCATTTTTTCTCGACAAAATTATCGAACTTTGCATTTTGTTTCAAAAAAGCTGTTCCAGTCAATTCGTATATGAAAACTAGACCGAATGCTGATGTGAGAGAAAAAAAAAACAGTTGATGTTATGACTACTAAGCGCCAGATTACACAAGGAATTCATGTGATTCAGGATGTGTCACGTGACGCACATATGGCTATCACATTTCTGCCACATTAGCCATAATATTATGACATATATGGCGCGATTCTTAATCAGCTTGTATTCAACCTTCTTCTATGCAATGTCAGTGTTCCAGCGATTTCTTGTATGCAAATTTGCCAGAACGATTTTATTGAAATGAAGTTCAATGATTTTGTTGGAAGTCAAATCCAATGACTTCCATAAAAAAGACCCCAAACTTCAATGGTAATTAATGCATTTTACCTGATTTTGCATACATTTGTGAAAAGGGATTTATTATTCTATTTTTGCAGGGAAGATGGTTTTACCTTTTCAGCCACTCAATATAACATTTCAGAATCTACAATATTACGTCATCCCACCTCCGGTAATCATGACTACATGCTTTGTTACAACATCTTGTCGTGTCATAATCATGTTAGTTGATCTTTATATTGCACATGATTATATATGATATCATAATCACCTCTCTCATTGGATCAAGGATGCCAAGTCATCCCTTTCTCAGCTTATTTTTGAACTCTGTCTCTGTAAATTGTGTTGTCGTGTTGGAAACTGATAGTCCTACTTTGTGTTCTCTCTTAGGAAATGAGAAAAAGAGGTTTTGCAGAGAAGAAGCTGCAGCTGCTTTCCGACATTACCGGAGCATTCAGACCTGGAATCCTAACAGCTCTGATGGGTGTTAGTGGAGCTGGAAAAACAACTCTTATGGATGTTCTTTGTGGTAGAAAAACTGGAGGTTTTATTGAAGGCGATATTAAAATTGGTGGGTATCCAAAGGTTCAGGATTCATTTGCTAGAATATCCGGTTACTGTGAGCAATCGGATATACATTCCCCACAAATTACTGTCGAAGAATCTGTGGTGTATTCGGCCTGGTTGCGACTTCCATCTGATATAGATGCAAAGACTAAAAATGTATGTTTCTCAATCCTAATGCTATTCTAAAGGGTAAATTGCAGCGATGGGAATCAAAATTTGGGGTCTAATTTATAAAGGTTACACAGAATTTTATTTTCTCCCCACAAAATCACTAAACTTCACATTTCATTTCGCTAAAGTTGTCATTCCTGCCAATTTGTGTAACAAGTTTCACGAATGTCGACGTGGCATAGAAGACAGTTTATCTTGAACTTTTTATAGACTAGACGCTCTAATGGTCTCCCCTATCTTGTTTCCAGGCGTTTATCAATGAAGTGCTTGAAACTATTGAACTTTCTGGAATCAAAGATTCTCTAGTAGGCTTACCAGGAATCAGTGGCTTATCAACCGAGCAGCGAAAACGTCTGACTATAGCGGTGGAGCTTGTAGCCAATCCATCTATCATATTCATGGATGAACCCACTACGGGTTTAGATGCAAGAGCTGCTGCAATTGTCATAAGAGCAGTGAAAAATGTTGTTGAAACAGGAAGAACAGTTGTTTGCACAATTCACCAGCCAAGTATCGATATCTTTGAGGCCTTTGATGAGGTAAAACAATGTTCTTAGTTTAATACATTTGGCTATTTCCTTATTGAGATACTCTATAAACTTAACTGACCGTCGGGTGACATTTACCGGAATATATCCAAATATCTTTTTTTTTTGGTAACTAATATATCCAAATATCAATAAGCAATATTTCATCACTTTTTAATCTCATGGCAGTTGATTCTGTTGAAAAATGGAGGACGTATTATCTATTCCGGGCCACTGGGCCGAAACTCCAACAAGGTTATTGAGTATTTTGAGGTCAGTAGCCTACAAACTTTCTTGTAGAGTTTTTAGTAGGGGAGACATAACATGAAGTATAGAGACAACCAAATTGCCACGATGATAGTCATTGTTGTTGCTATACCATATACTATCGTCTAGAATATGTAAAAAGTATAACACTATAACCCGAATTTCCACCTCGAGTTTCCAGAATAATATTTTCCAGATGCAACATTTCTGCTTGCTGACATTCCAAATTCTCTGATGTTGTTGCTCAGAACATTGATGGGGTGCCTAAAATTAAGGACAACTATAATCCGGCAACATGGATGTTAGAGGTCAGTAATTTATCAGCAGAGGCTGAACTTGGAGTGGATTTTGCGAAAATGTATGAAGAATCCGACTTAAATAGGTAAGCGTAAAGTAACAAAGATTCTCCCTAGTGATCGAATATTTAATAACTTTGTCCTTCATCTATATCAGTTGTAACTAAATCTGTTCATGAATGAAGATGTCTTTGCTTTGAATTTCTAAGACAGTCATGAGTAACAAAAATATGTTTGCTAATTGACTGCAGGAATATCAAAGAATTGGTTAAGCAACTGAGTGTACCAAATCCAGGTTCAAAGGATTTGCATTTTCCTACACGTTTTTCGAGAAATAGTTGGGAGCAATTCAAAGCTTGCTTGTGGAAACATCATCTCTCATATTGGAGAAGCCCGTCCTATAATTTGACTCGTATGGTCTATATGATTTTTGCATCCATCTTGTTTGGTGCACTCTTCTGGCAGCGTGCAAAGAAAATGTTAGTCCTATACGTTCTTTTCTTCGTTTCATTCTTATATTTATTGCGAAAAAAAGACTGGCCTAATACATATTTCCAGTGTTGGCCTAATAAGGAAATGGACTAAGAGTGTTGGTCTTAGCTAAGTAGCAATTGACAAGTCATCGAGTCTACATATCACGTTAGCAATAATCAACAACTCAATATGTCGCATTAGCAATATTGTCATGTACTTTACACCTTCAACAAAACAATGAATTCAACGACAGCACTGTTGGATTATCTGACGTGGCAATTACATGTGATTAATCTTCTGATATTTGAATCATTGCAGAAGCAACCAGCAAGACTTGTTCATAATGCTTGGATCAATGTATACTGCTGTAATCTTCTTTGGCATAAACAATTGCTCCACAGTCCTACCCTATGTTGCTACAGAAAGAATTGTTTTCTACCGGGAAAGATTTGCAGGAATGTATTCTCCATGGGCTTATTCATTTGCTCAGGTTCGTATTTTCTGACATAATTTACAAAAGCAATCCAACTGACACGATCCAATTGACAGAATTTATCATTTTTCTTCCATGTGTATCATATATAATCATATAGAATATATAAACGAGATTAAACAATTTATTTTGTTTCACTAACTTGAATTTTGTTGTTGTTTAGGTACTAGTGGAGCTACCATACCTGTTCGTAGTAGCTTTGATTTATATAGTGATTGCATATCCGATGGTTGGTTATTCGATGTCTTTGTACAAGATATTCTGGGCTTTCTATGCCATCTTCTGCACATTGTTGTGTTACAACTATATGGGCATGCTCCTGGTCTCAATAACACCAAATGTTCAAGTGGCTTCCATATTAGCATCAACTTTCTACGCGATTCTCATATTGTTCTCTGGGTTTGTCGTGCCAAAACCCGTAAGATTTTTTCTTTTCTCTAGTTGCGGAAAATACAATGACAGTAATATACCCATAATCCAACTACATTCATCTTTTTCTTTCTTCTGTATGCAGAGGATTCCAAACTGGTGGATATGGATGTATTATATGTGTCCAACTTCTTGGGTATTAAATGGACTTTTGACCTCTCAATTCGGGGATGTTAAAGAAGAAATATCAGTTTTTGGAGAGACCAAATCTGTTGCTAACTTCTTAAAAGATTACTATGGCTATGACCATGACTTTCTTGGGGTTGTTGGTGTTGTTCTGATCATCTTCCCTTTTGTCTTAGCTTCTCTCTTTGCATTTTGTATAGGAAAACTCAAATTTCTCAAAAGATAGATATTAAGTTGCACAAGAACTCCTGCATTTTCGGGTTCGTGTTTCATATCCATTTCTATTTTCTGGCAATGTTTTAGAAATAGCATTTTCAGGGATCAGTTTCTTTTTCGGGTACATAGGTATTGAGTTCATGATTCATCAAGTCACTTGAATACTAGACTTCACATTGTCTCGGACCTTTACGTCAATAACCCTCCGTCATGATTGAACTTGATCCTTCCGTTTCCGGACCATTGTAGAATTTTTTGGAACATGGAAATAATGTGTTATTTTCTAGAAAAGGTAGGCATTTAGATGAACATGTTTTAGTTGTATACTAGTTTAAGCGTTTAGAGGTATTTGTGTGAGATGAGAATAAATCTTTGATGTTATATTAATGTATATTTGTGATTATAATGAGAATGTTTCGGTTTATGATTTAAAAAGAGATTCTCAATACTTTTAATGTACCAAATGAAAATTATTGCAAAGTGTAGCTAAAGCAAATGTGTTTGATAAATCTCAAACTAATTAATCAATTCACAATAGAAAAAGCGAGATGATTGTAAATCCATTAATAAATGGATTCAAAATAATATATTTGGCTTTTACACTTAAAAATTCAGAAGCTCTTTATAATTTACTATAAGTACAAATTAACTTCCTATGGTGAGACATGTACCAATTGTGTAATTAATTAGCTGTGTAAAGAAAATTTGCCAATCTATTTTTTTCAAAACAGCGCGCTGGAAACCTCCGGAGGATTGGCAGGGATAACCTGAGGTAATTCATCTGCTCAGTACGCTTACGGATGGCGTTTTCAGCGTAGATTCGAGAACCATCCATATTACCCTTCTCGATCGCCTTCTTAACCTTCAATTTCTCCGCCTTCTCTTCCTTCTCGCATTTCCTTGACTGCCTTTGCATCAATTTTGACGTGAATTTCAAATCCATTATCTGGTTCAACAGCTTGTCCGTGTTACCCATCCTTGCCTGCAATTTCTCTAAATTAGGGTTCTTGCTACTTTTGATATTTGGGGATTTTTTATCCTTGTTTCTCTTTCTTCTCGATTTTGAAGTATCTTAGCAGTTTGCAACTTTTTGTAAATCATCTATCCACTGATGTTCCTCTTCCAATTTGAAACAGCTAATTAAGGAGTTTTGGCTACTTCTTTATTTTATTCTATTTTTTGGCTTAGAGAATTATAGAAATTGATTCTTAATAATAGGATTCCTTAAAGTTAGGCAGGACTGAAGAATTTTGAGTAAATTAGTTAGGCAATTGATATTGAAGATGCCCATTGCAATACTTCAAAAGCTGAGTGTAGGTTTTGTGATGAACTCAATTTAGCATATGAAAGCAGTGTTTAAATCATAGTTAATACTGAGTTCCTGGAACAACCGAGTATTATTTCGAAACAATCGAGTATTATTTCGGAACAACTTGTTCCAGCAGAATACTACACTTGTTCCACTAGATTACTACATTTGTTTCAGCAGAATACTACACTTGTTCCACCAGACTACTAAATTTGTTTCAGCAGAATACTACACTTGTTCCACCAGACTACTATATTTGTTTCAGCAGAATACTACATTTGTTTCAGCAGAATACTACACTTGTTCCACCAGACTACTACATTTGTTTCAGCAGAATATTACACTTGTTCCATCAGCAGAGCTCCATTCAATCCAAAGTGTTAATTATATTTCATTCGAAACAACAGAATATTATTTTGAAACAACACAATATTAATTTGAAACAACCATAGAAAAATTAAAAAAATTAAACATCGTTTATAAATAACAAAAATGGATCTCAAAATGACGGCCTAATTAATACGAGTTCAGTGGTATAATTTTTTTTGAAAAACGAGTTCGGGAAGAGCGGGAAAATGCATTTTAAAGAAAATAATTAAAACATTTTCTCTCTCCAGGGGTGACATCAGCGCTGACATCACCCCCTCTTCCTTCCCTCCATTTTACACGTATAAGACTTTTTCTCTTAATTACAAGTTTGTCACCTTCCCATGTTCAATTACAAAATTACCCCACATTTTTCCCTTGTCACACCATAAGCTCATTGCCACACCTGATCCTTTCTCTTGGAAAGCAATAGAATAGACCTAAATTGGGAGATCAATCTAAAAAATATAAGAATCTCGAGTTGACAAAAAAAAAGGGTTTTTTACAGAAATGGCCCACTTTCAAGAGGCCCATTACATTAGTAAACCCTTTTATGTTTCACATACTAAACTAACCACTCTCACTTTTTCTGTACAAAAATACCCCCAACTTTAAAACTTCACATAACCGTTCCACCTTTCCCTCTATTTCCCTTCTCCCTTCTACAACGGTTTTACATTCAAAACCTCGAATCGAATCCACAGTAAGATTTCTGGCAAGCTCTCGAATCCACAGCAAGAATTCCTTCGTTTTCAATTTCTTCCATTTTCAAAACCTCGAATCGAATCCACAGCAAGAATTCCTTTTCCATTTTCTGTATTCCATAGCAACAGTGAGCGCTCATTTTCGGCGTGACAGCAAGTAGCGCTGACCCATTGTGCCTCAACTTCGAATTTTTGTACATCTGATCTCAAGATGGTTGATGAAAGTGAAAGTGGAAGTGGAAGTAACAAGAAAAGACAAAGGGAAGAAGTGGTACCACCACAACTTCTAGAAGAAATGTCAAAGAAGAAGGTACATTCAACTGTTTTAAATTGATATTTTAGTCTGATAGTGAGTGCTGGGAATTTTCTGATTTTGTTTTGGGCAACATAGAATTTGCATATATTTGCATTCTTTTTGTCATGCTGTCGTGCTTCTTTTTTAAATTGATAACTTGGTTTTATAGTGCATTTATTTCTAATTGTCGTGTTGTCGTGCTTCTTTTTTTAATTTCTGCTTCGAGATTTGGGTTGGATTAAGAGAAGATACATAGCTAATATCGTGTTGTCCTTCTTGTCGTGCTGTTGTGTTTTAATATGTCCTGAGTTTTTGGATTGGCAAAAAAGAAGCTAGTCGTGCTAGTCGTGCTAGCCTAACAAACCTAGAAATAGCACATACCTCATCCTCAAATGATTCTCCTGACTTCTCAACTTTCATGAACCACTCCGTACCTACATAAGACGCATACCCATGTACACGTGTATCTATTCGGCCATCACATCCTAACCACATGTCGTACATTGCATACAACTCTGGATCCATATGGTCACGGGGCTGGTACGAATAATACAAATCTTGGTTCTCATATTCAACATTTAAGGGTTCAGGACGAAGAAATTCCTGTTCACAAAAACAAACAAAGTCAGTCTCTTTTTGACATAAACTATTAGTACATGTTCTAAAAACAAATACTGTAATAAACCACATACCACAATAGCAGAATTAATATCAAATTCCACTACTTCTCCATCAAAAGCCTCAGCATCAAGTTCAACATGTACAGAAGCTTCATCCTGATCGCAGGGACAAAAAAGTGAAATATAAGTCGTGCTAGTCGTGCTTAAAATACCAATTAAGTCTTCCTTACCGTTTCTTTCTCTAGAACATCCTCATCTTCTACAGTTACATTAGCATCTTCAGCATGTTCCTCCTCAAACGGAACTTCTCCACCAGCAGCATCTTCATCCTACAAGACAAAGAAGACAAGTATAAGTGCTCATGTCGTGCTGTCGTGCCGTCGGGCTGTAAATAAAGTTGTTGTATTCCTTACCATTTGATTCTGAACTTCCGTCTCTTCGTCCTCTTCTTCCTCCTCCGGATCTTCTCCACCAACATAATCTTCATCATCTTCTTCCTACAAGCCCAAATAAGTCAATTAGTCGTGCTAGTCGTGCTAGTTACCTTTTCCAAACTTTGAAAATCTTTCTCTACCTTTAGTAGAATCATCAACTTGTCTTCCTTGCCTTTGACATACCTCATCAGATGGCTATACCACCTACACTTCTTTTCACCAGGTTCAGCTTTCAATTCTGTAATTGAAGGTGCTGAAGCATACTGCAATATACAACAAAAAGTTAATATGTGAAAAAAAATATAATGTGTCGTGTTGTCGTGCATAACATAATGTGTCTTACCTTTGTTGTGTCATTAGCAATATGTGAATTAACATACTCTTTCAACTCCCACCTATTAAAACGTGGGAGGACATCTTTGTGGTAATTATAAAAAGATTGGGCTTCCGAACACACCTCAAGAATCCAAGCCTGACAAATGAGTAAAAAAATAAAAGATTAACTGTATTGCTTTGAATTCTAAGATACAAAATGATTCATGACATGTAATATAATATCATACCTGGAAAGCTAGTGGAAAACCAATTATTTGATTCGGTACACGGCCAGTATTGGATTCTGCATTCCTGGCAAACAATTCAGCTTTTTCTTTCACAGACCGCTTCAAGCACTTTTCAGTCTTCTTCCAACCATAATTTCCCCATGGAAATGCACTAAATAAAGCTGGATAATCTGCAAGGTCCAACATCCAACCCTTGATAGGGCCCTTCCTACTGTTATCAAGTATAACATTGCAGACAAAATATAACATTGCCACTGCATCATCATCATTTTCATGGGACCATTTCACCTTGGAGAAAACCGCCTTCAACGCTTTATTGTCAACGGTGCTGAATCTAGAAAAATAAGTGCTTCTCAAACGATTAAGCTTCTGAAGAATCTTTACTTCATGCTTCCATGTTGCTAGATCCCCGAACCTTAGCCCAGACAATAAACCAAATTCCCATTCACCAAATTTGAGGTCAACACCTCCAATATTATACCGCAGTTCTGCCTCATTAGGATCCTCCTCTTTCCTAACTTGTCTTGTATTTATACAATGTGCTACTGATCCAGAATAGGCCGACATCAACATTCCCGAGAACTGTCCAAAAAATGTACCTTTAAACTTTGTTAGTTGACTCTCCGTCAATGTTTTGCTGATCAAGATTCCACTTTCTCTAAAAAAACGCGTTGATGTATGTGATTCGGAACCAATCATAGCTTCATACATGAAATTCGGAGTGTTCTGCACAGTTAAACACACACAATTACGACAGCACGACCAATTAATCACTTTGCACCTGCAGCCATGTAAAAGTATACCATCATCTCCTCGTCTAGCCATTGAACTTGAATTAACTCACTGAATCAGATTACAGAACAGTGAATTCGTTTAATTTCTACGTTTTCGACATATGTCGTTCTGTCGTGATGTCGTGGAGTGACGACACCACGAAAGCACCACAACATGACATTTATGGAAAACATAGAAATTAAACTAATCAACTTTTCTGTAATCTGATTCAGTGAATTAATTCAAATTCAATGGCTAGACAAGGATATGAGGGTATACTTTTACATGGCTGCAAGTGCAAAGCGATTGATTGGTAGGAGATACTATGCTGTCACAGCACGACAGCAAGACAAACACCAGCACGACAGCACGACATGACTCAAAACAAGACTCTCCAACTATCCATAACTCGAACTGCATTTTCTGAATTAAATTATAGATATAACAGCACGACAGAAGGACAACAAACAACAAAACAATTAAACGACTTAAACCTACAAATATCACATACAGACCTAATTTCATAAAGAAAATAACATGCGATCAAAGTTTCCAAACGAAATACATAATACAAAGCATGCATGAAACCGAGGTTGAAAGATGAAGTATCAAAGTTGCATGTACCTTCATCGATGTGCTTTCCTCTGACATTTTTAGATCAGATGTAAAAGAATTCGAAGTTGTTGGTTATGGGGTCACTGCTACTTGGTGTGGATTCCAGCAAATGGAATAGAGCGAAGAAATTGAAAACGACGGAGATCAAGCCGGAAATCTTGCAGTGGATTCGATGGTTTGAAAGTATAACGGTTGGAGAATGGAGAAGGGAAATAAGAGAGAAATGTCGAACGGTTATGTGAAGTTTTAAAGTTGGGGGTATTTTTGTACAGAAAAGTGAGAGTGGTTAGTTTAGTATGTGAAACATAAAAGAGTTTACTAATGTAATGGGCCTCTTGAAAGTGGGTCATTTCTGTAAAAAACCCCCAAAAAAAATGGAGAAAATAACTTTATCTTTTATTCTTCAATTTTATATATTCAAAATTAGATGAGAACTTGTTTATTCTATATATGCTAAAAGTTCTGACTTTTTTTCTGACTTTGAGTTATGGTGTGATTTTCTTTTATTCGTTAAGATCAATAAAATAATAGGGAAAATTATAGAATTTTATATTTGTTGATTCTATTTTTTTTTTTTTAATTATCCGTCCTTTTGGCAATGGAATATATTAATAAATGATATTCTTGAGTTTAATCTTTTATATATGCGTTTCAAAAAAATAAATTATATTCTTGAGTTTAATCTTATAAATTTGTTTATTTATTTATACTAAAAGTTTTTATCGGTTTTTTTTTATGGGTAATACAAAAAAAAAATCGTCCATAATCGTATACATGAATTAATTATTGCAAATAATAAAGACTCAAAGATTTCGATTGAAGTGTGTTTTTCTTTGTCGGTGTCATACATTGTCCTACTATTGGAGATAAAGAGAGTCAGAGAACTCTCACGATCTATGATTTTAAAGAAAATCGAAAATTATACTTTTTTTATAGTTTGTTAATTATTATGAGATGTATATTCTTTAAGAATGAAACTCTTATTAAAAAAATATCCAAATTTTGTTAATTACGTAGATGTATGAAAACACACATTTTGGGTCATAAATATGAGAAAGTTTAGAGTGCATCTGAAACACAATATTTCTTAAAGGGATATTCTATGGTCACTTTGTTTTTCACAAAGTAACCATTACTTTGTTTTGTCAACCATTGGATCATGGGTTAAAAACTAATCCAATGGTGAAAAAGACAAAGTATAGACAAAGTAAGGGAAAAACAAAGTGACCATAGGCTACACCTTCCTTAAAAATATAAAAGTAAAAGAATTGATACGAAAGATATTCAATGTACAATGAAAAAATATAAAACTATATTCATAAATAAAGAAATATGTACTTCTAGAATAAAATAAATATATTCTATATTACTAACTTATTAGAGATCACAAAAGTTATTTGGATTATATTTAAAAGTTTAAATCTAATATTTATTTATCTTTTATGAAATCGAATTTATTGACAATGAGCAACGGCGAACCAATACTTGGAATCTTGGAGGGGATAATTTTACACTTACATATATGGGGACAAAAATTCCACTAGATATTTTTTTTTGTGTTTGTGTGCATAAAGGGGAAAAGGTAAATATTTCAATGAAATTTGTAGATTTTTGACGAAATTTTTAGATTGTGTCGATATATTTTTTTGGAAAAATTTGCTAAATTTTCGAGATTATTTGATGAATTTAAAATAAAAATTAGTGTTTATAGAAAAAGTTTAACTAAAAAGGCCGAAAGGATTTTGTAAAAGGTTTCAGCATATGGACAATTAATTAAATTACCTTTGACAAAGGCGGTTTTGAAGATTATGGTGGACAAAATTTTTATTAGATTAAGAAATATTATCGTGTCTTAAATATTAACCCGAACTTTTAAATCAATTGATTAAAAAACATGATACAATATTAAAGTATCTTTAATCTGATCTAAGTAATTTAAAGTTCAAATTCAAACAACTTTGATTTGTAATAAAATTTAAGGCATGATAAAATGAGAATAAAAATCACATTCCTAACCTTCATATTTGTAATGCTTAATTCACTCTCTTTTTTAATCTACTCTACCGAATTTTCTAGAAAAGGTGTTTTAAAACACCCACCGTCCTAAACAATTGCTCCTAATCCACATTCTCTCATGCATTTTTTTTATTTTATTTTTACATTAAAACATCATTTTCATAGTACCGAGATTTTTAAGGAAATCACCACTTTGATCAATCAATTTTGGCAATTTCCATGAAACCATGAAAAAGGTCATAGATATATTGTATGTGTTCATTCCAAAGCACCAAGCTAGATTCTTGGCCTATGGTCAAAAGGTCAACACAAGGTTGTAAAATGGTGAGAGACTTTGAAAGTCAAAGTCCATGGTTTTCAACTTTATGTAATGCCGAATTATGTATAGTTTATTTGAAAACTATGGCCATATAGAAACTTTTGCAACTGTTTAGTTTAGTTATGCGTTTACTGTTTATAAACAGCTCTTTTATGAACACTATGAATTGCGAGAATAATATCTTGAATCACTCGTAATATTTTGTTTATGTGGTATATATCAGGTCAAGATGTTATAATATGCCTCTTCTAACCTAGTTGAAACACGTCATAAATCAACAAAATCTACTTTGTGTGATGCCGAAAACATGGTTTACTTAAAGGTTCTATGAACGTATCAACAAGTCATAAATTAGTTGAAATATATATTGTTGAAGAAAACCATAAGTTATATATGATTTCTCACGAGATCAAAATCTATATCATCCCTTTAATTTAATCTCATCCTCATCCCCTTTATCTATCCCACTCGAATCCTCCTCCCATTTCATCCCTCTAGCCAAACAACCCATTAAGATTTGTTGTCTAGGATTTACCGCATATCAAGAGAGAAGAGCAAAACACTCCAAAAGAAAAATTTGGTTATGGAGGTGTTTGGTTGCCTCAAAAATTACTCTTAAATGGGAATAGAAATAATTAATTATTTATTGTTTCATTCATCAATATCAATTGAGTTTGTAAATAAAAACTTAAAGATGACGTACCATGGGTAGCTCAGATGGTCAAAGGAGTAGACAAGGTAGGAAAAGCACACAACATGTCTCAAGTTCGATCCTCAGGGATTGCAATTTGGTGATTTAATGCCATGTTCCCTGATGGGCCTACTGGACTGCTCTGGAAGCCTCTGTTATAGCCCGTGTGAAGTGGAAAGCTTGCGTTGGTGGGGTTACGAAGGCTAGCTTCCCCGGAGTATAAATCTACTAAATTCCGAAAGGGTTCAGTAGAGTTCCTCGTCATAAAAAACTAAAAAAAAAAAAACTTAAAGATGCGTCACGTAAGAGAAAAGAATGATAGAAAAAAAAATTAGCAAACTTTATTTACATGAATAGACGTTGAGTATTTTATCAAATAAGGACATCTATTCAAAAGATTTTTCTCAATCCTTTATGATTCACACGCATGCTTATAATTATGAGATATGGTAATAATGGGACAATGATCTAGCTATTCTAACACATTAAATTTGGAGTTGTATATTGGATTTGCATAGCTAAACTAACGTTTCCTCTTAACTTTTTAGTGTTCGATTTTGTCATAAATCACTAGTGTACTTTTGTCATCAATCACTCATTTTTAGATGTATTCATGTAGAGCTGGATCGAGTATAGTGAATTTAACGAGTTTTTAATTAAAAGACGGAAATAAAACTAATTGGAAAAGAGAATTACTAGCATCCTCAAATAAATAACTGCAAATTTAAACTCGAATATTTTTTAAAAAGAGAGAAAAATTTAGCAAATTTATATCCAAAAATATCTAACCCAAACTCAGTCTATTATGAATTTAGAGGGTTTGAGTTTGAACTGGGAAATTAAATCATAGATTAGTTTATACAAAATTGAAAATCTGATTCGATTCGATTAGACCGTTTAGACTCGCCTAAGTGCTCAAAATCCTACTTATTATTCCCGACTAATTTTCCGATTGATCTCCTAGTAATTCTGAAAGGTCCTCAGCCATTGGACTAGCGCCTAACACCTTTCGTAAACTGAACTGTTTTCAATTATTGATGTTAAATTTAGTTTTCCATGAATTCTTAGAATTTAATTTTTTCAATTGACTTCAACTCTTTAGAAGTCAATGGTTTTTTTTTTGAGCGTAGATGTGCTTTTGTTGGTCATTGATGATCATGAGTCAATTTGTATCAAAATTATTGTTCTAATTAATTAAGACCAACGAAGCAAATTGTTAATGAAGTGATTGAAACTTTTTATGAAATTACATATATTTTAACACATTTTTAAGTTGTTGTTGGATTTATACAGGTAAGAAATACTCTCTTTTTCAAAAGAATTTAGTTTTTGTTGATCATTTTCAAGTTGTCACCAAACACTAATATCTTATTGTCATTAATCACTCGCAATTCCACATTATATTGAAAAAATCATTGTTTTAAGCGAAAGACACTTGCCCACGCTTTGATCCGTCTAACTTCTCAAAATTAAGAATTCGATTGGACTGACTAGCACATATAGATCCAATTAGACGCTCAAAATCCTACTTAATTTTCTAACTAATCCTTAAAAGTTTTCAGACATCTTGACAATGCCTATCGCCTTAACAGTTAATTTAATTAACTAACCGCTAATCTCCAAATAAGGTCTATTGTTTTTTGAAAATTAATTAGTTATTTTATTGGGTCTGTTTGGTACAGCTGTTCCTGTTTGCTGTTTGCGGTTCCTGTTTGTTGTTTGTTGTTCATGTTTGCTGTTTCATTTTGTTGTTTGCGGTTTGTTGTTTGGTAATTGGTGTTTGGTAAAATCATAATTATTTATTGCTGCTAACATGTAAAATGACTAATATAGGCATAATTAAAAAATTTAAATGTAAAATGTAAAGGACAATAAATGAAACTAAAATTCGTAGAGATTTTTTTTTAGAAAAAGCGTATTTTGCTGCTTCTTGAAAAAGCAGTTGCCTTTCAGTTAAAAAGCAACCAGCATCATTTTCTAATTCCTAACCAAACACCCAATAAACTGTTTTTTAGATCAAAAAAACAAAAAGCAGATGGGAAACGGTGAAACAAACACCCTTCATAATTTAAAAATTATAAGTTTTTGACTAAAAATATGTGAATCACATAAATTGGGATTAATTTTCTCATTTTGACTTATTGTTAGGCAATTAATTGACTTTTTAAAGTTTTCCTCTTACATAAGGTTGGGTCATGTGTATATGTGAGCAACATAAAATTTTGTTTTTGTGATGATGTCTAGCGCAATACGTCAATATATTTTCGTTATTAAGCAAAAAATTCTATTAACAGCAGACAGCTAATATTACAGAAGTGAAAAATCCTCATACACTTCTGAAACAATAAAAAATTAAACAAAAGAAAAACGCATGCATATGATGGTAAAATCAATTTACGACGTCAAATTTGATGTAATGTTATGCAAAATATCACCATTTATAATATATTTTTAGATGGTCAATTTTTCTAATTAAATACTTTTATTTGTTATTTGAGGGTGCTAAGTGAAAAAATTGAACAAGTTCATGGAGCTAAGAATGTATTAAGCTTTATTTGATCTATATAATTAGAAAAATAATCTTCTGTCCTGGACTTTCTATTCCATTTTTCTGTCTCCCTATAAATTTTTGACACGTGTCAAAAAAAAATCTTTTATGTTAACAATATAAAGAACAAAGGGTTGATTCGGGGACTATTTAGGGTATAATAAAAAAACATTAGATCTTTTCTACACATGTCAAAAATATATAGGGGGACGGGAAAATAGAATAGAAAGTTCGGTACAAAAGATTTTCTTCCATATAATTATTGGTTTTTCACAGTTGTTGTAAAGTGTTAGATTTTTAACTGAATAAGAGCAAGTGATTTACTAGTCCACTTTTATCAAAACTCATTGTTTGGTCCTTATATTTTAAATAACTTACTACAAGGTCCTCATATGTTGTTATAATTAACTTTTTGATCATTCTCTCTATTTCTTTGGGTAAATTACACCAGTGGTACCCAAACTGTACTCACTCTCCCAAAGTGGTATCCAAACTATTCGTGACCTCCCAACTAAGTACCTTTTACCTCCTACAACCGGTCAACACGTAGTCAACGTCTAGTCAACGCAAGTTTGACCGATTTTTTGTTGACTTCATTGACCTCTTAATATAAAATGACAAAATTAACCTTCCACATCTTCTTCCTCCCTCTTACATCCTCTCTCCTCATTCTCTCTCTCCTTCATCACAAAAAAAAAAAATCTCTTTTCCTTTTTCTTTTCTCCTCATTTTTTTTTCTTCTTCTTCTTCTTCTTCTTCCTCATTTTTCTTTTTCTTTCTTTCCTTCTTCTCCTCCATTTTCTTTTTCTTTCTTTCCTTCTTCTTCTTCTTCTTCTTCTTCTCTTTTTTCTTTCTCCTCATTTTTCTCCCGAGAATCCAAACGCATACCGCCGGGATCCGAAATTTTCCGAATTCGGCCGGTTTCGGCCATGGCCGGAATCTGGAATTTCCAGATTTCGGCGGTGTCCGAAACTGGCCGGAATTTGGAATTTCCAGATTTCGACCAGCTAAAAAAAGGAAAAAGAAAAAGGAGGAAGGAAGAAGAAGAAGAAGAAGAAAAGAAGAGAAGAAAAAAAAGGAGGAAGAAGAAGAAAAAAAAAAGAGAAGGAAGAAAAAGAAGAAGGAAAAAGAGAGAAGAAAAAAAAAAGAAGGAAAAGAGGAGGAGGAAGAAAAAGAAGATGGAGGATGAGGAAAGAAAAGTTATGATGGAAAGAAGGTGGGAAAAAATGAGGAGAGATGAGAAAGAAAAGATTAATGGTGGAAGAGAGGTGAGAGAGAATGAGGAGAGAGAAGGAAATATGGAAAAGGAAGAAGATGAGGTCAATTTGGTCATTTTGCATAGGACATTTAATGAGTCCCTAAAATTTTGGTCAAACTTGCGTTGACCACGCGTTGACTGGTTATAGGAGGTCATTTGGACTTAGATGGGAGGTTAGTGATAGTTTGGGTACTACTTTGGGACGAAATTTTGTTTGGGTACCACTTTGGGAAAGTAGGTATAGTTTGGGTACTGCTGGTGTAATTTACCCCTATTTCTTTTAGATTTGTAACTTTTATATTTCGGTATAAACATCAAACATGACATAACAACCTTCGTTTCGGGTTCGATTTCTTCATTTCTTAGTCACAAGGTCATTTTGTATTGCAATATGGATGTCTTGAAATTTAGAATATATTATGTTTAAAATCTAAAAAATGGACAAAAATGACTAAAGAGTTAATTATAACAAAAGATGAGGACATTGTAGTGAGTCTTTCAAACATAAATACTAAACATTGAATTTTGACAAAAGTTAGGATCTAAACATTTGCCCACAAAACATTTTACAAAAGCAGAGGCGGACCCAGGATTTGAAGACCGGGGGAGCTAATTTTGATCTTAGCATAGAATTTTTTTTTTTATGTACACATATATTGAAAAATGAAGTAGAGTTGATAAAATTAAGAGAAGGAAATGAATGATCTAACGAATAAATTGTTGATAAAATTAAAAAAAAAATAGAGTTATCAAAATAACATTGAAAAATTAGAAATTGATGAAAGTTACTTTCAAAAAAAAATGATAAAAATTGCTAATAATAATAGGAGAAAAAGAGATTGTAGATGATGAAATTTAAACCATGATCTTCACATCTAAATGCACTCTTCTTACCAACTCTTCCACTTCTTTACTTTGTCTATTTTGTTATATGTATAATAAATATACATTGTTTTGGGGGGCTAGCCAAAAAATCACCACTACACTTCTAAGAATTGTGCCGGAACTGGAGGCCTCGAGCCCACCCGAACCCCTAGCTGGGTCCGCCCCAAGACCAAAGTCAGGAGTAGCAATGTTTTGGAAATAAACTTATTTTGCATAATATACGGTAGACAAATAAAGTCCAAAAAAATATATTTTATTGATTTCAAAATTATTTCGAGCATTATGGTATGCCTTTCTGATGTCTCAAAAGCGGTTTTTCTAACTAAACGTAGCATTTGATAAATGTGGAACTATATTTTCAAAAAGCTGTTCACAAAAAAAGTAATATATTTTATAACATTTTGAAAAGAAATTTTTTGAATTATTCAAAGAAAATCTAATACTAGATATTTTCTATTGAATAAATTTAACTTTCAATATAGTCTCACAAATATATATTTTTCATTTATTGATTCTTAACAGTTTGTAAAATATGTTTATCAGTTGCTTCTTAACTTTTTCTGACACCTTTTCTCCGGATACCAATTTTTTCCAAACAATTACATCTGTCTACAACTATGTCAAACTTGCCCTTTTCATAAAAATAACGTTATAAAAAAACTCATTTTTGTTCATCTTAAAATTCTAACCGAAGACGCTTAAATAGTATTAATGAAGGGTTAATTTCACTAATAAGAGTTGGTCCTAGTGGTAAGGCTCATTTTCTGCTTGAAAGGTTTGAGGTTCGAGCCTCCACTACGTTAAAATTTAGCTCTTATTGGTAGGTAATCTGTAAATACCATTGTAAACCCGCATTGAGGTATGTGGTTTGCCCCGACCTTGCGAGTGGATAGACCTACCCTTAGCTAAACTTTTAGTAACCAAAAAAGTGAAAGGTTAATTTCATATTAACGCCATATGTGGTTTTAAGTTTTTTCAAATAAGTTTTGTTTCGAGCAAAGAGAGAATTGTAAAATGTATTGTTTGTAAAATTAAAAAAAATTGTACTTATTTATATGAGAACTTTTTTGTTCAATATTTTCAATCAAATTTATAACTAATCAGCTCAAAATTTAGGATCAACATTTGAAATTTTGTTCGTCTTTTAAACAAAATACCCCGGTCAACTTTAGCAGAATTGACCTATAAACCACAAAAATGAACTCTTTAATAAATGGCTTAACTTTTTTAATCATAGATTCATAACTATACTCGGGGAAACTATACTCGGGGAAACAAAAATCTAAAATATTATACTATTTATTTATTTATTGTCTCTTTCTAATATTAGGTAAATAAGTTCTGTATATTGTAACAAAAAGAGAGTTTTTATATTAATGGGTATGGGGTAGTCCTTATCTTAATCTAGTGTTCTCACTTCTTTTTCTTTGAAGTGAAAGACAAAGCCACATGGAAATTAACCATTGTAGTCCATTTTGATGGCCTTTGATGATCCATTTTAATGATGTCATGTTAATGACAACTTCATTATTACATCACAATTTTCACATTCACTTTTTGTTATTGTCCTTATTGAATTATTTGTTTCTTTTTAGTTCTTTATATATATATATATATATATATAGGGAGGTCAAGCAAAGTAATTAAAAACATAATCACACTTATTTTTGCTTTATTTCACTTTTTTTCCTATAATGGGAGATAGAATTTTGAAAAGGAAAATCATGGAGATGAACAATAATTCATCTTCTTCACATTCTTCTTATTCTTCATATTCAAGAATGGTTAATATGCTTCAACCTTCAACAAAAACAGAGAGGAAAGTCATTGAGAAGAATAGAAGAAATCAAATGAAAACCCTTTACTCCATTCTTGATTCTCTCATCCCTAAACATCCTTCCAAGGTTTTAATTACTTCTTTTTTACTCTAATATAATCTAATCTAATCTAATCATTCTTTAAGTGATCAATTCTTGATTTCTTGAATTCTTGGTTTTCTTGTTCTTTCTCTTGCATATGATTTATGTATCAAGAAATAAATGATCACTTGAAACCCATTTCTTGAATTAGACTTGCACCTTTTTTTCCCCATTTCTTGATGAAGTTGTGATTAATTTATGCTTCATAGCTTGAATTTCTCAATATTTAATGTGTTGAAGTAATTTGTTTTTGTAATGATTCTTTGATGAAGATCTTGGATTCTTGATTTTCCTTTACTTGCATATGTTATGTGTGAAGAAGTGTTCACTTCAGCCCATTTCTTGTACTAGACCCTTTTCCTCATTTCTTGCATTTCTTGAAAATATTATAATGATTAATTCATGTTCCATTGCATGAATTTGTCAAATATTTCATGTGATTTTGTTCATATGTGTTAAAAAAATCTTTCTACAGTCATTCTTGGATGAACTCTTGAGTTTCTTTTTCTTGCCACATAGTATGTATGAAGAATTAGTCACTTCAACCCATTTCTTGAACTAGACCCAATCCACAATTTCTTTGCATTTCTTGAAAATATTATGATATATTTATGGTCCATAGCATGAATTTTCTCATTTCATGTGTGATTTTATTTAGAGATCTTGAAGCAATCTTTCTCTAATCATTCTTTATGAATTCTTGAGTTTCTTTTTCTTGCACATAATATGTTTGAAGGAATGCTCACTTCAACTCCATTTCTTGCTTTTCTTTCTCCCTTCTTAGCGCTCCTATTCGCATATTTGTACGAAAACTTCTCTTCAGTAGCGCTTTTGCATTTTATTTCCGTGTTCAAGAAATCTTTTTGGTGCCAATGAACATTACCCTCTCAGTTTCTGTATTCGTGTAATTTCATGTGGTTTCTTAAAAGAGTATGCCCAATTTAGAGTCCACACCATGAATTTCTCAATATTTCATGTGATTTTACTTAATAAACATGGATTTCTGATTGGTAATTTCTTGTTAATTGCAGGAACCACTACCTTTGCCTGATCAAATTGATGAAGCAATAAGTTACATAAAAAACTTAGAAGCAAAAGTAAAAAAATCCGAGGAAAAGAAACAAACATTAAGCAAAAAAAGGCCATGTTCTTGCTTATGCTCTTCTCAATCTGCAGCGGCAGCAGCACCAGTCGTTAAATCTCCTAAAATTGAAGTCAGAGAAATGGGTTCTTCTCTAGAGATAATTCTAATAAGTGGGTCAGAAAACCAGTCCCTTTTCAATGAAATAATTAGCATTCTTCATGAAGAAAATGTAGATGTTGTTAGTGCAAGTTCTTCACTTGCTGGTGATTCACTTCTCCATGTTGTGCATGCACAGGTGAGCAATGGACTTGTTACGGACATTGTTTCTGTCTACTATACTATCTAAAAATAACCGAGTTAACAAAACCAAGAAATAACTCCTCGCGTATATGTCATTTAAGATCAAAACAATTTCACCGGATTGAATATGATTGTATGTGTGGTAGCATCTATTGTCCCATGACCCAGTGACAGATCTAGGGGAGCCCCAATGGCGGTGGGAACACACTGAAAAATCTATTGAAACTGTGTATGAATCCTTGAATTTTTTAATGCAAAAACATAAAAAAATATAAATTTATCACCCATAAATCATCAGAGAGCATCACAAGCACTGATGTTACTGAGTTGTAGGTTAGTCGCTGCTATGACCCGAAGCGGACTATTGAAATTGCTCAAGATACCATTGTGTAGCTTCAAGAATCTATTTCTCAGTTCAAGATCCCTCTCTTTTAGAATGAAATAATTAGTACTTATGTTCCCTCAAAATGGGAATGTGTTTATGAACATATACATGTATAGTTGGTTGATTAAAGTTTTTATTTGTGGTATGTGCAGATGAATGAATCAGGAATATTCAGTTTTGGAGCAGCAAGAGTGACAGAAAGATTGAACAGGTTTATCAATGGATCAACAAGTGAAATAGAGTTAGAACCAGAGTTATGGGATTTCAATGATCTTCAACCTGAGACTTGGATTTTTTAGATTTTTAATTGAGCATATATATATATATATTTATTATGTAGAAGATGAAAACTATCAAGAAAAAAAGAAGAAAAAAAGCAACATTAGTTTGTAGTTTTTGAAAGTTTATTTCAGTAAACAATAGATGAGATGATACACATTTTGTGTCATTGTGTAAGAGAATGAAGGCCTGTTTTCTATTAATAAAATGGGAGAATAATTTAGGATGGAAATTTTGGTATCAAATTTAATTTGTGTGATTTTGTGAAAGATTGAATAAAAATGGGATAATCAAGATGAACAAACATTAATCTAGATGGGGTTCTAGATGGGATTGGTGACGAAGAACTCCATTCTGACGCTTAAATAAGTGCAAAATTAAGAAAGAACATTATTTTAGTATCCATAACAGTGCGAAAAGAAGACCCGATTCCAAATTCTTCAAGAATCTAAAGATATCAATGAAAAGATAAATTAAAAATTTGCTTCATAATGAGAATAGTCATTGCCTTTCATGATAAGCTTATATGTATGCTCTGGACGCATGTGATTTTAAGGGCCGAATAAGTTGTGGCGCTCATGGGTAATTGCTTGGAAGCTTTAATTCCTATACCAGACACACTTCCTTGATTCAGGCTAGTCCGTATATTTAGGCAGTTAGCCCTTTTAGCATTGACTAAAAGAGAATATATCGCGTGTCTTCTAAGTTATTCCTATCGTAGAATCTAACCACATGTTTGTATCCTAGTAATATATAACATTGTTGCTATTAGACCCTCAATTTATCATTTATACATAGTTAGAGATGAAATTTTTCACATGTTTGTACCATATCCAAACCAATCATTAGCATTTTGGGCAGAATTGAACTACAAATTTCTTTTGTGCTCAAATTGATCGCGTCTTACAAGTCCAAGGACCAATTCAACATTTAGGTTAAACTCGCAAAACGACACCGTATCATCTTTCTCCCCCTTTTCTTCCCTCCACATCCGCAATTTCTAAAACCTCAACCGAGATTCACGACTGAGCCTTTTCAAAGCAGCGGCGAAAACTCCGGCGAACCACCGCAAACCGCCGGCGACGGCGACAAAGAATGGGAACTTCCGTTCAGATAACGCCGTTATGCGGCGTATACAATGAGAATCCACTATCTTACCTAGTCTCCATTGATAACTTCAATTTCCTCATTGACTGTGGCTGGAACGATCACTTCGATACCTCTCTTCTTCAACCTCTCTCCAGGTACTTCATTTTCCGTGCTTCTCTTACTTTTCCGCTTCCGGAAATCGATACTGAGTGTTTAATTTTTGAAATTGTAGAGTAGCTTCCAAGATTGATGCTGTTTTGTTGTCGCATTCCGATACACTTCATCTCGGTGCTTTGCCTTATGCTATGAAACAGCTCGGCCTCTCGGCTCCGGTTTATTGTACGGAGCCGGTGTATCGGTTAGGTCTTTTAACTATGTATGATCAGTATCTCTCTCGTAAGGTCAGAACTCAGCACATTTTGTTATTTTCTTTTCGGTTTGAAAGAGCTTATGTATAATTTAGTCGTATTAATGCTCGACTTTGAATAATGCAGGCGGTTTCGGAGTTTGATTTGTTTACTCTAGATGATATTGATTCTGCTTTTCAGAGTATTACTAGGCTTACTTACTCCCAGAATCATCATCTTTCTGGTTCGTATTCGTGTATTTTTAGCTCGATCGAGTTATCTTTTTAATGGTATTTTGATGAGGTTGCTTTGCTTGTTAGGTAAAGGAGAGGGAATTGTGATTGCTCCTCATGTGGCCGGGCATCTCCTTGGTGGTACTATATGGAAGATAACAAAGGACGGTGAAGATGTTTTATACGCTGTCGACTTCAATCATCGCAAAGAAAGGTAAATAGATATCATTATCAGGAGATCTCGGGACTGCATTTGTTTTTCTGCTTTCGGAAGAATCAAGATAAAGCTATTTAATGACGAACTTTTTGTTTTTGTTAAACCAGGCATTTGAATGGAACTGTTCTGGAGTCCTTTGTCCGGCCAGCTGTTCTCATTACGGATGCCTATAATGCTTTAACTAATCAGCCTCCGAGACAGCAAAGAGACAAAGAATTTCTAGGTATTTTCTTTGCGTTAGTGGAATTTGGTAACCTGTGCACTTCCAATGTTTTCTCATCGTTATCAAATTCTTCATGTTGCTGAAACTATTGTTACACGCTTAGATATGGTAACATTCTTGCTAAAGTGTGAACCTTTTAAAATGTATGTACTTATGCTATTCT
Source organism: Euphorbia peplus (assembly GCA_028411795.1). Taxonomy (NCBI): domain Eukaryota; kingdom Viridiplantae; phylum Streptophyta; class Magnoliopsida; order Malpighiales; family Euphorbiaceae; genus Euphorbia; species Euphorbia peplus. The sequence goes on from CP110841.1 coordinate 2,301,384, forward strand.
TCTGTAATTCGTTTTAGAGAAGACTATCTTAAAGACTCTAGAAGCGGGTGGAAATGTATTATTACCTGTTGATACGGCTGGAAGGGTGTTAGAGATTGTCTTAATATTGGAACAGGTCAGTAAGGGGGACAATAAAGAAATTCCTAGTTTTTTTTTTTTATAGTGATATGACAATGATATAGGCTTCTAATGTCTTATGCTATTTGCAGTTCTGGGCACAACGCCTCTTGAGCTATCCCATATTCTTTCTCACATATGTTTCATCAAGTACCATTGACTATGTGAAGAGCTTCTTGGAGTGGATGAGTGATTCAATAGCAAAATCTTTTGAAACTTCTCGTGACAATGCGTTTCTTCTGAAGTAAGTGGTTCTTTTTCTGTGACATTCTGTAGCATAGCATCTACATACTCGATATAAATCATGTTGTGTTCTTGTTCACGATGCTGGATTTGATATCCTCTATTTTCCAATAGGGAATTTTTCTTAACATGATTTCTGAATATGATTGCTTTTGCCAAATCTTGCAGGCATTTGACGCTTCTAATCAACAAGACTGAACTTGATAATGCTCCAAGTGGTCCAAAGGTGATATAGTGCATAGCTGGACATTGAATTATCTTCCTGTTCTTAGCCATTTAGTGTTGATGATTCTAACGTAATGCTTGTGGTTTAGATTGTTCTAGCATCCATGGCCAGCTTGGAAGCAGGGTTTTCACATGACATCTTTGTTGAATGGGCTGCAGATCCTAAGAACCTTGTGCTTTTTACAGAAAGAGGCCAGGTATGTTTTTGATTTCTTGCACAAGTATTTTAAGTTAGTTTCTCTATGAAACTGGTAATCATTTGAAAATAGTGATTCTTCCATGAAATTAGTCATAAGGTTACTCTCATGGGCTTCCCGTTGTTATCCTTACGCTGAATGTGTCAGATCAGATGTCTTTATCATCTTTATTTGAAGCTTTCAAACTACTAATGGTGCTAATTGACTGATGTAATTGCTGTTTCTTTTGAACCACACTTTAATTTATTGAAATAAATGATTGGACTTATCACGTTTCTTCTTCGAAAAGAAGAAAGATAAAGAGTTCTGTTGATGTATGGCTCTGATCACATAAATTCCTTTCCTACTTTAGCATATCTGGTTGATTTTCTATTTTCCATGTGAGAATATTTATACTTTCTTGTCCTGTTTATGTAGTTTGGCACGTTAGCTCGCATGCTACAGGCTGATCCACCTCCAAAAGCCGTGAAAGTTACAATGTCAAGGAGGGTTCCTTTGGTTGGGGATGAGCTAATTGCTTATGAAGAAGAGCAGAAAAGATTGAAAAAGGAAGAGGAATTGAAAGCTAGTCTGATTAAACAGGAAGAATCAAAGGCAACTATTGGACCTGATAGCAATATCAGTGACCCAATGATCATTGATGCTAAAAGCACTCATGCTCCAGTTGATGGTATTCCTTTTGGCATTTCTGATAAACCATCATTTTAAGTTTTGTTTGTCGAGATATTGTTGAGGTTTGCTTGCATTTTATCATGTTTAGTTCCTACTGAATGATTATACCGTACTGCAGCTGGATCACGTGGGACTGGATACAGGGACATGTTTATTGATGGATTTGTTCCTCCATCCACCAGTGTTGCACCGATGTTTCCATTCTATGATAACACCAGTGAGTGGGATGATTTTGGTGAAGTCATAAATCCTGATGACTATGTAATTAAAGATGATGGCATGGACCGGTCAGCAATGCATGTAAGCTTTCAGTTTTGAATGCTTGCCACTTACCTCCATCTTTCTTGCTAGTTTGTTGGCTTGGCTGTCTCCTAATTCAACTGTGGCATTTCTTTCTCTTTACGTGGCTGTTGATTTGATTTCGGGATGATTAATGTTCTAGATGAAATAACTGCTTTGTGTGAATCGTCTTGGCATTGAAGTTTTTTGTGCACTTTTGCTTTTAGTTATTAAAGCAATGTCTTAGGATGCATAGACTTGTAGGCCGTAGGATGCTCTAGCGAACTGACGTTGTGGTGATTTGGGCATTTTGTCCCAGTGTAGGACTTCGACGGCATAAATTCTTAAAAAATTTCTAGTATCATTTTTGGAAAAGAATTGAAAGGAAAGATATGAAAGCACATGGACTATAGGGGTCTGTGTCGTAGACTGATAGCTTGTCTTAATATTACAAATTTTTTTCCCTATTATGAACAGCTTTTAATAGTGTTGCTATTACTCTTTCTAGACTTGCTCTTGATGTTTTTGTTAGGAACCGAAATTGGTCATAGGTGCTCCATTTCTGTTGTTTGATGTTTGATTATCTGCATATTTTGAATTGTCCTTTATTGTTCCTAGACTTGAAGGACCATTCTACAAACTTTCTGAAGAGAACAGTTATAGTTGTTTGTTTTCTTCTACCTTTTGCTTTTAAAGCTTCCGATGTGTATCCTCAAATTATTGGCCTTCCCTCCATTAATGAACTTTTTATTTTCCTTCGAAACGAGTACTATTGGGAGTATTACTGCTGGTTATCAAGCTCACAGACTTTAATATGAAGATTATAAATGTCTTTTCTACTGCCCTAGTTAGCTCATAAGTACCTGTGTGGAATTTCAATCAAATTTTTTAACTAACTGTTATTTTTAGAAAAGTGCATCTTGATATCTGTGCCAATAGAAAAGTATTTCATTTTAATAATGTACCTGTGAAGCAGTTTGGGAGGAACAAGCCCGAGTCTGTTTTATAACATAAGTCAAAGTGGTTGAAGATATCTAAAATAGCCATAGTTCTTTTGAGTTTAAGTTATTGAACTACAGATGCACTACGTTTCTTCTCATAATGCTTTTGCCAGTATCTCGGCTCAAGTTATTCATTGGAATGTCTATTTTCTTGGCTCTCTTTTGCTAATTTGCTGTTTGTGTAGATTATATTTCTTCGGATTATCCTTTATAGCCCAATTCTTTGTCATATGAATGGCTGTAAATATTAAATTTATATTTCATTTCAGGTGGGTGGAGACATCGATGGAAAACTTGATGAAGGATCTGCTGGTTTGATACTTGATACGAAGCCTTCAAAAGTTGTGTCTAATGAATTAACAGTAAGTCAGTTATAACTCTATTTACGGTAAAAAAAACTACCAAGCGTACAGAAATTTGATTTAGGTTTTCTAGCCAACATTATCTTCTCAATTTATTGCTCCCATCACCCGTGTGCTCAAATTTTCATGCTTTCACTTAATCTCTACTTAAATGTAGTCTTTCTACATGCTGGCATGCATCAGAAATCTCCACTCAATTTTTGCAACGTAACATGAATCAACATATGATCTCTTCCAATAGTATGAAAAAAAAACATCCACTACATCGCTGAACTGTTAGCTATAGTATCCCGCATACATCCCTAATGATGTTGTTAAATGTAAGTTGTAATTGATCTTTTGCACTGGTGATATTCAGTGTCATTTTTACCCTTTAGATGGGACTAAACTGAAACAATGACGGGGAGACTTTTCCTATGTTTGGTGATTGTGAAGGGTTGGTTTTAGCTTCAAGAATGGAGGTTCAATCCCCTGTCATATTCCAAGCAAACTTTGAATGACATTAGAATTTGATATCTCATTACACACAGAACTTTTGGCTATTATAGTATTTGTTTTCACCCACGGTCGTTGATATACCACAATTTCCCTTTTAATTGCTCCACTTGGATTTTGCCTCTGCTTCTTTGTTGCTTTGCCATGGAATGCAGATTGGCTGGATTGTTGACTTCTCGATAACTCTTATTCTTGATGTAACGAACATTCAAGTTGCACATCAGTTTTGCAGCTTGCTGATATGTATTTCTCAATGCCATTTTAGGTACAAGTGAAGTGTTCGTTGATTTACATGGACTATGAGGGTCGGTCAGATGGACGCTCAATTAAATCAATTCTTGCTCATGTGGCTCCTCTGAAACTTGTAAGATTTTCTATATGTTTAAAAACTTACGGACTGGTATCATCCATCTGATAGCACTTATAGTATTGTTGTCTACAATTATGCTGTTTCATGGTGCTGTAAACTTCTGTGTCGATCATTTCTGCTTGATGTTTGACTATACTACTTTTGATATGATTATTACTTGCTGATACACTGGATACACTGGATGATATCCAAACCGCCATGGAAGGTATGTCTATTAGATGCGTGTATCCTCCCGCTTGTTCTTGTGCTATAAGAAAGTTACCCATGGTGTTTTGGTTTCTGTTATGCTTTTCCTTTCTGGATCTCAAAAGTGTTCTTTGATTGTGTAAGATCTCCCTTCTTAATTTAGTGTATTGGGATGACAGAGTATTTAAATTTAATCTTTTTTCCGCTTAGAAAGACCAAAAAGTTCGTAATTCTCATAGCATCTGTAACTCGGTATATTCCTTGCACAGGTTTTGGTGCATGGATCAGCTGAATCCACAGAACATCTGAAGCAGCACTGCTTAAAAAATGTCTGTCCTCATGTTTATGCACCTCAGATTGAAGAGACAATTGATGTTACCTCTGATTTGTGTGCTTATAAGGTATAGTCGGTGAAAACTCTGTAGTCTTTTCTTCAGGGTGTAAATTTATTCTTCTCGTAGATCAGATTAACTTTTTTTCATTTAATCATATGTAGGTTCAACTTTCTGAGAAGATGATGAGCAATGTGCTCTTTAAAAAGGTATCGTCTTGCTTGCAACTTCAACTATGATGCTTAACATGGTTACCAATCTGCATCCTTGTTCCTTGTGTCTAATAAACCGTTGCAATTTCAGTTGGGAGATTACGAAATTGCTTGGACTGATGCTGAGGTTGGCAAAACAGAGACTGACGTGCTATCTTTACTACCTGAATCAACATCACCTCCACCTCATAACTCCGTCCTTGTTGGTGATTTGAAAATGGCAGATTTCAAACAGTTCCTTGCTAGCAAGGGTGTGCAGGTACTTGTCATTTTTGCCTTTTTCATTTACTTTTGTTTTTCTTTTGTGCGTTAAACTAACATGCGTGTTCATACCTGGGTTAGATGGGTTATAGTCGGTTTTCAACCCAACTTATATCAGGGTAGCATAAGATGGATTGGACGGACTATTATCATGGTTTTTAATCATGTGATTTGGGTGGACGCAACACATTTACTTTTATTTTTCATATTTTGGAAAAAAATTACTAACTCAGGGTCTTATTTAATGTACATTCTACTTCATTTCGTTTTATTTTCACTGTCAACATTTTTCGAATTACTATTTTCTTGTATGGTATAATATATATTTTTCTTATCTTTTGTAACACTTTACCTAAAATATGTAAATAGTACAGTATTTAGAGAACTACCATTGTATATGGATATGTTTGTTCACATATTTTAAAATTGTTATTTCAAATTCAAATAAAATTTTAAAAACGTAAATATGAAAATAAGAATGCACTAAAGTTGTCTAACTTATTTGAAATAACAGTGAAGTTACTCAAGTAGATCATTATATGTATCTGTGAAAATGTTGTCACTTGATTTAAACAGGTAGAATTTGCTGGCGGAGCATTGCGCTGTGGAGAGTATGTGACTCTTCGTAAAGTCGGGAACATTAGCCAGAAGGTGAGCTCGATATTCACTTAAATGTTCTCTTCTGGATAATTGAAGTTTTTTTAAAGATGATGAATGATCAATTTGGTACTTAACTTGACAAACAGGGTTATAGGCTTTCTGTAGAATGTCATCTTTTTACTTGAGTATTTTTTTTTTGTCAAATAGGTTCAAAATGACATGTTTGTCAACAATGAATCGTGTATTGACACGTAGTGTTTCTTTGGGGTAGATTACACCCATGACCTCAACTTTGGCCTTACATTCTTTATTGTCCTTGAATTTCAAAACTGGACTTGGCAGTCCCTGAAATCTGCTCTTTACTAAGATAAAAGTTTCTTATAAAAGTAAATGACATCAAAACGACGGTTGGAAATCTCAAATTGGATAACTCCTAAAGAAAGACAAAATTTAGTAGTTTTGAAGTTCACGGGTCCTAAAGAAAGTCGGCTAAAGTTGAGGGGCCATGGGTGTTAATTTACCCTGTTTCTTTGCACCAATTTGACCCTGCTGTCAAGTTGAAACACCAATGTGATATGCAAATTTGCTTAACTTGGAGTAATATTTTATGGACTTCCCTACAATCTTATTCACTTGGCCTTTTTTTTTTCCTTGTGTAAAATTAGTAAAGAAATGAGTATTGCAAATACAAATTGATGTGATAACGACTAGTGTTAAGCATCGTTTTTAGACTGATTTTATCCTACTTATAAGTTGGAGGACTGATAAATATGCAAATTTTGTGTTGTGGTGAAAGCTGGTATCGTTGTTTAGCAAGATTTTTCATAGTTTTTGTTCGCATATAATTCAGGGATGTCAAAGTGGTTTTTCGTGTCATAATTGTAATCTATATGATCCACGTAAGATGGTGCAAGAAAATTGATAATCATGTTAAACGGGTCAGTCCCAGATGGATTGTCCATATAAATCACGTTATTGTGTAAAAAATTGACGGATTGAATATTTCTTTCCAGGGTGGTGGTTCTGGAACTCAGCAAATCGTCATTGAAGGACCATTATGTGAAGATTATTACAAGATCCGAGAGTATCTTTATTCACAATTTTATTTGCTTTAATTTGAGAGATTCGACTGTTGTATAATTTTTAATTTATGTTTTCATCTTTCTGTAAGAATGTATAATATTAGTTCATCTTAATTTTTCATAGCCTCTTCCATTTATTTTTGTCAAATTTTTGTTTTTGAATTGTAATTTGATGCTGTCATATTTGTACTCAAATTAGCTCTACCAAATTACAGCCATGTACTAAAACACACCTATACTCACAGTTAAAGCTGCTCAGATCTCATTTAGCCGCTCAAAATTGAATATTCGATTTGGGTTGAAAGACCTTTCAGGCACGTTTAAGTGCTCAAAATCCGACTTGTTTCTAACTACCTCTTCTACTGACCTCTGATTAGTCCTCAAGGGGATTTAGCCGCTTGACTAGTGCATACATTTTCTGCTACAATGTCTATACTATGAATGTTAAAAGTTTCAAAATTATGGATCTTGAATGAGCAGAAATAAAGAAAAAGTTTAGTAGTTTGATACGCTCGTTAGAAGTTTATTGTGTCGTTGATTGTGTTAAGTGAGATTTTTGGATTACATTGTACGTTTTCTTATTAACTATTTTTTATGGATACCTTTATCTGGATTTAAGTTAAAAGTTTGAAAATCTATTGTTTAACTATTGACTTTTAAAAGTAAATCTTCATCTATGGGTTTAAATCTAAACCGTTTTATGAATATAAATAATTACTCGAACACGAGGACAATAAATTCCAAAAGGATAATGTCAACAAATTGCATTCCCATACATTGAATGAATTACAAAAAAAATTACATGGGAGGAGTTCCAAGGACAACAAAAATGTTAAAATTACAAGCATTACAACGGATAATTCGGTCGCAAATTGACGAGGTTTCATTTTAGACAAACATTTTAAATTAGCGATGAAATACCGTTGGCAGATCCATTACCCCCTATCCATCAAATGAAACTTAGGTGGGCTTGTAGGCAATGAAACTGATGCATTGCACTTGACGAAGGTTGTCGAAGCCAATGATTCTGATGTGAGCAGTTGGGTATTCCTTAATGCACTCGTCGAGCTCGACCAACACCTGAGCAGGGTCTTGGCAACCGAACATGGGCAACTTCCACATGGTCCAGTAGTGTCCGTCATAGTATCCTGGGGACTTGTTGTTCTCACGGTACACGAATGGGTGCTGCATACATGAAATTCATTAACCAATTCATACTGACTATAGGGATAAATTAATTCAGGATGAAATTTTGCTTACGTCGATCTCGAACTCTAGGCAGGGAACCCAACCCTTGTTGAGAAGGTATTGGACTTCCTTCAACAATGACTCACGGCTCAATGGTGGAAGGTACGAGAGAGTCTCGAACTTCTTCATGTCTTGTGTTGGCCACACCTATATACATGTTTTTCATTAGTTTACTGTTAATTTAGTACATGTAACCTATGTTACGTAGAAATGGAATTTAAACGTGAAATGGATAATAAATATTTCTAAAATATCAAAGATAAGAAAAAACAGAAAAAGTCAATTTGCATTATCAGAATGTGACAATTTCTAACCACAGAAACTAAAATTATAAATGAATTAAGAAATTGTTGTTATTATTATTATTATTATTATTATAGTCACATACATATCGAAACAGATGAAGTGTTAAATTTTCATAAAATTAAAAGGTGGAATCTACATTCTTTTAATGAAAACAGTAATTTATTATAGTCTGGTAATTGAGAAAATTAACTACCATTTAACTTTATTTTAAGGAAAATCATATTTAAATAACATGGATTTTTTGTTGGGGAATGGTTCATTCCACTAATTACACGAACCACATTTAAATTATTTTACTCGAAAATTCAATTTCGGCCACATTTTTGTATTTCGTGTCTGTTTCTGTTTCTGTTTCATTTTCAAACTATGTTTAAAAGACTATTCTAGAAATTTCATTTCTCAAAGTCCGTGTCCCATGTCCGGACCCTTTCAATATTTCGATTTCCGTGCAATTGCATAACTAAATTTAGTTAATCAAAACATTAGAAATACTCATTCAAATTACCTTCATGCATTGGACTCTGCCGCCGTTGTTAGAGACAGAGGTGATATCAGAAGGGGACTTGCGGGTGACGGGGAAGGCGGAGGCGGACTTGAGACCGGTGAATGGTGCAACCATGTTGGCCTGAGCCGGGCTAGCCCGGGCAAGAGTAGCTGTTGAGAGCATTGAAGAAGCCATTTGTTTTCTCCCTTGTTAATTAACTTTACTTACTAAAACACAAGAGAGTTTTGTGCTTCTGTTGAGGCCTTATTGCTATATTTTCTTCCCGTTTTATAGGCCCATAATGCATTGTCGTTTTCTATATTCTTTGTCGTTTTGTGTTTTTTCTCTGTCGTTTTGTAATCTAAGGCTGCCTGCTTTTGTTTTCCTCATCTATTCATTTACCCTTTAAAATGAAAGGTTGATATTGGATAGTATATCATGCTAGCCTTATCGTTTCAAAGCTCTCTGGGACTGACACGTGGATTCAATTTTGTTCATTAATTTTTGTAACCAAAAGATTTATTGTTATCTAATTTCAATTTTTTTTTCAGATAGAATAATGATAATAATAAGTTTATTTTGAAATGTAGATGTACTTATGATGTCAAAATGATAAGATTTTAGCTCTACAAGTTTCTATATAAGATTGGTATTTACCTCTATGTCTGAAGTAAAACTTTAACAGACTGTTTTCATTAATTATTTAAGCCAATGATTTAATTTCTAGGACAACATAACATAAAAAAAAAGACACAAAACTAATGATTTAATTTCTTGAATAACAGAATTTGAATTTTAGTAAAAGAATCTATATGTCTGGCCAATCTTGATCTTCTACGGACGACGACTTGAAGTTGAAATTCGTATAAAAAAAAACAAGCACCAAACAAAAGAACTTCTAATGGTGGTTAACTGGATTTGAAAGGACACACAAAGAAAGAAATAAGAAGCAAATGTGGGATTAAAAGTTATATTGGTGTTAATTTATAGAAAGGGAAGAATAATTTTTACCAAAATAAATTAAAACAATAAATTAATTAATCTATGTGGCCCATGACATAAACAAAATACTTTCACTTCTAGTCGGGAATTTCAGATTAGGTCTAAATATTTGAGATACTTGTATATATTTCTTCGAGTTCTATGTAATCGACCCATGTAAACTTTTACATAACGGTATTGTACCGTATGCACCACTATATATGTTCTTGGGTCGGGTTTTCACCAGATTCATTGGCCAATATCATGATGCTCAATCCAAGCTTAACATGCTCTTATAATTTAGGTGGGCTTGGCTTAAAAAATCAAATCTTATGTTCCAAACAATACTAAAATATATACACATCTAACGTAAATTGATCTGTTCTTCATTCAATAATCTTAACTTTAATTTTTATTTGCCAAATGAGATGGTTGACTTTAATAACTTGGAGTAGGGGGCAAGTGATTTCTTTACAAGCTTCATTGACAAATTTAATTAATGTTTAATCAATTTGCTTTCTATAAATATTACATGTTGTTTTCCATTATCTGTTCATACATACATCTAGCAACTTTCCAAATTATACTAAAAAAACAGCCATGGAAGAGAGCTTGGATGTGGAAGTTCTTCAATGTTTAGATCAAACTTCGAAATGCAGAATCGAACAGGCTAAGAGTATCATCGAATGTATGAATGAAAAGCGTTTCGCCATTTTCAATCAGATAAAACTACTAAAGGTACACATTCATTTACAATCTTTCAACTGTCAAAAATATAATTAAGAAAACTATAATATCGCTATTTCAGTCTTTTTTTCTAAATTTTGTTTTTTAATATCAACAAAATTTTAAAATTTTTAATTTTTATGGTAGCTCGTTTTAATGGTATCAACAAAAAATCATCGATTATAGAATTCGTCTACCGGAAAATGTAAATTACCTTTTAGTTTCCTTTCTTTTCAATTAAAATTATAGTTAAGTAATTTTCTATATATTAATTAACAGCTTGATCGAGAGAATGCAATTTCCAGGATAAGGTGTTTGAAGTACAGAGATGAGTCAATGAGACACAAATCAAATAATCAACAGGAGAAATTAGTTCCTCTGCAATTAGCTCTAGATAAGCTCACTTTCAACAACAATGCATACTTTGATAAACATCAAATCAAATCATTTGAAGATGATATTCCTCTTCAAGTAATTATTCGAATCCATCTAACCCTAACAAAATCAACTCTTCAAATTGTTTAAATTTTATTTTTGCAAAATATGTTATTACAAGTTTTGTGTAATCAGCATCCTGAATAAGTTGTTGTTACGTCGTTTAGTAATAACTGATTTAAAAACATAACTGAAACACCCAAGTGAAATTCTCACCTGAATAACCCTAACCAAATTACGACGAATAGTCAAATTCCAGCACCGACTAGCTTTGTTTCACCGCTGGTTATGATAAAACATGAAAAATTCGACTATTGAATCTTACTTTTGTTAAATATCTCGTATTGCTTAATTGATTAGTTATTATTTTTTGTAAAGAAGCTGAAATTTCGGGTATTACATGGAAGCAATTGTTTGGCTGAGGAGAGAAGATTATTAAAGAAGACCAAGAAAAACGAAGACAGAGAAGGGTATTATTCATTAATCGAAGAGCTTTCTCATCCGGTAATAACAATTATTTTTGCAATCAAATTATAAAAATTCAAGTTTTTCAGGTAAATAATTTATGAGTCCTCTATTAACGAGTGTAATAATGACATTAAAAAAAATAGAATAAGAAGTTCAGACTTTTATGAAATCAACTAGTTATTCTAACACTAAGAAGAAGTTAAATAATTTATAAAAGATGAATAAATGTATCATTATGTAAAAAATTTATGACAGAATAGTTGATTTTTGAAAACCCATGGAGTCTATTTCCAAAATATAGGAACTAACTAGGATTATATGCAAAATTCAGAGAAGAATAAATTATTTACACTAATTTTTTTATAAATTGTTGCTTGAATATTTTTTTGGGCAGATTATGCATCTGACTTTCAGAACACAGTGCTACTCAAATGATGAATCTAAACGACGAAAAATCATTGAAGAACTCAAGGAAATGAAATGGCAGAGAGAAAAAGCTATTGCAAATGCTACTGTTAATGGAAGACTCTGGAGCTCTCTTGAACCCAAACATATTATACAACACAAAATCAAGGTGATTTATATTCTTCATGAAAAAAAGAGAGTAAATCATTGTGATACCCGAAGGGCATACGTGTTCGGGGTGATGCGTTGTTGATATATAATCAACTATCTTTCTGTGATGTTCTAGTAAGCTCTATATACAAATGTGGAAAGCAATGTTATAAAAATCGACTTTGTAGTTCAGTGACTTTATAGTTTCAACTGAATGCAGATTATTGAAGAGGAAGTAGAAGCAACAAGGAAGGATCATATAGCACTCCGGGCTCAAATCAAGCTCTCGGAGAAAAACTTGAAGGCTATAGAGAAACAATTAGTTTATTTGCAGAAACAATTAACTATTGCAAATCAGAGAAAGGCCACAGAATACCAATGTATACTTCAACTCAGGAAATAAGAGAATTATTGCCCGAGTTGCAAACTATAAACGCTTATATGTGTTTTGTCTGATCTATAAACCTGGATATAGTCTCTGAACTTCACCCTACAAAGTCCCTTAAAGACTGCTAACAAGCTCAAAATAGAAAAGTTAAGGAATACAAAAAGTTTCAAACCACATGGAACCTGAGTCTCCAATTTTCCAAATCAGAATTTTCGGAGCTTTCATTCTATAGAACCACCGCTATTCTAATCAAACAACTTCAAAATCCAAAAATCCATAAACTAAAGCTGTTTAGAATAATCATTTTCGTTAGCTGTACAATGGAGGGTTCCTACTGTTAAAGTGGTTAAATGGGACTTTTAAGTCACTAAAGAGCAAAGTTCAAAGACAATTACACCCAATTTTGGAGTTCAGGGGCTATAGTTAAGGGGTGATGCGTGTATTTACCCGATATTTAATAGAATAAGACGTTACGGAGCTATCCTACAGTGATGCTTAGGGTCTAAGCCCTACAGTACCCCTCCTCAGCCAAGTGTGGAAAGACTACCTAAAGCTAAGACTCCTTTTTGGATAACTGATGAAGTGCAATAGCTAGGGGGCAAAGAGCGATAGAAGAGGATTTCGTCAGAAAATTATGACAATTTAGCACTAAGATAAAGTTCATAAAAAAAAAATGAGTATAAATAAGAGGTAAATCTGGAATTAGAATTTTCATTAATATGCTGAACAACTTTCGCTATATAACTCAAGCCTAGTGACTTATGAGTGGTAACAAATGTTAATTTACATGTCTAGGCAATTTCAATTATTATCCTCAAATAGTCTATATCAAATAATCAAAACTTAATTATTCTCAATAACATTGAAGTATCTATATTTTGAGGAGAAAAAATTATGACTAATATTACCTATAAATAATTCCGGGGCCTGCCGAGGGTTCCAAAATCCCCATCTATTCAGTACCCTTGCTTGCGGTGTAGGCATTTACCAGTTGCGCTTGCACATCCTGTGAAACTGCTGAATGCTCTTTGTATTCCATGGTGAATTCACCTTTTCCCTGGATAAATACGCGTTTAGGTCAGAAAAATGTACGGCAGTCGAAAATATTTTGCATGTGTTGATGGGATTTCTATTTCGTGATTACCTGTGTCATTGAACGTAGAGAAGTCGAGTACCCGAACATATTATTTAGAGGTACCTGTAAGGCAAGTCATGTGAAAAACAGTGATCCGTTAAAGTTGAGCCTAAATAAAGAATTTCGCCAAAATGACAAATAGCGCAGGGTAAAGGGAATAGAGTTGACTTTTTAACAACTAATTTGGCAAGGGAGATGAAGAATGCTTACATGAGCAGTAATTACAGAGTCATCCCCTTCCTGGTCATTTCCAACAATCACTCCTTTCCTCCTGCATAAAAGGACAGTAATAAGAAGCCAAATGGAAACATATTCTAGGAAAACAAGAAAAAAGATAATCAAGCACGCCACTTACTTGTTAAGATCACCAGCAACTGTGCCCTGAAATTCTGTTGGTACTTTCAGCTCCACCAACATGATTGGTTCCAATATAGTTGGTTTTGCAGCTGAGTAGCACTGTCAAAATAACACGAAAGGTAAAAATTCAGGCACGAGAACTCAAATATACGGTAAAGATAGACTGAATTCAGCCCTAAATAGAGGTTATGAAGAAGACCTGTCGAAAAGCATATATTGATGCCAATTTAAATGCAAGTTCACTAGAATCCACTGTATGGGCAGCACCATCTATTAAAGCAATGCGGACGTTTTCAACTGGATGCCCAATTAAAGAACCCCTGCAGACAGAATCATACATGCATAATTTTCAAACACTCGTAAAATCCATAATCACAAAGGAAGAAAAGAAACTTCAAACTAGTATCAAAATATTTATAATATGATCCATTTGATAAGCATCAATACAAAGGTTACATATTCTAGTACCACTTTACCGAACTTTTTTGTACGCATGCCTTGTTGGACTATCTGACATTTTGTTATACTAATTCCTCTCCACTATTCTATTTGGATTGCTTGCAGCATAAGATGCTTATTTCCTTAAAAGAGAATTTCTAGTAATTTTGTCAATCACAAAGTTTCTTGTGAAATACAGACAAACCAAACTTGGGTAAAGATTGCGGATGCAATAAGATGACACAGAAGGATTATGTGAAGAATTAAATAAATTTCAATATTTTATCTTCGTAAAACAACAAAAAGCTGGAGCACTCACGAATTAGCAGCTTCTCTAAATCCCTTCTCAATTGCTGGAATAAACCCTGATGGTATAGCTTGTCCAACTATCATATTGTCAAACTCAAATTTGGTTGTTGAGCCTTCGGGAAGTGGCTCAATGAACCTGTGTATTACGAAATTAAAAAAGAAAAAAAACAAGGGTAAGAGCGCAAATAAATCTTCACCAAGAAAAAAATGCACCTAGACACCTCATGCCACAGCAATCAAATCTTGACATATATTTGGTTGGAAGTGATGAAACGCTTTCTCAAGTTGAAAATGAGACCTAGATAATTAGCAGGTCTGAAGAAGGAATTTTAGAAAACACCATAGAATATTAGTAACACACATTTAATCTTCAGAATTTCTAAGAAAGGTGTTACTAGAAGATTCTCTCTGTATATCTGTGTCTCATAATGATGCATTATACCAGTACAGCAAATATTCCGCCAAAAACATGGAAAAAATGCACGAGGGGTGGGGGGGACGAAAAAACATCAGCAATAAGGCCAAGATATAGTCATTGCTTACCCAATTACTCGTCCATATTGACCTTGTCCTCCACTTTGTTTCTTATGTAAATAATCAAATTCTGCACGCCTGGTAACAGTTTCTCTAAAGTTCACACGAGGTTTCCCAACAGTTGCATCAACCTGTTCAAGGTGAAATCACGGAGAAATAGTAAGTGAATGATGTTTTCCTGGCATCAAAATAGCAACTCAGAAAGTTGGAGACCCTATTTCCTGTCATAAAATGCAGAGACCTTGTACTCTCTCCGTATGCGTTCCACATATATGTCCAAATGCAACTCTCCCATTCCAGAAATAATTGTCTGCTCACAAAGACATTATCATGTTATTTGTTAACATAACCCTATAATAAAGGGACCAATGGAAAAACTACAAGCCAAACCTGCCCACTCTCAGGATCCAAACCAACACGGAATGTTGGATCCTCTCTTTGAAAACGACTCAAAGCTTTTGAAAACTGAGAAAAATACACAAGAAAATGGGTCAGTTAGGTGACCAACAAAACAAACCAGTGAAAAAGTATTTTCTTTAGAAAGCACTTACTTGTCCACCAGCGTCTTTTGAAACAGGTTGAACAGCTAATGACATTACTGGTTCAGGTACATTCATAGATGTCATAGTGTATCTGATTGAACCATCCGTAAAAGTATCTCCTGTGAAACAAGTAAACAGGAATTTTTTCTTTGAGAAACATGGTAAAATTTCTCTGGAGATAGACATTGACTGTTTCACTACCCTAACAGTTGCCTTTAGCCATTTTTCAGGGTATACTACCCAAGTCCACTGCCACATTTTGCAATATCCTTAGACACTTTCAATAGTAAATTCACACTTCCTGGCTCCCCTCATATAACACTGAAAATACAAGTATTGCTGTATGTACACATGCTAAAAAAGAAGAGTTAGACCTGAAGCGCATTCCACACCAAAAACAGCTACGATTTGTCCAGCATGTGCCTCTTGAATGTCCTGTAGAAAAAAAATAATCTAAGAAAAGATAGGGACAACTACAAACAAACGTAATTAAACTTACACCTGCAAAAACATCTCAAGATGTTTTATAAGGTATAAAATCTAAAACTCCATATCAAACTACCAACAGAAATTTTAAGTGGAACTGACCTCCATATCATTGGAATGCATCCGAACCAAGCGAGGAATCTATATCAAAATGTTATGGAAACATTATCAGGAAACCAGGAAAAAATTATCTACCCATGCATGATTCCATGATATAAAAGAGGTCCAGAGGCAGATAATAACAGTTGATTTTGAAATGGCACTAGATCATTTTTTACTTGTGCTCTTTAATTTCGAATTTTCTCTATTAAGCCACCAAACTAAATAACTGCAATGAAACCAACTGAGTCCTTGTTTAACACCGAAAACAAACGTGAATTGTTATGAAAGACAAATTACAGAATCTAACAAAAAAAGGCCCAATAAATTCCAGCTACAAAGTCCAGATAGAATAGATTTGAAACCAACGGACTTAATAGCACAAATGCATAAAATTCATGGGCTCGAAATTGTGTGTTCCCTAAACAAATTTTAGGGTTATAACATTGACTATTGGCTAAACACTATGGAGGTAGAGATTCTTGCTGATTAGGACAGTGTATTCTATATGGTGTACAGAATTACTAGTCTATTTATCAAATCTCAAATATGCAATTACATTAACATGCAATTCTATGCTATGTAGGATTTCTTCACTGATTATCAAGTAAAAATACATCATAATTCCAATTAATCCACCCATTACATAGAAACTAATGCAAACTTAGTTTGTATGCCATGTACATCAAAGAATTATATCAACTGTGGATAAAAAGACAACTTGTCTTTTTAACAAGAACCCTAATAGATGTAGCAACTCGAACCAACCTTAAGCTTCTTGCCTGTGTTAATGTTAACGATAAAATCACCCTTGCGAATGACACCTTCATAAATCCTTCAATACAAAAGAAATTGTTAGTAACAGACTATAAATATTGCAGTGATAATTTAATGTCAGCATACTGAGCCAAAAGTGGAAAGTGTTCATATGAAAATAAGTCAAGTGTAAATTGTACCTTAGGTAAGTCAATTGACCATAACGCCCCTCTTCTAATTTAAAAGCCAAGGCCACAAGCCGTCCATCTGGAGATCCAGTTAACAAGACCTACACTTGATTTACTTTCATAAGAAAAGTTTACGTATGCATAAAGAGAAACCACTATGAAGGTGTCTTGGTGAATACCTTCTCTTCATCTTTGGATTGGTTAAGAGCATAGTTACTAACTTCAATAGGACAAGGCAAATAACTAAGCACACCATCCAAAAGCGGTTGCACTCCCTACAGTAAATATAACAAGAACTATAACAAGAATAATGCTGAGACCTGCTAATGTACAATCCACCAAGGAGAAGGACCATATTAGTACCTTGTTTTTGAATGCACTACCCATGAATACTGGAATAAATTTTTGTGCTACTGTAGCCCTGCGAATTGCATCCTAATTAAGAAGAAAAATGAGCTCGAAATGTCAAGGCAAGTTGCATAGAAGAGCAAACATGTATAAATACAACTCCAATGGTAATAAAATTATCATATACAATAAAATAATGGCCAGAGTTCATCACATTGATGTTAATTCCAAAATAGATGGAGAAATACATGAAAGTGATGGAATTTCTTCCGCCCATCACTGCCCCTATTCGACACCTCTTTTACCCCTTGCATTTTAACATACCTCAAGATCAGTTGATGAAATAGGCTCATCCGCGAGAAAAGCATCGGCAAGTTGATCATCAACTTCAGAAATTGCTTCTATAAGTTCATGTCGTTTTTCTGCAACAATGGCTTCCATATCAGCTGGAATTTCTTCAGTCACAATATTTTCACTGCAACAAATTAGATCATAAGAACAAAAGGAAAAAACAAATTCATACAAGATCTACTCCACAGAAAATAAACAACACCAATGTAGTGAACACACACCCACTAGAACCATGAAAATAGTATGCTTTCATCTTCACAAGATCAATTAGGCCTTTAAAGTCTTCCTCCAACCCAATTGGGACTTGCACAGCTGCACTGTGATGCCTCAATTTAGATCTTGCCTAAGACACAAAACAAACCATCACAATCGATAACTTTAAAAAGTTCAACTTCTGAGAAAGCAATATGCTATTGAAATAAACTTTTTTTTCCACTCCTTAAGAAAGACAAAAACTTTACACCATTACTAATTCTGCATAGTAAAATCTGTTGGCAATTCAAAGTTCGAAGGGCCATATTTTTCCTTGAATTATAGTACAGCTACAACCGAGTCACGAAAGTTGATAAAACAAATCAATTAAATTGCAAAGTATATACCATACTTGGTTCAAATCGATCAAATTGCAAACTAGATACCATACTATTGTAAGATCAACGTGCCCTATATAGAAAATGGGCTTTAAAGGTTTAAACTCAATTTAGACCTTGCCTAAGACACAAAACAAACCATAACAATCGGTAACTTCAACAGTTCAACTTCTGATCAAGCAATATGCCACTAAAAGAAACTTCTTTCTTCTACTTCTTGAGAAAAACAAAAACTTTACACTATTATTAACAAATCAGAAGGCAATTCAAATTCCCAATGAAAGTTCTTTTTCCTTGAACTATGACTACAACTACAACCGAGTAATGAAAAATACACGAGCAAATAGATGAACTTGCTAAGTAGATATCATACTTGATTCCTCAATTTAAACCGTGCCTAAGATATAGAACAAACCATAACAATTGGTAACTTCAACTTGAATTGAAACTGTTATGGTAACTTCAACTTGAATTGAAACTACTTTTGCTACTTTCTGACTAAAATAAAAAACTTCGCAGGCAATTCAAACTTCCAATGAACAAATTTTTCTTTGAAAGGTGACTACAACTATAGCTGAATGATAAAACAACTCGATTAAATTGCAAAGCAAATATCATACTTGGTTCAAAACTTTCCATGGATCAGCTCCCATTCGATCAAGTTTATTAATAAACGCAACTCTCGGAACTTCATATCTCCTCATTTGCCTATCCACAGTAATAGACTGACTCTGAACTCCACCAACACTACACAGCACAAGAATTGCTCCATCCAGCACACGCAACGCCCTCTCCACCTCAATTGTAAAATCAACGTGCCCCGGTGTATCAATTATATTCACCTAAATCATCAGAAATCAAATAAATTTGAACAAATATTATCACTAATGAATCGAATTCCGAAAACTCAAACTCGTGCAAACCTGATAGTCCTTCCAAGTACAGTACGTAGCGGCGGACTGAATAGTGATCCCTTTTTCTCTCTCGAGGTCCATAGAATCCATCTTAGCTCCGACTCCATCGCGGCCGCGGACCTCGTGGATCTCGTGGATGCGACCGGTGTAGTAGAGGATGCGCTCGGTGAGAGTCGTCTTGCCGGAATCGATGTGAGCTGAAATTCCAATATTCCGAACACGTTCCATGGATTCCTTCCACCATGGCTCCTTGTCTTCCTTGACGCGGGCGGCGTTGGAGAAGTGGCGGAGGTGGAAGTTGCCGAGGAGGAGGGAGGCGGCGGGGGAATTGGAAGGCGGAGATGGTGAGTTGGCGGCGGCGGAGAAGAGGAGACGGGAGGTGGAGTATCCTCTTGATCGGAACATGGCGGTGGTGGAAATGGTGGAGGTAAAACCCTAGACCTACCTGAGGTTTAGAGAAACCGATTGTCGTTTTGATTGGATTCTCAAAGTCAAAATCCAAATTGGGCTTTGGGCCTGGAAAAATGGGCTTTGCTGAAGCCCTAAATGGTTCTTAGACTCATCCCATCAATGGATATATGAATCTCATCCACTTTCATTTAAAGTCTTTCGCATGAATTTAAAAATTTAGCTCTGTCAGATTTTTCCTATTAAAAGAAGTGTTTAGTAAATACGTAAGTGATTCATGAGAAAGCTAAGGATGATTTAGAAAACTGGTTTGTGAGAAATTGAAAATGGTTTGGATATCTCTGTAAGACTCTTAAAATAACTAAAAGTTGAGAAAACATTTGGATAAGAAGTTGTTACATCAGTTTATATGATGAGGTGTCATTAACCTTAATCCTCGAGTAGTTATAGCTACTTACACATAAGCTAAGAATTAATAAATAGGTCAAATAACCAATTGAGGGTTGGCGCAGTAGTAGCATGGGGTTACGCTTGGTAGGGAGGTCTGCGGATCGATTCCGCACAACCGCGATTGGGAGGGGTTTAAATACCATAATCCTTGGACCCGCTCCGTATCCGGATTAGTCGGCCCAATGTGGTTCGGAAACCGGATGGAAAAACAAAAAATATAAAAAAATAAATAGGTCAAATAAATTACAAGCGTTCAAAAAATATAAGTGGAATAATAGTTTACTAATTTAACAAAATATTTACAAATTTAATAAACAAATTACACATATTGTTAGTTTAAACTAAGAATGAATAGTTTTTCTTAGTTACCATCTTGCTCCATCTTTATTATGAGAATGTAATAATAAATTCTAATGTATTCTCGTTTTTATTATATATTAGTCATATGTGATTTTTTAAAGTATGTGGTACTTAGTTATGCTTTACTCACAGTCGTGAGATGTATGTCGTCTTTTTTCTCACACTTAAAGGTTGAATGTCGTTGTGATGTTCCTATCTATCCATCAATTGGGATTGTTCTTAAAGAAGTAATGAAAAGTTGTATGTTGAATGTTGTGCATGTAAAACTTTCTATTTACAGCTAATGGTAAGAATCTTAATTGATGGAAATGATAATTGGATTGACCGAGAGAAGATTAAGGGGGAAGATAAAGGAAGGGATAATGAAGATGGTTTTTTTTTTTTTTGGTTTATAATTCAAGTTTCTATGTTTTTACGGTTACGTGAGGTCTATAGGCTTCAATTTGCCTTCATTCTTTAATTGAAAAGTATAGGCTTCAATTGCGCTTCATTCCTTTATTTGAAAGATTTAACTTTTATATTTTTAATTTCTTATAATAGTTTTTTGTCTGGATGTTTTACTTTTGTTGTTTGTCTGTAGATTTTACCTACTTTGTAAAAGTTCATTTGAATTTGATAGGAGGTACCAAGAGTACTAAGGCGTCAGTCATTTTGTGATCCTGTAAGGGGTTAGATGTGGCCATTCTTGCAAATATTTGAAAGATTTTGAGGTAATTTTCTTGGTCGCTTAGTTCAATTAATTTTTTGTTGTATTGCATGAGGTAAAAGATAATTTGCTTTTCCTTTTGTACAGATTATTCTGAACACTTATCTACTTTTGTGATTTATTTTTTATAAAAATCTTTTTCAGTTTGGTTGTGTTTTTTTTTTTAAATGTGATTGGTTTTATAAAAAAATGAAATTTAAAACTTACATGATAAGATGAAGGATTTCAAGAATTGATTCATTTTGTTGGGATTTCTTTAGTTCGTTTATGGGCTGGTATGTTTTCAGCTGACGACTTAATTATGAACTTGCCATCTAAATTTTTCACTGCAAGCATTTTAGATTCTCCATTTGGATCTTTTATAATCTTTTACTTGCAGAAATATGATCTCTCTTTTGTTTTTCTTATTACTATAGATTGAAATGATGTGTTATTCTCTTCTTGGTTGTGATAGTTGTTATACTCTTGCTTATCTTGCATGCTTTTAAAAGGTTGAACATATCATCCATATTCTTATTACTTATTATAGGTGATTTAGCTTTGAATATATGTTATGTTATGTATATTTGTTATAATGTAGAGGTTCTATTGTTAAACACTATTTGCTCTTACATTTGTTAATTCTACTATTTTTATATTAGCCAAGTCCACTTTCCGTTAAAAATAAATTTATAATACTATTATTATCTTTTCATCTTTTTCATGTATCTACTTTTCCTGGGTTCCTAAACGCTAATTACTTTTTTATAATTTATGTTTTTGTATACTATTCTCTCATTTGTTCAAAATAAATATTGAGGTCCTCTCTTACAGCTCAATGCATTTAAGGGAACAATTAATTCATGTTATCTATTAGTTAATTTTTAATGTTATATTAATCTTAGAAATTATTTTTTTCCATTTCCGAATATATTTTTTATATAAATTTAGAGAAGCATTGTCGTTTTAATAAAAGAGGAATGGGCTTTAAATCAGAATATGTAAGCCCAACAAGGAATCAATCAAATCAATCAATAATAGAAAAATATCAGAAAATACTCACTGACCAGAATATCCGCCGCCGCCGCCGTCCTAAAATCGGAGTCCGGCCACTGCTTCATTCAGGTACGTGTTCCACCACAATGAATCATGCAGACAGCAATTTTTTCAATTCTGTATTTTTAGAAGTAGAAAGGTCTCAATTTCAAAACTGTGATTGATTAGAACATATATTAAAATATGTCACACTGAAATTGATACCTTACATTGCTTCATGCTCTTAGATTGTAGAATGTCATTCATCGTTTACCGAACTCAAACGAGACCATTAATGTGCCTATGTTATACAAGATTTAATTTGTTCTTTCACTGATTAACAACTTAACCAAACTAATTTCAGTGCCTATGTTGTAGAAACGCAACGTTTGACGTTTATAATACCAATTAGAACTAAGACGAACAAATTAGTGTGTCAATGTGAAAGATATGCAAATTAGATGTTTGCACAAACCACTGTAAACCAAATAACTAATTGTGAGATTATTTTGGTCATTGTTCGACTCAATTGTTAGCTTAATCGTGCCCGAGAAGTTTCATAAATTCATCTTCAATGCTTTGATTTCTAATTATCCATTAACTAATCTCGTCTTCCTGAACAGATAGCTACTCCTCGCAATCTGTTGAAGTTAGCTGTATTTGACTGAAAATGATAAGCTCTTCTTGTGTTCTACCTTGCAAAGTGACTGTCAATCTCTTCGCCAGATCTGGTTTTCCTTTCGTTTTCTATGAAAATGTATGTTCCGACTCTAATTTTTTAAAATTTTACTCCAGTGATATCTTTGATTTTGTAGACATTGAGCTTTCCGTACTCAAGTATTGGAAGGTCTAGGGAATTAGAGTGCAAAGCATCAAAGATGGAACTCACTCTTACACAACCGGATGATTGGCATCTTCACCTTCGAGATGGTGAACTTTTGCAAGCTGTTGTGCCTCACAGGTTCGTATTTGGATTATATTGTTTCATGTGATTTTGTAAACTTCGTCTTCTAATTGGTGTTTTTGTTATAGTGCTAGTCATTTTAGAAGGGCAATTGTGATGCCAAATTTGAGACCTCCGATTACAACCACTGCAGCTGCTGAAGCTTATCGTGAATCTATATTGAAAGCATTGCCAGCTGATAGCAATTTTACTCCACTTATGACACTTTACTTGACAGACAAAACAAGTCCAGATGAGATCAAACTTGCAAGTACGTTTACTTACGAATATGGATTCTGATAAGTCCGCTGATTCATCTTTAGAATTTGGAAGACAATTAACTTTTTATTTCCTCTTATTTTTTTTCTCTTTTGGGGTCTGACCAACTGCAAACTAATTTGAATATTCTTGGCATTCATCAGTCGGACATGATGTCTGGGAGCTGATCTCTGTTTGCTACTAGTTCCTGCATTGGAATGAAAAAATACTTCATTTTCGTCTTAGTGTGGAATTTGTTGGTGATTTGCTATTGCTTGATCATGAAATCAAGAAATGACTTGAGTATCCGTGAAATTAACCTAAATATACATAGGAACGAACTTCCTGTTTTCAAAGTAGGAATGGTGTTTTGTTAGATTGGTAATTCTTATTTTATATACTCTCGATGACCAAAAATATCAAAACTTAACTTTCATGTATTTATTTAGTTTTAGCCAACTCTTAATTTAATTCTATATGAGGTATAAATTTTCGGACCATATTGTATTTACGGATTTACCAGATCGATGATTTATCATTTTGTCAGTCCTTGTTGCTTAATCAGTTTGCATAAGACTACAAGTTCAATTTCTTTGACAGGATAGTGTTTGCTATTTGTTTTTTTTATTAGGGTAAATTCCAAAGGAAACCCCCCTGGTTTCACTTATTTTCAAATAAAAGACTGTGGTTTAGTTTTTGTCATAACAAGGACTGAGGTTTACTTTTTGAAAAAAATGTGAAACCTCATTCTTTGTTTTGACAAAAAGTAAATCAGAGTCCTATATTTGAATATAAGTGAATTTTCTTTTTTGGAATCTCTCTTTTTTTTATCATGAAAATAAGTGAGTATTTTGAGTTAATCATTTAATTCAAGTACGGATTAACAGGAAAGAGCGGAGTAGTTTTTGCAGTAAAGCTGTATCCAGCTGGTGCTACAACAAATTCTCAAGATGGGGTTACTGACCTTTTGGGAAATTGTCTTCCTGTGCTTGAGGAGATGGCCGAACAAAGTATGCCTCTGCTGGTAATTTTACCATATTAGTTGTCAGCTTAGTATTCTTAGAAGAGCCTCTTTTAGTTTCCATTTTAGTGTTTGTATCAGTTTTCATTTCCATTTAACATACATCTGGATTTTTGAATTGACTTTCTCACGGGTGAATATTTTGTATTATAGGTTCATGGAGAGGTCACAGATCCTAATGTTGATGTATTTGATCGTGAGAAGGTTTTCATCGACACTATCCTACGTCCGTTGATCCAGAGGCTTCCACGACTAAAGGTTGTAATGGAGCATATTACTACAATGGATGCTGTTAGGTTTGTTGAATCTTGTGATGAAGGTATGCTTAGTTTTGTTCATTGCGTAATTCTATAATTGTCTTCTCCAACTGTAGTTTTGTTAATTTAGCATTAAGTAACCAACATATCTTGTGTTTCACACGATTGCAATTACATGTTTTAGGTTTCTTTTATTTGCAAAGGAAATGAGTAAGTTTGTGCTGGTTTTAAATGAAATATCTGCCTTGCAAATGGAGGAAACCTTAGCTCTGTATTTGCA
Source organism: Euphorbia peplus (assembly GCA_028411795.1). Classification (NCBI taxonomy): domain Eukaryota; kingdom Viridiplantae; phylum Streptophyta; class Magnoliopsida; order Malpighiales; family Euphorbiaceae; genus Euphorbia; species Euphorbia peplus. The sequence continues at coordinate 2,326,353 of CP110841.1, forward strand.
ACTTTTTTAGACCATACGGACGTTTTCCAAAATGTGTGAAGCCACAAGATTTGTTTTTCTACTTTCCGCTATTTATCGAGGAATGTACATCTAATTTTTTTGTCTCATATTGTAGCTTTTGTGGCGGCTACCGTCACTCCGCAACATCTTCTTCTGAATAGAAATGCTCTTTTCCAAGGAGGATTGCAACCTCATAATTATTGCCTTCCGGTACTCAAGAGAGAAACCCACAGTACGTGCCATATCCATCTTTTAGGAAGAGTTTCAAATGCTTGGTGTTCACAGCCTATCACATGATTTTAAGTGTAACCCATTACTATCACCATTGTTGTAAAAAACGCGTCTCATGCGCTAGACTCTCGGCATGTCATCTGAGTAGCCAAAGGGCACAATTATTTCAAGAGCATTGCACTTGAGTGTGCCTTTTTCAGTTTAGCGCCTATGCTCCAAGACCCCCTTGGGCTTTAGTGCTGCCTGCTCCTTTAATAAGTATGATTGTCGCAGAAGTATATGCACGAGTAGGCTGGTTTAACATATAACATGCAAACACCAATTATTTAAAAGCTTTTGTCCCAGAAAGTTATTCATTTATTGGTTATCTGTACAGCATTTAGATAGATTAATACAAAAAACCTACACAGTAACGTATGGATATTACTTTACATTTCCTGTTTTGTTAATATATGTTCGTTTTACGTTATGGGTCATGTAGGAGAAGCAATTGCTAAAGCTGTGACTAGCGGCAACCAAAGGTTTTTCCTTGGGACCGATAGTGCTCCTCATGAAAGGAAGAGAAAAGAATGCCCTTGTGGATGTGCTGGAATTTACAATGCTCCAGTTGCCCTGTCCCTATATGCTAAGGTTTTTGAAGAGGTAACACCAGTCTTTTGCATCATCCTAACGACTCTGTCTTGTTAGTCACAACCTACATTGCACATAAACTTTGATTTTGAAGCGTTTCACGTTTCCATATCCATTTCAGAAGCCAAAACTCTTGGAAACTTTAGAAAATGTTTCTAGTTCACATATCCGGTCCATTGAAGTCATGCAATGTTGTTGTGTATTTTTAGGCTGGTGCACTTGATAAGCTAGAGGCATTTACAAGCTTCAATGGACCAGACTTCTATGGGCTTCCAAGAAACACATCAAAGATCAAATTAATAAAGACCCCTTGGAAGGTGCCCGAGTGTTTCTCATTCTCATTCGGAGACATCATTCCAATGTCTGCTGGACAAACACTTCATTGGCAACCACAGTTCCCCTCCTAATTCAGACCATTTCAACGGTTAATTTATCTTATGGACCCTGAATTATAACGTTATATACATTATAATCATCAAACTTCATTTCGTGACATTAAATCCTTGAATTTCACATTTTGTCACATTTTTTCGGAGTCGTGTACTTTTTTCTGAGTATATAAATATTAAGGTTTAAGTTTTCAGTTACCTGTCTGGAGGCATTAATCCGTTGGAATGTCTGGCTTCAATCTTGCCCACTGTTTGCTTTTTATTCAAAAGGCTTAACTATCCTGCTAACCCCTAAAGTTGCCAACTTTTTTCAGTTTAACCTTTTATGTTTTTCGGTTTCCATTTTAACCCCTCAACTCAAAACAATAGGTCACTTTAACCCCTTGGTCCTATGTGGCGCCTATGTGGCAAAACTTGACGCCTACGTGGCAAGAGTAAGAGAGTGGAGGAGCAAATTTGAAACTTTTCCATTTTTGTAAATTACAAAATGGCTCCTAAATTTTATTTTTCTTTTTTTTTCATCTCTTCTTCTTCTTCTTCTTCTCATTTCTCTCTTTTTTTTTCATTTCCAAATTTTTCCAGATTTCTGGAAATTCTGGAAATTTTTCAGAATATTCCAAAATTCTGGATTTTTCCAGAAATTCCAGAATTCTGGAATTTCAGAAATCTGGAAAGTTCTGGAATTAGAAATTTGGAAATTTCTGGAGTTTTTTTTCAGAAATATGGAAATTTCCAGAAATTCCAGAATTCTGGAAATTTCCAAATTTCTGAAAAAAAAATCCAGAATTTTGGAATATTCTGGAAATTTCCAGAAATTTTAAAATTTTGAAAATTTCCAGATTTCTGGAATTCTATAAATTTGGAAATTTCTGGAATTTTTCCAGAAATTCCAGAATTCTAGAAAAATTACAGAAATTGAAATTTCTGGAATTTTTCCAAAATTCTGGAAATTTCTATATCTGGAGAATTTCCAGAATTCTGGAAAGAAAGATTTGGAAAAAAAAGAGAGAAAAGAAGAAGAAGAAGAAGAAGAATGAGGGACGGAAAAGAAAAAGAAAAAAAGTATGAAGGGTCAAAATAATATTTTACCAAAGAGTGTATTACACTCTCCTTAGGTGCAACTGGTCATGTGTCGAAAAGGGTTAAAGTGACTTGTTTTTTTGAGTTGAGGGGTTAAAATGGAAAGCGAAGAACATAAAAGGTTAAATTGAAAAAAATTATTAACTTTAGGAGTTAGCAGGGTATTTAAGCCTATTCAAAATGTTGGTATTTTGGCCATAAAAAATAATGTGGTTTTGTTATAACAAAATATAGATTAAATTAAATTACTACAGAATTCTACATATTCTTTCTTTTTTTAAAAGAAGAAATTATAATATCTACTTGTCCTTTTTTCTGAAACATTTTGTTTTTCTAAGCATTTTGTCCTTTCTCTTCAAGAAAAAAAATATTATTATATATTGTAAATTGTGCAGCCTTTTTCTTTTTTATTTTTACCAATTGTGTAGCCTTTGTTGAAGGAAAATAAGGTTATTACTATTAAGCAGCCAAGTATAAGCTCAGTGTCCGCCTAGTGGTGAAGCATTTCACCCTTTAATTTAAGTTTTTTTTTTCTTTTTTTTTTAAAAAATACATTATATTTTACGTAAAACCGAACAGAACTATAAAGAAAATTAAACAATGATAAATATATAATAACAATAATAATAAATTTAAAAGATAACTTTTTTTTTAAATATAAATTCAAATATAAAGTGAAATATTTGAACTTAGTGGTAAAGAGTCAAGTTCAGGTGAGACACCTCCTTATGGTGTAGTTTGTTCGTGTTCTTCTCAAAAGCTTATCTTCTTCTTCTTTTCAAATTGTTGCTGCCTCCGTCACCCACCTCCAATGATGTCGCCGGTATCTCACCACCGTTTGCTCTCCCTTCCCTCATCGCCGACCACCACCAAAATCACCTTCGGCTAAGTTTAACCACTCACAAATAGTTTCGCCGGAGACTCATTAACAAGGTCCACTCTCACTGGAGATCGGAAGTCGGAACAACGCGGTTGTCTCTATTGGAGAAGGGGGGCTGAAAACATTGCCACTGTTCAAGATGCTGCAGATCTCATTGAGAAAGTCAAGAATGCTTCTGCTTGGAACACATTAATATTTTGGATTTGATTATATACCATAACTATTGCCTAAAGAGAAACCTAACAGGGCCATTTTGCAATTCGGCAAATTTTTATTCACCATTTTGTTGAATCCCTAATTAATTAGTTATTAGCAATAGGAATTAGATCATGTACCTGGAAATGGAATTATACCAACAGTACCATTTTCCCTTTCTTTTCTTTTGTTGCTCTTATTTTCAATCATTTATCTTTGTGTTTATGTTTAGTGATTTGAGATTGTAAGAGTTTATTTTCTTTAGTTCAATACCAAGATCACCTTGCTGCAATCGATTTTTATATTAATGTTGATTTTCTATGGTTGTTTCAAAACATTACCGTGTTGTTTCAAAATACTCGGTTGCTCCATATGCTGTATTGTTTCAACGAAATACTCTGTTGTTTCGAAATAATACTCGATTGTTTCAAAACTTTGTTGTGCCTACGGTGTTTCTCAAGAATTAATGTTTTCATCTCACTAATATCAAGATTTGAAACAACACAGTATTAATTTGAAACAATCGAGTATTAATTTGAAACAACAAAGTATTTTGTTGAAACAATATAGCATATGAGTGTTCATTGACTTCATTCATATAGTGGAGCTGCTTTTATGTGCTGTGAGGCAACAATTTCTATTCCTATAGGTTTAGTTGCACTTTGCTTGATTTCCATTTAACCTTTCCCTTAGTTGCACTTTTCCCTATTGTAATGTTTGATTTTCTACAACCTGTGGACTTTCTTGCCATCAAATTTTTACCAAACATTATCAACTTATTACAGAGCTCCATTCAATCCAAAGTGTTAATTATATTTCATTCGAAACAACAGAATATTATTTTGAAACAACACAATATTAATTTGAAACAACCGAATATTAATTTGAAACAACTATAGAAAAATTAAAAAAATAAAAAATCGTTTATAAATAACAAAAATGGATCTCAAAATGACGGCCTAATTAATACGAGTTCGGTGTATAATTCTTTTTGAAAAACGAGTTCGGGAAGAGCGGGAAAATGCATTTTAAAGAAAATAATTAAAACTTTTTTTCTCTCTAGGGGTGACATCAGCGCTGACATCACCCCCTCTTCATTCCCTCCATTTTCCACGCATAAGGTTTTTTCTCTTAATTACAAGTTTGCCACCTTCCCATGTTCAATTACAAAATTACCCCCACCTCTTTCTCTTGTCACACCATGAGTGGGTTGTCACACCATAAGCCCATTGTCACACCTGAACCTTTCTCTAGTGGTAAAATAGTATTTTTAGGTCACAAGTGATGTAAAATATATAAAATTCTTATTAAAAATAGTGTACTAGGTTTGTCTGGTTTTTGAATCACAAGTGATAAAATCTAGCAAAGTCAATTTTTTCAAATGTTCACCCATTTCGTGTTTAGAATGTTGTGCTTTCGGATCAAAAGTTGTAAAGAGTTTATTGCGTCAGTTTCTAAAAGTTCAAGGAGGTCTGCCCTACTTTTTTGGCCTACTTTTTGAGCTAGTTCAAAGTGTTTACGACATGCTAAGGCTAAATAAACTAAAGGAGATTCCATAAAAAGAAAGAAATTTCTTAGAAAAAGCAATCAACTTGACATATTGTGACTTATTAGGTTACTTATGGCCATATGCAACTTGGGTGGACCATGTTGTGTTGGTTTCACTGGAGCTTCAACTTTTATACAATTTCCCATACTTGTCCCATACCATACCATACCATCATGTTGTCTTCCTTTGGCTGGATCTTCTCACTTAGCTATATATTAATTCCAGAAGCCATCCATTAATTAATCTCAAATAAACCATGTTTTTACACAAATCACTCCATTTTCTTGTGTCCTTTCATTTCATTTTTCTTCCTTTTTCTGCTTCTTTAGTTGTTAATGAGGAAGCTGAAGCTCTTTTGAGCTGGAAAACTACTCTTCAATTCGATAATCAAACCCGTTATTCTCTCTTATCTTCCTGGTCTCTATCTACTCCTCCTTGCAACTGGTCCGGCATTTCCTGTGATCATAACGCTGCAACTGTCACTAATATTAGCCTTTCGGGTTTATGGTTTGAAAGGTACGCTTCATAGTCTCAACTTCTCGTCTTTTCCGAATCTTAAGGAGCTCAATCTTACCAACAACTCTTTCCATGGCAACATTCCTTCCCAGCTTGGTATTCTTTCTAACCTCCAAGTCCTAGACTTGTCTTTAAATGATATCTCTGGTTCCATTCCCCACGAAATTGGAACTTTGAATTCTCTCAGTGTTCTTGATTTAGGCAACAATGATTTTAATGGAACTATTCCTACATCTCTAGGAAATTTAAGCAGCTTATCAGTTCTTTATCTATATAGAAATCATCTTTCAGGTTCCATACCTCATGAACTTGGGATGTTGAAATCCATTACTATTCTTACATTGTCATATAATAATCTCATAGGTACTATTCCAGCTTCTTTAGGAAATTTAACAACATTATCACTTCTTTATCTTTCTAACAATCAACTCTCTGGTTTCATTCCCCAAGAAATTGGAATGTTAATATCTCTTACAGATCTTCAATTGTCATTCAATGATCTTGTTGGTCTGATTCCAAGTTCTATAGGAAATTTGACAAACTTGTCCGTTCTTTTTCTTTTTTCCAATAAACTCTCAGGTTTCATTCCCCAAGAAATTGGATTGTTGAGATCTATCACATACATTGATTTGTCAAACAATTCTCTCGTTGGTCCCATTCCAAGTTGTATAGAAAACTTGAAAAACTTGTCCACTCTTTATCTTTCTATCAATCGACTTTCTGGTTCCATACCTCATGAGATTGGAATGTTGACGTCTCTCACAGATCTTCAACTGGGAACAAATAGTCTCACTGGTCCCATTCCAAGTTCTATAGGAAACTTGACAAACTTGTCCGCTCTTGTTCTTTCTTCCAATCAATTTTCTGGAGTTCTTCCCTCGGAGATAAATAAACTTGATGCCTTAACCATATTGCAAATATTCGAAAACAAATTCACTGGAGAGTTAACAGAAGGCATATGCCTTAGTGGGAGACTTAAATATTTTTCAGCAAATTACAATTTTTTGAGTGGGCATATCCTGAATAGCTTGAGAAATTGCAGTAGTTTACTCAGACTTAGACTCCGGAATAATCAAGTAACTGGAAATATATCTGGAAATTTTGGAATATTTCCCCACTTGAACTACCTGGAGTTGAGTTACAACAAATTCTACGGAGCGCTTTCATGGAGATGGGAAACTTTTCTCAATTTATCAACCTTAAAAATCTCAAATAACAATATCACCGGCATAATACCATCAGAAATTGCAAAAGCACCTCAATTACAATGGATAGAGCTCTCATCAAATCAGCTTGAAGGGACCATCCCAAAGGAATTGGGAAAGCTAAACAAGTTGGTAAACGTTATTCTTGATGGTAACAAGCTTTCAGGTGTCATTCCTAAAGAAATAGGAATACTATCTAATCTTGCATACCTTAACTTAGCTGCCAACAATCTTAGCGGAGCAATGCCGGAGGAACTTGGAGGGTGTTCGAAACTAATAGTTTTAAATATTAGCATGAACAGCTTAACGAAGAGAATTCCATCAGGATTGAGCAAATTAAGCTCTCTACAAAGTATTGACCTCAGTAAAAATCAGTTGGCAGATAACATCCCAGAACAGTTCGGGGAGTTACAAAGATTAGAGGTGTTGAACATATCCCACAATTTGCTATCAGGTTTGATTCCAAAATCTTTTGAAAAATTATTAAGCTTGACAAATGTGGACATATCATGGAACGAGTTGGAATGGCAAATTCCAAACACTAAAGCTTTTCATGAGGCTCCACTCGAACGACTTGCAAACAACAAAGATCTATGTGGCAATAATACAAGGCTAAAGTTGTGCCCTTCTCATACAGTGAACAAGAAGGATGAAAGATTAATTGCTCTTGTTGTTTTTGGTGGTCTATTGATATTGTTTTTCTTGTTTATGGGGTGGTTCCTTCTCTACCGTAGAATTAGAAGCAAGAAGACTCAGCCAGGTGGTGAAGTAAATCATAACATTTTGGGACAAGACCAGGCGCTACAATATGAAAACATTGTTGAGGTTACTGAAGGATTCAATTCAAGATATTGCATTGGGGAAGGAGGCTATGGAATTGTCTACAAAGCTCTGGTATCACCAAATCAAGTAGTTGCTGTGAAGAAATTTCGCGAGCCCCAGAATCATTTCAAAGCATTTGCAAGTGAAATTGATGCATTGATAAACATACGCCATCGGCATATTGTTAAACTATACGGGTTTTGTTCACATCCCAATCACTCCTTTTTGGTCTATGACTTCATCGAGAGAGGGAGTTTGAGAAAGATGCTAAGTGATGGGGAGGAAGCACAAGAGTTGGATTGGATTAAAAGATTAAATATTGTTGAAGGAATAGCTAATGCATTATCATATTTACACCATGATTGCGATCCTCCAATCATTCACCGAGACATTACAAGCAACAATGTGTTGTTGGATTTAGAGTTTGAGGCTCATGTTTCTGATTTTGGCACAGCCAGACTATTGATGCCAGACTCCTCAAACTGGACATCATTTGCTGGAACATTTGGGTATATCGCTCCAGGTACATTCCTTAGTTTTGCTTGTTTATTAATTATATTACTATTAGAATTTTTTTACGACTTGATTTCATTCCTTGATATAATATTTTAGTTTATGCTTTTGTAGAGCTAGCATACACAATGAAGGTCAATGAGAAATGTGATGTTTATAGTTTTGGTGTGGTGACTCTCGAAATAATTATCGGAAAGCATCCTGGAGACCTCATCTCCACTAGCTTTTCACCATCATCTTCGTCTATATCAGATGCAGAAAATTGGCAACAAACATTGTTGAAAGATATAATTGATCAGCGCCTCAGGTCCCCTCGCAGTAAAACTACTGAAGGAGTGATGAAAATTGTTGAAGTTGCATTTGCATGTCTGAATACAAATCCTGAATTTCGGCCAACAATGAGACAAGTTTTATCGCAATTGCTTGTAGCTAAATGGGTTCCTTTGACAAAGCCATTCTCTGAAGTTAAATTGGGAGACATTTTGGTTGATGGAGTTATGCTTGGCTAAGCTTTGGGATAATAACAAATCTCAGCAATTCTGTTCACATTTAAGTTTCGTTAGCATTTGTAATTGTAATCCTATATAATAAATTTGTCCATTAATCGAAGTCAATGCTTGTTAGTGATCATCAAAAAATTTTGACCAAGAAAGTTTTTTTACTATTACGTGGATGAGACACACAACAAAGTTAAATGTAAACGAGAAAACCCGAAATTTTAAGGCCGAGTACGCTTACAAATCTTAATCGAAAAATGGTAATAAAGTTCGCTAATTACAGTTATAGCATTCAAGCAATGTCACAGGCAAAATTGATAAGCATATGAAACTAGACAATAATCTTGAACTGTAATAGAAAATCTTAATTATACCACTTTTTTGCAATATCAATAGAGACTATATATATGTACCACCAGAAAGCTTGTCAACTTGTCTGAAATATAGAGAGGAAGACTGTTGATTAGAAGAATGTTAGAGATCATATTGTAAGTTTCTAAAAATATAATAACTAAATAGTGAATATGACATGAATTAATGAATTAATAAATTAATTTCCCACTAAATAATAAACCTTAGCAACGAAACATTTTAAGTTCGGCTATGTGGCTCTCACCCAATGGAAATCCACACGTATTATCATTACCTTTTGCTTTGCATCCAGGGCCTCCTTATCTTCATTCCTGCAAAACCAAACTACATTAAATAATTTTTTTAAAAAACTATGACAAACAAGAAAAATATATATAATGGCATACAAAATACTTTCTCCAGATCAAATTAACATTAAAAAAAAAAAATTTCCATGTCCCTCTTCTGAATTCATTAACTACAGCACAACTAAGAACAGAAAATCTCAATGCACCGATCCCTTTCTATACGCCTTTTGATAAAGAGAAATTTTCAGAAATAAAACGCAGTTTATCTATTAGAGAATATCTTGCTTCAAATTGGTTCTTTTACTTTATGAAACTATATTTCAGAATTGGGTGCCAAAGAAATGCTTAAACACTACACTACTCATAAAGAGCTGAACTCTGCAGCAGAAGTATGATATGGACACTTTGAACCAAATGTAGAAAAAAGGTCAAGTAGCATATAAGCATGTGATGCTAACCTCAACGAGTTCTAGATCTCCTATCAACTTCCCGAGATGGTGATCGTGATCTATTTCTGCTCCTATGATGGTGATCGGAAGAAGAGGTTGGTCTGCCATTTCTAGCTCTAGAAGATTTAACATCATTCTCATCTCTATGTGACCTTCTCTCCTTCCTATCACTTCCATTTTCCCTGTCCACATCTCTTTCTTTATTTATGTTTCTGTCACCACCACCTCTCCCATGATTCCTTCCCTCTTCTCTCTCTGTAATTTCCTGAGTTTCTCCAGGTCTGCCTTTATCACTTCCCTTACCATGACTCTTTTCGTACCCTCTCTCAAAAATTCGTTTGACCTCACTCTTTCCCTACGGTTACCTTCATCTCCTCTGCCACAACTCTTGTCTCGGTCTTTCTCATCCCCCTGTCTCAGCTTGTGCTCTCAACAATCACTAGTCCTTGGAGAAGGAGACCGTGACATTTCATTCCTTGTTTTCTTCTCCCTTGGCTGAGGGGAATCTTCCCTCTACGAGATCCTATGGCGTGGACAGTGAGACATCTGAAGGTTAGGAAATTTAGTACAACATGAACGTTTCTCTCTTGCAGGATAAGTATATATCCCTATGAGATCTTCAGCAACCTAACAGACCATGCACTGAAAACTGAGTAATCAACTGAGAAGCTTTGTATATTTGGAACTTAACAAAAGCTAAATCTAAACTACAACGCTCGAAGTCTCAAGACTAGCTGTATATACAAATCTCAACTGGAAAATGTAATAATGTCTGCTAATAATTTAATAGGCATATGAAACTAGAGGTTCTGGTTTAGGGGTGCCAACCTAGTTAGGATTCCTGTATTCCTTTCTTGCTAACCGCGTCCCCATTTTTATTAAAAAACCAGAGTTTTTTTTTAAAAAAATTTTGCCTTATTATTATTATTATTATCACTAGCTAATATTATTTTATATAATTCTAACCAATTTGGACGGAAATTGCGAAGGATTCAAGGAAAAAGAGTGTGAGAGTTCAAATATGATGCAGAAAATTACCTTCAAAAATATAAAGGAGAAAAACAATCAACTTAACTTGTCAACTTTTTGACTTATTATTCCAAAAGAGTAAAATAAACAAATAAATGAATGAAAGGAGGTTCCATATTAAAAAGAAAGAAAAATTATTATATAAAGCAATCAACTAATTGAGTTTTGGAATTATTATGCCCACAGACATTTTTTATTTTGTGGAAATATTGACGCGCGATCATATTTTGGTATAAATATTAACTCAATTCTCTAAGCTTTTATCAAAGCAAAAACTTAATTCTCTAAGCCATCCATAAATCAATTATAAAATCATGTTTTTACACAAACCGCTTTCCTTTCTTGTATTCTTACATTTTCTTTCTGCTTCTTCTGCTCCTTTAGTTGTTAATGAGGAAGCTGAAGCTCTTTTGAGATGGAAAGCTACTCTTCAATTCGATAATCAAACCCGTAATTCTCTCCTATCTTCCTGGTCTCTATCTACTCCTGCTTGCAACTAGACAGGCATTTTCTGCGATCATAACGCTGCAACTGTCACAAATATCAGCCTTCAGGATTATGGTTTGAAAGGTACGCTTCATAGTCTCAGCTTCTCGTCTTTGCCAAATCTTAATGAGCTCGATATTAGCAACAACTCTTTCCATGTCAACATTCCTTCCCAACTTGGCAATCTTTCTAAACTCCGAGTCCTTGACTTGTCTTTCAATGATATTGGCGGGTCCATTCCTAAGGAAATTGGAACTTTGAATTCTCTCAGTTATCTTGATTTATCCGTCAATGATCTCAATGGAACTATTCCTATATCTCTAGGAAATTTGAGCGGCTTATCAGATCTTTATCTAGATCATAATCAGCTTTCAGGTTCAATACCTCAAGAAATTGGGATGTTGAAATCCATCACTATTCTTTCATTGTCATATAATAATCTTATAGGTACTATTCCAGCTTCTTTAGGAAATTTGACAAGATTATCAGTTTGTTATCTTGCTTCTAATCAATTCTCTGGTTTCATTCCCCAAGAAATTGGATTATTGAGATCTATCTCAAATCTTCAATTGTCAAGCAATGATCTCGTTGGTCCGATTCCAAGTTCTATAGGAAACTTGACAAACTTGTCAATTCTTTATCTTTATTCCAATCGACTTTCTAGTTCCATACCTCATGAAATTGGAATGTTGACATCACTCACAAAACTTGATTTTTCTAACAATAGTTTTACTGGTGTCATTCCAAGTTCTATTGGGAAGTTGACGAACCTGTCCGCTCTTTTTCTTCATTCCAATCAGTTTTCAGGAGTTCTTCCCTTGGAGATAAATAACCTTGCTGCCTTAACCCAGGTGCAAATATACAACAACAAATTCACTGGAGAGTTAATAGAAGGCATATGCCTTAGTGGGAGGCTTCAATATTTCGCAGCATATAATAATTATTTGAGCGGACCTATCCCCAATAGCTTGAAAAATTGCAGTAGTTTAGTCCGATTGAATCTCTTATAATCAATTAATAGGAAATATATCTGAAAGTTTTGGTATATTTCCTCACTTGAACTACCTTGACTTGAGTTACAACAAATTTTATGGAGAGCTTTCATGGAAATGGGAAACTTTTCTCAATTTATCAACTTTAAAAATCTCAAATAATAATATCTCCGGGGCTATACCATCAGAAATTGCAAAAGCACCTCGATTACAATGGATAGAGCTCACATCAAATCAGCTTGACCGGACCATCCCAAAGGAATTGGGAAAGCTAATCAAGTTGGTAAATGTTATTCTTGATGGTATAACAAGCTTTCAGGTGTCATTCCTAAAGAAATAGGAATGCTATCGAATCTTGCATACCTTAACTTAGCCGCCAATGATCTTAGCGGAGAAATTCCAGAGGAACTTGGTGGGTGCTCGAGACTAATTCTTTTAAATATTAGCCTGAACAATTTAACAAAGAAAATTACACCAGTATTAAGCAAATTAAGCTCTCTACAAACTATCGACCTCAGTAAAAATCTGTTGATAGACAATATTCCAGAACAATTCGGGGAGCTACAAAGATTGGAGGTATTGAACTTTTCCCACAATCTGTTGTCAGGTTTTATTCCAAAAACTTTTGATAATCTATTAAGTTTGACAACCATGGACATATCATGGAATGAATTGGAAGGCCAAATTCCAAACACTAAAATTTTTCGTGAGGCTCCACTCGAAGCACTTGCAAACAACAAAGACCTATGTGGAAATAATACGCAGCTAAAGTTGTGCCCTTCTCATAGAGTGGAAAAGAAAGATGAAAGATTCATTGCTCTTGTTGTTTTTGGTGGTTTGTCGATATTGTTTTTTCTTATCCATGGGGTGGTTCCTTCTCTACCGAAGAATTAAAAGCAAAAAGACTCAACCAGGTGGTGAAGTAAATCATAACATATTGGGACAAGATCGGGCTCTACAATATGAAAATATTGTTGAGGTTACTGAAGGGTTCAACTCAAAGTATTGCGTCGGAGAAGGAGGCTATGGAATTGTCTACAAAGCTGTGCTATCACCAGATCGAGCAGTTGCTGTGAAGAAACTTCATGAGTCCCAGAATAGTTTCAAAGCATTTGCAAATGAAATTGATGCATTGACAAACATACGTCACCGGAATATTGTTAAACTATACGGATTTTGTTCACATCCCAGTCAGTCGTTTTTTATCTATGAGTTCATTGAAAGAGGAAGTTTAAGAAAGGTTCCAAGTGATAGTGAAGATGCTAATGTGTTGGATTGGATTAAAAGGCTCAACATTAATTCTTGAAGGGATTTCTAATGCACTCTCATATATGCACCATGATTGCGATCCTCCGATTATTCCTTGAGACATTACCACCAACAATGTGTTGTTGGATTTAGAGTTTGAGGCTCATATTTCTGATTTTGGCACAGCGAAACTATTGATGCCAGACTCCTCAAACTGGACATCATTTGCAGGCACATTTGGGTATATCGCACCAGGTACATTCCTTTATTTGTGCATTAATGATATTACTATTAAAATTTTCTTACGACTGGATTGCATTCTTTGATGTTTTGTTTTACTGTATGCTTTTGTAGAGCTAGCATATACAATGATCATGAAGGTCAATGAAAAATGTGATGTTTATAGTTTTGGTGTGGTGGCTCTCGAAATAATAATCGGAAAGCATCCAGGAGACCTCATCTCCAGTACCTTTTCACCATCATCTTTGTCCACATCGGATGTACGAAATTGGCAACAAACTTTTTTGAAAGATATAATTGACCCACACCTCAGACCCCCTCGTAGTAAAATTGCTGAAGGAGTGATGAAAGTTGTTGAAATTGCATTTGCATGTCTGAATACAAATCCTGAGTTTCGGCCAACAATGAGACAAGTTTTATCACAATTGCTTGTAGCTAAATGGGTTCCATTGACAAAGCCATTTTCTGAAGTACGATTGGGAGACATTTTCGTTGACGGAGTTATGCTTCGCTGAGCTTTGGTGTACAAGCAACAAATCTCAGCCATATTGACATTTTAGCTAATGCTTGTTGGTGATCATCAATATTAATTATTTATATGTAACCTTTTTTGTTTCAATTCACATTTCAGTTTGGTTAGCAATTCGAATTTTAATCCTCTATAATAAATTTGTGCATCAAGAATCTTGAAATGAAATAGAAGAATTTAATTATTCCAGCTTTCAACATAATAACTCGAGACAAAGATAGGTCATTCGAGTACTCTTATTGACTCAACGTGCTTTATTTTATATTTGATCTGAAAGTTTAGGACGACACTTAAAGTTTTAAGACAAAGGGTTTGCTTGGATTGAGGTTACACAAGGTTCATTAAATTAGAGAGAGGGGAGCGGAGGGGAGGGGAGGGGAGGTTAATATAAAAACTTTGCTAAAAACCCTTGCTTGTTTTGATGGTTTTTTTCAAAGATAGTTCAATTGATTTAAATGTAATAATTATATAACCTCCGGATTCCACCGATTTGGTGGGACTATTTTGGAGTTTAAATCATGGTTTTATAACCCTCATTTAACCCTCATTTAACCTTACTAAAATTATACACTTCTATCCAAGCAAGGTAAGCTATATAACCTCTCTTTAATGAACTACCAAAAATCATCATCTAAGCAAATCCTTAGGATAATATATATGAAGCCTAAAACTAAATAAGAATTACTAATGAAATATAGGAAAAGTTAGAAGTTAAGCAAAGATAAAATAAAATTAGGAGATAATTAGACCCGTAAAAAATAATAATCCTAACTAGTATGGTTGTTAGGATATTAAACTAATTATTCTTAATTATTTTATATCTCTATTATCTCCTACTTTTCTGATACAAAATTTATTAAATCTCTTTGAATACTTCCAAGTTGACTTAGTTGTTTTGTTTATATTGTATCCCTATAATATCTCTTCAGTTATTTGCTATTCTCTGCAAATATAAATACCCCAACCCTAAGCTGTACATTTAAGGAAGATAATTTAATACATACTTTCATATTCTCTTTAACAATGGTAACTTACTAACTAATTATAATTTTATTAAGGGTAAATAACTTATTAGTCACCTACCTATGCCAAAACACATTTCTTAGTCTCTATGTTTTTAAGAATACATCACAAGTTCATTTAGTTTTATTATATTCAACAGTTTAGGTAATGCAAAATCAGGTTCATTTTGAACGGGTTTAAGTGAGCAAGACTTGATTTACCCTTCAATTTCAAACAGGTTAGAGTAATTGAGAATCCACTACAAGAAAGGGCGTTATCACAGATCAGCTTATATTGTAACGTCTGCCCTACGAGGCCTATACCGACACACAGTCTTTTGTTTGTGTTCCGTGGTGAAGTTGATCTTCAACGAAAATTCATCAACCATCCATGGAATTATGTGTCTAAATGACCTTATATCGTAGTATTCTTCAAGTTCTTCAATCTCAGAAGCATTTTTTTTATTTTTTTTTTTGCGCCGAATGAGTCATAATTCCAAATTATTTTGTTTATGGCAAGTTTGTCTCCTCTTCCCTTCTTCGTGTTCTCCCGTTCCATGTGCCACCACCACCAGATAAGCTTCAATGGCAAGATCTACCTCAAGAGTTCTTTCCAATTAGACAAACTTTTGGCGCAAACCAGCCGCTCATAAAATGATATCAATATTCATCATTTCTTAACTTTTGACAATGTTCATTCTTTCTTAACTTTTGACAGAAACCTTTTCCTTCTTGTGAATAATAATTTGATTCTCTTTAGAAATTAATGTTCATCCTTTTTGAAAATTTGATTTTTTTTAATAAAATTGGAAAAAAACTGCCTCTTTCCGTCATTCCTCTTTCGTTCTCTTTCATTTGCCCCTCGTACCTAGTGTTTCTTGTGTTTCTGGCAATCCTAAACAGCACCGCCTCTTCTCTTTTTCTCCTATCGGAAATGAATTTCCTTCTCATCTTGAAATCATTATATATGGCTGTTGTTTTCCATTTCATCTACAAGTTTTTTAGACCAAAAAAGAGAAAAACGAAATTTGTCAAAGTTTTTTTTATTGAAGAATCTACATCTGAGAGACTTGGAAATTTGTAAGTATTCTTTCCTATTTAGAAGAGGACCTAGATTTTGGAACATAAAATTGTTATTTTGGAACATTTTATAAGAGGACATAGATTTTCATTTGGGCTTATAAGCTCGAAATCCAGTCCATTAACTCCCCTAAGAAAAGCACTTATTTGCAAATTTGTATTTAAGCCACATTTTTGTGTTAAAACTGTAAAATTGATTGCTTTTCAAATTGGATAATTTCCTAAAAAACTCTTGTGTTAACCAATTTTGTCAAAATGGTGTCTGTATTTAACAGTGAAATTTGCTTACAGTCGTTGAAATTCGGGCTCACGGCCACATGGAAACAGACCTAAAAGATCGTGCACCTAGAACTACTGAACCTGGATTAGGGAACGTGGTGCTTTGGAGAGAATAGATTGATAATTAGTTGACATGAATCGTCAACGTAATTGATCAATGCCAAAGGAGTGTAAATATGTAACTAACTAATTACACACATACAGTTGATTAATTACTTCGTTGAATTAGATTAATTAACTGGTACAGTAATTAATTGAGTGACATATTAATCTAATTATATTGTAGGGTTAATTGGTAAAATCAATTCTAATATAATTATACCTAATTGCATATATGTTATTCTTTAGGAATTAACTTATGTGAATTAGAGAGTGCAGGGATTAGAAAATTAATTAACCAAATAACCTACACATATAAATAGTTTATGTTGAGAACATAACACCCTAACCTTAACACAATTTAATTCGGCCAAGAGGAAAAATGGGGCAGCCGAATTCCATCATCCAAGAACACCAAAGCTCGACTAGCATGGGTCCTTGTTCGAGAGTGGTTCGTGCACATAAGTTGGAGAGTCTACACTTGTGGATTTCGACTCAGCCATCTCTTGAATGAGACTAAACCTGAACGATTTAATATGCTTTAAATCACACAAAAGCATTTTATTATTCTTAATTAATCTGAACCAAACTGCGATCCCGGATTTAGGATATCGATTAAGCAATTTCCGCTGCGCATTGAATCGATTTCCGATGACAAAAAATAAAGATTGTGTTTATCTTCGTTAACCAAAAATCGAAAAAATCATTAACGGTGTTAAATGTGATGACATGACAAGAGGTATTTTGGTCTTAATTTATGGGTTATGATATAAAAAGCTCATCTCCCCCACTTTAAGTTGTAAACCCATGAATTTTTAAGAAATTTATCAATAAATAAAGACCAAAAACCCTTTGCCACATCACATTTAACATCGTTAACAATTTTTTCGCTTTTTGGGTAACGGTGATAAACACAATCCTCATATTGTCCAAAAATAAACACAAACACCATTTTGACAAAATCGATAAACACATAAATTTTTTTCGGAAATTCTATACCCTTTTAAATTTGTAAAACTAAAAAGATTTTTTTTTTGTAAAAATTTGAAATCAAAAAGAAATTCATATTATAATTGTGTTGGTTTTGATGGTTGTTCTTTGTTTTGTTATGGCCTTTATGTGCTCTCTTTCGCTTGCTGAATCTGCGCTTGTGGTACCATATTTTTAGAAGAGAATCGAAGATAAAAAAAAGAATGCACCATGTTAACATATATAAGGAGATGAATGAATTGAAGTTGTATTTTTCATTAATGTATGTTCTGATGTTGTTGTATATATATATTACATACATGGATCCTCCATATTTCATATTGCCTACGATTACAGGAGATAGGTCTGTAACGCATGCTAAATTTAGAGTAGGGATTTGCTATTTTCATCGGTGGCATTTGCATGCATGCTTAGTATTCTTTCATTTTCCTTATCCGCCCGATTTTGCTTTTTCTTCACTGCAACAAAAAATCATTTAGAATAAGACGAATTGCGGAGATCAAACCCCCTAATAGTCAGGAAGACAACAAAATCATTTAGTATAAGTCGTTATTGGTCTAGCTTGTTTACTTGAGTTGTTTTTTATTTCTTTTACTTTTTGTTCCTCAGCGGTTGACATTATTGTGTATTAATGGTTTGTGACACGAAATCAAAACTAAGCTTAAATTCAAGACCCGCATTTTTTACACGCCGGAGGAGGGCTACATTGGAGAGGATTCGAACTTTGCATGTGAAGAAGCCACTGCGTCGCTGATGGATTCAGCGGTTGGGCGGCTCAAGACGTTGATGCATGGCAGTATGCCAGACAACTTATGTCTAATTACAAGTTTAAGATACTCTTAACAAAGGGATTCGCCGACCCGAAGAGAGTCCTTCCAACTGCTTACCGGAAAACAAAATGACCCGGTTCATCTACCGCTTGTGTAATTTAGGGGACAACGAGTTTCTTCTTCTCCGAGGGAAGCCGTTTGAGCTGGACACCGTACTAAATTTATTCATTT
Organism: Euphorbia peplus; assembly: GCA_028411795.1. Lineage (NCBI taxonomy): Eukaryota > Viridiplantae > Streptophyta > Magnoliopsida > Malpighiales > Euphorbiaceae > Euphorbia > Euphorbia peplus. The sequence continues at coordinate 2,344,942 of CP110841.1, forward strand.
TGATATAATATTTTATTAAAATAATTTGGAATTTTATTATTGCACCTAGTTATTTTGACTAAATTTGGTCATATTCGGTCAAAACCAGTTATAAACACGAATATTGTTTTCTTCAGATATTTGATTCAATATTGAATCGGAAGGATCCGTGTCCAGCTCTTGAAGCGGTTGATCTACACATCACCTCTTCAGCAGCACCGTGCACCGTTTTAACTGTCTGTTCCAACTGGGCAGCGACAATGACAATCGCAAATTAGCGTATGAGGCAGAGATCATAGTCGAGGACCGGTACCTCGTTGTCCTAGCGCATGACGAATTGTTTGACAATGTCTACCCGTCCGAGATCGAGAACATCCTGCACATGAACAACTTCAGCAACAATCTCAGCACCCTAGCTACAGTGATAGGGGATTGTGCTTTGACTCATTCAGTTGACGAGGGTTTTGACTCGCCCTTCGCTAGGGAGGCATGAAAGTGTGGGCTCGATCACCTTGGGGGAAAGTATGATGACACTACGGTGATTGTTTCTGTAGTGTCGGCTTGATCGTGTTAAAATATTTTGTTGCTATTACATATTTCAAACAAGCTATGTTGTATTCTCTATATTTTTTTCTTCTTTAAAATGTTAGAAGTACATAAAAAAACCTAACTTTTGTTTCCATAGTTTGCTACACAGACAAATTTTGGGCAGCATTAGGAAAAAGGTTGATTTTTGGAAATCCGAAAGAACATTTGTTTCTGTACTTAATCCTTAGTATATGCATGCAACCAACACCACCACCATAATGATAGTTGGAGAAGATAAAAATTAGGGAAAAGTTTAAAAATAATACCATAATGATAGTTGGAGAAGATAAAAATTAGGGAAAAGTTTAAAAATAATGCTTGTGTTTCGCAATTTTTGCAAATAAAGGTTTGTAGTTTCAACATTTGTAAATAAAGGTATGAGGTTTTGTTCCGTTAGCAAAAAAATGTATTTTCACTACCATCGTTTATTATTACTGACGTGGTACTTTGACCACAATTTGACCAAAGGACAATTTTGTCTTTGAAAAAATACGACAATGTAGAAGTAAAAAAAAGTTTGTGGTTTGATATTTTTTGCAAATACAAGCGTGTGTTTAACATTTTATTAAAAAAGATGTATGAAATTTGATTTAATTGCCAAATACAGTTTTTACATTTTTATAGAATCTTAATTATAATCAAAATGAATTATTGATAGTATTACTGTTTATTTTGTTTTGTTAACGGAGATTGTAATTTAGTTAACGGAGATTGTAATTTAGTTGCTTACAATTTAGCTTGCTTCATGGGCTAAGTAAAGGATTTATCTCATCTGATCTATATGATGGAAGATAGTTGTATGGCCTCTATTCTATTTCGTAACGAGTTGGTGCTTTGCTTAACTAGATTGCAAACTTGTGCAATGCACTGAATGTATTTTCAGTTTGTATCTATTTTCTTTTACTATGAAATTTTTGAACGAGTAAGTTTTTCCTTCATCTAGCTCATTAATAAAACTAATGACATCATCCTCTGTTATATATGTTTCGATGATTTTATCCGATAGAGAAGAGACCAAGTGCCATGTAAAAAACTATAAATCAGAAACAAAATAACCAAACAAATCATATACTAAAGCAATATTTTCTTCAATGAAATTATATACTAAAGTCATATTTTGTTCAATGAAATTATATGATAAAGCCATATTTTACTTTTTTTTTTTTTTTGAAGAGAAGCCATATTTTACTTTGTTATGAAAATTATTGGATCGTTAATAATTATACTATTATATAGTTCTGCAATCTAAAAGATCTAGTTTCAAACGATTTACTAAGAATATTAACTAAAAATTTGGGAATTTTTCTTTTGGGAATTTAAATTGATGTTAAACCAATACAAATTTAAGTTAGTGGGAGTGCCGATAATAAATAATTAATAGATATTAATAAAAAAATTAAGATTTTTTTTGGACGTCATCAGATTTTTTACAGATTTTAGTATAATAAGTAGATATGAGGTATTGTTCGAACCAATGACCATCTATATAACATTTAGGGTAATTTTTTTTAAAAAAAATTTGTGTTTATCAATTTTGTCAAAATGGTGTCGTTGTTTGTTTTTCTGAGAAAATAAAGATTGTGTTTATCTCCATTAACCAAAAAGCTGAAAAATTATTAACGTTGTTAAATGTGATAACGTGACAAGAGATATTTTGGTCTTAATTTATGGGTTATGATATATAAAGCTCACTTCCCACATTTTAAAGTTCAAATGAATGTTTAAGAAATTTATCAATAAATAAAGACCAAAAACCAATTGCCAAAAAATAAATAAATAGACACAGACACCATTTTTTACAAAATTGGTAAACATATGAATTTTTTTCGAAAATTACCCTAAAAATTAATCAAAGAACTCACTATTTCGAGTTTGGTGCTTTTTAAGCCCTGTTCTTTTTTACTTATTGTCAGCACATTCAGTTCAGTTAACCAATTTCAGTTCAGTTCAACAATTTTAACAATTTCAATTTTGTTCACAATTTCAGTTTTAATAATATTATTTTTAATTTAGATATTGGCAAAATTGATTTAATTTAAAATGAAATTCCTAATTATAAATAATTAAATATCAATCATAACTTTTAAATCATAAGATTGTGTACGCTTGGACTACCAATTATACAACATTTGAGAAAATTTAAAAAATAATTGCATAAAAATTTATAGTCTAATTAGATACCCAACTATTATACATTATTCTGTTTAATATTGTATAATCAATATGATAAGTTATGTTTTTCCAATGAAAATGACTACTATTATTTTTGTCGGTAATGAAACTTCAGATATAGTAAAACGATTTAAGAAATTATACATATTTATTTATTTACCATAGTTTTTAATATTAATTTATTTTAGATTCATAAGATTAATTTAATTATGTTCAATTCAGTAAATTCATTTCATTTCAGCAAGTTCAGTTTTATTCAGCAATTTCCATTCCGTTCAACAAGTTCAGTTCTATTCAGCAATTTCAATTCGGTTCAGTTTTTTATTCAACAAAAAATAACAAGGCCTTAATAGAAGATGATCAAACAAACAAAAAAAAGAACGAATGAATCACTATTTTTCTACTATACAATTCAGTAACAAAAAAGAAATATCCTCTCTATTTCGGGTGTTGATCGAAACAATGGCTTCCCTAGTTAGGAAGTGTTGGTGTGCCCTAGTTCTAGGCATAGTTATTTGTTGATGTATTGTACTTTTATTGATTGTACTATACATTTGTTTTATGGAATAAAATTCATTAATTCATTCAGTCAATATATCTTGTATTATATGAACTGTATGAAGTATCCATTGATTGTATATCATAAATTACCAGAAGCTAGTTCTACTCATGGGAATGAATAGAACGTAAAGCTTTTACGAACAGGATGTGTACACGTGTACAGGATATGTTTGTAGGTACGTATGACCAATACGGGACTTGGTCGATCCGCTTTAGAAGGCACATGGTGGGAGTGTCATTGCCCTTCTATAAATGTAGATCTCTTTTATCTGTCGACCTGATTTCAATATAGTATTGAATGAGGAATCTGATTAGATTTGACATACGCCTAACAGGTCTGTAAAAGGATGCCAAATACGGGTATGATTGGTCTAGTCAGTGAACTGATTCATACTGATAGTTGAAGTGAAGGGATTACCACTCACTCCCAAGTGAGATGATATCATTAGGCCACTCGATGAGTTGAACTGAGAAATGTGTGGCCACACTCAGATAAGCTGGTTACTTATTTGTTCTTCAGTTAACTCTAGATCGAGAAATATCTCAAGCTTTAGAGGATGACGTCCACCATGCCTCATGCTTGATATATCGATATGCATGGTAAGAGATATTAGAGAATACTACAGGGTATCTATCTGTATGAGATGGACTAACACTGTAATCAATTGGTGACTGATATGGTCTAGGCAACTCTCTATCAGTCGTTGAGCTAATTGATTATGGTCCACAGGATCGTGCACACTAGACACTGAGACTTGTACTCGGAGAACTAATACATGTAGCGTATTTGTGATGAACTTATTATTAGTTGTTAACTAATAATGTTAATTGATTAATTGTTCTAATTGGAACAAGTTAATTGATTGTATGGAGGGATTAATTATTCAATCGGGTTAATTAATTAAACGATTGATTAATTAGATTTTCTTTAGGGGTTAGTGTGTGATTAATTATAACCTAATTAATGTTAATTGAATCTATTGTATTCTATTGTGGTACAATCAGATTAATTAAATTAATACAGGTACTAAAACTGTAATTAGTCGACACACTATAAATTAATCCTAATCGATTGAAACCCCAGACTTTCTGACACAGAAATCAGAAAAACCCTAATTCCCTCTACCCATTCGGCCGAACCCTCTCTAGGGTGATTCCGGAGTGATCGTTCATCGTTCTTCGTGCCTCTTGCGAGTACCTGATCATTGGAGGTGTCGTGCACGTGAATTTGGAGGAATCACCGATCGTGCGGTTCGTCCATCTCTCTCAGAGGGATTCCATGTGAGTGACTAATGTAGATTTAATCACGATAATTAAATAAATAACTTTTGAGACAATGATAAAGATCAAGTATAATCTGATCAATGATTTTAAAATCGTTTTTCTCGCTTCCGCTGCGCAACTCTGATCGTTGATCAGATTCCAACAGGAAGAACATTAGCAATACTAAAAGAATGGGTTTTAATGAGATAAAATTATGAGAGGATATAGAGATTATGTCATTAATTTCATATCGTCAACACTTTTAGTGTGAATAAAGATTTTATATCAGTACTGATGATAGAATATTTAGTCTATTCTCATTAATACATACACTGAAGAAAGGTAGAAGAAAGAATATAGGCTGAGTTAAATTTGCAGAAGAAAGAAAGAATGAAGAAGAAGAAATAGAGTCAGTGTTCCATTTTTCAGTGGCAATTTCACTATGCTCACCCTGAAAAAGTGTTTGATACAATTCCTGACCTAAATTAATAAAGTGTTTGAAAAAGTATCAAATAAGGGTTATTTCAATCTTCGCAATCTGATTTGATTATATTGTTGTAAAAGCACGACAACTCAGAATAAATAAATAAACTAGAAAAGAATTGAACTAATATTGGAGGGGCCAACCCATAGTTCGGGTGGATTTCCACCGCGTGAGAGCCAAATATCAAGACCAGGGTCCTTGGCTGCTAAGACTAGGTTTTCAAAACCCAACCGTTTAGCATTTCCAAGGTCTGATTGATTAACCCTCACACAGGCCGAACCCGGGTCAGCCCCAGTTATGAATATTCATGAATTCCATTCACTCTATCAGCTTTTATTTATAAGATGTAGATTAGATAGTATCCATACATACTGGCGATGTGGGATACCTTATTTTACTAGAAAACTTCAAAGCAGCCAAAATTTAATGCGATGCCTACCTATATCTGTCCTTTTTAGTTTCTAAATAATTACCAAGTTACTTTCAGATGAAACTGAGATTGTTGCTGTCATTGGCTGTATTTTACATGACTTGGTACTGAGGAAGGAACTTGTTAGTGATTCGCTTTATTATTGTTGTTATGAGTAAATCTCGTGCATTTTGGATTATGAGTAGCAGTCACTAGTTGTGCAGCGTTGACTGGTACTTACACTCTTTTGAGAAACAATGTTGATGATTTTTTAAGGTCTTAAAATTCGGGTTCTATTTCATCTCACTCTAGTATAGAGAGATGTCAATTTGGCCAGCCATGTATTTGGTTTCTCTTGAGTAGATGTTACAATCGATATTACTGAGTGCTTATCATAGTTAACGGGTATTTTATAGCTTGAACTAGGTAGATAGACATTGCTAAACTGGTTCATTACTTGTAATTTTAAGCCACAACTAATTCGTTTATTGCTCCAATTGGGAACTTGCTTTGTGCAGGTTGCATTAGATTTCGGCTCCTAGTGTACATGAAGTTGGCAAACTACCAATATTTGATGCTTGAATATTATCACGGGCACTGTTGATACAGGTAATGTCGCCCCTCTTTCTTCAAAAAAATTCCATGTTCCGTTCTTCTTGGATGTTGTTTCCCCAATATTGATTAATATAAACAAGAAATATGGTTGCAATTGTCTGTTCATATGCTCTCTCTCCCCTCTGTGTTGCGTGTTTGTTTGACGTAGATCTTTTACACCCCTTTCATTTATCATATTACTTTTGTAACTCAATGCTTCAATCCTCATTTGTCAAAAAAAGTCTAACAATTTATTCCTCCAAGTTAGGTAAGGAGTAGAAAAAACATCTTCTGAGTTTAGTGTTTCAAGCTCAATAGGGTTGTTTGTGTTTTAATATATCTTTTTGCTTCTTTGCTTATTTCGAAGGCGGCACGTAATGCTATGTTGCTCATCTTTCTTCAACTTTTTCCCTGTTTTTCTTTTTGATTGGGCTTTTTGGTTTGACGCAAACATGAAATTTTGGCAGCAATTACTGATGCAGTTTCTGGTTTCTGATTTCTTAAAATTGCAGTTCTGATCTCCATGAAACGTGAAGCTGGAAATACAAGAAAAAGTCCTAGTAGAACTAGAAGCGAAGCATTTTCTACTAAAGATGAAAGTTATAATGTGTATAGATAGCATTAACTTATAAGGTTACTCATTATTGAGCCCGTACATTCTTAACATAACTTCGTCTAGTCAATGTCTCTTTTTACTCAGTTTCAAATTCAGTTTTCTTCTAAAGATGGAAGTTTTAAATGTATATAGCCACATTCTGAATTAGTGGTCATGTTTAGTGTAGTGTAGTCCATGACGTGCTACTGAGTAATAATGATGTTAGTTATGTTCTCCTTGATTATGTGTTTGAGTTAGAAAAGCTATATGATAACTTGATCTATTTGTTTTTCTGGCTATTTGGTCCGCTTGGTTTTTCTCTACATTCACTTTCGTTCTCATACTTAACGTCTTTTGTCTTGATTGAATATATATGATTTTGTGCACTCATCAATATAATATAACTTTGTTAAGCAAGCCTATCACTTGTGTTCCTTATGCATTCATTCTCAGACTATTTTTATCATTAAGATTGAAAACCTGAGCAAACTCGTAAAGGTCTAATTAATTATTAGTTCATGTGTATCTAGTTTTGTTCTTTTATTCAATCAATTTATTCTTTTTTTCCCTCAGAAGCACTTTACTTAGATTTTTTCTTCAATAAAAAGTTGACTTACATTTTCATGTGGGGGGAAATTAATTAGAGTATATTTTGGACAGAGTTCATAATTATGCATGAAGTTGTTATTATATATAATAAAGTGGTGTTCATTATGTCACATCTTTGCTAAACATTAGTATATATATTATTAAAGGCAAGAAAACAGAAAATCGGAAGTGTGAATTGAAACCAAATTATCATACAAAGTTACTGTTCAGATTTATCATTTTCCTCTAAGCTTAGCCTATGATAACTTCATCAATCAAAATGTCTCCTAAAGTTATCAGTGAGAATGGCTTTGTCAATGGCAGCCATGTAGCTACTTGTAGCTTCGAAGAAACTTGTCTCATAGTTGGCCGAAATTCTGGATTTGTGCTCAGACATGCAAATGCAACTTTAACGATGTTTATCACTCCTTCAGCAGTTTTATTACAAGGGGACTGGAGGCGTTGGTCAATCACATCCTTCAACAATATTTGTTGGCCCGTCGGTGCAAATGATGAAGATGATGGCACATCTTTCAGTAAAGCTTGTTGGCAAATTGGCGATGAAGATGAAGTTGATGGTGAAAAAGACGAGATGAGATCTCCTGGATGCTTTCCGATTATTATTTCGAGAGCGACCACACCAAAGCTATAGACATCGCATTTTCCATCGACCTTCATTGTATATGCTAGCTCTACGTACGAAGACATAAATTGAAGTCACATTAAATAACGCAATCAAGCATAACAAATATTTGACAAGTTATATAATGAAATTCAAGAATGCACCTGGAGCAATATACCCAAATGTGCCTGCAAATGATGTCCAATTTGAAGAGTCCGGCATCAATAGTCTAGCAGTTCCAAAATCTGAAACATGAGCTTCAAACTCTGAATCTAACAATATATTGTTACTCGTAATGTCTCGATGAATAATTGGAGGAGCGCAATCATGGTGCATATATGACAATGCATTAGCTATTCCTTCATCAATATTCAACCTCTTAATCCAATCCAACTCCTTAGCTTCTTCCCCGTCACTCAACATCTTTCTCAAACTTCCTCTCTCGATGAAGTCATAGATCAAAAAAGAGTGGTTGGGATGTGAACAAAAGCCATGCAGTTTTACAATATTGCGATGGCGAATATTTCTCAATGCATCAATCTCACTTGCAAATGCTTTGAAATGATTTTGGGACTCACGAAGTTTCTTCACAGCAACTATTCGATTTGGTGATACCAAAGCTTTGTAGACAATTCCATAGCCTCCTTCCCCAATGCAATATGCAGAGTTGAACCCTTGCGTCACCTCAATAATGTTGTCATATTGCAGCTCTTTATCTTGCCCCAACATGTTATAGTTAACATTTCCATTTGCAGCCACTGACTTAACGTTCTTCCTTCGAATTCTTCGGCAGAGAAGGAGCCATCCCATAGCCAAGAAAAATAATATCAACAGACCACCCGACAGAGTAAGAGCAATTAATCTTCCATCCTTGTTGTCCACTCTATGAGAAATGCACATCTTTATTTTTGTATTGTTGCCACATAAGTCTCTATTGTTTCCAAGTGCTTCGAGTGGTGCTTCACGGAAAGCTTTAATCTCTGGAATTTGACCTTCCAATTCATTCCATGAAATGTCAACTATTGTCAAGCTTAACAGACTATCAAACGTTTTTGGGATTAAACCTGACAACAAATTGTGGGAGAGGTTCAACACCTCTAGTCTTTGTAGCTCTCCGAGTGCTTCAGGGATAGTGTCTGACAGCTGATTTTGACTTAAATCAAAGTCTTGCAAAGAGCTTAAGCTGCTTAGTTCTGATGGAATGCTCTTTGTCAAACTGTTCATGCTAAGATTCAAAAACAACAGTCTCGTGCACCGTCCAAGTTGCTCAGGAATTGCTCCCATAAAATTGTTGGATGCTAGATTAAGTTGTTGAAGATTAGCTAACCTTCCTATTTCTTTAGGAATGATACCTGAAATCTTGTTATCATCAAGAAAAAGTACGGTCAAAGTTAGGTTTGCCAATTCCATTGGAACGCCCCCTTGAAGTTGATTTGACGAGAGGTCGATATATTGTAATTGAGGCGCATTTCCGATACCTGCTGGTATAGTGCCAGAGACATTGTTCTTTGAGAACTTTATGGTTGATAAGTTGGAAAAGCTTTCCCACCTCCATGACAGCTCTCCATAGAATTTGTTTCGGCTTAAATCCATGTAGTTCAAGTTTGGACAAAAACTAAAATATTCAGATATATTTCCTGTCAATTGATTATCTTCGAGACGAAGTCTTATTAAACTGCTGCAATTTCTCAAGCTTTTTGGGATAGGACCACTAAAAAAGTTATTAGCAGCAGAAAACTGTTGAAGTTTCCCACCGAGACATATATTCTCTGTTAATTGTCCACTCAATTTATTGTCGTATATTTGTAACTGGGTTAAGGAAGAGAGATTGTTCATCTCCGGTGGAAGAACTCCGCTAAGTTGATTTGAATGAAGAAAAAGCTTGGACAAGTTTTTCAAGTTGCCGACAGAATTTGGAATATGACTAGTGAGACTATTATTTGACAGTTTAAGATCTATAATGGATGTCAACATTCCGATTTCTTGAGGAATGTGACCAGAGAGTTTATTAACGTAAAGGTAAAGAATGGACAAGTTTGTTAAGTTTCCTATAGAATTTGGGATTGTACCCATGAGATTGTTATATGCCAATGAAAGATCTGTAATGGATCTCAACTTTCCGATTTCTTGAGGTATAGAACCTGAAAGTTGATTGAAATGAAGATAGAGCACGGATAAGTTTGTTAAGTTTCCGATAGAAATTGGAATTGGACCAGAGAGATCATTACGCGACAATACAAGAACTGTGATGGATCTCATCAGTCCAACTTCTTCCGGAATGAAACCTGAGAGCCGATTGAAACTTAGACGGAGGAAGGACAAGTTTGTCAAGTTTCCTATAAATTTCGGGATGGTACCACTGAGATTATTTTTTAACAAATCAAGATATTTGATAGAACTCAACATCCGAAGCTCGTAAGGAATAGAACCAGAAAGTTGGTTTTCCCAAAGATAAAGATTTAACAGGTTTGTCAAGTTTCCTATGGAACTAGGGATTGTACCGGTGAGTTCGTTATCTGACAAACTAAGATCCTTAACAGCTCTCAACATTCCAACTTCGTGAGGTATGAAACCAGAAAGTTTGTTATTAGCAAGATCCAATAATGTCAAACTTGTCAAATTTCCTATAGAAGTTGGAATAGTTCTGGTAAGATTATTGTCGGATAGATCAAGAATATTTATAGAGTTCAAATTTCCAATATCTTTCGAAATTGAACTAGAGAAATGATTGAAAGACAAGTCAAGGACTTGGAGTCTAGAAAGATTGAAAATTTGGGACGGAATGTTGCCATGGAACGAGTTGTTGCTGAGATCAAGCTTTTTAAGATATAAAAAAGACGAGAAGCTGAGACTACGAAGCGTACCTTTTAAACCATAGCCAGAAAGGGTGACATTTTTAACTCTTGCCACGTTATGATCGCATGAAATGCCAAACCAGTTGTTGCAAGGAGGAGTAGATAGAGACCAGGACGATAAGAGAGAAGTACGAGTTTGATTATCGAATTGAAGAGTAGCTTTCCATCTCAAAAGAGCTTGAGCCTCCTCATTAACAAGTGCAGAAGCAAGAAAAAAGAAATGAAAGAACACAAAAAAGAAAGAAATGGAGATGGACATGTCTAAAGTATTAATTAGTTAGTATATGAAATAAATGATGTGCGGCTTGGAAGTCTAAATAGTTCATGTAATAAGACTGGTGCTTACATTGTTAATGATTGACCAAATACAATTTAGTCAATCACCATTAGATCAAAAATTAAAGGTAGAGATTAGATACTAATGAAATCATCAAACTAATCTCAACCTTTAAATTTTGATCTGACGGTAATCGACCAAATTGTATTTGGTCAATTATTGACCATGTGAGCACAACCGCATGTAATATGTAATATGTTGCCATATGCTTAATTATTTTAGTACTTTCGTCACGTGATTGGCTGCTGACTCTAGCTATAAATTAGGAACATCTTGCTTTCTTTCGTTTCTTTTAACAGAAGGAACATGTTAGCTTTCAAATTTTCAATTAAGTATATGAGTTGACATAATTTAATTAAGTAATTTCTTTTTTGGATACAATTAAATAATTTCTTTAAACCACAGATCTCGATGAGGATTTATAGTGGAGTTTACAGATTGTCTATCAATAAAAGTTAAATTTTGATAAAGTGGAGACTCAAACTTCAAACTTTTTAAGTAAAAAATGAAGTGTCTTGCCACTTGAACAAACTCTTATTGGTCAATTAAATAATTTCTAAATATTGAGAATATAGTTAGTATATGAGTTGACATTATTTAATCAAGTAATTTCTAAATATTGAGAATATAATTATTGTTAAACTAGCGACTAATATTTAGGATAAACATGTTACTTTTAATTAATTATGTTCCAGAAGATTAAAAAAAATGTTTGTGCTAGCTGCACAAACAGGTGCACTGCATTAATGCTTTATAATTTTTACGTTTTGTTTTTTGGGTCACAAATTTTAGGTTTTTTTTTTTTTTTTAAATGAAAAAACTTGATTGCTAAGGGAAATTTCTTTTTAACCAATTAGAGATATGATTCGAAGAGTTGCAGCATCATGTATCTCCAGTTGATCTGAAGTTGAAGTAACATAATTAGATATTAGCATGAGATCGTATAGACACAAGACCAGGAACCCTATCATATAGTTACAAACTTAATAAATCATGTAATACATGATCAGAATTTGCTACAGAAATTTGAATTTAAACAACTCATAATAAATTATATATGTAATTATCAAAAATATAATTAATACAATTATCTCTAACAGTGGCGAAGTAGTTCCAGTTGAAGCTTGAAACACTATCAAAAGTGTTTCTAAAGTAGAATTTGACAATAGAAAAATCATTTCAATAGCTTTATATTCTAGTCGAATAATCTTCCATGCCAAAGTCAGTAATTCAATTTGATAATATATCATTTGATATTCATATTAATTTACCGATCAAGAATCCTTTGAAGTGCCAATTGCAGCTTTAAGGATGATATCAAAAGCATTTTGTGAATAGAATTTGAACTTGTGTGGGATAAATGAAGTCCTTCTCTAGAGCAGCAGCAACCCTAAGCTCACCCATTCCCATCCTTGGACTCTGAAAATTCCAAATATATTAAAATAGAAACACAAAGTTAGTCACAATTATATAAATCTTTTCATGGGTTGGGTTTGGATCGGGCCAAACATGTTATCTAAAGCTTGTTTGGACCGAGCTTGGGGGTTAAAAATTGAATTCTAAGCTCATCCCAAATAAGCCTACCTATACAATTTATGTAGGCAGTTGTGCTCACCTAGTTAATAACTGACTATATAAAATTTGGTCAATCACCATTAGATTATAATGTAAGGGTAGAGATTAAAATCTAATGAAATCCCCTAAAGACGACGGATTGATACGTGGATATCTAGGGTATAATTGAAGTAAAATAGGTGATTTCATTAGGTTTTAATCTCGATCTTTAGATTCTAATCTAACGGTGATTGACCAAATTACATCTGGTCACTTATCAATTAGGTGAGCTCCACTCTTTATGTAGGATTTAGCAATAGAAATAAAAGTTTATATGTTAAAAATATTTAATATATAATTTTCATAATTAATATTAATAAGATAGATTTTATCAACCCGTGCTATTTTTATAAATCGCAAGCCAATTTTTCAAGCCTTTAGAACTTATTTGCAGTCACTTTTTATTGTCTATGGCTCTGTTCTTTTGGACTTATTAGAACTTATTTTAAGTTCAGTTCAGTTCAGTTCAGTTCAGCAACATTCAGTTCAGTTCAGTTCAGCAACATTCAGTTCAAGTTTCAGTAGCATTTAATTTAGTTCATTTTAGTAATATTCAGTTCAGTTCAATTCAACAACATTCAATTCGATTCAAATTAATAAATTACAAATAAATATTTATTATTTATATAATATGTTAATATTTATTATGATTTTAACTAGTTGATCCAATTTGTTTTTCAAAAGTTGTTGGATGTAAGTAATATTATTACCAATATACGTTACAATGTTTTACTGAGTTAATAATTTGTACTATATAAATTTAAATTTAATATACAAAAATTTCTGATTTTGCTTATGTATTGTAATAAAAAATTCAAAAAACTTTTGTAACATTGATGTGGAGTATTAGGAGCAAATTAGCATCAATTAAAGAAATTCAAAAATCTTATAATAGTCAGTTATATAATATTAGGAGCAAATTAGCATCAATTAAAAAAAATTCAAAAATTTTGTAAAAGAAATTAAAATTAGCAAATTAGTAGCAAATTCAAAAATTCGCTAATAGTATCATCTCATTCTATTATTGTAATCATCTTCTCCCATATGATCCATTATCTCATCATTTTGTTAAGCTTCATCATCATTATCGTCATCCTCCCCTCTGATCTCATTATTAAAAACTAATATTATTATTTATTCAATTCAGTTTCAATATTTATTTTCCAGTTTCAACACAATTCAGTTCAGATCAGATCAGTTCAGTTCAGTTTAGTTCAGCAACATTCAGTTCAGTTCAGTTCAGATTTTTTCAGTCCAAAAGATTGGGGCCTATGTCGTGTGAGATAGGTACATGGGCTCGTCACCCGGTTTACAATTACATAACAAGCCGATTGAATTTAAAAGTTGGTAAGCGCATCGGCCAAATTATAGTCCCATTAATATTTGTCCAGACCATTAAACACATGGGTAATTAAAATCAACAAATGGGTAACTAAAATCAGCTCCTCCAAATGTGGAATCTTGTACTTGCCGCTAATATCACTATTTTTTTGCTAAGTTGCTGTGCAACGGCATAGTTTTTTCTTTCCAACTTTCATGGAAAAAATGACATTTTTTTTTAGTAAAAGCAGAGGTTGAAGAGAGAAAGAGGACATCCTAATTAAGTTGTCGCCTCTGAACACTCAACCACACACACGCCGAACTGATATAACACACACCTTGCAACTACAAAACTTATTATGGTTTATTTGTTGATAATTATTTGATTGTACCTTTGGTGGACATTTGTTCTATTGGCCCATTAAATTGGACATCTCCATGCTTGTGTATTTAATGTTCCACGTAGAAACTTAGATACAGCCTGCAATAAATAGAAAATAAAGATCCAAAAATTGAATGTTAATTTCCATTACCATTTTTAAAACAACAGTAATAAAAAAAATTGTTAAACTGGATCCATTGATGTGTTCTTATAAGAGTTAGGCTACGCCCGGAAGGTCCAACTTTGCCCCAACTAATTTTGATGAGACAGTCAAACGAGGAGACTGTTGTTCACCTTATGAGATCAAGTCCCTACCGATGTGTCGGGCAAAGTAGCAAGTCATGTCCACGATTACACCGTGACATCACGAGCATATGTATGCATATGGAGCATCATTCCGGACATCACGGGATCCCAATATGACCAAGTAGGTTTTGCCTATATATACCTAAAGTGCAATAAATGATGATACAATCACAAAATTTATCTCTACTTTGCTACTAATTGCTTTCTTTATCACGAGTAGGTTTTGGATTATTGTTATTGTTTTTAATTACGATCTATTAAATGGTCATTGAAGGGAAACTGCTTTTGTAATCAGTTCAGTGTCAACTCCTATGGTTTTTCTTTGCCGAAGTGCATTTTTGTTTTAGAAGTGAAATTGCACTTCTAGTTTCAGAAATGCAATTATGTTTTGTGCTGTTAGAAGTGCACTTCCTGTTCCCAGTTCTGGTTTCAGTTCCAGTTTCAGATCTGTTTCACAACTGATAATTTTGTTGCACAACGGTATTCTAGTTTTGCAAATGCAATTTCTATAAACTAGAACTAGAACTCCAGTTTCAGTTATGTTTCAGAATTGATAATTCTATTACACAACTTAAAACTACATCTTGGATTTGATATCTTGGTTGCAGATTTTACAACATGACAAAGGTTGCAAGGGCAGTTTCAAGTTTGATGCGAGAAGTCAGTGTCTTATAGGATTTTGTCTATAGATTAGAAAATACTACAATTATTAGCATTCCCTTTTCCTCCATTTTCAGTTTCACATAAATAGTTCTTACTTTATAAGAAAGTAAATATCTGAGTGTTATAGCTAGGGCTTGTGTAGCTTGAAATAGTATATGCTCTTCCCTTTTAGGTTGTTAATAATCATTATTAATGCAATAATAGCTCATTCAATCCAATTTTCATTTGTTTTATTATTGAAAATTCAGGTGAAATAATGAATAGTTTAATAAAAAACTTTCTTATCATGATAATCAATTTTTTAGTAAGTGGATATTTAATTATTAATAAGGGAGATTCTTAGTTATTATAAATACTTTTAACAAAGATAACTTTACCATTATTGTAGAGTTACTATTAAGATAACTTGTTCGCCTTACTAGAACCATTATCAAGAAAGCATTTAACAAGGGGTTTATAAGGAGTTTTTCCACTTATAAAAACTCTTTCATAAGAGTATTTTGACTTTTCATAGCATAATTTTTCATTATTAAAAGACATTTTTTTTGTAGTGTACGTGATATGATGAATATTGTATTATGCCCTTTTTAAACAAATACAAAAAGCTAACGTGACACTTTCTACACTAAAAGCATCAATCTGTTTCGGGCCAAGTTAATTGGAGTGTTGTCATGTATTAAACCTAATATCTAGGTTTACAAACATTCTTAACAACATCTACCTGAACTCATAAATTCCTCCAATTCTTACAGAACAAAGATATAAATAGAAAAGGACTAATAACTGATAAATTTAAGAATATCTATTCATGGTCGGGAGCATTATCTCTAACAAAAAAGAGTAGGAAAAAAAATATATTTTCAAACAATAAATTGAATTTCCATCACCCACATGACAATAATATGTTATGTGCTCTTAGTGGGGTCTTTAAATTTTAGTTAAGGTCTTAGACTCACTAATAAAAACTCGAGATTAGGAGAATTTACCCGAGTAACCTGATTCTAATAAAACAAATACTTAAATATGGTAATATCACTATTACTTATAGTATTATTTATTATTATATCAAGAGTGATCATCTAATAAGGTAAACTATACCATGATGGAAATTATCACGAAATTTAACGTATTGTACAGCAAAATATTGTACGTTAAATTTAAATTTCAGGAATCTTCAATTTAATGGTTGATTAAGAATAACATAAAAATTTACTTTTAGTGATTTAGAAAAGCGATCTAAATCTTATCGGTTAAATCCTCTACAGAGATGTTGAGCGAATCCACAAGTCGTGTGAACCTCCTAGTCACGTGCACGAGGAACTATCGATCGGGAATCGCTGCTAGTCGGGACGTCATAGGGATGGCAATGGGTACCCTACCCGCGGGTACCCGGCACTACCCGCCCCTAACGGGTTTACCCATATTCGGTCTAAAAGGGTATGAGACGGGGATGAGATTTAAAACACTACCCGTGGCGGGTACGGGACGGGTATGGGATTACCCCCTAGGGTACCCAGTACCCGTTACCCGTGATATATTTGAGGGTAATGGGTAATGGGTACCCGTACCCGTACCCGTCCCGTCTCAATAAATAATATACATAATATATAAATATAAATATAAATATATAAGTCAATAAAATTTATTTAGGTTTATAATAATGACCCATTACTTTGTGTAGCCCATTATTGTTTTGAAGGTTAAATGAATGTGGATTGTAATTTCAAATGCAAGACAAATGAAAATTCTATCAAAATGAAGACATTTTTTAGTGTTCTTTAATTTGATTTTTCCTCGTTTGAACCAATTTAAATGATTTAGGATTTAATTTTAAATTTATGTATAGATTAGATGTTTTTTTATGAAGAAATTATGGTTAGCATATATTATGCATGAACGGATATGGGTACCCGTGGGTACCCGCTATTTACACAGGTAAGGGTATGGGATTGCAAAAGCGTACCCGTTAGGGTAATGTGACGGGTACGTGAAGTAACAAAATTAATGGGTACGGGTATGGGAAAGGCACTACCCGCGGGTACCCTACTCGTTGTCATCCCTAGGACGTCCAGGGGAATTCGGACAGCCACCACTTGGTCTAGGGGAAACCCTACTGTAGGTTTTAGGGTTTTGATTTTGTTAAAAAATAATTACGAACCCTAATTCTTTTTTATAGTTAAAGTTAAATTATTGGTTAATTCACATTTAGTCTCTGCGCTACAATAACTCACTTTTATTAACCCATAAGATTAATAGTTGTGCAGTTATGTGTAATTAGATTAAATTAATTTACCTATTAATCTCTCAACTAAATGTATTGTTCTATTTTAATTACTGTATCAATTAATTTATTAATCACCCTAATGCAATTGACTGATTACCTTAATGATTCACATTAACTAATCATCAATCCAATTTCCTCTATAACATATAGTCCATAAATTCCCGTTCAGTTACTCAATGTGCACGATCCTTAAGGCTTGTTTCCTTGTGGCTGTAAGACTTGCTCTTAACGACTGAAAGCGGATTCTAGCAAACCATTTCAATCCCCACATGAAACAGTTAACTCAACCGTTCTATAGAAGGTGAAAACCAGTAGTGACATCTGCTTGTCTCTTACCAACTGATATCTACATTATGAACTAGAGGCGTGGTTACTGTTATCCTCTTTGATGTTCATATGTTTCTTGATCTAAAGTGAACTGATCAATCGGACCAAGCTGTACCAACTTGTCCAGATGGTCATGTACTTTTCAGTTCCACTTATCAAATGGCCGGTGATATCATCTCATCTTCAGACGAGTAGTAATCCCATTCCTCACTTATCAGGATTCATATGTTCAATGGCTAACCTAACGTACCCGTATTTAGTATCATGTTACAAACTTGTTAGGTGTACATTAAAGTTAACCAGATTCCATATTAATACTTTAATGAGTTCAAGTCTAAAGACATTAGAGTCCTACTCCAGAAAGATCTATGACATATTTGCACCATGTGACTTTCTTGTATTGGATCGATCCAGTCCCTTATGTACCACACGTACCCGTGTTTATAGCTGACCATCCTAATATTATGGCTAGTAAGTGTGTTACTACCATACAACTATCAAACATACAAGTCTTTTGTCCTGTTCCTTCCCATGATTAGAACAGACTGGAGACATTTATAATTAACAATCAAATGGATACTCTATCTCAATTTACAGTACAAGATATAAAGGGAAATAGATTAATGCATTAAAGAAACAACAGTACATATGATGATAAACTGAAAACCCAAATCTAACATATAAAATCATATCCTGACAAATGCCCTTTGGACTAGGGCACACCAACACACACCAGCGGTACATAAACTATTTTCACTTTTTTAAAGTGGTAACCACACAAAATTTTGTCCCAAAGGCTATCTGTGACCTCCCAACGGAGTTCCTATTACCTCCTGTAACTAGTCAACGCAAGTTTTACCAAATTATTTTGACTTCATTTGCAAAATGACCAAATTGACTTTCCTCTTCTTCTTCACCACTATTACATTCTCTCTCTTCACTTTCTCTCGCCTCTCTTCCACCATAACTTTCCCTTATCCTCCTCATCCTCCTCCTCCTCCTCCTCATTCTTCTTCTTCTTCTTCTTCTTCTTCTTCTTCTTCTTCTTCTTCTTCTTCTTCTTCTATGTTTCCCTTTCTTTTACATAGATTCGGATTCCAGTGGAGTCTGGAATTTTCCAGATTTAGGCCGGTTTCAGAAGAAGAAGAAAGAAAAAAAGAATATAAAAAAGGAGGATGAGAGAAGAAGAAGAAGAAGAAGAAGAAGAAGAAGAAGAAAGAAAGAAAGAAAGAAAGAAAGAAAGAAAAATGAGGAAGAGAGAAAGTCATGGTGGAAGAGAGGTGAGCGAAGGTAGTATGGAGGAGGAAGAAGAAGGTCAATTTGGTCATTTAGCATAGGATGGTCAACGGGGTCTCAAAATTTTGATCAAATTTGCGTTGATCGGCATTGACCGTATGTTGACTGGTTATAGGAGGTAATTTGGACTTAGATAAGAGATCACTGATAGTTTGGATATGACTTTAAACAAAATTTTGTTTGATACCATTTTGAGAAAGTGAGTATAATTTGATGTGATTTACTATTTAATTATTGGAATTGTTCCAAAGGCAGCAGTGAAAATCAAATCAAAAGCATTTTGAATGTAAATCTTGAACTTCTCGGGGTCAAAGAAGTCTTTCTCCATTAGAGCCGAAATCGTAAGCTTTCCCATATAACTTGTTACTCCTGTCATCAAACTCTTTCATCCAAAATAAAAATAAAAGAAAATTTATTAATATTATTCTTCATACTAAGAAATTAAAGTATATAAATAAAATTTTGTGTTTAAAATTAGCAATTAGGTTTCTTTTTTTTTTTCTAAACTAAATTGAATAGAATTGAACTGAAATTGCTAAATAAAACTGAAACTGTTGAATAAAACTGAAATTGTTGAACGGAATTGATATTTTTAAACTGAAGAACTAAACTGAAATTGTTGAGTAAAACTGAAATATTTAAAAAAACTGAAATTGCTGAACCGAACTGAAATTACTGAAATGTGCTGAATATAAGCCAAAAACAACGAAACTTTATTGGTGATTTTTAGTATAAAAAAGATTAATATTGACCGAATTTGACAAAAATAATCTCAAGGTGGAATAAATAAATAAATTTTATGTGTTGAGAATTTTAGGGTGTTCTTATTCACAACCCCCCATTTTATTATTCACAACCCCCTCTCAAATTTTAAAATAATAAAACTTATCTTTATACCTACTCTACCCTTACTTTTTCGGTGACAACTTACCTAAACACTCCTCATGAAGCTTTTTTGTTTTTAGGGATTTACCTCTTTTCTTTCTTTTTATTTTCTTCTTCTCTTTATTTTTTATTGCTGAATTATAGAGTGTTTAATTTTACCCATATTGATATAATTATTCAATGTCATTTGAGATATTCTAATTATAGTTAAAGCACATTTCCTTAAAAAAAATAAAAGTATAAACCACATCCAATTTTATGTATTTTTATTAGATTTTGCAAAAATAAGCTAAACAAATCGATTAAGGTTTAAAATTCAGAAAAAATGATTGTTCTTTTTTAATGGAATTTGTTTAGTGCGTTTTTTACCCAACACATTAAAATATAATTTTAGCACTTTCGTCGTCAAAAGCTCAGTTTTTCTTATACATTTAGGTAATTATTATCACAAAACACTACAAATTATTATTATTTCTCTCTCACCTTAAATTTTAAATTTTCACTTAAACCGACACAATATAATTGATAGTTGACACCGACAACTCATTCACGCGTTTCAAAAAAGTAACTCGGATACAGTTTCGGGTAAACTCCAACCGACATAAATTAAGTGACTGTTGACACCGACATCACATTCACGCGTTTCAAAAAAGTAACTCAGATACAGTAAATCAAAATGTATTTGGAAAATATTGCAGAGCGATTCACCAGAATGATAACGACAAGAAAGAGAAAGGCGCGATTACGAGCAGTGGATGGAAACGAGGATTTCGGCCCACACATGAATGACTCACCATAAATCTAATTTTAGTGTGATGTATTTGATTAAGTTTTTTATTTTAAGTGCGATGTATTTTGATTAAGTTTTTTATTTTGAGTGCGATGTATTTTGATTAAGTTTTTTATTTTGAGTGTGATGTATTTTGATTAAGTTTTTAATTTTAGTGTGATGTATTTTGATTAAGTTTTTAATTTTGAGTGTGATGTATTTTGATTAAGTTTTTAATTTTAGTATGATGTATTTGTTTTTAATTAAGTGTATGGTTTAAATGTAATGGTTACGATTATAGTGGTGCCTTCATCACTAACGAGCGATTCGAAACAAGAGAGACGACATCGAAATGGACGGAGGAGATTGCACTCATAAACCGTTTCGAGTTAGTCACGAACAATAAAATTTACTATTTAATAAATAATGTTGTCGGTTTAAAATGGACGTTCGGGTATTAACGTATCCTTTAATAATACAATTATTCAAATTTTAGGATGTTCGGGTATTAACGTTCGTTTAATACTACAATTAAAATATACTCATAATTTATATAACCTAATTTATATTAATATTAACATAAATACTTTTAATTAAATATAAGGGTAGTATAGTCTTTTCAACAATCCACCCAAATACTTTTTGATTTAAAAATTAGGAGGGGGGTTGTGAATAATAAGAAGAGGGGGTTGTGAATAAGAATTGACGAATTTTATTATTATATACCTGAGGTGGACCCGAGACCACAAAATAGAAGCCGCTGATTGGATGATTAGCTAAAGCCATCTGTTCCATTGGTCCCACAAGATTTGACATTCCCATGCTAGTGTTTTTCAATGATCCATGAAGATAATTAGATACCACCTGCAAGGGATAAATATCATTTAAGTCCTAATTAAAACTTTTTAATCGAAAGAATCCTTAAATATAGGTAATGAAATTTTCAAACCCACACCTATCTAATCATGTGTTGATCACGTATGTATTATCTTGGACCGATTGCATTTTTATTATAAAGTTGAACGATAAATAAAACGTAAAATTACGTTTATGGTTCATAAAATCAGTATAACATTTAGTTCAGTTCAGTAAATTTCAGTCATAAAAACATGAACAAATGTTATTAGTTGCTAAATACTCTCTTAAAAGTTAGCATAATGATGGATAAAATAAGCATTACCTCTGCGCCTTTAAACTTTCTCACGAGTCGAAGGTATTTTGCAGTGAGAAAAATAACAAGCGAACTTCTCTTCCGCTGAATGATTTTTCTTGCTTCCCAAACAAATCGGAGAGGATCTTTAGCTTCAGAGCCATTCAGGGACGAAATTGCAATGGACAAGAAAGTAAAGTGATTGCCCCAAGGCGATTTAGCATTAGGTTTCATCATTTCTCCAATGGATTTATACCCATGAAACATTCTCGTATTTAACATAACAAACGATGTGGCACGTGACTTTCCCGACCCTTTGCTCATTGCTTCCATGTACAACCGAGTTCCCAAGAATATCGTACCAGTGATTACATCATTTATTGTCTGTCATTAAAAATATGAAATTCCATGTATTATAATAATATATATTCTTAACTCACTCAAAGCAAAGTATAAATTGTAAAATAAGTACTACTAACAAAGTCGGATTTTGGGTACTTAGGCAGTCAATTTGGTCCAAACCAAATGCTCGATTTTGAGCGCCTAGATGGAGCCTAGACGTCCAGATGGACTTCATTTATGACACTGTATAGGAGAGTCACCCAACTACTTTGCTTTCTATAACATGAAAATCATACTATAATATGATATTATAATTCCAATCCAAGTAGGCATCTGACTAGAAACTAATAAGCACTATATACAATATGTTCATGGATAGAGCTTAGCAGAGGTCGGGCCAAGTTTGGACTTATAAAGCTAAGCTGAACGTAACTTTTTTTATTTTATGGAGATATGGATGATGTAATTTTGAATATTCAGAATGATATTATAAACTTACCACTCCAAGCTTGGACTTGATTTGTTTAACTGAATCAAGAGAGAAACACATTGTAACCATAGTTTTAGGCAAAACCTCCACCCCAAGATGCCCAGATCTTATAGGAGATATATCATCTTCAACAAACCCGGAACGAACCGCGATTGCTGCCCAAAAATCGGATAAAGTATAGCAAATTGATGACACAACTTTAGGCACAAACTTGAATATTTTCCCATTTTTATGAGACTTAATTTGGGAAGATGGAAAAGTCAAAGGAATAGAAGGATTATCAGCTCTTTGCAAGCAAGAAAGAAGAGCTCCCATAAGTGAAAACCCATCTCCAAGAGCATGATGAAGCTTAAATATGATGTTTCCAGAAGCTTCTTTTGTTGGGTACTTTATTATATGAATTTCCCATAATGGTTTCGTTTCTTGGAATTTTTCTAGTGATATTTTTGAGATGTGTTCATTGAGTGAATCATCATATAATTTGGCTGAATTTTCAGAAGAGAAAATGGGAATTTTTATGTGGTCTTTGATGTTCACTTCAACTTTCTTCCATTTCTTTTCTCTTTTGTTGTTTACAACCTGTTTCAAAACACCATGAAATGTAGGTTCTTTATTGTGCAAAAAGATAACTCTTTCCTTCTTCTTTTTTACAAAACAAAAAACTTTTATATTGGCATTATCAAAATAACCGGTGTTGACTCAAAATGAAAAATTTTAAGAATTGATTCTAAGAAACCATGATTTGTTAACTTTTTAATTTTAAAGTTTTTTATCTATTATCTGAAGAAGAGAGACAATATGAATGTTTTAAGAAATAGTGAGTTTTGAAAATAATGATTTTCAAAAATTTAAAGTACAGTTCTATAATGAATTTAGTACTAGACAATTTTAGTTTTTAAAATATTTTCCTCATCTGCAAAACATGTAAAACTACAAGATTTATCTTAAATTAACCCTAAATTTAAATCTTAAATTAACCCTAAATTTAAAGAGTTATTAAAAACTGGAATTATTATTATTATATTGGATTAAACACCTTTTTTGCCCCTCGTGGTATTCAGAATGTTGTCATTTGTCCATTGTGGTATTATTTTGTCACATTTGCCTCTTGTGGTATTCCAATTCGTCATATTTGCTCCCCGTGGTATTATAATTCGTCATTTTTGGTCCTTCACTAAATGGAAATATAGCAATTCTGATACGTATTGTCATGTGCCACTATTTTGACTCATGCACATGTCATTTGACTGTTTAATTTTAACAAACGTCTAAGTGTATTATCAAATTCACATCTCTATTTGTTTAAAATTCATTACAAGTTACTAAAAGAAATTTCAAATTGAGTTGTTACATGGTATGTACACATGTCAAACAGTGACATGTGGTAAGACATAACAATTTTTTTTATCTTTTCATTCATTCAAGGGCTAAATGTGACGAATTAGGATACCACATGAGAAAAATGTAACGAAATAATGCCACAGAGGGCAAATACCAACATTTTGGATACCACAAGGGGCAAAAAAATGTTTAAGCCTATTTTATTTAATGAGTTCACGATTTATTGATCGGAATATAATGTCATGACAATCTATTTGAATAATGAAATCAATACAAACAAACTTGCATTTTAATGTTTTCATATTTGTTGTCTACTTATATTTAATGCTTATACCTATGTAGTTTTAAAGATTGCAATATAATCTCTCCGTCTCATATTATTTATCGTTTATACCCAAAGATCAAGAAACTTATTAATTAGCATTAAAATGCTTTAACATTACTATATTACCCTCATGTAATTAATACTTAAAATTCTCTACAAATTTCTAACCACATATCATGAGGGCAAAGTTATAAAAAAAAATGCTTCTAATGCTTATTGGAAATATAAAACGTCAAATAATTTGGGACAAAATTACCTTTCTAAAACGACAAATATTATAGAATGGAGGGAGTACATTTTAGTAAAATGCGTTAGACATTAGTCGGGCAGTCCAGGTCTTTTGAGGACTAACCTGACACTAGTATGAGAATTATTCGGAAATATATATAGGGCCTAAATTTGAATATGAAAAAGAAGCAAGAGATTACCATAATTGAAGAGAAACGAGGATTGATAGGGAGAAAAACATCTCTAACTAAGGAAAAAGCTTGAGAATCAATGTCAAGTGGGATTTCTGATTCCAAAACACAAATAATTGAAAATGAAAGATAAGAACTACTCAAATATTGCCCAATTGGGCTCACTGCTTCTAATGTTTCTTCTTCTCTACTCTCCATTTATTTTAGTTTCAATTCTATTTGTTATGTATGTGTGTTTTTTTTTCTCTGAAACAAAAGCATATACATATAGGCAACATTGTATCACCTAATTTAATCAGATTTAGTTAACATTTAATTGGTTTTTTTTCTTTTTTTGAACTTAGCATTTAATTGTTTTGTTAAGTCAAGTTCTAAGAATTAATTTCTAGACCAACTCAGTACAACCAATTAATATATCAAGGGTATATTTATTCAAAAAAAATTATGACCATGACCCTACCTGGTCAAATGACTTTAAAAAAATTGGACAAAAATACTCTGGTCCAAATTAGCAGAAATGATCTTTTCCTTACTTCCGAAAATAATGTATTTTGTAACCGTCTATTTGTTCGAAACAAAACACATTAACTCATTTATATGTATAAAAAAAAGTGAAATCGCAATGTCTAAATACAAAATTTACCCTTACACATGTTAGAGTTGAATTGTTCAAGTTAAATTAAGGCTCCGTTTTGTGCAACTGTTCTTATTTGCTGCTCCTGATTGATGTTTGTTGTTCCTGTTTGCGGTTTGTTGTTTCATTTTACTATTTGCAGTTTGCTCTCTGACTATTAGTGTTTGGTAAAATATAATTAAATATTGCTATTAGAATATAAAATGACTAATTTGGACATAGGTAGTGAATTTTTTTATTAATGTAAATTCAAAGAATAATAAATGAAAATAAGATCTGTAGTATTTTTTTTTTATATAAAAAAACAGTATTCTGCTGCTTCTTGAAAAAATATATGATTATTGGCTAAAAAAATTCTTTGAGTATTTATATTACTCGTTCAGAAGATTGATGTTTCAAGAAATGAACATCTCAAAAGTTGAAGTTATTAAGAATGTCGTAGAAAGAATTGAGTCAATTAGAAGACTTCGCTCAGAGGATCAAGCTTAATCAACCAAATGATAATGTTTTAGACGAATTCAACGAATTTACTTCTTCATTTAGCCAAATTCAATCAATTCAGTTAAATAAATTCAATTCAGTTCAGTTTTATTCGATTCATAATTCAGTTTAAACATAAAAAAAAAATGGAGAAACTTAAGTGACATGGAATAATGCAAAGACCCAAAAGATGGGTTTGCTACAACCAAATGAACCGTATGATTTAGGTGAAGGCTTTGATCACACGGCTCCTAGAGTTTAAGAGTTTGTCTGGTGATTTTATATAACACATAATGATCTCTTTAAGCTTTTTTTATTCAATAGTTTTATGCCTGTAATTTTTATATAACACATTGTTTAGTCTATATATTTCTAAAACCACATATTAAACTTGTTATTTGGCGGGGGCTTGCGGTTTATGGGTGGCCAGAAAAACAGATGAAAAAGCATACATGGGAACTTATAAACTTTGTTGCTGGGCTTGATACGCTACCAATGTTGTGCTTTGGAGATTTCAATGAAATTTTATACAGTTCAGAGAAAAAAGGTGGACAACTTCGAGACAATTGTGATATGGCTAGTTTTTATTCTTGCATTAGTGACAATGATTTGCTCGAAATTGACAGTGATAAGCTGGGATTTACGTGGTACAACCGACGGTCGGGAGAGGATGCTATATGGGAGAGACTTGACCGATTTTTTGCAAATTCTTCATGGATGTCATTATTTCCACATGCCTCGGCTACAAGCCTTACTCGAGAGTCTTCTGATCACCATCCTATCTTTCTCAATACTGTTGGTTCGGTGGACTACTCGAGACCACGTCGAAAAATATTCCGATTTGAGCAGATGTGGACACGAGACCAAGGCTGTCGACAATTGATTGAAAATGTTTGGCGGAACGGGACTGATATGGACATCAGTGTGCAAGAAAAAATTACAGGAGTTGCTGCTGCCTTAAAATCCTGGAATTCGGTAAATTTTGGGCATGTTTCTCGGCAAATTAAACAAAAACGACAGTCTTTGGATATTCTTCAACGTCAGGCTGATGGAAATAATAAAGAGAACGAAACTAAGCTTATGACAGAGATCACAGAGCTGGAAACTAGAGAAGAGCTAATGTGGAAGCAACGTGCAAAGGTGGAATGGTTGAAGGGTGGAGACCGAAACACAAGTTTTTTCCATGGCAAATGTAATATGAGGAAGAAAAACAATGCTATTAATGGTCTGAGAAGAGATGATGGGCAGTGGGTTCGTTCCGAAGAGGAAATTGACTCTGTGGTGCTTAGTTATTTCACACAGCTCTTCCAAACTTCCAATCCACAAGGAATTGATGACTTTGTTCAAGCAATGACTAATTTTATTTCCCCTGATCAACAAACTTCCTTACTACAGCCTTACACACGGGATGAGATTTATCGTGCTCTTCATCAGATTAATCTTATTAAGGCCCCGGGTCCAGACGGAATGTCATCTGCTTTTTATCAGTTGTATTGGAGTGTTGTTGGTGATGACGTGGTCTCTCTTGTGCTTCATGTCTTAAATTCAGGTACAATGCCTCCGAACTTAAATCATACTTTTGTGGCACTTATTCCTAAAATTAAGAACCCAACATCGATGAAAGACCTTCGACCCATAGCTCTCTGTAACGTCTTGTATAAATTGATCTCTAAATTCTTGGCAAACCGTCTAAAAATTGTTCTCCCCAGCTTAATCTATGAAACACAATCAGCTTTTGTTCCTGGTCGCCTTATCACTGATAATGCCATAATTGCGTTTGAATCATTCCATAGCATGAAAACTCGTCTTAAAGGAGTTAGAGGTAATTTTGCATTGAAACTTGACATGAGTAAGGCGTATGATCGGATTGAGTGGTCTTTTCTCCGTAGAGTTTTGGAGGTGATGCGGTTTCCGACTCAGTTTGTGAATTTACTAATGATGTGTGTTACTTCAGTTTCACTCTCTTTCTTGATAAATGGTCAACCTAAAGGGTTTTTAAAGCCTTCAAGAGGCCTGAGACAAGGGGACCCTATCTCCCCTTATTTATTTCTGATATGTGCAAAAGCTTTTTCATCCAGAATTAGGAAAGCAGAGGCTGATGGTATTTTACATGGCGTCAAAATCAGTAAGTTTTCACCCGGGGTTTCCCATCTTTTCTTTGCTGATGACTCTCTGATCTTTGGCAGGGCTAATCATTCTGAAATTGATGTGGTGAAAAATATTTTAAACACTTATGAGCGTGCATCGGGTCAAATAGTTAATTTCGACAAATCAGAGATCTTTTTTAGTTGCGGTGTTCCTGATCAGAGAAAGGAGGAAATTACAGCTTCGTTGGGCGTGTCTGAGACGGGAGCTTTTCCTCGTTACTTGGGGCTGCCAACAATTATCGGGAGACAGAAAAAAATTGTTTTTGCAGCTATTAAAGATAAGATCAAGAAAAAGCTTCAGGGATTTGCAGAACGGCGTCTTTCATCAGGTGGTAAGGAAGTGTTGATCAAATCGGTTATACAAGCAATACCACAGTATGTTATGTCAGTTTTCCTTCTTCCTGATTCTTTTTGTTTGGAGATCCAGGGCCTGATTAGTCGTTATTGGTGGGGTGGAAATGATCAGAAAAGACCCATATATTGGTTGGCGTGGGAAGCTGTGTGTCAATCGAAAGAAAAGGGTGGTCTCGGCTTTAGATGGCTCCAATCCTTCAATATTGCCATGCTAGCCAAACAGTGTTGGCGAATCCTTAAACGACCAGTCTCTCTCTGTAGTAGAATCTTAAAGGATAAGTATTTTAGAGACCATAACTTCCTTGAAGCCTCAATGAGTACCTCTTCGAGTTTCTTTTGGAAGGGAGTGTGCGAAGCTATGCCTTGGTTTCGACATGGAATTTTCTGGAGAATTGGAAATGGGGAGCGAATTAATATTTGGGCAGATAATTGGATACCCTCCCTTAACCACAAAAAGCCGTTGTTATGCTTAGAGGAGCCGAGACCTAATGTTGTTGCCGATTTGATCAATATGGAAACCTCAGATTGGAACAGAGAAATGCTTCGGAGATACTTTATTCCAAGTGACATTACTGAAATCCTTAAGCTCAAAATCAGTCCACATGTGCAAGATGATGATATTTACTGGGAATGTACTCGATCAGGGGAATACTCGGTCAAAAGTTGTTATTATCTAACAGAGGGTGTTCGTTTTGCAGGTAAATCAATCCCTTCGGCGTCTGAAGTAAATGTCTCGTGTATATCTGCAGTTTGGAAATTAAGTCTGCCGCCGAAACTTCTTCACTTTTGGTGGCGAGCCTTGAAAGAAATCCTCCCGACGACATCCTCTCTTCTCCGAAGAGGCATATGAGCAAACTGTAGTTGTCCTTGTTGTGGCAGCCCCCTGGAAAATGTAGTGCATGCTATTTTGAAGTGTAACGGTGCGGTTGAAATATGGAAAAAGGCGAAGCTCCCCCTCCGTGTTGACAAAATTACAACTAGAAGTTTGTCTCATTGCTTTGATTATCTAACCGCAACCCTCTCAAGCCAAGATTTAGAACTTGTTATTGTTATTGCTTGGTGGATTTGGTTCCGAAGAAATAAGTGGATTCATGATAATGTCTGGTTTGATTCTTCTTTTGTTCTTGAGAAAGTGCAGGCCTATTTTGAAGATTATAAACAAGCTAGTAGATCAATTTCTGTTAACTCTAGATCTGAATCGTCTTCTAGCAATGGCCTTGACTCTAAAAAAATTTGGTACCCTCCCCCGAGAGGAATCGTGAAAATTAATTGCGATGCTTCATGGGGGGATAATGGCCTTATTTGCAGAGTCGGCATTGTTGCTAGAGATGACAAGGGTCTAGTTTTAGCATCGGCTGGTATACCAATTGATCCTTGTTTGTCTGTTGAAGCAGCAGAAGTTCAGGCAGTGCTTAAGGGTTTGATTTTTGCTCGGGATTGCTCATTTTCCTCCATTATTGTCGAATCTGACGCTAAGGTGGTGATTGATGCAATCAATTCAGGATCATTCCCTTCAACATCCTTATTCAACTCCTACATCGACATCAGTAGTTTAAGATCACATTTTTCTTTGTGCTCTTTTAACTTTGCTCCTAGGGATTGCAATAAGGTAGCTCATTGTCTTGCTTCATGGGCAAAAGATCTTACCTCCCCAATCTTTCTAATGGAGGATTGCCCTTCAGTCGCTTGGTCTTTAATTTGTAATGATGTAACTGCTTTCTCTTCTTAATTTCATTTGTTGGCTATCAAAAAAAAAAAAAAAACTTGTTAAATTGATTGCAAAAAGAAAGATTAAACGACGTGTTTTAAAAATAAGACTATTGTATCTTAAATAAAATCATAAGAGTTCAAATTTATTAACATAAAAAGTTAGTGGTGCTCACATGGTCAATGATTGACCAAATACAATTTAGTCAATCACCGTTAGATTATCACCGTTAGATCAGAATCTAACGGTGGAAATTAGCTAATCTCCACCGTTAAATTCTGATCTAACGGTGATTGGCCAAATTGTATTTGGTCAATCATTGACCATATGAGTACAACTACATACAAATAATAGCATGCTTAAACCTAACCCTAAATAAAAATTATAAAACCCTAATCAACCTTATCTTAATTGTTTGTTTCCTTGTTTTGCTCCTTGGTGTACGCCTAATTAAAATCAGATTAATCATTATTTACGTGTTGAGAACATCAAAATTACAGATTAAAGAATTGCTCTCAAAATTATTTTTTCTCAAATGCAATTATTTTGCGATCTCTTGGTGTTTGTCTTTGAGAACAGATCAAAAAACGCAGAAATAATCATCCATTGATCCTTCTGCGTTTTTTGTTTTGTTCTTTGAGCCGAATACCAAAAACCCCGGAGATTTCATTATGTAAATCAACCAAAAGAAAGTCGATTCAATCGGACATATCAAATATTTGTTGAATTAAACACATGGTATGTTAGCTTGTGTTGTGCACGTTTCAAGTTAAAGGACATTCACGTGAGGGAGTATGTCAAAAATTAATATATAAAAGATGTTGTTCTCCTTTTAGGTGAATAAGTATAGTACTAGTTGAATATCATCTCGAAGAGACCATGCAAGGTTAATGAGTTGAAAAGTTGTTGATTTATTTTTATGTATTTTTAGATTAATGAGTCGAACAATTACTTTGAGAAGTGCCAACAGCTTTTGAATTCAATTTCCAGCCCAAATTAATGCAAAAAGCTATGGCAATCATCACAAGTCTTTTACTTCGTCTCAAATTTCAACTTTTTTTTGCATTCTCTTCCCTCTTACAATTGGTTTGTCTTAGTTTCCACTTTTTGGTATCCTTTTATATTTTCATTTTAAGTTTA
The DNA here is from genome assembly GCA_028411795.1 of Euphorbia peplus. Classification (NCBI taxonomy): domain Eukaryota; kingdom Viridiplantae; phylum Streptophyta; class Magnoliopsida; order Malpighiales; family Euphorbiaceae; genus Euphorbia; species Euphorbia peplus. The sequence goes on from CP110841.1 coordinate 2,376,365, forward strand.
TTTTATAAAAGTTATGTTTTAGAAATTACTTTTCCATGTGAACATGTCAAATTGAAAAATTGAAGAACAAATTTTGATAAATTATATGAACAATTTGCGAAAATCGCACATGGAGTTAGTGTTTTGGACTTGCATATTGAAATAGGCAAAATAAAATTGGTTCAGAACCCAAAAATGTAGGGCCAAAATAGTTGCATTTTGTTGCACTGCCTGTGGAGATAATAAATGAAAGAACACAGTAAATATCATGTTATGTTGAGGTAATCCAACTTGTATTTACAATCTCAAAATCCCACATCGGCAAGTAGGACCTGAGAGACTGGTAAGTGGAATATAAAAAGCGAACCCAAAACCAAGAATCTTCATACCTTTCTCGGCCTTTTGGCTAAGATCAAGTGTAGTATCTGTTCTTATCAGTTTAATATCTGATGTGTGACCCATCGGGTCACACGATATTAATCTTATTTTTTAAGGGGGAAGGCACACCACAATGGCTTGCCATTGGGGTCTTCACGAGTCGCCTTTGCGTTGCACTATTGCATAGGCCTGGCTCACCCCTCCAATCTTCAGTTTTAAGTTTGTCTATATTGTGTTGGTTAACTTTCTGATACTTTTAAACTTCACAAATTTAAATGAAAATATTGTTTATGTAACATCCCCCAAAGATTACAGTGCACCAACAGGTACAGGTTTAAAAAGATCAATGCTGTTGTTTTGTTAAGTTAATCATCCTTGTCGTTTTCGTTATCAGAATTGTAATAATTGAAAGGTGGGATTGACTTGAAAGCTCCGAACTTGCCAGCATTGTCCAAGTGTTCATTTCCCAATCTGGAGATTCAACAATGGCTTGCCATTGGGGTCTTCGAGAGTCGCCTCTGCGTTGGACTACTGCATTGGCCTGGCTCACCCCTCCACTACCCAGTTAAAATTTTTTTATTATTAATTTGTTGATTCGACACTGTTTAATCGAATGTTGTTTTATGGAGCTAGAGAATTTTTAAGTTGGCTTACTATAAGCAATGAGCTTTCTATGCCAGAAAATATTGACCTGTTATTTTTGTTTTTGATTACTGTCTCGATATGTGATGATTACATCCAACATAATTTGAGTTTATTTTTGGAAAGAAACTTCAGTTTACTTAAAACTGCCAAAGATTAATGTGCAATGGCTAGTATAAGGTTTTAGATGTTTCGCTGGTAACTCATCCTTGTCTTGGATGCTTGGAACTTCAGCATGTTGTTTCAATGTTCATTCTTCTACCTGGTTTAACAGAAAATTACCTTTAAAGCATTAGTAAACTCTATACAAAAAGCAGTAAATAACTTGAATTTCAGAGTTGTGTGATGGATAACTTGAAAAAGCTCCAAATGTTATGGGGAATGATGCAGCCATGTTGTGATGTTTTTGCAGGTTGAATTTCTATACCATTTGCATCCAAGCAACTCTGAGTAGCACGTTTAAGGCCTAAAGAAATACATTAGCAGCTCCGATATAGAAGTATCAACTCAGTCGCATTGTTAATATGTACCTCCACAGCAAAGCAGGCACTTTTATGTGCAAGTGCAACTCTAAGGAAAGGGTTATTTTATTTACTTCTCATAAGGCACCAGTCTACAAAAAATCCCAATATGCACTCCCCATTGCTGGAACATCTCCTTGAATAATTAGAAGAAAACAAGCGAGAAAACAAACAAAAGCAAGGGTTGCGCTGTTAAATTTGTCTAGATTATTATTATTATTATTATTTCGAAAGAGATTCTGTATAGTAGAGCGGCCGAATTGATTTTGGAAGTGAAATAAGATTTATTTGATGTCATTCTCGCAATTCCGAGTCTACATACAAAAGTATCCCGATATGTATTCTCATTGCTTCAACCTCCTTATTTAAATAACTAGAAGAAAACAAGTGAGAAAGTGAACAAAAGCAAAGAACTGTGTAGCAAAATTTGTCTAGATTATAATTAATTCGAAAGAGGTTTTGTGTCCTAGAGCTGCAATTTAGTTTTGAAAGTGAAAGAATAGTTATATTAGTGAAGAGAAGATGAAAAATTTAATTGGAACTCAGTTGTTAACAACACAAGTATAGAAAATAATGATTATACGTTTCAAATCCCGCATTGAAGAAATTAAATGGTGTACAGAAGGCCATGACTATAAATAAAAAGGTCAAATCTACGGTTTAAATACTTACCTGGATGGGGTCTAATGAGTGATCAAGATGGCTCATGGCCTAGAGTAGTGACCTCCATTGCACTTAGGAGGGGTGCTGCCCTAAGGTCTCCCCAAGCAGGAGATCCTACATCATAATTTGTTGCCGTGGGGGCCTGCGTTCGCGCAGCCCCTATCCATTTATAGATAAATATATTTCAGAACTCTCTAAAAATATTATCAGCAATATAAAACTCCTCCCAGTGTAAATATACGCCTATGTGCTGTGTATCCAAAGATCTCAACAGCTACGTGTGAAGTATAAATTAATCACCAAGCAAGTTTGTTAAATATATGTAATCAGAAATACACCGTCCAAGTGGTTAAAACTGTTTTGGTACCAACACATTGTAGAAACCAGCTATTATATATGAAACTACATTTTGGCTAGTATGATGGTATAAAAGGTTACGAGTGCACCTGCGCCGTTTTGTATATTTGGACAAATTTGCACTTCGTACAAGACAATAGGGCATGTTGGTGTCTAATTGAGTAAGAGAATTGTAGTTTCCTACAATTTATAGTGTTCATAATAATAATGTAAGTTAGAGTTTAAATTTATGTTTAAATATATTACTTGAGTGGGTTGGATTGGGTCGGGATTAAAAATTAGTTCCCCTCAATCTTTTACAATCCGGTCCGAACCTAATATGAATATAGTCTGTGCTACACTGAACTTGAACAAAACACTCGAGTGTATAGCAGATTAGACCTGACTCGGTGCAATCCATACACATATCTAATGAACAGACAATTCCAGTAGTATGATAGGTACATTGATAGTGATACTTATGTCTCATATAACTTAATTCAAAGAAACATGATCCTTGCTTGTTATATCAACAGTTTCCCTCCCACTACCCAGCATCTAGGTCCAACCCAACCATTCATCTAACCCCAAATCCCAAGTTTAAATCTCAAACTTGTGCAGTTGCTTTTTGCATTGTAGAGTCCTATGTAGCCAGTTGTGGTTTAAGAAAATATATCCTGCTATTTTTAACGGCAATCGTCCTTATCATCAGAATCATAATAATTGAACAGATGTAGGACTGGTTTGAATTCTCTAAACTTCCCAATGTTGTTCAAATGTCCATTCTCCAACCTGCAGGTTCAAAAATAATGACCTTTCAAACATTAGCAAACTCTATTCAGAAAGCAGCAAACAATGGCCATTTATATTCTTAAGTTCAAAGAGTAGTTTGTTGAAGAACCTGAAAAAGACCTAAGTATTGCACTGAATGATCTCCAGGAAGGCTATTAGAGTAGATGCAGCCATGTTGTGATGTTTTTACAGGTCGAATTCCGATACTATTTGCATCCGGAACAACTCTCTGTATGACATTCAAGGCCTAAAAGTAAACATAGCTAGAAAGTTATTTTCAGCTGCTTGAATAAAGAAAGATTTGACCATCCACACCATGATCATGGCATTTGCTTTAGCTCCAAGAGTATTCCCCCAAACCGAAATACCAAATGTATAACTCGAGGCTCCTCATGGCCTGGACCTCAGGGTAAAAGCAAAGCGTCAAACGCAACAAAACAAAATTTTGGCAGTTTTTCTCCGTAATTAACTCATGGATGGAACTGGTCTGGTTCTAGCTAGTAAGATGATCGCCAAAAAAATCTGGAACCTCACCTAGACATGTAAAAAGTCAATAATATGGAACAGATGCAATTCCATATTGCAGATATTATATGTTAGCCCTTTTAAATGATACCTTGTACACATTGGTGCACAAATACAGCGAAATAAACACCGGTTAAAGAAGAAACGACTTGAGGAGTGTATGACATCAAATGGAGACCACAGTATGGCCAAATGATCATCTGAAGACAGAACAATAATTAAGTACTAAAAATTTAGAATGTTAATCATCCAAATTTTTCAATATATTCAAAATTTAGAAGCACCGGTAATAGTTAGAATCTTACCGTAACCAAACCCAAAGGAAGCAGCACCTGAGTTGATGTCTTGTACTTTGGTGCAGTTGGTCCTAAATCGAGGTGTAAATTTACCATGGAACTGGATAGAGCAAGTACAGCAAGACCGTTTCTTAGAAGGAAAACTTCTTGACTCTCAAGTTCATTTATTGCTTGAACCAAATATAATTGGATAATTGACTTTACATCGCCTCCAGAAGTAACCGTAAAACTGGAGGACAATATACGCAATAAACTGCAATGTAACTAATATGGTTACTGAAGAGTTGTATTAGTCAATAAAACAGAAAAAGATTTGTTAATTAGGTACAGGATGATTCTTTTTTGCCCGTAAAGTGGGATAATAATTACGGATATACGAGATCTCTTCCTTCTTATCCATCAGTTTCTATGCTTTTAGTTTCAAAACGACAGCTACCAATAGTGCAATTGAGCAACTACAGAAAAAAAAAAAAAACTGAGAAAGACTATGATTCGAGATTTGTCTGTTTAAGTGAAAGAATTGAGTTACTGATGACACAACTTACTCGAAAAGAACGCCACATTATATTTTTCTGTTTTTAAGTAGAGAAATCCTCCTTGTTTGTTTTTCATGCTTTCAAGAGACGATCATGCTATGAATTATGTTGTTCAATTGAAACAAAGTGAAAAACATATTCGTATAACAACCTCTTCGTACTTGTTTGGATCCTGTAGTGCTTTAGAAGACGAAGCTTCCGATAGAATTCAATGAAGGCAGCTCTCCGGTCTCTCTTCAAATTTCTTCATCTACACTTTGTTGAGCTTAGCTCATGTTCTTGAATACCGCATTCATTTATAGTTGCGTTTTGCATTTGACATAATCTATAACGAACTCAAAAGATCAAAATTGGAATGGATCGTAATCCATGTCTAAATAGTTTACAGAACTCAAGATAGGTACATTCTTTGCCGATTTACAAAAATGTAGCAGATATACAAAAGTCTTCCAACTTAAAACAATTGAGCCATCTTAAGTAGTTCAGTTGTAAATGAAAATAAAGTCAAGTATACAAGAATGGCTTTGATATCTGTATAAATGTTATAATCCCGTGGATTAAGAGGGAAGCATATTCAAATTTTGCAGCGTGTGATCTGCTTGTTGGGTTAAGTGGTTTTTGATGCATGTGCATATAATCCCACATCGCCTAAGAGATACAAGGAGGATTTGCAAGCTTACTATAAATAAGCAAAATAAAACCTGAAATATTCATACCTTTCTCGGCCTTTTGGCTAAGATCAAGTGTAGTATCTGTTCTTATCAGTTTAATATCTGATATGTGGCCCATCGGGTCACACGATATTAATCTTATTTTTTAAGGGTGAAGGCTCACCGCAATGGCTTGCCATTGGGGTCTTCACGAGTCGCCTTTGCGTTGCACTATTGCATAGGCCTGGCTCGCCCCTCCAATTAGTTTAAAATTTATTCTTACTCTTAACTATTATCTGTTTTCTTATACCTCACTCGTATTCGACTCCAGAGTACTTATCCTAAAATGTACAGCTCGAGGCTCCTTAAAGCTTGAACCTGAGATTAAGTCAGAGAGTTAAATGCATCTTCTACTTCTTTTCAACGTAATTAATTCATGGAGGGAATTGGTTTCTACCCGCCTGGTTAGATGGTCTGACAAAGAAAAAAATCCGGAAGCCTTGCCTAAACATGATTGTTAAATTTAAACAGATGCAGTTATTCTTTCTTAAGTCTTCTATTTCATACCTTGTATAGTGGTGTACAAATACATCGGAATAAGCACTTGTTAAAGAAGAAAAGACTTGAACGGTATATGATATCAAATGGACAAAAAAGCATGGCCAAAATCACCTGAAGACAAAGAAATGCTTAACTAGTAAAAATTTAGAATATCAATCTAGATAAACTAGAGGTACCGCTAACGCTAGAATCTTACTGCAACTAAACCCAAAGGAAGGAGAAGTTGAGTTAGTGTCTTGTATTTAGGTGCATTTGGGCCGGAATCCAGGTGTAAATTTACAAGGAAACTGGCTAGAGGAAGTACAGCAAGACCATTTCTTAGAGAGCTCTGTACCTTCCTTGAAACCGAATAAAAATGAATAATTGACTTTATGTCGCTTCTGGAAGTAAAGTATGCATATGTAGGACAATGTATGCAAATAAACTGCAATAAAACTAAAATGGTTAGAAAAGTTGCATAATCAATTAAACATCATAAGTAATTCCAGCTAGTTGATGATTCAGTTTCTTGCCTGTAAAGCGGGATAACGTTTACCACGTAGAGATTCCTTGCTTCTTATCCATTAGAATTCGTGCTTTTACTTTCAAAAAGACAGCTATTAATAGTGCAATTGAGCAACCGGAAAAGAATCCTGACAATGAAAATGAATTGGACAGCTTTAATGGGCCGTCTTAGATCAAGATGTTAAGTAAAAGCACTCGTTTACTGATAAAAGTGATGTTGTGTGTTTCTTCTTTTATGTTTTGGTCTCAGTGCCTTCATACATTTCCTCCAGTCAGAATTAGAGAAATGCTTAAGGAATGTTACTTCCACCCTCTTAAGAAGGTCACCGACATGCAATAATGGGAAGGAAATTCAAGACCTCTACAGAAATCTCAAGTAGTTCTAATACCGTATGAAAAATATAAATTTGCATTTGGAAAATATACCTCATCAGAGCTGCCGAGGTGGGAGTCATCCGCTATTTTCATGTATGATTTGGATATCCTCCTTGATGTTATGTGCATCAAGCACGAAAAATATAAACTACTCTTTCATTTTTAGAGAGAACATGGTTTAATACATTTGGAGCCCATGTACTTAGCCAAATAATCCAATTAGCCGCCTGAAAAGATGTCTTATTAACCTAAGAAGTTGCTTAAGGTGAGATCAATAACCCCCAAGTCCTAAGTAACTGAACAAAGTGAAGATCTGGACAAGGTGAAATGTTTATCAGTTTAAGTTTAGGAAGCCAATAGACCACTTTAATTGAGTTCAAAGGCCAACAAACCACTTCAATAGAGTTTAGGAGCTAATGAGGCTTGTGCAGAGTTCAAAGGACCAACCGGATTATTTGGCCACATACCAGATTCCTTATGTATTAAGCTAAAGAAAATCATACAAGGAGTTATGCAGTCCAATTTGTAAGATGCAAAGTGAAAAATTTGAATGAATGTACAACCTCTTCATACTTCTTCATGACCCTGGAAAAGGCTTCAAGGTTCATATTTCAGACATTCTAAAAAAGAGTACATATATCAATTCTATGATTCAAGAAAATCTAGATTATCTTTGGAAGCAAAATTAGAGAGAAGAAAACTATCTTTTTCACGGAAATCACCTTTAGTGCTTTTGAAGACGAAACTCCTCATGGAATTCAATGAAGGCAGCTCTTCAACATTCTTCATCTCCGCTCTGTTGAAGCTCAGCTCCTCTTCTTTAGAATCATTGAATACCCCTTCAATAGTTGAGACCAAATATAAATGGATAATTAACTTTATATCTCCACCAGAAGAGTTGTATAAGTCAACAAAAAGCAAAACTTTTGCTAATTAGGCACAGGATGATTCTTTCTTGCCTGTAAAGTGGGATAATACTCAGAGACCTATGAGACCTCTTCTTTCTTATCTGTCACATGTGTGGTTTTAGTTTCAAATGACAGCTACTACTAGCGCAATTGAGCACCAAGAAAAAAGAGCCTGATAAAGATTACGGATTTGAGAGTTTCAAAGTCTGTCTTGGAACTGAGAAGTGAAAGAACTCAGTTACTGATGACACAACCTACCCGAAAACACATTTTGTTCTTCTCTTTTTTGTTTTCAAGAGACGATCATACTATGAATTATGTTGTCTGATTAATGCAAAGTGAGAAATATATATGCATAACCTCTTTGTATTTAAACATAAGAGACAATATTTATGTTTAAACATACTATGAATTATGTTGTCTGATCAAATATATATGCAAAGTGAGAAATATATATGCAAAGTGAGACAATCATACCATTTGCATCCAAGCAACTCTTAGGATTACATTTAAGGCCTAAAGAAAATAATATGCTCGAAAATCATTTGTGAATTTTGCAGCTAGAATAGACAAGAATCGATTCAGTCGCCTAATAAATATTATTTACCATTGCAGCAAAGTAGACACTTTTATGTGTAATTACAAGTTTGTCTCTCAGTACAAGTGAAATTAATTAGTTCTTTTTAATTGTTTCAAGTGATATAATTAACCATTTAAAACTAGTAATTCTACCATGATTCAGAATCAGGTCCTGCCCGATCAGATGCTGACTCGTCATCGATGTGACAGCATGTCATCACCTGAGACCAATACTACACCTAGTTAATACTAGAATTTTAAAGTTGTACAAGTTCGGAAGGCATGTTAATTAGTTCGGTGGCCGTAAAGAAAATAAGATAGCCAACACAACATTTTTATTATATCACTTTAAATAAATTCATTTTAACTACTAAATTTTTTTAACATCAATAGGCTAAAGGTTTCTTAGACCTAATTTTGTTCAAAAGAAACAAGGGTAAGACATGTTTTTTATAACTGATATTTATTGAACTGAACGAATACTATTGAATTGAATTGAACTGAATTGTGTATTTACTCAAGGGAAATTATTGAACTGAACTGAATGCTAATAAACTGAACTGAAATCAATTATTGATAAGGCATAAAAAACAGAGCCTAAGTCTCTATTGTTTTTGACTTATTTTCAACAAAACTCGGTTCATATCAGTTCAGTTCAGCCAAAATCTTAGTCATTCAACCATTCAGTTCAGTTCAATCATAAAAAAAAGGGGCCTAAGTATGTAAAAGGGAAAAGCCTTGCTATTTATTGGTTGTACTGAACTGAATTTGCTAAATTTAAGTCATAAAGAACGTATCTTTAGAGTTGGGTTTTTTCATTTCAGTTCAATTCAACTCAATTCAGTTCAGCCAAATTCAACACAATTGCTTAGTCATTTAACAAAATTTAACCAATTCAACAAATTCAAATTATTTCAATCGGTTCAGCTCATTTCAACTAGAAAGAACGGAACCTTATCATACACTCAAACTTGTCAAGTTTGAGTTTTTTCAATTCCCTTATATAAATTACTAACATGATGACATATGGTAAAGTTCAACTTATGTCAACTATAAAATTTGTCAAAAAAGAACGATGAAAGTGTATAACCAAATCTTCACTATGCTCACCCTGAAAGAAAAAGAATTGAACTAATTATTGGAGGGGCCAACCCATAGTTCGGGTGGATTTCCACCGCGTGAGAGCCAAATATCAAGACCAGGGTCCTTGGCTGCTAAGGCTAGGTTTTCTAAACCCAACCGTTTAGCATTTCCAAGGTCCGATTGATTAACCCTCACACAGGCCGAACCCGGGTCAGCCCCAGTTATGAATATTCATAGACTCCATTCATTCCCTCAGCTTTTATTTATAAGATCTAAATTAAATGGTATGCATAGATATTAGCAATGTGGGATAACAGTTGTATTCAAATAGAATGGCAACAGAAAACAACGAGATACAAGCTTGAACATCATCACTTTATTTCCTCAAGCCTTCTAACACCAACCAAGCTTCTGAGTTTCACAAATTGATCCAACTTAAGGGGTCAACCAGATTATTTGGCAACAGCATAGAACGAGTTTCCAAATTATAAGATGCAAAGTCAAAAAATATGAATGTATAACCTCTTGGTACTTCTTTATGATCTTGGAAAATGCTTCAAGATTCATATAACTGAAGTGCTTTAGAAGCCGGAGTTTCTGATAAAATTCAATGAAGGCAGCTCTTAATCTTTCTTCAATTTTCTTCATCTCCGCTTTGTTGAAGCTCAGGTCCTCTTCTTTAGAGTCACTGAATACCCCTTTTATAGTTGAAACTGGAGTTTCATGTGTATTGTTAATCTTCACTCTATCAAGTATTTTCTCGGGATCTTTCTCATCAGCATCATCATGATAATCATTCTCGCTGCGAGTTTAAACTTGACCAAGGGTATGAGATTCATTAGTCTCCAAAGTGAGACTTGAGAGTTCTGAATCAGAATCATCTCCACTTGAATCCACATTACGAATTCCTGCAGCTCATGGCTTCAAAGTTCAAAACCACTTCGTAACAAGCAAACATAGGTGACTGATCTATAAAAAGTTTTAACGTTTGACCCCTGATCTATAGAATGTAACTTTAACCACAAAGAGAGAGGGAATGGTAGATCTAACCTCGGTTAGTACTAGTGTTGCGCCTGCAAAAAGCTTGAGTCCCTAGAAAGTCATTTGTGATGGCTTCTCGTGTTTCCTCATCTATTTTTTCCTTGTTAAAATATTAAAAATCGTTGAATGTTGCCTGATAATTTCCACTACTTGGATTCACGGATACCTGTCCATAGTTGTGTATTTCTAGCGGGATTTCTGTGGAAGATGGAATGTCTGGTGCAACGGTTTCCATTGTGTAACAGTCTAGTTGAATATCATGTAAATAATGTCTACTTTTGTCTATGTCGCATTCCTTGGTCGGTTCTGCTATCCCAGTACCACCCACTTTGGACGTGGATGTTACATTGTCATAGCAGTTCTCATTTTGAAAAATTTTGTTTTCCAATGACGGAGAAAGAAAAGAGCCTGACATTTCTAAAACATAGTAGTATTTTCCAGCAATTTTACATTCCATGCTAAGGTTGTTTTGGCAAAACTGAGTACCAAGTTCAGAAACAAATAAACTAGAGTTTTGTTATGCATCAGTATGCCAACTACTGAAGTTGCAAATGGAACTAAGCATATATGGAACTCCAAAACGTACATTAATTAAAGACCATCTGAATATTGTACACAAGTGACATTTCATACACAAAGTGTTCAAATAAACTAGCAAGTGTAACGACTCACGTTGTTTCATTATAGAATGAGTTTGTTTCACGAAAATCATTTAACTTTAGTTTCTTATATACAACATTCACGAGACAATAATGAAAATTTGTCTATATGCTAATAAAGAGTCATTTCTATCGAGTGTGACTTTTATAATTGATCCGGTGAAAACATGTTGATCATATATAGCACATTTTAAGATAGAAATTAATAAAATAAGCTTCTTATTCGATATGACAGATGCTTAGTTGACATACTCGAAGTGTTTCTCAAATACAATTTAACCATTTCTTCATAGCACCTGATGAGAAATGATAACCCTCTTTAACCATCTTCAGAAACTCATCTGCTGCTTCTTTATCCCCCCGATTTCTCAGATGCTTAAGATATTCTGATAACGTACGAAGAGAGGGTACGCGTTTAGATGGTTTACCCATAGTCATCGCCTTTGTTACCATCTCAACTGCCTTTTCCATCTGACCATGCGATCGATATCCAACGGTTAAATGATCCCACAATGCAGAATCGAGGTCTTTGCCACTCTGTACAATCATTTTTAAAATAGCCTCTGCCTTTTCTAGATGCCCTTTTCAGGAATAAGCAGCATTCATCAGATTCGGGATTCGAATGTCAAAGATAATCTTCCAGGAATTCCACTCCTCCCATATCCTGTCAGCACCTTCTGTATCATTCAACTTCACTAGTGAACTTATCATAGCGATATAGCCCATGTTCACGAACTTCCCCAAATGTTTATACGAATCCCAGATGCGATACATTTCATCTTTTCGCTTGATAGCAGCATAGGAAGTGATGAGAATTTCATAAGCGTTTTTCCTTGAATCATCGATTAAAGACTCCGATTTCTTCAACATCATCAAAGCTTTCTCAACTAAGCCAGCTTTTAGATAACCATTTGCTGCTGTGATGCAACAATGGTAATCCATTTTGGCCACTGGATCCGCTTCCATCGTGCCTAAAAGTTTCTCCATACCCTCAGTATTCGAACAGGCTGCATAAGCTTGCAACCGGATCATATAAGTGGACGTGTTACATTGAATGCCCCTTTTCTCCATCTCCAGCATCAACATTTCGAGTTTTCCATATTTAACCGTCTGGTAATACAGATTTAGCATTACATTGTAAGGTATTGCAGTGTCTAAGAACCCAGAATCTTTTATTTTTTGCGCAGTAGGTTCTGCCTTTTCTACTTGTTTAGTCTGTGCATAGCAGTTCAATAGAGCACCATAAACACACTGGTCTAGTGAACTTCCAGATAACCTGTTAAAAAACGTCTCAGCTGGCTTCAATCCACGAACTCTCGAAATTAATTCTAAACGAACTGCAAAGTCTACGTTCGTTAACTCAGATCCCCATCGGGTAACCATGAATTCCGATATCTAACATAAACAAAACAAATAGCATAGAAACTAAAACTTCCCTCACTTTAAGAGAAACTAAAAAGCATAAACCGATAAGTAAGCGCTTGAAATTTCAAAGGTAAAAAATTAAGCTTTTACTCATTTATTTTTCCTCGTTAGGCGGCAATGCACTTCAGTTTAATAGCATAGAAATTGTTAAGATATTAAGGTCGATTTATGTGAATTAACTCGAATAATTGAAATACTTGCGGAAAAATAAACAACACAGAATTTACGTGGAAAACCCAAAACGGGAAAAACCACGGGAGAGGAGGAGTATTATTTATTGAAGCAAATCATAACAGAGTACAAGAGATTTATGTAACACACAGACCCAAGAATAGACCTAATTCTATAACCCGGTGTTTACCCAAACCTCACAAACTCTCAGAACCTCAAAAGACAACAATGTCGTTGCTTACTCTCCAATTCTTCACACTGATGAAAACCCATACCTGCAATACTTATAAAGCCAAAGATCAAACAATTCAATATACTATTTTAATCTTTGCTTCCAAAATATCATAAATAATAATGGCCCAGCAATTTTGGTTGCACTTGAACTAGTTGTCACAAATTAATTGATTCCAATCTTCATGTTGACTTATTTCCTATACCACCAAAAATCCCATTAAATTTCCCAAGGCTCCAGGCGGCTCCTCAAAATAATTCAACCAACATGTCTTGTTTCTGAATCCAGATGAACACGCCACAAATAATTCATTTATGGCCAATATCTCCTTTGCTCCAATTAAATTGACTTTTATCCAATTTAATACCTATGAATTAATAGTTAATATTAACAGAAACGATATCTTCCCTCATTAACCTTAATAGGGAAAAAAAGGTATTACGGATAATTAAGCACTTGAACTTTCACGGGCAAAGAATTAAGCTTTTACTCATTCATTTTTCCTCGTTAAGCGCTTAAGGATATGATAATTTGTTATGCTTAAGGAGCTATTGAGCTTTCCAAGTTACCAATACGAGATATTTAACAGACTCTTACAGGATGTGAAATTAAAAACTTACCACTCCTAGCTTGGACTTGATTTGTTTAACAAAATCAAGAGAAAAGCACATAGTAACCATAGTTTTAGGGAGAAACTGCACCCCAAATGCCCAGATCGTATGGGAGATATATCATCTTCCACAAACCCGGAACGAGCTGCAATTGCTGCCCAGAAATCTGATAAAGTATAGCAAATTGAGGACACAATTCTAGGTACTATATATCTTCAACATTTTTCTGTCATTCTTATTTTTATAAAAATGAATTTTAGCAGAAGGAAAAGTCAAAGGAATGGAAGGATTGTCAGCTCTTTGCAAGCAAGAAAGAAGAGCTTCCACAAGTGAAAACCCATCTCTAAGAGCATGATGAAGCTTGAATATGATGCTTCCAGCAGCTTCTTTTGTTGGGTATTTTATTATGTGAATTTCCCATAATGGTTTATTTTCTGGGAATTTTTCCATTGTTATTTTTGAGATGTATTCATTGAGTGAGTCATCATATAATTGGGGTGAATTTTCAAAACAAAAAATGGGAATTTTTATGTGGTCTTTTATATTCACTCCAACTTTCTTCCAATGCTTTTCTACTTTGGTGTTCACAGCCTGTTTAAAAAATTCAAGTACAAGAGAAACTAATTATGCAAGCGGACAAGTGTGGCATTGGCACGCTTCGGGCTAGTCGTTTGTAGTCTGTTGTTTTTGCTTTGTTTGTTTTTCCTTTTCCTTTTCTTTCTGTTCTCGGGGCGAGCCCTTCCTCTTCACCAAAAAAATTAGTTTTTGTAATTGTTTAAAGTGATATAATTAACCATTTAAAACTAGTAATTCTATCATGATTTGGAATCAGGTCCCGCCCGATCAGATGTTTACTCGTCATCGATGTGACAGCATGTCATCGCCTGAGACCAATACTACACCTAGTTCAATACTAGAATTTTAAAGTTGTACAAGTTCGGAAGGCATGTTAATTAGTTCGATGGCCGTAAAGAAAATAAGATGGCCAACACAACATTTTTATTATATCACTTTAAATAAAATTCACTTAACTACTAAATTTTTTTAACATCAATAGGCTAAAGGTTTCTTGGACCTAATTTTGTTCAAAAGAAATAAGGGTAAGACATGTTCTTTATAATTGATATTTATTGAACTGAACGAATACTATTGAACTGAATTGAACTAAATTGTGTATTTACTTAAGGGAAATTATTGAACTGAACTGAAATAAATTATTAATAAGGCATAGAAAACAGAGCCTAAGTCTCTATTGTTTTTGACTAATTTTCAACAAATCTATTGTTTTTGACTAATTTTCAACAAATCTCGATTTATATCAGTTCAGCCAAAATCAACAAAATTACTTCGTTTAGGTGCCACCCATTCCCCCAAAACAATTTGGTTCACTGGTAATCTTCACTATGCTCACCCTGAAAAAGTGTTTGATACAATTCCTGACCTAAATTAATAAAGTGTTTGAAAAAGTATCAAATAAGGGTTATTTCAATCTTCGCAATCTGATTTGATTATATTGTTGTAAAAGCACGACAACTCAGAATAAATAAATAAATAAACTAGAAAAGAATTGAACTAATTATTGGAGGGGCCAACCCATAGTTCGGGTGGATTTCCACCGCGTGAGAGCCAAATATCAAGACCAGGGTCCTTGGCTGCTAAGGCTAGGTTTTCTAAACCCAACCGTTTAGCATTTCCAAGGTCCGATTGATTAACCCTCACACAGGCCGAACCCGGGTCAGCTCCAGTTATGAATATTCATAATCTTCATTCACTCCCTCAGCTTTTATTTATAAGATCTAAATTAAATGGTATGCATAGATATTAGCAATGTGGGATAATAGTTGTATTCAAATAGAATGGCAACAGAAAACAACGAGATACAAGCTTTAACATCATCACTTTATTTCCTCCAAGTTAGGTAAGGAGTAGAAAAAACATCTTCTGAGTTTAGTGTTTCAAGCTCAATAAGGTTGTTTGTGTTTTAATATATCTTTTTGCTTCTTTGCTTATTTCGAAGGCGGTACGTAATGCTATGTTGCTCATCTTTCTTCAACTTTTTCCCTGTTTTTCTTTTTGATTGGGCTTTTTGGTTTGACGCAAACATGAAAATTTGGCAGCAATTACTGATGGAGTTTCTGGTTTCTGATTTCTTAAAATTGCAGTTCTGATCTCCATCAAAATGTCTCCTAAAGTTATCAGTGAGAATGGCTTTGTCAATGGCAGCCATTTAGCTACTTGTAGCTTCGAAGAAACTTGTCTCATAGTTGGCCGAAATTCTGGATTTGTGCTCAGACATGCAAATGCAACTTTAACGATGTTTATCACTCCTTCAGCAGTTTTATTACAAGGGGACTGGAGGCGTTGGTCAATCACATCCTTCAACAATATTTGTTGGCCCGTCGGTGCAAATGATGAAGATGATGGCACATCTTTCAGTAAAGCTTGTTGGCAAATTGGCGATGAAGATGAAGATGATTGCAGATATCTACAAATTATCTACACTATCAACTGGAACTAACTCAATTACTACCAGTTTTATATATAATGCAATGAACTGAATTAATTACCTGAGCCACTGATGCTGCTATAGTACGTATCAGTCGTGCTTGAAAAAGCTACCATATTTACCACAAACTTAATGTCATTAACATATTTATCTTTAATTCATATCATGTAGTATTATTGATCATAGAATTTATATATACCGGCAGAGTCAAAAATAGTGCTGGCATAGAAGTTAAAAGCAGTTGTTGGAATACCATCAGGCCAACTCCAACCTGCGGACAGAAATTCCAATCAGAAAAATAAATATAAAATGACACCGGTAATAAGTCAATGCAAGCTTAATTAAATTATTAAGTCATGTCTGATGCTAAATCTGATTATTAAACTTATATAATGTTTTTCCCTATATATACAGGTCAATCTGAGATATGAATCGTTGGTTCTTCTCTACACATTGCAAGCTACTTAGTTAGCAATATGCTTGGTCAGAATTAAACAAGAATATATGTTCCATACTTTATTACCAACACTTTGTCTAAATTTCAATGATTTTGATTGGGCATTGAGGCAATAGAAATTCATACCAAATGAGTCCAAGTTCATCCCTAAAGAGTGTGCAGTAATCATTTTATTTAACAGTATCATTGTCATAAGCTTACTTTTCCAAATATGCATGAACCCACCAAAGAAATTTGACTAAAACTCGAAAAAGCGATAACTTATATATAGGAATATATGTGAACAAAGGTGGAAGGTGATTATACTCAAAGAAACGATAAATTATACAATGAAATGACACGTTGGGATCAACATATAATAGAAATCCAATTTGCTCTTCCTTTTTTTCCTTTTGACTAACCCAATTTGCTCTTTTGATGATTTGATTAAGAGTATACCAAATCAGAATTTTTGTAAAAAATCTCTCTTATTCATGTTGTATACGTGAGTTCACTCAATTTCACATTAAAAAAAGTTAAAACTGTATAGAATTCAAAATTGTTTGTAAATTATACATAATTTATCAAAATTATATGGCTTTAAATCACTGTTTACTTTACTTTTATGTTTACATAATTATTTTGGAAATTTTGTACAGTTTTGAATGTTATATATATATATATATATATATACAGTCCGGCTATGGTGAGGGACTCCCTCACTTACTATTCTAAGGGAGTTTTAGTTTAAATCTAATTACCAAACAAAATAACCATCTAATTTAAAAGAACAAAAATCTATTATTAATTCTCTAATTTATTCACTCAATCTCTTAGACCTTAACTTTATAAACCCTATACTCTAACAATCATAAACCCGTAGTCCTTAATTTTTTAAACCCTAACAACCCTAAATTCAAATAATTCTAAACTCCTAGACCCTAACAATCATAAACCCGTAGTCCTTAATTTTATAAACCCTAACAACCCTAAATTCAAATAATTCTAAACTCCTAGACCCGAACTTTATAAACCCTAAACCCTAACAATCATAAACCCGTAGTCCCAACTTTATAAACTCTAGACCCTAACAACTTTAAACCCATAAACCCTAAATCCTAACTTTATAAACCCTAAACTCTAATATTAAAATAATTTATGTTAAATTTACACATAAAATATTGAAACCCAGATAATCTATTAGAATTATAAATTAATGTTGAAATAAATTCAATTTGCTGCAATTCGTATGTGATAATATGATTAATTAATTAATTTCTGAATTAATTAGTATTTAGGAAAATAGAGTTTGATTTAATTAGAATACTAATTATAAGAGTTGTAAACAAAATAAATTAGGATTTTATTACTTTAAATTCATTAAATTAATTAGGTGAGTGTATTTTGTTTGGTAACTAGATTAAAGCTAAAACTCCCTTAGAATAGTGAGTGGGGGACTCCCTCACCATAGCCTGGCTGTATATATATATATATAAAAAAGGTTGTGATCAGCAACGAAATGCAGTAGCATGATTAGTAACAACAATTATGATAGATATTAGCAATGACTTATTATCGACATTTTTTACAACATGATCACTAACGAATTACTCACGAAGTTGTTATTGTTATTTTACCATAATTAGTATAGAAATGCCAAAGACATACTAACGAATTTACCAAGCAATCTGCAACGACTATGCAATACATTTCGCACCAAATTTGCTAACGACATAGCAAGGACATTGAGTTTGCCAACGGCTTTGCCACCGAGATATGTAGTGGGTATTAGCAAGGACAAATAATTGCATAAAGTGATTACTTATGGCTCTAGAACGACTTTGGCGTTGCTAGTACCAACAACTTCAATTCAGTCGTTGCTATTTGTTTTAGCAAGGGCCGAAATAGTCTCAACGTGTAATTCGTTTATGTCGCTAACTCTGATTACCAACGAAATTTGAACAATTAACAACAAATTTGTGTCGTTGCTACACTGTCATTTTCTTGTAGTGACTTCACCCTTAATATTACTGCAAAATATACATAATAAATCATTGAGGTGCCATAAAAACCGAGAAATCAGCTGGGAGCCATTTGAACCAAAAGTTTAAGTTAATAATAACTAGATGACTGTCGAGTAATATAAAAAAGGAAAGCTTATGTCTGCAATTCCTTCTCATATTATGTTCTGCTAGTTGCTATCTATGGAAGTGGAAAAATTTAACTTTGCTCTACTTTTCTTGTTTTAAGATGAAAGTGCTAACATTTGTTCCTATATCTGTTTCTATTTCTAATATTTGTTTCTTTATGTTTTAATTGTGTTTGATTCATTAGTTTTCTCAATGATTTTCCTAATATGTTTGCTAAATTTTGATAGTTTTTTCATTCTTTCTAGTAATACTTGGGGCTTTCCTACGGTCTTGGCAATGATGAAATTTGAAACAAAAGCTTAAGTTAATACTTAATTGACTGATTGTTGAATAGGAATAGTTATTAAACTTTTTAAGTCTTGCTCATGTTGAAGGGGATCACTATGTCTTCTCAATGTTCCTGCCTGAATTACTAAAACTTCCCTCACTTTAAGAGAAAATAAAAAGCATAAACCGATAATTAAGCGCTTGAACTTTCAAAGGTAAAAAATTAAACTTTTACTCATCTATTTTTCCTCGTTAGGCAGCCATGCAGTTCAGTTTAATAGCATAGAAACAAAAACTTCCCTCATTAACCTTAACAGGGAAAAAAAAAGTATTACGGATAATTAAGCACTTGAACTTTTACGGGCAAAGAATCAAGCTTTTACTCATTTATTTTTTCTCGTTAAGCGCTTAAGCATTGCGGTTATAAGGATTAAGCCACCTAGTTTTCATTTTCACATACATCAAATCTCTAAGGGCTTAATTAGCTAAGCATGTGATCTTTCTTTGTAAACCTCTTTGATCAAACCATGACCTAAAAATTTAGAGACATTGAACCATTAATTAAGGGCATAGGAAACCCAAAATTTGATGGGTGTCGGAACCACCAAAAATAATTCCTAACTTCTCTGCAACAAAATAAACTGCAAACAGGCTAAGCAGGGTTGAACCCAAGAGATTAGCAATGATCAATTAAACTGATAATCAATAAAACAAGTAAAGTAAATGGGGGATTTTGAATATAGATTCGAAAACAAAGAAATTGCAGCAAACTAAACTGATTAAAAACAAACAAAGACTCAAACTTCAGCTAAGAAATTTCGCAGACAAGATATTCAAACACTATTGATCATTGACAGAAACGATAAATCGTAAGGTTATGAATTGGATTGGTTACAGTTGTCGGCTCAGCACTCTCAACCTTATTCTTCCGTATTATTAGACTAATCAAGTAAGACAACCAATTAATCTCTAATCAAACAGACAGTTCTTCCTCCGCAGCTGAATTTAATCTGTTGAAAGCTTTAAGATATAGAAGAACCCAATCTGACTGAATCGAATTCTCAGCGATTCCAATTCAAATTCAACTATGCATTCATTCACTACTTGTGTTAGAACATTCGGATGATTACAGATCCTAAATTCTAACTAGTATATTGTTATTAAACCTAATCAAATAATTGGCAAAATTACCTGATTTAACGACAATGAGATGAACATCTCTTAATCTCAACGAAAACATGAACAACGTAAACATTAAGAACATTAACTATCTCACAATAGATGAAAGAATATCCGTCTTTAAATTAATTCCTTAACCGAATAACAAAGTTTAGCTACACATAGTCATGGAAATCGGCTATGATAACTAAAAGGTAAGAAAAATACAAAGAAACCGAAACTAAAGAACTAATAAAAACGTTGATGATAGGAGTTGTAAATTAAAACCCTAATTAAGAGATAAATTGTAGCAAAATAAGAAATATAAAAAGTCTAAACTTCCTAATTCTAATTGGCTTCTTCCTTCCTGATTTGCAGGCTTAAACTCTTTAATTGACTGCTGGAAACGTGTTAGGAAAGAGTTGATTCAGAGTTGATTGCTTCGATACATTTTCTGCCCGCCATGTCCTTAGTCTTGGCCAAGACTACCTTCAGTTTCCACTTCAGTTCTTCAAAACAGAACCAAACTGCAACTTTATTCAAAACAGCTCCAAAACAGTCCTAAAAACTTCCTTTTTCCAGATTCGCTCCTGAAGATGTAAAATAGAATAAACAAGTAAAATGCTTCTAAAATAGTTAAGTTAACCATGATTTAAAGCAAGACGGAAGCATAAATACATGTCATTTTACGCGCACATCAGAAACCTTAGTATAGCAAATGATTAAGAACTTACTACAAAATGTTACAAGTTAAATGTGTAATCATCAATGTTTCACGGTACACGAATATGAGAAACATTATTTCTAGAACACGAGTTTCGTAAAATGGACACAGAATCTAGAGACTCTCAAATTCAAGAATCTACCGAGTAAGTACTCCACATTCAAAATACAACCTGTCGTGAAACAATCACCTCAAGGGCATAAATGAAGCAGCGATTATAGCAAAGCTTTTTGACGATACTTCTCAGCTCAGATAACTCAATTTGATCAGTATACAATTGAAGTGTTTGTGGGAGCTAATTCTGAGATTAAGAGTCGGTTTCTACGACGCCATAGATATGAAATTGATCGGAAAAGAGGTGCATTCATCGGAAAAAGTGATGATCTGAGATCAAGGTTTAAGGAAGCTCCTATTCTCATATACAACGGCGTCGTTTCTTCTAAGGGTTTAAGGAATTTCGGATTCCAACTGAGCTGGGCTCACCAAATAATATACGGGCTTTGATGGGCCTGAGTCTATGTTCATATAAGCTCGGATTAACGACAAGGGATGTAATTTTTGCTATGAGACATATTAATCAAAGTGCACACGAAACTTCTGAAAAGTTAATTGCTCATTAGTCGTTTAAACAGAATAATTTATTAACCATTCAACTTTTTAACGTCATATATCAACCCGTTCACCTCTTTGTGGTGATTTGTTAGAGTGTTAAACTTGTCAAACTGATAATCTTTTCAATTTCTCAAAACATCGAGTAATATAGACATTTTTTGCATTGCTTCGTAAAATCAAAAGGTTACTTCGCTTAAAAGTTTTCCTTTTTTTTTTCGATAAATGAAAAATTGTTTTTAAACTTTTTTTATAAGCCTAATTATTAAGAGAAGGGTTTTTGAAAAAATGCATTTGCTTATATAAGTTAAACCGAATTCTTGGCCATATCAATATCAAACTGTCTTTGTAGAGTTTTTTTTTTGTTTTTTTTATAGAAAACCGTCTTTAAAGAGTGAATTATGTCATTTTAAACAAATTTAAAATTGTAATAAAATATCTCGTAAATTTGAAAATCACACAATTGTTTAAGCCAAATTTAAGGAGCTATTACATAATAGTGATAAATGAAATTGTCATCCTTGTTATTTTTGTCTCAACTCAAACTTCAACTGGTAAGTTTAATTTAAACTTAAATTGGTAAGTTTTCATGCACAAATTAGCCGAAACGACTCCACTAAAAACTTATAACATCTCATTTTAAATCAAACCGTTATTTGCAAAACATGGTCAAAAGGCAAAGTTTACAGAGAATTTTGGTTAATCACTCCTCTAAAATTTATCAATAAACATCAAGTAGATTGCAAAAATACCTGCTTTGTAGCATTTAATACAATGAAAAAGAAAAAATCATCTTTACATCATACCTAAAGACTATTTAAGACATTCTCACCATCTTTAATACAACTTTCTAATCGACCAAAAGCGCGTGGAGAGAATTTATAATTCTCCTTAATCATCTTCATAAACTCATTAGCTGCTTCTTCGTCTCCCTGATAGTTCTTTAGATGATCTAGACATGCTACCAAAGTACGAAGACCTAGTTGACGTCCCTATTGTCCCTGTTTGCTCCTAGTAATCGCCTTTTTTACCATTTCCACTGCCTTTCCCATCTGCCGGCGCTTTTGAAATCCAGAAGCCAAATAATCCCATAACGAAGAATCAGGCTCGTGCCCATTCTCGATCATCTTATTTATGAAAGCCTCAGCCTTTTCTAAATACCCTTTTCGGCATTAAGCACCAATCATCAGATTCGAAATGCGCATCTCAAAGTTAGTTTTTCCGGAATTCCACTCCTCCTAGATATTCTCAGCACCATCCATGTCATTCAACTTCGTTAAAGAACATATGATAGTGATATAGCCTTTGTTGATAAACTTCCCCATCTGTTTATACAAATCCCACACGCGGTACACTTCATCTTTGCGCCCGATAGCAGCGTAAAAAGTGATGGGACATTCATAAGGAGTTTTTCGAGTAGCAATGATTAACGGCTCCGCTTTCTTCAACATCATCAAAGTTTTCTCATCTAAGCCGGCTTTTTTTAACCATTTGTTGCGGAGATGCAACAATGGAAATCCATTTTGGCTCCGGGATCCGCTTCCATTATGCTTAAAAGTTTCTCCATACCCTCCAAGTCCGAAGATGCTACATAAGCTTGCAACCAGATAGTATAAGTGAACAAATCACGTTTGATGTCCCTTTTCTCCATTTCCAACATCAACATGTCGAGTTTCTCTTTGTTACCCATTTGAGAATGCATCCTTAGCATTGCATTGTAAAATACTGCAGTTTCCCTGAACCCCGATCCTGCATTTTCAGCATCAGGGCTTCTGCCTTTTCAACTTGTTTAGCATCTGCATAGCAATTTAACATAGCATCATAAACATGGTGATCTAGTGAGTTGAATCCTTAAAACGACAAAAGCATACATTTGTTAAAAAGAGTAAAGGTCTGTAAAATTAACTACAGATGGAACCTCATCATTACGCAAACAAGTTTCATATACAAATTCAAAACTCAAAATCATCAATCAAATTAGCAACTAAAACTGAGAACTACAACCATTGCAACTTAACAACACCAAATTACTGAACTTTTAAACACAAATCAATCTAAATCGTGCATTATTTAATCGTAAACCAACACGTTTTACAAAAATTGAAACAAGTGATGAGTACAAACACAACGCTTATGGTTTCACATATTTGCAATTGCAACTACCTTCCTATAATTTTCGTGTTGAATATTTGTATAAATTTGGATAATTTTAATGAAAAAGTGCTCTTTGTACAAACAGAAAAACCTCATATCTACATTCACAAACTTCTAAACCATAAGAACCTAGCTTAAAACTTAATTGGCGGTGGTGATACTCTCCCTTGTCTCCCATCATTTGGAGGTGTCTTTCCGACATTCAGACTCTTAGTCCCACTAGAGCTTGCCACTTGCTTGCCTCTATCTATAAACTTTGGTTGCTCGCTATTAATGGAAGAGCTTTCACCTCCCATTTGTCTATAGCTATCTCTACTCCTCATGCTCCTCATGCTCAATTGGGATTCCACGTTTAAGGCCAAGTTCCTAGCATCTTGCACCCTAACAACCATTTGAGTCTCCAATTTTATCTTGGATATTATATTTCAACCCTTCCAAATATCTAGATGTCTTTTGACTCTCCGACTCCATCAATTGTGCTCTAGCCGACAATCTCAAGAACTCCGAGGTATACTCATGAACACTTCTACCCCCTTGCATACACTTTAGATAGGAATGAAAAATGTATTGTTCATAATCCGGTGGCAAAAAACTTACTCTCAACGAAGCCTCATCCATGGCGAAGATCGAATCGGTTCCCTTCCCCCTCTTCTTCGTTCTTCACACACCTTGATCCTATCAAACCGAAGCTCCTCCCTTCAAACGATAAGCGACCAATTTCACCTTCTTATGGTCGGGCACATCTGCATATTGGAAAAATCTCTCTACTTCCGACAACCAATCAAGAAACCCCTCAATGTCAAGGTCTTCCCCAAATGTAGGTAAATCTACTTTTAACTTAAAAACATCATCTCTATCTTGATTTGGCCTAGATGGATTCCTCATATACCCATTTCTACCATAAGGATTCCTCTTAACATACCCAAAATCACCCATATCTCTCATATTCTCATTATGCATATACTCTTCATCATGAACAAATTCATCACCATCACTATCAAAGTCATCAATTTGATTAATATTAGGCATCCTTAACTCATTAATTCTTGGATCCATAAGATCTAGATGAGGACGAAATAGGTCTTTAGGCTCCCTTATTGGTGGTGGTGGTGGTGGAGGATTTTCCTCTTGTCTTCTTGGTTCTCTCTTCCATATTGTTTCAAGGCTTACCGAATCATGTTTGAAAGCTCATCTTTAAGAGTTATCATCTCTAGTCCCAAATCTCCAATTCTCTTCTTCATGGCATCCATTTGTTCTAGTGGTACTCTTGGTTGAACCATTGCCAAAAAAATTCGGGTTAGGAACGACTGGCTCTAATAACAACTGATATAGAGAGGGATTGAGAGAAAGAAGTATTGATTTTAACACTAAATCAATAAAAGGATCTATTTACAAGCCAAACTTGGAGGAACTAAAAATCACCAATTTGAAAGACATAAATACTAACCGCCATAGTTTTTGAGTTTTAATTAAAATGAAAAAAATTGTCTTACAATAAAATTTTTAGGTATTTATATCCAAAAATTAGACTTAAAAGTTACATAAATACACAAACATATAAAAGCTTAACACATTACATAAGGGACAAATAGGGGTTAAATGCATCAATGGTCACTCAACTTTGCTTCTTGTCTTAAAATAGTCACTCAATTTCAATTTGTCTCAATAAAGTCACCCAACTTTGAGTTTTGTTTTAATTAGGTCACTCCATCAACTTAAAAAATAAATTAAATCCTAAAATAGTGATGTATACGTCTTATCAGTACAAGTCAACTTTTGACCGTTGACTTTGACTGCCACGTAGTAGCCACCTAGATGTATAATAAAATTTTACGACATGTGGTGCCTAGGTGGCCGCCACATGGTGGTCAAAGTCAACGGTCAAAAGTTAACTTATGCCAACATGGCAGCCACATCACTACTTTGGTATTTATTTAATTTTTAAGTTGATGAAATAACCTAATTGAGACAAAACTCAAAGTTTAGTGACTTTATTGAGACAAATTGAAGTTGAGTGACCATTTTGAGATAACAAGCAAAATTGAGTGACCATTGGTGCATTTAACTCGGACAAATAGGTAAATCACAAAATAAAATAAATGATTCAAATAAAAGGGTTATAGTTGGTTGTAACGTTTATAATGTTTGGGAGTAAAAGTTTAGGGTTTAAAGAGAATTAAGAGTAAGGAATGATATGATAGAAGAGAGAATCATAGATTAGGGAAGAATGGCAGAAGAGAATAGAATTGAGAAATACAAAGGATAAGATAATTTGTTAATAATTCATTTGATAAGATATTCAATACAATAAGTAACCTATAAATAGAAAAGAGGGAGATATAAGTAGCTAGAACAGCTGCCTAGTTGTCTAACAAGATCACTTGAATCCAAAATAACTAACAACTTAAGTCAACATTTTCACACATAAGTGACAACTTAAGTCACTCTTCACACATATGTGACAATACCCTCCCCTTCAGAGCATTCTTGTCCCCAAGAATGTATGAAAGTAGTGAACTGAACTTGCCACATCCATTGAAACTTCCCAAAATTGAATTTTTTTTTTCTAGTTGGTCATCTAGCCACTTAAGCACGAGCTCATAATGTGGGCCAGTAAGTAGTTCGGTTGGTACCATCAAAGCTGCATATCTCCATTGCTCTGCATTTGTTTTGGACCACTTCATCTTCACTCTAGCAATTGGCCCAAATCTCCCAAATGGCAGTAGAAGAGAAGTTTCATCAATAAAACCATTGACTGATCCAGTCATGCCAAAGGCAGTAGAAAAGTCTTTAGACTTCTTGATGTCATTAACCTCTGGTAGCAAATTAGTTACCGGAAAAAGGTTACTTTCGTTTGGAGCTTCTTGACTAGCCAATGATTGTAGATTTGTTTTAGTCAAAATGTTTGATTTGTTTTGGGCATTTTGGGTCCAAGATATGAGAGTTGGGTTAGGGTTCAGATTGTTATTTGTGTTTTGGGTCGAAGGAATACTTGTTATTGGAGTTTCGAGGGGTGGAGACCTAAACGTAGGATTGGGCTTAGGAGCCTTAATTACATCATTTAGAGGGATATCTTGAATTTCAAGTTTCAACATGTTAATGGAACAAGAGTTGGTATTTTCTTGGTTTACCTTTTCCGACGGAAGCTCGATAACTTCCATATTAGTTGCTTGCCGCTCAACGATCTTGACAGCTTTTCCTTGCAAAGCCAATTTATGTTCAGACCTTTCATCAAACACTTGGGGTGCAACAAAAGATCTTGCATTAGAAGATTGCAAACTGAAATCTGCTAGCTCTGGTTTCTTGTCTGGCTTTTCATCAAACAACTTATTCTGCTTGTCTAGATTGCCTAGATTTCTTTGAGACATTTCATCGAACACCTCGAGGGTGGTTGGTAAGGTTTCATTTTCTTTGCGCTTAGGTATTATATCAAACAGTTGAGAGGCAACATGAGAAGGATTTGAAATTCCTTGCTTTTCCAGAATTACTTGAGCTAAAAAAGCCACAGAATTGGGGAGTCGTTCAAAAGAGTTTTGATGCTGCTCATGAAACATTTCATTCAAGTTTTCTTGCTCCTTGAGCAATAGTTTTCATTGCTGGTGAGAATATGGTTGATTCCAAAACCGTTCCTTTTTCTGATCAAATTGTTGTTGCTTTTCGAAAAGAAGTTCAAATTGCTGATTTGATTCTTCCATGGTCGAAGGAAAGAAAGCTCTAATACTAATGTAACATTTATGATGTTTGGGAGTAAAAGTTTAGGGTTTAAAGAGAATTAAGAGTAAGGAATGATATGATAGAAGAGAGAATCATAGATTAAGGAAGAATGGCAGAGGAGAATAGAAGAGAGAATAGAATTGAGAAATACAAAAAATAAGATAATTTGTTAATAATTCATTTGATAAGATATTCAATACAATAAGTAACCTATAAATAGAAAAGAAAAGAGGAAGACATAAGTAGCTAGAACAGCCGACTAGTTGTCTAACAAGATCACTTAAATCCAAAATAACTAACAACTTAAGTCACTATTTACACATATGTGACGTTGGTCTGGTTTAATTATCTCCTGCGGTTTTTCTGGAATCTCCGTCTTCCTTATAAATCACATCCATCAACATGTAGATTTTCTCTTCGTTACCCATTCGAGCATACATTCTTAGCATTGCCAAGTAAAATACACGAGGTTCCAAGAACCCCGAATCCTGCATTTTCAGCATGAGGGCTTCCGCCTTTTCAACTTGTTTAGCCCTTGTATAGCAGTTTAACATAGCAAGATAAACACGGTGATCTAGTGAACTTTCAGAAAAACTGTTAAAATACATCTCTGCTTCTTCTAAGCCATGAACTTCCCCAATCAATTCCAATCGAGCTGCAATATCTACGCTTGTTAACTTATCTCCCCATTGATCACTGTCAGTAATCAAGTCTGATATCGGATCACTGTCAATCATCAAGTCTGATATCTACAATAAACATGACAGAAGATTTATGAGTTTCAATCTATATAACATAGAAACGAAAAAAAATCCCTCAAATGTCTTTGAAACACATGAAACGCATGATTTAAGTCCCCGAACTTTCACAATCTTAAGGATAGGTTTAACCTGGTAGAATTAATGAGAAAGAGCTGAATCCTTAAAACGACAAAAGCATACATTTGTTAAAAAGAGTAAAGGTCTGTAAAATTATCTACAGATGGAACCTCATCATTACAGAAACAAGTTTCATATACAAATTCAAAACTCAAAATCATCAATCAAATTAGCAACTTAAACTGAGAACTACAACCATTGCAACTTAACAACACGAAATTACTGAACTTTTAAACACAAATCAATCTAAATCGTGCATTATTTAATCGTAAACCAACACGTTTTACAAAAATTGAAACAAGTGATGAGTACAACACAACGCTTATGGTTTCACATATTTGCAATTGCAACTACCTTCCTATAATTTTCGTGTTGAATATTTGTATAAATTTGGATAATTTTAATGAAAAAGTGCTCTTTGTACAAACAGAAAAACCTCATATCAATATTCACAAGAACCTAGCTTAAAACTAAATTATACATCTAAACTTCTAACCCTTCTGTCGTTTGAATCATTGAACCTATACTTGTATGGTACACACACATATAAACTCATCAACTTTGGATCTTTGGTACTCTTATTCACTAATTTTGGCAGATATTCAAGTTACCAAGCGTCGAAACTTATAACTTTTTGTTGTTTGACTCATTGAACCTATACTTGCACGGTATCTATCACAGACATCTAAACACATCGATTTTGGATCTTTGGTACTCTTATTTACTAAGTTGGCAGATTTTGAAGCTAACATGGCACTCAAGTCAAACTTTCAAGTGAAAACATCATTATGATTCTAAACTTGTAAATTTTTGTGATTCCACACATCATTATGGTATCCATCATAAGGGTGGTCAAGTTCCAGATTAAGAAGCAGTATAATCTCAAGGGCAAGGAGTAATGAAAGAGTAAAATCAGAAAGGTATTTGGATAGGTACCTACCGCAAGGGCTTCAATGTATCGGCGACGAGAGTGAAGCTCGTCACGGACAAGGCGTAGGCGAGATAGCTTAATTGGTTCGCCGTGTTCAAGGAGTTGCTCGATGACAGAATCCTTCGTGATGGGAGATTCGATCGGTACCTCCCACAGTTTCTTCTGCAATGAATCTTGTTCCGGTGCGGCGGAGGAGGAACAGAATGGAGCAGATAGAGCATGTGTTGGAGCTAATTGAGCTCGTAAAAATCGATGGCCTCGCCGCCAAATGTATGATCGCAAAATAGGGATACTCATCGGAGGAAACTCTAAGGGCGGTTGGAAGAATTCCTTCTTTCTTATATGGAAACCTAACGAAGTAAGCTTGATTTATACCAGGCTTAATACACAAAAAACTTTCTAAATTTGGTCAAATGTTGCAATTGTACACCCGAGTAACAAATTACCTCTGAACTTAGCAAATTACCCCCTGAACTTGGCAAATTGTAACAAATTACCCCCAATAATGTATAAATTTTTAAACACCCTATAAGATCATTCCATGTGGCATTTTGACTTTTCAAACACCCTATAGAATCATGACACGTGGCACTTTGACTTTTCAAATATCAAATAAGGGCATGACACGTGACATTTGACTTTTCAAACTCAAAATATGGGGTTATTTGTTACAATTTGCCAAGTTTAAGGGGTAATTTGTTACAATTGAAAGTTCGGGGGGACAATTGCAATATTTAACCAAGTTTAGAGGTTTTTTTATGTATTAAGCCTTTATACAACACAAATAAAACTAGTAAAGAATATTGTACCCTTATAAACTATATACAATATAAAACAAAGTTTAGCAAAGACTAGTACTGCTTTAGACCTGTTCCTGCTGCTACAATGACGCTAGACTAGTTGATTTATTCAAATGCAAATAAAGCAAATAAAATGTTTACATTAATTCCAACATATATATATATTATTCCCCCTTAATCTAAACTCCCACCACATTTCTCATTTTCTCCAACTTTATTGCAGACAACGCCTTGCTCAATATATCAGCCTTCTTTTCTTTAAACTTGATTATGGCTGACACACTCGAACCAGTAATTAACAAGTCATCGACGTATACCCCAATGATCAAAGACTCATCTCCATCCCTCCTGGTGTACACACCATGTTCTAAAGGACATTTGATTAAACCAAGTTTTTGTAGGCATTTATTCAGCATGTTTTGATTGACTCTTCATATTCAGCAAATGCATCTCGAAAACTTCCAGTTTGTACATCTGCAGAGTCTACCTCATAGAAAACAGGTAATACTTTCTGTCCAAGTGTTTTCATGCAATCAATGATCTTCACAAGTTCATCCAAGCACCAAGACAGAAGATGCATAGTTATTCGAGAAGACAATATAGACACATTCGAAAGAAGCCTCATTGCAGCAATGTATTTGAAACCAAGTTTCATTAAGTGTCAGCAAAGGATTTGTAAGATAGGTGGAAGATACTGATACAACACAGAAATGAGATGAACTTGATCACATGTGTTTGAATCTGCATTTCCATGTAATACCAAGATCATCGTCAATCTCCTATACATTTTTTTTATAAGGAACGCCTGGACAGTGAAACCTAGGAAGTTACAGCTAAGCCAATTTGGAGGTAGTTCAATTGTAACCGAAGATCCTAAGCATTATCCTCAGCAACCTCTCCTGTTGGAAATCCCTGCATCATTGTGCCAACTAAACGTTATTCTTTGACATTTATGAGCGACATGGCAAAAATGTACAACCATGTGATACATCCTAAGCCACAAAAGATTATAAATGTCACATCCTTGTCTGAAATTGCACCTACGTGGCATACCATCATATGCTTTCTGTCACGTTAGTATAACAGTGAAATTTCTACAACAAATTGCCTGATTACTATTGAAATCCTTCATGAAGTTTAGGATATTATTGAAAGAAATGAAGTTCAATAACTTGCATGAACTAGAACCCAAAATTCCGTGAAATTCACATTGTAAGCGGGTCTTGTAAGATTTCAGGGTTAAATTGGGTAAAGAATGCAATTTCCCTATTATTGTACCGACTAACCACTTACTAATGAATTCAATTACATGTGACTCCACACATAAATAGCCAAACCGCATAATCGCATTATTGAATTTCTTGTAAAACTTACTATAATTGGATGCAATTCCTAACATTTTATTTGTCTTTACGTGCAAAAGAGAGAAAGATATGGAATGGTAGAATTGACCTCTGTAAGTACAAGTGTCGCGCCAGTGATAAGCTTGATTGTCCCTAGAAAGTCATCTAGAATGACTCTTTGAGTTCTTGATACGGTTCTTCATTGTTAAAAAATGAGAAATCATAGAATGTTTCTTGAAACCCTCTGCTACTTGGAGCCTGCAGTGATATATGTTCATATTCAAGTACTTTGGTGGAAAATCTGTCGAAGAAGACAGAATATCCGATGCAGCGGTCTCCATGGGTTAAGATTCTGGTTCAATACTGTGTAAATCTTGTCTGCTTTTGTCCAGGTACCTTCCCTTGATCAGGTCAGCTTGTACTCTGGTCCCACCCACTCAGGAACTGGTTGTTATAGTGTCGGAATGGTTCTTATTTTGATAAATTTTGATTAGCGAGAACGCGGGAAGAAAAGAGCTTGACAACTCTAGCACATAGTAGTACTTTCCAAACTTTTTAACTGAAGATCCTAAACCTTCATAATCATCATCAATCTCTTCTGTTGGTAAACCCTACATAAATGGTATTATTATTATCATTATCAAAATGTAGTCTTTTTTTTAAGAACTAAATATAATCCAATTTTAACTCCACTATTTCTCGAGAAAAGTCAATTGCCTTCTTATAGTTCGAACATCCTATTGATAACCTAAAAATTCAGGAACTAGAATGTAACTTTAACCACAAAGAGAGAGGGAATGGTAGAACTAACCTCGGTTAGTACAAGTGTTGCGCTTGCAAAAAGCTCGAGTCCCTAGAAAGTCATTTGTGATGGCTTCTTGTGTTTCCTCATCTATTTTTTCCTTGTTAGAAAATGAAAAATCGTTGAATGTTGCCTGATAATTTCCACTACTTGGATTCACGGATACCTGTCCATAGTCATGTATTTCAAGCGGGATTTCTGTGGAAGATGGAATGTCTGGTGCAGCTGTATCCATTGTGTAACAGTTTGGTTGAATATCATGTAAATAATGTCTACTTTTGTCCATGTCGCATTCCTTTGTCAGTTCTGCTATCCCAGTACCACCCACTTCAGACGTCGATGTTACATTGTCGTAACAGTTCTCATTTTGAAAAATTTTGTTTTCCAAGGACGGAGAAAGAAAAGAGCCTGACATTTCTAAAACATAGTAGTATTTTCCAGAAATTTTACATTCCATGCTAAGGTTGTTTTGGCAAAACTGAGTACCAAGTTCAGAAACAAATAAACTAGAGTTTTGTTATGCATCAGTATGCCAACTACTGAAGTTGCAAATGGAACTAAGCATATATGGAACTCCAAAACGTACATTAATTAAAGACCATCTGAATTTTGTACACAAGTGACATTTCGTACACAAAGTGTTGAAATAAACTAGCAAGTGTAACGACTCACGTTGTTTCGTTTCAAATAGCCAATTATACGATATCCAAGTACATTTATAGAGTGCTGTAAGGAGAAAAATTGACTTCAGAGGAATAAATTCTTGTATACAACTTGTAATCAACTCTACTTATATTTCTTAGATAGTTGTCCTATTATAAAAAAGTTATACTCCTCATTATAGAATGAGTTTGTTTCACGAAAATTATTTAACTTTAGTTTCTTATATACAACATTCACGAGACAATAATGAAAATTTGTCTATATGCTAATAAAGAGTCATTTCTATCGAGTGTGACTTTTATAATTGATCCGGTAAAAACATGTTGATCATATATAGCACATTCTGAGATAGAAATAAAATAACCTTCTTATTCGATATGACAGATGCTTAGTTGACATACTCGAAGTTTTTCTCAAATACAATTTAACCATTTCTTCAAAGCACCTGGTGAGAAATGATAACGCTCTTTAACCATCTTCAGAAACTCATCTGCTGCTTCTTTACCTCCGCGATTTCTCAGATGCTTAAGACATTCTGATAACGTACGAAGAGAGGGTACACGTTTACATGGTTTACCCGTAGTAATCGCCTTTTTTACCATCTCAACTGCCTTTTCCATCTGACCATGCGATCGATATCCAACAGTTAAATGATCCCACGATGCAGAATCGAGGTCTTTGCCACTCTGTACAATCATTTTTACAATAGCCTCTGCCTTTTCTAGATGCCCTTTTCGGGAATAAGCAGCAATCATCAGATTCGGGATTCGAATGTCAAAGATAATCTTCCCGGAATTCCACTCCTCCCAGATCCTCTCAGCACCTTCTGTATCATTCAACTTCACTAGTGAACTTATCATAGCGATGTAGCCCGTGTTCACGAACTTCCCCAACTGTTTATACGAATCCCAGATGCGATACATTTCATCTTTTCGCTCGATAGCAGCATAGGAAGTGATGAGAATTTCATAAGCATTTTTCCTTGAACCATCGATTAAAGACTCCGATTTCTTCAACATCATCAAAGCTTTCTCAACTAAGCCAGCTTTTAGATAACCATTTGCAGCGGTGATGCAACAGTGGTAATCCATTTTGGCCGCTGGATCCGCTTCCATCCTGCCTACAAGTTTCTCCATACCTTCAGTATTCTAACAGGCTGCATAAGCTTGCAACCGGATCATATAAGTGGACGTGTTACATTCAATGCCCCTTTTCTCCATCTCCAGCATCAGCATTTCGAGTTTTCCATATTTACCCGTCTGGTAATACAGATTTAGCATTACATTGTAAGGTATTGCAGTGTCTAAGAACCCGGAATCTTTCATTTTCTGCGCAGTAGCTTCTGCCTTTTCTACTTGTTTAGTCTGTGCATAGCAGTTCAATAGAGCACCATAAACACCCTGGTCTAGCGAACTTCCAGATAAACTGTTAAAAAACGTCTCAGCTTCCTTCAATCCACGAACTCTCGAAATTTATTCCAAACGAACTGCAAAATCTACGTTCCTTAACACAGATCCCCATCGGGTAACCATGAATTCTGATATCTAACATAAACAAAACAAAAGATTTAAGGGTTTCACTTTAATAGCATAGAAACTAGAACTTCCCTCACTTTAAGAGAAAATAAAAAGCATAAACCGATAATTAAGCGCTTGAACTTTCAAAGGTAAAAAATTAAGCTTTTACTCATTTATTTTTCCTCATTAGGCGGCCATGCAGTTCAGTTTAATAGCATAGAAACAATATCTTCCCTGATTAACCTTAAAAGGGAAAAAAAAGGTATTACGGATAATTAAGCACTTGAACTTTCACGGGCAAAGAATTAAGCTTTTACTCATCTATTTTTCATCGTTAAGCGCTTAAGCATTGCGGTTATAAGGATTAAGCCACTTAGTTTTCATTTTCACACACATTAAATCTCTTAGTTTACTAAGGGCTTAATTAGATAAGCCTGTGATCTTTCTTTCTAAACCTCTTTGATCAAACCCATGACCTTACAATTTAGAGACATTGAACCATTAATTAAGGGCATAGGAAACCTTAGTATAGCAAATGATCAAGAACTTACTACAAAATGTTACAAGTTAAATGTGTAATCATATGTTTCACGGTACACGAATATGAGAAACATTATTTCTAGAATACGAGTTTCGTAAAATGGACACAGAATCTATTGAAGAGTAGAATTCGTAATTTTCCGTTAAAATAAATCCCAAAATCAAACAAATATGTCATAATAATCACCTCAAGGGCATAAATGAAGCGGAGATTATAGCGAAGCTTTTTGACGATACTTCTCAGCTCAGATAGCTCAATTTTTTCGCCTTGTTCGAGCAATTGCTGGATCACAGAGTCAGTCGAGATTGAAGATTCTTTGGCTCCCAAAATTCTGTTCTGCAACGAATCGATTTGGGAAGAGGAAGAGAAGGAAGCAATTGAAGTGTTTGTGGGAGCTAATTCTGAGATTAAGAGTCGGTTGCCACGACGCCATAGATATGAAATTGATCGGAAAAGAGGTGCATTCATCGGCAAAAGTAAAAGATGATCGGAGATCAAGGGTTTAAGGAAGCTCCTATTCTCATATACAACGGCGTCGTTTCCTCTAAGGGTTTAAGGAATTTCGTATTCCAACTGGGCTGGGCTCACCAAACTTTGATGGGCCTGAGTCTATGTTCATATAAGCTCGAATTAACGTGGCAAGGGGTGTAATTTTTGCTATCAGACATATTAATCAAAGTGCACACAAAACTTCTGAAAGGTTAATTGCTCATTAGTCTTTGTTTAAACAAAATAATTTATTAACCACTCAACTTTTTTAACGTCATATATCAACTTGTTCACCTATTTGTGGTGATTTGTTAGAGTGTCAAAACTTGTCAAACTGATAATCATTTCAATTTCTCAAAATATCGAATGATATAAACATTTTTGACATTGCTTCGTAAAATCAAAAGTTACTTCACTTAATAGTTTTTCTTTTTTTTCAATAAATGAAAAATTGTTTTTAAATTTTTTTTATTAGAGTAATTATTAGAAGAAGGATTTTTGAAAAAATGCATTTGCTTATATAAGTTAAGCCGAATTTTTGACCATATCAATATCAAACTGTCTTTATAGATTATTTTTTTTATAGAAAATCGTCTTTATAGAGTTAATTATGTCACTCTAAACAAATTTAAAAATGTAATAAAATATCTCGTAAATTTGAAAATCACACAGTTGTTTAAGCCAAATTTAAGGAGCTATTACATAATAGCGATAAATGAAATTGTCATCCTTGTTATTTTTGTCTAAACTCAAACTTCAACTGGTAAGTTTAATTCAAACTGCAATTGGTACGTTTTTATGCACAAATTAGCCGAAACGAGTGCACTAAAAACTTATAACCTCTCATTTTAAACCAAACCTCTATTTGTCAAACACGGTCAAAAGGCAAAGTTTACAGAGAATTTTGGAGAATCACAAAAATACCTGCTTTGTAGCATTTAATACAATGAAAAAGAAAAAATAATCTTTACATCACACTGCAGAATATTTCAGACATTCTCCCCATCTTTAATACAACTTTCTAATCGACCAAAAGCGCCCAGAGAGAATTTATAATTCTCCTTAATCATCTTCATAAACTCATTCGCTGCTTCTTATAGTTCTTTAGATGATCAAGACGTGACCATTCTCGATCATCTTATTTATGAAAGCCTCAGCCTTTTCTAAATACCCTTTTCGGCAATAAGCACCAATCATCAGATTCGGAATGCGCATCTCAAAGTTAGTTTTTCCGGAATTCCACTCCTCCCAGATCTTCTCAGCACCATCCATGTCATTCAACTTTGTTAAAGAACCTATCATAGTGATGTAGCCTGTGTTGATAAACTTGCCCATCTGTTTATACAAATCCCAAACGCGGTACACTTCATCTTTGCGCCCGATAGCAGCGTATAAAGTGATGAGACATTCATAAGCAGTTTTCTGAGTAGCAATGATTAACGGCTCCGCTTTCTTCAACATCATCAAAGTTTTCTCATCTAAGCCGGCATTTAGAATACCATTTGCTGCGGAGATGCAACAATGGAAATCCATTTTGGCTCTGGGTTTTGCTTCCATCATGCTTAAAAGTTTCTCCATACCCTCCAAGTCCGAAGATGCTACATAAGCTTGCAACCGGATAGTATAAGTGAACAAATCACTTTTGATGCCCCTTTTCTCCATTTCCAGCATCAACATGTCGATATCCTTAGCATTGTATTGTAAAATACTGCAGTTTCCATGAACCCTGAATCCTGTATTTTCAGCATCAGGCTTCCGCCTTTTCAACTTGTTTAGCATGTGCGCAGTTTAACATAGCACCGTAAACATGGCGATCTAGTGAACTTTCAGACAAACTGTTAAAATACATCTCTGCTTCTTCTAAGCCATGAATTTTCCGAATCAATTCCAATCGAGCTGCAATATCTACGCATGCTAACTTATCTCCCCATCGATCACTGTCAGTCATCAAGTCTGATATCTAACATAAACATGACAGAAGATTTATGAGTTTCAATCTATATAACATAGAAACAAAAAAAAATCCCTCAAATGTCTTTGAAACACATGAAACGCATGATTTAAGTCCCCCAACTTTCACAATCTTAAGGATAGGTTTAACCTGGTAGAATTAATGAGAAAGAGCTGAATCCTTAAAACGACAAAAGCATACATTTGTTAAAAAGAGTAAAGGTCAGTAAAATTAACTACTGATGGAACCTCATCATTACGGAAACAAGTTTCATATACAAATTCAAAACTCAAAATCATCAATCAAATTAGCAATTAAAACTGAGAACTACAACCATCGCAACTTAACAACACCAAATTACTGAACTTTTAAACACAAATCAATCTAAATCGTGCATTATTTAATGGTAAACCAACACGTTTTACAAAAATTGAAACAAGTGAAGAGTACAACACAACAATTATGGTTTCACATATTTGCAATTGCAACTACCTTCCTGTAATTTTCGTGTTGAATATTTGTATAAATTTGGATAATTATAATGAAAAAGTGCTGTTTGTACAAACAGAAAAACCTCATATCTATATTCACAAACTTCTAAACCCCAAGAACCTAGCTTAGAACTTAATTATACATCTAAACTTGTAACCCTTTTGTCGTTTGAATCATTGAACCTATAGTTGTATGGTACACATCACAAATATAAACTCATCAATTTTGGATCTTTGGTACTCTTATTTACTAAGTTTGGCAGATTTTCAAGCTAACATCAGAAAAGTAGTTAGCTACCTTAAGGGCTTGAATGAATCGGCGATGAAAGCGAAGCTCTTTAACGATAGTTCGTAGGTGAGATAGGTTAATTTGTTTGCCTTCTTGAAGACATTTATCGATGACAGAAGACGTAAAAATCGATGGCCACGGCGCCAAAGGTATGATCGGAAAATTCATCTCCAACAGTTTAGCTTTAAATGAAATGAACATGCTTCAGCGATGGAGCTCAAATCTTGATTAGAAACTTGCCCCCGCTATACGAATTTCTGAGTTCGCCACTGGTTACACCTATGAAAAGTTTGATAGAATAATAGGCAAGTAAGTGTCTTGTTTTCTCCTTGATTTTGTTCCAATTTAGAGTTTTATCATCTACTAGTTTATTTTGTTTCTCGAGTTAATTAGTATCAGCTAGATCATTTTGTGGGTTAATTAGTTGTTTTGTTTGATTAATTGGCTCAGGGTGAGTTCAGTTCAGCTCTTATGTACTTCAGTTTGGTCAGTTTTGATTCATTCTCTATTTCTTTTGATTGTCGCTTTTGTTTCTTTACAAGGAGATCAAGGATTGCAGCTTTGATCTACATCGATTGTATGCCACTTCTAAGTTTGATAATTTACTGCATCTATGGATATCAAGTCATGTTTTGTTGTACAAATTTTACCAAAGTCAGCTCTAGATGTAAGAAGAGAGCAAATTTAGAACACGAAACAAGGCAAGTCAGCCTCTAATGATTCCAGAGGCAACTAGAGGCTGTAATTCGAAGGGGATCACTATGTTTTCTCAATGTGCCTGCCTGAATTAGTTGATAGACATGTGTTTTCTCAATATATGTTGTCTACACTGCTTTTTGATATTGTAGTTACATTACTTATTTATATATCCCATTGAGATTAAATGGTATGTATACATATTACCGATG
This sequence comes from Euphorbia peplus, assembly GCA_028411795.1. NCBI lineage: Eukaryota > Viridiplantae > Streptophyta > Magnoliopsida > Malpighiales > Euphorbiaceae > Euphorbia > Euphorbia peplus. The sequence continues at coordinate 2,415,153 of CP110841.1, forward strand.
TGGGATACCTAGGAGGAATAGTAGCAATTGGAAACAGTAGGATGACATGTTTTGTCTTTTTACCTACTTATCTCCTTACAGCTTCCAAACAACCGCCGGAGTATCTGTATTATAAATACATATTATAAATACATGTAATCTGTATTTTTTGTATACACGTTATTCATAAAATAAAAATCGTTCAATCACTCTCGAAGACGTAGGCAAATTGCCGAACTTCGTTAACAAATCTTTGTGTCGTTTTTTGCTTTGTATTCTGTGTGATTTAGCTTGTTTATCAACAGTACCTCAATTTCATACAATACTAGTAATAAACCCGCGTCTTGCGTAGGTATATATAACATGTCTATAATATAAACTATTCCTTTTACACATTACTGCGCACTATGGTATATACGCTATCCTAATGCGCATAAGATTGGAGTTCAAAGAAAAGTTTCGTTTTGGTTGAGAAGCAAAACGAATGGTTGATGTGGAAAGTAGCTCAAAATCATACCAGATGAGTCCAAGTTCATCCCTAAAGAGTGTGCAGTAATCATTTTCTTTAACAGTATCATTGTCATAAGCTTACTTTTCCAAATATACATGAACCCACCAAAGAAATTTGACTAAAACTCGAAAAAACGATAAATTATATATAGGAATGTATGTGAACAAAGCTGAAAGGTAAATGATAAATTATACAATGAAATAAGAAAAGTTAAAACTATATAGAATTCAAAATTGTTTGTAAATTATACATAATTTATAAAAATTATATGGCTTTAACACTTCATCCAGTTGAGCAAATTTGGAGGTTGGTGTTTTTGCTTTAAAGATATCTTAAAGGATCCAACACAGCTGGGTAAACAATAGTTGAAGACTACAAAACTAATATTGATATTAAATTGTAACATATAGAAATAGACCGTGACATGCTCATTGATTAGTCATGCTTTTGAGTTATTCTATTTCTTTTGATGGACATGCTCAATCACAGAAGATCAAATCTTTCCAAGAGATGCAATATTAGTTTGGATACTCTAGCCATTATTCATATATAACACAGCCCGTTACAAAGATGAAGCAACTCAATTAATAAAATTTAACCATTATTGGAATATATAAGGAGTAGTTTGTTATGCTAGTTATGTTGTTAGGGACTGTTTTGTTATTTGTATTCTAGAGCTAAGTATTGTCACGTGTTGTGCACATGCTTACTCTGTTTTTCTGTTTTTGGCTATATAGCCGTTTCTTTGTTGTTTGGGTTGTTAACTGGTTAAATGAGAATCTCCCCTTCTCTCTCTAAATATCTTCTGCGTTCTTTATGGTATCAGAGCTCTATGGCTCGATCTGAACAAAAATGACGAGACGGCGACGATCGTATGCGAGTGTTGTTGATGCGACAGTAAACGAAGTAGAAGTTCAAGAGGAAGGCGAGGTTGATTCAGAACACATTGGTGGATCCACAGACGAGCATATCTACGAAGAAGAAATTAGATCTGATATGGAGACTCTAATGAATCATCATTCAATACAGAGCAATGGAGGAGAAAATCCAAGTCTAGTGCTAGTGAGCACTACATTGAATGGAAACAATTACATTCCATGGAGGAGATCTATGTTATTGGCGATAAGTGCAAAGCGGAAGACAAACTATATCTTGAAGGATGAAGCTCCAGAGGATAGAAGATCTGAAGCTTACCTGAAGTGGAAAGAGATCGATGATCTTGTTTTTTCATGGATTTTAAATGCACTGGGGAAGGATCTAGGTGGAGTGTTCATGTATGCTGCATCAGCAAGGCAGTTATGGCTGCAAATTGCAGAGCACTATGGTCAAAGCAATGGACCGATGATTTTCCAACTGCGTAGAGAAATCATTACTACAATCCAGGGAGGTATGTCATTAATTGATTACTTCAATCGAATGAAAAGAATGTGGGATGAATATGCAGTGTTGAAACCTGCAATTTCATGTACTTGTGGAGAATCAAGTAAATTAGCTGCTGCTCAATTAGCTGAAGAACAATTGATGCAATTCTTAACTGGTTTAAATCCAGAGTACAATGCTTCAAGAGATCAGGTCTTGTTGACTGATCCTCTTCCATCTATTAACAAGGCTTTTGCAATGATGATGACTATAGATAAACAACGGCATATGAATGAAATGCCACAGAGTAATAGTAATGCAGATTTTGTCAATATGAGTGGTGGAAATTTTAGAAGTCAGGGGACAACTAATCAAGGAAATAGTGGTTACAGAAGGCAAGGAGGAGGAAGTAGTGGTAGTTCATCATCTTCAAACAATGGATATAATGGAGGAAACAGAAATGCTGGTGGTATGAAGAACAAAGAGGATAAATATTGTAACTACTGCAGAAAGGGGGGACATGAGAGATCAGAATGTTTTAGACTCAAAGGTTATCCTGAATGGTTCAGAGGAAGGAGAGTTGCTGGACCAACACCAGCAAGATTTCAAGCAAATATGACTCAAGAGCAAGCTAGCTCTTCAACACCTATAGATGATTATGAAGCTGAAGTGGAGAGTCCAAGGGTGGAAACAATTCAGGAAATAGTGCAGAGAGAAATCCAAAAGGCTTTAAAAGGGAAGATGAGTGAAGGAGGAAGTAGTTCACCTGAGTTTTCAGCTTTTGCAGGTGTTTGTAAAGAAATGAGCAAGGCTGACTTAAGTGACAAAAGGCCAATGGAGTGGATTGTTGATTCTGGAGCATCCACACATATGACCTACAATATGTCTGTGTTAAGAAATGTAACCAAGATGGATACACCTAAGAGAGTTTTCCTCCCTACTGGTGAAGTGCAGTTAGTGAACTTTATAGGAGATGTAATCTTTCCTAATCAGCTTACATTACAACATGTGTTGTATGTTCCATGCTTCAAGTATAATCTAATGGCTGTGAGCAGACTTCTACAAGATCAAGGCATAGCTGTATGTTTCCAATCTCAGCAGTGTTTGCTACAAGATCCTATCTGCAAGAAAGTGTTAGCAGTTGGAGTGTTAAAACAAGGGCTCTATTTCCTCACACCTAGTTCTTTTGACAGCAATATGATTCAGCAAATTTCAGGTACAAATTCTATCTTAGCTGCTGCTGTTTTACATAGTAGAGAAAGTGTTGACTTATGGCATAGAAGATTGGGGCATATGTCAAGAGATAAGATGATACATGTGAAAAATGTTTCTGATAAGTCTATGAGTATAAATGCTAGAGAATTTGCTGATTGTGATGTATGTCTTAGAGCCAAACAAGTAAGACAATCTTTCCCTGATAGTACTATTAAGACAACATCTGCATTTGAGGTTTTACATATAGATTGCTGGGGGCCATATAAACAAGTCTCATTAACTGGTGATAGATACATGTTGACTATTGTTGATGATTTTTCTAGAGTTACTTGGACTGTCTTATTCAAAACTAAGGATCAAGTCTCAAGTTTGTTAGAACACTTTATAAGCATGATTCATACTCAATTTAATGGTTTAGCAAAATGTATTAGGACTGATAATGGAACTGAGTTCTTAAGCAATCAAACTCAGTATGTATTAAAGCAGCATGGTATTGTTCATCAGAAAACTTGTGTTTATACTCCTCAACAAAATGGAGTTGTAGAGAGGAGACATAGGAGCTTGACTAGTATAGCTAGAGCTTTATTAAAACAAGGATGCTTACCTCATAGATTTTGGGGAGAGGCTATGTTACATGCCACTATATTGTTGAATATGTCACCCACTAGTGTACTTAAGTGGAAGAGTCCTTATTCTGTTTTGCATAGAAAGGAACCCGATCTTAAAGATATAAGAATTTTTGGTTGCTTGGGGTATGTCATGAATAATTGTCCAAATAGGGGAAAGTTTGATGATAGGTCTTCTAGATGTGTCTATTTGGGAAGATCAGCAGGTCAAAAGGGATGGAAGATGTTCAATATACAAACTCAACAAATATGTGTTTCAAGGGATGTGAAGTTTATAGAGAATGCCTTTCCATATCAAAATATTGTTAGTGGTGATGAGCAGATCACTGAAGTGCATGTATCCTTACCTCAAACTGTTGTTTATAATGAAGGAGAAATAGATGCTGATGTGCATCCAGAAGTGCCTCCAGAGTCTGATATTCATGTTGCAGGTGATAATCATTTGAGAAATGTTGAAAGTTCCCCTGAAGTTATTGAGAGAAGATCTTCCAGAGTAGTTCAAAAACCAGCATGGATGCAGGATTTTGTTGTTAATCAAGTGCAAACCCCTGATAATGCAATTTTCCAATATAGTGAGGAGTTCATGGCATGTCTTGTTGAGATACAGAAAGAGGAGGCGCCTAAAAGTTATAAAGAAGCAAGAGGTCATCCTAAATGGGAAAAGGCAATGGATGAAGAAGTGAATGCCTTGGAAACAAATCAAACATGGGAATTGGTGTTATTGCCAGAAGGGAAGAAAGCTATAACTTCTAAATGGTTGTTCAAGATTAAATATGGTCCAGATGGAAAAGTCAGCAGATATAAGGCTAGGCTTGTTGCGAGAGGGTATGACCAACAGTTTGGAGTTGATTACCATGACAGCTATTCACCAGTTACTAAAGTTACTACAGTCAGATTGTTTTTTGCTGTTGCTGTACATTACAACTGGTCTATTCAGCAGATTGACATCAATAATGCCTACTTACATGGGCATATTGATGAGGAGTTGTATATGATACCACCTGAGGGATATGCAAAAGCAAAGCCAGGGTTTGTTTGCAAACTGAATAAGTCTCTATATGGTCTAAAACAGGCAGGGAGACAATGGAACAAAGCTTTTACAGACAAGCTCATTCAGTTAAAGTTTGTTAAGAGAATTCATGATTATTGCTTGTTCACTAAGAAGACAGATGATGGAGATTTTCTGGTGCTTATAGTTTATGTGGATGATGTTTTGATAACAGGAACATCTAGTGTGCTTATAGCAGAGGTGAAGCAAGCTTTACATGAGAGTTTCACTATCAAGGATATGGGTGAAGCAAAGTTCTTCCTTGGTATTGAATTGGCAAGGTCTGACAGAGGATTGTTAATATCTCAGTCTAAATATATAAGAGACTTAGTTGAAGATGCTGGATTGAAAGAAGAAGATAGTGTGGTGAATCCTTTTATCACTGGTGTTGAGTCTCCAAGATCCAATAAACCAGAAAGATACAGAAAGTTAGTTGGGAAATTTCTGTATTTAGGCTTTACAAGGCCTGATATAGCTTTTGTCACTCAACAACTCAGCCAATATATGAGTCAACCTACTGAGCTTCAAATGGAAGCTGTTGATCATGTAGTCAAGTATTTGAAGGGTACTGTGGATATGGGGTTGTTTTATGCTGCTGGTACTGACTTATCTATTGTCACTGGTTTTTGTGTCTCAGATTGGGGAAGATGCAAGGTTACAAGAAAATCAGTTACTGGGTATTGTATTTTTGTTGGAGATTGCTTAATATCCTGGAAGTCTAAGAAGCAAGGAGTGGTTAGCAAGAGTTCTGCAGAAGCAGAGTATAGAGCAATGTCCATAACTTCTTGTGAGTTGAAATGGATTGCTTATTTACTTGATGAGTTCAAAATTAAACCATCTCTGCCTATTTCATTATTTTGTGACAATCAGGCATCTATACATATAGCAGCAAACCCAGTTTTTCATGAACAAATGAAGCATGTGGAGATAGATTGCCACATTGTTAGTAGTCATTTGGAATCTGGGTTCATTTGTACCCCTTATATCTCCACTACAATTCAGATTGCAGATCTTCTGACAAAGCCTCTAACTGCAACTCAAATGGATTATGCATTACAGCAAATGCATTTATATGCTTGTGGTTCTGGATCAAATATTGAAGATGTTACTGTTACAAATCAAGTGTGAAGGTGCTTCAACTTGAGGGGAGGCTATTGGAATATATAAGGAGTAGTTTGTTATGCTAGTTATGTTGTTAGGGACTGTTTTGTTATTTGTATTCTAGAGCTAAGTATTGTCACGTGTTGTGCACATGCTTACTCTGTTTTTCTGTTTTTGGCTATATAGCCGTTTCTTTGTTGTTTGGGTTGTTAACTGGTTAAATGAGAATCTCCCCTTCTCTCTCTAAATATCTTCTGCGTTCTTTAACCATTGAGAGTTTTTAATCATTAAATAGAGATGTTGAAAGGCTACATTTGATCAGTTTTTTCATTGATTTTTCTAATAAGGAATGCAAAGAGTTACACAAGGAAGAGATGGATTCATGGATTCTCCTAATTCTTAATAACGGATTTCCTTAGATACGAGCCATTTTCGTCTGGGGACTAAACCAAATTAACATCAATTCTTATACACCAGGGGCCATTTCATGCCTTGAGAATTTGGGGTTATTGTTGAAAATTAATTGATGTTTGTTTCAGATCACAAGCTTGATGTGTTTGCTGAAGATTTGAAGAATTCTAAGTGACATATTCGCAAAGCTATTAAAGTACATGATAGTAGAGTATTATATATAGTTCTCAAGGTATGGTTGGGCTACTTACATGCGAATGAGAGATTTGATGAGACGAAAGCTTAATATTGTTGCCAAGAAATTTGGAGATCACATTTCTCACTATTTCGCAGAAGCTGTAATTGTTTCGGTATGATTTATTTTATGATCTTCTTTTTGTTTTTGTTTTTTCTTCATTGCTGGACTTGGTTCTTTGGTAGTTAAAAATATATAATGAATTAAAATCAACCGAAAACTATCTCGATACTGTATAGTGGCTATCATTTTAAACTCAAATTGTTCAAGTTGCTAATCAATTAATTTTACTGTAATTGGTTGACTCAATTATGGGATTTGGAATAATTAAAATTTGTGCTGATTGATTGCCCACTTTTACTTTCAATTTGTATTTTCACATAATACATGGATGACTATTGTCTGATGCTAAAATGATGGTCAACTGGGATAGTTCATGATTCAGTCACGACTGTTAGAGTTTGTGAGGGCATTTTCACGTAGAATCTTGAATAAGTTAAAATTACTTAATATGGCTTAGTGTATGGTTATACTGTATTATCATGTGGTGAATTTTTTTTTGATGAAATTATCACGTGGTGATTTACATGTACATAGTTGAATCTTTTGTTTAAGGAATTAAAATTACTTTTGAGTTCCGTGTTGGAATCGCAAGGCCCGTCAGGATGTGGAGGGATTTTTCGAGATTCAAATGGCTATTCTATTGGTAGTTTTGCCTCCCCCTTTGATTGTTCTTTTGCACACATTGCGGAGCTCAAAGCTGCTATTTTTGCAATTCATTATGCTCATCGGAAGGGTTGGGTTCGACTTTGGATTGAGATTGACTCTACTTATGTAGTTTATCTTCTCAAGTCTAAATGCAACGTAGTCCCTTGGATTATTAGACACGAATGGCTAGAATGCCTTCACATTTTGTCGTCTATGCAAGTCTTTGTTTCCCATATCTATCGAGAAGGCAACCAAGTCGCGGATGCCCTTGCTAACTTTGGTCGTCTTTCCTTAGATTTAGTTTGGTGGGATAATTTCCCTTCTTTTTGTACTAGTTTTTTTGCTGATAATTTCAGCGGACGAGTCTTGTATCGATTTACTTGATCTTTTGTATTCTTTCTTCTTTTAATATATTTTGAGTTTCGGTGTGCGGCTTTGTGCTTTGGGCTGCCAACCTAGTTGGAATTCCTTGCCTTAGTTAGCCCCCGATCATCGGCCTTTATTTAAAAAAAAGTACAAACCTATTGTTGATGGTATAATAGCACAAACTAGTATTTGAAGACATTATTGTTGGTGTTTCTAGAACTGTTATGTTGCGCTCTCAGATGCAAAGTTTTTATTTCTTTACACTTGGGATATTACTATCCTAAATAATTATAATCGTTTTATAACAAGCAATTTCATTTGATAGAAAATTGATAATTGAATTACACCAATTTTAGTTTTGTTTGGTGGAATTCTTTTTAATCCAAACGGGATATCATTCAAATGGTTTAAATAATTCTATGTTGCATTAGTTTTCAATCCATTATTAAGTAAGCAGTTGATTTTGTTATTTTCGCGTTATTAATTGTTGCCTTTATCTCTCTATCATCAGCGATGCAGCTGGAATTGCCATGAACATGTGCGCAATTGTATTGTTTTTCAACAAAGGAACAAAGAGATCAAGAAACATCTTTGCGTTTATAATGTTTCTCCACGTGTTTCTTTGATCGGCAGACGCTTGAAGCGAATTGTATCTTATTGGACCAAAGATTTTGTTGATTCCTCACTTCCTTTTCTGTTTCGCTTCCGAATCTTTTGTAAATTGAACTTTTTTTTCATGTTATTAACAAACCAATTTGAAGTTGGCTAAAAGAAATGTAAGCAAATATAACTTCTTTGAAACTCTTAAGGTTGGTTTTTATTTCTTATAGAAGATAGTAAAACATATTAATTGCTTTTGGTTCAGAACATACAATTGAGGCCTACAATTTTTTAGGGAGAGTTAGAGCAGATGATGGGCAAGTTATTAGCAAGCAGATAACTTGAAAATATTGATTAGTTTGTTGGATCAATCACTCATATATTTAGTATTATTTGTGTGTCAAATGGATGAACACTCATTCTGGTTTTACAAATATATTAATTGTGTACTTTTTCTTTTTTCTCAACGTAGCCTTTGTCATTCTTTTGTGGGTAGAGAAGTGGAAAATGAAACACAATAAAGGAAAAGAAGAACAAGGAGAGACTATCCTACACATCAATCAATTAAAGGCTGCATTTGTCATTTGATCCAACAGGTTCTGTTAAATTTTCAAATAAATATTAGTAATACAATAATGATAAAATACACGAATCGCGCGGGCTCACGCTTAGTTGAATTACATACAAGAGTAATTAAATATCATCTCAAAGGCATTTTCTATGCAGGTTTTGAACTTTTCAGGATAAATAAAAAAAAATTTCTGCTCCCACAGCAATCCTAAGTTGTCCTCTGTACCAGCTCATCATTGTTATTGTCCGATTCTGCAATTTCACATAAAAAGGAAGTAATTAATTAGTTAATTAGATATTTGATTTTGGTAATACAATAATTAATTAATACTAGATATATACAAAAGATACCTGAGATACTCCAACTACTATAAAATACAGGCCTTTAACAGAATGATTAGCGAAAGCCATTTGTTCAACTGGCCCAGTTATATTTGAAATTGTAATGCTTGAGTTCTTCAATGTGTTATGAATGTACTTGGTTGTTACCTGCCATAGAAACGAGGTGTGAAGACGAATTATCATACCATACTATATCATTAACATATTTGTTTATAATAATGCTCATGTCAAACGAATTATCTATAATATAATCATATTACCGTCTTTATCTTTTTATAAATTTCTAAGTTGTAATATTACGACGTTATATTTCGAGTATTTTTATTCTTCATAGTATTTTTATTACTTTAATGACATTACATCCTTGATATATCTATTGTAAGGATTAAATATACTTTGTGAGGTTGGAATTTAATGAAGTTAAAACCTACTAAAAAGCTCTTCACAATGTAATGTTCTTTGAATTTTTTTGACAATTTGAAACTTCTGTTATTAAATCCAAAATAAATAAATAAATTGGAAAAGAATTAAACTGATATTGGAGGGGCCAACCCAGATTCGGGTGGATTTCCACCGCGTGAGAGGCAAATATCAAGACCAGGGTCCTTGGCTGCTAAGGCTAAGTTTTCAAAACCCAACCGTTTAGCATTTCCAAGGTCCGATTGATTAGCCCTCACACAGGCCGAACCCGGAATAGCCCCAGTAATGAATATTCATGAACAATAATGTATGTCTAAGCTATAATTTATAGGAATAGATCAGACGGTAAGTATTTATTCTACCGATGTGGGATATGACATATGACATATATATCATATTGATGTGAGTTTTATCTAAGTGTTAGACTCTCTATTGTGACTGAATGCTCACACGAATTGCGATAATGCTTTCTACTCTTTGGCACTTCCTTAAATTGTCACATTGACATACCAAATCATCTTTACTCATTTCTTCTAATGCTTCAACATTGTGCATGTTTTTTTCAGGCTTAGGGATCGTCTAGTCAAAATTATCACTCACTACACAACCGAAACATCACTTAGACACGGGTGTAACGATATTCTTAAGGTATTAAACTTCATTTTCACCTGCTTTTAAGTCCAATAAAATTCAAATCTTATCAGTTTCATATTGTTTTAAAATCTCCAGGCTGACTGTACTAGGAGCTTAACATTGAATTTCTGGGGATGTTGCTATTGGCTTATATGGAACAGTTTGACAAGGATGGTGATGGGATGATTGAAAATGATGGGTTCCCCGATCAGGCATATGATACATGGTCCGTTACTGGTTTGAGTGCATATAGTGGTGGGCTATGGGTGGCTACCTTGCAAGCTGCATCGACATTGCCACAAGTAATTGGTGACAAGGGATCTGCAGATTTCTTTTGGGCTAGGTTTCAGAAAGCAAAAGTTGTTTACGATAAATTGTGGAATGGTTCTTACTTCAATTATGACAACAGTGGGAGCAGTAATAGTTCATCTATCCAAGCTGATCAAATGGCTGGACAATGGTTTGTTTCTATCTATTCAGTACTTGAGTACTACATAATCTATATGAGCATGGTTTTCAATTTCAAAATACATTTTCTACCTTTTAAATGAAGCATGAGTTTAATGCATTTATTCATGAGTTGCAATACAACGTAGAAAGATAAGATGCAGGCATGCTTTTAGAGATCATTATGAACAACATTTTATCACAATCATGTTAGTATCATATGGTGATGTAATAAATATGAAGGATTAACTTATTAATGATTATGTTGCAGGTATGCACGGGCATGTGGACTTGATCCTTTAGTTGAGAAAGAGAAAGCTAGAAGTTCACTAGAGAAGGTTTATAATTACAATGTGATGAAGGTGAAAGATGGGAAAAGAGGGGTTGTGAATGGAATGCTTGCTGATGGGAAAGTAGATCCAACAACTATGCAATCAAGAGTTGATATGGTCTGGAGTTACATATGCTGTTGCTGCAGCAATGATTTAAGAAGATATGACAGATATGGCATTTCACATGGCAAGTGGCGTCTTTGAAGCTGCTTGGTCTGTAGAAGGATTCGGGTAAGTTTTTTTTTTTCTGACAATTAAAATATTATCATGTGAAGTTAGTCTAAAACCTGTATGCAAAAACCATATAATGGTGTTTTGGTTGTGTTGATAGGTATTCATCATGAACAACATTTTATCACAATCATGTTAATATCATATGGGATAGTGATGGACAGTACAGATTGCAGTGGGCTCTGACAAAACCGAAGCTTTAAAAGGTGGAAATGAAAGCACAAGTGAATGAAGATGATTTGCTTCCTCAACATACTGGATTCGTAAAAGTAGCTCGGTTCCTGAAGTTGCCGGAAGGGGAAGAATCTTCAGGTTTGCTACAAACAATGTTTGATTATACTTGCAAGAAACTGGGTTATAATTCATTAATTATTTAATTAATTGATACATCTCACTGATTTATTGTGTGTATAGCATTTGAGTGTATTGTGAGAGATCGGATGTCGTTCCGTTCATGCAGCCTGTCTGGATCATCGCTTGGTGTGGTGAGATTATGTTGTAGGTATATGTGGTGCTAGGCTTCTATTGAGATGGAGGTAATCGCTATATTTAGTATTACATGCATGGTGCTTTGCAACATTTGACTTGAATGTTACAGTCTGGTATTATGTGATGAAATAATCGTGCAGGTGTAATTGGTGCTGCAGTTGCATCCAGATTGAGTTAATTGCTAAAGTTAGGATTATTTGTATGGAATACGTGGTGGTTTAACTTAATTGCTGCGGTTTGTTATTCTTAAATGTGACACAATGCAGTCTTTAGCTATAAGTTTGTTTAAATTGTTTGAGGTTGCAACGACAACAAACGATTTTACCACTATTTGTTTGCTTTGCTTGACATCACGCGTTGAGGTTTTACTTGGAGTTTGTGGTCTGTTATTGTTAAAATGCGAGGCAATGATTTTTAACCTATTGCTTTGTTGAGAGTGTTTGGGGTTTAACGAATATTTTTGTTTGTGGACCCTTGATAGATACACAATGTAATCTATTTGCCTTGCTCAGTCATCTTCAATTTTCAAGTTATAGTAACAGGTTTTGTTTCGTAAAGCATATTTCTTCATGCCATGCACACCTACTCCACATGGCATTCTTTCTTTCAGTATCAATTAACCAAATAATTTGAATTTGTGGTCTAATTGTTGGTCATTATTGCATAGCAATGCTTGAAATCTATGGCCAAGTTCTTTCTTTTCTCAGCAAGAATATGTACAGACAATCCAATCATAATCTCTGTTTGTTTGATGTTCATTCAGCGATTTTTTTACATGTGTTCCCCATTGTTGTTGTAGGTAATCTTTAAGTTTCGTCCCTGTCTTATCAAAAAAAAAAAGTTTCGTCCCTGTCGATGATGTGGATTAATGCACCTGTTCTTGCTCATCCAGGTAGTTATTTGACTTTTTTTAGTCTAAAAGTTTTATATTGTGTATTATTAGCTTTTCTATTGATTTCATATGTCCTTCATGTACTCGACCGAGCTGTGGATGAGCATATATTGAAGGGTAATTGCTAAATAAACATGATTGATGGGTATTTTTTTCTCTCAAAAGTCAATTATCCGGAACGGATATTTGTAGCTAAATAAGATGTACAAGTACTGCATTCAGGCAGCCATGTTTTTTAAGCATTTAGCAATAGCTCATTGCTTGGGTTTTTTATTGTGCTGTGCAAATATGTTACAGCTTATATATGTATTAGGGGAAAAACTTTTTAGATGGTTTTTTTTTTTTTTTTTTTGAACTCCAAATATTCAAATAAAATCCTTATCGTTTGATTTCGATCAAATAAATTTGTGGGGTAACCTCTGTTTGATTTCGAGCAAATTCGATACTGTGATTCACTAATTAATACATGGCTTCATGTTTTCCTTTTTTGCGTCAGTGATTTTATTTGGAGATAGTACTTCAGCGGCTTTGATGAGATGATTTGGTGTGTCTTGGTAAAATCGGAATCTCTTCTTGCTTTTTTCTTGATAGCTTTTGGTGTTTTTTCAGCTCTAATTTTTATTTTGTATTTCGTGTACCTGAAATACTTTGTCTAAAGTTATGTGATAGCTTCAGCTGATCGGTGCCTATGCTTTCAAGTGGCGCTGGAATTGAATCAATTTTAATGTCTACTCAATATCTTCGCGCAGAATTTAGGTTTGACTTGCATCCTATTTATTGGATGTTCTTGGTTGTTTAAAGCTTATACCCTATTAGATTTTATAGATTGTTATAACACAGGTATTCAATATTAAGTTTTGTTTTTGTCGAATTTCATCATTGATTTGAACGGGATTTGTTGTTTAAACGAAATTCAGAGCTGTGTTGGGGGTATTTCAAGCTCTTTACGATTAAGGTGAATTCAGATTTTACTTTTTAATCTTCTCAATATTAAGTTTTGCTTTTGGAATTCCTATTTTAGATTGAATCACTCTCTTCATAGATCTTGCATCAGAACTGTTCCTGTGATCAAAGTTTTGTTAGCTTCGTTGGGCCGACGTTGTAATCTGCTTATTGATCCTACATGGTTCCATGCTAGGATCTGTATTTGGTTTCTTGATGAGTGTTGGTGTATTCCTCTAAATTTTCCACTCTGAGGTTAGATGTTATATCTATTTTCATTGAACTTCGAATGAATTGAGGTTCTTCTGTCTCAGCAGCAACATCATTTTGGTACGAAAATGTGTAGTATTAGTGCGAAATGTTTATCCTTTTTTAAAATTTTGCTGGTTGTGAAATCTCGGCTTTATTATATGTGCCCAAAAGTTAGTTATTTTTTGGGACTAAAATGCATGCACGTATGGCTAGAATTTGATCTTTGGACTTGCACATATTTTTCTCTTCGTATTGTTTTAGATTTGTTTTTCTGGTGTTATCGTTTTGATCCGCAACAAGTTATTAAGAACAGTTTGGTTTTCATTCGGGTTTTCTTTTTATTTTAAAACATACGGCATTTAGCATATGAATTACTTGAGCTATCAAATTTTATCTTCTGCTAGAGACAGTTTTAATTGCTTTTTAGTGCACACATTGATACTTCGTTAATCACTTGGCCTATGTGGTCTGCACTTTTTTTTTGAAATGTGGTGATCCCTTCAATCCAAATAATGTTTTGTGTTTCTTATTTTCATTTGTGGTTCTTTGATTATTATTTTTCCTATGTAGAATACATATTTGAGTCAATCAAATGTTTCTTTCTTTTTATTTTTATTTTTAAAGTGTACTTGATATGTATATATGTATCAGTTCGTGAAAATTTAGGAAATTATGTTAAAACTCTTTCATGTATCTGAAATCACTCTGAACTAACTTTTTCCTAAATGCAATCATTTTTCAGCAAATTAGTTACAACCAATCCACAGAAGAATGGTTAAAAACCTGATTTTAATTCACCTTGACTGTAATTTAGACAGAATAGAAAATGAGTATTTTTGAAAAGTCTCAAAACAAGTTCAAGCATGTTTCGAAGTTCAGTTTCTATTGATATACTAGCAAATTGAATAAAACAAAATAAACAAAATTGGAAAGTGGAGTTAAACACGATCTAAACGTAAGCAAAACAAAAATTTTCTTTTATAAAATTACCTATTTAATTAGTTAAACAATTTCATTTATAGAAAAACTGGATCAATTTTATTTTTTTAAGTAAAAGTGGGTAGCACGGCGAAACGGAACGACTTAATCTCAACTAGGTTGGCACCAAGACGAGACCGCAAGCTGAGGGCCGATATTATCAAAAATCAAATAAATATCAAAATATATTTAAAAATAATGTGAAAATACAGGCGCAATTTACGACGCAAACTTTGTCTGTAAACTCATTAAATAAATTATTTAAAAAATATCGATCACAGACATATATGGGTATGTGACAGGGTCGGAGTTTCCAACGAACTTTCAGACACGTAGAATGTGTCGGTGACCATGTGTGTCGGTGAATGACTGTCGCAACGTCTTCCCTACGAGGTCTATACCGACACAGGCGTATCCGTCGGTCTTTTGTCGGTGAACGTAATCACCGACACAAATAGGACATTCACCGACGGAAATGTGCATAGGTGATAGAGCTTTTTCTTGTAGTGACACGGGGTTCGGCCGAATATGCAAGGAGGGAGGCTAGGGTTTTCAGTTTTCGATCATGTTTAATGAATTGACAATTCACTTAAATAGTGCAATTAATTAACTTTCAGTTAATTATTAATTTGACCCTTACTTAATTTAATTTTATCAAATTCAACACCGTAGTATTAAATCGATTCAATTAACATCAATTAGGTTAAACTCATATTACACTTTAACCTGTAAACAATTAATCGCTTAATTAAACTAATCCGATTAATGAATTAGCCGTAATTCCAAATATTAATTAACTTGTCACGTAACAAATAATTAATACGTTCTTCAAACAATCAATTCATCAACTTATCATTTAATCTTGGAATTAATTAATACAATTCATGTATCAATTAATCTTTCTCGATTACCATGTTGCACGATCCTTAGGGTCTGAAATCAATAAGATGTGAATTAAAAATTCACTGATCGACAGATGGTCCTAGTAAACCATGTCAATCACATATTGACTACAGATGAATGTTATCCAATTGCATGTTAGACATAAAACCCTGCTTATCTCTTACCAAAAGCATATCGATTAATCAAGTTGGAGGCATCATGAGGCATCATGTAGTCATCCTCTATTGCTAGATTAATTTCTTGATCATCGAGTATTACTGATTAAACAAACAAGTCACTTGCTTGTTTCAATATGGTCGTACATTTCTCAGCTAATACTCATCAAGTGGCCTATGATATCAACTCACTTAATCAGTGAGTGGTAATTCCATCACTTCAACTATCCGCAGTAATAAGTTTAGAAATTGAACCAGTGTATCCATCTTTGGCATCCTCTGGCGAACTTGTTAGAAATACACCAAATTCAATCTGATTTCTTATTGACTGCTATACTGAAATCAGGTCAGCAGATAAAAGAGATATACATTGTTGGAAAGTTTAATGACTTACCACCATGAGCTTTCTAAAGCGGATCGACCAAGTCTCGTGTAACGAACACGCACCTATATTCATATTCACATACACTAAGCAACATACATAGTGTCATGTGAATCCTAGATATAAAAGCTTATGCCATAATCATTCCCATGACTATGAATGACTTCTGGTATACTTTATGATATATGTTAAGTCCAAAATGTACATAATTTAGCTATATATTTCGTATATATTTTTATAACATTTCATATAGTTTTAGTGCATTTAGCTTAGAAATATCTAGGTTAGGGGAAATTTAACTACTTTGTGATTGTTTTGGTATTCAGAGCTTAATCTAGTGAAAACTTAGCATTTTGATGTTAGTTTAAGCTGAAATGAGCAAAAGAAGTCGTGCAAGTTCATGCAAGGTCGTGCGGAGAAGTTACGTGCAAGCTAAAGTTGGAAAAACGAAAAAAAAGTCGAGTTTTCTCTCTCTACAGCTCGCGCGCCAGAGACAACATTTGTCTCCGGCGCGCAAAGGCAAACCAGAGTTGTCTCTGGCGCGCCAGTTTCTGTCTTTGGCGCGCCGAGACACAGATTCACGAAGAATCTGAGTTCTTCGTTCTTATCCATGCAACTCTTTCGAAAGCTCATGTATCTTCACAATGGACATGACTACTTCCTGAGGATTGTAACCCTTCGAATTACACCCTTTGCTGCCTATAAATACACCCTTGATCTCTGAAATTAATGTTGTTGAACTTACTTACAAAAAGAACACAAAAATCCTTACTTACATTTCCCGTAACCTTTACCTGTAAATTCGCCCAACATACATTGTTCCAGCCGAGTATTCAGACCAGAAACTCAGTAAGATTTCGTTCTTTTCATAAGGCATTGTAGTTTAGATCGAGAGATCAACTTTGTTCATCCGTTCATCGAAGGAAATCCGAGCAAGAACGCCCCGAGGCTTGACACGCCTTCCGAGTAGAGTAAAAAAGATTGACACCCCTGATTTCTTATACTTGCTTATGTTCTGTCCAACTTAGATTTTCTGTTTTATCTTGTATGAATACGATATTGAGTTTATAAAGAGATTTATGTTCTTCATATGCTTATGTTCTTGAATTAACAAGTTTGCATGCTAAGTAAGATATTTACATCAAATAGTTACTAAGTATATTAACTTGTGTTTATCATTAACTTGTAATCTTGGAAATACGAATAGGTTCGGTTGCTTAGATTATAGTCTAAACTTACATGTGTGATTGTAGTTGGTTATAAGATTAATACGAATAGGTTCGGTTACTTAGATTATAGTCTAAACTTATATGTGTGATTGTAGTTGGTTATAAGATTAATACGAATAGGTTCGGTTAATGTATAATCGATGTTCATATGTGGTTAACTTGTTTGCATGTATCGAGAGTTCGGAATAAGTTATATCGAGATTAGATTGATCATATTAAGATTACTTAGTATTGTGTTTACGTGCTTTAATGAATTGTTATCTTTGCCTTAGAATGAATAGAAATCCAAACATATGCGTTTAGTAACTTGAAGTATTTGTTATACGTGAATGGTACAATAAGTTGTGTTTTAAACAACCAAATCAATAAGGATTATCGTTTTAACTATTTGTAAAAAGAAAACGAACGTGAATAAGAGAAAGTTTAAATGCATTGATCCATATCTGTGGGTTCGATCTTTTATTACTATATGCGAAACTGTGCACTTGCAGAAATAACGCAACAATATACAATCGATGGATACTTCATTTAGTTACTATAGTACAAGATATATAACTAAAATGAATTAATGTCTTTACTCATAAAACACCAATGACATAGTATATAATTATCATCAAATATAATGTCATAAAACAACGCCTAGGGCATACCAACATTTAGCCCCATTTATGAATATTCATGAACATTGCTCCATGTCTAAGCTCTTATTTATAAGACAGTAGAAAGTATGTGTACATTCTACCAAAGTGGGATATACTAATGTGTACATTCTACCAAAGTCATATATACTACTTTTTATCCCGCAACTCATAATGAACATAAGTTGTGATTGTAACTTTAGTATTGACTGTAAGTATCTTGTCTTATAATTGTCTCAACATATATAGTATAACATGATAACCAAAAATTTCAGTTATATTCAATAGTTTCAATTAGGTTTGAGCACGTATCCCTCCAATTCAATCTTAAATCAAATATTAAAAGAAAAATATTCACATTTGTAAATGTTTTTGACCGAATTTGACCAAATTCAGTCAAACCAAGTCGATAGTATAGTATAATTCAGGATCATTTTACTTAAACATTTGATCAGAATGAAATAAATTTAGTACCGTGCCCAGACCTAGTTTTAGTTCTAATTAGCAACTTTAGTTCAGTTCATCTTTTTTCAGTTCAATCAAAAAGAATATGATCTTTTTGAACGTTTTTTTATCCTATGTTTGGAATTGAAAAGTAAAAAGTAGTTCCGGAAAAATGGAACCATTCTGGCATTGAAATTGGTAATTTTATACTAACAAGTGATCAATTAACACTTTCATTTTGTAGTCAAAGCAACCGAAAAAATTTCAATTTCACACCCAAATGGGACTGACAGTAAGCAAAGACTCCAAAATCCGGTGCCAAGTTTACTTGCACCTCGTGTGAAAAGTATGTGCTTTTTAATACGTTGTATACATGATCCAATTTGGTCGACTAAATTGAGGGTTTGAATATATTAATTGACTTTCTTTGAACAGGCCAGCCAAGCATGTAGATGGAGTTAAATTATTTTTGTCTAAGAAATAGGTGTTAATGGAAGGATGGAGTTCATGGTCAAGATTTTGTTAGGGATGTGCTTTTAGAGCAAACTAGTTATGAGAACAGTGACTTAGTTTCTGTTTCAGTTTAAGGTTTTGGATCGTGGTTTGCACATTGTAGGTACTCCTGATATGCACATTAAGAAATAAATTTACCAAATTTGAACCCTCAAATGCTGACTAAAATTAGTGTACTAAAAGCGCTCAGGTGGTAGTCGGGCGACCGAAGAACTTCAATAACTAGTCAGTACAAGTTCGATCTTGAGCACCTAAGTTGACCTAAGCGTTTAGTCCGTCCAAATTGAATTATCATATTTGACCGCCAATGCGTATAGCCTTACTTCACAAGAATCTCTAAAAGTCTATTTCACCCAAAATTAAACCGATAAGTAAAACGAATCAGTGCACTATAAAAGGTGCTTGGTAATAGTCAAAGGACCGGACATTCGATAACTAGTTGGATACAAGTCCGATCTTGAGCGCCTAGGTGGACCTAAGAATTTAGACGATTCAAATTCAATTCTCGATTTAACCGCTTATACGGAAAGTCTTCATTTAAAAGTGTCTACAAGACTTTGATGATGTCACATCCAGATAATCAAACTGAGTAGTCGAATACCCGCGCTTGCGCGAGTTATGAAAATTATTTTTTTTTTACTTTGACTCTATATTAATTTTTAAAAAATAAGTAGCTGTCGGCTTTATTTACTTATCGGGTTAAACATTATATTTTCTTGTCTTTTTTTATTATTGGTGTTGCAGTGTAGTTAGTGAGTACTTGTTGTATTGTTTATAGTATGCTATATTTTTTTTTTAATTAAGTTTATATTACTGAATTGAAAGCATATGTTTAGTGTTTTTGGATTGTGTTTTCAAGTTTGATAATAGATAGTTTTTAAGGATGCTGACATGCTTGATACTCAAAACAAATTAACAGTTGAGACAGAGTAACATGATAATTAACAAACTGCGAAAAGTATATAGTTTTTATAGATTCAATACGGTTCTAATATCAATCTTTTACATTAATCTTGAAAATTTTAAGTATACATGTACATCCTTTGGATGCTCCATATACATGTAAACTAACCATTCAACTACTTGGATCTCTACAAAGTTAGTGTTGAAGCAAATTTTGCTGATATACTTATTTATGTATTAATTTTGCTTAAACTTTGCAATTGGAAAACCATTTATCAAGGGATTAAACCTTTGGTATTAACAGATGCTTCATCCAAGAAAAGGACTAATTTGAATCTTGTTCCTCGAAAAAATTAAAGATATCAATTATGAAATAATATTTTCATAGGAGAATATATATGAAAAACTCCAACCAAAGTATAGGGTAGTAAACTTTCTATTACCTCATAAATAGGAAGAGATAATTAGGCTGTCCAAAAAAAACAAAAACAAAAGGAAGAGATAATTAGAGTTTTGATTGGGGTAAAAAGAAGCAACAACATGAGGAACTAACAAAAATCAAAAAATCAATTTGTTGTTGTGGTAATAATTCAGATTCCAATAACACGAACCTTCTTGATGATTCAGATATCAAGAGATTATACAATATAAGGGAGTATGTGTTTCCTTAGTTATAAAAGAAGAGCTTGTGGTAATAATTCAGATTCCAATAACACGAACCTTCTTGATGATTCAGATATCAAGAGCTTGTGGTTTTATATTATTACCTAAAAGTCTCCTCCAATAACAAATCATTATCCTTGTATATTATTAGGAAGCATAGTCAAGAGTATTATATAACTTCTCTGAGGTATCTGCTTCAATTGGTTAGCAAGCTACCAAATTTTACATACTTTACATTAGACAATTCATATAATAGAAAAATATATCCTATCCAAATAACACGATAACAAATAAATGAAGAAGACAAAGGACACAGAAAAAAGAAATCGGGAGTTAATTAAAGGCTTGTACAAAACCCAAAACTCCGAGGATAAGAATTGAAGTTAGATGAAAATGCAACACAAATACATAACCAACAAAGAATAAGGAGGTGTGAGAAAGAAAAAAACAAGTAAATAAGTAAAAGAGAAGAGAAAACTTTTCTCGGAGTAGATAAGTAACACTGAAATATAATTTTTATTACTTCCTCAAAAGAATCTGAAACATTATTGAGTGATGAAAGCTAGATTTAATCAAGCTTAAACTGTAAAATGGAATCGTATTAAATCAAACAATTAATAATTAACAAATTGAATTACATACAAGAGTAATTAAATATCATCTCAAAGGCATTTTCTATGCAAGTTTTGAACTTTTCAGGATCAATAAAATCTTTTTCTGCTCCCACAGCAATCCTAAGTTGTCCTCTGTAGCTCATCATTGTTATTGTCAGACTCTGCAATTTCACATAAAAAATGAAGTTATTAATTAGTTAATTAAATATTTGATTTTAGTAATATAATAATTAGTGAGAATTAATACTAATTATATAAGAAAAGATACCTGAGGTACTCCAACTACCATAAAATATAGGCCTTTAACAGGATGATTAGCCAAAGCCATTTGTTCAACTGGCCCAATCACATTTGAAATTGTCATGCTTGAGTTCTTCAATGTATTATGGATATACTTGGCTGTTACCTGCCATAGAAACGAGGTGTCAAAACGGATTATCATACCGTTCCATATAATTTATATGTCACAAACAATAATAATGCTCATATCAAACGAATTATCTATACGTACATATTATATTATTGTGTTAGAAATTTATAACTGTAATACATATCAGATTCTTTATTTTTTCTAAATTTCTAAGGGAACTTGTTTACGACGTTATATTATATCTATCCTGTAACTGTTTATGACATTACATTTGTTCTTCATACTATCTATTCTTAACTATGTACTTTAATGACATTACACCTCGTTATATCTATTTATTATTTTGTGAGGATTAACGTTATATCTTCCTTGCATTTGTTGTATATTTTCCGAGGTTAATCCGAAATTACAACTAAGAAAGATTTTAGTGGATTTTAGTGATGCTAGACCGACTCAAACGCTTCACAATGTTGAATCAAGCTCACAACGATGTCAAATCTAACAGTTTGTTCTTCGAATTTTTTAGACAGTTTGTAAGGTATAGATCAGACTGTATGTGTACAATCTACCAATGTGGTATATACTACTTTTTATGCTGCAATTCATAATGAACATAAGTTGCAATGTGGGATCCGCATGTTCAATAAATTCTTCATATTTGCCTCATCATAAATTTATCATATTTCGACGTATCAAAACCAATCATATTTGGATCGATTTAGATGGATTTAGACACGTTAAACGTTTGATCGGACTGCTTTAAGTACCTCAATGTTGTATATTTTACACTCAAAAACTACTTATTTCTATGTTTCTATAATTTTAGAAAACACGATTCTTCTCAAAAGCCCCCAACTAGTCCCTATCTATTCCCCAATAATCTCTGAATGTCCCCTACCGCCCGACTAGTCTAACATCTTTTAGCACATTATTTATCATCACAATAACACATCCAAAAATTTCACCACAACACGCACAGACATCGAAACACTCTCTATTTATGAATCCGGAATCCGTCACCGACTACTTATATTTAACATAAGATAAATGAATGTACCTCAGGGCCTCTAAGTTTCCTGAGAGAATCAAGAAGACTGCCAGTGAAATTAACAGCAAGAGAGGTTCTTTTCCTCTTGATAATTTGCTGAGCTTTGTCAATGAAATTAAGAGGATTAGAGAGAGAGTCATCATCCAATTCGGGCATCGAAACATGAAGAAATGCAAACTGATTCCCCCATTTTGATTCTGCAACTTTTGGCTTCACCATTTCTGCAACTGATTTATATCCATTGATTGTTCTTGTGTTGAGTAAAACTAATGCTGTTGAGTTTTCACTTCTGGATTTTTCTCCTCCTTCTGATTCCATGTATTTTCTTATTCCATAGAACATTATTCCTGTAATTACATCATTTATTGTCTGAAATAAAATAAAAAAAAATATATTAGATAGCAATTAAAAGGATGCTTATTAGACATTATATAGCTTTAGCCATCTTATGCAAAACAATATCTGTGTTATAGTTTAGGTTGTGGTTGTCCATGGCAATATTAGTGTCGGTTTGCTTTCATTTTTCCGAGCTACTTTTTGCTTTTAGATTTCAACAGGGGCTAAAAAGTTTTGGTAGTGATTGAAAATAACCGCTTTTCATAGAAACTTTAACTAATATCGAATAACTATTAGCAAACATTAAGCAGCTAATATCAACATCAAGTAGTAAAATGTTAACCACACAAGCCCTTAGTTGATTTTCTGCTAAAAGCATCTGTTTTCAATTGTTATGTAACGTTTTTTATTCTATGTTTGTAATTGAAAAGTAAAAAGTAATTCTGAAAAATGCTAACCATTTTGACATTGAAATTGACAATTTTCTCCTAAAGTTATTTGAAAATATTGAATTTATCCATGTCGTACAAAATAACAAATTTTGCCACATTATAGAAACTTTAGCTTAATTTTTTTCGCACACCAAAACCATATCTTACTTTATTTTATTAGTGTTGACCTTAAAAGACAAAATTCCTTCGAAAATGACAAAATTGAGCTAACATTTTTAAAATTGAGCTCAACCTTGTAATCTGATTTGTTTTTTTTTTTTTTCAACAACTTTTGAAACAAAAATGAGCCTTTCATTTTTATTAGAATTTGATCAATCACCGTTAAATTTAGAAATATCAGTATCCGAAATTCTAATCAACTTGTTGTATCTAACTATGATTCACTAAATTCATTTGACAGAATCAAAATTATCTTAACTTTGAAACAAATTGACCATTTCATTTTATTCTCATAACATCCATTGACTTGCCATTAGATCCAGGCTTATTAGAATCCAAGATTATAATCAACGCGGATCTAACAGTGACTCGCTAATTCATTTAGAGAGTCGGTACCGAAAAGTCAAACACGACCGGATTAACTTAACCCTTACCACTCCAAGCTTTGCCTTGATTTGCTTAACCCTATCAAGAGAAAATGTAATAGTAGTCAACCCAATCTCCTTAAACTCCACACCGTCCAACCCACTTCTAATAGGAGACTCATCATCCTCCACAACACAACTCTTCAAAAGCCCCCATCCAAAATCATAGAAAGAATTAATCAATGACCTCAACCCAAAACTCTTGTTAGGACCCAACAACCTATTCATCTTCTTCTTCAAAGTCAACCCACTTTCAACCTTTGACTCCTTGCTTGGAAACCTAAGTGTAGAAGTATCAAAATAGATTAGCGGGTCATAAACATGGTACATTCGTTTACATATCCTTTATGATAATATATGTTAAAGAAAACAACAATATTGTCTAATAAATTATCGTTATGGGGTTAGAAATGGTCAGTACTACCTAAGTGAGGGAAAAGTCAACGGGAGTGAGGGATTGTCAACTCTTTGAAGACATGAAAGTAGAGCTCCCATTAACGAAAACCCATCTCCCAATGCATGATGGAGCTTGAAAATTAGGTTGCCTGCTGCATTGGTTGTTGGGTATTTTATTATGTGGATTTCCCACAAGGGTTGACTTTGGGGAAATGGGTTTAGGGATATTTTTGAGATGTAATTGTTTAGATGTTTGTCATATGATTTTGGGGTTAGTCCTTGGGGGAATTTTGGGGTGTTTATGTGGTTTTTTAGGTTGACTTCTACATTTTTCCATTTTTTTACTCCTTTTTTGTCTTCAACCTGTTCAAAAATAATTGATTAAAATCAGAAATTTATTATAAATTTATTGGAAAAAATGTAATTTTAGACTCGGCATATAAAACAGTTCAATTTTGATACTATACTAGAAATTTTAGCTCAACTTTTTCGAGGAATTTTAACCCTGATTTTCATAAGGATCGAATAATATTAGAAAAGAAAAGAGTAAAATTGAGCTAAATTTTCTAGCATGTGGATAAAATTAAAATAAAATGTATTTTTTTACTGCATTTATGACATTTAGAAAAAAGGGGAAATATTCAATTTGGTTTAAAATTACGGTGGTAAAATTTTGTCACTAGAACTATTTTAGGTAAAAAATTAGACACTAACCCATAAATCTTTCCTATATATACTCTCGGCTAAGTGCAATTATGGTCCTCTAACTGTCAAAATAGAACATAAATGCTACAAACCTTAAACTTTTAATTAATGAGAAAAGCACCGCTATTTCACTTAAATTTCATTCATGATTTTTTTTATTATCCAAAATCAACAAACACATTCAATGTAAATGACAATGTTATCAAAATTAATTCCTACGAATAATTCTTGATGTAGACTAAACATTTTTGTATAGGACTAAGAAATAAAGTTGATGTATACATGTAACATTATTGTACTAGGACAACCTACCATATGAATTTGTGTATCAAAACGAATTGGCGGTGTTATAAGTATACATCTGATGATTTATATATTTCGCATAATTATACAAAAATGTTATTAATTTCCAACATAATAACATAATTTACAAATACAATTGTTTGATACCATATATTTAATCTCTTTTATACTGCTCATTTAATATTCATATCGAATCAGTCATGTCAAACAACATGTCTTTATAATCGTTTTATCGTGTCAAAAATTAACAACCCGAATAGAAAGAAAAAGACATACCATGATTGAAGAGAATCTAGGATTGATAGGCAAAAAAACATGTTGAAGCAAAGAAAAAGTAGGAGAATCATCAATTGGAATTTCAGATTCCAAAACACCAATAACACTAATTGATAATGCTGAACTGTTAAAATATTGTCCTGTTGGACTCACTGGTTCTTCTAAAATTTCCTCATCTTCTTCCTCAAAATTCTTAACAGACTCCATTGATTTTGATCTTGATGTTTCTTGAAAAATTGCACTTCCCAAAAATCACAATCACTTCATTTATTTATACAACATGAGAAAATAATGAGAATATTTTTTATTTATTTATTGCATTTATTGGACCAGCAAGTTGAGTTGTAAACCACAAAATTGCATGTGATTTATTAACTTCCTGTCTAACTTTTTCAGTTTTAATGAGATCATTAATCTGAAAATTAACTGGGTTATGGTTGGAGTAGGTGAAAAATCTAACATTGCCTCACTCAATCATAAATTATTTTGTCTTGTTTCTATCTCTACCTAGAAATTAAATGATGTTTTTTTTTTTATATTGGGTTTAATTTGATTTGCATGATCTGTTTTTTGCATGAACTGTTTTAGTAAGAGAATATGTAGGAATTTATTAGGGGATTTAAAGAGAGGAAACATTTTATGGTTGAGACTTTGGATGTAATTATTTATACTCTCCTATCAGCTGTCAAAAAAAAAAAAGAATGATTGTAGGGCAGATATCTACACATATGGACGGTGTTGTAAGAATTGTGAGGCAATGGTCGGCGACCAAAGATCTTTGAGGACTATTTGAGAATTAGTATAAAATCTATTAGTATAAGTCGAATTTTTTGTGCCTAGACAGGTCAAGACATTTTCATCAGTCCAAATCAGATTGTTAATTTCGATGGCCTAAATGGGAAGTACAGAACTACCCAATCTTGTCGAGACGGGATGGCTGGAACCACTCATCCCTACGCCCTGGATTAGGAATGAATTTGTTGTGTTATATACCTAAAAACTAAATTATCTCTATAAAGTTACCAAAAAAAAAATTCTCTCTTTAGAAACTATTTTGATATCTTTTTCATATTTATGTGTTGTGTGGTCCTTACAGTTTTGATTGTATTAAAAATTAGCCCAATATTAGGAAATATTTTCCAACAATATTTTCCCACAGACCATCAATTAGCTAGGTGTTAAATTAATTCTATGAAAACTGAATGGTACTTGAAAAATGTATAGCATATAATAAAGTCCCACATCGAGAAAGAAAGCAGTCTTTTCAACAACTGCTGCAAAAATCAGAAGTCCTTGAAAATCTCCCTTTGCTTCACCACATCTGGCAGTTGTGTATTTCAATGGAGTTTAACTCTGCTCAATGCTTTCTTTCATTATATAATTTTAACATCTCCACCTCCATCCTATTAAATGGAGGATATATTAGTTAGCTTTGGTATTACGACACTACACTAGGCAATAGTCGGTCAGTCGAACACTTTTTAGAAATAATCGAATTTTTAATTTTGAACGCATATGTGGAGTCCTGACAATAAGACAAACTTCATATTTTGAGGTCACGTCTTATGATCACCATTTATCTAGATTTTTATCACTATTTTTCTTATTGGACTAAAAGAAACTAATAATACACAGCTAAAGAAGAAAACTTTAATAAAATATTTTAATTTTTAATATTGATATGTGATATCAAGAGAACTATTATTGAGACCACGTAAAATCATCTCGTGAATAAACAATCATTTGTCATCACCATGACCATCATATCAATAAAGATCTCGTCTGGGATACATAGCCCAATTCAATGTGGGATACATGTCAAGCACGTGACCAAAGCTTTTGAAATATTTTTCTAACTACCACAATTAACCTACAGTCTTAATCACGCATCGACATGTGCCTAGGACACATATCATTTATCTATATATATGGCGAAGAATAATATCATAATAAATTATGTTTACTATTCATCTTTCCCTCTTACATCAGCACCATCTTTTCCCATTTTCCTCCTCTAAATTGATCGTCACCAATCTCAACTCCATTTAGATCAACGTTTGTTCATCCTTGCAAGTTTGATCCACTTAAGACTATTAACCAGAGTTTCCACCAACATTAATAACATATAAACATTACATTTGCAATTGTAGGATTCGTTGTAATACCATTGAATTAGTGTTAGCTAACAACAACACTGATATTTTTATAAGTTATCCCTAATTAAACTGCAAATAATTCCTTATCCGAAGCTTCCATCATTAAATTTTTCAGCTACCACTTAAACATTAATGCACCAAAAAAATACAGAAACTTAATAATGATGACAAACTTTATAGCAAAAGATTAAATTCTATCTCAAACATCACCTACTCCTAAAAAAATGATTACTTTTAAGACCTTTCCATTCAGATTGGGTATAATTTAACACTTAATATAGTCATTTACTTGTAATTTTAAGATAATCTAACTCCTAATTAAGTAAGTAATAAATTTTAGGTCCACAAAATTTACTGCCATGTACAGTTAGTATTCCTTAAATTTTTCTTTAGTCTAACAAGAAAAACTACTTATTAAAGTTTGACATATTTCGAGAAAGTTAACTGAATAAATATGCTGAAAGTCAAAAGTTGCATTTAAGGGCAAACTTCTAACAAATTAAGTCTCATTTGCGCCTCTCTATGTTCATGCATGTTTATACAATTGGGTAGTTG
Organism: Euphorbia peplus; assembly: GCA_028411795.1. Lineage (NCBI taxonomy): Eukaryota > Viridiplantae > Streptophyta > Magnoliopsida > Malpighiales > Euphorbiaceae > Euphorbia > Euphorbia peplus. The sequence goes on from CP110841.1 coordinate 2,443,465, forward strand.
TATGTCACGTATTAGAAGGTGTTAGACGTGTGGCTTGCAAACTATCAAGGAGTAGTCAGGACTAATTGAACGACAAATTGGAAATATATCATATTTTGAGCGCCTATATAAAATTAAGCAATTCAGTCTATTAAGGCAGATTTTCAATTTTGAGCGACCAGAGGAGATTTAAACGTTGCAATAAGCGGCTGTCAACATTGACAACCAATATTGGTTGTTTGTATGAGTATGACCATAAATTTCAACAAACATTCTCTTTCATTTATCCATGAAGTATTTGTTGGAGTGAAAACTGTTTCTTTTCTTTTTCTTTTACAAAAGTTTAGGTGGGAGGGTTGAGAGTCAAAAGCAGCCTCAAGGCCATAGAGAGAGACTTATATATCACTCCAATAACATCAGGATTCATATCCCGCTGGGGAGTCCACACAAAAACCATTTTTTTTATCACCCTCTGAGTAAAAAAGATTTAATCATCAAAATTTGTGGTGCTATCATGTCATTTTATGATTAAGGTCCACATACTTGGATCACGCTAGAATTTCTTAGAGTAGAATAACAATTGTGTGGTAATAAGATTAGACTGAGAATGGAATCTAAAATTGAGAAATTAGTTCTGGTCCATTACAGTTTACCAAGAAAAACATTACAATTGTAAGGAATTTTTCTTTAGACCAATTATTTCATAATGAAGGAGTAGGTAGTCAGGGGCGGATCCAGAGGGAAGGAGGGAGGTTCAGGGGGCACGCTACGGTACTTATTAAGATATTACATCCATTTCAAATCTCTAACATTCATATTCACCTTTTAAAACAGATCGTGGATTCAAATCCCATGATCGTAGGAAGTTATATGCTAAAAAAGAAGTGATAGGTCCATTTGGCAAGGCTCATTGAGCTATGTGGGCTTGAGTGGCACCGGCTCGTTATCCTTCCACTATCGAGAGCGGGAGGTAATCATTGCTCTGTGGATCCAGCCTCACGCACTTTCCTTCACTCTAGGAGTCGAGCCACCTAAGCCTTCGCTAAGATGACACGGCTCAACTCCCAACTTGGAATAAGCGGGCCAGAGAGCCACATCAAGCTCAGCCGTCTGAGCCGTAGCCATGTTCCACCACCATAATGCCTCCACATGGATTACATGGAGTAAATTACACTAGCGGTATCCAAACTACAGGCTGTTTCTCAAACTGGTACCTGAAAAGAATTTTTTTCCAATAGAAATTTCAAACTATTGGTGACCCCCTAAACTAGTACCTAACTTAGACGTGGGCATAGGTCGCCTGACCCGCCCAGGTCCACACCCATTTAGCAGGGCTTGGACACATAGAAATTATGTTAGGCCCGACCCAACCAAGCCCGTGAAAGCCCGTTTATAATTGGGACAAGTTTGAATTTAGGGTAATTTACCACGAGTCGGTCCGGCCGGGCCCGTTTATATTATATTATTTTTAAAATATTAAAATATTGCATATAATTATTTATGAAAAATATTATATATAATAATTTATGAAAATATGCACTCTAAATTTGTCAAAGTGATTGTATTTAATGTTGATTTTATACACTTTAAATAAATTTATTGGTGGAGAATTTTATATTTGCACATTTACATTTAATAGAGATGCGGGTTTAAGCGGGCGGGCTTGGGATTTCAATTTTAAGCTCGGGCCCGACCCAAGCTCGGCCCGCCTAAATTTACTACGGGCTTGGGTTTAGTAAATTTTAGCAAAAGCCTGTAAGGTCCGGCCCAGGCCCCTCCAAGCCCGGCCCGTACGCACATCTATACCTAACTACCGACTATACCTGGTCATCACCAAGTCAACGCTCGGTCATCGCAAAGTTGACTAATTTTTGTTGACTTAATTGACTTCCTTATGTTAAAAGACCAAACTACCCTTTTTTCATTCATCTTCCTCTCCATCTTCTTCTTCATCTCTCTTCCACCATTATCACTCTCTTCTTCTCATTTTTTTTGGCCTCTCTTCCATCATTCATCCCACTTCATCTTTTTTTTTCTTTTTTTTCTTCTTCCTCCTCCTTATTCTTCTTTCTTCTTTATCTTCCTTCTTCTTTCTCCTCTTTCTTCCTTTATTTTTTTTAAAGACTTAAACTCCAAATTTCGGCCGATGCATCCTCGACAGAATCTGGAATTCCAGATTCCGAAGATGACTGGTCGAAACCTGGAAATTTCATATTCCGAGAAGGGTTGGACCTGGGCGGATATGGAAATTCCAGATTTCGGTCGGTCCAGCTTGGCCGGATCTGGAATTTCCAGATTCCGAACGGTTGCCAGCCGGAGTCTGTAAATTCCAGATTCTGGCCAAGCTGGATCGGACGGAATCTGGAAATTCCTGATCCGGCCGGAGTCCATTTTTTTTTTTAGAAATTAAAGAAAAGGAGGAAGAAGAAGAAGAAGAAAAATGTTATGATGGTGGAGAGAGAGGAAAAAAATAGGAGAGAGAAGTGATAATGGTGGAAGAGAAAGGTGAAGATGAGATAAAGAAGATGAATGAAAAAAAAGTATTTAGTCTTTTCACATTGAAGAGTCAAATAAGTCAACCAAAATTGGTCAACTTTGCGTTGATCGGGATATTAGGTACTAGTTTGGAGTCAAATAAGTCAACCCAAATTGGTCAACTTTGCGTTGATCGGAATATTAGGTACTAGTTTGGGATTCCGGTTGGAAAAAATTTCTTTCTAGGTACCAGTTTAGGGATCAAACTATAGTACCGCTGGTGTAATTTACTCGAATTACAAGATCGGGTTACTGAGCTCGGCGGCAAAAGTGCGTGGCAATGTAAATTACAAAGTATCCTTTTTTTTTTGGGAAAAAAAAGTTTAGCTAAGGGTAGGCCTACCCACTCGCAAGGCCAGGGCAAACCACAGACCTCGATGAGGGTTTACAGTGGAGTTTACAGATTGCCTATCAATAAGAGCTAAATTTTGACGAAGCGGGGACTCGAACCTCAAACCTTTCAAGTAGAAGATGGAGTGCCTTACCACTTGGACCAACTCTTATTGGTAAATTATAAAGTATCTAAATCAAGTTTATTAAGGCAATGTGGGATATGTTATGAGTTGTAACATGAGATTAAGCGCAGCGTTTTGGAACAAACTGCTTTAAAGAGAAAAGTTCTACTTACATTGGGATTGAAAGATGAATGTAGTTTGATGATCAGATCAGTGGTGGACAAAAAAACTTAAAACAAAGATTAATTTTGAAGATAGATTTTGTTGAGGGCAAAAACGAAATGGAGGAAGAGAGACAACAAACAACTATTCTATTCAGAGGCTGACCATATATCGATTTGTAAAGAGAATGTTATGAACATCATACTCGTAATGACCTAAAGATATAGATCTTGCAAAATTTGCTAACCAGTCATCAGTTGATTTGCCTTCCCGATACGTATGTATAAATTGAACTTCCCAACTACAATTCTAAATATCACGGAACTTCAAAATAATCCAAGCCAGAGGGTTATAGAGCTCAACATCACGCTACATGAAGTTGACCACTATCTCCGAATCAAGCTTAACAAGGATATGCTGACAACATTTCTCCCAAGCGAGCTTTAAACCAAAAAACAAGATTGAGATTTCAGCAAGAACCGCTCTGCAAATACCAATGTTAGTTGTTATTAATAAACCCAACACCCATTATGATCCCGAATAAGACCACCTGCCGACGACAACCCAGGGTTGCACTTGCTAGAATCATAATCCAACCTATACTTCAGGAGAAAGTCACTTAATCAACTTCATCATATAGTTAGGGACTTGATTAGAATTGAAAAAAAGATTTAGCATTCACAACTTCAAGATAATAATGTACTCATTTACACAAATTACTAATTGAGGAAATATTTGATTTTACTTTCTTCATAACATAGTTGAGTTCTCTACTTTATCTAGGCTCATTCTACAATTAAGCTCTTGAACATTAGGTTCTAAAGCATTAAACTCCTAATGTTTTTTTTTTCTTTAAAAAAGAATAAACGGTAAACTTCTCCCGTCATTAGTTTTCACAAATGTTGAGTCTCAATATAAAATCTTTGTTAATTGAACTGTTACTAAAACTCTCGATACATGTGATGATAAAAAAATTATGGAAATTTTGAAGACCGACAAATATGCTTAGCAATTACAAAGTTAATCCAAACAGAAACAACAACATAAATGCAATCACTGGCATTGGAACGTGTTAATTTGCCAGCTTTGGATTATTTTCGAGAATATAACGACAATCTTCAATAAAGCACCCAAAATCCGACAAGCTTTGCATCGGTTTCGAATTCAACCTTTGTCGACTTTCTTGCTGCTATCCAAAGCATACAATGGTTCTAAGAGCTTTTGGTCATGAATGCAATTATTTTTGCTGCTATACTGCAAAATTGAAAAGATATAACATTACACTAGAACACGAAAGAAAGCGGCATATAGTCAAGGTTTCACTAGCTAGAGAGTAAGAAACATCTACATAAACAACAAGTTGTTGTTGACAAAAACGCAAGGAAAATAATCTGTCCCGGACTGCATTGCACTGACCACTTCTTCCGCATTCATTTTGAAAGTTATTCGTTTGTCAAGGGATTAATGTGACCAAATACAATCCAGTCACTTGTATATTGAAATATTAAATCGAGAGGAACGTTGCATTCACAAATATCAAAATGATCAAGACCTTGAGGTTTTTTTACATACTTCAAAATGTAGAAAAAAAAAATCTGAAATACAAATAAAAAAATTGAACAAATTTGTTCCATATTCGAAAAAGTGATGGTCCATTTGGCAAGGCTCATTGGGCCATATGGGCCTGAGCAGCACCGGCCCGTTATCCTTCCACTGCCGAGAGAGGGAGGTGGTCGTTGCTCTGTGGAACCAGCCTCACGCAGTACCCTCCACTCTAGGAGCCGAGCCACCTAAGCCTTCGCAAAGATGACACGGCTCAACTCCCAGCTTGGAGTGGGCGGGCCAGAGGTTAGCCATATCAAGCCCAGCCTTCTGAGCCGCAGCCATGTTCCATCACAGTAACGCCTCTACTCAGATTACAAGCTCGCGTTACCAAGCTCGGCGACATATGAATGTTTCAATCAAAGATATATTTTGTGAATTTTAAGTTTGTATTGCCGATGTGGGATAGTTTAATGTTGTGAAACGCAGCGTTTTGGAGGAAGTTGCTTCTTATTGGTAATATGTGATTCTGTCCAAAAACAAGTCTTGTAATCATTGATACAAACAGATGATAAGAAATAAATGAAATTCATAAATATCAGATTAACTTCTGCGGGATGGTGCTAGCAATGGTAATTTCGAGTTGTGGTCCAGAGGTGGACTTATTTGGGATCATACTCGGTGTTGGTTAACGGCTTCACAGAGCTAACCGGCGGTTCTATTTGCAACTTATTTGGATTGTTGTGGCCTTGTTGAGCTTGATTTTGAGATAGGGTTAACTTCATGAAGCGGGAAGTTGAGCTTTATCACCCTCTTGAATTATTTTGAAGTGTAATGATATTCGGGACTGTAAAATTCATTTTATGCATAGTATTGGAAGGCAATCAAGTCGCTGACTGGTTGGTGAATATTGCAGTATTTGTATTTGGTGTGCCTCCTTCAAGCCTCTAAGACATCTCGTCGCAGATGAATGTGAACAGGCTTTGAATAGAATGATTGTTAGCCAAGATTCCATTAGTTTATTAAATTCCTATGCATTTGTTAATCTCTTTTATATCATTTTGTTGTTTACGGCTTTATATTATACCCTCCTTTCTCCCTTCCAAAAAATAATTAACTTGTGTGTTTGATCCAAACACTAAATCATGTTCACAAGTAACTTGTTAAGAAAATTATTATATGTAAGTTATTCACAAGCAACTCATTATATGTTCACCAGCGGTTGTGAGTATTATTCATGAACTTTAGCTACTCGTCAAATTTGTGTATGTATTTGGTTCGCAAATAGTTCATATAGCAAAGCTCACGAACAAAAACAAGTTGCTCAAGAACATTTAGTTTATTGTGCTCGTGAATGCTTATTTTTGAAACTTACAATCGAAACTAAAGTTTGTTCATTTATGATTGAGGTGAAGGCTATGATTACCTTGTTTTTTTGTTACTTTGTCTCCTCCACTATTGGATTAACTTCTATCTCCAATCTCCAATGGTGAAAATGAACAAATTAGTGGATACTTTGTAACTATAGAAAAATTCTATAATTGAATATATTGAATATTTTCATCTTTCCAGTCGAGTTTCATCATATTCAAACTTGAGTTATTCATAAACTGAACCTCAACTTAAGACATAAAAGTGAAGGGCCTCAACTAGTATTTTTTTTGCCAAATTAATCAAACTCAAACAAATTCCATTGATATCATTTGTTTAATATGTAATGTAATATAACAATAACAAATTTGAAAAATAAAATCCCAACTAAATCCTAAAAAAAGTTACCCAATATCACAATCACTCCAAAACTAACACCTAAAACCACCCTCCCAAAACAAGCAAAACCCTCAGACCCAGAACTGGCCGGTGGCGGTGGAGAATTCGAATCCATTGGAGTATCTGCCGGAGGCTCGGCAGCTGGTGACACAGAAGGAGAAATAGCCGACGGAGACGGTGGTGGAGGAGGAAGATTAGGGGAAGAAGGTTTAGGTCTTATAGCCATAACAATGATGTGCAGTTTCTGGCCATTTTTGCAATGGTCAGAAACCCCAGAGATGAAGAAGAACGGGCCGGAATGGTCAAACTTGAAGGTTGACTCGCCGTCGGTTAAGGATTGTTTAGGGTTTTGAGTGTTGCATGATTGGAAATCTCCTTTGTTCACTACTAAAACTGAGTCTGATCCTTTGTTATACTTGAAAACTGCATATGATTAAAGTTAATCAATGGTTAATGAGAACAACCGTTTAATAATATTAATAACAGATAATCATTAGTTAAGGCAATTACTAGGAATTAATAAAGGCTAGCAATTTCTGACCTAAACAAAATAACTTGCAAAGAGAACTTATTTAAGACCATCATCATTTTTAGCATGTATATATGATATCATATAACATAATTATAAACTATCAAATGTATCATAGTTTTCAACTTATGTATTACTAAACTTTAGCTTACAGTTTTATGTTAATTAATAAAATTACTAAAGTTTTATTTCGTTGTTGATATATATGACTGGATTTGATTTATAAAAAGCTAACTGAAAAAGCTTACATGGCAAGTTAATCTATATGTATTAGTTGAATGACGGTATTAAAAAGAAACAAAGAGTTACTGTTAAATGATCATTCAAATCTGAATTAAGGTACTAAATCAACCTAATTGAAAATCTCGCAGAATAAATTTTCAATGTAGTTCTGATTAAAATACATGTTAACTTCGTTTTCCAAAAGAGACCTACCTGATTCAAATCTTAAATTAATTAGTGTGGCCTCTAGGCGAAAAATACTAGTGAAATGATCAGATAACAAACCTAATTTTTTGTTATTTTAATGACTGTGTCAATATTTTAACGTTGGACTGTATTAATATTTAATAAGTTAACTATTCTTTTTACCACATATCAAACAAACATGTGATATATAGAAATATCGACTGTTTGAAATGAATATTACATATTTTATGTAACATTCTCCACCTCAAAACAGTAACAGTTGAAGGGCGCTACACGAAAGACCCGTTGCATTTCTCGCTATCAGAATCCATCGAGTCGCCACTGTCTAAAAAGAAGGTCTGCAGATACAACTATTTTATTGCATCTCAGACCCGTTTTCTGATTCTGTCACGGACTATCTATCTATCATATTAATTATATCAAATATATATGTAGCAAGAAGAAAATTAGAAACATACCAAGAGTATCATTGACTTGAAATCTGTTTCTATGAGCCCAAACAGTATAATTCTCAGAAGGGTTCAAAACCCACCCATCTTTTCCTCCAACATTAAACTGATAACAGTCTGATGTCCCCAAAAATAACACCATAATAATCAAAATCAAAGAATTAACAAATCTCCCAAACCCCATCATTATTTTCTTCAAGAAATTAACCCACAAAATTAATCTATCTAAAAAGATATTTGTCAAATTTTGACAAGTATAATATCAATCAAGCTTAATATGGGAATGAAAATGGAGGAGATATTTATAGAGAGATGGGGTGAAAGTTACCGTTGTAGAACAAGTAAGAAAATCACCTCAGTAATAATTAATAATTAATAAATTAATACGTTACAGAAAAATAAAAAGAAAGAGAAGGATTCTTGAAGATTTTCTTTTTCTTACATGTTAAGAGAAATTATTACACGTTGTGACATGCATGGGAATTAACGGTCATGATGAAAGGGATTCTTTCTCTTTTTAATTAACTTTTTATGGGTTTCTTCAAGATCTTGATTTTATGTATCTCATATACAAGGGAGTTAAAATATGTTTAAAAAAATCCAGTTCAAAGGAAAAAAATTGATAACATATAGTCAGATGTCAAAATTACTGATAGTTAAGATCTTAACAACATTGTGAATTAAAGTTTAAGTGTGTATAACTTATGCACGTTAATTAACAAATAGAGTTGTTGAAATTTGAATGAATCACTTAATCATAAAAGGTCCGATACCATGTTAATGAATTGGTTAAATAACCAACTTAAATTGATAATAAAAATGTAATGATATCTTATTAACTGAAATGTAGGATTGAAAAATAAACTCATATGCTTTTCTATAGACTGTCAAAGTGTGTGGACTACGCTAATTAATTAAGTTTAGTGACAGCCTGCAAAATCATAGAATTAGTCCAAATTGTTTTCAACGTGCTCAACACTTTGTGAAGGCAATCTTGACATTTTGGAGGCCCATGCTAATTAAAAGTACCAAATACGGGATAAAAATATACGAGTAAAAATGTAATTATAATTTAGTAATTATTCCGGTTTCGGATTATTTCTGCAATATTATTCTTTTTCTTCAAAAACAAAACAAATAAAATTCGGACATCATTTACACCACACTATTTTTCATTAAAATTCTATACATACACTAAGAACTATACTTGTTTCAAAAGAAAAAAGAAAAGAAAAGATCATACTCAAAAAATTAAGTTAAGGTTTTAGGTTTTTTTTTTTAAAATTCAATAAAATTTATTTCAGTTCAGTATAATTTAATAAATTTAGTAAGATTCATTAGATATTCAGTCAACAATCAAGTTTAGTTAAATCAATTAAAACAAAAACTAAGTGAATGAAGTGCTTACGACTAAGTTAAGTAAGTACAATTTTTTTATTACAATAATAATTTTAGAGATAAACATGATTGTTGTGGTTTTCCTACTCTCTTAAAGTTCTTGACATGGAAAACTGGGTTTCCATCGGTATATTTATCCAAGACAGGGTGCTTAAAATGTATAGGAAAGTGCTCAGCCAGAATTTCTTTGCATAACAAAGACTTAATGCTAAATGTAAACAGTAGTCTTCGAACCACGCCAACTTCTTTTATCAGGCCCGACACTACATCCTTAATTTATTCCTTTTGTCCGACATTTATTTTCTCCTCTTTAAGAGTCTTTTTATTCGAACGATGATTGTGAAGAGGCTCCCTCTCTTTCGAGCTATAGAGGAGTTGCGCCTCTGATGCCATTTATTTCTTTCAGTGATGCTCTGAGCACTAATTTCCTTGTTATGGTCTTTTGCAGTATTTTTCTCCACTTTTTTTATGCACTAAGGGTTCTACCCAAGCTTCTAATATTTTCCATGCTTTTGGACTTTCTCCCCCTTCCCCTCTGGAGTGCGCCTTTTAAGGTTGTGTGCTCGTGAGAGAGATCTTTGGCAAGGCTCCTTCTTTCCAAATTTGATCTTGGGGCAAGTTTTTCAGTCATGATGACACATATCACATCTTGTGTTATTCTTGTTAGGATCTTTAGAGTGATCCCTGATTTTCTTCTTGCTATTGTGATAAGGACTTTTGTTCCTAGTGGGGGAATGTTGAGTGTTCCTCTCTCTTTCCCTGTATGGGAGTCCTTTATGCCATTTGTCTTATTCATAGTGCCTTATATCACAAACTTTCCTTAGCGCCATGCATGTAGGGATATTTTTTCCTCCTTAATTTGCTCCTTTTGAACAGTATGTTGAGCAATATGTTGGGAAGCTTTGGACAAAGTGGTGATATGAGCCTAGAGTACGAGGCACTTTTGTTCTAAGTTATCTTGCGCAACTACGAGGGAGGTGTTTATCACTTTTCACTTTATCGGAACGATAGATCCAATATAGCTTATGAAGTCTTTTTATGCGGCAAGTTCATTGCGAACGGCTCCGGTGGTAACCTTAGTTCTTGTTATACTGCTCATCTTGCCCGTGCTTAGAATAATCGGTATGAATCAAAACCTCCTTTTTTATATTATCCTTAGGATTCATTGTGAGCTAGTTGGTGGGAAATAGAACTCGCCTCACCTTTTCCAGCTAATATGCGTCAAAAATCTATTGTCGACGGTTAGTACTTCAGGTTAGCAAGATTTCATGCTCACTGCACCAATTTGATAACTAACAAACTAAAGCTATCCACAATTGATAAACCTTGAAATCCCTTTGGTTAGGCTTGAGGCCACTTATCGACGATGCATCGCTGATGCCTAAGTCAGTAATCGCTCTAAAAAGAAAGGGGAATTGAAAGTAATAACTATGTATTCAGATGAATGAATGTGTACCTTAACTCCTTACGACCCTCTTTATATAAGGATACAGTCAGTTACCTATTGAAGGTAGGATACAACTGTATAGGCAAAATTAGAGACTAATTAGGAGCCATCACGCCTGCTCTAATTTGATCTATATGAGGAAAATCACCTGAAAATATGGTACTGGTGTGAACGGAAACGGGCGCTCAGAGCGGCTTTAGCATTCTTTGACTAAAGTCGCCACCCGACCGACTTGAAAAATGTGTGAACCTGCTTATGTACCGATTGCCTTTGAAAATCAAAGATTCTATACACGTTCGTGGATACAACTTATTAATTCTGACATTCTAAGTCCTAAAGGATCTTTAATGCAACCTAATTCATTATTGTCTTGTAATTATGATTATCACACAAAAGTATTAAAATGCGCAAACATTTATACGGTAAACCGTTGGGTGACACGGTAAAAAACCTCAGAAGCTTACCCTCGTAGCGTGCCAGTAGGATCCTTGCAAGCTAGTATTCGTCGAGAACAGAGCCGGGCGGACAGAACCTCAGGTCGGAGAGGCGTCAAGGACGTGCTCCTAACGACAGACTTTGGATGACTTTGTGGTTCCGAGAGAACGATGACTTGGATGCACTTATTCTCAAGGAGGATGAAAGTGTCGAGGTAAGTTTGGCGATACCTGAGACGTGGGGAGATTTGTGTCGGGAGGACTTTAGTGGGAATGTACGACCAGAATATCGAGGATATTCGGGGACGGGATATTTAGAGCGATATTTGTGTCATGATGACTTTGGGGAGCAGGAGTATTTAAGGAGGTTGAACTTCGGAATTGAGCAATTCTTTTATATCAGAGGCGACTTAAAGGCAACTTTAATCAGAGGCAACTTTTCGGGTCTAGAATGCTCAAAACCAAGAGAGAAGGGGGAGAGAAAGATGATTGTTGATGTTGAAATGAGAGAATTCAGACTCCTTATATAGATTTATATGGTGACCGTACGGTCACACTTATGGAGACCGTACGGTCTCCAAAAGTCCCATATGAGATCTAATTTTGGATCTCAGACGGGCCTTCAGAAAGGCACAACCGAAGGTTTTAAGTTATTTGGCTTTTAGAAACACTAATTTTTTTATAGAGACGAGCTCTAATTAGGAAGGCTCCGAGTGGGTCAAGAATGTCAACACAGCTTATACGGTGGAGTGACTCTCTATAATGATGCCACATGTCATTAATCATTTCATTGGACATCTTATAACTTTGTTTGGGACAAAACGTTTTCCTTTATTGAATGAATTGTTGATTAATCTACTTCTATGCTAATTTCTTGAAAGTCTATGAAATCCATCCTAAAAAAGATTTTGAAATAAAATGGGTTTTTCGTGGATATGCTAAAAACAGTTTCCACTACGATATTGCTCTGTTTTTGTTTTCTTTTTTGTAGACGATATTGCTCTGTTACTCATGGTATTGAAGCTCGGTTTGATATTACCAAATTATCAGTGTATATTATCATAAATAATATTTTGACACGTTAGTTTTTTTTAGAGGATTAGGAAAAAGCTTATCTATTAGCAAAATTTAAATGCAGGAGCCAAGAGGACAGTAAGTTATTGTGTTCAATTAATTTAGTCAAAAAATTCAAAACTGAAGCTTTAATTTTGTGATAAGTTTTCTCAAATGATTAGTCAAAAATCAAAAATAAACTTTTGACTAATCATAAGAATTAAATATTCAGGTAATTAAAGAAAACAATGGTTAAAGGTCTTAGAAGAGCAGTAGCCGCATAAGGGGAAATAGAAAACCCTAATTGTTGATTAAAGTCTTGAACTCCAAATTTATATGAATTTTTTTTTTTTGAAAGACAAATTTATATGAATTTAAAAACACAAATTCATATAGATATGATATTAACATAATCATGTTCATTAAGCTAATTTCACATCTTATGTTTAGGAGAAAAATAAGATTAGAGATGAATTTCCTATTTTTAATAGATATGAAATGATACACATTAAGCGGAGTATTCTATAACTGCATTTATGACAAAAGCAATATAGGAGTTTGGGTTACGATAAAAAGAGTGAAAGAAATTGATGAAATGACAAAAACTAAAAAACTGCTAACATTAACTGTAAATACAATTTAAAAGGTGATGATATACGTAAATTCCACAACAATTTATCTTTTTCTCGTAACCAAAACAACTTTTAAATACCAAGAATTAGTGTTAAAGGCCAAATGTGTACGTAGATATGATGGCATTTTTCATTTTTAGACCTTGTTTTTTATGACTGAAATGAACTGAACTAAATGAAATTGAATTTGCTGAATTGGCTGAATATGACTGAATGAAGAAGAAATTTTGTTGAATTTAATTGAACTGAACTGAATTTTGGTAAAATTATGCCAAAAATAACAGGGTCGTATTGAGACCTAAATTGATAGGCACAAAGATCTTCCATAAGAATATCAATCATTGAGAATGTAAAAATGTTGTTCTAGTGGGGATAGAAAAAGGTACCCCGCTTTACAAGGGTCCTCATCTTTGTGCCGGTTAACTCACCATAAGGTTTCCAATTTTTCTTAGTTAGTGTGTTTAGTGTATACATATGCATTTAATGTGAGGGCTAAATATGTTATTTATCCTAAATAGTATGATAGTAGGAATAAGTTATCAAAAGTCATATTTTCGAAAAAATATCAATTTAAACTTAACGTATAAAATAGTACTAATTTAAACTTAATGTTTAGAAAATCGTATTAATTCAAGCTCAACGTTTAGAAAATAGTATAATTATAAACTTTGGTAGCAAAGTTGGGCATGTCATATATTCAAAGTTGATAAAGATAATTTGTCTGTTTTCGTACTATAAGCATATATTGGAGGTAATATAATTGACGTTGCAAATCAAAATGTCAAATTCCATTAACAAGTTCTAAATTGGTATCATTTTATAAACGTTGCTTTTATAATAGTACCATTTCATACGTTAAACCTAAATTGATACTTTATCATATCCTCAAAAATCACATCGAATCTTATTTGATAACATAAGGTCTAGCTAAGTGTAGGCCTATCCACTCTATAAAACTGAGAAAACCACATATTTCAATGAAAATTTGCAGTGAAATTTAAATTCATATATTTTCTAATGGTAAAAATGAATAAAGTAATTATTAGTTAGAAAAACCTTAATTATTATTTAATTTTTTAAAAAGAAGTTAAAACTAAAACGACGCCGTTAGAACCCAGTCGCGACTCAGCACCGGCGGCGAGGCATATGAACGATCGAAAAATTAATTAGGGAATGAAATTCCGTTGTGGCGGTTGATTCTGCAATCCCCAATGGAAATCAAAGTTCCAAATACCAGAAATCGTCGCTAAATATCACCACATTCATCATCTTCCTCCTCAAATTTAACCATATGTCACTAGCCACTTTCAAAGCCTTAAAAGAAACCCTCAAACCCTGTAACAACAACAACCCATCTTCTTCGCAATCTATTTTCACATCTCAAGAAGCAGAACCCACTAATTTAATTCCCAGGAAACCCCCAAAATCCTCTCTTTTTAAGCACCTTCAACGCCTCGGCGAGTATTGTCCTTCACCGGAACCATCTCAATTACGGATCTTTGAGACCCGGAAGAGAGAAAGTGTCGAGGAGGACTTTCGGGTTGAGAAAAATGGAGGGGAAGGGGAGGAGGATTTGGGGAAAGCTCAATTGGGTAACTTTCAATTTGATCATACCGGACCGTTTGAGCCTCTTCTTCTTTCATTGCCTGGAGAATTGCCTGTTATACAGGTACATTCATTACTTGCATTGCTTCTATCGTTGCAATTTTGTTGTTATGCTGTTTCGAAGAGGGCGATATGAGTAAGGGATCGGGGAAAAATGTCAATGGATAGGACGGAGTTCAGGTAGTGAATATATGTCTGATGACATGACTTGATTTTACTGTTCATTATGACGGTTCGTGATAGCCGACTATGACTCAATTCTGGGACCAAGGCTTTGTTGTTGATGTTGTGCTGCTGTTTCAAAGAATGTATTGAGAGATGTGGTTTTGTTTTGATTGCAGGTACCTGCATCTATCAACTGTAGGTTGCTTCAACATCAAAGAGAGGGAGTGAAATTCTTATACGAGCTTTACAGAAATAATCATGGAGGAGTTCTTGGTGATGACATGTGAGTTTTCACATTTTATACACAAATTGCACTGTCTGAACCTGATTTTCTTTCGGTAAATTCGCTCAAGTTTGTATAAGATTTTACATTAAACTTTGACAGTTCTTTTTTCTTCTAAATTTCATGATTTGATATAAATCATTGCATCAATCAGCAGCGCAGAAGTGACCCTGGGCCAATCTCTTTTCAGTATATGCAGTTTTCCGTTATTGGTAGAGGCATAGTAGTTCTATAGTAGGACGGTTAATTTTTGACACGATAATTCGATTTACTGAGAGAACCCGTTTGATACGTCCCACTTGAGAATTTCTTTTCACAAAAACCTTGAGAAATGTCTTAGTATAAATTTGTTCACTTTTCTCCTAGTAAACTTGTTTGTTGTTTAGGTAACTAAGAGAAGTATGGAAGTGGAAACTTAGAAATAAGAAGTGTAAGGATATATATATCTATAAATCAAGTTATAAGAATGCATGTTTAGTATTTTTTTTATATTTATACATTAAACAGTTGCATCCAGTCGATGTAAAAGAGGTAAAAAAAAGAGATTTTCATTTTGAAAGCTAGTAGAAGGCGATCTAGAAAGTATAAGATATTAAGTGAACATGCAATTAACATTGATTCATTTATCCAGACATATTACATCCCAGACAATGAGGATTTGATTTTAAAATACAAATTTCTTTCTTTTTCTTTTTTCTTGTAAATTTACAAAAAATGTGACCGGAAACATCTGTTACAAGTTTACCTGAGTTTTAGTTTCTGAAACATTTTGGAAATAATGTTTTAAAGTCAAAGTTTCTGTGCAAAATAGATGTGTGTTGACTTCCTAGTTTATATTTTGTTGAAATCTGAAACAGGGGGCTGGGCAAGACCATTCAAGCAATCGCTTTCTTGGCTGCTGTTTTCGAGAAAGATGGTGAATCTGCCAACTCCACAATACTAGACGATAATCAGGCAAGTAGAAAAGGCCCTGTACTGATAATTTGTCCAACTTCTGTAATCCAGAACTGGGAGATTGAATTCTCAAGGTGGGCAAATTTTAACGTATCTATATACCATGGAGCAAACCGTGATTCAGTTTTTGAGAAACTCGGGGCGGGTGGAGTTGAGATATTGATCACCAGTTTCGACACATACAGAATCCGTGGGAACATTTTGGCAGAGTGTAAATGGGAGATTGTAATCGTTGACGAGGCACACCGGCTTAAAAACGAGAAATCCAAACTCTACGGTGCATGTTTAGAGATCAAAACTCGGAAACGTATTGGTATGACTGGAACGATTATGCAGAACAAAATAATGGAACTTTTTAATCTCTTTGACTGGGTCGCACCTGGATCACTGGGAACAAGGGAACATTTCAGAGAGTATTACGATGAACCTCTCAAGCATGGCCAGAGGGCAACTGCACCCGAGAGATTTGTTCGGGTTGCTGATGAGCGTAAAGAGCACTTGGTCACGGTTCTTCGTAAGTATATGTTAAGGAGGACGAAGGAGGAAACTATTGGACACCTTATGTTAGGAAAGGAAGATAATGTGGTATTCTGTGCCATGAGTGAACTACAAAAGCGAGCTTATGCGAGGATGCTGCAAATGCCAGACGTTCAGTGCCTTATAAAAAAGGACCTTCCGTGTAGTTGCGGTAGCCCTCTTAAACAGGTCAAATGCTGCAAAAGCACTGTACCTGATGGAATTATATGGCCTTACCTTCACAGGGACAACCCTGAAGGTTGTGAATCGTGTCCGTTTTGCCTTGTCCTTCCTTGTCTTGTTAAGCTCCAGCAGGTATCCGCATTCTTCTCTGTTCTACTGGTGTCATTATGTTTTGGTTTCCATTTATTCCTTAAGCTTTTTCACTATATTTCAGTAGAAGTTGATACTCAAATGTCAATATATATTATTTGGCAAATTACAGTTTTAAGCCCCCGGTCTTTACATGTTTATGCTTTTGATCCGCACAACTTCAAGTTTGTTCTGTGCACTTTGTAATTGAAACCTATTAAGTCCTTTTTAGGGGTGTAAATCACATTCGTGGCCCCTGAACTATAGCACTACTATCATTATGACCCTTAAACTTCATTTGTTAGCATAAAAACCTGGAGCTTCATATTACTTCCTATTTCATTACAAATCTGTAAAATATTAAGGAAATGATGAGGATAAAATAGGCATTTGGTTTTACTATACTTTTTGGTGATCTAGATGAAAAAAACAGTTGTTGATGTAGCCAAACAAGTTTAGATCATCATTTTGTTAATTTTTTTACTGATTTTTATTGATTTGGACTTTAATTAGAAATAATGTCAAGTTCAAGGATTTTTATGTAAAGTTTAATAGTTCCAAAAATGAAATTTGTTATTTACCACAAATTGGTTCAATAGTTCCAAAAATGAAATTTCTAGGGCTTGGTAAAACAAATTGAAGTTAGGGGTTTAATAGCACAATCAAGTTTAAGGGCTTAATAGAACACATGAAGCTGAGGGGTTGAATAGCACAAACGCATTAAGTTCAAGACTTAGATTACGTTTTTCCTTTATTATTTTGATAAACTATTTACTTCTGTTTAGACTAGGGACAGTGGTTGAGCCAGAGAAGAAGGTCGGAGCGTGCAATTGCAGTGCCCAAACCCCCTTCGTTGGCAGAGGGCTGCTTGAAACCAACCCACCTAGGGTGGATTTCGGTGGGTGCAATGGCAGCAAGTCTAGACCATCTTCAAAGGCGGAAAAACTTCTGACAACCACCCGTCCTAAGGTGGATTTTGGTAACAGGGATGCAATGGGCCTATGCACCCCTCCCTCCGCCACCGAGTCTAGGGAAATCTTTGTGTTTTATTTTTATGAAAATCCTTGTGCTAACCGTGGATATCACTAACAGATAAGTAATCACTTAGAGCTTATCAAGCCTAATCCTAGGGATGAAGTGGAAAAACAAAGAAAAGATGCGGAGTTTGCTTCAGCAGTATTTGGGGATGACATAGATTTGGTTGGAGGGAATGTGCAGTCTGAGAGTTTTATGGAGTTGAGTGAGATTCAACATTGTGGAAAAATGCGTGCTTTGGATAAGTTAATGTCCGCTTGGGCTGCACAGGGTGATAAGCTTCTCCTTTTCAGCTACTCTGTCAGGTATATAAACATAACTTTTCTTTCTCTTCTAATCATCTGTGTTTTGGGTAGAGTTTTTGACGGGTCGGGAAATTGGGTCCCTGTCAAGGATCCATCCCGACGGAGATGAGTCACCAATAAAAATTCTCCATGGGACGCCAATAAGGAGCTTCTTATCCCCAAAGTTTTGGATGGAACGGAGAATTCGTTCTTTGACTACATGGGGATCCCAAAAGTATTGATAAAATTTTATATATAGTTAAATTAAAAAGAACTCTTTCCCTATTCGTATATCGGACGGAGGCTGAGATCCCCTGAAATATTCAAGGACGGAGGAACATTCCCATGCTCGTCCACCTAGTTTACAACCCTAGTTATTGGCTGAATCAGTGCAGCAAAAGATCTGTTTTTATTTTCTGTTTAGCAGTTATGCTTTTACCAAATTTAGGTGGTCTTGATGACAGAAATGAAAAGTAAATTAAGTGGAAGTAAATTTAACCATAGTAGTTATACTTGACCTGTCTAAAGTCACTCAAAAAGAAAAGAAGCTCACAATCTCCTCCTTGACTTCCACTGTAAAAGGCGAATTCAGATAAATTACAGAGATGTTTCTCTTTATTTCCTAAGGAAAATGCATAGAGATCGATTCAGTTTTTCACTGATTAAGGTCTAAGGTCTTGATCTTTTAAATGAATGCACTAAGACCTTGATCATTTACATGTCAAGTATCGACTTTTATTAGAGAATGCCCGTTAGTAATCCAATGAGAACCAGGTCAAAGGGAGTTGAATTTAGTTTTTGTGCAATCTAATTGAAGTTCAGATAAATTGTGTTCGGCTTAAACTGAAATTTTGTTACCGGTATGAAAATATCCTCAAACTTTAGGAAAAATCTGAACTTTTACCCTTTTTCGTGCTGATCTGGATATCTTCTTTATCTTCTTTGGAAAATTGGACTACTTTTTCAGGATGCTGGACATACTAGAAAAGTTCATCATAAGAAAAGGGTACAACTTTTCCAGACTTGACGGTTCCACCCCAACTAACTTGCGCCAGTCTTTGGTTGATGACTTCAACTCAAGCCCGAGCAAACAGGTAAATTACTATATTGTCCTTTTTGTGACAAAAATATACGTAGTTTACCTCCAAAAGTTTTCTCCTGACTCCATATTCTGTTTCAGGTTTTCCTGATATCTACAAGAGCTGGTGGTCTTGGATTGAATCTTGTAAGCGCAAATCGTGTAGTAATATTTGATCCGAGCTGGAATCCAGCTTACGATCTACAGGCACAGGACAGGTCGTTTCGGTTTGGGCAGAAGCGGCATGTCATAGTTTTCCGGCTTCTGGCAGCCGGATCGTTTGAAGAGCTTGTATATTCCCGTCAGGTGTACAAACAACAGCTTTCGAACATTGCTGTTTCGGGGAAGATGGAGAAACGCTATTTTGAGGGTGTCCAGGTAGGAAAGAAGTAACTTGATTCAGTAGAAAGATTTTGATTCTTGTTTTTCACTCTATTTATTGGCTTGTTTTCAGGATTGCAAGCAATTTCAGGGTGAGCTTTTTGGAATCTGCAATCTGTTCCGAGATCTGTCCGATAAGCTTTTCACCAGTGAAATCATTGAGTTACACGAAAAACAGGGAGAAGATGATGAAAAGCGGTGCTCTACTAGAAAGGGAAAACCATCCGAAATTGGGAGTTATTTCCTTCCTGCGAAATATGTTGACGAAATAAATTTAGCTGGATCGGAATCGAGCGGGCCAAGCGATGATGAAAATTTTACTAGTACTACTAATATGCCAGTGCCCGAAGATGTAGGCATTCTATATGCTCACCGGAATGAAGACATTATAAATGCTAAGCCCGACATGAAAAAGAAGAAATCCGAGATCGGAGAGAATGAAGAAAACATCTCTCAAGATGTTAGCATGGCTGCTCCGCCCAAGCGGAGGAGAAAATCGGACAGTGCAGTTGAGAAAGAGAAAGAAGTTGATTTGTCATCCAAGGACCGGAAAAGAATCCAGTATAAACTTGTTGCTCAATTCAAGGGTATGGGTGAGGTTGAATTTAGCAAATGGGTACTATCTGCAACTCCTTCAGAAAGAGAGGAAGTGCTTAAAGAATTCAAGAAGAGAAAAGATAAGGCTCCCAATGGTTGAAGTAGTTCTTGAGTTGTAAATAGTTAAGAATTTTTCATTTCTTTTTCTTTTTCAATTAGCCTCTAGCTTGTAATTACGAGTGTCAATTCACGTAGAATAACAACAATAATAAAGCCATAGTCCCGAAATAAGTGTGCTAAGATTATAGAAACGTAGTTTCTTGAGTGTTTCAGTTTCCAAAATGTAAAACGATCAAGAATCAAAATTTTCCGATAACATAAAAATTCACTGCATCCTCGTTTCGTTTGTGATCTCGAAAAAGGGGAATTTCAAATCTATTTCGGTTACAAACTGTTTAAACAAAAGTGAGTTTCAATTTAGTAACTACTGCTGCACTTTTGATCCAACAACGACAACTAACCTAACACAATATGAGCAAACTTCTCACAAGTTGCTTTGCTTTAACTACAAAGAGAAACATGTTTTGTACTTCAAGTTTCGACTATAGCTACTTCCTTTGCATCTTGAATCTTGATACCGGCCTTGTTGGTTGAGAATCGGATGCCTGCGTGTTCCATGAACCATTAGGATGTAAGTTTATGGGAAAGAAATACATCTTCACGTCTCTAATCTATTCGATTTTTGTTTAGTGGACCCCTGGTTTTCAATTTGACGCGTGAATTCTTGACTAATTATAATTGCATACATTAAAGCCCATGCTTGCCAATTAAGTTAATCGTAAACCTCTCCTTTCATTTGCGTTGGAAGTTGTACTTCCATGTTAACTGAATTTGTGTTTCCTTATCACCACGGATTATAGTGTATGCAATTATAATTGATTAGGCGCTTAATGCGTTAAATTGAAATATAAGAGGCTTCATCAATAAAAAAATCTAAAAGATAAGAGGCCTCGAGATGTTTTTCGCAAGTTTATCAGATAATAACTTTGTGCTATGATATTCTTATAAAAGCAAATACCTGTGATGAAGTTGAGGTCTGTTCCCGGAAGGTTGGAAGATTGTGAGTTCGCTCCACAATAGAACCCGTAAACGCCTGGAAATATCAGATGAAGATCAGTTGAGGATTTGGAATGCAGAACACGAGTGCATGAGTCTAAGATGAACATACCTTGGAACTGTCAAATCCTGATTTTGAGCTCCATCCAGGTTTCTTAGGGCAGAAAGAGAGACATGTTAAGCATTTTGGATCCAAAGATGAGCGGATGCATAAAATAACATTCATGAAGCAATGATACCAGAAATACCTGAGATGAAGTTACAGTTTGGTTTTCTAAATTTGTCCGTAAATTACTAGATTTCTCTACAATAGAGCCTGTCAAAGCCTGCAACACCAAAAAATATGTACTTGGTAAGAAAAACTTGTATCATTCAAAACCGAACCCGAGAACCTAAATAGTTAACATCAATACCAGACCGAGCAGCATCTAAAACCAAAATATTTGGTTCAGTTCTCAATAAAACAACAATATCGAGAATCTGTACCGCATAAATGAATATAAAAGATGTAGTGTAAGACCTGAATTAGAAACTATGCTTTTGAAACCTTGGGTTACAATAGATCCACATGTGAAACAAAGACGGAGCAGCATTAGTAACAGCATTTGAATACCTCATTTCTTTCCATTTTCTCCATCACTTGAGGAAGCAGCATAGCCTTCTCAGTAGGAACAGACTTCTTTACCTGAGTAACACTTCTGCAATTTTGCATATCATCTACAGGCGCAATGAGGGAAAAGGATGAGTTCAATAATGTACCGATGAAATCAGAACCACCAAAAAATGTAAACTTTTGGTACATTTTTGGTGCAGGCCAACGTAATTATGCTTGAAGGCTAACCTTTTGGTACAGGCTGCACTGTCAAACCTGTGCACTGCATTTTCAAATTCATGAATCAATAGTTAACAGATCAATCATTAATATAAGAAAGATAATGTGAACATGCTGTCTCTTACATTTGATTTCTCAGAAATATCTAATTGATGGTGATACTTATTTGATAACAATTCCGCAGTTGCATTCTGAACTTCCTTCTGTCCTTGTGGCTTCATTATCTAATAATTGTTTAAACTTGGGATTTATTAAGCGTCACAAACATAATATAAATGTAACAATTAACCAGAAGCCAAACTTAGAGTCCTTACCCCTGACCGACCCTGTGATAACAAAACATTAAAAACATTTTTTCTTTCAGCTGCATTAGTTTGCTCCTCTTCGTCACTCTCAACTATCTTAGCAAGCTCATCTTCATCTTCATCTTCATCTTCTTCTTCATCTTCTTCTTCATCTTCATCTTCATCTTCATCTTCATCATTCTCACTTTCAACCGTGCTCTTTTTCTCATCACTCTGATCCTCACCTTCAGCTGCAAGTTCTTCTTTTTCAAGTTCATTCAACCTAGACATTATGCGGTCATATTCGTCATCTTCGACAATAACTTTCTTGCCTTGTGTCTCTGAAAAAGAATAACAGTATCTCACAATCACTGAACTCGCAAACTCTACAGTGAGAAAACTTCCAAATTAAAGAATTTTGGAAACACAGTTCTAAAATCTAAACAAATTAGAAGAACCACAATTATTTTTGCAGTGTCCCAATGAAGCAAGCTTACAAATCAATCTTCAATTACGTTGCCCTAATCAATTCATTTCAACTACCAGTAGCCGGACACAGTCAATCCACTTTTTCATTTTCTACTTAAAGATAAAAAATACTTGATAGACACCCCATACCTGCTACACTTCAACTTCACAACTTTTCTGTTACATCATATTTATACCACACACCTTCAAGGCAAAGCAATGAGGTCATGGTGATTGCTTGATCGAATATACAGCAAAGTAACACCCAAACCCCCCTAATATTTAAAGAAATTCTATATCTTGCTGTTTAAATAAACCTTTTCACTTAGCCAAAAAAAGAAACATAGGAAAAGAGAACAACTGAACTAACACATCTACAAATCCATAATAATATTGTTGATGCATTTCAATTATCTAACTGCAATTAAAAGTTCTGAGGACAGCAAAAACAATAGCCATTAACCTGCCTGATTTAGCTTGTTCTTCAATCAAATTGTCCTCCTCATAATCTTCTCTTATCTCCACAAGGCCCTCCTGTTACCAATATTATAGAACAATAAATAAACCACATGAATCTGATACTGATTCAAATCAATATTTCTATAACAAAATACCGAAGTTCTACAAACTTACCGCGGCCTCAGCAGCAGTAGAATCGAAAAACGAAGCCTGAGCTCTAAGATCCTTCATATTAGCCTTAATAGAATCAACTTGAGAATCCAAACCTTTCCCTCTCCTTTTCAAAATCTCCACAGTTTGCTTCGATGTTCTCTCCGCATAATAACCTTCTCCTAAAAGCACCTTCACCAGATATCAATTAGCATTTCGAATCCGCACCAAACACAATCGGACAAACAAAATCAAAATCACCAAACGAAGTTACCATTAACTCATTCGTATGTATCAATCTACCAGGGAAAAACGCAGCTTTTCCAAACGGAACCTGGAATAATCAAACCGTTAGCACAGAAAACACAAATTAAGGCACTGTTCTTTCTGCCTTATCAGTAATTTCCATTCACTAAATACAGTTCAGAAATTTCCATAATTTTACTTGGGTAAATGCAATTCAGTTGAGTAATATTTGAGTAATTATTCTTCAGTAAATGCACTTCACTTCGGTAATTTCAGTAATTTTCCTCGAGTAAATACACTTGAGTCAGTAATTTACCTTCAGTAATTTTCAGTTCATTAAATTTCAGTTATAAAGAACGGGGCGGACACTTAAGAGGAAGTTAAGTTACCATGACGTCGTGGTGGAGGTCGTCGGGGAGGCGGGAGACGAGGTTGATGAGATTGGTGTTATCAGCGATGAATTCATTGATGTGATCGAGCTCCTTTTGCTTCTCTGAAATAGCGTTATCTACTCGTTTCGCTGCTTTATGTGCTTCTTCGGTCGGAAACATGGAAGCTAACGGCGTTACGGTTCCCTTCGCCGGCGCCGCCATGGTTTTTTCCGGCGTTGAATCGGAGTTGATTGAGAAGTTTGTGGGATGAAGAACTGAAAAGAGGGGTTTAAGCAGAACAAGATGTATTAAACGCACCGTTTTGTGTATTATTCGTCAATTTGCGTCAATTATATGCTTCCAGAATGTCTTTAAACGTTGCGTTTCTTCTATTGCTCGTCAATTGGTGTCAATATAGTTCCAATTAGATATTTGATGAAATGATTAGATTTTGATATACAACGTTCAAAATTTCGGATATTATGATTTATGTAATTGGATTTTATCCTAAAAAATAAGGGTAGTTTTGTAATACTAATAGCTCAAAAAGTGTTATATTAGAGGACTGAAAAACTCAAAATGTAAATAAATTTAAAGAGAAATTTATCGACAATCGATCTGAAATCACATTTTACAATCGGACATATTTACAATACATATGGAGTATGTGCTTCTTTAATTGTAAAAGGAAATAGTACTTTTTTTTTTATTATATCCTAAAAGCCCCTAATAACACCTTGTTAACCTTTTATCTTATTATGAATCATGATATATCGGGAGTATGATATAATTTCTCTAACAATCAATAATAATAAACTATATCAAACAAAACTTCTCATATGATTGTAGGATGAGTAATAAAAAGTAATATTTCATGGGTTTTCTAGGGTTACTTTGAACAAAATAACTCATTAATTTGTTCATTATTATTATTAGATAAGTGAGATGGAAATTGATCAAATGGTAAAGAAGACTGAGTAACTAAAAAATCAAGTTACCGTAGTATTTACCAATATTCCATACATATACTCATTTAACACAATCACCACCATATGGAAAGTTTTGTAAAGGAAAGAAACATATGATATATAAAAGAGAGATAGTAGTATGGGTGTAGGCACCGGTTTTCAAACTTGATGACGAAATCTATTTGAGCTGCTCGAACTGCCAACCGAAGCAAGTTTCCGTACTCGTTAAGGAATAAAACGACTCCTCGGAGTCATAACACACTCCTTCCCCTACTTGGGAACGTATAATTGACACTCTCAATTGCACATCAAATATCTTTTCAAGTCTCCTGATCAAAGGTTATCTATGATGATATTGTTATGATGCACGATCCCGAATTCCTAACAGCGGAGGCGATATGTTTGGAGGTAAAGAAAGCCTTGGCCCCACCTCAACTACGTCATTTTGGCCCTTATAGGAGGAGTTGCACCAAAGGTTTCGCCATAAAGTCCACCCGGAGAAAGTTTAAGATTTATATTTTTTGTTATTCATCCGACAAATTTTAGATAATGTCTTTTTATTTTTGGTTGTCATCATTTTTTACGGAGGAGGAGGATATTACATATTGAGTTTCAGTTTCAAGTGTTTTCATTTTCAAATTGGATTCTGAAATTATTAGATATTTGCTTCTCCCTTTATCTTTTTTTATGTTTAATTTCACCATAACAAAAGAAAGAAAGGTTAGTATATCAAAATCAATAATTAATTATCAAACAATCGATAAGTAGCATAAAAAAAAATAGAGATTAAGCTCAAAAATAGTGCGGTAAGGATACCTTGATGAAGTGAAGAGGTTTTGAGATGGATGATCAAGAAGCATTGGAGATAGTAAAAGATTGAGGGTGGGTGGGTGGGTGGGTTTGTATACAAGTTTTCAAAACAACATGTGGACGACTGTGGAGTCTCACAGAGACACACCAGTCTATTTCATGTCATATCCATTGCGTCTTATATGTCTACACTAACTCACTCTCTTTTTATTATTTTACCCACTAGTTGCTCTTCTGTTTGCTATGCAAGTATTCATATGGTCTTGATTTAATAGACTCAACTAATGTGACATTTATACGAAAGTAAGGATACCCTAATGAAGTGAAGAGATTTTGAGATGGATGAGCAAGAAGCAAGAAGATGATGGAGATGGTAAAAGATTGAAGGTGGGGTGGTTTGTATACAAGTTTTCAAAACAACATGTAGACGACTGTGGAGTCTCACAAAGACACACCAGTCTATTTCATGTCATATCCATTGCGTCCCTATCTACACTAACTCACTATCTTTTTATTATCTTACCCACTACTTGCTCTTCTGTTTGCTATACAAGTATTCATATGGTCTTGATTTAATAGACTCAACTAATGTAACATTTATATGATAGTAAGGATACCTTAATGAAGTGAAGAGGTTTTGAGATGGATGAGCAAGAAGCAAGAAGATGATGGAGATGGTAAAAGATTGAGGGTGGGGTGGGTTTGTATACAAGTTTTCAAAACAACATGTGAATAATTGTGGAGTCTCACTGAGACACACTAGTCTATTTCATGTCATATCTATTGCGTCTCTATTTGTCTACGCTATCTCACTCTCTTTTTATCATCTTACTCACTACTTGGTCTTTTGTTTGCTATGCAAGTATTCATATGGTCTTTGATTTAATAGATTCAACTAATGTTATATTTCTACAAAAAGAATCATCTGAAAAATAGTTCTACCACTGACTCATATATTTTTTTTAAAGAATCATGCTCCGGAACATTTGAAATTTGGAGAAATTTTAAATCATTATTACGGATCATTTTTTAACGGTCATAAATCTTATTTTCTCACCTCTACTTTACTCGTTAGATTTTATAAATGAATTAGCAATCTTGAAATTAATTAAATTCCATATTTATCTTAAAACACGTTATTTAATTTGTTAAATTTCATCATAATTTAACTTATAAAATTCAAAATATCATTTTAGCAATTTCAAAAGACATTAATGAATTCCTTTAGAAAAAAAAGACATTAATGAATGTATTTTAAAATTAAAGAGATGATTAGACATAGATTTTTAAAATTTGTATTTTTTTTTATGAACGTCTCAAATAGCTCAAAGCTATAACATCAGACACCCTTTTGAGGAAAGCTTATCTATATATTACAAAGATGCACTAGGTCGTCTAACCTCGCATTATATGGGTTGATCTTGGACATACACATTCGACATTAGACTCATGCCAAACGAACCCATGTAAGCCTGCATATAAAATGTATTAGTTAACTAGGTCGGGTCGCACCAAGTTAAATTTAGAAATTAGTTTTGTTATCTTAACTCAATTCGGCCTGAGCCTGATATAAATATTGTACGATTTAAGCTCGATTTGTCAAATTTAGTTAGGCCGGCACGAGAGTGGCCCGACCCAACCTATAAACATGTGTAGCCCCATCCACCTAAATGGAAGTGGAGGGTGAAGATAGGGAGGTAGAGTTCACATGCTTAGTGGCGCGTTGGAAGGTGGCAACAGAAGACAAAGAAGAACAACTCCATCATCTATTGACTTCCATTTTACCAAAACAAACACCAAATAGTTTTTCTTTCTTTTAGAGAAGAAGAAGAAGAAGAAGAAGAAGAAGAAGAAAATGTCAACAACATTCATCAACTTCCATTAGAAGAAATTAAAATAAAAAATCATTTCATTTTACCAATAATCTACTGTCTTTACACTCTCTATCATCTATCTATCTATACCATTATTTATCTTCAATTATTCATCATCATCATCATCATCATCTTCTTCGACAGCTACGTTCCTGTAATTTTGGTATTTGAGAATTGAGGTTAGGTTTGGTGATCACTTGCGTTAAATTAATCTCTGAGTTGTTGAGCTCTCCTTTTCTATTGTAGTTAGTTTCAATTTTGATTGCTTGACTCAACTTCAAGCAATCTTTTCTTCAATTCATACTTACTCATCTTCCAATGGAGGAATTGGGTTCCTTCTGCTGTTTCGGTTCCGAAAATTGGGGTTTTTTGGGGTTTAATCTTTAACTGCTGCTGTTTTCGGGTGGAGCTGATATGGTTAGCTGTGGGAATTTTGGGGGTTTTTGTGTTCATAAGAGAGGGAGACAATTAGGGTTTGTTTTTAGGATTGTTATTGGGTTATGGTTTGTGTTTGAGGGAATGAAGCCGGTGGCGGGGATTAGACCCTTGAAGGAAGGAACTCGATCATGGGGCGATGAGGTTAGTGCTTTAATATACATTGTTGTGTTAACATTTTGCTCCGTTGTTGATTACTTTGGGAATTTTTGATAAAAATGGTAGCTTTTGGAGTTTGAAATGTGAATTGATTGTCTATGCTTGTTCTTGTTTGTGTCACTTTTCACTAGCTTTGACTGAGTGACGTTGGCAACTTCGGTCCAATTTGTAAATCAGAGGGCAATTAACCTGTAAATTCTAGGGGGCTGTAATACGAGTAGTGAGTTGGTATATACTTGATTACTTTTTCCTGTGGGCAAGTGAAATGTCATGTTTCTTTGCGCAGCAGAGTGAAATTGTAGCTATTGGCCATGAAATAGTGAATTTTATTTATTTTTGTTTTTAATGTTTGAAAGAAGGTGAAATAGAAGTATCACCAATAGAGCTTTTAAATGGCACTTTGACTACATAAACCATTACAAGTTCTTGTTTTCTTCTTCATGGATAATGAGAACAAAGGGTAATCAAGCTCCAACTATGTATGTGTAAAGTTATGTAGAGTTTATGAATCTTTTTCTAATAATGATGAAGTAAAGGCTTGCAAAATCTAAGGCTGGCATTAGCACTTCAATCAAGTTTATTTGTCGGAATGAGACAATTAAATGAATGCTATATGGCTTCAAGAGTATTGTTGCAGAATCATAGTCTTGAAATTTTGTTGTCATTTGACTCCGGGCAAAGAGAGGGGAACTTGAACATGTTTTTATTTGCCTCCTTTCAGTGTGCATGTGTGTGTGTGTACATAAAATACCTAAAATGAAAATGGGTACCTGTTCTT
Organism: Euphorbia peplus; assembly: GCA_028411795.1. Taxonomy (NCBI): domain Eukaryota; kingdom Viridiplantae; phylum Streptophyta; class Magnoliopsida; order Malpighiales; family Euphorbiaceae; genus Euphorbia; species Euphorbia peplus. The sequence continues at coordinate 2,472,379 of CP110841.1, forward strand.
TCCTATTTCCAGTCCAGAGAAGGGAGAAAAAGATTGAGTGGGACTTTTCTTCTCACCCATCTTTTCTGATATAATTGGGTCAGATATGTTACTGAAGTTGGCAAAACTAGAAGTTGATCACGTGTTTTGGTTTTCTTTGACCAGCTTCATACATGAACAATCACAGTACATAATTTAAAGTGAAGAAATTCTCTATTAACCAAGTTATTACTTTACATTTGGTCACGACAAGTGAACTTTTTTCATGAACCAGTCAATCTCCTTTCCATTCATGTCAGCCAGGAATAATACTTTTCTTTTATGAGTTTGCTTTCTTCTATTCTTTTTTCTTCTTATTTTGGTGCAACACTTTTCTTTTTTTCCCGATGGAGAACTCCCGCATCTCTTACAATCCAATAACCTAGAAGTTTTTACTGTTCCTTCTCGAGATAACTTTGTATGATCCTTTTCTTCAAGATATTAACCATACAAGAGAAAAGTTATTTCATCCTCAAAACTTGTGGGTTTTCACTATCAAAATGTGTGTTCAGCGTTCACATTTTCCCTTTGCTGACTCAAAGAGAGAGGAAGATCTGAAATTGTTGAATTGCAATAATTCTTTGTTGAAATTTAAAAGAGATAGCTGTCATATTTTTGAGGAAAATTGCATCATTATGGAGAGTAAAGCTAATATTTTGATTATTGGTATTGCTTCTTGCAGTGGCTATTCAATAGAAAAGATGAAAATGAGTTGGGACCATTTTCTGTATGGAACATAACAGGAACTTATCGAGGTCTGTGATTCATGTACTTGGTCATATATTGCATGCATTGTTTCCCTTTATTCATGTTATTGGTGATGAAGTGCTTTTTTCTGCCCTGATGATACTGTAAAATTTCTAGTGTTAATTGTTGGATCTGCAATGTAGCCCCACTCCCAGGCAATAGTCTAATTCCCTAGTATATATGGCTACGTTCCACAGCCAGGCTCACATGTTTAGACTTAAGCCTCGGTTGCCTAGTTAACTTGAGAATGCAGGAAAAGAAGAATTAACTATATTCAAAAATTATAATTCAGCTAAGTAATTATGCATGAAGGAGCATTGGACTTGGCAAATTGTGTATTATTAAATTAAAAGGTATAAAGTTAATGGGAACCAATTCATATTGTTCAGGCTATTTTGGTTATATGTGAGCCTGTTCAGCAACTCTTCAAGTCCACTGTCCACATAAGTGTAACAATGTTTAAGTAAAAAATGCAAGTAACATCTGTGTCTAGTTTAAGACGTGTGTGAAGGTTAAAAAAATTTGAGGAAAACTTTTGTTTGAGTGAAATTCATGCATTTTATTTTGAAGTTATGAGTCGTTTAATATGTAGTCTTTTGTGCTTCTTCTATCACATATGTTTCGTAACTTCTGAATCGCAGGGAATTGGAAATTACTAGATTCCGCAAATACTTCCTCAAGATTTCCAGATTTCAGGAAATCCAATGGAGAATCTGTCATTGAACTGGTCAGCTCACCAACCAAAATAACGGGTGTGCATTATGTCCAGGTAAGGCTGGAATATCTGCATTTCGGGGTCTCTCTTTCTTGCAAATATGACTCAAATCTCCTTGAACTCACACTACCTTGAAATCTATATAAAATTTGTTTATTTATGATTGATTGACCTCTAAGCTGTGAAGTTGAGTATGAAAAAATCTGATTGCTAAAAAAGGAAAGAACAGGCATAGCAGATCGGGTAAATAAATTAGGGTACACTTAAGCATGGAGCTCAAAATACAGTTTTTTTGCAGAATTGCACATACAGCTTCTGTTGAAATTTCATCAGTTGCGTACATACTTTTTATATGATTCGTCATAGTGGAATATAATATCTTCACTAAAAGAAAATACTTTTCTTTTTTTAATGGTGTTGAAACAGGGTGCCATTATTTTCCATGATGTTTTTGACAATGCACATAATGTTGGTGGTTCTCAAATCAGGGTGGAAGGTGTATATATATGGCCCTTTAGACAACTTCGAATGGTAGCTAACAGGTAAATGATCTCTTTGATGCACATCATGTAATTCTTTCACGTTCATTTCTCAGTACGTAATCTTCAGAAATGGTTTGCTTCGGCTTTTTTTAATTGAAGTATGGATCCTTTTCTGGCCAAATTAATGACTTATTTGGAGTCCAAATTCGTGCTTCATTTGATACATTCTAGTTGAAGCATGTAAAGTTCAGGAGTTTGCATTTGTTACTCCCAGAAATAGTTATGTCATTAGATGTCTTGCCCTTACTTTTTGTGCAACATTTTCCAATAGCACACATGATTCTTGTAGCTTTTTGCTCTTTTTTCTTTGCTTTTGTTTTGTTGATATGTCTTTTGGAGTTGTTTTATCAGTATGTTTCAATGCTAATGTACTCTCTTTTTAATGATTTATGGCAGTGGGAAGGAGGCAGAGCTGAGCCAGGATGATGATTATATTTTATCTAATCCATATCATTTGGTAATTACTTCATGCTTAGCTTATGCATGATATATTGGCTGCTACTTGTTTTTATCGAAAGTGCTTCTAAGATTGCCTTTTTTTTCTTATTGCTTTTTATGATTGATTGCCACTTGCTCTTGCTTTTTGTTATTTTTCCTACATGAACATGTTTTATCTGGTGACAATAAGCTCCAAACTTGCTTTTTGTTTTGCTGAACAGCTTGGAGTTTTCTCATCTCAAGTGTTCCAAGAATCTCCACGAGATAAAATATGGAGAAGAAAAAATTGTAATTTCCCGTTACTTAAACTTGTGTTCCAGTTGAAGTTGCCAATACAGTGCTGTTTACGTTACCTCGTCTTGTTGCAGCGCCAATTTATGAGATGGAGAAACATTGTAATATTGAAATTGCAGCCCAGATCACTCATCTCTCGTCAAGCCAAAGTGGTACTGAGTTCTCGCAGCTTCCTTATTTCCTTTAGTATCTTGAAGTGCGAGTTGTTATATTCATGTGCATACTGAGTTGACTGAGGCATTGCATGTTCTTGTAGATGGAGATCGTGATCATTATCACATTGAAGGATTAATGCAGAGTCCTGCTGTGGATGATGATGGGGAATGTTTCGCTCCTTTACTTCTTAATGCTACTTCTGTCAACATTGAAGTGTATTACAACAAAGCAGTGAACTATACCTTGATGGTTACTTTTGTATCCTTAGTTTACCATAATTCTTAATTTGGGTTAATGTTTAACATTTTACCAGCTAAGTTCGGGTGAGTTCCTTAACATTGTTGCATTAGATCTCATTCCTTCAAGTTCTTTTATTGATTCGGCAAATGGAACATAGCAACACTCAGTCGGTAAGATTTGCATTCTGTACTTATTGGCTACTATTATTGTGGCTTGATTAAGGGGTGTTAAACAGATAGAATTGAACTTAGGCTCAATTTGGTGAAATTCAAGCATCTTGTGTTATGGTGAAATTTTTCGTCCGTAAGTTGTCCATTGAGTCTTAAATTTTATGAATGAAACAAATCTCTATTTTAGTTCTTAAGTAAATTGCCTCTTTTTTTTGCAGTAATATATGAAATTATGTAGATGTTGTTTGATTAGTTTAATTCAAAATAAGTATATAACAGAACAGACAATTTCTTCTATTCTTGCAATAATTAATTGGAGAGATGGAATGAATTTAAAAACAAAATTTGTCAATTAAATTGGATTATGTGTCAATACATTATATCTTAAAACAAATGCTACTAGTTGCTTAAGTAAATAATTGGCAAAAGATAAATATGTAATTCGATGGAGTGCTTTCTTTGTCTAAATATAGAATTAATTGATTATAAATCATGTCAAAGTAAATCAATTATTAATTCGATTGATTATAAATCATATGAAAGTAAATTGGATATTAATTTTTTCATCAATGGATGAGTGGATTTTCGTAGAATAAAGAAAAGGAACTTTCTTAATCACATCCTAATAAATTTCGGAAACATATCATATTCACACAGAAAGCCAGTCTAGTTTACAGCCACTATTTCTATGTGCTCGTTCTCAAGATTATTGAATTTTGTTTCTTTTATGGTTACAAATGATTTTCCTAATGCAGGGAGCTGCAAAGGTTTCTATCTTAATGATTGGGCAGCAGGCTATCATGGATGCGTATCTTTGCCTTTTACATCTGACGGCAGGAATATTAGTTGGTAATCTCATTTCCCTTATATTTGCTTGATTTCTCCTTCTGATGTTTCGAAATTTGAATAAAGTGTGTCATGTGGTTAAGTTATAGGAGTTATCTGAAATCCCAAGCAATCCATGTAAAATGAATGATATTGGAGAAATCTATGATAAACTTCTCACATGCCCTTTAATCATGAGATTTACCGACCGGTATACTTCCTTTATTTTTGGATTGGACTTGAAAACTGTAATACTTTCATTTACTGTGTAAAAATAAGGATTCATGGCTTGCAAACTTACATGTATTTGTTTGTCTTCCTATATGCTTACCCTTCCAAGTTCCGTCTTGTATACACTTTTAGTTGTATTTTATGTGTATGCAGCTTTAGTCTTCTAGTCTTCACATGATCTAGTTTTAGATTAAAGGTTGTTAGGTGTCTCACATTACCTAATTAAGAAGCTATGTGGCTTTTTCCTTATATATGTGAGGCAACCCTCCTCCTTTAAGGTACCATTTAGTGGCGAGTTTGTCTTAGTTTTCTTGAATGAATTGAATCCCACATCAGAAATAGTGAGGGGTGACTGTGGTATACTAGTCTGGTGTGTTACTATACTATACTAATACTTTTAGACTTGTATTGTAGCCGTGAGGCCCAATAGTTTGATTTGGATCAAAACAGACAATATCTATACTATATTGCACCAAGGTGTTACAACTGGTATTAGAGCTGACTCTCCCTTTGAGTTACCTTTCATGCTGGTTCTGGGTGTGAAGGGGAGCTATATGACTTCTTAATTATGCGACCCCGTCCTTTGAGAAACGATTTGGTGGGAGTTAAGCCTTTGTTTACAAAGATAATTCAAGGGACAACATTAAAATTTCTTATCGTAGGCTTAATATTTGTTATGTGTACCGGCTAATCTTGCTATTCTCTCTGCTTAACGTCATTTTGTTTTCATTTACCTTCATCCAAATGTTCACCTATTACATTTTTGCCCAAGGATATATCCGTTGTTTATCTCACTTCTGCTCTATTCTGTGCAGAATCTCTGTTTAACGCTTTTGCAACTGCCGCATTTTTCAAGTTTGTTGTCTTCTCAATTTTTGAGATGAGATATCTTCTTTCAATATGGAAAGCAAGCAGGCCTATGAATAGTGGAGAAGGTTGGGAAACAATGAGGCGCGAGCTCTCGGTTTTGTACAGTCGTTTCTGTAAGTTACTTTTCCAATTTTCCACTTCTCAAAGACGCGCAAACATGGATTTTTATACTATTTAACTATATGCAGATGGGATCCTTTTGGGAGGTATTTTGGTCATGTATGAGTTCCACAATTTTCTGCGACCGATTCTACTCCTAATGTATTCATTCTGGATACCTCAAATAATCAGTAACGTTATTCGTGATTCAAGAAAACCTTTGCACCCTCATTATATCTTAGGAATAACTATTACTCGGCTAGCAATTCCATTATATATATTTGGATGCCCTAACAACTTTATGCGGATTGAGCCTGATAAAAGCTGGTGCATCTGTTTGAGTGTGTTCATTGGATTGCAAGCATCAATTCTTCTACTTCAACACTATCTCGGGTCTCGGTGGTTCATTCCAAAACAGATCTTACCTGAGAAGTATAGTTATTTTAGAAGATTTGATCAGAACACATCTCATGCTACGGATTGCGTTATTTGCATGACTGCAATTGATCTCCCGCAGCGTTGTAGTGATTGCATGGTATATGCCGTCGCAGTTTTTGTGACTTATTCTGAAAACTCTTTCCCTCTTTGTTCAGTTATTACTCGAAATTCCATTTTTAATGTGCAATTTTTCTGACAGGTGACCCCTTGTGATCATTTTTTTCACTCTGGTTGTCTACAAAGATGGATGGATATTAAGATGGAATGTCCGACTTGCCGGCGTCCACTGCCTCCAGCTTAGGATGATCATTCCACTTTTGTTTATATACATAGGATTAATTGATAATCCCCGACTCCTAATCACGGTAATGACGTCTTTTCAGTTGAAATTCTTAGACATTCATGGCTCCTAAACTGTAACACTACTACTTTATGCTGCCTAAATTTTACTTCACGACATAAAAATGACAATTGTGTGAAGCGAATTGCCTCGGTAATCTGTAAATCGTGCTGCCGCGTTAGAAATAAACAGTCCCGAGTCAAATTCTGATCTTTATATCTTCTATTCTCACCTCTCATGGCTTTAAATTTCAGGTTGGGGAAAAAGAAACCCGCATTTTGGTTGGGTGGATCTTCAGAAGTAAGATAGGTGACCCAGAGAGAGGCATAAACAACATGAAATACTTACCTCCATTTGTGTTTGACAAATTGACATCTCTGATCTTGTATTAATTGTACAATTAATTGTATATTTTTAGCTTCTGAAATGGAAATTTATTTTCACTTCTGCTCTTGCCTCTCTCTTTGTTTTTCTCGTGTGCGCTTGAGTATGTGTGAAATGTTGAATTCTTTCATTATTTCAGTCTTGCATGGTATCGGAGTCTGGTTTTTGGGTGTCAGATAATTTTAGAGTTCCTTGGGGTACGCCTTTGGAGACATCATTTTGTCTCCCCACTTTCCTGGATAGAGAGAAGAGTTGTTGATGGACCTCTTCCCTTGCTGTAGATTATGGAGAAGATCTTGCGGATAGGTGTTACTATTGCTATCTTATCTATTCGGTGAGATTGTGTTTACTGAAACGAACCAATGAAGTCATTGTGTGACAATAAAGTATGTATCTATGTCACCAAAAGATAGTACATCGAAATTTTTTATCTGTCGGAACTTTGTGACTTTATGATATGTTTACCAAAGCACTACTAGAGAATCTGATCAATTATACATATATCAAGTTACTCATAAATATCCACATTCTGGCTACATTCTGGTTAAATGTATGTAGTTGTATATGAAGCTATTCCCTCAATAATAGAGATTTTCCCCAACTGCAATAGAGTTCTTAAAACTGGTTGTCATGTTGTAATGGTGTTATTTGATCTAACATATTCTACGTGATTATATATGATATAACAATAGAAATGATGATCTCAATATCACGTTATAAATTCAAAATCTACGTGATTATATATATGATATAACTACAATAGAAACCATAATCGCGCTATCACGTTACAAGTTATACTCACGAGATTCTACCAAGTAATTTGAAACTTTAAACTACAAACAAAGCCAATCTTTATGTTTTTTGTTTTCAATCAATACATGTTCATATTGTAAATGCATAAGAAAATTACTTATATACAAGATCACAAGCAAACTCGGAGAATTCCAGACAAATTTATTTGATTTAATCTTAACTATCTTACAATGCAATTCATGCAGAAACAGGAGCAATAAAAGGCGGTAACATAGGCGTGCTCGAAGCCATAAAAGGCAAAAACTTAGGACTTGCTGTCGGCACTGACACAGAATCTCCACCGGGAACACAACATTCCTCATAGCAGTCAACAGGATGTTCAATCACTGGAGCACACTCTTCCGGGCTCTTCTGAGCCGGCCTATGAGGCAAACAATTTCTTCTATCATCAAAGACAACTCCTTTCTTCGATGTCAAATTCGTGCACACAAGGTCTTCATCGCAGAAAAAGTTGTTCGATAAGTTAAAGTTGATAAGATTCGGAAGCACACAAACTCCTGCCGGAACAATTCCACTCATCATATTATTGGCTAAATTTAGCGTCTCTAAATGAGCCATTCCCGCGACACTATAAGGTATAGGACCAACAATCGTGTTATTACTGACATCCAATAGCCTTAGGTTGTAGAGATACCCGATTTCCGGGGGCAAACACCCTTTCAAACTAGTGTTAATTAGTAGCAACTCCTCCAAACTATCAGCGAAGTTTGCTATGCTCGGGGGCAAGCATCCTCCAAACTTATTGTTCGCCACGACTAGTACCGAAGCCGAACCTTTACCATTGAAGGACGGGAACACACTAGTAAAACGATTATTATTGATGAATATTGCGTCGAGTTGTTTCTCGTAAAGTTGTGGAGGAGTTGGTCCCTCGAACTCGTTGTAACGAAGATCGAGGAATTTGAGGCTCGGGAGAGAGAGCACCATGGAAGGAAAACCCCCAACGAACCTATTGTTGCTTAGATCAAGCTCATGGAGAAGCGTAAGGTTTGCTATATCTTGTGGGAGAAGGCCACAAAAACGGTTGCTATTCAAATGAACTAGTGCTACGTCGGTTAAAAGACCGAATTCTTCAGGGATGAAGCCCGCAATGTCCCCAAAATTAAGGTCTATTCCCGCAACAACTTTGACCTTAGGATCATCAGGAGCATTTGTACAATAAATTCCATGGTATGCGCAAACATTTCGGCCGACCCAATTGCTCGTGAAGTTACGTGGATCGGAGTAGATTACTCGTTTCCACGCCTGGAGGGCGATGTAAGCACGATATAGCCTCGTGTTTGAACCCAAAGAATGAGGCTGAGAACGGTGGCGATGGTGCACGGGATCTCCGTGCTTTGCTGCTATGTTGTTGGACAAACAAAATAGATGAAATAGTAAGAGGACTAACACGGTTTGGAGAAAAACCGGATTAACCGAAAATGAAGCCATTGATATGGAGTTTAAGGTTGTAAGAGAATGAGTTATGTCTGCTTAAGTAAGGAGCTCTTTGACTAACCAAGAATATGCAATTCTTGAATTTCACTCATTTTCACCTCATTTTCACTCATGATCAATGGAGAAAAAATGAAAAATTGAGCACTGATTTTTGACTTGAAAGAGCATTTTCAACGACTGATTATAGAGACAGTTAACCGTTACAAGTAACCTTAAAAAAACATTATTTTGATGGTTCAAATTCAAATTGAGTAAGCATCACCTTATGAAAACAACCAAATATTAAGTCTCATTCTGTTGTACTTGTGATGTTTTCCAAGGGTATTTACTATATAGAGGACAATAACTTTGATTTGATTTGTTTTACTGGAATTTGTGTTCTTGGAATATGAGCATGTGTTAGAATTTGGATGAAACCAGGTCTCGCGAGATTTAAGAGTCAGAAATTTGAGTAAAGGATGCGATTTTATTACGCGAAATAATTTGTCTTATGCTAGTTGAGCGCGTCTCGTCACTTGTAAATGCAATGCAGGTAACAATAGTCGAACCACGTAAAATTTCTTAATTAGTTAGTTCTAAATAACCACAAACTAAGGAACAAAAAGCTTCATATTAAACTTACCTATACGGAGGTATAGAAGATGATTCAAGAATACATATATAACAAAAATATACTATATGATGAGATATTAAAAAAAAACATAGCAACGAGTTATCAGTAGTATTCACCTGGTGAGTGAGTGATATATCGAGAAAATACCACCGGACGACTTGAATGCTTTTAACGGTGTAAAAGTTAGAACTTTTCACATTAGACAAAAATCTATGTCATATACTATATCTTAAATTTTATTATTACATTTATATTTTTTTCCTTTAATATTCAATTTTGTTATCTTTTGATGTATTTGTATTGCCATAAAAAGACAAGAACATTGATTTGGTTAGTTTTATTGGAATTTGTGTTATGGAATATGTGTATGTGCAAGCTTATCGGAAAAATTGGAAATCGTGAGATTTATGAGTTAGACACTTAAATAAAGAATGAGATTTTACTATGTTACATAAACTTGCCGAGTACTAATGAATTATATGTTTCTCTTCTCCAGTAGATGCGGATAACAAGAATTACGTCACAAAAATCTCTTATACTTATCCTTATGATTTTTATTTTCTTTTGAGAGAGCCTTTGTTCTCATGATTAGATAATCTTTTTTTTATTTCAACTTTTATATTAATTTGTTTCCGCGACAATATATAATTATTAGAAAAATTATAGGTGGCAAAGTCTATTTAACTCTCTTTTAAAAAATAACTACAAACATAAATTCATTACAAAATATATATTCTTTCCATAATCGATCTATTCAAAATTTGTAATAAATTTGGCAAGAGGGTAAAAAAGTCGATGTGTCTAATTCTTAGCTCTCGGAAAACTGTAAATCTATAGCACATTTGCATGTATTAACATTACGATTATTTTGTTCTGACCCTGCACTTCAGACTAATTAAGAATTAGCGATGATGATTAGAGATAAATCTTGAAGAATATTTGTTTTATTGATAAGGATTAATCTTGGATTAGTTGAATTAAATGAGATTAAGAGAAGATAATGCGCATTAAAATGACTTACCTCCTTTCTTCCAAATTAATAACTAATTAATTAATTACATTTAGTAGTTTTCACAATTAGTTTGAAGTGGAACAAGAGAAAGACAGTTTCAACTCCTAAGAAGAAATAAGTAATTCTTCAAATCAAAGTAATAAACATGAGTAAATGTTACACCAAAAAAAGATCAATTATAATAAGATTAAAAACAAAATTACAGCAGTCAAATTCATTTAGGGTGTCATGTCTAGGAATTTAGGATTCTGATATTTAATTAAAAATACAAAAGTAAGATTTTTTTTTATCTTTTTTATTTTTATTGGTTGGAGTCTTTAATCTTCAATCTGAAATATTGAATTATCGATCAATTATAATAGTACAAGTTAAGTCAGTTATTGTTTGTTAATTTAGTTAGCAGTAAACATATCATTCCACTTGGAGAATGTTATGTATTTGGTGGATATTGAAATCCCAACTTAATAAAAAATAGGGAAATAGTTAAAAAAAATTTTCCTGCTTTCAACTTTTACAAATAAAGATTTGTGGTTTTAACGTTTGGAAATAAAGGTACGAGGTTTCATTCCGTTAGCAAAAATCGGTACGGTCACTAATACCGTTTATTTTTGCTGACATGGCACTTTGACCACATTTTAACCAAAGGGTAATTTCGTCATTAAAAAAAATAAAAAAAAAGTAAAAATAAAAATGTTTGTGATTTGATTTTTTTTGTAAATAACAACCCGTGGTTTGATAAATTAAATCAAATATTGTACATTTTTTTAATAAAATATCAAATCACATGCTGTTATTTGAAAAAAAATGGTCAAAGTGTGGTAACAGTGTCACGTCAGCAAAAATAAACAGTATTAATGATCATACCTTTTTAGCAACGGAATGAAATCTCATATTTTATTTATAAACGTTGAAACCACAAACCTTTATTTGCAAAAATTAAAAACCACGAAGCTTTCTTTTTAAACTTTTCCCTAAAAAATATTCAATCAAAATTTACTTTTCTTATAAAATTACTAGATAGCTCATTCTTTAAGAACGAAAAAGTTATCTTTAAACTTTTAAATCAAAACAAATTTTTTTTTTTTTTTTTCTTCCAATCTCTAAATTAAAGTGAATCCCATTTTACAAGTTGTATAATTTATCAGTCTTTATATTTTATATTAGTCAATCCATATACATACATTTAGGATCTTTAAATGTCTTAGTTAACACCTCAATGCCTCCATTTGTTTTTGTATAGTATCACACCTTCAAGAGTACATAAAAAAAATTGCATTTCAAAAATTTCACTAAGTTTGCAATTGCATTTTGAGGGAGAAGTCCCGACTAATTCCACGCCAATAGCCACAGTAAGACAAGGGGAGTGTTATTCAGAATGATTGATCATGAAGGGCATATAAGCAGCGAATCCAGTTTGAAGAGAAAGTCAGACAAAAACATGCCGATACTAAAATATGTTCAATGAAGATTTCGTTCAACGTACATGCAAATGTAACAGTTTAAAAATAAATATCAACAGAATTAACACAAGTATATTTGAACGGAAAATCATCCAATATAGCAAAAGAAACATCCAAGGCTCTTCTAGAAGCACTCAACTCAAAATTCAAATGTGTTCAATACAACTATGGAGGTATCATATTAATTCCCTAAACACTGGGGACTATTAAAGTTTCTTCAAAAATTATTCAAACTTGGAATTACAACCATCATCACTATTTCATCATCATCATTTGCAACTTAATGAAAAACTTACCCGCCACCGGAGCCGTATTTCTTGCCGAAGACAATGAGCTGAAGTTTGTCATAACCAGCAAGCACACCAGCACCTGCTACAGCACGCAGGATGTTTGCACCAGCTCCTTTGAAGAGCGATTTTGATCCTTCATTCTTCAAGATCTGCTGGAATGCATCCAAAGAGCTCTTGTACTTCACAGCTTCTCCTGATGTCATCATCATTCTTCTGCGGACGGTGTCAATGGGGTATGAGGCCAATCCAGCACCGATTGTGATTCCCCAACCCAGCAAGAAACTAGCGAAGAAACTATCCTGTAGAAGATAAAAAAAAAAGATTAACTCCAGGCAAATTTATAAACAATAGCTCAATTCATGCATTGATATGACTTGGGCAGATACTAAGGAGAAGCATACTTCGCGAGAACATTGCATAATTTCAAAATTTGTCAAGGGGTGTCAAAAAAGGTTATCATGTCATATCGTTTTATGTTATTCATATATTCCATGTGAATATATATGATGTAAAATGAAAAGAAAACAATGATAGTGTCAAACAGGTCACAACAGTTGGTTTATCTGCGAAAATTGCGTTACCACATACAAGAAATTGACAGCCCTACAAACTTATGTTGGGAGGGATTCGACTATATAGGCTAAATTTAAAAGAATAATAAAATGTATCATTTATAGCTATCAATATTCAATCCTAATGATTATTAAATGATGAACACAATTGAAAAGGAAAAAATACCTGTAGATCACCGGTCAAAACGACCGGCTTAAGAGAATCATACATTCCAAAGTAGAGCCCACGGTACACAATGATTCCAACACATGATATGTTGAAGCCACGATAAAGTCCAGCAATACCATCAGATTTAATAGTTTTCTTGTAGACATCAATCATACCATTGAACTGCCTTTCACCGCCCTTTTTAGCTGACTTCGCATCATTAGCTAAACGTGTTCTGGCATAATCCAAGGAGTAGACAAATAGAAGAGACGAAGCACCAGCAGCTCCACCAGATGCCAAGTTCCCAGCAAACCACTTCCAGTAGCCATCTCTATCCTTCTTGAAGTTAAACAACCTCTTGAAGTAATCTTTGAACGCAAAGTTCAGAGCCTGGTAAGAATTTAAACAGTTAGCAGAGAGACTTTAGATATTAGGAAGGCAGGCTACATCCTTACAAACAAATAAGCGAATAAGAGATGTGATACAATAAACTCAAAATTGGGACAAAGGACTTCCACAATGAAGCATGAACAATAACATCTATGTCCCAATGAATAATGTATTTGCAAATCACTAGAAGGTGCAAACGTCTTCTTAATGTTTACATACGAAAAATAGAGCAGAAGAATAAGTGTACTCAAAAGAGATCAAGAAAATTAAAAATAACCTGAGTGGGGAAATATCTGATGACATTCGCAGTGTTGCCTCTCCAAAGAGCAATCATGCCTTCATCTTTCATGGTTCTGGCAAAGCAATCACCGATTCCCTTGTATGGCTCAGATAGACGGCCAGCCTTGATCATTTCATCCTGATTTTGAATCAAGAGTTTAACACGCTCAATTGGAGCAGCTGCAGTCTTAGAGACAGCTGCTGAAACCCCTCCCATGAGGAAATCGATCATAAAGGCACCAGCACCTTTCTCAGCCGGTGCTTGCACAAATACAGGTGATTGGGATGATGCAAGTGCAAAGCCATTTCCCTCAAGTGCAGGATACAATTGGGTCTGTAAGCCATTACCATATCCACCAGCAACACTATAATTCCTTGCTTGCGAGTTCGGTGAAAGCCTGTAGATAAGAGAGGATTGCCCGCCTATCTTCTGAAACACTGATGGATGCCTTGATCCATCTGCCATGTTTGCAAACTCAAGATGGTGACCTAGAAAGGATAAAAACGAAAAACCTGGTAAATAATCTTTCAGAATACTGCAGCCAGATCTTCAAAACATACAGACAACAATATATAATTCACTGCACAAAAAACTCATAGGCCTGGGCACAATCTAGATTCTAGACAGAGGAAGACACTCCAAACTCCACCATCAAATTAAAATAGAAACACAAACAATGTTAAATAGCATGGCTTGTCAAGTAAAAAAAATACCAACAGATATAGATGTGAATCTCATCTCATCATACAGTCAACATTTGATTCCATCTACTTCAGACATAAAAACAAGCCATGGAAATACAATCAACTGACTTGGATATATCAAGTAACGTAACACCATTTATTTTCCCCCCAACGTGGAAAAGAAAAGCAGCACCAAATACAACCACATAACACACAGCAAGCATAAACTACAAGAACATGATTTATCAGGTTAATAGATAACCAAGTAACTAAACTTGTCATTTCTTGTCATTCCCTATCCACAACTAAGCTTTTCAAATTTGAACATCCGATTTTAAGCAACACTGTCAAGTATCAAGTCAAACAAACAAACTTCCATCAAGTATCAGCAAACAACGGTGCCAAGATCCAAAACTGAGTTTACGACAGATTCAATTACAAGTTAAAGAAACAAACAGAAAAATACATTTCGATGGGCAATTATGTATCCCGTGGAAGATAAACTACCATAGATAGAACTATCTAACCAAACGAGAGAGCGTAGAAAGCTCCCTACGCATACTCACAGCAAAATCATTATATCTCTATCTACTACGCATAGTAACTTCCATTGAAAGCAGATCATGACGGGTGCAAACCATAGCGTACACTAAATAAAACAAACATCAACAGAATGATCTACTCATTTTCAACAAACAAAATCCGCAACAACAAACTCACTACATATCACAAAACAAACAAATCATTCCATCGATTTTCTAAAACGCAAATGAAATGAAGATCTGAAAAACCTAAGCAAGGTCGCCGTCGAAGGGGAAGAAGATCGAGCTTACTATACTACACTAGTCTTTACCTCCTCAACGAGACCAAAATTTGACGGAGACAACTCTCTAATTATACGCGCACTCAGCTTTTAGGGTTTCGCTTCTTCTTAAATTACCTATTTAGCCCCTCTCATGCCTTTTCAAATTTGACTTTTATTTTTTAATTAATTGGTTTTTTTTAATGAGTTCATTCAAGTTTTTAAAATGTAAAATACAAACTACGAGTTTGGTATTTTTTTTAATTGAGTTTATATGTTGGTATTGATGATAAAATTTATATGTGAACCTAATATATTGGTTTGAAGTAATTTACATATTTTTAGTGTGTGTTTGTTTTGTTAATTTATTATGCATTCGCTAAATAGAAATTTAACCGTAGTTAAAATCGTACTCATAAAATGGACCTATTTAAGGAAAACGGCCAAAGCATGGCCCGAATCTTATGACTCCCTAACTTTCACTGCCTTACGGGATTAGTAGGATGATCTCATAATAGGCTAGTAGAATTTTGAGGATTAATTTTTAAAATAATGTTGACAAAATTACTAATTTTCTTTCATGAGGACGATAAAGCTTCTTTGATACATAAACTTTAGTTATTATGTATAGAAGTTTAAACATGATTTGAAAATAAAAAATAAATAACTCGTATCACCTAAAATCACAAAACCACAAATCATTAACATATAATTTGTTTTTATAGTACATATCGTATAATTACATTCAATGTATTACTAATATTTATTGCTCTCATCAACTTCAAATAGAATATCATTTTAGAATTTTTGATGTATTGTTCTTATATGACATTTCATAGTATCTATGATTTTATGTATATTTTTTTCTCAAATTTCTGTTTATTTATAACAAAACAGATAGTTATTATTAACTTCAAATAATTCTAATTAGCATAACTAAAGTTTAGGAGAGAAATGTAGAGCGTTTTCAAAAAAAGAGAGAAATGTAGAGTAAATGTTTGGTTATAATTTATAATTAAAACTTTGTTTATAAGAAAATGCAAAAGAAATATTACCGAATAGTAAACAACCATTAACAACAAAATAAACATGTAATAAAATATGCTTTGTTTGTAAACTTTAACTAATATAATTATGAGAAATTTTATTATAAATTAGATTGGACCAATGAAAATAAGACAATTGTACGTAAATTTCTTTTCTTTTCCAGGTGCACCTATTCATTCACAAGAACATGATAAATTATAAATCTTGATGTTTATTTATAATAGGCGTACCAATAAAGGTTAAATTTAGACGAGATAGAGGTTCAAATCTCAAATCTTCAAGTAAAAGTAAAATGACATAAAACTTCACTAAATACTCTTTTTAAAAAACTGATTAGAGTATAATATTAATATATACAAACTCAAATCTATAATCTATCCAACCAACAAATAATTGGAGGCTCCCTATACTACAAGCTCACAACATGTATCATTACAAACAACAATCCATTGATAAGGCTTCTCTTCTCTTCCTCATAAGACTTTTCTGGAAGAAAAAAAAAACATGTTACTTAAAACAATCAACTAAAAACTGAGACTTGAGAGCTAGATTAAAACAGTTATTATAAGCAAACTATAAAATAAACCTCGTAGTTTTGCGAATATATAATACACATTATAACAGTTTACAAGTTTGTAAGTGCGCGCCTGAAGTTTTCTCGATTTACAAAGACCGTCTTTTTCACTAAAACCGTCTAAAATTTACTTACACGACAAACATTCAGAACCAAACTACTTAGATCTTTCTTAACATCTAAAAAAATTTATTGAAAAATGACTATATTTCAAGTGTATCAGATAGTTAAAAAGGTTTATCTCTATAAATGAATGAAACCTCAAACCCGTGTTTGCAAGCTATTAAATCATAAGAACATCTTTACACATCTAGGAAACTGTGTTTAGTTTTGTACTTGTTCCTATATTAATCTCAAAATGAGGTTTAAAGTAGGAGATTTCACCTTTGAAAAACGTGCTTGCCCCAAACTTTAAGTAGTTTGAAAAATGCTATGATGAACATAGTGAAAGTCTTTGTTTCACCAGCAAGTCCTTTAGTTTCTTCAAGAGTTGAGGGTTAGAGCAGAGGTTATCCTGGAACTGCTCCCTCAAATTCTGCAGTAACTTCTTGTCATCATGAACACCACCGTAATTTAGAAGTTTTGTGAAGAGTTCCTTCCATAAATCAACATTCCAATATCTGAAGATGAATTTTAGATTCAAAATGAAATCAGAAAGGAGAGATAACAAAAAACCGTTAAGTTTAATGAAACAATAACCAACTTTGACTACATTATCGACTTTTATTTATCCATGTTAAAGTATAATATTGTCAACACCTATTTGACCCTTTTTCTATGAAGAGAGTAAAGGGGAAAAAGAAGAGCAAGTAAAGAGTAAACAAGGAGTTATATGAAGCTAAAATAGGTATTTTGTCATAATTTATGGTAACAGAGATAAGAAAGTCAATAATGTATTCAAACGAGTTGATGTCATAATTTCGTTAAGTATTTCAACACACTTTTACAGATTTGAAATACCTTTTAAAGGCTGTTTGTGGTAGATAAATGTAGCCACCATCAGTTGTTGCTTTCTTTTGAACCTTCATATAATCACCGTGCAACATCATATGAATAGTAACACAAAGGCCATATGTGTCCGCCTGATGACGAATAAGAGAAAGTTTGAAGTATTAGTATAACCTAAAGTAGCAACTAAAGTTCAGAATTAGATTAAATTTCTTTATGATCCCTAAACTTCAAAACCGAATAATAAAGTCTGTGAACTTTGTCATGTACTAATATAAAACCCCCTTGACCTTTCAGCACTCCAATATTTTAGAAATGATGATTATAAGCAACTTTATATATCAAGGCAACTTTAATTTTTGAAAGTAAACCAGTATAGTTTTCCCACAGATTGAATATTTCAAGAAGTAGAGGGACACTGACCTGAAATTTCCATCTCCTTTTCTCAAGCATTTCAATACATTGAAAGCCAGAAGTCCGGCAGTCTCCCTGGAATTCAATTTTATCTTGAAAGAGATTCAAGTCTATTCCTTTTCCCCAGTCAACCAAGCAAAGGCCCTACAGGAGGACACTTTAAGTACAACTGCTTATAGTTCAAGTGAAGTTAAGCCTAAAAAGTGTTAACTATTTATTGAACCTGATTAGCCCAAGGACCAGTTCTATCTCGGAAACCATCTTCAGTAAGATCAACCCTGCAAAAAGGAAAATCATTAACATCACTGAAAACCTTACACCAATGTGTGCCATTTGCAAAGCAGGTTGAATCTATAAAGATCTGATCACCTCTAAAACAACACTCTCCATGAAACAACAACAATCAAGTTATAAATAAAGCAGAAGATGATCACATTATGCAAAAATGAAGAAACATAAGTTTGATGTGGGCGTCAACAAGAAGAATTACAAGCCCGGCCTACATATTGTATTGCATGCTAGCTACCCTACCAAATGAAGTTATATTCCCTAAGGTTATCAGTGAAAATATGTCTTAGTCCCAATAACCCAAAACAGTTTTTCCACCTCAACTGGAATATCCCATGTCAGAATAATGATCGATGGCAGGTTATCAGATTGACCCCTTGAACTTGCTTAAAATGTCTCGTTCGCCCTCTAGGTCCACGTGGCAGAGCAATGAGAGACTCGAACAAGTTAAAACGCATTGGGAGCTAATAGGTATTGTAGCCACCTCAGGGGCCAAGAGGTTGCTTTTAAGCAAGTTTAGGGGGGGCTAATATCCATGGGGCGAATGAGGCACCTCCAAAGTTCAGAGGGCAGAAAGAATAATTTGGACAAGTGCAGGGCCCCTAATGTATTAAACCATGTATATATGAATTTTCTGAAGGATGAAATTTCTATGAGTTTGTATAATTCTTCTTTCATTACATATAGCAGTCATCAAAACCATATTTTTTTCATACCAAGTATTTTAGAACTTTTATGCGTGAGGAAGTTTGATAAAATGTAACAGATTTGGATACACTTTTCTGACAAGTACACCCATAGAAATGCACAGTATATTCACTTTATGAGTAAGTTTGATAAAATGTAACAGATTTGGATACACGTTTCCTAGTTAATCTGGATAGCCAAAAAAAAGGGAGGGGATTTTGTAGAATCCAACAAGCACACCCAAAGAATTGCAGAGTACATTATAACAAAACTTTACCTTGAATAGCGAACAAGTAGGTTATCAGGCTTGAAATCACCATGTAGTATGCCAACACTATGCAATGTTTCCAACATGTAGAGCATCTCTACAGTATAATAAATGCATAATTCCTCTTCCATGAACTTGTCACTGAATTTATATGAATTTATGACATCCTGTACAAGATTAGGTCCAAGACGTTCATTTGGTATGATTTTGCTAGTACGATGCAAATCAACACGACAATAAACTTACATGAAGTGTGCCGTGCGGTAGGTAGTCACAGACAAGTATGCTATAGTCAGAGTAGACGTGCATTTCATGAGCAAATCCAAAACTTGATCGCTGTGCAGAACCAATAACATCAGCCTTCTCTAAACCACCAGATACCATAAAATGATGAAAATTTGAACAATGCATACTTGATTCTTTGAAATACGCTGATCAAGTTGACGGTACATGTAAAATTCCCAGGGAAATGGAGGCTTTTGTATCTGCAAGAAAAAATATCATTCTACAACCGAAAATGCAATCAATAATCTTTATGTGAAGGATGGGAATTAACTACCTTCAATGCAACATCATCATCATGATCGGTGATATATGCTTTAAATACTTTAGCAAAGCTACCTTGACCAGCACATCCCTTGATTTGGTAGTTCTTTCTGCCTTCAATTCATTCAACAACAGTATTTTGGATCAGCAAAAAAAATTGAATTCCCATAATTGACATTTCCCTCCCTAAGAATTCATAATTGACAGATTCAAGTATATACAAAATTAACATTTTCCGTGAACAATATTAATAAAACTAGTCACAACAAAACGAGTCAATGTTTTTTGAAACAAGTATAATTCTTATATTATTTTTTGCCTCCTACTCCGCCTCTTAATTGGCCAACAGAGTCATATCTACTTCAAATTCTTGGTAATTATGATATTCAAACTTACGGGCTAACGTGAAATTAAAGTGGTATAAGGCAAGTAGAACATAAATGTTCCAAAATTCTAAATCTTACATATCTGTAACAATTGTTTAGAGAAACCAAATTCAAAATGACTTATTCACAAATTTCTTAAAGATCATTGTTATACCGTCTCAAATTTTTTTTGTAAAAGGGGCACTATTAATTTCTACAATTTTAAGCTGTTATCTGGAAAAGAGAGAAGAATTCCACACAAATGATGAACTACCTATCTTAACAATCTTGTTCCTTGATGCCTTTCCCAGAGAAGACAATTTCTCTTTGCCAGGGTAAGCCTTGGCATGAAGATGGTATCCCTGAAACATTGAAGAAAGATCTTGTGACATTTGAAACTGTTAAATCAATAAGAAGCTGCAAATCTTATAGTAAGCTTGTCTACATCAAATCTCAGGATTTCAGGATGTATCTTCTTCCACAGCTCCTCTGTGGTGGAAGTTGACCATGGATTAACACAATGCTCCCCCAGCGAAATGGATTTATCACCATTGATCTGCAAAAGTTTAATGCAATATGGTCAATACATGTCCTGCAAATATAACTACATAAATTTGAAGCAACCTGCAATCAAGATATCTTATCAAAAGGAAACAAAAAGGATCCTAAATAAATTTAACTTGGCTTTTTGACTTGCATTGTTTGTGCAATTGGAAAATACAAGGTATGTCATCATATTAGGCGTCCATATGAAATTTCCATCAAACAAGAGTAGCAGCAATGCAGATGTTGGATTAAGCAAATCAGAGATCAACAGTGATTAAAACATAAGTAGTTAGAAAGCATAGATTTTATATCTATTATTACATCCAACATATAAGCAAAGAATAAATAGGCAAGACAAGAAAAATAAGGAAGAAAAAGAAGAAGAAAAAGGTCCCATTCCATTAACTTGAGGATCACAAAAACAAACATGAAAGCCTGATGATGCAGTAAAGGACCCTGCCTGAAAAATTGGCAAGATATAAATAAATCAAGCATTTGGATTGGATTATAGAACCATGTGATACTCAAGCATCCAGTAATAACAGATTTGGAACTCTAAGCAGTAGCACCCTTAATAATGAACGCAATAGATAATTACTATTATTTAATCAAGGAGTACTATATTCTTACTCAAAAGTCAAAAGAAAGCAACTGAAATTTGGTGAGGATTTGCACAAACAACAACCATATGACTTGACTTCATCAAAGATTATAAAAACAAAACCAAAAGAAAAAAATCACAACTTCAAGACAAGCCACTCAGTGTCAGCTTCTGTACCTTCTTAAGCGAACATGCTTTTAGCCTCTGAGACATTCTTTCTAGAAATAACGAGTGTGCAACTTCCAACTGCTCAAGGGGTTTGGCTTTTCTGTAATGACAAGACACAACCAGATTAGCAAACTTTTTCCGTTCTATGCAAGAGAAAGAACAATGCAAGCAAAACCCATCCAAAAGGATGTCAAAAAAACAAGAGGGAAAAACCTCAAAATGCCTATCTTGTAAACCACATGCGCTTGCTGCCAATTCTCTTTTGCTTCAAGTAAACTCGCATACAGTTCATAGAACAAGGCATTGTCGCTACATATATAGTTCTTCTCCATTTCTTCAAAAACAGTTTCATGATCCTCCAAACCTTCCAACTACAAACCCAGCAAAAACAAAATCACCAAATCAAAACTCTAACTTCACAGCAGCCTTAAATAATAACTAAAAAACAACTAATACACAATCATACACGAAACACGAACACGTAGTTTAGGTCAAAATCGAGAAAATAAAAGACCCAAACCCGACTCCTTTGCTTTCTCTATTACAGTAAATGGAGTTCATTATCTTATCAAATACTCAAGCAGCTCCACCCCGAAAACAAAGTAAGCAAAACTAGACATCACTAATGAAAAATTGAAGTTTACAACGAGAAATAATCCCCTATCCAAGTTCAACTTCCTAACAACAAAACAGCGAACGAACGAAACAAAAATCGACCAAAACCTTGAAATCCGAGATCACATAGCAAGTAAAACCACAGAATAATTCAATTAGATCTACAAATTCAAACTTAAACCAAAACAAAGAGTTCAAAATTACATAGAGGAGCCAGATCTTGAGAAACCTAGGATCATCCCGGAACTCGACATTGTGCTTAAAAGTGTGCACACAGTCAGCTAGAAGCTTGTTAAAATCATCACCAAATGCTCTTTCATCGAGCGCCTTCTTGATCGACCTGAAACCACAATTAATTTCATCAAATCTGAGGAGAATGAAATTCTATAAGCAGCGAGATGAATAGATAAGCGTATATATATACCATAGCCATGGCAGTAGAGGATCTTCAACGGATACATTCTCGTCGATGGCGTCGAGCATAACTTCCGAATAGAAGAACTAGATGATGGTTTTCTTCAAGCTCTGAATGAGATTCGTTACTGGAAATGGAAAAAAGTAAGCGGGAAATGTGAAAATCGTTGATTTTCAAAATATTGAAACCTTTTATTTTCGTACCGACGAAAATCCGGCCCAAGCCAATAGTTGGATCCATTTAAAGCCCAACAAGTGATCAATGTCATTGGATACATAGACTCGACATAAACAGACCATTGCAAGGTATCTTGATATGTCTAAATCTTGGGTCAGTCGCGGTCTTTGATCATTAAAGGGTAAAGGGTAAATAATTTTAAAATCGCCGAGTTTTACTTAACACACTGTTTAATCACTTATTTTGAAAAACACATTTTCATATCCTATCTTTTGTCGTAACTAACTGTTTGGTCATTTTATCTAAAAAAATTTAAGTTGTAACTGTTATATTTTGACATAAACACGCAAATAACACATAACAGAATCACAAAATCATTTTATTACCAATATTTTAGTTACTTTTTGAGACTTCTTATTGGTTTCGATTTAATTGATTTTATATGATTAATCCACCAACGGCCTTTCCGTTAGTACCTATACCAGGTGTGGCAGAAACCAACCATTGGCAGCTACGCCAGCAATGTTGGTGTCTTAATTTTTTTGTAGTTAATTGTTATAAGCTGGATTATGTGGCTCGAGATGAGAACGATGATTTTGTGGCATGTTACTCGAGGTCTTCTTTCGGCAACCATGCAAATGAATAATTTGGAATCTTTGGCCTTGTTCTATAGTATGAAGGGGTTGAGCTTAATATTCAGAATGTTACTTTCCAGACAGATTCTAAAACTACTGATGATGTTATCTTAAGTTTAAGACAAAATACCAACAAATTTGATACCCTCATCCAAGATTGTAAGGGGATCTTAACTAGAACCCCTGAATATTAGGTGATTCTTTTGTCCTAGATTTGTGAATAAACCTGCTCATACTTTAGTTTTTAAGTGCTTATTCCAATGTTAATCCTTTTGTTGCATATGAATCTCTTTGTTTCCTCTAAAACAAAAATAAGACAATCATATCCAAAATCATTGAGCACGCATTCACATAATCATATCAATTAATTGGAAAGAACTATGAGATTAGATAAATAAACGTACGTAATCTCAATACATCATAGGACATGGTCGAACTTTTTAGATAAATACATGGATAAAAATACTTCAAGCCAAAATAAAATAGATTGGATGTTGTTCCCAAAAAAAACACATTGTTGGAGTTTCTTATTTGATCTGTAAATTTTCCTAACATTATATATTGATCCCCTAAACTTACTCTGAGTGATATAATGAACCCTTTAGAATTATTTGAATTGAATGAAGTTCAACTTGTCCAGAAAACCTCTTCTTGCTTTGCCAAATGAATTTTAAAAAACAATAGATCACTTTAAGCAAGTTTAAGATTAAGAGATAAAATATACTTTCAAAAAAAATATTAAGAGATAAATAAGACGTTTTCAAAATATAGAAGCACACAGTAATTCGTTTTGACACTCCTAAATTTTATTTTCTGAACCTAACATATTTTGCAATCCTCCTCCGCCCTTTCATCCATCCACCATTATTCTTCTATCCATGGGAAAAGCTAGAGAGCTCGAGATGCTCTGCCACTCCGGTCTCTGTAACCACCCCTGAAAGGACTATTACCCCCAAATAAGTCACAAATGCAGAAACAATGTTTGATGTAGCCATAATGTTTGTCAACAAAGTAAAATCAGAAGTCCATGGAAAATTATTTTCTAATAAAAGCAAAAATATGGTGACAGCAAAGCTCGCTTGTTTGCTAACTCACAACTCAAAATATATACTCTAATGAACTCTTGCTTACCTCTCAACAAGGCTACTAAACATGCAAAAATGCACCACACTCTTTCTGGTTCATCTTCAGACCAGAATTTTGCGCTTGTCCATTTCCCGGAGTTTCGAATGGAGCACATGCTCTTCTTCTACTCCGTATGGCTTTATACTACCTACAGACATTTTCTCCAGAGCACTTGCATTTTCCAGCAAGTAGATAGCAAACTCCATTTGCTTTGGGGTGTAATCAAATCTGGGAAGATTAATTTCCGTAAGATGTTCAGGTACATATGAAAGTTCAGGCTCTTCTTCTTCTTCAAGGTCCTTTTCGCAGGTCACCTGCAATCATCACAATGTTTGATTTTGATGTCAAATAGCAACTTCTGACCACTTGCAAGCTTACATTAAAGGCTAAATTCATCCTCCCGGCGAAAATTTGTACGTTCATCCTGTGTTAATGAGACTTATCTGTTCTCAAAATAATAATTGTCCCTAAATGAATATCAGTTATGGTTATTCACTGCCAAAAGTACATATTAGAGAATCGAAATAATGCAGCATAATTAATGGCTCAAACATAAACCAAAAACCTCTCATGCTATGTCGACAAGAGATACTAGAAGAGTACCGAAATTTAGTTAGGTGCCAGTGTAAATGCAAAAATTTTGCAGCCGAAAACAATCATAAGGAGGACAGTTCAGGTTCATGTGTTTTTTGAAAATAATTTTGAGTTTGCTTTTAATTCTAATCCACCAATGAGAACTTCAGCCAAATAAAATTAAGCATGATATATGGAAACAGAGAATCTCAAAATGAAATAGTTGTTCACACTTACTGCCAATACCAAAAGACGAAGAAGGGGAAAAGCTTTTAGGAATGCAATAGCCCTAACCAAGCTGAAATCTGAGTGCTCAAGAAACATCATACGTATGTGTGTCACTTGGCTGGGCGTCCGGACACTCCTTGGTGGTACCCAATTGACCTGTGAAAGCTCACAATGAGAATCAACTATATTAAAAACAAAAAAATTCACTTTTCCCATCATTTTTCTACTTAGTCACATACCCAAGCATCTAAGATCAAAAGAAAAAGAATCCTGAGATCAGGATTCAGCAATGGCCAGTCAGTGAACACAAGATCAATTTGCCCGACTGGTACAACGTAATTCAATTTCATCAAAGACGGAGCTCCACTCAAGTCACAGTAGACAGTATCTGAACACTTGAATTCAATCAGATCATCGTTGTACACCTCAATTTCCTCTATTGAACCAGGCGTGTGGACCAAGAATCTTTGCAGTCGAGTTAATGGTTCTAGGCTTAAATATTTAGGAAGTACACAACTAGTAATCTCCAAGATTTCTAGATTTCCTAAAAACGGAAACATGCTTTCCAAGTTAGTTGCTAGACAATCCACATTATATAAGCTAATGGTTTGTAATGAGCTCAATTGGTTGGTGAAATTTGGTCCAAATTTGCAAGATCTCAACTTAAGATGCTTCAAGTCCATCGCTATACCATCAAATAGCTCAGTCCTAAAAACATAGTTAAAACCACATTCGAATTCCGCACCGTGCGGGTTGTAAGTGTTACAGCCTTTGCAACAACGAAATTGACACTGAGTGAACAATGACAAACTTTCAACGCCTTTGCCAAGTGCAAACTTAATCCATCCATCAATAGCATCATCAAGAAAATGATCAACAAAATACTCAAAGATTTCATACTTGGTAATGCGCTTGGCATAATGACAAAAACAGAAATTGACTTCAAGCAAGTCTATCTTTTCGCCTTTGTAAAACCTTATGTACTTATTAATTGCTCTAGTAATCATTTTTGTGAAAGTCATGCAAGGTCTTTCATCACCTGCTAACCAAAATTCGGCATTTGCTCCCTCCCTTATAAACATCTCTTGCCAATTAAACCGAACCAAGGCTCTAAATGCCGAAACATATCTCCATCTGTGTGACAAAATAGATGTTCTCACAGACTCTCTCAAACTAAGATAAGATAAAATTTCATGGAGAAGCTCATCTGGCAGTCCGCTAATGAAATCAACATCTTCTGTCACACGTTTCTTTCCCTAGCACGCAAAATTAATAAATGCATCATCAGCAAGAGAAATCATGTATTAGGAACAAAATAATAACTTAGATTAATCTCAATCCAATATTTAACACCGTAAAAAAACGTCACAGAGAATTCAGCAGGAGCACTAATCTGCAAATCAACTCAAATCAAACAAAACTCGGGACCTAACTACAAAGATACACGATCCACAAACTCTAACCACCATTACAATAATAATCTACTTCTAAACATAAAAATTAAAGCAAAATCAGTATACGTCAGTAAAATTCAATCGCGGAGCACGTAATCTTAAAATAATGTATCATCATTTCATGTAATTTGCTACATATCGAAATTTGCAGAAAGTTAGATCAAAATATATGTATGTATATAATATGATGTTGAGAAAAATCCGAATCATTTTGAAAAGATGGAACGAGATGTTCATATTTAGGTTACAGTAAACATAAATATAGACAGATTTCTCTCTCGATTTACAGAATTCAATCAATGTGAAACATCAGAAGAATATTGTAAAAACCTTTGGCTCCGATGAGGTTGCGGCGGTTTCCGGTGAGCTAGTAGCACCGGAATCCATGACTTCTGAGCGAGAAGAATATTGAAATCGGCTGAATAAGCTTTACGCGATTTTTAAGAGTGGTTGGTTAGTTTTGGCAGCAGTGAAAAACGCTACTATTTGTTTACCGGTATACTTTTAACCCGGGATTTACCGCTTCACGTGTCAAATTGCAAACTCAGTCCTCCTTTCTTGGGAGTCACTCCTTGTGCCGACATAGTATAATATAAATGGAATAAAATGATAAGTTTAAATAGCTAGAGTCAAGTTCAAATGAGACAAAGGTTTAGGATGAGACTAGTTTTTATGATGAGATATGGGGTATTTTTGTAATTCAACAAGGGAAGGTGGCAAAATTGTAATTAAATGAGCACCCATCATGCGTGAATTGAAGGGAAGGGAGAGGGGGGTGATGTCATCGCTGATGTCACCTCTGGAGAGAGAAAGAGTTTTAATTATTTGATTTAAATTGTATTTTCCCGCTCTTTCCAAACTCATTTTTCAAAAAAAATTATACCAGCGAACTCGTATTAATTATGTGGTCATTTTGAGATCCATTTTTGTTATTTATAGACGATTTTTATTTTTTTTTTAATAATTGTTCCACCGGACTACTCTAATTGTTCCAACAGAATATTACATTTTTTTACACTCCCAGAGTGCATTTAAAAAAAATAATGAAAATATTTTGCTGGAACAATTGGAGTAGTCTGGTGGAACAAATATAGTATTCTGTTGGAACAACCAAGTATCCGACTTGGAACAAAAATAAAAAAAATAAAAATCGTCTATAAATAACAACAATGGATCTCAAAATGACCGCCTAATTAATACGAGTTCAGTGGTATAATTTTTTTTGAAAATTGAGTTCGGAAAGAGCGGGAAAATGCATTTTAAATAAAATAATAAAAACTTTTTTTCTCTCCAGATGTGACATTAGCGCTGACATCACCCTCCCCGTCTTTCCCTTCTTCCTCACGTTGACCATTTGTGTATTTATTTACAAGTTTGCCATCTTCCCCCTTTTTCTTACCAAAATGGTCAATGTCTCACCATAATATTTTGTCTCACTATAATCTCCTTGTCTCACTTGAACCTATCTCTAAATAGCTAATAGATTGTTCCTTAGTTGAAGTACCCAAAAATTATGATAAAATTGCTTTCTATATTTAACATGGTTTTAAAAACCGAACCGGACTGGCCGATCGAATTAGGTTCGATCGGAACCGGATGCCTAATCGGTCAGTTTGTGTTCGGTTTTCTTAACAGTTTAAAACCGCTCAAAAACCAATGAATCGACTGGTCGGACTATAAAATTAGTGAATCGAACCGATTTCAGATTTTGGACGGTTCAGATTTTTAAATTTTAAAAAAAATTTAAAACTAATTAATGCAATTTAATTAGTCCAATTTTGGATAGGTGGCCTAAAAATCACTTTCCATTTATTAATTTATTTTCTATATCAAATATAATCACTTTCTTTTTTTTTCTTTTTTAAAATTTTGTTTTTATTTATTTAATAAGGAAATACAATTATATAAAGAAAAAATGTCCAATTACAATCATCCTTTTATGACTTAATTAATACGTTAGTGTATATTTATTCAATTAAGACATTATTATTAATATGGTAATAAATTTTAATATGTGACTGTTTGAAATTGATTTCACATTACATTATTTTAATTTTTCATTATTTATTTATTATTATTATAAATTAATTACAAATTATTAGAAATATCTTCTGAAGTAATGTACAATTAGAGAACATCCAATTTGAAAATTAGTTTGTTTTGATGTGATAAAACTTTAAACTGTATCATATTAAATTATGCACTTTAACTTTATAAAATTTGATCTAAATAGAATATATTTTAACTATTACATTTTTTTAAACTGTTAACTTTATTTACATAATGTAAAGTTATATTGTGTATTAAAATAAAAAAATGTTATAAAGTTTGTATACCCAAGATTATAACTACAAAAACAGAAACTGAGTTCAAACAAGTCTATAAAAACCTTATGTACTCATTAATAGCTTCCACAATCCTAGTTGAGAAAATGATGCAAGGTCTTTGTTGGGATCTCCAAAATTCAGAATTTTCTGTCTCTGTGAAAAAAATCTCTTACCAATTAAACTGGAGCAAGATTATAACTACATAAGATAAAATTTGATGGAGAAGCTCATCTGGCAGGTTGCTAATGAAATCAGCATCTTCTGTTATACTTTGTTGTCCCTAACACCCAAAATTAATAAAAGCATCAGCAAGATAAATACTGAAATCGGAACAAAACGGTAGCTGTGATTACAAATTAAAAATCAATCGAGTCTTTAACATTGTCGAGACAAACTTGGCATTGAAAACAGCAAGAACACTGAGATCATTAATATGCAGTTGAGATAGAATCACCTAAACCAAAATGAAAAGCCAATTTTTGGGAGAACCAAGCAAAATAATAATAGCTAATTACTCGACATTTCTGGTTTATTGCAGAACACCTAATCTGTAAATCATCTATAATCATGTACCAAAAGCCACAAACACAAATTTGCATAATATAAGATGTAACAAGTTCAGAAATCCTAAGTATTTTAAAAATCGAACCAGATGTTCATCTTTCACCTATAGCAAACATATACACAGATTTCTCTCTCGATTTACAGATTCACCAGAGAAACATATACATCAAGTTCTTAAAATCTGAACTGTTCCAGAAAGATGAAGCAGATGTTCATCCTTCACCTGTAGCAAACATATATGCATCAAAAAGCTCGGTCCTAAATAGATAACCAAAACCACATCCACATGTGTTATTGAACAGGTGCCTTCCACAATTTGTGCTTTTGCAACAATCAAATAGACGATAGGTGAACAATTTCAAACTTAGCCAACACTTGAAAGTTTCCAGAAATTTACCAGATAGATTGGCAAGTGAAAGACATGGCTAAGAGGAGCATTAGATCCGAGATGAAAATCTGACAAGAAGAACATGTATTCCGAAGAAAATCCGAGATGACAAACATGTATTAATTCCGAAGAAAATCTGAGATGAAAAACATGTGCCAGT
The DNA here is from genome assembly GCA_028411795.1 of Euphorbia peplus. Classification (NCBI taxonomy): domain Eukaryota; kingdom Viridiplantae; phylum Streptophyta; class Magnoliopsida; order Malpighiales; family Euphorbiaceae; genus Euphorbia; species Euphorbia peplus. The sequence continues at coordinate 2,502,499 of CP110841.1, forward strand.
ACTAACTTTGGCACATGCATCTATAGCAATATACTCTGAAACAAGTCGAGTCATAACATACAATACATCACAGAGGCAAAGCAAATACAGAAACAAAAGTAAGTCCAAAATTCGAATTCTAATCTCTACTCATCATCATGACCACCTGCCTTGACATCAATACTGAAGCCGTATTCCTGATCACAGCCCAAATAAGAATCACACATGAAATACAAAGTATACGACTTCTTTCCGGGGTCCGAAGGGGCAGAAAACTCCAACTTCACCTTTGACTTCCTCTGCAGAGAAACCCTCTTGATTGCAAGTAACTGATTGCTCTTCGTGTCCCCAACCACAAGCCACCACCCTTCTTCTTTAGCCTTGGGGTACCTCGAAGCATCAACCGGGCCCACCTCTGTCCTCCCCTTGAGATCCCGTTCGAGTGTGACTATCAAGGTGACGTCTTTTCCCACCCTCACATGCTCGTCATCCACTACCTCGTATGACATGTCTATGTTCGGAAACCGGTTGCAGAATCTCACAATGTCTAGCAACTGCAAATCCGACATCTGGAGAAGCTCCCGCCTCTCGTCATCCTCCATCTCTAGCAAATCAAACACTGTCTCTATGCTTTTTCCGGGATTGTCTTGGCATTTCTTGGCTAATTCCCGGTTGAAGTGTGGAAGCTGTAGAAGTATGGAATCCCGCTCCCACATTCCCTGTGTCACCATTTGGCTACTTTCCATAGCGATAAGAGCGAGGTTTAACCAACCGTCGCTTGAAATAACATCCACCATTGCTTGAAGCAACCTACTGGCAGAGAGGAGCACCTCCTGCTGGTCCAATGCTAAGGTCCCACCGACAGATTGCCGAGAGAAATGGGCTTGAAGAAGAACATTTGCCTTCACATGTGGATCAGTGAGCCTTGGGTTTTCAAATGAGAATCTCTGATGATTGATCAGCCTTCGAAGCTTCTCTTCCTCTCCCGGACGGATTGGTATCTGCGCATACTCCGAAGCTGAGGCCAGAATATCCAAGAGACCCTTCATCTTAGTCTTGGGAGTCAAAGAAGAACTAAAACGCTCAATGGTATCATAGCTAATGTAGTAGTAGGACGCAATCATGCCGAGATTTAACGGAGATAAGTCCATGTCTTCCTCGATGGAAACACATTTGCTAGCTTCTAGCTCGCTCAAAGTGTTCTCCACCAGCTCTGAAAGGTGATCCGAGAGATCCCTGTGACTAACTCCCTGGAGATTGTAGTAGTTTGGGTTTTGAGTGAGTCGCCTATACATGAAAGTCCACGTAAGATAATCCACTGCATCCTGCTTGTTCTCCACAACACCCGCAACAATTTCTGCATTGAAATTGTCGTGCAGGAAATGGTGCAAATGACTTTCAACGGGGAATGCTTCATATAAGAATTTCTTGTAGTATTCCTTCCGGGGAGCGTGGCAGAGGATGATACACTTCCCGGAGTTATCCAGAAGAGGTCGACTAGCATGACCCATCATCCGTAAGAGATCTGTTACAGGGTAATCCGTGTGAGCGTTTTCACGTCCATCGTAATATTGTGTTCCCATCACAACCACCAAATGTGCCGACAAGGGCACTCCCCAACACATTGAACTGCTCATAACACAGACCTGAATCCACCCGGCCTCAAAAAGCTGGGACACAACTTCTTGATCCAAACTACTCAAGCCCTCATGCAAGTAACCAACCCCGTAAAGTAAAGTAGCTCTCAACATTTCATCCTGAATTTTCTCAACAAAACGCCCCAGTTCTTCGCGAGGACGCAATAGGAAAACCGGTTTATCTCCACCATCCATACTCGAGTAAGTCATCAAATCCACAGCAGTAAGTCGCACATGCTTTCGTGTAGGAACAAAAACGATAGCAGGCTTTGCATTTTTGGTGTGTTGGACTATAGCAGTGTATGATGGTTTTGTCATGGCCTGCATTCTCGCTTCAAAATTAGCAATATGAACTCCCTGAATGTGGATCTCCAAGGGGACAGGACGGACACCCGGAGGGAAATTAAAAAGGCCATGGCAAGAGGCTCCGATCCATTCTCCAAGATCTTTAGCATTAGCAAGGGAAGAAGATAGAGCCACAATTCGAATCTTGTTCTCAGTCTGACTCGCAATATACCTCGTCCGAGAAACAATCACTTCTAATATAGGACCAGCTTCACCCCCAATCAAGTGGAGTTCATCCACTATAAATAGACTAACCTGCTGCACATACTTCCTCTGTTTCCAGCGACGAGACAAAGCATCCCATTTTTCTGGAGTGCTGATAATTATGTGACCCTTTTCGAGCAACTTCAAATCCGTTGCTGTTTCCCCAGTTAACTCAACAACCCGCATCCCTAAACCTTGACCAAATTTCCTCTCCCAATCACGATAACGCTCCTTGGCAAGTGCTTCTAGAGGTGCAATATACACAGCACGCACTCCACTGTCAGATCTCTTGTGATGATTCTTCAATATAGAAAACTCGGCACATATGGTTTTCCCACTACCGGTTGGAGCCGCAACCAAAACATTGTCATCAGTATTATAGAGAACAGTAAAAACTTGTGTTTGAATAGGATTAAAATGTTTAAAATCTTGATAAAGAGCTTCATATGATGGATTCCTCAGAGCAGTCACAGGTAAAGGTTGCAAGTCCAGCAACTCCGTTGGAGGAGGATACTTCTCCGGTAGGATGAGGTCCCTAAAAGAGACTGGCAAAACAGTTTGTGACCCAAGCCATTTATCTGATACAACACGGATAAAATACTGAGGTGACAAGGGCTCATAGATTGGTACACTGAAACTCAACGTGTGGTCCTCATCAACATACTGTTTCTTCAGCATAAAATACTCATGATGAAGAACATATTCACCATCATTATCCTCCACGATCACCCAAAACGGCTCCACATATCCATGAACCTTGTCCTCCCATTGGAAGTCCGGGGTTATGGTAAGTTCCACCCTCAACACTGAATGAGTGATTGGCTGAACGTGTGCAGCTAGGTTTAGCTTTGGTAACTGGTGGATGAACTTGTGCAACGTTCTGCCCATCTTTGGAAAACGAATTAGTTCACCAATCTCCTGTGATGAAAGGTCGTAATACCTTTCCCATGCTAGATCTTTCTTCTCCAACTTCATCAAAATTTCATTTGGGATCCCATGGAACTGTCGTAGAGGGGTCTGGACACTCCACATCCTCTTGCCAGTCATCTTACATAAGTTCAGAGCCTTCTCAGCCAACTGTGGCCATCCTCTTTTCAACACAATCTCAAAGAGAGCTCGCATAAGACGGCCTGCACTCTGAAATAAGAAAAGTTATAAAAATAAGTAAAAGAATACACCACTAGCAATTCAACTCAAAGAAAAAATAAGAGCACAATCAATTCAAACAAACCTGAGTTATGAACACCATGTCTGACGTGAGGGAAAGTCCCTCGAGCTTAAGATGTGAAATATAGGCTTGAAGTAAAACATTAATCTTAGCACTAGGCTCTTCTAGGCTTTCCTTGATTGGAATTGGAACACGATCCAAAAGCTTGGCTAGCTCCATCTTCTCATCTTGCCTCACAGTCACATATTTAAATTCTTCACTTAATGAAAACAAACGGCATAGCTCTATGTCACCCATTGTCGGCTTGAGATGCTCATTGTATGTGGATATCGTGCCATGAGTTATGTAGTAATAACTAGCAATGCGACCCAAGTCAGTCACCTGGAAATATCCACTTTTTCTGTCATACTTCACCAGATTGTTCTTGTCCAGGATTGTTGCAGCAGAATGAATCTACAATCACATGAAAAATAAGATTAGATAAAAGTTAACCAAAACATTATATACAGGGGAAATATAAGGCACTGAATGGGAATGAAGCAAATACGAAGTCAAAATTTCCACTTTGTCAATTGAAAATACTTATCATGATCTATGTGCATTTAACTTTCCCATGCTCATAGAACTAACAAACGAAGGGGAGCGCTATATGATACAGATAAAAGCCAGTCTATTTTTCTACTTGGGATAAATAGGGAATTGTGTTGTCTTTATTCCCCAGAGTGCAAAAAAGACTCACTAAGGTTACAATGCATCAAATTTACCCATGCAATTAACAAATCTCAACGCAGACAAAGCATAGGCACATAATAAACTGAAGGCCACGCAAAAAAAAGGCACATCCAAACATTCTAACTCGGACAAAATTTTGTTTCATGCAGCATATTAAAGATTCAAGAGTATGAGATAATGTAAGTCCTATCCCCCAAAAACATGAAAAGGAATAAACAAACATGGCATGTATCAGGAAAGACTTACCAAATCTGCCCTCCTGTCGTTCAATGTTATATCTCTAGTGAGAACATCCGGTGCTAAGCCATAAAGTGTTGGATTTCGAAGCATGCGAACGTATAAGTATGTATACCCAAGCCAATTACAGGCTTCTCTAGCATTTTGAACAGTTCCAAGAACGACTTCCGCATTCAATTGATCAACCAGTTTGGATATGAACTGACTTTCAATAGGAAGCTGTTGATTCATCAAAGACAGATAGTACTGAAGTTCACTATGGCCTGTGATTATAATTCCTTCCCCGTATGAATCAAACTGAGGTCTTCCTGCACGACCCAACATTTGCATAACATCCAGAGGACTTAATTCAGTCCACGCTCCTTTTTCTGGATTGTAAATCTGAGTCCCCTTAATAATCACAGTATGAGCAGGTAAGTTAACACCCCAGGCAAGAGTAGCAGTGGAAAACAGCACTTGTACATGTCCATCTCTGAAAAGATCTTCAACAAGTTGACGGTCAGCCCTTGTCATTCCAGCATGATGAACAGCAAACCCGTAGGGCAGAAGATCTTTCAGGTCATTGCTTTTGACCATGTCTGTATGACTCTGCAGAATCTCACGACTTGCACTGTTCTCTTTCAAGAATCTACCAAGGGTATCATTAGCAAGTGCTGAATCCCGTATAGCTCGAGCAGTCTTTGCTGTTTCCTTTCTTGAGTGGACAAAAATAAGAATTTGATGCTTCCCTGCGACTCCCATTACTTTCTCATAGCAGATATCGTTCATCAACTGGAACCTCTGCAGTGGCTTCTTCACGGTGATTCCAATATACTGTTGAGATAGAGGAACAGGCCTGTAACTGTTATCAAAATGGAAGAGTCCTTTATCAACATCAACCCTCAGAAATAGTGCCACATCTTCATAATTAGGAAGAGTAGCAGATAATCCTACCAGTCGGATAAGTTCTTTTGTAGTTTCAATTTGCCTAACAGTTCTGGCCACGATACTCTCAAGGACCGGTCCTCTATTGTCATGAAGAAGATGGATCTCGTCAATGATAAGAAGTTTGACAAGCTGAGTGTAGGAACGATCCCCAGACTTTCGGGTAATAATATCCCACTTCTCAGGAGTAGCCACAATTATTTGAGTTTCTTCAATTTCCTGGCGAGTCAATGTCTGGTCCCCACTCAGTTCTCTAACCTTGACACCGTATTCTTGCAAACGATCGGACAAATTACCAACTACTTCAGCAACAAGAGCTTTCATAGGTGCGACATAGACAATCTTATAGTTGTTATGGTTGAATGAACCATCCGGGTTCCTGCTCAATGCAATCTGGTGAAGTATGGTCAGTAGCGCAACATTAGTTTTTCCTGCACCAGTGGGGGCACAAAGAAGGATATTATCTGGCTTAAAAAGGGCAGTTTCGTACACTCTACTCTGCACTCTGTTCAACTCTTTCATCCCTTTGAAAGCAGGGTGTGCCCAATCTGGCATGTCACCTATCTTCACAAGCTTCTCATTAGGCGCTATAGGTCTCGGCTTCAAGGCAGGCACATGAACTTCTTCATAACCCTTGCTTTGATGCCTGTAAGAAAGATATGGAAGATTACACTCTTTACTTGCCATAAAAAGACCACCCTGATCAAAAGCAATGGTTTCTAGATCAAGCAACTGGGGCTGGCCTGTCCCCCATCCACTACTGCCTGTGTCTCTATCAACAAGTGCATTCCTATCTCCCCCAGTCTCATCCTTCAGTCGGCGAGCCTCTTCTCTTATACTCTTCTCCAAATTCTTCTGTCTATCTTTTGCAGTAGCCCTTGTAGCGTGCAACTGCTCTAAAATTGCCACCAACTCCGGACCCGAGTTGATCATTTCCTCCTCAATTTGTTGCCTCTCTTGTTGGTCTTTAGCCCTTGCCAAACGGGTACACCACACAATCTGTAACCTATTTCGGAAAAGAAGCTGAATGAGGTTGAACTTATCAAGCCCCAATTTAAGAGTCAAAATATTTTCAACATCCATATTACCTTTCAAGGCAAGACCCTTGAGCACGTCCTCGGCAAGTTGTTGGCAGTGGTGTGGATCAATCTGTTGGTCATGATAAGCTTGTGAGATGTTCCTTTGAAGCCAATAAGCATCAATATCCCGCACATTAAGGTTGATGCCTTGTTCATCAGCCTCCATCATAATGTCTTCATCATCAAGTCCACTGCCCATTTGCATAGCCCCAGAACGATTCGGTTCTACCTCCACATCACCCTCATCATCATCATCATCTCGAACAACATCAAGATCACTGTCGTAATCATCCTCATTATCTTGATCAAATTCAACAGCGACACCGACATCATCGTCAAGGTCAAGGGCATGATCAGCATTATCACCTCCTCCATGTTGGTAATCCGTTATGAGCATGGCAAAGTGAACAATTTGATCAAACACATTAGCAGGAATAGGATTGAACAACCTCTCAATCTCCTTCTTCTGCTGATCAACAGAGTCATTCTTAAGCACAGCCAAAACCTCGTCCGCAGCATCAGTAACTATACTCAAAGGTTGACCACCCAAGTGTTGCTGAAGAACACTGAGCAACGCCTCATAGGCAGCCCGAGTTTCGTTAGTTTTAGGATGGTAAACACCTTCCTCCTGAGTACAAGTAAGAACACTCTGATCCCGAAACAACCTTCTCTTCTTGGCTTGAAGACTGTCCGAATCACAGGGGTCCCTGTCCCGGTCCTTGTTCTTCTTCTTATTGTGAGGTTTGTTAATGATGTTGTCATGTAGGTGATCAGAAGGTTTAGCTCTATAAGCACGATCACCAAAGCGTTTAGGGTCAATCTTGCCCCACAGAGTCTCCGGTTCGAGACGGGGTTGATGAGTGTCCGGTGGGCGAGAATCCGTAGTAAGAACTAAATTAGAGTTGGCAGCATACTCATACTGCTTCAATTGAGCCTGAGCCTCCGCACCACCTCGTAGATTCGCCATTCAAAACCCTAAAATCAAAACCCTAAAGTCAAAATACAAAAACCACACACTTTCTCAAAAACCAACGATCAAGGGATAGTAAAACCCCAAAATAGCAAACTGAAAAAATCAACTCAAACAAACTCACCTTTTATAGTAATTTATTTTGAAAAATCTCTACTTACTCCTTCACTTTTGTTTCTTGTCTAGTTTAGTTCCTCCATTAAGAATAAATTGAAAATTCCACTACTCTATTAAAACAAGTTTTGTTCACTTATATATCATTTTTCTTGCTTGATTTGCGAAAAACTATTGACTTGTTCAACTCATAACAATTATATATAATTATTTTAATTGAATATTAATGCCGTAAAAAGTTTTAACACTCTAATTAAGTGGATAAGACTCTCGAACATTAAATGACAATCAATCTAAAATCAATCAGATTTATATTTTTATATTTATTAATCAACAATTATCAGATACTCCTCCCGCTTTTTAATATATGTCATTTTAGAGTTTTCACACAGATTAAGAAACACAATTAATACATCTCGAACTAATAAATTTACATTGGTTAATTTAAATATTAGAGTTAATTTTAAATAATTGATTTGTGTTTTCATATTTTTACAAATAAAATACTGTGGTTTGGCTTTAAGCAAATAAAAGATTATGGTTCGCGTTTAAGGAAATGGTTGATTTTGTTGACGTGAGCGAAAATATTTTTGGTCTAACAAACTTTTCTGGCCTTTGAGTTTAATCTTATATAACCAGTTAATGGTTTGGAAAATTATTTGGGAAAAAAATGTCATCATTTACGTCAACAAAGTCAATCATTTTCTTAACTTTGCAAACAAAGTAAACCATAGTCCTTTATTTGCTCAAAGAAAAATTACAGTCCTTTTTTTACAAAAACACAAAACCACATAGCACTCATTTAAAATCAACTTTAAGTATTAAATATCTTCAAAACCCATAAAAATAAACTATCTAAAACAATAATTTAAACTAATAATGTATATAAAAAAACATATATATTTTTATATAACAATTTTATTATTTAATTGTCAAGTATATTAACCAATGTTCGAAAAATTGCTATGCGGACGCGGCGCGGTTAGTATCCCAAATGATGAATTGGAGGTTAATTCGAAGACTAATCAATTTTGTATTTTTCTATTTTTTAATTATTTTAAATAAATTGATTTAAGATAAAAAAACAGAAAAATTCATGCTAGAAGCAAACAAATATCGATCAAACTATTTAAAAATAACAACTATTTTTTTCATCCAAAATGATAATAACAAATATACCAAAATGTCGAGAAACATAAATATTTCAATGTTTTCTGTTCAATTTGCTGTTGACTTCGATTGTCTGATACTACTTAGTTTTCTAGGACATTTAATTTATTTTATTATTTTTAAAACTTAATTATTTAATTAAAAACATATGGGCCATTTTTATTTCGGCCGATTTTTTTTTTAATTTGGACTATTTTTTCTATTTTTTGACCAATAAATTGGCTATAAGTTGATTGATCGATTCAAAACGACCTATTAACAAAAATCGATACAATGTGTTTAATTTTACCAATTAATCGTCAATAAATCGATCAATTCGGCCGATTTTTAGGACACTGCAATAAACAAATATATTTTTTTTAAACAATATTTTCGAGCATTCGAGCATTATAATTTGTTATCATTGTTAAAGTAATTGAACTATGTGTTATCCTGCGATCAAAAAAAGAAACTATGCTACTTGGAGATTTTTGTATTCTCTCTCAAAATCCTAATTCTAGAAAACTCTTGTTCTGAGCTTGATTTTGAGAAGGAAGAATGAAGTTTTGCTTCTTTCTTCCTCCTCCCAACCTCGAATCCAATTTACTTTTTTCCTGCTTCTCATCCCTCTTTTCTAACATCATATATTTCTACCGTATTCTTTGGTCATCAGATCTGGATCCGTTATCTATATTTTCTTCATTTATAACTCGTTCAGATTTAGCACGGGCGGAAAAAGTTGACTTAATCCATAGATCCATAGATCTACGGGAGTGCAATTTCAGGAAGGACTTATATCCGATTTTTTGGAGGGGCATGGGTGTTGAAGAATGAATTTTGGTTGTTTTTCTGCAGATCCGGAATCTCGAGAAGTATATGATTTATTATGTCGTTTTTTAGTACTTTTATGATGTATTTAGGCTCTTTGTAGCGTTTCTTTGCCCTTTATGCGGTTTATACTGGCTTTTGCTCGTATTTTTGTGAGGTTTAATTCCTTTATTTTCCTTTGATTATCATCGTGCTGTAATTTTTCTATATTATTCAATGATATGATTACTTTTCCATTAAAAAAAAAAAACTATGCTAACTCCTTTTTACTTTTTTGACAACCAAGGAAACCTTTATTAAGAAAGCAAATGAACAATGAACTCAGAAGGCACAAATAACCACTCACCCCGATGAGAAAAAGAATTTCTAGCTAAGTTATGGGCAACACTATTAGCAGAGCGTTTAACAAACGCAATGGAGCAATTAAAAAGCTCGTTTAAAAAGTAACAACAATCTTTTAATGAAGAAAAACATGAGAAACTAAGTAGTGAGTTTTTCAAAATACAAAAACAAAACAGTGAATTTTGAAAAATAAAATATGAAATAAAGACTTTTAAATTATTTATCTTAAAAATTAAAATATAAGACTACATGATTTTTATATTGACCTTGTTTGGCAAAGAGTGGTTTAAAGTATAATTAGAAGTTTTAAACCTTGACTATTCAAATCCTCAAATATTGTGTTTGGCAAATAGAGATTTCAATTAGCGGATTTACTCTAAAAACCTCTTTTTGAAAAACATAATTTTAAAAGATTTTTCAATTAAAGATTTAAGACATCTATATAAAATAACTCTTTTATCCCTATTTTTCCATAGACTTGGCAATTTTCGTGTTCGTGTCGAAGTCGTGTCATGTCGTGTCACAAAACCTTGAACATGAACACGACATGAAAACATTTTTGTGTCAAAATCTTAAACACGAACACGACACGAGTTTGCACGAACACAACCCAAACACGACCCGACCTGAATTTATGATACAATAAAAAAACTTTCCAAATGTCCTAAAACATGCTTAAAATTCGTAAGTTATATATAAAAAACTAATATGCTAATAGTTATTACAAACAATCTAAAATAGTTATTAAATCCATTATGATTTATATATATATACTTCCCATTCTCCCAACCTTAAAATTATATTTGAAATTTTATATAAATTTTGTGTCAACTTCGTGTTTCCGTGTTGACCCGTGTACAACCCGATTTTTTTCGTGTCAACGTCGTGTCCTGTCGAAAAAACTTAAACACGAACATGAAATTTTCTTGTCGTGTACCATTTTGCCGGCTCTAATGCACTATTAGCGTAAATGACCCATTAACAAATCAATTTGGCTTTTTTGGGTTTGATTTCTGAAAGTGACATTTTCATTTTAATCATCTCTAAAATCATATAATTTATTCTGCAACTTTATTGTCACAATTGGTAGTATTTTGTTTTACAGAAAAGTTATTAGTATGACAATTAAAATAGTATTTTTTTTCAACATATTTTGCTATATTTTTTCAATTTTTATATATTAATGAAAACCTAAGTTAATATGTTATGACATTTTGTAGGTTAAAAAAAATTATTTGTAATATTTTTGACAAACATAAATATTTTTAATTCACAAAAAGTTATATTATCAATTAGAATACTCAACCTTTAAATACATACTTTGACAAAATAAAAATAAAAAACCATAAAAATATGTTCAATTATCTTTTACATAAATAAGTATTAACAATCAACTAAGTTTTACCAAACAACTTACAAAAGTAATTAGTCAAATCAGTCAGTGTACCAGCTAATTCCAAACAGGTTACATTTTGAGGTGATAGCTATAGTTACTTTGTTTTTTTGGTTATTTTCTTTCCTCAACTAGTGGATTAACTTCCATCTCACACATCCAATAGTAAATAGACAAAGTAGTGAATTATTTTGTTAAAAACAAAATAATACATTTTAATTGCCATTAAAGTGAGTAAAGTTTGGTAACTATAGGTATAATTTACCATTTTTGTTTTCTTTTATGATATATCAGTGTATATCAACTTAATTGATTTATGTTTATTAATCCTTGTCGCATGCATTAGAATTAGAACTTAGGCATACCTTGATTTATATATAGACATGATGCATACCCATGAGTTAATTATTTGGTTTAGAGTAATAAAGAATTAACAATGGCAAACTATAGTTCTAAAGAAGTTTATAATTAGCAACTGTCTAAACTATACTTGGCATAAATGTAAGCACCATTAACCATACTGCAGTTACGGAATCGGAATCCGGAATGGCAGCAGAAACCGAATCAGATACAAAATCATGAGCTTCGAAGAGAAGAAGAAGGTGAAGAAGAGAGCTTCCAGTTGTAGATTATTTTCATCTACAACTATTGCAGAAGAGAACGTGAATCACTTCCACAAGCAACTTGATAAGAAAAAGAAGAATCAAGAAATAAATAAAGAGGCAAAATGACCAATCGAACAACAAGACATTGTTATTAAATTTGCCCCAACCATTTACTATCCTCAATTCAATCTCAGTAATAGATATAGGGGTAAATAATCCGAATAAGAGTAACGAGTTAGATGCAGAAATAATATTTGTCTACAAAATAAAATCATAACAATTTGACGTAGTCACTAACCAAATGAACATCACCGCGTGACTTAATGTTTGATGACGTGGCAAAAAACATTTTGTTCAATCAATTTTCTCTGATGAATTCACCACCGGAAAGAAATTCAAAATAATTGCTAAAATGAAACTCATTGTCTAGTATCAGAGGCCTGCGTTATCTACAGAAATAGCAAAACGGAAAACCTCGGCAAAGAAATATAAGACGACGACGACAGCAACAACATAGTTGGACAATAATGCCCCGAGTTTAAAGTAACCAAGCAGGTGAAGCATGTACTACATTCCAAATCATGCACTTGTATTTACCTCTACACGTACTTCTGAAGGCTGTTAAACAAACGCCAGAACGTTGCGGTGATCAACATTCTGTAGTCTCGAAAGAAGCTCACGCTTCCTTTCTTCTATTTCTGGTGTTAATACTGTTCGTGATCTAGGTAAGACAGTCATTTTCTCAAGAGCACTTGCGTTTTGCAGCAAATAGATGGCAAACTTGATTTGCTTCTGGGTGAAGCGGAACTTCGGAATGGTAATTTCTGTCAGGTATTCGGGTACATATGTAAGTTCCGCCTCTTCTTCTTCAAGGTCCATTATACAATTTATCTGCAATTATCACACATTGTTAATTTGATGTCAAATGGCAACTTTGGGTCACTCATATTCGGTTAAATTCATCTTCCCTGGGGAAGATTGGACCTTTATCTATGTCCTTACAAAATAAAAATTGTCCTTGCCATCCACAATATGTTAATGTGAACGTTCATGAAATCGTTTTAGTTACTCACTATCAAAAGTATATGGCAAAACACTGAAATAATGCAAAGCATAATTGATGGCTCAAACATAAACTAAAAATCTCTTATGATCTTATCTAATGATGTGTCGTCAATACTGAGGTGATACTAGAAAAGTATCGCACTTTAATTAGGTGCCAGTGTAAATGCAAGGATTAAGAAGCCGAAAAAAATCATCTGGAGGATAGTTTCGGTTCATACACTTGACAAAATGATTTCGAGTTCTCATAATCCTAATCCAGCGAACTTAGACAGAGAAGAGGTACTTAGGCAAAGCAATATTAAGCATAACAGGAAGAAACAAACAATCACCAAAAGGAATAACCGTGTCTCACTTACCATCAATACGAAACGTCGAAGAAGGGGAAAAGCTTTAAGTATTGCCATAATCCTAACCAAGCTGAAATCTAAGCGCCTACATTGTAGGTTTAGGTTCAGGTCAGTCACTTGGCTGAACCTCTCAACACTTCTTGGTGGTGCCCAATATGCCTGTGAAAGATCATAGTTAGAATCTGTTAAATTAAAAGCTGAAAATTCACTTTTCTAATTACTCACATACCCAATCATCTTTGATGACAAGAGAAAGATTCCTGACTTTGAGACACTGGCATGGATAATCCCTGAAAAATGAACCCATTTGCAGAAATGGTACCGTGTAAGATATAGATGTCAAATTAGGAGCTCCACTGAAGTTACACGTCACACCATAAGCACTTAAGCACTTAAATTCAATCAGATCAGGGTTTGACAACTCAATTTCCTCTAATAAACAATGTCGGTCAATCAAAGTCGAAAATTTCTGCAGTAAAGGTAATGCAGCTAAGCTCAACTTTTTAGGAAGGCCAGAATTAGTGATCTCCAAGCTTTTAAGCTTTTCCAAAAATGGAAACATGCTTTCCAGATTAATTGCTAGGTTATCCACATTATCTAAGCTAAGGGTTTCTAATGAGCTCAATTGGTTGGTAAAATTCGGTCCCAGTTTGCAAGAACTCAGCTTCAGATGCTTCAAGTTCATCTCTATACCATCAAAAAGCTCGGTCCTAAAGAGATAATCAAAACCACATCCACACCTGTTTGTGATCAGGTAGCTTTCACAATTTGTGTTTTTGCAACAACCAAATAGACAATATGTGAACAAAGTCAAACTTTCAACACCTTTCCCGAGAGAAAACTTAATCCATCCGTCGATATCTTCAAAGCTAAGCTTAATGGCACTAGAAAAGTTTGTATACCCACGGTTATAACTACAAAAACAGAAAGTCAGTTCAAACAAGTCTATCTTCTCGCCCCTATAAAACCTTATGTACTCATTAATTGCTTCCACAATCCTAGTTGAGAAAATGATGCAAGGTTTTTGTAGGGATCTCCAGAATTCATAATTTTCTGTCTCTGTGAAAAACATGTCTTGCCAATTAAACTGGAGCAAGGGTTTATATGCTGAGAGATATCTCCATCTCCGTGACAAAATAGATGTTTTCACAGCCTCTCTCAAACTAACATAAGATAAAATTTGATGGAGAAGCTCATCTGGCAGGTTGCTAATGAAATCAGCATCTTCTGTTATACTTTGTTGTCCCTAACACCCAAAATTAATAAAATTAGCAAGAAAAATACTGAAATCGGAACAAAATGGTAACTGTGAGTAAAAATTAAAAGTCAATCAAGTCTTTAACACCGTCGAGACAAACTTGCCATAAAAAACAGCAAGAACGCTGGGATCATTAATATGTTGAGGTAGAATCACATAAACTAAAAGTAAAGCCAATTTAGGGGAGAAGCAAACAACGCATTCATGGCTAGTCTAATTACCTGACATTTCCTGGTTTATTCGAGAAAGACGAACCAGATGTTCATATTTCACTTATTATAGCAAGCATAAACACAGAGATTTATCTATCACTTCACACCATCATCCATAATTAGTTATACAATTTTCATATCTTCATTCAAACACAGATTAAAAATGAAAGTCAACATAAATATCATTAAGAAGAGACGGAAGATTCTCACAAATACACCGCAGAAACTGAAAGCAGATATAATACGCCGTTGGAATTATTAATATTCAGTTGAGATAGAATGACCTAAACTAATTACTTGATATTTCCTGGTTTACCACAGATGACCTAATCCGTAAACAATCTATAATCATGTACCAATGCTACAAACACAAATCTAAAAAATATAAGATAATGTTCAGAAAATCCGAATTATACGGAAAAAAACGAACCAGATGTTCATTTTTCACCTATAGAAAACATATACACACAGAATTCTCTCTCGATTTACACATTCACAGGAGAAACTGAAATGAGATGTAATAAGATACATCAAGTTCTTAAAATCTGAATTATTCGAGAAAGACGAAGCAGATGTTCATCTTTCACCTACAGCAAACATACATACGCACACAGATTTCTCGAATCAGATGTAATAAGATACATCAAGTTCTTAAAATCTGATTATTCGAGAAAGACGAAGCAGATGTTCATTTTTCACTTAAAGCAAACGTATATACAGATTTGTCACTCGATTTACGGCATCATCCACAATTAGTTGCATAATTTTCATTAACAGTATGATTAGAAATGAAAATGAACATAGATAATGACAATACAACAAACTCACCGGAGAAACTAAAATCAGATCTGCTAAAAGAATTGAAGAATAGAGTAAATACCTTTGGCTCCGATAAGGTTGCGACAGTTTCCGGCGATCTAGAACCATCGGAATCCATCAATTAGGGAGCGCGAAATACTAACCGCCGCACGCGCGAAATTTTTTAGGATTTATTTGGTTAAATTATTATAAATCTTTAGAGTTTCTTATTTTCATATTTTCAAAAATCATTTTAAGGTGATAAATAAGGTTAATTCGTCATACAACTAAAAGTATAAAATTACATTATATTTTTATGTTACATCATGAAACTATAGTTTCGTACCGCTATGATAAGAAGTTAACTCTTAATTGATGGGTTAATTACACTAAGGTCATCCAACTATCATAAATGGAATCGAAAAGTTATCAAACTTAAAATTTGAATATCAAAATCATCCAACTATTATAAATGGAATCCAAAAATCATCAAACTTAAAATTTAAATACCAAAATCATCCAACTTTTCATAACATTACAACCAAGGTCATCCTCGCCGGATTCCGATAGTAACTCTCGTCGGCATCACCATGTGGCTATCACGTCATTAAAAAAATGCCACTTGTCATTAATTTTGTCTTATCACTAAAAATCCAACCAAACCTGAAAACCCCGACCCGATCCAACTCAAATTAATTACAGCTAGATGACAAGTGGCATTTTTTAAATGACGTGGCAGCCACATGGTGTCTCCGGCGAGAATTACTATCGGAATCCGGCGATAATGACATTGGTTGTAATATTAGGAAAAGTTGGATGATTTTGGTGTTCAAATTTTAAGTTTGATGATTTTTCGGTTCCATTTATGATAGTTGGATGATCTTGATGTTCAAATTTTAAATTTGATGACTTTTCGTTTCCATTTATAATAATTAGATGACCTTGAGTGTAATTAATCCCTTAATTCATCTATCAAAACAATTCCAAATTTCCAATTACAATTAAAATTAGAACTTAGAGATACCTCGATTTATATATATAAAGGCATAATTCATATGATGAATTAATTACTTTATTTAGATTACTTTATTTAGAGTAACGTATAAACAATGGAAAAATATAATTCTGGAAAAACTTATGATCATCAACTTTCTAAACAATATTTAGCACAAATATTAGCACCATTAACCATTGGACAATTACGGTGTCGGAATCAGGATCCAAACAGGAAGCATAATCATGAGCTTCAAAGAGAAGAAGAAAGTGAAGGAGAGAGCTTTGAGTTGGAAGATGATTCTTTCTTTGTTTGCAATATATTTTCATCTATTATACGTGATGGAATTAAACACTCGTGTTACACGAAAACAAATAAGTGTTTAAATTCATTATCTTGCTCATTAACTCCAAGCCTGGATGACCAAAGATCCATTTCTAACATTTTTGTGTAGAAACTTTCATTAATATTTATCCCGACGACCGTGTTAAAACAATGAATAGTTTATATCGTTGTTGAAGTAATTCAAAATAATTGCTAAAATGAGACTCAATGTCTATCAAAGGTCCGCGTTATCTATAGAAATAGCAAAATAGAAAACCTCTCGAGCAGAGAAATATAGTTGGACAAAATGCCCCGAGTCTAAAGTAACCAAGCATAATTTTTTTGTCAAGTATGTACTATATTCCGAATCATGCATACCTCTACAGGCTGTTAAACATACTTCAGGATATTGCGGTTATCAACTTCCTGTAATCTCGAAATAAGCTCACGCCTCGTTTCTTCTAATGCTTCTGATGATAGAGTTGGTGATCTAGGTAGGACGATCATTTTCTCAAGAGCACTCGCATTTTCCAGCAAGTAGATGGCAAACTTGATTTGCTTCGCGGTGAAACGGAGGTTTGGGATTGTAATTTCCTTAAGGTATTCAGGTACATATGAAAGTTCAGGCTCTTCTTCTTCAAGGTCTTTTGCACAATTCATCTGCAATTATCACACAGATTGTTAATTTCATGTCAAATGGCAACTTTGGGTCACTCATATGAAAGTTCAGGGAAGATTGGACCTAATCCTACGTTAATGTGGATTAATCCATTTCAAAGCAAAAATTGTCCCTTGCCCTGACCATATGTTAATGTGCGCATTCATGAAGTTCCGTTTTAGTTACTCACAGTCAAAAGTATGTGCCAGTATAAATGCAAGCATTAAGAAGCCGAAAACAATCATCTGGAAGATTGTTTTGGTTCATACACTTGACAAAATAATTTTGAGCTTCTCATAATCTTAATCCACTACGAAGAAATTAGACGGAAAAAAAGGTACTTAGGCAAAGTAGCATTCAGCATAATAGGAAGGAACAATGAATCACCAAAAAGAAAGTCTGTCTCACTTACATTCAATACAAAACGTTGAAGAACGGGAAAAGCTTTAAGGATTGCCATAACCCTCACCAAGCTGAAAACCAAGCGATTAAATTGTAGGTTCAGGTTCAGGTCAGTCACTTGGCTGAACCTCGCAACATGTCTCGGTGGTGCCCAATTTACCTGTGAAAGATCCTAGTGAGAAACTGAGAATCCATTGAATTAGAAACTGAAAATTTACTTTTCTAATAACTCACGTACCCAATTATCCAAAATGACAAGAGTAAGATTCCTGACTTCAGGACACTGGCGTGGATAGTGAATGAATACTGAATCCATTTCCAAAAATGGTACCGTGTAAGATAAGGACGTCAAATTAGGAGCTCCACTCAAGTTACACATCGCACCATTTAGGCACATAAATTCAATCAGATTACGGTTTGACAACTCAATTTTCGCTAATAAACATTGTCGGTCACTCCAAGTTGAAAATTTCTGTAGTAGAGGTAATGCAGCTAAGCTCAGCTTTACAGGAAGGCCAGAACTAGTGATCTCCAAGCTTTTAAGCTTTTTCAAAAACGGAAACATGCTTTCCAGATTAGTTGCTAGGTTATTCACATTATCTAAGCTAAAGGTTTCTAATGAGCTCAATTGGTTGGTAAAATTCGGTCCCAATTCACAAGAACTCAACTGAAGATGCTTCAAGTTCATCGCTGTACCATAAAAAAGCTCAGTCCTAAACAGATAATCAAAACCACATACACATGTGTTATTGAACGGATGCCTTCCACAATTTGTGCTTTTGCAACAATCAAATAGACAATATGTGAACAATTTCAAACTTTGAACACGTCTCCCGAGAGCAAATGTAATCCATCCATCAATATCTTCAACACTGTGCTTAATGTTGCTAAAATAGGTTCCAAAGTCAAGCTCGTGTTTGTAACTACAAAAACAGAAATT
Source organism: Euphorbia peplus (assembly GCA_028411795.1). Classification (NCBI taxonomy): domain Eukaryota; kingdom Viridiplantae; phylum Streptophyta; class Magnoliopsida; order Malpighiales; family Euphorbiaceae; genus Euphorbia; species Euphorbia peplus. Next base: position 2,521,203 of record CP110841.1, read on the forward strand.
GAGTTCAAACAAGTCTACCTTCTCGCCCCTATAAAACCATATGTACTCATTTATTGCTTTCACAACCTTAGCTGCGAAAATGATGCAAGGTTTCTTATGGAATCTCCAAAATTCAGAATTCACTCGGTCTGTAATAAACATCTCTTGCCAATTAAACCGGAGCGAAGGTTTAAATGCCGAAACATATCTCCATCTGTGTGACAAAATAGATGTTCTCACAGACACTCTCAAACTAACCGTAAGATAAAATTTGATGTAGAAGCTCATCTGGCAGTTTGCTAATGGAATCAGCATCTTCTGTGACACCTTTTCGTCCCTAACACCCGAAATCAATAAGAGCATTAGCAAGATAAACACTGAGTTCGGAACCAAACAAGAACTGTGATTAAAAATTTAAAATCAATCCAATCTTTAACACAATCGAGAAAAACTTGCCATCGAAAACATCAAGAACACAGAGATTATAAATATGCAGCTGACATAGAATCACATAAACTAAAAGAACCAAGCAAAGCATTCATGGCTAAGCTCTAGACATCTATATTGCACGGACATTTTGTTTTGTAGGCCATGTATCGTGTTCGTGTACCTGTCTTTTATGTTTCTATTCGTAGGCCGTTGTATGAAGGTTATATTGTAGAGAGAACGTTTCTTGTATCTATGTTCGTGTCTATTTCCGTGTCCGTGCAACATAACTAGATATTTCCTGGTTAATTGCAGAGCACGTAATCTGTAATCATCTACGAAAGCCGCAAATAAGAATTTGCTTGAGAAAATCTGAATTTTACGAAAGATTATGAAAAACTCACAGGAGAAAATGAAATCAAAGCTAAAAGAATTGAAGAAGATAGGCAAATACCTTTGGCTCCGATGGAGTAGCGGCAGTTTCCGATGATCTAGTACCACCGGAATCCATCAGCGCGACAACAACATTAACTGCCATACTCGCACTTTATTTTTGAAGACCTGTTCATGGGCTGGGCTGGGCTGGCTCGGGCTCGCCCACCTTAGCCCTTATTATATTTACATCGGCTCGGCTCGGTTCGGATCGGGTCAATCTAAAAGAACTACTGCCAACCCGACTGAAGTCATTAATATCAATATTAATTGTGAAGTAAACACGTTTTTTCTAAGGAAGAATTTACTATGAATAAATTTAACTAAAATGTCAGAGTAAACTACATACATCGTGAGAGTTTATTGTGAAATTATCTTAATCATGTTGAATACTAAGGCATGATTCTATGAAAATAGACATCATGTTGTGAACCTCGTGAGATGATGTTATTCTTAAATTTGAATGTAAATAATTGATTTCGATTTATCTTTCTTTTGATGGAAGATAATTTTATATCTAATTTCACGTATCTATAACAGTTTTGAGATATTTTTCGTGTGAAAATACATTGGCGCAGTTTTGCCACTCTAGAATTCTTTTCTAACAATCTTTTATCAAATGTGCCTTTATTGAGGGCTTTTATGTGTCTTGGGTTTCTGGGTATGCTCAAACGGGCTGAGAGATGAAGCCCAATTCAAAGGTCGAGTATATTAAAGTAAGTACATTTAGAAGGTTAATAAATTATTTTTTAAAAAATAAGGTGACCAATTATTGAATCTTGGCGAATTAAAAGGGATACTGTTTAATTGGAGTTCAAAGGTCGAAGTAAGTAGATTTAGAAGGATTTTTCTCGAGAAGGAAATTTGGATAGTTAATAAGTCATTTTCAAAAATTATTTTCGCTAATAGACTACTTTAAATAAGTTTAATAAGTTAATGAAACAACATCTAAGTTCAGAGGTGCTTTCTATGGTAACTTTGAAGTAACTTTTACTTTGTTTTTATCACCATTAGATCAGATTTTATCCACTAATCTAATGAAGATTTTGAGCAAAGTCATGATTACTTTGTAAAAAAAAAAATAACCATAAAAAAACTAAATTTCGGAATAGTTAATTTTCATTTTGAACCTATTTCAGATGTTTGCAGAGGTATCAAGTCTATTTTTTATTCAAAATGCATAAGCTATAATTATAAAAAAAAAATCAAAATCCAAAGGCGATAGGTATAATTTACCCTAAATTATACCCTAAATTATATTGCAGTTTCAACCACTCACACCAACCGTTAGATCATATACTCCATGGCAGCAATCAAAATCCAACGATAATAAAAAACCTCTTATCCATGAGCGTGTATGCAGGTGATTAAAACTCAACTGTCCCATGCAGCAATAAGTAGTAACTGCCTCCTTCTTGTCTCAACAACACAACACTCTGCTTCTTGACTTTCCTTACCTCACTCTCTTCTCATTTCCATGGATTCCGGCGGCGGAACACCATCGGAATCCGCCGCCCATTCGCCGGAGAAGAAGGTACATTTTTTCGTACTTGAATTGGTTTAGCTTTATTTTGGTTTAATATATGTTCTTGAGGTGGAAATGATCATCTAGAGACCAGTTTTAGATATGATTGGTGATTTTGATTAGAGTATGAACAGGGGCATATCTAAGGGGGCCTGGAGGGGCTGGTCCCGGTCCCCGGGCCTCAGAACCACTCATACCAGGAGTGGTTTCGATCCTCCATCTATTCGAACTACCCATATAGTGACTGGTTTCAGACTCTTTTTGAGAATTTAATATTAAATGTTACATTTCCGATGAGAAATTCGTTGGAAATTTGTAAAAATATGTTAAATTTCGTAGAGAATCTGAAATTTTTTTGGCGGAAAACTGCCATTTTCTTTAAAAAATCGGTTTTTTCCCGTTTTGAGAATTTATTAGTAAAAGTTGATTTACATTCGTCGGAAATTTGTCAGATATTGTTGAAAATATGTTAAATTATGTAGGAAATCTAAAAGATAATTTTCAGAAAACTACAATTTTTGTTAAGAAAAATAAATTATGAGAGAATGCACGAGCTAGACTGAAAATTTTCGTTCTAGAAAAGAAATTCTTGCAGACTTTTTTATACATGCGAGTAAAATTGGCCTCTTGACATTCTAAAGTTGGATTAGCTATGAGTGTGAATTGATAGAGAGGATGAATTTTGTGGGTTGATGGTTTGAATCGAGAGAGAATTGTGTGTATTTTTGGACAGTTACCTCAGCTTGCCATTACTGAAAAAGAAAAGTTTGGGGTATATGATTCTTTTTTCATGAATGGTTCAAATTTTATCAGATATTAGAGAATGGAATACAGCCAGTTTGTTGTTGATTTTTTCATTGTGATAAATTCGTCGGAATTCTGTTGGATATTGTTGAAAATATGTTAAATTCTGTAGGAAATCTAAAAAACATTGTCCGAAAACTGCATTTTTCATTATAGAAATTGGTCTTTTTTCCTCTTTCTGAGAGAATGGATAAGCTGCAATGAAATTTTTTGTTCTGCGGATTTTTTTTATATGCATGTGTGTAAAATCGGCGTCCCAACATTCCAACGTTGGATTCGCCACTGACTGTGTATTGATAAAGAGGATGAATTTTGTGGGGTTGATGGTGTGAATGGAGAGAGAAATGTGTGTATTTTTGGAAAGTTACCTCAGCTTGCCGTTACTGAAAATAAACGTTTCGGTTATATGATTTGTTTTTCATAAATGGTTCAGATTTTATCAGATACTAGAAAAGGAATCCAGCCATTTTGTTGTTGATTCATTGCTTTGATTATTTATGAGATTTTGCTTCTAATATGTTTTGATGTTGTTAGAATTTGGTTTGATTTTAATCATTGTTGTTGTTTGTTCATTGTGTAAAATTTGAAAGATAAAATTTGATCCTTAATTTGTTTGTTAAAGTAGAACTTCTACTATTGATCGGGTCCAATAGACACAACCAATGAAAATAGAGATTCATACCACCTCATTGGGAGATGATTGGTGTAAGGAAAGAAGTTGTATAATGGTTACATATCTATTGGTCGGGTCCATTGGACTCGGACCAAGGTAGAATTTCTCGTGTTAAAGATGGATTTTATTATATGACAAGTAGTAACAATAACATCTATATATGGAAGTAATTGTTGTATCAAAACGCGTATCTTGTTGGATATTTGACACTCACCGAACACACAATTTATTTGGTGCATAATGCTAATATTAAGGGTAGATTCAATATAATGCTAATATTAAGGGTAGATTCAATATAATGCTAATATTAAGGGTAGGTCCAATATTGAACCACAATTCTGATACTGTGTTAATAAATGCCTAATCACCTTCGAAAGGTACGTCAAACGGTGAGAGAAATGCCTTACGTAGATAAGGAGTCATTTAGCTCAACTATCAAGCAATGTGAGACCTTTAACATCTCAAACAACCTCTCAAAACATGTGATCCTTAAAAAGCCTTTAGGGATTATTGCTAGTTTTTATGTCATAATATATTTTGTTTGTGTGCCTATAGGACTATACTTTAGGAAGTACTATAAGACATGTTCTTGAATAACCGTGAATTCGATTGATAAGTTACTGAGCGCAATTGTTATCCAGCTGTAATATGAGTATATTGTATTCCAAGTTATTGTGTTTATATATATGGTTGTCGTGTCGATCAATGCCTTGCAAACTACTTACAAGATCTCCAGTAATTGCCATTGTTGTTCAGTATCGATGGTGATAATCTGTTCCTAAGTCGATGACGTGTTGTTTGTCTTACATTAATTTTAATATTTGATTGATAGGGAACAAGCACGAGCACAGTTGATATGGATTTTATCAGCAGACTGCCGGATGAGCTTCTCTGTAGAATTATATCTTATGTTGGTTTCAGGGATGGTGTGAAAACAAGTGCCTTATCACATAGATGGCAATATCTCTCTGCATCTGAACCCAAGCTTCAGTTTACTTTGGAAGAAATGTTTTTGACAGATTCAAACTGCGAATTTTTGGCAACATGCAAAACTCCTTGCATCATTTACAAAGATAAAATCGTGGAAGCAATCAACAAGTACTTGCAATATAATAAGAGCGAGAAAGTACAGTTGTTCAAACTTGATTTTTGCCTCGATGGTAATATTGAGGAAGATATTAGCCGGTGGGTGAATTTTGCACTTGGCAAGGGTGTGGAAAGTTTATCTCTTTCGTTTCAGTGTAACAGATGTTGTTACAAGAATGACAATGATAGTGAATGCTATCATAACTATACTCTCAGGAAGGAGCTTTTCGATAATATTGAAATCAAGTTGAGGCACCTGGAGTTGAATTTTTGCAGATTGGGAACAGATTTTACCTCCCAGTTCCGCTTATTAAACTCTATTACTTTTTCTCGTGTACAATTGCCAGTGGACGACATGGATATAATGTTTTCGTTTATGGTGAACCTTGAAACATTAGATATTAGTGACTGTCTCTTCCCTGAAAAATTAGTCCTTGGCTCATTACATCTTCTACAGAGATTCTTGGTTCACAGAGCGTACAGATTAGAAGAAATTCAACTATCAAACCCAAATCTAACTGAATTGAAGTTTTCTTGTTCTGATGAGATCAAATGTAACTTGAGTGGAGCTCCTAAGTTGGAAAAGTTATCTTACTCTGTGTCAATGGATGTTTTTGATCGCATATTCACTGATCTTCCGGAACAGAATGCTCAGCTCACGACTCTTAACGTTATCTGCTTAGATGATTGGGTATGTTCTGAATTTGAAAAATATTATTCCCGATTTTGTAACTTCTTAACTTGACTGTGATCTTTCTTTCCTTACAGCTTGATTGGGCACCACCAACAAGGGTCCGCTCACTCAGTCAGGTGACTTCACTAGACTTGCAATTTCTGTTGCCATCGGAATTCAGCATAGGGAAAGCTATGGCTATCCTTCAAGCTTTTCCTTGTCTCCGTTATTTTTGTTTGATGGTAAGTGAGCCGACACTTTTTCCAATTTCTATGTTTTTCATGTCTGATGCAATTAAGCTTTTTGGAAATTGCCTTCATAGTACTCTGCATATCAGTATGTTATTTGTATATCCTGTGTAACTTTCATTGGCTTATTAGGATGAAAACATTGAAAAGAAATCCAAAATGCTTTTGCCTAGTGACAAACCTAGATTTTCTATCCTCTTAATAATCGTCTTTGGCTTCAAACCTGTGTCTTTACATTGTCACATGAGTATACTGTTGGACCTCGTAACTTATAGTTATAGTATGTTAACATAGCATGAAATAATAAATTTTGATCTTTTTTTAGCCTTCAATCGTGCTGCATAATTCTATGATCTCCCATGTAATTTTAGGAGTAAGATGAAAAGTAAGATTTTATGAAGGAGCATATTAGCAATTAGCCATGCCAGGAACAACTTTTATCATGTAAACAATTAACCGGTACAAATTTACTACGGGGAAGACAAGTTGTGCTCTTTATATTAAGGGTGGTTTAACGTTGCTCTCAGCACGTAAACCATAGTGTTAAATGTACCGCTGGTCTAGGTTACTTAACTTCATTTTCTTTAGATGAAATCAACGAACTTCACATTTAATTTCAATAAAGTCTTTCCGTCTAATTAGTTTATGAAAACGCATTGGATGTTTAGGTGACACGTAAGATAGTTGATTAGATTTCAACTAAGTGCAGTATTGGGCTTTGTTACACATCCTAAGCCACAACAAAGTTTAGACACCAATTTAAATTAGTTATGTTGATGTGTCATATCTGAACGGTCCAACACAAGTTTGGTCCGGAACCATTCTAGTAATTTTTGTGTGCTTGACATCAATACAATGTGTGGATGATTGCAGATGATTTGTCCAGTAGACATTGAAGGAGAAACTGTTGAACTTTCATATGTACCTCAACATCTAAAGCATATGGAAATTGCTCAGTTCTTTTACACCCCAATGCAAATGGAGTTTGCTATTCACTTGCTGGAAAATGCTTGTACCCTGGAGAAGATGTCGCTTGCGATCACACCCGATTCGGTTCCGTACGGAGTGACAGTAGATCAAGGGTACCATCTGATTACTCGAAGTTTGCAAGCACATGATAGATGCAACATTCTGGATGTCCATATGCATTTAGACATCCCAGCATTTTGAGTTTCACAGTTTTTTTATGATGGTTCATGTTAGCCGATTTTAAAACATTTTGGGACTAAGGTTTTGTTGTTGTTCTTTAGCCATGGCTATCAGAAATATTTGCAGACTCATAATTTAATAAGTTATCTCAATGAATGTTCACCTTAGAATTTGAGCTGATTTAGAGGCAGAATGTTTAACTCTATTATTGACTTGATAATTATCACTAAACGTTCGTTCAAGGCAAACCAAATAACATAGCATCAAACTAAAAACAAGTAAAATTGAGCAAATAAATCTAAAATTACGTAGACATATCTCGTTGAATCTTTGCAACAACAACCGTAATATCATCATACTTGCCTCCTTGGTGCTTGGATCCCATCATTTCAACGGCTTTAGCGAAAGGAGAATAATAACTTTCATCCTTGGCATTAATCAAAGCAATTTTAGCAAGGTTTGAAGCTAACTTCTTAGGATTGGTGTTTTTATTAAGCTTCAAAATCTTTTCAATATCATCGGGGTAAACATTGTCAAACAACCCATCAGTCCCAGCAACAATAATATCCCCATCTTCCACGTCAATTTCCTCCTCGTGAGCCGAATCATCAGGAGTATCCATGCTCCCGGTGCCTAACTGATACGGCATGTTAAACGCATGATGTTGAACTGGCGACTGATATACAATTGTATCCCCTCTAAACAGAATAAATCCGCTATCTCCCAAATTTGCATACCTCAAAACGTTATTATCATTAAGAGCGATTATACAAGCAGTTGCCGAACCTTTAGAATGAGTTTTTTCATACGCTGATTGCATCACTTCTACTGGCTGAACCGACCCTTTAGTTTGATCGAGGAGTGCAATTTTAGAGTTTGACAAAAGCTCTCGAGCGTATTCACCCGCATCTATGCCATGCAAATTCCAACCCCCAACTCCATCAGCAACACCAATGACATTCCTTGCTTCACACATAAAGTGCGCGTCTTCGCCTTGTGGTCTGTTCTTGTTATCCTTGGGTATGTAGAAAGACCCGACTGTAAGTTTGAGTGTAGTTTTGTTGGCGTTCTTGTTATGCTTGGGTATGTAGAAAGACCCGACCGTAAGTTTGAGTGTAATTCTGTTGGCGTGACGGGAATTCACCGTACCGAATTGGGAATTTTGATCAACATTGTATCGATTAGCAATGAAACTTGCAACAAAGAGTAAAAAAAGTGCAAGGATGAATTTTCGGAACATAGACATGATGGGAGTGAATTAATGAAGAAACATATAATGGTGTGTATTTATAGATTTTGTTTGTTTAGTACTTTAATTCCGAGTTGGATACAAACAAATTCTATTACTGACTGATCTTCCCAATTATTTTTTGACACGTAATTTTTTAATTCCACGTCAATTTTATTAGCCCTTGAAATCTAATTATTCTCACCTTTCATGAAATTGAAATTAGTCCTCAACCTTTTCCATATGGGTCAAGGAATAAATATTTTAATAAAGACAAAAAATTTACTTAACAAAAAAAAAGAAAAATTCTATGAATGAATTCGATAAAAAAATTCAGGACAAAAATGCACTCGCGAACTCAACAAAATTAATTATTTATTTAGTTCTTCAAACAAAATATTTGATAGTTTTCTTTTTATTTAAAAATGAACCGTAATGTTCATTTGTGAAAAAGAGAAACCAGATCACTAAAATGAAATTATTTCAAAAATCTATGAGACTGATGCCACTAAAAATGCACATGCGTATTGTAAAGAAGATTAGAAAAAACACAATGAAATTTTTACGAAAGATTATAAGCATTAAGCGTGTATCTAGAGATGGTTTTGATTCTCTCATGTATATTGTTGCAACCACTCATGCAACCCCTTTTCAAAAATTTAATGTAAAAATTGATTTCCATATCAAAAATTTCTCTAAGTTGTATTTGGTATTTATGAAATTCTGTCAAGAAAATTTGAAAAATTCATTAGAAATTTGCAATATTCATCAAAATGTTTGCATTTTTTCTTTTTAAAATAGAATACTTGAGTTACAACAAAAAGTTCTAACTTTGGAAAAATGAAAATACGAGTATATTTGAAGGCTTTTAATTGACAAGTGGATTTCCTCGACTTTTGGCCTGAGGTCTATATGATGTGTTGACCGAAATTTGTCTGTAATGTAAAGTTTACCTAAGGGTAGGTCTACCAACTCGTAAGGTCAAGGCTGCATTGACCGAAATTAATATAATGTTTCAAGTATCATTCTTGCGAGAATTTTTATTATGGCACCGGTTCAATAGATTCAACCGATAAAAATGTGATTTTTACTCATCTTTCGAGTTAGTATATGGCATGCTTCTTAATTTTGTACCTTCCATTTTTTTTGGTAAATAATTTTAAAATCTTGGAGTTTTTACATAACACACCTTATCTTGGGAAATACATTTTCAAGTTTTATTTTTTTGTCATAATTAGTACTTTGGTTATTTGTCTAAAGTTTTTTTAGAGTTGAAATCGTAATATTTCAACATAACCAAACAGACGTGACATATCGGAATCGCATAATCATTTTGTATATCATTATAAATATGTCTAGACAAAAAAGACAAAAAAAATTTAATAATTGTAAAATTAATTTTAAGGTAAAATACAAAACGAGACATGTTTTTTATCATTTACAAATATATGATTTAAAACTCTACAAATAAAGGTATGTGATTTGTAGTATTTGAAAACAGAGTCCCAAACTGGTAATAGTGTTAAGAAAACGAGTTAGAGGAGTATTTTTTTTTTTTACATTTTATTTCAAGACATTATTTACAAATGATGCAAACTACAAACCTATAATTTTAGAATTGTAAGCCTGTGAACTAGGGATGGCAATGGGTGCCCTACCCGCGGGTACCCGGCATTACCCGCCCCTAATGGGTTTACCCATATCCGGTCTAAAAGGGTATGGGACGGCGATGAGATTTAAAACACTACCCGTGACGGGTACGGGACGGGTATGGGATTACCCCCTAGGGTACCCTGTACCCGTTACCCGTGATATATTTGAGGGTAATGGGTACCCGTACCCGTCCCGTCTCAATAAATAATATACATAATATATATATATATATATATATATATATATATATATATATATATATATATATAGATAGGTTCAAGTGAGACAATGAGATTATAGTGAGACAAAATATTATGGTGAGACATTGACCATTTTGGTAAGAAAAAGGGGGAAGATGGCAAACTTGTAAATAAATACACAAATGGTCAACGTGAGGAAGAAGGGAAAGAGGGGGAGGGTGATGTCAGCGCTGATGTCACATCTGGAGAGAGAAAAAGTTTTTATTATTTTATTTAAAATGCATTTTCCCGCTCTTTCCGAACTCAATTTTCAAAAAAAATTATACCACTGAACTCGTATTAATTAGGCGGTCATTTTGAGATCCATTATTGTTATTTATAGACGATTTTTATTTTTTTTATTTTTGTTCCAAGTCGGATACTTGGTTGTTCCAACAGAATACTATATTTGTTCCACCAGACTACTCCAATTGTTCCAGCAAAATATTTTCATTATTTTTTTTTAAATGCACTCTGGGAGTGTAAAAAAATGTAATATTCTGTTGGAACAATTAGAGTAGTCCTGTGGAACAATTAGAGTAGTCCGGTGGAACAATTATAAAAAAATAAAAAAAAATAAAAATCGTCTATAAATAACAAAAATGGATCTCAAAATGACCACATAATTAATACGAGTTCGCTGGTATAATTTTTTTTGAAAAATGAGTTCGGAAAGAGCGGGAAAATACAATTTAAATCAAATAATTAAAACTCTTTCTCTCTCTAGAGGTGACATCAGCGATGACATCACCCCCCTCTCCCTTCCCTTCAATTCACGCATGAGGAGTGCTCATTTAATTACAATTTTGCCACCTTCTCCTGTTGAATTACAAAAATACCCCATGTCTCATCATAAAAACTAGTCTCATCCTAAACCCTTGTCTCATTTGAACTTGACTATATATATATATATATATATATATATATATATATATATATATATATATAAGTCAATAAAATTTATTTAGGTTTATAATAATGGCCCATTACTTGGTGTAATCCATTATTGTTTTGAAGGTTGATGAATGTGGATTGTAATTTCAAATGTAAGACAAATGAATATTCTATCAAAATGAAGACTTTTTTTAGTGTTCTTTAATTTGATTTTTCCTCGTTTGAACCAATTTAAATGATTTGAGATTAATTTTAAATTTATGTATAGATTAGATGTTTTTTTTTGAAGAAATTATTATGGTTAGCATATATTATGCATGAACGAATATGGGTACCCGTGGGTACTCGCTATTTACACGGGTAAGGGTATGAGATTGCAAAAGTATACCCATTAGGATAATGGGACGGGTACGAGAAGTGCCAAAATTAATGGGTACGGGTATGAGAAAGACACTACCCGCGAGTACCTTACCTGTTGCCATCCCTACGGTGAACCATATTTGTAAATGGCTCAAATTACAACAAGTTCCTACTTTATACTTTACTTTTATTTTTATTTACGTTGTCCAAACAATTATATTCAAAAGAAAATAAATAGAAACTCAGGCAGCCCGCGTGCAATCTATCCATGAATGGCAGGAATGATGAACCAGAAATAGTGTCTGTCCCTGTCAATGGGTACTCTGTAAGGTCCACCATTGTCTGAACTATCACCATTACAGAAACCCCTTCAGTCTTTATCTTCTCTCTCTAGATAAAAATTGAAACTTTAGTACTATTTTCTCTGTATTTTGCTATTTGCTTTCTTGTACAACCTCTCTTTAATCTTTTACCTACCCTTTCTCATACAATCAAACAAACACAGAAAGGAAAAATATCAGAACCCATCTCACATAAATACAAATCAAATCAGATGGAGCTTCTGTGGTCCAACTTTCTGATTTCCCCCCTTTATAATTCCATCTTCTGTTGCTTTTTGGAGCTGAAGTTGGGGTTTTTAGGGTCTCAAGTTTGGGGATTTAGGGTTTTTTTGAGTCAATGGCTGGGGTAAAAGAGAGGGTTTTGGGGGAAGTGATGGAAGAAGTTGTGGAAGGTTGTGAGGAATCATCAGGATCAGCTGTGGAGAAGAAAGTGATGGCAGGCGGTGGCGGAGGAAAGAAGCGTGGTGCTGGTGCTGGTGGAGGAGGAGAAGGGGTAGGGATGGGGTGTTGTCAAGCTGAAAAATGTGTGGCTGATTTGAGTGATTTAAAGCCATATTATAGAAAGCATAGGATTTGTGAGAATCATTCCAAGGCTCAGATTGTGCTTGTGGATGGGAATATGCAGAGGTTTTGTCAACAATGTAGCAGGTTTGATTTTGAATTTGGATTCTGTTAAAGTTGTGTTCTTTATTGTTTCTTGCTAGCCGACCCCAAATCATTTTGGGACTAAGGCTTTGTTGTTGGTGTTGTTGTGGTTGTTTTGCTGCAGAAATCTGTTTCAAAATTAGATCTTTTTCAGAATTTGATCTTTGGTTGTTGTTTATATGTATAGTTTTGGAAATTTAGCTTATTATTGGCTTGAATAGATGAAACTTCCATGTTGCTTTGTTTATTTCTGTTCGGGACTAAGGCTTTGTTGTTGTTGTTGTTGTTGTTGTTGTTGTGCTGCAGAAATCTGTTTCAAAATTTGACCTTTTTCGAAATTTTAGCTTATTAAAGTTGTGTTCTTTATTGTTTCTTGCTAGCCGACCCCAAATCATTTCGGGACTAAGTTGTTGACGTTGTTGTTGTTTTGCTTGTTTCAAAATTTGAGCTTTTTCAGAATTTGATCTTTAATTGTTGTTAATATGTACAGTTTTTGGAAATTTAGCTTATTTTTGGCTTTGAATGGATGAAACTTCCATGTTGCTTTTTTTTTTCCATTTCGGGATTGGGGCTTTGTTATTGTTGTTGTGCTGCAGAAATCCGTTTCAAAATTTGACCTTTTTCAGAATTTGATCTTTAATTGTTGTTTATATGTATCATTTTTGAAGTTTAGCTTATTATTGCCTTGATTGAATAGATGGAACTTCCATGTTGCTTTGTTTATTTCATTTCTAAATTAGGTGTGAAGTTGACTTAGTTATGCTGTGTATGTGCACTTCATTTTCAACATGGTTTAAAGTTGACTTAGTTATGCTGTGTATGTGACTTCATGTTTGGATTATGTTTTAGCTTACTTTTAGTATTTTACTATTAAGAGTAGATATGCAAGTGTTTGTTTAGGATTGAGAAACATACGCTGATTTGGAAAGAAAACCAGCATATTGTTTATTGTTGAACCAAGTACTCCGATATCTATTTGGTTTAGTTGTTGTTCCTTACTGTTTGTTGTTACTGATAGTTGTTAGATTGTAGCTGATTTTCCTTTCGAGATAACTAGCAACAGTTGTTTCTCGATCACAATCCAAAGCTACATAGCTATTATTTTGAGTAAAACAATAAAAAGAAGCTACGTAAAGGAGAACAAAATGGGTACTTAGTCTTTAGCATGTCCTAGATTTTTTTTCATGATAAGTTTAATCTTTCCTTCTTTTTTTCTCCCTAGTCTTTCTTGGGGAGAAAGGGAAAGTTAGGAGATTGAATATTGAACATCAACTCCTTCATTTTATCTGCAGTCGACGCCAACATTTGGGAAGTTTTAGCTTACTTTTGTGAGATATTGATTCAGCTTTCTTGGTTGAGGAGAATCTAAAAGGTTCTCGTCACAGCTTCCTGGTAATGAAAAGGGTGCCTTGCGAATAAACCAAGTTGTATTAGGGCAGTTCAAAATATTATTGAATGGAATATCAGAACAGTTATATTAGGGCAGTTTATAGATACTGTGCATAGGCAAGATGGAGATCCTTGCGAACAAACCGACTTTGTGAGTGGCATCGGCTCTTCCAATGTGACCAACCGATGCTTAAGTGGCTAAGGATTGTGATGGATTTTATGCAAATACTTTTTTTATGAGTCTATTCTTGGACTGATAGTGGCAGTGTTTTAGATCTCCTCGATCCAGCCACTGAGGGGATATTTTCCAACAGCATTCTACCAAGTCCTACTTTTGAGAGTATAGCCGAGTCTAAGTCAATACTTGTTATCCGATACGGAATACCATCCCGTAAGATTCCCATCTTTATCAAATCTAAGCACCTGTAAGAACACGTATTCTAGGCCCGACATCTCCATTGTCCATAGGACTCGTCTTCTATACATACATCACTTAAGCAAGTATGTTCACTCATCTAGACGTGGCGGAGATCCTAGCCGAAGAGTCTCTATCGTCTATAGTACTCTCTTTGTACCAATTTGGGAGTCCGTGATGAACAACCAGTGACATGTTTAACTCACGAGCCTCCTACAGAGCTGTGGCAAAGCTTGGGCCAGTTGATCTGTGGACCTACTGCCTCCCCCTTACGCTTGACTGCTTGCTGAGTAACATAATTTTCTCTAATTTAGTGCCTTTCTTGTCTTTTAATCAGGCATTCCTCGAAATCATGTCGTGTATCTTATTATGCTCTCCAAATTCTTCAATTGGCAATTTCCTGCATTTTTCTCATTTTGAAATTCATCATCCATTAACGTAATATAATCAACTGTCTTTTTGTTGCTTATAATTTATATCACAAAAAATCAATTTCAAACCTTTTCTTTAAACCGTGACAAACTCACAAATGCATTCACACTTTAATTTTCTTTCCTTCATTGAATGAATATCGGCATAACTTTCTCCTGTTTCCAATTCCCTGATTGTTATTTATTCTGGGAAAAATCTTGTGGGTGCAGATTCCATGACCTATCTGAATTTGATGACACAAAAAGAAGCTGTCGGAGGCGTTTGGCCGGACACAACAATCGGAGGAGGAAGATTGTTGGTGAACCGAATATTGCAGAAGGTTCAAGCCACCGCAAAAGAACAACTGGTCAAGTTGACGATAGTGGTGGGAGGAGAATCAAGATAACTATCAGAGAAAATGTGAGTTATGAGCATTTTCAGATCGGATGAACTGATGATTGACTGCTCTTAAAAAAGCTATGCTCTCTCTCTTCTGTCATTCTTGAGATGTTTAGTGTCTTGTTTTAATGATGTTTATGTAATTTCTAGCCTAAAAAAAGACATGTATTCATGGGGATTATTTTCATTATGCAATGTTTAAGTACGATATATTAAGATTTTAAGAGACTTTTAAGCAATGTGTATGCATATATGCCAATTCTACAGGTGTATTTAGGGGCACCCCACTTGGCCCCCAAAACCCAGTTCCAACATATATTGTAATCACTCTTACTAGAAGTGGTTTCATCTCGTTTCAGAAATTTATTGTAAAAATTTGACTTCCGATGATATATGTATCGAAAACCTGTCATGTTATGTCTAATGTATGTCATTGTTATAAACAAAAATTTTGAACATTTCATTTGTAATTTTGTCCTTTTAACCGAAAGTACGAGCTATGACAGAAATTCCCATCGTGAAAAAATAGTTTGGCCATTTCGACATTCCAACGTGAAGTCGCAACTAATAAGCATGAACATTATATATTTTCAAGGTTTTTAGTTGATACATGTGATTTAACCAAAATGTTGTGATACATTTATAACTGTTATCACCTAATGTTTGGATTGCCACATGGACCAATCGGAACATACACAATTGCCACGTTGGTTAAATGGGGCCGAGTAGGGTGGTTTCACTAGCTACATGGGACGTGCGTTGAATAGTCAAGCTAGGAGAATCTCTCTCGTACGTGAACTCAAGTTATCAGTTAGTTTTCTGATCCAAATAGGAAAGAGCGAGTTAAATAGGATCAAGACGGCTCTCCTAAATTGACAGTATCCTTGGTGAATCCTATTCCAACTAGGATACGGAGATGTCATTACAAACACTATAAATATCCGGGATTTCTACAATCTAAGGTACACATTATTCTAGACTCAATCTCTGAGTACATAACTTTTCCGATTACAAGTTCACTACTGACTTTAGCATCGAAGAGGAGTCGCCGGTCAGCGGCCTCCTTTAGGCTAACGTTTACTATTTTGCAGTGATCACAGTTGACGTGGATTCAAGTTACAATTTCGAGGTAACAATAATGAATTGACAAAAATTAATCTAACGTCGGAATTGCAAATTATCACCCACCAAGCAATGACTCTACAAGAAATGGCGTCTTCCTTTTGAATTTCAAGATCAATAAAAGTAAATTTTCGAAAATTTTTTAACAGAATTGCAAATTATCTATACTAATATTTCTTCTTACCAAATTGATACTATTTTGTAGCACTAGTCTCAACTCTCAAATGTTTTGTTTTGTGGTTGATGCTAACATTTGGGAATTCGTAGCTTAATTTTGTGAATTTTTGATTCAGTTTTCGTGCCCGGGGAAAATCGAAAGGTTCTCTTTACCACATCCTGGTAATGAATGTCTGATTTGTTAGATCAAAAGAAACCATTGGATGCAACAAAATATCAAAACAATTAGCTTGTGTTAGGGAAGTTCATACATGTTGTGCTTAGGCAATATAGAGATCCTTGCGACATACTTCATGAGTGGCATTGGCTCTTGAAACACCCGATGCTTCACAGCTTAAGTCAGTAATAACTTGACGGAATTTATCAGAATTATGTTTGATGAGTGTAATCTCGTACCTGAAATTGAGACCCTTTTAAACATTGAAGATGTCCAGTCATGGCAGTAGACTAGGAGGTGGGAATCTTGCCTATGGAAAGGAAGGCGATATTGTCTGCATTGCGAAAGAGTGCTATATACACTATGGAGCCAACAGGCCTTTAGATAGAACGCCTCAACAACGCCTACTATTTTATCGTGTATAGAATTATACTGTCCGGGTTCTTAGTTATAATTTCCTCTCTGTTTCATTTCTCTGTGTCTTGAACTGGCTATTTATAATGCATTTGTTGTATGTTGTCTCTTTGCTTTTCTCTCCTTTTGAATTAATCACCAACTCAAGAATGCATTCACATCATAATTTTCTTTTCTTCATTGAAATATCATGAACGAATAATCAGCATAACTTTCTTCCACTTCCAATGCCAAGATTTTTAATCTTTCACCTGCAGATTCCACGAGCTATCTGAATTCGACAACACGAAAAGAAGCTGTCGGGGGAAGATTGTCGATGAACCAAAGGTTGCAGAAGGTTCAAGCCGCCACAAAGGAATGTTTGATGAAGGCCCCGTTTGGTAAAGCGTTTCGTGGGAGCATATAGCGTTTCGTAGGAGCATATTGCATTTTTGTTCCAATATGCTCACAAATAGGTGTTTGGTTATATTTTTGGAACTACAGCATTTAGAGTTTTGGAACCAAAACGGAGCGTTTCGTGAAAAGCTCCAATTTGGAGCTTTTCGTGAAACGCTAGTTTGTATTTTAAACCACAAGTAGACTTTGACAAAACTACCCCAACTTATTTTTTTAATTTATATTATTATTAATTTATATTGGTAAAT
The DNA here is from genome assembly GCA_028411795.1 of Euphorbia peplus. NCBI lineage: Eukaryota > Viridiplantae > Streptophyta > Magnoliopsida > Malpighiales > Euphorbiaceae > Euphorbia > Euphorbia peplus. Next base: position 2,538,686 of record CP110841.1, read on the forward strand.
AGTATACCCGTATAAGTCTTTTCACATGTCAACAGCAACTGTTTTTATAATTCTTCCAAACACTAATTATCCAACAACTATTAGCAAACAGCAACAACAAACAACAACAGCTAACCGCAACAGCTAACAGCAACAGCTAACCGCAACAGCTAACAGCAACCGCAACACCAAACGGAGCCTAAGTTGACGAAAGCCGTGGGAGGAGAATCAAGATAACTAGATTACTAAATAAACTTAAAATATATTGTTTGATTGAAAGATATGAAATAGATAAATTTTAGAGCAGTTTAAAAATAGAAAAACTCTAAAACAACAACTTTAGAAATGATGGAAATCTAAAGTATCAGTATAATGTTAAAATTAAAATCAAATTAAATTTTTCTTATTTATGATAAATTTTTATTTTGTAATTTTCTATCACAATTTGTAACTTCTTCAAATTTTCTGTTATCTTAAAATATTATTTTACTATTTTCTACTAATACTTGTAATGCATGAAAAAAAGAAAGTGAATAATAATAATAAATAAATAAAGACAGAAGGCCGCCTACAAAGCCACCATGTGCTGCTTTTGGTTGCGTAACTTCCGATTCCGATCTCTCCTCATTACAATTTTCACTTTCTCTTTTTACCTAAATAAGCAATTAAAAAACCATCTTCATTTTGTTAAAATGTGAAACTTATTTAACGTCTTTTTATTTAACCGTTAATCTATTGACCTCTGTTTTGAATATAACAGAAATAATTTTGACGAGGTGTTAGATACATGTTAGATAATGATTTTTCACATAAGAACAAGTGTAAGTGAAGTTAATTGCAAGTTGTTCATTTAACTTTTTATATATTTTTAGGTCTTTAGTTTTTTCTTTAGTAAATGACGACACAACTTTATAGACTTCATAAATATTACGTGTCATGTACGAAGTCAATATCATAATATGTGTCTAACAATGCGTCAAAGTTGTTTACCACACTGAAAATATAAAGTCAATAAATACACTTATAACTAATGAGTCAAGTTCAAATGAGACAAGGGTTTAAGATGAGACTAGTTTTTATGGTGAGACAATGGAAGGTGGCAAACTTGTAATTAAAAAAAACCTCCTCATGCGTGGAATTGGAGGGAAAGAAGAGTAGGTGATGTTAGCGCTGATGTCACCTCTGGAGAGAGAAAGAGTTTTAATTATTTTATTTAAAATGCATTTTCCCGCTCTTTTCGAACTCATTTTATTAAAAAAATTATACCAGTGAACTCGTATTAATTAGGCGGTCATTTTGAGATCCATTGTTGTTATTTATAGACGATTTTTTTTATTTATTTTTTATGGTTGTTCCAAATTGGATACTCGGTTGTTCCAGCAGCATACTACATTTGTTCCACTAGAATACTACATTTGTTTCACCAGAATACTACATTTTCCTACACTCCCAGAGTGCATTTTAAAAAAATAATGAAAATATTCTGCTGGAACAAATGTAGTAGTCTGGTGGAACAAACGGGTATCCAATTTGGAACAACCATAAAAAAATAAAAATCATCTATAAATAACAACAATGGATCTCAAAATGACCGTTTAATTAATACAAATTCAGTGGTATAATTTTATTTGAAAATTGAGTTTGGAAAGAGCGGGAAAATACATTTTAAATAAAATAATGAAAACTTTTTCTCTCCATAAGTGACATCAAAGCTGACATCACTTTTTCTTCCCTTCAATACTGCCCATTCATGTTTTTAAAATTTCAAAATTGCTACCACTTTTTAATTGTCTCATACTAAAAATCAGTCTCGCTATAAGGACTTTGTCTCACCTGATTTTATCACTATAAATAATTTATAGAGGAGAATAAAATAGGCAGTTTATAAAATACGAGAAAAAAAACGACCCAAATGAAGAAGTTTAGAGAGCATGACTATGGTTTACACCTAACAAAAATATTTACTCTTTAGGATAGAAAGACAAGAATATTAAAAGTAAAAATATAAACAAATAATCTCTCGCATCTATTTGTCTCTGCTCATTCTTCTTCTTCTTCTTCTTCGTCTCTCTTTTCTCTCTCTCTCCTTCACATCCAAAGAAGACCTCGCCGGCGCCGGCGAGCTCATCTCATTTACGTTTCCTGAAAGTGTATTATCAATGCCGGCGCAGAAGCGGTCATTGCCGGAGAATTCGAACAACGATGAGGAAGAAACACCGTCTCCTCCTCCTTCGACTCTTCAAAACGGCCATCAACAACACCGTCCGAAGCTATCTCGTCTCGATTCACCTCACTCTCAACTTCACCAACCGTTAGACGAAGACGATGAAGAACAAGAAGACGAGGTCCCGCGGAAGCCCGACGAAGATGAAGATGACGATGAGCAAGATGAAGAAGATGAGGACGAAGACGAAGACGAAGATGAAGATGATGATGAAGATGATGATGAAGGTGAGTAACTTCTTCACTTCTTCTCGTTTTATTTTCTACTTATATACTGTGCTGTTTATAGGTGTATATCGTCAGGTTGGTGATATGATTGATTTCGATGTTTGTGATTAATTGAAGCGGCTGCTTATCTTTGCAGATTCGGAGGAGAGCGAATCTTCTAGCTCGGAAGAAGATGAAAAACCAGAGTAATCCTCGGTTTCTCTTACTCGATCTTCCTAGTGTTGTTCATTGTAATTTACTTGAGCTGCTTGTTTTATGGACTATTCTCTGTTATAAGTAGCATACATGTATAATGTATTTGATTGGTTAGTGGTTTTTCAGGTTTGATGTTGACTTGATTTTACGCGTTCATCGGAATTAGAAAGGAAATACAGTTTGTTGTTAATAGGAAAGATTTTCAGTAGCAGTCGGATTGTTATGCTAGTGTCTTTCACGTTTGAGTTCTGTGAGATAAGGTTGCTTGCATGGTGTAATTTATGTTTCTGGCGAAGCCAAGAGAGGAGATTACACTTGAATTATAGTTGTTTTTGTAGCATATTTGGTATATGTAAAAGTTCTTGCTAGTTTTCAGGTATGTAAGTTGGCATTGGTACTGATGTTAGCCGGCCCCGTATCATTTCAGGACTAAGGCTTTGTTGTTGTTGTTGTTGTTGTTGTTGTTGTTTTTGTTTTGTTTTGTTTTTCTAACTTGGCTAGAACATGGATTTTGAAAAAATGTGCCTTTGACTGCACTGCACTGCACCTTTTCTTTCTATTTTGCAAGTATCAGCACCATACGATGTTACTTTATGAAATTTTTCGATCTGTACACAGGATGTATACTATGATGTGTCATTGCCTGTCGTTTAAGAACCAATTAGAGAAGATCAGAGAATATGAAAAAAAGGACGATTGTTAGTTTGCTGGCCTATCTAAGCAAACTGCTTTTTCTTATCATTTTTCTTAGGTTTAGCTGTTTGAATTAACATTTAGAATTCTATGGGTTCCTGTTGCAAATAATTTAGAAGTAATTTACTATAGAGTAATAATCACCTTAAAAATTAATCAAAAATATTGTAGACTGTAGAGATCATTGTTTTGCTGCACTATTTAGCAATCACTTCATAGCCTGATTTCTGAATTATGAAGATGCAACTGAGCCGCCTCTTAGCAGCTTTTTCACCACAATTGTAGTTTATAGTTGATATTATGTTTTCGTTGGTTATATACATAGCTTAGCCATAGTAACAATTCAGGATAAAAGCTTGGGTTTGTTGGTATTTGACCTTCTACTATTGCTCTCTGCTGGGTTGTGGCTCATTTTTACCTACCCATTCTTTTAAATAGTGGGCATGCAAAATTTATTTTCGTAATTCTACAATCAGTAAAAGGGAGGCTCAAGCATTTTCTCTAGAAGTATGGCTTCTTGTGTTTAAGCTAATCATTGGCTTTTTGTTGGTGTATTTTCAATTTCAGTCACTCAGTAACTCTTCTAATATGCATAGTTTATCTTCCTTTGAGGGATGGATATGAGATCCTGTGACAGTGTGATCAAGATTGTTAGAACCCTGTTGTGGCTTATGAAAACCAAATGAAGAGCTAACCATCATTTGAGCTAACAGCCATATTAGGAAGCCACGGCCACAATTTTATGTTTCAGATACACATACCTATATGACCAAAGAGATAAGAGTACAAACTAATAGAAATTTGTTGCACTTCTGGATATGCAACATTCCAAATATAATGTTACGCAATCATGCAACTTAAGACGTGGTTGATCATTGTGCCACTGAATTGTGCATGTTTTATTGCAGTGATTAACTTGTCTACTAACTTACTGAATTAAATTTATCATTGGTTTCATTTGCAGATTTGTCTTAGTGGAACTACCAGAAATTCGTAAAGATGTACAATGCCCAATATGTCTAGGTACTTTTTAGATGAAATTTGTTCTCCTTTTATCTTTTCAACCATGTGATGATGATTTTGTTTGCTAGATCTGACCTGTCAAGTCGGATCTGCTTATCATATATATGAGTTCTTTAGATGTTTGGTTTGTTGATGTGACGCGTTAAGCTTCACCAGTGCTCAGATTATCATATTGCTGTTGTTCACTGATCAGGAACTTACCAACTTTTAAAAATTTAGTCGGTCGTATATTGTAAGAGTCTATTATGTTTTAATTTAGAAGTGCATCTTTTTGTCAGGATATCATTTTACTTTTAAATTGTGATTAATTTTTTTTTTTTATTAAAACCTCTATCTACTAGTTTTTTTTTTCTTTCATTTGATGTCAATCATTAACAGTCTAGTTTGCTTTTCTATTATATGTGCCAAATTTAAGGAAGCACCTTAGTGTCAATGCTTCAGTATTTTGCTTAGTCCACTATCTTGTTCTGGATTTTGTTTAAGAAGAAATAACAGTTTGTAGGAGCAGCTTATGTTGTTGCCTGGTTAAGTTCAATAGAATCTTTACCATGCCTTGTTCTTGTTCAGGTATCATAAAGAAAACACGAACTGTGATGGAGTGTCTGCATCGCTTTTGCAGGGAATGCATTGACAAATCAATGCGACTTGGGTATGTGATAAATATTTCAGTCATCTCATTGTTTTCCTTCTTGTAGTGCTTAGCATACTTATTTAGTCGTGAAGCCTTTGTTGGGGGGTAAATCCTTGGGTAGTTCAAAGGACTGTAACAATGAAATTTTATTACTTGAATTAGTAATATATTGCAGGAATAATGAGTGTCCTGCTTGCCGCACACATTGTGCAAGTCGGCGTTCTTTGAGAGATGATCCAAATTATGATGCCTTAATTGCTGCTATATATCCTGACATAGATAAGTACGAGGAGGAGGTACAAGTTAGTTTTTTTATCTATTTTTTTGTAGTACCTTTTACAGTATATTGCTGTTACTGAGCTAGCATTTATTTGTAGGAATTGGCTTTTCATGAAGAGGAAAGGACAAGGAATAAACAGGTATGTGCATTTGTGTTTTACTGTCTTGCTTGTATTCATGCATCTAAGCTCTGTTACTAGGAAAATAAATAAATATACAAGGAATAGTGAGAATTAGAATATTGTAAGTCAGAAAAGTAGGCAGGATTTGAAAATTATGGCTAGCATGTCCGAATCATATCACGTCTGAATTTAGCTTGGTGCTATTGCATGCACCTTTTGCATTTCTGTGCTAACTCTTTGATTGTGATCCTTGACTTGTCTGCAATTTTAAAGATCCCTGACTTCAGTATCAACGGACTCTAGTTTGTCCTTTATTAGCCTTATATGAACTCAGCATATACTCTTTTCTTACGATTGTGATGTGTTGTTTGAATACTATGTTGAATAGATTCAAGCTTCAATTGCACAAATTTTTCAACGACAAACTGAAGCACTTGTTAAGAGACGCACAATGGGTAAAGAAACAACTGGTCCATTCATGACAAGGTCACAGCGCTATAATCGAACAATTCCGGCAAGGAAGAGACGAAACAGCAGGGCCACTGAATTTCTAGGATCTGAAGACATTGGGGAAGAAAACGATGATAATGGTGGTAAGGATTCATCTTCTAGTGATGAGCGCTCTACAGAAGTCAGACAACGCAGGCGCAAGAGACGCACAGGAATTCGCCTCTCTCAGCCTTCTCCGTCAACTTCAAATCTGGACGGTGGGTCTACTATTGAAAATGATTTAGAAGCAACCAGAGAGAACAGAGGAATATCACCTGGGCTTGTTTGGAATACGGAAATGCTTGCTTGGGGGAGAGGTGGTGTCCGAAGTAATACACGGCATGGGAATTCTAGTTCTTCCAACAATAAGACTTCTCGAAACACTCGCTTATCCAAGTTGGTGGAGTATCTCAGGAGCTTAGAGGAGAAAAATGATGAGGTAATTGAGGTTCCTTCTTCTAGCTGTTCTTTGTTTTTCCATTTGTGTTATTCCTGGATGTTTCTTGTGCATTAATTGATATAGGATAAAGTTATCTATCAATGCTCCATTATAAATGAAATGAAACTTTAAAAGCTGATGTTAATGTATGGACTCAAAAAAACTAACTGAGATTTGATGGTAAAGGATACTGTAGCCGAATATTCTGGCAGTGGGAATATGGTCAAAAAACATGTTTCAGTTGTTTTTGTGTACTAATGAACAAAAACAACTGAAACATGTTAACTGAGATCCAGTGTTATGAAAACCGGACCGGACCGGCCGGTTCGACCGGTCGAACTGCGAACCGGTTGGGGGGTGTCCGGTCCGGTTGAAATACCGGTTGAACCTCCGGTTGAACCAGTTTTACCTATTAAATTCTTGAACCTTTTATTACGCCGGTTCAACGTTCGGTCCGGTTTTTAAAACATTGCTGAGATCTGATGGTAAAGGATACTGTAGCCGAAATATTCTTTTGTACACCTGGAGCCTAATGCTCCCGTAGGCATAAAAAGCGTAAAAAAAATGTGTAACAAAAAAAGTATGCCTAAGGTGGCATGTGCTCGTGGTGTGTACTGAACGGCAGTATTTAGGTGGGTGACATTTGGAATTATCTGGTTAGGACTTCAACAAAGCAAAGAAAAGGAAACTTGATTTCTACTGGCATAATGTGTATCATTCTTGGCAGTATACTGTTGAATTTTGGGATAGAGGTTTAGGAAAAGAAATGAAACACAAGAGTCACATGCTATTGCAAACCAAAATATTACTGAAAGAAAATAGGAAAATTGCATGGGCCTAAGTTTGCACATCCACGAAAATAGCTTATCCTAAAACAAGGACCCTGTAAATTCTTCCAATGAGCACAAAGAACCTGAGAAAACTCAGGTTCATTTAAATTCTTCAGTTGAATTACCACCCCCTCCAAGTATTAGGGGTGTGCACTGTTTGGTAATAAATGAATTAGGAACCTGCTTGATGCTGTTTTACGGTATGGCTATTTAGCTTTTTGGTTCACATTCGGTTATAGTTTTAGATAAACTTTGGTTTGTTTCAGTATGGAAAAAATGTAAAGGAACTGAACTCACATTATGCACACACACACACACACACACATATTTTGACTTAGAAGTTTAATTATTTTATTGTTGTTAAGATAGTAATCCAAATAATATTTGAAGGTGTTTTAAGTTTTCTTTGATGTTGAGGCAAATAATTGAAGAAATATAGTGATTTGTATTTTCTTGATTTGATTTTTGTCTAAATTTGGTTTTTTCGACAGAGAACCAAACCGAACGTTTCTGTTTCATATATTTCAGTTATACATGGTATTGGCTTTGTTGTCCATTATTAGTAATATTGTATTCAGTTTTAAACCAACCAATGCATGCCCCTACAGAATATAGTGGAAAAATAACTTGCGCTGACTTATTCAGGACTGATTAAGGTTCTCAATTTGATGAGTGGTGAAATGCTTTGTACTTCATCTCCTATCTCTACCTTATTTCAGTTTTCCTATCGTGCAGTGTCCTTACTATTTGCTTCTCATTTGCAGTTAGATATTCACCTCATGCTCATTTCCTTGGAGAAACAAGGTGCACCAAATCTGCAGCAGCCTTACCTTTGTTGCCGTCCAAGTTTGTCCGTTAACCACTTACGTGATGTAAGATTTCTTTTCATCGTCTTATTTATTTGTTTCCAATTCCTATTCTACTCACATCATGCAAGTACCATATACATACACTATCATGATGATCACTGACCTCCACACTTAGCATCACATCATAAGACGGATAATAAACTTCTATGATGAGTCCCATATTTAGGAATTTTGGCACCATTTGATGAATAATCAGGGTTTCTTCCTCAGTTTAGGATTGCTCACCTCAATCTCAATATTTCAAATTGCACCGAAATGAGACGTACAACTGTCACTTCTGATGTAATCTGTGTAATGCAGTATGTTGCTCACCAGACCCCTTTGCAAGCTGAGGAAGTTGAAATATTGTTAGTTAAAGGGCAGCACAAGCCTGACAGAGACCTATCTACTCTCCATCCTCCAATTTCAATGGACGAGCTCCAGATTTTGAAAGGACAAGAAACTTTATCAGGAATTGGTGTCAATTGCACTTCCAATAGAGATAGACTGGTAAATAGATTCTTTGATCTGGCTACTTTATTGTATCAGTTTCTTGTTCGTGATTAATCTCACTGTGCTTTCTATCTTGTTGGTCGTTGCAGATTCTAGCATATCGGCAGAAGGGGAGGACGAGTATCTGCTAAAACTTGAGTTGTTGGCTAAGTTAATGTTTATTTTAGGAGTAAAAGAAGATAGGTCAACAATAGTATGTAAATATTTATGTTTGGTGAGTGATCTCGGGGGTGACTTTTTGGTGAGTGATCTTGGGGGTGACTTTGGCACTGCAAAATCAAATGTAAAAACACTAGTATTATATGCAAATTTCACAGTTCCTCCTACAGCTCTAGAAAACTGAGGAAAAAATAAACGTATTTAGTAGTAAAAATGTTGAAAACACATTTTGTATTATGGAAATTATAGCACTTTCCCCTTTCTATAATATATTTTACAGATCTTTGTAAAATTATTGATTTTTAAATACATACGATCTCTTGATCTTTTTTTTCTTAAGTTTGATCTTTGGATTTTTGTACTAGTAACATTTTGGACATTTTTCTAACTAAATTGTTGCAGTAAATGCGCCAATAAGTTCTGTTAATTTTTACCATATTTGATATGATGAAGAAAACCAAAAAGAAAGAAAATGAAGTTTGAACCAATTTGGATAGAACTACTAGATAGATCAAAATTAAGCTTTTAAGTATTAACTATTACTGCAATTTCAGGCCCAAAGGGTTGGCATGACATTACTTAGCTAATGTCTACAGTTACGTTTCAGGTTCAAACCTTGAGGGAGGTAGATTTTATGCACCCTCCTACTTTTTTTAAAAGAAAAAGAAAAACTATTACTGCAATTTCTTACTATTTTTCTCTCGAGATATCAATTCACTTTGATTTAACCAATCCAGTTTTAGATAGGGTTAAAATATTTTGGAGTGCTATTGAAAGGAAGGTACTGATGAGAAATATGGGATCAATACTCATGGGCCCAATTGGTGTAAATTCCTCTATGTTGAAAGGGCATCTGGCCCATGGCTCAATGATTCAACAAAGGCCCATCGCCCACGCATTTATCCGAGGACCCAGCTGACAGATCCACAAGCCAACGATGAACCAAAGATTTAGTTGCCAGTCTCAGAGTCCACATCAAACCCAGATATAAGGGACAGGTCTCATAATTATCGATACACAAACTTGTCTTATCTTTATTATATTTATGCACTTCTCTGTCACTTGGGTGTCGGAGTGTCACCAAAGACCGTTCAGATGGCAAGATGAGCCCGCGTAAAGAAAAACACTTGTATGACACAATCAGTTAGGAATACCAAAATCCTGTATTTCATATTAGGTACTTCAGTCAATCCATAATGTTCTTTAATACAGTAATAACTTAATAAGAGAACCACATATTGACACTTCAACCAAAGTGATTAAGGGCTCAATATAACAAGAACTATAATTAGTATGGTGAAATTACCATATGGATAGTTAAGGAGTCTAAACAAATGGATTTTCTAAGAAGAAACATCACCAAAGTCTCCTAACTTATCGACGGCACTTTGGGTAGAAAACATCCATGGCTCCTGAACTATAGGGCAATTGCCTTTAACTTGACGTTATTTCACGTTAAAGTTTGAAGAAAATCCGTTAAAATGACCATAATGATGGCACGAGAATAGATGTTTAACCATACTAATACGGTAATATTGATGAAAAAACAAGCAGGCCTTTCTCCATTTGAAATTTCAGGTCACATCATGTAATTTTCAAGGATTCTCAATTACACAAAACTTTCTAGCACAATCAATTCTTTTCATCTATTATCTTCTGGCCAGAACCTTCTCTCTAGGAACTTAATCTGGAACTTTTTCACCATTTCTACAAACATCACAATTCTCCTTTAAGGAAAATTAACATCTATACAATTCAATCAATGCCAGAGTCACCAATCAAACAAAATGCTTCACCTTAGGACATAAGAGCAATCCAACTGAAAATTCTAAAAAGAGATAGAGATATGTGAGATACCTCAAGAGCGTGCTTGTAATCGCTCATCTTGTGGAGCTCCTTGATGCATTTTCGCAGCTTAAGTGCCACGAAAACATTCTTCTAGCGGTTGATCGAGAACCAGAACAATAGACAACATAGTTTTCAGAACCAGACCGGCTATTAAACCCGTGAAGGTACCGGTTTAATGAACCGGAGTTTGATCGGGGTTCAATCTTTTAACTGAAATATATAGAATTTTGTTATTTTATAAAATTTTACATTTTGATATATATTAAAATCTTACATTATATTAATAAAGTTATCAATATTGGAAAAGAAATAATATTTAATATTTGATAACTATTAAAATGTTCCTTTTATATTCAATTATGAATAATTAATGGTTCAAATGCAAAGTTCATAATATTAGAATGCATAATTTAATAATTTATCATGATAAAACATAGTTATCAAAATCGGAGAAGTCAAAAATCAAAAGAGTCATGAGTTTAAAATTCAACTTAGATTCGGCCAGAATTCATATATAAGAAAATAGTACACTATTTATATTTTCAAATTAAAATATAGTAAATTAATAACAACATAATAAACATATATTAATAAAATATATTATTACATAGGAATATTCTATAGTGACTTTGTTTTTCACAAAGTAACCATCTTATTACATATTAGTTAAAGAATATTAAATAATATATATACATTTAATATAAAAAAATTAAAAATATAAATATGTATTTTTAAGAGTTGATTGTTTACTTTTCTAGAAAGGAGAGTTGGTAACATAATATATATTTTATTAAATTTGAAAGTTATATAGATTAGATGATTTTTAAATTTAATTTATATTTAAATGTTCAAATGAAATTTATTAGTGAAATTTAAAATATTAAAATTTGATTTAAACATTTAACTTTTAATATTAAATATAAATAATTGTTGAAGTTGCATATCATAATTGAGGATAAGTATTAAGGTTGGTAATAAAGGCTTGTAATTAGTGAACAGGGTTTAATTCCCATTCTAAATAAAATTTGCATTTTTTCCTTTTAAAACTTAGTAGATGCTGCAACCTACTAGACCGTTGAACCAAATCGGTTCGCGATTTGACTAACCAGTTCCAACACTTCTGGCCGGTTTTCTTAGAGTAGTTAAATCGGGCACTTTCAGATCGGATGTGGATCCGGTTCTGGTTGAACTCAGTCGGACTACACGGTACGGTTCGATTTTCATAACATGATCCAGAGTGAAGAATCTCATCCAAGAGGTTTGACTACATTAGGCTTTAGAGAATCTCCAGTGGTTTGGCATAAGGGCCTATTAGCATATTTAAAACTACTAAAACACCTTCCAACAATTACCATTAGAGTTATGCACATTTGAGAACATCGACCAAATTTAAATGAACACGTATAACATATGTCATTATTTAATTAGAATGTGACATATAAGTTCTATTGAAAGGTGACATAAAATTTAACAAGTGGACCATAAAAAAGTGTTGCACATTTTATCTCTACTTGTACGACCCACTAATACTAAGAAAAAATTTTAATGCAAAAAATTAAAATTGCAAGTGGTTTGCACAACCATTAGCAATTTTTGAAATTTGCTCGAGATGGTTGGAGATGCTGATAGAGACAAACAAGATGATGAATAAGAACAAGACAACTTTGTTTCCATTTAAGATGTTGAACATGAAAGATAACAAAAAATTCATAAATATATCAGGCATTAATCAAATTCACAACCATTATTTAAAGAGCAGCAAAACAAATCAAACACACAAATTATCAAAGCGAACTATTCAAAACATGACCAACTAGTCATAATTACTAAACCTCAATTTAAGATGTTAAACATCGAAGTAAATGCAAGAAAAAACTACTAAAGCTTTGCATCTGCCATAAGCAACTCGAGGGAGTTTCACAAAAGCTGCTCCATCCTTCTAAACAATCCCAGAAATGTACAATGGTGCACCATCTTATATGGACTAGGATACGAGTATCCGACATGGGTGCGGATCCGAGTATCCAGTCAAGTTGGAAAATTTTGAACCTACCAATTTGGACAGTATGGGAATTTCATATATTGAAAAGAAAAAAACAAAAAATTAAAATTTCCATCAACTTTATTAAAAAAACACACAAAAAAAACATCTGATCAAAAATTCTATGATGTATTAAAGTAAACCTAAACGGCTCATAATCTCAAAAGCTCTCACTAGGCATTTCATTGTTTCCTTATCTTGAGGTACTTTATCCCTTTTCATTGCTCGTAACAAAATGTCCATCTTTTCAAATTCGCCAGTTCTGATTGTATTGGCTAATCATCAAGTTGTAAGGATAAGCTGACGTTGCTTTTCTCTTATCTAGCCTTTCTTCTTGATATAAAGTCTATCATCTCAAGTCTCAATCCAAAAGATCCTGTTGTCCTTCTTCTCGCATTCGTACCAATATTTCACGAGCCTGCAAGCACACTGGTTCTCCTTACAGATGTGACACCAATGAACTTTCTCGTTGCCGTTGCAGTTAATTTCCTCTGTGAAGTAAAAACTCATTAGTTATATTATACACTTTTTTTCTGATTTCAAAAATAAAATCACAACGGTACTTACTAGCTTTAAGATTCCCCATGGCATTCCATAGCTTTCGCCTTGCATTGCACGAATTCATATGTTCCTGACTGATGAACTCACAGGGCCACATGATGTCTAAGAAAGTTGCACAATGGCTCTTATCAAATATTCCGGCAACAGAAACCGGAACTTCGGATATAAGTTCCTACTACCATCATCAAACCCTAAAACTAGAAATTAATCCAAAATGACCTAATATTAGTTGTTAATTGCATTATAGAAACCTAATTTCTTGAAATTGAATTCATATAATATCGCCAAAACTTAATGTTGTTAATTGCATTATAAAAACCTAATTTCTTGAAATTGATCGCAAAAACCTAATTTATATAACTGATGATAAATGTCATGTGATCGCAGAAGTTAATGTATGAAAATGTCACTTGAAATTTCCAGTGCCGATCCTGAGGTTTCAAGACTTAAGGGCAAAGAGCTAAATATGGGTCGTCATTATCAAATACAAGTAAAAAAATATGAATCCAAAAATAAATTTATCATACTTAAAAGACGAATGAAAATATTTCAAATGAGAAAACAAATGTTATATTTGACTACCGGTTTCTTTATAAAAAATAATCTATGAAAATATTTCTAATGAGAAAACAAACCTTATATTTGACTACCGGTTTCTTTATAAAAAAAAATCTATGAAAATATTTCACATGAGAAATCAAACGTTATATTTGACTACCGGTTTCTTTATAAAAAATGATCTATGGTATGTGTTGATAGTGTTTGATGAAATGCTTGACTGAAATTAATTTGCAGAGTTAATATGTGAATTGTAAATTGCAATTGTTTGATGTATTCATGTATGTGATGAGCTTAGATGACTCAGTTTGATGCAGAATCATCATTTATGTCATACAAATATGATTTTAGGGTATGTGTTAATGGTGTTTAATGAAATGTTTGACTGAAATTAATTGCAGATCTACGTTATGGAAGAGTTGGACCTTGAGTATGTGAAAAGTCAAGTTCAGCTGGCATATAAGCATCTCAACCATGATCGACCTTTTCATGGTCATTTGACCAGCAAATTCGAGGACTATGATTCTGAGTTTTTCATTTACGAGGAAGCGTACGAACTAGATCCTAGTTTTGACTCTCACAAGTTTCAGTGGCAATTTCATCACCTCAGTTAAGATGCTTTTATGTAGACGATGAAATGATGCTTTTATGTAGACGATGAGAATAAATGGTTTCTATATAAAAAGTTTGATATGAAGCTTGCTGATTTTTTACCCCACCTAAAACGAGATGACAAACAATTTCCTATTATGGAGGATCAGACCATTCCTCATTTAATGGTACCTCCTGACCTACTTGAGGAACTGCCTTATGTTCCAGACCATTATAAAAATATTTTTCGGTCAATCTTGAAGTATGTCCACAGAATGTCAGGAACCTTCTTCTTCTCTTCAATCATCTTCTCTTTTGCCTTCTCCCCAGCTTTCACCTTGGCGGATCTGCATTTCTTCTTCTTCTTTTGGTTTTTCACTTTTTCCCCATCATGCACCTCTTCACCAAAACAAACTTTTTCTGAGATACATTGAGATAAAAAAAATAAACTGTTATATACAATGTGGATGGTTTCGAGGGACTAGGGAAAAAGGCTAAATATGGGCCGTCATTAACAAATATGAATTAAAAAAATTTATTATATTAGAAAAATGAGCGAATGAAAATATTTCACATGAGAAAACAAACTTTATATTTGACTACCGTTTTTTTTCGGGTTTTTTTACAAAATGATCTATTCGAGCATTTTTCAAATGCAAAATAACTAATTGTAATGTATATATCGATATGTTCTAATATATTTACTCTTAAATTTTTAATATGGATTGCTATTTACAGACCACTTTTTCCGAACTACAACCCACTTTTTCCCAAAATACCCTTGTCATAATTCTTCTATCATTTTGAAATTCTAAACCCTCTCAACACCCCTCTTTTCCAAAATTGAACTTTCTAACTTAAAAATCACATTTTTTTGCTCACGATTATGGACAAAATCATGAATAAAAACATTTTTTTGAAAAACAAACTCGAAAATAGTTAATTTTGTAAAAAATTCCAAAAAAAAAACATTTTCGGTCTCGGAATGGAGAAACGACCATCGAGAACGTTTCTCCATATGGAGGAACGACCTCCATGACCTCTATGGTCGTTTCTCTATATGGATAAACGTTCTCGGTAACCGCTTCTCCACCGTTTTCCGGAAAAATTCAATTTTTATATTTTTTTAAATGTATTTTTAATGTTCGAGTACCTCGTCCTCTAATAATTGATAGTCACTATTTCATTCCGGATTTGTTGGCTCATTAAACATCTCAAATTTCGGATTTTAATGTTAGAGTTTCAAAAATTGTTTTTTTTTTGTTTGGAAAAAGTGGGCTGTAGATTTAATGACTAGTCTAAATAGATTTTTAATGAAAAGGGTAAATTTGTCATAATGGGTTGTAGTTCGAAAAAAATGGGCATATCCATTTTTAATTTGAAGGAGATTTAACCTAATTTTGAAATTTTAATCCCTAGAAGTTTTGATTTGAAGAAAAAAAATGTTTTGATTCACTCTATTGAACCAACAATCACAAAGAGGATTAGAGTGAATTACATTCCTTTCGGGAACAAATCCAAACAAGTAGGGGAATTTAGGAGTATTCCTTTCCTTTCCCTATGTTTCCCTTTCTTGATTCAATTCCGTTACCTTAACACGAACCAAACGCCCTTTTACTATATTTGTAAATTAAGAAGAGAGGAAGCACCTATATTTGTATTATTGCTTATTATTATTATTATTATTATTATTATTATTGTTTCCTTTTTGAAGGGTCGGCTCCTTATAAGCTTACTCTCACTAATATTATTATGTTATGTTATTCTTCTTCGTACATTTAGAAAACATGTAATTTGCCCTTAAATTATGGTAGGTTAGCCTTCATTTTAAGTACCTTGGAGATGGTTGTTATTATACATAATCACTATGGGCTAGCCATACTGCATTTGGCTCCGATTGTTCAATATCTATCTATATACTATAATATAAAGATGAAAAGGGAGAACTGTAGACAATTCAAATTGAATTGAAAACAATGTTAAAGGGCATAACAGTCTTTTTCCAACAGTACCTTAAGGGATATTATAGTCTTTCAAATGATATTATCCTCTTTCCGTCTTTCTCCACCTCTCATTCGCCATCCACTCCCTATCCCTTCCCGTTAATCTTCCTCCTCTATTCTTTATCATCAACATGCTCACTATTTTTTTAATCTTTCAAAGTTTGTTTCTTTAATTTTAGAATCATGGATTTGTTATCACTTTTTCTGTTCAGATCTATGCTTACCTTTCATTCGATTGAGGTATTTTTCATAAGCTTTTTTTCCTAATTGTTGGTTTATGGTCGGGGATTTTTATTGTCACTTACATCTTCATCTTTGATGTATTGGCGTCTCAGCTTAAGACTGGAATAAGTAGATCGGCTGGTCAGTGACCTATTAACAACAAATCACTTTGGATTTCAGGTAAATTTATGCTTCTTCAATAATTTTTCCCCAAATGGATGTCGTTTCATGTCGATTTTTCATAGACGGAAACTATCTGGTTAGTTGTGAACTTCAACAGTCATGACGAGCTGTTATCGGTGAAACTTCCCTCGATTCGATTATTGTCTCTTGGCAAAATTTCAGAGATCTACAATTCTTTGCATTTTTTTTACTTATATGTTTAACTATCCAAGTTCAGTTTACTTACATTTTTAATTCTGTGCAATTTCTTTTTACTTTTATAAATCCTCCTATGCTTTTGTTTTCTTCACAATTTGTATTCTACATGATCATTATGGTGTTCCCATTTATTTTTCTCCTCTTGATTAGTAGTGTGCTTATTGTTTGAATCTGACAATGACAATTGTTATGAATATGATAGTTCCATTTAATTTTCTTTCTTTCATTCAATGGGTGCTTATTGTTTTATTTTTTTTATTCTTCTACAACTGAATTCTTTTGTATATTTCCTGTTAGTTGAAGTACTAAAGGGATCCTGATAGTCCAACCAGGTCTGAGCTACTGATATCTCATGTGTTCCTGCTTTTCTTCTCTTTTTTTTTGGGCAAGTAGTTGAAGAGTGGAGGACAGAAATACCATAGATGGACAAACATTATCCATTTATCCTTTTGAGGTATGATTTTTTTGCTTCTTGCATATTCCATGTTTGAAAAGTTTACGTTTTTTTCATTTAACCTTTGTTCTTTCTCGAATTAGTTCAAGAGCTTTTCGGTAGACCTATTTACTGATTTTGTATCTTTTGATTGCAATTAGAAGCATGAACTTATATTTCTAAAACTCAGCTTGTAGTTTCAAGGATCCAGTTGCAACTGAAATCTAATAATCTGCTCTTTTCTTCTAGGACTATCCAAGTACACAATCTCTTCTTTTATGTGTTAAACAAAGTTATTCAGAGTAGAAAATCTAAGTATTGCTCTAATTTTGTTGGCTTATAGTCTGAACGTATTTACTCTACCACATGAATTTGTTTTTACCCATAGTCCTATATTAAAATAAAATAAAATTGTATACATTAGGGTGAAAGTTTGGAGTTCTTGATTCCCAGTGTGATGATGAGTGTACGAAGAGGAGGTTTATATAAGAAACAAACTAACTAGAAAGTGAGGGATATCAATTTGAAGAGAGCATAAGCAAATATCATCATTTTCCTCTCATTCCACTCAATATCCCAAAGTAAAATTATTAGTTTGTTTATCTTCTTTCATTTCAATTTTCAATTGTTTTTTATTATGTTGTAAACTTTTTAGCTTATTTATACCGTTTTGCTTTGTTTTTAGACTTTAGAAATAGCAAGGGGATCGTGGCTGATACATATAGCTTTCTCTTGGATGACACGGGGCTCCATCATCCCTTGAAGCAATTATCTAAATTGTTGGTTACTAAAAAAAGTAGTAATCATAAGAAATTTTATTTTTTTCTCACACGCATGTATATATCTGATGATACTATCACAATTAATTTCTTTGAAGAACATTGTAACATAGAAGATTTATTTTCTTTCCGAAGCAAAGGGAGGGTATCTCTCTAGTATCATATAAAGCTTATACAATTACCTCATGTCAATTTTACTTTCAATTGTACTAAACATGACAACAATTGTTTACCGTATAAAATAAGTTATTTTCATTTTTATTTTATTTTTATGGTGACAACTCTCGGTGTAGAATAGGAAGAAAAAACGCCAAATTGTTCCTTGGAATCGAACCATCCACCCTATTCCTCAATGAATTGCTACTTACCACTTGAACGGAACATTCAATTGTTCAACACATACCACGCTTATGTATAGCCTTTAAATGCCTCGATTAACTCTTTGGTGATTCCTTTATATTATAAACCACTTATACAAGCACAAATAACCATTATAATTGAGTTGATATATAGGTTTGAATAAGCTATCATTATGCATTCGATCCTTATCTATCAAATTCGGAACTCGGCATTTTGATATCATGTAGCTTATGCATCAATCTTTTAAGTTCCTTGCTGGTACAATACAAGTTCTATGTGCATTTTCTTTTTCCGTATCTAGATACTTAGGAAATGGCTTTTCAACTGTGCATCCCTTGTTATGCACATGTGCTGTTTTATAGTACAATGCCTTTTCCAGTGTATCTTCAGATGTTATTCGGTTTCTTACAGTTATAGCGATATGTAACCCAAAGTTTATTAGACCTTTCCTGTTTAATACTCTACTTTTCATTTCTTTGTGGAGTTCTTACTATGTTGTTTTTTTCTGTGAAATTTCAAACTTCTATAGATGATGAACAAGAACATATATAATGGCTTGTCATATTTTTTTTCTTTTCCTTGTACCAAGACTGGAACAATCTCATACAAGGCAGGGAGTCTCTGGACGATGATGCTCTTGTGCAAGCTGCTGCCAATTTGCATACGACTTTCTTTAATAAAAGTGCAAACATTCTTGGTAAAGAGGTTTTTTTATGCACTTTGTTATGAATTGCGGGCTAAGCACTAAAAACGAGTAATCAAGCTTGATGTCTTTTTATGACTGGCAGATATCAGATACAATGCTTCCGTGTTGGACATTCTAGAGTTCACTTCAAACAGAAAAGGATGTCCCTGGTAGTGAGGGATTTCCGGAATGGTGATATTATCCTTTTCTCCAAAAGAGCTCATTAAGCCATCCTTCCTCCTTATGCTGCTGCTGGTAAAATTATACGTTGAAGCTATTTTCTGCCTTACTGGACAGATATGAAGGAATTACTCCTACATCCATCAATGGTTTAAATTTTTGAACATTTGGTTTCCAGATTAGAAGATCAACTACAGGTCAATAATCTTATAAGTAGTTGATTGAAATTTACTCTTGTTTGTTTGTCATCTGCTGATATCTTGTATCTAACCTTTGGGTGAACTCTTCAGGAAGGCGTGCCCGAAACAATTGAAACGCTTAGAAAAGCAGGAATCAACTTTTGGATGCTAGCTGGGGATAAGCAGGATACTGCTATACAAATCGCTCTTTCATGCAATTTTGTTTCACCACGTATATCGAAGTTATTGACCTTTATAATCTCTGTATGAGTGTCCTAGATTTTTTGTTCAGTTGTTTCAAAATCTTCTGTATGCGAAAATGAGGAATGTGGTGGGAGTTTAGATTAAGGGGGAATAATATATGTTGGAATTAATGTAAACATTTTATTTGCTTTATTTGAATAAATCAACTAGTCTAGCGTCATTGTAGCAGCAGGAACAGGTCTAAAGCAGTACTAGTCTTGGACTAAACTTTGTTTTATATTGTATATAGTTTATAAGGTACAATAGTCTTTACTAGTTTTATTTGTGTCATATAAATCCAAGTTTACTTTTTTAGGTTTCCGATTTAGAGTTTCCGATGATGTTTATCCCTATTTTGCGATCATACATTTGGCGGCGTGGCCATCGACTTTTACGAGCTCAATTAGCTCCAACATATGCTCTATCTGCTCCATTCTCTTCCTCCTCCGCCACACCGGAACAAGATTTATTGCATAAGAAACTGCCGCAATTAATGATAGATTCTGTAATGACGGATTCTTTGCACAATCGAGTTTGGTTGGCAAACAAATTTAATGAAGATGAATCTTCCATCTCGACGGCATCTGTCATCGAGAAATGGCTTCAAGAAGGCAAACAAATTAAGCTATCTGACCTACGAGGTATCGTTTCAATGCTTCGCTACAATCACCGATTCATTCAAGCCCTTAAGATATCAGACTTGATGACTGACAGTGATCGATGGGGAGAGAAGTTAGCATGCGTAGATATTGCAGCTCGATTGGAATTGATTCGGAGAATTCATGGCTTACAAAAAGCAGAGATGTATTTTAACAGTTTGTCTGAAAGTTCACTAGATCGCCATGTTTATGGTGCTATGTTAAAATGCTATGCACATGTTAAACAAGTTCAAAAGGCGGAAGCCCTGATGCTGAAAATGCAGGATTTGGGGTTCATGGAACCAGAAATTGAAAAGGCGGAATCCATGACGCTGAAAATGCAGCATTCGTGGATCTTCGAACCTGATGTATTTTACTTTGCAATGCTAAGGATGTATTCTGAAATGGGTAACAAAGAGAAAGTCGACATGTTGAAGCTGGAAATGAAGAGAAAGGGCATCAAAAGTATTTTTTTCACTTAGATGATGAGGACATAAATCGCGTTCATAATTCAAATTATATTTTGAATGCCTCAAAGAAGACGGGGATTTGAGAAAAACCGCGGGAGATAATCAAACCGGACCAACTATAACCCTTTTATTTTAATTATTTATTTTATTTTGTCATTTACCTATTTGTGAATTAACTTTATATGTATGCTTAAAGATAATCACTAAATGTTATGGATTGTTGTCGAACCATAATATGTATGGTCACTTTAGCACCATAATATGTAGGTCCAATTGCTTTGGCCATGGCTAATGTGATAAGATTGTGCCCGCTGATTTTTTTTTCCGGAAGGGTTTGTACTTTGTAGTTGAGGTTCAAGATTATCCATGAATTAACAGACATTGCTATGCCATGAATATTTGGCTGGAATTTAGAAGTGCAATAAGTATTTCTAAATCCTTTGGAATTTGTTTTCTCTTCCAATACTAGTGAATATTTTCTTTCCAGGATGTAGCATTTGTTGATGATGGTTGGGTTCTTGAAATCTTATTGAAGCATCATCGTAGATCTTTTTCTGAGTTGGTAATATTGTCAAGGACCGCAATTTGTTGTCGTGTGACATCATCGCAGAAGGCACAGGTTGTTAAGAAGTTTGTTATGTCACCCGAGTTAGGGCCCTTTTCGAGTCTATCCTAGGAGCCGGCTCGAAATACCCCTTTCTTAACTCGACTGATACGAGTCAACTCGTGACTCATACAAGTTTAACAACTATGTCTAATCCTGTCTTGAACACTGATTTGGTGTTATTTTTGTGGAGTGTAACAGGTTCAGAACTGGTACGTGAAATACATTTTTGCGTTTGTAGTGGGACGAGAGTAGGAAAAAATAATAAAGGGGAAGAAGAAGATATCCTTCATCTCCCATGTTTGACTCTTTAAGTAGGAAGAGCATAGTAGATAATACAATTTATCTATAGATGTAGAATGGAACGGCTGTAAATGATGGAAAGCTCAGTAGATAATTTTGTTGGATCTGTGGAACCAAGGATGAGAGATCAGTTCAAATAGATTATGTGGAGGATTTGGGTCTTGCTTCTGTTCTTTTTTTCAATATTGCCTTAAGATGGCTTGTTTTTCTGGCAGGATCAGAACTGACAGACAAGAATATGTTGGAAGTTTGAAGAGAGAGCTGATGAAAGGAGAAAAGGAAAGGGGACCTATGGATGGTTAAGTAGGATAGCTAGCTAGATTATCTTATTTTTTTAGTACTTGCAACATGAAAAGATATAGCAGCAAGAACATTGACATCTTTTCTTGCTTGGCCTAATTCATTTCGGGTTTTGTTTTGAACGGGCAACATGAGCAGGTCACGAGATCCTCCATTTTGGAGTTCTTTTACTCTTTAATGTTTGGTTGGAAACTATGACTAGCAAGTAATTTGATGATAAGTTTCTTGTTTGCTTCAGTGAATGAATGAGTTTGTTTGAACAGTTAGGATTTATTCTTAACTCTATTCTGGAACGAAGATGAAAAAAAGCTAAAATAGATATATGTCGATAGAGCTAATTTACTTGATTCTTTTGCCAGCAAGAGAATTTTCTTCTCTTTTGTTAATTCTATAAACACGAGGTGATTGAATTTGTAGATATATGTCGATAAAGCTAATTTACTTGATTCTTTTGTTAATTCCAAGACTTGTTGAAATTTTGAAATAATATCTCTTTCAGACCCCTTGATGAATATATCCTGTGAATTGAAAGCACAACTTGCCATTATAACTTATGAATACTCCACTGCTTATAAATGCATACGCGGACATGATTTTCTTTGTGCGCGTATGTTTCTGTGTATCTGAGTTTGAAACTTGTGTTAAAGGGGTTAGAAGCTGTTATAGAGGTTTCTGCTTCGTATTTTCAGGGTCTTTGGAATCAACAAAGCAGTTGCTGGTCTCTGTTTTCTTATTTTTCTGTTGTTTTTTAGGCAATTGTTGAGTTCGTAATCAGTATAAATGCTTATGCCTAGCGAAATGGAGGAGCTTAAATTGGGTTTACATCATCAACTGGATTGTTAGTGCCATTCCTGCATCAGGGATGTGCACAATAATGTTCCGGTTTGTTTAAGTGTTTCTTATTCGTGGTCTTTTATTATTAGATCTTTGATCTTTCAGAGAATCTTCTAAAAAGAGATCCAAATAGCCAATCTCAACTGGTTTTAACAAAGTGACTTTTCTTTTTCAGCTCGTAGTTGGAGCAGGAATGGGTCCAATACTTGCTCTGAAATAATACTTCCGCTACATATATATATACACACCTCGCAAAATCAATATTCTCGAGCAAGCCAAATGTCTTGGAGGCCGATACTAACTCGGGGGAAGATTGAGCCGCAGCCAAGACTAGACACTTAGATATCAACACGATGGAATAAATAGATCATATTACATTATTACACGATGATCAGTTCGTAAACACCTAGTATTATACTGTGAGAATCAATTTGGTCATAGTTTAAATTTGTCCAATGTTTGTCAAAATGAGAATCGACTCCTACGGCTGAAGATAATATATGTTGGATGATTTGGACTATTAATCCTCGAGTCATAAATTTATTTTACACTAATGTTATTTCCAAGCTTTCCTTCTGGAAATAGAATTTGTTTTTGTGGAGATACAACAGAAATTTGGAGGATTGCTAGGATAAGTAGGAATTTCCTGATTGCATTTTAAATTGTTTTTCTAAGCGTTTTGAAAGTAGCTTTTTGTTTGTGTGTGTGTGTTTTTTTAAGGACTCTGGAAGACCTAATTTTGAAAGCATAAAAATGCAATTTTAGTTAAAAATAAATAAATGAGATTCTCTTAATTGAAATGGCTAATTAATTTGGTAATAGAATTGCTTAAATGTGTTTTGATTGCATATAGTTAAGTAACTATATATCCAATTAAGGGTTCAATTATAAATGATTGAAGCTGCAATGGCACAATCTTACTATAGAATTGTATCCTTATCCAAGATGCAAAAATAAATAACAAAATCTGTTCTTAGACAAATATATATATTACTCTCTCCGTCCCAAAACTATGTACAAAATAACTAATTCTTTTGTTCTATAAAATGTGCACATTACTACCAACTAACCCTCACTTTACTAATATACCATCTATTTATTATGGTTTAAGTTACTAAATATAGAATGATTTAATGTTTTCTTATTTAGTGTGCAAACTCATTTGTGCACATGTAACAAACATGATTTGTTTGATAGTGTACAGTCCAGGCGCACGAAGAACAACTTTTTGACTTTTGGCGCTTAGCATTTAATGCAGTTGCAGGTGCATTAAATACTTCAAGACAGACATATATGATCTATTCTCTCAAACCATTGGTAATCAAAGTTCCTTTTATCTTTTATGTTCCATTTGAGCTGAGGGTTCCATGATCTTAAATTAAGATGCATTTCTTGTGGCAAATTTGTACAGTGAATGTAAAGAAGTAATCTTGAGAATAATTAGAGCATCTCCATTGGTAGTACTTGGAGGAGGTTCTTCATGTGCTTGAGCATTGGAGGAGGTGTACTTGCATAGTCCTTAAACTTCCAAGTGCTTCATTTGAAGCACAAGCAAAAAAAAAAAGAAAGGAAAGACAGATGAGGGAGGGCTGTAGAAACGCACGGCTCTGATGCACCAGATCAGGCGCGTGCATCACAGGCGCCTGATCTGGCGCGTTAGAGCTGTGGAATTTTGAAGGAGGTGGCTGACCAGGTGGTCCCACCGGTCAACCACCTCCTTCTATAAAAAAAAAATTAATTAAAAAAAGTAAATATGATAAACGGTAATGAAATTTAATTTTGTAGTCTTCATGCAACTTTTTTATATTACCGTTTGTTCAATTTAAATTTTTTTTTTAATAGGATATATCTATATATGAAATACACACATGCAATCACTTGTCTTATTACCGTTTTTTTATGTCCGTTGGGTTCAGTTTGAATATTTTTTTGATAGTAAATGAAACCAAAAATTCCTATATATAGAGGCAGTTTGTGGGTGTTAAACTCACAACTCACTCACAACTCTTTTCCTTCTTTGTTTCCAATTTGTCTTTCAGAGCAAAAAAAATGGATAGAAATCAAGGTTCTTATGGTTCCGGGTACCCGAATAATCAATACTCGGGTAACCAAAATTACCAATATTCTTACCAAAACTCCCAAAATTCTCAAAATGTCAATGAAAGCCCTGAAAATTCACAAATATCTCCGGGTTTTCAACGACCTCAATTTTTTAACCCAAATATCCCGATAAACTACCCACCCCAGCAAAATTTCTACAATAACCACGGGTCTTTTCGTCCACTTGTAGACAATTTTGGGAATCAGTTCCCCAACCAATATGGTTTTCAAAATCAAGCACCGGGATTTAACTATGGAGGTGCTCAAATTAATTATGAGTCGCCACCTTCTAGACCGGTTGATTGCGAGATACCGGATAGTGGTGATGATGAAGAGATGGTGGCAGCGACTCAAGACAAGGGGAAGGGAAAGGCGAAGAAAGATCCACCATATGTGTGGAATCGGAATCTTGAAGAAATCTTATGCAAATCTTTTATCGATATTTCTGAGAATTCCATTGTCGGAAACAATCAGACGCTGGGAAACTTCTGGTCAAAAATTGTCCATCAATATAACGAGCGGATTCAGAATGGTACAACGCCGATTAAGAAGGTTCGTGTTGCGATGATAAAATTTTCAGCCATTAGCACAGATGTGAATTTATTTGTCGGGTGTATGACAGAAATGGATGATCAGCGTGCGAGTGGATGTGATGATTCTCAGCAATTAAAGGCTGCGAAATCACTCTTCAAGCAAAGGCACGCAAAAAATAAGCAATTTGTGTATGAGGGTTGCTAGGAAATTATAAAGGGTCACAGTAAATGGGAAGAATGGCACAAGAAAGCCAAAAAAACCGGTGCAGAGTCCAGTTGTGATACTTCTAGTAAGGCAAACTCGGCTAGCAGAGAGCGACCTCAAGGAGTAAAAGCGGCGAAGGCTGCCTTAAGAGGCAAACAGAAAGGCAAATCTGCATCTAACCCCCTTGATCTGGATAGAATTGAAGCAATGCATCAAATAAAAGTTGAACAAAACCAAGAGCTGATTTTGCAGAAAGATTTGGATACACTGATGAGGAATACTTCTAGCTTTACTGCATCCCAGATGAGGGATTATGAGAAAGTTTGCGCACGTATTAGAGGAAAATACCCAAATATGTTTAATTAGTATGCCTTAAGTTTTTATTTTTGTTGTTTTTCATTTATTGTCTTTAATTTTTATTATTTTTTTATTGTATTATTTATGTTTTTATGTTTGTTGTTTTCAATTATTGTCTTTAATTTATGTTGTTTTTTTATTATATGTACTGTTTTGAACTTTTATTGTTTTCATTTAGAGTTTTGTGCCAACTTTATCAAAACGCATCAATTATGTCATGTGCAACTTTTCAGAGCACTTATTGATTCTCTGTAAAACGCGTGAACGTATTGTCCTTGTCAACAGTAATGTGTCGGTACAACAGTCACTTAATAATTGAAAATAACATCACTCTTAAAATAAAAAAAATAATCAAAATACATCACACTTAAAATAAAAAAAAAATAATCAAAATACATCACACTTAAAATAAAAACTTAACCAAAATACATCACACTTAAAATAAAAACTTATTCAAAATACATCACACTTAAAATAAAAAGGATAATAAAAATACACCACACTTAAATTAGATTTCCGGTGAGTCGTTCATGTGTGGGCCGAAATCCTCGTTTGCCATCCACTGGTCGTAATCGCGTCTGTCTCTTTCTTGTCGTTCCCATTCTGGCGAATCACTCTGCAACAGTTCCCATATCTCTCTACTCTCTTCAACGACTTTAATATAATAATCTGGCAACATATTCCAAGGAGCATTAGAGTTGTGTCTGTTCCCACTAGTAAACTCGAGGTAATTATTCTGGTTAGCACTAAATTGTTGAAGTATATCAACCTCCATTGGACGCATATTCCAGTTTTCTACGATAGAAAATGGAAACGTACGGAATAGCTCATAAGAAGGACTCGACTCTGACCATTTCAGAAAAATGATGGAGTTGAATTGAGGTTTGCTTCCATTTGATCGTCTGTTTTGCCACAACTCTCTGCTAAACATATTTTTCCACTCATGCAACGGCATAAACCATTGTAGAAACTCTTGAACGAGTTTCGGAATACCTCCACCAGACAAACTGTTACACCATTCAGTTAGAGAAAACTCGAACGGTATGAAATGCATATAGCACAACCACCACAACATATGCAAGGAGTATGCAGGAAATTCCCCTGTTACTGGGAGCTTGAAGCACGACATGAATGGTGCCTCTGGATGAAACATTGCTGGCTTAAAATATGTTTCACCGTCATTACGGACTTGCCACTGCTGGCACTCCACTAGTTCAGATACGCATTCTTTTTTGCTAAGTGTGGAAACGA
Organism: Euphorbia peplus; assembly: GCA_028411795.1. Lineage (NCBI taxonomy): Eukaryota > Viridiplantae > Streptophyta > Magnoliopsida > Malpighiales > Euphorbiaceae > Euphorbia > Euphorbia peplus. The sequence continues at coordinate 2,565,996 of CP110841.1, forward strand.
TCAATTTCTTAGGGGGGAAATTCGTAGAACTATTAGATGAAGAAGCCATTTTCTTTAGTAATGCAAAGTTGTGTTATTTACACATATATGACCACGAATTTATAAGCGTTTAATTTATGTCGGTGTCAATAGTCATTAAAGTTATGTCGGTTTGGAGTTTTCCAAATAACTGTATCTGGGCGTCTTTTTTGAAAACGCGTGAACGAGTTGTCGGTGTCAACAGTAATTAAAGTTATGTCGGTTTGGAGTTTTCCAAAAAAGGGCGTCTTTTTTGAAAACGCGTGAACGAGTTGTCGGTGTCAACAGTAATTAAAGTTATGTCTGTTTGGAGTTTTCCAAAAAATTGTATCTGAGCGTATTATTTGAAAACGCGTGAACGAGTTGTCGGTGTCAACAGTCACTAAATTTTTTTGTCGGTTTGGAGTTTTCCAAAAAACTGTATCACAATTAATACTCAACCACTAACCCTCAATTAATACTCAACCACTAACCCCCAATTAATACTCAACCACTAATCCCCAATTAATACTCAACCACTCAGCACTATAAATACTACCATTTCAATCTATTCTTCACACCACTAAACTACTCAACTAATATTCTCTAGCAAAAAATGTCTGATGATGAAATTGATCCCTACTTTGAACAATTCAATCGAGGCAATGGTGTTTATAGCTTTTGGGATGAAACTGAGGACGCTATTCATGAAGCTCTCATCCAACAATACTTAGCAGCTCCTCCTGCCACAACTCGCCGCCGTAGAGCATATATCAATCGGAATCGTCAAGATGCTGCAGAGCGATTGGAAAGAGATTATTTTGGAGATCACCCGGTGTACGGTGAAGGGTTATTCCGTAGACGGTATCGAATGGGCAAAAGTGAGTTCATGACAATACACGATGCCTTGGAAGCCCACTCACCATATTTTACTCAACGACATGATGCAACAGGGAGGTTGGGATTGTCTCCAAAACAAAAAATCTCTTCTGCCCTTCGTATGCTTGCTTATGGAGAGGCAGCTGATCGCTCAGATGAGTATCTCAGGATCGCTGAGAGCACGGCATTGGAATGTCTATCTTTATTTTGTCGCTCGGTTATTGAGGTATTCGGATCAGTATACCTCAGGAAGCCCACTGCTAATGATGTCAGACGGTTGTTCGAAATGCACGAAAACATACATGGATTTCCAGGGATGCTAGGAAGTCTTGATTGCATGCACTGGGAGTGGAAAAATTGTCCAACTGCTTGGCAGGGACAGTACACCCGAGGTGATCAGGGTGTTCCTACAATCATGCTTGAAGCAGTCGCATCGCATGACCTATGGATATGGCATGCATTCTTTGGTATGGCTGGAACAAACAATGACATTAATGTCCTGAACAGGTCACATTTGTTTCGTGAGAAAGTAAGGGGTCAAGCTCCAGAGGAGGTCTACACTCTTAACAACAAGATTTATAACATGGGATACTACCTAGTTGACGGTATATATCCCGAATGGGTTGCATTTGTCAAAAGTTTTACGAATCCGATTGAGCCTAAGAAAATATTGTTCAAAACTAAACATGAGGGTGCTCGCAAGGATATGGAACGGGCATTTGGGGTTTTGCAATCTCGTTTTAATATCATTCGCGGACCTGTTAGGTTCTGGGATCAAGATAAACTTCATGACATCATGGACACATGTATAATCCTTCATAACATGATTGTTGAGGCAGAGCGAGGCGGTTATCAGAGAGACTATCCTCATGAAGAACCTAGTGTGCCTGATGATTTTGCTGCTTTGCCTGGACCTCCTAATACTGTTCAGGATCGTATCGAAGCAGATTTACGAATTCGTAATAGAGTAAATCATCACATTCTAAGGGACGATCTCGTCGAGCATGTATGGAATATTGCAGGACCTCCGGACCTCAACAACCCGGGAAATGCACCATATGGGTAGTGCGTTATTTTATTACTTTTTAATGCAGTGTTTTTTCTTGTATTTTTCACTTAAGTTTTTTTTTTTAGTGTTGTTTGTTGTAATTTTAATTTATAATAAATGTCGTGTGTTGTTATCGTAATAAAAAATTATTGTGTTACAATTCGAGACTCCGATTTTTAATACTCTAAATCGAAATAATTAAATAATTTAAAGTTAATTAAATATTTTTTATAAATAAATATATTGAATTAATAGTTTATTTAATTGTGTAAGGTAATTATTATATGAATTTGTGAGTTTTAATTAATAGTTTTGGGTATTTGATAATTAAAAAAAGTTATGACACATGAGCCCATCTTTTTTTTGAAGAACTTGTTTCCACATTGGAGTAAAAAGTGAAGGACTTGAATGGAGGTTCTTTGAATAGTGTTTGAAGAAGTTGGAGGAGTTCTTCCATTGGGGTTGCTCTTAGTCAAGCTTAGTGTTTGCCGCAGGGAAAAATGGTGTCTATGTCTATGGAAATGTGTTGAAAAATGTCAGATGTGACCATTCAATGAGATATAGTAGGATCCGTTTTTTGGAATGAGGGTCAAACCAACAATTATTTATTTTTATTTCAAAATCATCTAACAAAGTCATACTATAAGTAATCCAAAGTGAATTTCTCCATTATTGTCGAAAAGGGGACATTTGAAACACCAATATTTTTTGTGACCCTAATTTAGAAAAGCAGCAGCTTTAAGAAATCAATAAAACTCAGTTCCTATGATTAAAGGACCCTTGCAATTAAAGTAAGTAATAATACCTCCTAGTCACCAATGAACAACATTAGGAGCTGTTAATTCACAATAAAAGTTTTTCCTACAAGAGTTTTCTTACATTTGCTTGACATTCTGAAACAGAAATTACAAACTGATTGATGCTTTTGTGTACAAAAAAGAATATGATGGAGGGGTAAAGAATGGTTCAAGAGTCTTGAACATGAACAGCAGTCATCGGAAAATGATCCGCATTCATCTCATACAAGAAGCAGGGCTGGAGGTGGCCACATTTACCATCATTCTCTGCTTTTCTTTCCTTCGAAGCACTCGCAAATTCGGTGACTTAGCTTTCGTAACTCCTCTTGAAGACCTGAAGATTGAAAATTCTTATTAGCTTCAATCTCAGACAATTTTTACATGGACCCTGACCCTGATTTTACATGGACAGCCCCTTATTTTGACACGACATGAGAAGAATTGTGATGCATTAGCCAAAGTTTTGTTTTGATTTTGCTTACTTTTTGGGGCAAAATGGATGGTCAAAGCTTGGTACTGGCCTTGCATGAGGAACCATTGTTCTTCTCATTTGCTTCAAAGCTTTCTCTTCCTCCATCTGCAAATTACGACAATCATAATTTCGCATTAAGTATTAACTCTTGTTAAAAACTAGCAACTCGAAGGATCAGTTTCCAATACCATTTTTGCAGCTTCATTCTCCTCTCTGTATCTCTTATACTGCTGTTCCTTCTCTTTTACCTGCAGAAACAGTATCCAAGTTGTTTGAATCGAAGAAAATGAAATACTCAATTAGGCACAATCTTATATCAGATTTATGTGATTGAAACTGTACCTTCTGATCGAAGTCTGCTCTAACTACGGCCCTATTATCTACTTGAAGACTAAATTGCTGAACTTGTGTCAGGGGTTTTCGCACTTTCTCTGGTAACGGAATTGGATCTCTGCATAAGAAAACAAGAGGTAGATGAAAACGCAATTTTTCTTCTTCTTCTAAACGAATAATGCTTCCAAAAGTTCTCAAAACTTCTGCAAAATGCAATGGTAAGTTTTCCATGTTTGCTTACTCTTTGAGAACTGGCAGTGCTTTGAACTGCCTCTTCTCAGCCGCCTCCCTTTCAATCCTCTGTCTTTCCTCCATTTCTCTTTGCATTTCCTCCTCGTGCCTCGTTAGACTTTCCAAGGGGAAAGGCTCTGGTTTCGTGCAAGGTTTGGGCTCAGGTTTCGGAGGAACCTGCATACAAATATTGTGCTTATTATTAACTCATATTACCATCTTCATATGAAATAAGCATATTAATGCACAAGTTTTTAAACTTTACCACAGGATAGTCAGTGGTGTAGGGATAGGGATGAGCCTTTGGAACTCTGGCTCTCTCCTCCTCTATTTGCTTGTGTACTAGGTCCATCACGAACTTCCTTTCTTTCTCAGCTCCTCTTTCCTGTAAGAAAGTAACAAATGTAAACATTAAGCATAACGATGCAACCCCGAATACTTTTCATAGAGGTTGATTAGGACAAGGGAAACTATACCTCAGTGTGGAGATGGAATGGATTTGGTCTGGTGATTCTCGGAATTGGATTGTCATGACGAGGTTCCGAATTCAATGAAAGCTGAAATAGAAGATTCTAATGATGAGACCAACCATATCTCAGAAACTCAAGAAATTCCAGTTCAAGTATCTATTCAAGTTACCTTATCAAACAAATCAGCAACCATGGCTGGAGGAGGAATCCTTTCGTCCGTGGCGAAGTGAAATTCTTGAGGTACAGTGACATGCTTCTTCACATTGCAAAAAATTCCTAATTCTCCTTTGCTTTCAAATATCTAAACAAGATGAAAGAGATACAATTTGTTAAGAACAAAGTAAGGACTAATATATGAAGTCATATCATTGAATTCTACCTTCTTATTCAAAGGCCTGGCCTTGAACTTTGGTATCTTTTCCAGTTCCTCTTTCTCAAGCTCTACAGAGCTTTTAACCCTTGGTGGACGAGCCCTCAAAGTAGTGTGAAGAAGAGGAGTCTTGGGTTCTGTGAGATGATTAGGTTTCCAATCATACTTCTGCCATAAAATTTGCTCGAGTTAGTACAATCTAAAATAGTTCGAGAACATGAAAAATGACTAATGAATGCTCCTAAACCTGATGTGACACGTCTGTTGAGGCCACTGAAGCAGATTCCGCGTGGTGATTGGCCCGTGCAGCTGTCTCAAGATGAAATTCCTTCAGAAATAGAGAAAGGTCAGTTTAGCTGTTTGCAAAACAGAAGAGTTTTTATTGAATAAGTTAAGTTCACTCTTCCAATTCTACCTGAAATTCGGGCAGTTGTGGTGTACTTCTCGGGATTGCGGGTAAGGTTGGAGCTTCCAGAATCTTTAACAAACAAAAATTCCATGTTGAAACAGATTAGTCGGAACTCAAAAGAGGTGAAATTACACTATTGAAAGTTACATTAATAAAATTTCTACCTTCTTGTTTACTGGTCTTGCTTTGAACTTGGGAATTTTTTTCATCATCTCTTCTTCGAGCTCTGCAGTGCTTTTTACTCTGACTGACCGAACTCGTTGAGACGTTTCAAATTCAGGCTCCTTAGGCCTTGTCAATGAAAGTGGAGCTTTCCCCTGAATTAACAAAACCAGCAGCATCCTAAATTAAAATTTGTGAAATAAATATCAACAAAAAATAGAAGAGAAGAGAAAGGGGTTCTGTTGTTACATGTGAAATATTTCTTGTACTGGGAAGGTCTCTGGTACTTGATTGGAATTTCTTCATCATCTCCGCCATTGAAACAAATGGCGTTGTTGTTCGTTCTGTTTCCCGGACATAAACCTTTCTCTCTTCTTTCTGCTTTCTATTAGCAAGAGATGGATTGGTGTTACTACTGCTGACACCAAGTTTGGACTTGTGATGCAGTGGTTGTGGAGGTTTAAAACTAAGAATCTGAAATTTTGACGAAAGATCACAAACTACTTGAGTAAATAGAATTGAAAAAAAGAGTTGTACAATTCAAAGAATAAGTCAGCAATAATAAACAACCTGTTTGGCAGCTCCTCCATCTAGCTTCTGCCTCTTAATGGCCTGGTTTTCTTGAGTGAAATTGAATTTCCCAACCGAATTTGGCGTGTTAGTGACTCTATAATAGAAAATTAGTTAGAGATCCTCATCACTATGATACCACAGATATTTCAATATAATATTACAAGGAGTTCAAATAAGATAAGAATTAAGAACCTTTTGACACTTTCTGGTTTAGAGCCTTTAGCTTTTGAATGTAATGACTGGGGTGGCTTTGGCTTCAGTGATGATGGATTCCTAACCATGCTAGCTATGTGCTTGGCTGATTGGTGCTTCTTGGAATTGGTCAGTAGACCTTCCTTTCTAGATGACACCGGCAACTTTGGAGTGCAGCAAGTGTCGACTTTACTGTCGGCTTTGCTACTAGCCAGTTCAATTTTGACTGAGCCAGAGCTTCTGTTGGAATTAAGATAAAAAGTCAGGAGAAAATGCAACCAGAAACTGAACACTATATTATTGTATCTGTGACAAGTAATTCAAGTAACCGAAAGACAAACCTCTCGGGTTCTTTTGCACACACAGTATCCTTATTTTCTTCACTGCAAGAACTACTTGAAACGTTTCCTTTCGTTTCATTGTCTGCCACTTGAAGAGCAGTTCCTTGTTCTACAGTTTCAGCAGGTGGCATATTGGAAACTGTAACATCTGAAGACAATTCGGAGATCTGTAACGAGTATGTATTAGAGACAATTACTTAGTCAAAATATAGCCTGACTTTAAATATGTTAACGAGAAGAGCATCATCACCTTCTGTGATTCTTCTGCTGCTTCGCTAAAATCGCACAAACTTTCAACCTTAAACGATCTACCAGTCTTAATTTTAGGCATAAAAGCTGCACATTTAGAGGGAAAACAATGATTGAATATGAATTCACAGTACAAAACAGAAAAATTAAACTCTACTACATAACATCACAATCATGCCATAAATGATATTAATGTCATCCAAAAAATCATTCACATGATTTTGCTGTCTATAATAAATGGCTAAATTGTTCCAAAGCAACCTAAAATTCCCACATTTGATTCATAAATCGATTCTCGCATAAAAAATCTAACGAAGAGAAGACCCCGATTCCGTTGCACTTCCTCTTTACCCAAACAAGTGTTTTCAGTATTCAACCAAACAACTTCAAGTAATTCTCACATTCAATCAACACAAAATTGAAGACCACAGTCAACACACCTATGTTGCACAGACACAGGTACAGGAAACGTTCTCTAAAATATAACATTTGTAAAATAGCCGACAAATAGAAACAAAAATGAAATGGATGCTGACATGGATACGGATACGCAGGCTACTAAATAGAGTTTCCGTGACCAAGACAAGACACAAAATTAACTAAACAAGAACTAAAATTTCAACATAGGGTTCAATCAATCAAACTATGCAGAAACCCTAAGTCTACATAAATTAGATTCAAAACAATCATAGATACGAGATTGATAAAGAAGAAACCGAGGAATAGAATAACATACGAGAAGGAGCATAGCTGAGAGCGTTTTCAAACCACGATTCGGCTTTACGCATATCCTCATCCAATTCTGCCACCGTAAAATCAAAGAATCTCGGGGCAGAAAACTCATATGTCTCATCTATCATCGTCATTCCGGTGATCCCTCCGCCGTCCTCCACCGCGGTAGCCATAGGTAAGAATTGTATAGTCGAGATTGAGATTCTTTTGATTTGTTGTGATTAGGGTTTTGGGAGAGCGATGGATGAATCTTTAGTTGTAAATGAAGATAGAAATGAGGAGTTTAACGTTAGGGGGAAGAAGAAGGATCTCTAACGGTCGAATTTTTTGAATTTGGGCCCACGCCAACCAACGGCCAGGTGAACTTTTATAAGATTGGACTCCAACGGTTACATTTCTCGGCCTGGACAATGGGCGCGTCTTAAACTGCGTCGTTTTGGTGTCTTTTACTATTATTTTATCTCAAAAGGAAATATATATATTACAGATAAATAAGCTTGCATAAGATGTCCTTTTATTACAAGATAAACAAAACTTTGTTTTCTTATTTTGATAATAGTTTTCACTAAAATATTAAATACTGATAAATAAAATTCGTAGCTTTTATCTTTTACTATTGTATTAAAAAGTGTCATGTGCTAGTAAACTGACTAAGGACTTTTAGAGCTTTGTCATATATATTGGAGGAAAATCGGAGTCACTAGTTTAAGTTAAAGTTTCTATTTTTAGCGTCTAGGCGGTCAAGACATAATTAGTTCACGGATAAAAGGATCAAATACTTTACCTTAGGAAATAAATTTTTATTTTCACTTTACAAAATAACATAATATCAATAAAAATTAGTGATAAAATTCTTTGTATAAAATTGACATGATTTTTACCATAGATGCAAAATTTGGTTGGTTTCTATGCATTAAAGGTGGAGCTTTTCCAATGTGTCATGCATCGTAATCTTATATATATGTACACATAACAACTCTAATAGAAGTTTAAAAGGAATATATTTCTCTCTAAAATCTCCATTATAAGGCGATAACATAGTATCATAGTCAACTCTTATAACATGTCACACTAATGAGGTGTTAGCACTATTAGACTAATAACATGTTACCAAAAAAACATTATTAGACAACAATTATTTAACTTTATTTATTTTCAACTTTAAATTGAAGCAATTAGCTTACCAGATTTTGTGCTATTATCAATGTAAAATAGTTCAATTTTGCTCCTATAATACTAACAAGATTTTGAGTGCACCACCTAAATTCTTCCCCTCATTTAAAAAAAAAAATGCATGCACAAGTTATGCAACATCAAAAACTTGTAAAAATGAAGCATGATACAAGTACCAATTATATGGTTTACCAACTATGACCCAACTAACTTCAATTGGCTACCAATTATAAGAAAAGCTCAATCTTTTCAATTTTTGCTAGGGTAATTAAGCAAGAATTAATCACCTTAAATGACTCATCATCATCTTCATCTCATATCATTCCTCTCAATTCTACTACTAATTTCAGGATTAGTAGTAGTACCAATGGGTCAAACTCTACAAACTTTCATAGATTGTTTAGATGTGCTAATTTTCTTTAGTCCTTGTATAGAATTCATCAACGGTCACATTGCCAACGGGAATCCTGCGTGGAACTGCTGCAGCGGAGTCCGGGAACTGAACAAGTTGGCCAGGGGGAGTGTTCATCAAGTTCAAAGGATTTGTCAATGCATTGAGCTTGTTGCTCTTATTGTTAACGACCCTCCTTTCTTACCTACTAGAATTAATGATCTACCGATGAAATGTCACACCCATCTCAGCTTTCCTATTTCTGTTAAGAAGAATTGTTCTGTATACGTGAATTAAATACTAGGTAATTTATCTGATTTATCTGTTTTTCATATATTAAATATGTTTATGAATTGAGTTTGGATTTACACTTGGACATATTAGTCTTTGAAAATGTTAACTCATGCTTATCATCGTGTTGGCCCATATTAATAGTTGTATTAAAGTTAAAAATATTTGAATGGTTCGTTATCAGTTTGACAAATACCATTATCGAAAAATTCACCAAACTTATCTATATGGATATTAATCTGGCCGTACAATTATAACTTTAGTTTGATAAGTAAATTTTTCGTTTTTAAATATATGGGACAAGGATGCTTAATTTTGATTGCAAGGTTATTAGAAGTATATCATACAAAATAATTCAAAAATATTAAAATCTAGTTCAATTTTGCCTTTTTCCAAGGAGCTTTATTGCTAATTTTCACTTGAAAAGGGTAAAATTCAACTAAATTTTTTCTATTAGAATTTAATTATGCTTTTTTTTAATGATGAATTTAATTATGCTAAACGTGATCAAAATGGATGCTTTTTTTATACGAGGGCAATATAGCACTTTTTCGTTACCTTACAAGCAATTTTTATCCTTGTCTCTATACAAAAAAAACAAGAAAAAAAGGTCTTTTGTATTTATTTTTATACATTTGGTTATATATATCATAATCCTTGTATTAAAAGGATAATTCTTCTTTAACTCTTTTAAATGGTATGTTTTGATCACTTTTTTCCCTCAATGTTATTGTGAATTAAAATTTTGAGTATTAAGACTAAATTGTAATTATATGCTAAGATGAAAAGAACTAAAAATCAACTTCCTCTAAACGTTTGCACTCCACTCTTCAAAAAGTTGTTGATGATTAAAAAAAAAGAGCGAAGTGGTCAAACTTTTTTAATTTTAAAGGGTAAATATGATGTCCTTTATGTTTAAGGTAAAATAACCAAACATACCACTTAAGGGGTTAAAACGGAGTTAAGCCTATTGAAAATTATAAAACTATAGTAGTGACCAGCTAAGTTTGAGTTTTTTTTTTCACATTATCGAAATTCAATCGAGGATATAAGGATGGGCTTTATCAGAAAAGGATACTAAGATGTGTTGGGCCGGTCACAGCTTAGTTAGACTGAACCAAATATGACAAACATGCAACTGAACCTAGACCATTAGACATGGGACTAGTTAAGTACTCGAATCTGTGAACATGTCTATTACAAATTGCTTATCTAGGCATATAAATTGACTTTATATGGTTAACTTTTATATATGTTTTCACCAAAAAAAATATGGTTAACTTTATTTCTGTTCGTTTTGCATAGTTTAGTAAGACAATTATTTCTAATTACACTTGATGGTCCCTAAATTTTGGCAAGTGTAAGAGCATCTCCAATGATATATATTGAATCTTTGTTCTTTCATTGAAACAAAAATTTTATTTGTTCTCAACAATAATAAACCATAAAGTCTATAAAATAATATTACTTATTAAATATTTTTATTCCAAAAAGTAACAAAATTTCTTTACAAACATTTGTTTAATATTTTTTTCATCATTCCCTTATGTTATAGTGTGTTCTCAATTGTAAGAACTTTGACTTGTTGAGAACAATTAAAACTTTTACTCCAATGGTTTACATATACTTAACTTTTGAAAGAACAATGGTTTTTAGATCATTGAAGTTGCTTTAATCATTTTGCAATACCTCCTCCGTTCTCAAATAGATGTCTTTTCAAGTGTCGTTTTCGTTTTTCGACAAAAAATTGTACAATTTTTTGTTTCAAATGTTTAAAGTTAGTCTTGATTTATGGACTTTTGAACAATTCAAGATTTATTCTCCAATCATCAAAGGGGAAATGTCATCTTCTATGTAAATTTATCAATTTAAGCGCACATTTATTGAGTTTTTTAATGGGTGTGAAACACTCTAAAACGACATATATTTGAGAACGAATAGAGTAATTTACAATTTCTAGAAAGTATTGCACTTACCAAAATTAATAACCGACCTCACACAATCATAAAAACTATAATTGAAACTGAATAAAAAAATAACGAAAACATTCATTAATTCAACTGTTTATTTCGATCTGATTTCGGTCTTTTAACACCTTTAGTTATAGAGATCTTTGATATAGTTCACCAATCCACCTCCTTTGGCCATCCATGTTAGGAAAAATTAAAATCAAACTCATGCAGCAAGAATGATGCATATTATTAGGAAAATTCTCTTTCATTCACTAATCCAAAGGAGAATAATCTTTGCATGAACAAAAATAAAAAATAAAAAAATGAACATTTTCTTAAGTAAAGTAACAATAATTATGAAAGAGATTAATATAATTAATTAATCTATATATAGCAACCAACCGGCAATTAATTTCACTAATACTGATTTTAATTCCAAACAAAAAATGGTCCATCTACTATCATACTTGATCACCATTCTCATAATCCTTCTTCACTGTGAATCAATCACGTGCACGCAAAAGGAGTTTTGTTCACACGTGTTTAAGGATTTTCTTCCATGCTTAAGTCAAGTGACTGGAATTTCTAAGAATGGGCCTATGAGAAATTGTTGTGATGCTATAAATAGCTTGAATAGAAGAGCAAGAAATCATGGAAGAAATCCAAAGAAAATATGCCAATGCCTTGAGGACATTGCTTACACTCTCAATTTACCATTTGTTTCTTCTCAAGTTAATTCTCTTTTGGGTAATTGTAATTTGAGTTTGAGTTTCCCTATTTCTAATTCCATGGATTGCTCGAAGTAATTGCAGGTAAATTTTATTCACGATCGTTAAGGTATGAATTATGTTTTTTAAAGGTCGGGCAAATTTGTTGAACTTCACATGTGACTTGGATAAAGTTACTATGGTCAATAATTTGTGAATAAAAACTCATTGAAAAGTTGATGTGATACAAAAAAAAGTTGAAAATATACAAGCTAAAAGTTATTATCGTACAAATTTTTTTAAAGATGAGTTATATGACACACACACACCCACACATGACTGACACATATATGCCACTTGAGTGTATGGAGTGCGACCACCTAGGGGTAAGGCCGAAAAGGAAACCCGATTTACCCAAAAAAGTTAGTAATATATATATATATATATATATATATATATATATATATATATACATGTTTAAAAGTTTAATTTACCATATTTTTCTTCTCAAGTTAATTCTATTTTGGATAATTATAATATTTGAGTTTGGGTTTCCTATTCTTATTTGATGGATTGCTTAAGTAATTGTGGGTAAATTTCATTGACAGTTATAAGAGAGTATGAAGTTTGTTATAAAGGTTAGTGATATCGTTCAATTTCAGATTTTATTTGAAGGGATATTCTATGGTCACTTTGTTTTTCACAAAGTAACCATTACTTTGTTTTGTCAACCATTGGATCATGGGTTAAAAACTAATCCAATGGTGAAAAAGACAAAGTATAGACAAAGTAAGGGAAAAACAAAGTGACCATAGCCTACACCTTATTTGAATAAAACTATTCAGAATGTAGAAAAATTTACAAGAATCATAATGTGATGCAAAAAAAATAGGTGGAAAAGTAAAATATAACCAACGTATGTGATCTAGTCAAAAGTATTTACAAGTTTTTAGAATTTTATCTCTTATTTCGTCTAAGATATATAAAATATAAGGATTAACATGTACATTAATTTTAAAGGGGTTACATGTAAGGCTCTGTTTCTTTTGACTTACTTTCAGCACATTTTAGCAATTTCAGTTCATTTTAGTAATTTCAATTCAATTTTGTTTAGTCCAGTTCAACTAAAAAGAATAAGGTTAAGTGTAATGTTTACAATGATATTTTTATGAACTTTTTATATAAAATAATATAGGATACTTCTAAAAAAGGTAATAAACTGAATTAAAGTGTGTTTACTAAAAAAAATTACAAAATTAAATTAAGATATTATTAAATTAGACTCAACTGAAATAAATTACTCTCTAACAAAATTTAGGATTTAGAAACTGCCAAAAAACAGAGTAAATTACATTTAAAAAATGTCAATACATGTATTTTGTATTTATATAACTTTTTGAGGAAATGATTTATTAGTTTTTTCTTTTATTAGAATTCACTGTTTGATTTTTATATTTTGAAATTTTTTTATAAAGTTCTCATATTTCGTTATAATTAACTTTTTGGTCCATTTGTCCATCTTTCTTAGATATGTAACTTTTATATTTCGGCATAGACAAACAGACATGACATAAGAGAATCACAAGATCATTTTGTATTGCAGTATAAATGTCTTAAAAGTTACTCCCTCCGTTCCTTTATATAAGGACTTTTAGGTTTTTTCACACAAATTAGAAAGACATTTAATATAGATTACAATTACTAATATAACCTTAATCCAAAAGTCGTAATAGTATTAATTCCACCTCAATTAACGTTAATAGCTCAAATATACTCCCTCTCATTGGCTCTTTGCCTCCCTCTTCATTTATTGAACCTTGAAAAAGATGGAGTAATCAATATAAAGAAAAAGGGTAAGAAAATAAGAAATTAGCCAAAATTTTCTTAATAACTAAGAACACCTTATATTTTAAAATTATTTCAAGTGTTTAGAACGAACTACATATAAAAACAGAGAGAGTAGAATATATTATATTTAAAATCTAAATTTTGACAAAAATAATTAAAGAGTTAATTATGATAAAAGATGAAAACTTTAAAAATGAAAAATGAAAACTTTATAATGAATTCTTCTAAGACATAAAAATCCGTAAATTTTGATAAAAATAAGAAATAATAAATCATTTGTCTCACTAATAATTATTTGACGGATGAGCCTTTGACTTTCTTTTCTTTAAGAATTAAAATATCTTATCCTAAGAAAGATTGGCTATCATCTACTAAACTCCCACTTGCCAAGCTAATCAATGAATTGACTCATTCTTTCACATTTACTAAAACATGTATGAATCAAAATATCTTAACCTCAACCATAAGAAAAAATGTTACACTCATTATTTAATTAAGGGGAATGAACAACAATAAATAATTTAGTTTTATTGATTTAAATTTTTATATATAAGTATCTTATAATTTTGGATGTTAGTAAATAAAGATTTGTCGGACTCGATGTCAATTTTAGCTTACAAATAATGGTTCATCTTTTTCTGATGAAGCTCGTTTTAAATCTAGTATACTCCAATTATCTGAACCTTTTAACAGGTTGGAGTAAAAATGCCGAAAATTATGATTGTTTGATGTTTTATTGCACTACTTTGCTCTCGGTTAAAGATTATATTTTAGTTATTAAATAACATGTATTACTTAAATTATATATCAATTCATAATTGTCGAAAATAGTGAATTTTTACTCTAAAAAACTTAACATATCCTAGCAAAAATTGACATTGTTATCCAACTAACCTCTAATTGATAACAATCGTAAGCACATAAAACATGTTAGTAAAATTCTAAAACACGCGAATTTTATTTGAAAATGGTCAAAATCACATAATTTATTTTTGTACTTTTCTTTTTATTTAATTGATAGTTCGATAAAATTGATAGTTCGATTATATTCAGTACATAAAAATATTTTTGGAGTTTATTTTTTATTTTTCTATCATATTATTCAATTATACGAATTCACATTGGTGTATATCTTTTTCTTTATAAAATTAATATATGCCCTTTTATGTATAAATTAAAAATAAAAAGGGAAATACAGCAAATTACACTGAAATATCACATGACTACCAATGAATACAATGAAAAAACAATTCAAGTATTTTATTTCACAACTTATAATATCATATCATTCAATTCCATTAAGTTTGCTGACAATTGTTTAATTCTCATGTTACTCCTATTTTATTCAAGATGCAATTATGAAAACCACATTTACTCATTTTTTGGCGCATTATTTAACTATCATATCAATCATTCTAAATCCAAATATTGATGATTTTCCAAATGGCGAAAATCAAGTACGTTAATTATAAAAGGTGTTGTAAAATATGAACAATGGATAAAATAGTTTGAAATTCTTAACAGCTTATGAAGATTATGAAACCCATGAGACCCCTCACATCCATGAATCAATGTCAAGCCCATTTGAACCCTTTAGTTGACCAAGTCAAACTTCTGTGTTCGACTATGTCGGACATCGCAAAACCACCAAGTCCAGCTTATGATCATTGCCCAACTGCTGTAAATCCATTGGAAAAGTAATGTTTTTGGTTTACTCAATTTGTATATTGAGGTTTGTGGTTTTCATTAAATAAATAATGGTACAACTATTCTCTCTTACGGAAAATTATTGAAGGATTATGGTTCTCTAATTTTACTTGATGACCCCGTTGGATGTTTGACATGTGGCGTGTAACCCACTCAATTGATGGGCGATACACCACATGTCAAACATCTAAAACGGGTTCTTTAACTTTTATTAAGGACCCGAATCCCCTAATAATTTTCCCTCTCTCACACACACTACTTTACTTTTCTTGATTATTTCTCTTTGTAAAAACAATAGTAACTTGAGCATCAAACTGCACTTAAGGTAAGACTCGCCTTTTCATAGAAGGTGATCGACATACAACCGGAGTAAGATAGAGAGCTACTTAAAAGCCAATTTGTATTTCACTTTATTATAAACAGTCAAACAAGTGTGTACGTGTATTCAAAATAAAATTGATGTTACTTATAAACGCTTGGAGCAAAAACGTACAATTTTATAGAAAAATTCTAGAGCATTTTACGGCACTTCATTAAAAATATAAAAGCATGACGAGTTGATAAGGAACTATTTAGAATATAATGAAAGAGGTAATTAAACACTCTAGCAAGAAAAGAAAAGTAAGAGTAAAAAGAATAGTTAAAGAATGGAGGGAAATAAATATAAATATAAATTGATGGAGGTTAAAGCAGGAAAGTTGATCCGTCGGCAAAACAAAGTACGCGGTTGTTGTCCAGAGAGAAAGTCTCCGGCAACTCACGTGTTAGTCAACTCTTCAATATTTTTATTTATTTATTTTTGAAATATAATTTGTACCCACTTGCTTTCTTCTTCTTCTTCTTCTTCTTCATCTCTTTCTTTGTTTCTTTTCCATCTCATCTTTCAATTTGAACTATGAACGCCATGACTGGCCGCGAGATTCTCCACAAGATGAAGGTTTGTGGCTCTTTTTTTTTTATGTAACTCAACTTCGATTTTGACTTTGGGTGTTGTTGATTTTTAGTCATGTGTTGTCTGATTTACTTGCTTTAATAATTGGGTTTTTCTTTTTTAATGAAAAGATCACTTTTTTGTTGCCTTTTTCCGATTCATTATGCGTTTTTCTTCTTTTTTTTTTTTGTGTTGAAATGATGCTTGTATAGACATTTTCTGGGTTTTTAATGGTTCTAGATTGTCGGTGTATGGTAAAATCTGGTTTTCGAAAGCAAAGGATCCGATTCGATCACTGGGTTTTACATACACTGTTAGTCGGGCTGGTTTGGGACCTTCGAGGATTAGTCGAGAGGTTAGTTGGGAACAAGTTGGATTTTGAGTGTGTAGGTGGACAAAGACAGTCAATTCAGATTCTTTATTTTGAGCACCTAATTCCAAACCTTAGCGATACATATAGTGTTAGATGGTGACATCTGATACTAATCGGTTGATTCAATTACCGGGTTTTCTATATTTGAAATTGGTGTTTCAAATATCCGTTCTCTAACACGGTTAAGATTAGCATTTGAGTGAGAAATTGTTTTAACTAAGGCTTAGCCTTGGATATAGAATAAGCATTAATCTGACTAGACCTTTTTCAGTTTTCAATTATTGTGTCTTAATAAGTGCTTGGGTTCAATTCTGTTCCTTCTCTAACGGGAAGTTTTGACCTTTTCGATGAACTGGGATGAGATTTTGGAAGAAAATTAGGCGTCCCATAATTTAAACACGTTCAAGTGTCCTTCAAAAGTATAGTTTAGGTTCCTTTTTGGGGTACATTAGAGCCTGGCAGGATGCTTTGTGACTTGATGTCCATTTCTGGCTTACGTGTTCTATTATTAAGAAATAATTTCGATGTTTGCATTCAATACCTTCACATGCTGTTTTGGGCAAATGGCATAATATAGCTGTAATACTAGTTAAAAGTTGTTTTGTTAAAAAGGTTTTGACTTTCGGACTTGTGGGAAAAGCTTCATTTTATCTCCAATAATTACCCTCCGAAAGACATGAAGCAACCATCATGGTCTTAATTATGCCTTTGCCTTTTGGCCGTATTTCTGATATGGTAGATATCTTGTTTGATACTAAGATTATAATAGGAACGTAATAATTGCTAGATAATTGATGTGATTGGAAATTGTATTATGAGGGGTTGGTGTCCCAAATTTTGAAAATATGCAATTCGCTATACTTTAAGTTATCAAAAGTGCATGATATTTGATGACAAGCATATTAGCTTAACCTAGAATAAAATCCTGTACCATGATCATCCAATCTTAACCAAATCCGCAACACCTAGGTTTCCACATTCTTTCATCTTCACGGCTAATACTGTTTTTCCCTTCTATAGAAGCCAAATTACGTATGCTAATTGTTTGTATACATTTGTTGTTTAAATATAATATGAGCTATATGGGGATTGTTATTGTTGTAGCATTACTTATAGAAAATGCATAATGCAAGTGGTGAAGTTGACTTGGAAAGTTTAATCAGAAGACGCTCAAATTGCTAAATCAATGAAAAGAACTTTGCCCTTGTTAATTTATGCATTTTGAACATATACGGTTGTAACAAATTAACAAGAAGGGAGATATATATACTCCCTTGAAGCTATTGAGTTCTTGATCTTTTATTCGTGAAATGCATAATGTTTTCGCTGAATTGGTAATGTTTTTTTTCAGGTGAAGGCATTTGGTGTATGTGCACCTGAAATAGGAAAAGGCAAAAGCAAAGTCTCAAATAATATTACACATGGCTTTCACTTGGTGAAAGGAAAATCAAACCATCCAATGGAAGATTATTTAGTTTCCGATTTCAAGAAAATAAACCACAATGAGTTGGGTTTATTTGCAATATTTGATGGCCATTTGGGACATGATGTTGCAAATTATTTGCAACATCATTTGTTTGACAATATTTTGAAAGAGGTACTCACTGTTTTTCATGTTCGCATCGTGTCAATTATTGGTCAACACCCAAAAATAATAATGCGTGTGTCATAATCGCCGTGTCAACCCAACTGTCCTCTTTTAATGGTGATATGTAAAATGGAGGAAATAGTACTACTTCTTAATAATTATGCTATTTTTGGATTCACGGGTAAATTCTGGCCATCCTAAAGTTTGATCCTTATGTTTATCACACAAATCCTTACTCGCTAATATCATGCCCGTCGCTTGATATGTCCAGTTGTTCACAGATCATATAAAATTTTACTTTCTCTATTAAGGATGAAAAATAGAAAACGGGAGGTTACAATCGTGTTTGCAAGTGATAATTGTGATTTTAGCACCTTTACTAAGGTGACATCTAATAACATGAAAGGATATAATAATAATTTTAAGTATTTGTGTCATTTTCGAGTTAGCAGGTCATCTCTAACCTGGTCCAAAAATGACTTGATGCTTGTTTAATAAAACACTAACCTACTAAATTTGTTGGGTTTGTTTCGTGTTGTCGGATCATGTACACCATTGCCACCTGTAATTGTTCCTCTCCAGTGTTATCTCTACTCTCTCGCTATCTTTTCATCAGCCGATACTTTCATTAATCTTTCTATGCATTTCTTGTAAGCAGCATGACTTCTGGACTGATACAGAGAGTGCATTAAGGAGAGCTTATGATAAAACAGATGCAGAAATCTTGCAAAAAGCTTTCACCTTAGGAAAAGGAGGATCAACTGCCGTTACTGCAATTTTGATGAATGGTCAAAAGCTTGTAGTAGCTAATGTGGGAGATTCTCGGGCTGTCTTGTGCAAGAAGGGTGTTGCCAAACAATTATCTGTTGATCATGAGCCGAGCAAGGAAAAAAACTTGATCGAGAGTCGTGGTGGTTTCGTATCAAATATTCCCGGTATGTAACATAGTTTTTATTTTCAATTTTTTTTTCTATAAATTCACCGAAACATTAGCATGGAACAAAAAAACAATTTGAACATATGCCAACTAAGCGTTACGTTGGACAAGGATGTAATTTTTTATGCAAAAATCTGTGGCTTAGGATGTATGCTTTGTTGCATACATGTGGCTTCCATTCCATGTCAGCCATGAAAAGTCGGACAAGTCCTACGTTGGCGCTTTGTTGGCATGTACTCCGGTTGTTTTCTGTGTCACGACAACTTTTGTTGGAATGGCTTTATGAAATCAGATGTGAAGTTTAGTGGTTTTATTGAAAGAAAATAAGGTTTAATACATTTTACCCTTTTGTTTTATGATGCTGAAGTTAAATCTTTTTACTCCAATTATGCAATTTATCCTTTGTGTTGTGTTTATATCATATCTAATCCTCTAGAATATATAGATTTTGTAACATGATTATGGCATGGCAACCCATTTTGACGTCAGAAATATTGAACATGAAATTAAGCAATATCTATTCTCCTGTAGGAGATGTTCCACGTGTCGATGGACAGCTAGCTGTAGCAAGGGCGTTTGGTGATAAGAGCTTGAAGATACACCTTAGTTCCGAACCCGATGTGGCTGAAGTATCCATTGTTGAGGATTCCGAGTTCCTCATTCTCGCAAGTGACGGGATATGGAAGGTCAGACAACTACCCTCGTTTCCTAAATGTTACATCACTGGCATTTGCATTATATTTTGTTAGGAACGTAGGAAGATGAAGCTTTAAACTGCAGAAAAAAGTAATAACAACTCAAGTCTGATAAAGTTTCTCGCTTTTGTTTTTCGTATTTAAAGAATCATAATATCTGATTATATGTTTCTGTATTCTGATATGATTGATAATGACTCAAACTTCAAATTAAAATAGAACTGCTTGAAACCAATAATTTATTTTGGGTCAAAACATTTTGTTATAAACACAAAAGAATTCGATGATTAGATACTAAAAGACATTACCGAAGGTTCTGAAACACTCAAGGACTAGTTTCGGGACACTCGAAACTCATTCGGGATTGATTAGGAAGTTATTTGAATTGATTTGGGCTAAAATGGAAATTTGCTAGTAAAGTAAAATTTGATTGCCACAACAAGGAACAAAACATAATATGTTTTGAGTTGGCTTATTATTTTCTTTCCTTATGATAAACTTGTTTAATCAATACCCGATTTGATTCAATTCCTAACGAACACAAAATGCAATCCGGGCAGGTAATGTCAAACCAAGATGCTGTGGACACTATCAAAGACATAAAAGATGCTAATTTAGCGGCAAAGCACCTGATAGAGACGGCGGTTGCAAAGAGAAGTAAGGATGATATCTCTTGCATAGTTGTAAGATTTCAATAAATATGGTTAGTCGAATTTCAAAATCCATCAATTGGTTGAAATGCCATAGTTATGTGTGTGTGTTTATATGTAAATTTGTTTTCTTTCTAGTTCTTAGAGATAATCAAAACTTGCCATTTTGTTTCTATGTACCATAGGGCAAATAAAGTTTACTCAACTCATTTCCCAGGTTTGAAAATATTAATCAATTGGCTTGTCTTTCACTCCTGGAATCCGTTAAATTAATTGATTTTGTTGTATCGAGTTTTTGCATCGGGACAAATTTGGCTATATTATCGGGTCTTTTTCATTCATTTCTTCCCAAGTTAAGGTCAAATTCCCCTTTTACCCTTGACATTTCATTATTTTTATTGGATTTCTGTTGAAGAAACGAAGTCCAGGGGCTGTTATTTTAGTAGCTCTGCTATATATTGAAGGTCGTGAATGTAATATATCGGAAAAACACGGATTAGGAAATATAGCAACGGTTTCAGTGCTTCTTGGGTGTAATTAGGCTATAGAAGTGAGCATCCTTCTCCAACCTGGTCTTGGTTATGGCATTAGTGAACTCTTTGGCTTCTGCGGAAAAGAAAACAGGTCAATGATAATAATGCATATACGTACTTGTTTGTGTGCTAAAATGAGTCTGCTTATAGTAAGAGATTCTACTTTTACAATCCATGTGATTTGAGATGGGGAATTCCGGCTTTACGCCGCAGTTGCCTGCAAGGAATGGCGTCATTTCGGGTTACCGTGTTAAAATCATATTATGGTATCACGAAAAATGATATGTAAACTGTCTTATCGGATTAGAAATTGACAGGTTTACCTGCAAGTTCATTTATTCGAGAGTGAAGTAGGTGCATACGTTCGCTGTGGGCTGTGTCCTCGATACACTGGCAAATCCGGCGTCTACCTGTTTTGTTTTTTGCAATCTTGTTGAGATCTTTGATCTGACTGCAACATCCCCACGAGGGTGATGATTGAACCCCATGTAGAAAGTTAAGACATGGAAGGAAGTCCCATACTATATCTGAACAATTGGGATCTTTCCATGTCTGTGCTTTTATTGACTTGAGAAAAACTGGAATTGTTATTACCATTAGGAGAAGAATTTTATCCTTCATTGCTTGCTTTTAATGGAGTGTTGAAACCGAGTCTACAGGTGAAAACTGACTGCTATCCTGGACAAAATGGATATCTATTCTATAGCAGAAAAATTTCCATATGAGATTGTTTTTTTTGAGTTGTATGTCAATATCTTGGTCACCAAATCTTTTTCTTGCTTCTTTTTGTGTTGCATAAAGTATAGGAGTATGCATTTCACATGGAAAGATTGTGATGTGAAGCCATTTTAGGCCTGGGCCTATTCTAATTGGACATTCTGCAAAAAGGTTGATATTTGTAAGACCTAAACAGTGAATATGAAAAGTGCAGGACGATATGATTTATACCGATAATCAGTTCGAGATGACCCATTTGACAATTGCCTTTCGTATTGCATTTGTATCATATATGATTTTGTGGAATATATAGATCATCTAACATGTTTTATAATACAATAATCATTTCGAGACTCTTAATGGCTTGATTATTAGTTTTGAGACCTCAAAATTTGAGATTTAAAAGTTTGGTATTTTGAAGCAAATACAAGGAAGAAGTATTCACCTAGCTCTTTTATGTTGGTTCAAGGTAAGACAAATTGATAACATGTTAAAGAAAAGCCGATCATATTCCTTTCACACTATGGAGTAAATTTCTATTCAAATTTCATGTTGGGGTTAAAAGAAAGACAAAAATAAATAAATATGTAGAGCTTAAAGTAGAAAATTCATTTTGATTTTTGCTTACCGAATAAATTAAGTTTTCACTATGCATGCAAGTTTGAACTTATTAGTTTAGAAAGAATTTCAATTTCTTATATAACAACCCAATTTATATACATAACCTATTTGATACTATTATCATTTCTATACCATTTATATATCATATATAAAATATAGATATGTTATTACATAATAACTTGTTTAGATTGTTATTTAGTACGAGCTGTATAGTTGAAGAAAAAGAAATATGACGTCTTATAAATTACTTCCAGTGAATTTTTTCACAAATGTTGGTCGCTTTTGTCATTTATGGTAACAAGAGTTAGGAGGCGTTTGGTTCGGGGTCTATGAGAAAGGGAAAGTGAATGGAAGGGTTTCATTCCATTTGTTTTGTTTGGTTGAGTAAAATCTTCATTACCCCAGCCCATTTTAGATTTTAGCATTACCTCATTTTGACCCAACCCATTATCCCAGCCCATCAAAGGAATTGGATTCCCTTTCCCCATTTTGGCCCAACTATATAGATAAGTTGTGTCAAGAATACTATTTTTACAAACCAAAATAGAGTTATTGTTGTGAATAAACGAGGAAGAGATAGAGAGAATATTGATGTGTATCTTATTCCATATAGAGAGGTCCTTTATATAGGATACAAGAATTAGAGTTTGAGTGGAAACAAGACATCTAGAATATTCGGTGGGAGTATAATGGTCATCCACTTAATTAATTCATAACACTCCCCCTTGGATGTCCATTATACAAAAATAAGTAAATGCGCTTGGGGATGCTGCCTCATTAAAAACCTTATCAGGAAAACCCAGTGGGAAAAAACCATGGTCAAGGAAAAGAGTGCAGCACGCATTTACTCCCCCTCATAAATACATAACTAAAAATCTTTACAACGACGCAATCCAATGCGATACACTAACTTCTTGAAAGTAGCAGTTGGAAGCGCCTTGGTAAATAAATCCGCCAAATTGTCACTTGAACGAACCTGTTGAACTTGTACATCACCATTCGTTTGGAGATCATGGGTGAAGAAGAATTTTGGTGATGTGCTTCGTTCTATCTCCTTTAATGTATCATTTCTTCAGTTGTGCAATATATGCAACATTATCTTCATATAAAACTGTTGGAGCCTCTTTTCTGGTGGATAAACCACAATCTTCTTGAATATGTTGAGTCACAGATCGTAACGATACACATTCTCAACTAGCTTTGTGAATCGCTAAAATTTCTGCATGATTAGAAGAAGTAGCTGCCATGGTTTGCTTCATAGAACGCCAAGAAATAGCAACACCACCACATGTAAACACTTATCCCGTTTGTGATCGAGTAATATGGGGATCAGACAAATATCATACACCAACTAAACCAATGAAGTCCTCTTGGGACTGGTTAGAACAAAATAAGCTCATATCATTCATACCTTAAAGGTGAGGACCATGTTTAATTTCATTCCAATGCCTCGGGTTGGACATGAGCTAAACCTCGCTGCAAATTCACAAAAATGATATGTCGAGTCTTGTATGATTAGCAAGGTACATATGTCCCTATTGTACTTAAGTATGGTACTTCTGGACCAAGAATTTCTTCATTGTTTTCCGAATGGCGAAAGAGGTCCTTATCCACATAAGGAATCTTACAATCATTGGGCTACTCAACGGGTGTGCTTGATCAAAATAGAACATTTTCAACACCTTTTCTTTTTATGTTCTTTGATGCACAAGTATTCCATCTTTAAGATGTTCAATTTGCAATCTCAAGCAAAATTGTCTTTCCAACATCTTTGATCTCAAATTCTTTCTTCCAATATTTCACTGTATGTGAAATCTCTGCAGGAGTCAACATACACTACAAATATGACAAATTCAGACCCAAATTTCTTAATAAAAATGCCTGTATCGATCGATAGGGTCATTCTTATAACCTTCTCATATCAAATATTCATTAAGGCGATTACACCACATACGCCATATTGTTTCAATCCATAAATAGATCTATTTAACTTTATGCATTAATGTTCTCGAGAACTAGCTGCTTCTGGCAGTTTAAATCCTTCCAGGACTTCCATATAAATGTTATTAACCAGTGATCATTCTCTTATTGCCAGACTTATGAGAAACCTAACAGTAGTTGCATCCACCACATGAGAGTATATTTCTTCATAATCAATTACAAGTCTTTGTGGGAATTCTTATGCGACTAAACATGCTTTATATCTCACAATTCCACCATTTTCATTCTTTCTCACAAAGACTTATTTATGTCTCACTGGTTTTACACCTTTAGGTGTACGGACTACTGGTCCAAATACTCATCTCTTCGTAAGAGATTCAATTCTGTCTCAATTACTTCTTTCTATTTTGGCCAATCATTACTTTGTGTACACACTTCAATGGATTTTTAGTTCATGATCCTCATTCTTTATCCATAACATCAACTGTTATATTGCATGCATAAATTTTATCGACGTCGATTTTATTTCGATTCCATTTTATTTCAGACATGACATAATTAATAGAGATCTCTTCATTATTCTCAGGTACCTGAATTTCTTTCTTTGTCATGTTTATGGTCTCTTCAGGAGATCCTTCATTATGCTTTGTTCCTCGGAAAAGCCATTGTCAATTTATGCTCCTTCCCATTTTCGAGGATTATTATCTTTGGAATCGATAGGTCTACCACGCTTCATGCGGGACTCATTAGCAGTTTGAAGTTGTCCTTCAGGGACTTCAATTATATTTGGAGCATTTACAGCTGGAATATGTGACTTAGTCACTCTCTTTGGGTCAGAAAATGCGTCTGGCAATTGATTCGCTAAGAAATGAATTATCTTTTGAACTTCTGGTTCATATTCTTTAGTAAGAGGATCAAAATGAGACAGAAATAATCCATTTCAACTAATTTATTTTTCCAGCTGTTTCTTTTCTCCCCCTAATGTTGGAAAAACTAAGTCATTAAAGTGACAATCAACAAATCGAGCTTTAAATAGAGTTTCAGTCTTTGGTTTTAGATACTTAATGATTGATGGGGATTCAAATCCAACATGTATTCCCATCCTCCTTTGAGGACCCATCTTAGTGCGTTGTGGTGGAGCAATTAGAACATATACCGCACATCTAAAAACTCTCAAATGGGAAATATTTGGTTTCTGACCAAGAACCAATTGTGATGGGGAGAATTGTTAATTACTTGTTGGCCTGATGCGAATTAATGTTGCTACATGTAATATAACATGTCCGTAAACAAATATTGGGAGTTTAGACTTTATAAGCAATCGTCTAGCAATTAACTCTTTTCATGAGCAACCAACAAAATGAAAAATCATTAGGAAGAATCTTCTAG
Source organism: Euphorbia peplus (assembly GCA_028411795.1). NCBI lineage: Eukaryota > Viridiplantae > Streptophyta > Magnoliopsida > Malpighiales > Euphorbiaceae > Euphorbia > Euphorbia peplus. Next base: position 2,591,695 of record CP110841.1, read on the forward strand.
TTCTTTAATGAATGTCCACACAAATTTTCAATTATTTTTTCGCATCATTATAGATCCAGGATGGCCTACCCGGTCATGCCAAACAATAAAATTATAAGGAAACTTCTGGTTTACTATAGCATATAAACTTCTGGTTTACAATAACATATGAATAATGAGTAAACTTCTGGTTTACTATAGCATATAATTCAATTCTGCTAATTTTAGTGAGTACAAATGAGTGTTAACCTCTTCAAAATATGTATAGTGCCTCGAGAATACTCATATTTTGAAGGTATTCTATATTTCCTTTACTAATCGTCTCAACATTATAATATTTTTAAAACTCAATAAATTACCTTGAGACTTGGGAGATTATCATCAATGATTTCATATTTCATTCCCATATATAGACAACAATAAATTTGCTCTTCTGGAGCTTTCCATATGTTTGCTCTTATGGAGCTTTCAATAATCTTTGTACTACATGATATAATTCTCACACTACTCCCTTTCATTCTTAAATGAGACAAATATATGCTACTATTCAATATGTTATGAGTAGTTGTACTACCTGCTATAGGCATAAATCTTCACTGTTCAATGCTCTTCTGGAGCTTTCAATAATTTTGTACACTTTTTCTAACATTCATACTACTCAAGTTGTAAAGTACACATGACAAACACATATATGCAAATCTAAAGATTCATATCAAACTCAAAGTATGATCTAAGGATTCATATCAAACTCAAAGTATGATTGTTTCTTTTTGTGACCTATTATATCAACTTAATGTCACAAAGCCATATCAAACTCTCACCATTCTTCTTACTAATATAAACACATGAAGAACAATAATTTCACAAAATAACAAGGTCAACCTCAAAGTAGTTGTTTGTTATTTAGTATAACAAAACTTTGAGCAGCACATGAACTTTTAAAACAATCATGACTTTTATCAAAACAAACCCTTAGAAATAACTTCATATTCACTATGGACAAACTGAAGTCATGATTACATCAAATTCCAAATATTATAAATTAACCCAAACTATAGAATGTCAAACTTTATAAACAAGCTCTCGTCAGAGGTTTAACAGATACATACTTGTAAAACTCAATCTAAAAAATAAGAGCATGTATTATGGTTACAATAGAAATATATTTGTATTTCATAACAATTAATATGTCATCGAATTAATATCACATACATATGTCAATGGTCGTATTCCTCAAGTAAGTTATAATAATCACGTAGTTTCAATCATCACAAATTTGACCACAGATAACAAGGGCACACACATATGTTTCATTTTCTCGAGTGTAACACATCAATCAACTGAATAATAATTACAAGTTCAACCATCAAATACAAGAACCACATAAATATAATCAAGATCTCGTCAAATTAGCTCTAAATGCTAATAACATTAATGAAGACTTACAAAATCTCTTGCACGGATCAAATTTTTCGAATATTTATTAAATATAATAACTCCAAATAAATTTAAACTCAATTCAAAATACATAAGCAAAGTATATCATATGCCTTAATTATAATAATAGATGTTTTTGTAACCACTGGTTAATAACTTTGCACGTTAAAATAAAGACCTCAATTACTAAATACAATTGACAAACTCAATTTTCTAGCTATGTTTTATATAACCAAGGGTTCTGAATTTATAACAGTAATAAAATAATACTCACATATACATCATTAAACAAATTATAATTGAAGTGTTACACTATAAGCTTTATCTATATCGAAGCGTCATAATGAACACATTCACACCATTGAACTCATACGTCTATTATTCCACAATATTTTTTTAACCTAGAAACTTAATTATCGTATAGACAGATGAATTAAAAACAAAATAGTAACAAAGTTTTGTTTCCATAGAGATAAGCTTATGCATAGGAAAACAATGAAATAAGTACTGCTCGCAAAACAAGAACAATTGAAAGTTTATCTATAGTCTATTATTCCCATGATTGACAATGAAATTAAGTATTGTCTCCAAATCAAGAACAATTGAAAGCTTTGTTTTTGGTGAACCATGGATCCGAAATAATGTTACAGGTATGCCTCCGATTAATAGGATTTTATATCGCATACCCTAATCAATGAAATACGTAAAATACCAAACCAATTGTACAACAATTTTAATGAAATAATTATGTATGTGCTACCAGATCAATTATTCTTAACCTCAAATCATCTTTTGTGCTTTTACCAATATCAAGCACAATAATACTTTGTTGGAAGCTCGACAACAATAATTTAATGAAATAAAAAGATTTACCTGAAAGACGCTAGAGTTTTGTGCTCAATGAAATTTTCTTTTCGATGATAGAAGAAAAGAGAGACTTACCTTAATGGCGTTTTCTTTTCGATTTGTTCAGGTGGCTAGGGTTTCCATGCTAGACTTACTTCAATAGAGCTTTCTTTTCGTTTCACTCGAGTGGCTAGGGTTTCGTGGTCTTTTGTTTTGCTCAAGCGGCTAGGGCTTCGTGCTGATAACGTGTTGTGAATAAACTAGAAAGATGTAGAGAGAGAATATTGATGTGTGTCTTATTCCATATGAAGAGATCCTTTATATAGGATACAAGAGTTAGAGTTTGTATGGGAATAGGACATCTAGAATATTCAGGGGTATAATGGTCATCCATTTAATTAATTCATAACAGTTATAAATTTTTTATTTTATTTTAAAATTAGTCCACGTAATATCTTTTAATCTATGTTATCTTTCTACCTTTTAATATCCATTTAGACGTGTGATATTTTATTTTTTTGATTTTTTTTCCTTCTAAATTAATATAGTAATATATAATATTTCAAAAATAAAATAAAATAAGAATATATAATAGATTTCAATTATGCAAGTTAAAAAATTATATAAAATTTTGATACTTCATTTAAATCAAACAACTACAAAGGAAATTGAAGGTAATTACATTCCCTTAGGTAAGTAAACCAAACACTCCATGAAATTCAATGATATTCTTTTCCTTTCCTTTCCTTTTCGTTTCTTGATTCCCTTTCCGTTACCCAAAGCGAACCAAACGCCCCCTTAGTGTTTTGTTAATTATACCCTCATGTTTATAGAATTTTAAGGAAACAAGCACACAATAGGAATTAAAATAGGATAGATTAGTATTTTTATATGCTATAATTAATGATATCTTAGTTTCTCATATTTTTACAAAAGTGACTAACATTTAAAATCTGAGGAATACTTTTTTATTTCGTAAGTATTAATTTATTGTCTAGAAAGACATTTGATTTAGAATGGAGGGAGTATAAATAAACACCTTTTAAGAAAAATTTCTCTGATTAAAATCTTTTGTATATAAAACTTATTTAGTTTTTTTTAAGGATAAACTTATTTAGTTCATAAGCTCAAAATTACCTAGTTCTTGAAAAGTAAATAAATTTGGACCATTTATTGAGAGAATCAAATCATTTAAATGGCTATTGGATAATGAATTCAATGCCTATTTGGAAACTAATAACTGGGTGTGATATGTATTGTGAATTGGGGTTTGGTTGGTTCATAATCTTCTCCTATAAAATTGGTATAGTGAACAAGATGATCTTTAATTACTAATTTTGTGTTTTATTCTGAAAGAAGCTGAAAAAGTTTAATTTCAGCTGACATAGATCAAGGGAATTTGACAAATTAGATGACAATTAATTTTTAGGAAAAAAGAAGAAGAAAATGTTACTAACTTTTATCATATATCTATGTCGTCAGCTTATCTTTGATATTGCTTAATGTTTTGGCATTACATAATTAAATTATTTTTGATGTTAGAGCAAGATGCTCCTATGAAAAAAATTCGATTTAATATTTATGGTAAAAAAATCTTTAATTCGATTTTAGTTTTTCTAAATAAATATCGGTAATTATTTAAGTATAGGCTATGGTGATTTTGTTTTTGAGTTACTTTGTTTGTACTTTGCTTTATTCACCATTAGATCACTTTTCACCCCATGATCTAATGGTAACAAAGTAATGATTATTTTGTCAAAAACAAAGTAACCATAAAATTTCTCTTAAGTGTATATTTATTTATTTTAGTAATATATTTAAGTGTATATTTGTTAGCGGTTATTTTCAAAAAATAAGAATTATTTTCAATATGGCTATTAACATTATTTTCTTTAATTATTTGGTCTACATGTATGCGAACTATTTTCGGATTTCCCTGCCAACAAATTCTTACGGTACTTCATCTGGACAAAAATAAAATTGTAGCTTCTTTTTGTGAGGAATTTACATTTTGTCGATTGTGGAATTAAAATTTATAACCTCATACTTCATTTTAAAATGTAATAATCACTAAATTATTGTTTAGTAGACTTGTATTATTTGATGAACAACTTATAAGTTCATTCAAATTTTATGTAGATAAAAGTGAACTAAATCTTGATTGAAAATATTGGGATAAAATCTATTATTTTATATTGGCTGAATATACAAATAACCCCCTGAACTTGGCTCAATGTTGCTACTGACCCCTTCAACTTTCGATTGTAACAAATATCTCCTTCAACTTTATAAATGCTAATAAACAATCCACTGAACTTGGCTCAATGTTTCTATTGACCCTTCCAACATTCAATTGTAACAAATATCCCCTCAAACTTTCTAAATGCTAACAAATAGTTTTGAATTGCTTAAATGACAACAAATGTGTGACTCAAAGTCTCATAGTTGCGTAAGTGTCATTAAAAAGAAGAAAAATCAATTAAAGAAATAAAACAAGTGGATTAAAAAAGTTACAATTTTATCCTTAAAAAATTATATAAAAGTTTTTTATACATTTTTTTCTTTCAAAAATACCATTTCCCTCAACTTTTGATCTCTTTACCCAATAATTAAAAACCCAAAATCAATCCGAAATTCCAATTTCAACAAATAAAAATAACAAAAATTAAGACGTCGCAAAATCAATTCAAACCGTTAGTTTGGATTTTGAATCTATCTTGACATTTTCATTTTAATTGATTTTTCTACTTTTTAAAGCTATTCATGCAACTATGAGAGTTTGAGTCACACATTTGCTGTCTTTTCAGTGATTCAGGACCATTTGTTAGCATTTAGAAAGTTATAGGGGGTATTCGTTACAATTAAAAGTTGGGGGTCAATAGCAACATTGAGCCAAGTTCAGGAGATTATTTGTTACAATCGAAAGTTGAGGGGGTTAGTAGCAACATTGAGTCAAGTTCGGGGGGTTATTAGTTAGCATTTATAAAGTTAGAAGGGGTATTATTACAATTGAAAGTTGAGGAAGTCAGTAACAACATTGAGCTAAGTTCAGAGGGTTATTTGTGTATTCAGCCTTTTATATTTTAGACACAACGCTTCCCTATAATTAGTAAAATTAATAGAAAAAATGATAAAAATAAAAAGAACAAGGCACAACACATCTTATTAATGCTATAAGCTTTGTTGACAAACAAGTTTCGAGTGATAATCTCATTTAAAAAAAAAAGGCGAAATCCCACCAATTTTTTATATATATATTATCACGCTGAATTGGTGACTGGGACAGCAGTAGTTTAATTTGTGAGGCATAAAGCCACATGAAAATGTGGTTATAAGCATCAAAATGCTACAAATTGTTCAAAACAATTTCACCCCACAATATAACATTATAGTACAGGTGGAGATTGTATCGATTGGTAAAGCATGGAGTTGCTAAAGCTAAGTCTCGAACTCTACTTTTAATATACGTAAAAAATCTTAATTGAGAAACATGTCATTTAAAAGGTGCATGAACAATCTCAAATGGTGTAATCTAATTAAATAAAAAATTCGTAATATGATTACAAATACATTTGACCCGGCTCAACTGAAAGAGCCCGGCCCAATTAATGAATTAAAACAAGGTGGTCCCTTTGCTATCTCTTTGGTAAAAATGTAAGAACTTTTTAGTTGAAGTTTCCGAAAAGTTCTGAGAGAAATTAACTTTTAATGCCATCTTTTTTATTAGAAACTGTTTGTTCAATTTCAACCACGTGATAGAAATTTTGGTTTGACATTTTCTAAGAAAAGTACTAATTGGTTTCAAGAAAAAAAAGAAAAGTACTAATTAGATTTTGGATAGGATATTTTGAATACAAATATATGGATATGTGATTGTAAATGTTAAGATAAACAATAATTGTTTATAAGATTATGATTGTCTTTTTTAGTGCCAACTTAATTGAGATTAATTCAAATTTTTATTACTTAGTTATCAGGTGATTCAGAAAAACATATGTTTTTTTGAATTTGATATTTATATACTCAAGGACTGATATATCATAATTTACTATCATATTGTAAATTTAACTACAATATTGATATTTAGTTTAGTTAGTAAGAGTGTAGGCTATGGTCACTTTGTTTTTCCCTTACTTTGTCTATACTTTGTCTTTTTCACTATTGGATTAGTTTTTAACCCATGATCCAATGGTTGACAAAACAAAGTAATGGTTACTTTGTGAAAAATAAAGTGACCATAGAATATCCCATTAGTAAGATTAGAATTATCCAATATAAGATAAACATTAATATTTAATTAATATAAATAACTTCATTTATGATCTTTGAGGTTATCATTCATCTTCGTCTTCATTTTAACTATAAGAAAAAAGTTTCGTAAATCTCATGTTCTCACAGTAAAAGTTTTACTATGAATCATGATCAGTTTTAAAATTCATTCAATCAGTTTTTCTGGTAACATAGCTAAGGGTAAACCTACCCACTCGCAAGGATAGGGCAAACCACAGAGTTCGATGAGAGTTTACATATTTCTTATTAATAAGGGCTAAATTTTGACGAAGTGGAGACTCCAACCGCAGACGTTTCAAGCAGAAGATGAAACACCTTACTACTTGAACTAACATTTATTGATAATTCATTCAATCAGTTAATTTCGTATTGATAGTTAAATTGATATAACATCATCTTATTAGTCCTTCATCGCTCCACGGAGACTTTGAATCCCCCTCTCCTGTGGACAACCCTAAACATAGAGGTTATTGTAATAAGAATGTCCTTAACTATTTGGGCTACGGGCCTTATATTGTATAGGTTGTCCTAACTCGTATTATTTAGGGAGTAAACTAGAATTATCTACAATTCTACAAGACCGACTCTAAATTATATAAATGCTAAATTAAGATCATAGTATTTAATGTTAATTTAATTATTTTGTCACGTAGTGCCAATCTATGTTCCAACTCATCTATAATACGACTCTCACTCACATGCTTTTTTGGCCTCATACGTCAATTGCCTATATATGCACTTCATCCTTATTTTATTTTGTATTTTGTTAATCAATAAAATTAATTGAGACTCACCAAAATAAAAATAAAAAATTGATGTGAAATATTTGTTTTATTTGTTTTGGAAAAGTATTAAAGTGAAATATTTTTATTTAATTTTTTAAATAGTATTATTATTCTTTAGAAAAATAGTATTATTATTATACTTAGAGTAAATAATGTTGTTCAATTTATATAAACATATTATCTTGTCCTGTTATGTGATATGAAAATTGTTGTTCTATTTTTCCACCTTTCATCAATTTCAATGCATAATGATTATTCTACTCTTAACTCGAATTTTGATTAATTCTGATCAAAGCAAAGTTAAAATAAAAAAAGTTGAATTACATGTCAAAAATTAAATAAAAAATGTGTACATAATTATTAAATTAAAATCAATATATTTGTTTCATGTTATACAAACTTGAAGCTTAGTTACATAAGTTTGATCAAAACAGATGGATTAAAGACGTTATGTAACTACTTATATCAATAAATTTATTTGAATTTATTAAAAGGCGCATTAATAAATTGCATAATTATGCATTTTTTTAAAATATATAGCTAATTCCATTCCTTAAAGATATATTTTAGATGATTTTATTTAACTTTTCATCTGGTTTTGAGATATTTGCTGCAAGCTCATTTTGTATTGAAAACGGTTCGAAAAACATTTTGACAATCAAATCAGTAACAAGAGGAGAGATAAGTAAGAACGAGATACGAGAGAATAGAACATATCTCTCTTGTATGGTGTTTATTTTTATTTATTTATAAGATATTGAAAAATGTTAAATTTTTTTAAATGTCCTTGTGGTCAATCTAGTTAGATTTCTAAACAAACGGTCAGCTTATTTTCGATATGAATTGTTATTTTGTCGGGTCATACATGAAACTTGTAAGCCCTAGGTACAACTAATCTATTTCATGGGCTTTAATGTGGAACTTTAGATCCATATTACTCATCACTTAAGTTTCTCTTTTTCGTCTATTTTTATCAAAACTCAAATAAGTTTAATTCTGTTTTATAATTAAATTTTCCGAAATTTCTCTTACATTCAGCTAAATACAGCAAATTTACTTCAATATATATGAGAAGAATCTCAATATCAAAACTATACATGGGTGAAAACTATACATGGGTGGTGGGTAGAGTAATTTAAGACTACTCTCAAATGAATTAGATACGATGAGAACGAGGTAGATGCCCCGATACACTAAACCCATTGCTTATGTCACTCCATCATATTATACTCCAAAAATAAAATTATATGACAACAAATAAAGAAAATAGAAAAGCCATAAATAAAAAATTAATTGGTACGTAGCACAAAGCCAAAGGCAATGCTATATTTCATACACATAGCAATGAATTGTGTGCTAAGAATTGCGAGATATTGACACCTCCTCTCTATTGCATGTCTCTCAAATGCTATCATGCCACCTGCCCCATCACTTTCTCTCTCTAAAACCCCCTATATATTCTCTCTCTACCCCCTCTCTTTCTTCTCCATCTTCTCCCCTAACTAAATCCTCCATTTTTTGCCCTAATTTTTCACTATGACCACCATTTTTAGCGACGAAAACAAGTTGTTCCCCTCCAAGAAACACTCTTTTCTTGAGATTCCTCCAAGAAAACTCCTTCTTTCCAAGAAATCTCTTGCTGAAATTCCTGATATGTCTTCCTATGATTCAAACCTCCTCAAATTCTTGCCTTGTAACGACTCCAACGGCGACAAAAGTGAGAATTCCGTCGGGGATTTGGAAGATTCTGATTTGGATCCCTATTCTACTGATCATTTCCGGATGTATGAGTTCAAGGTTCGGAGGTGTACTCGTAGCCGGAGCCATGATTGGACTGATTGTCCTTTTGCACACCCAGGAGAGAAGGCGCGACGAAGAGACCCGAGGAAGTTTCATTACTCGGGGACTGTTTGCCCCGAGTTTAGACGCGGTGGGTGCAGCCGTGGAGAGAGCTGTGAGTTTGCTCATGGTGTTTTTGAGTGCTGGCTTCATCCGTCTCGTTATCGGACTGAGGCTTGTAAAGATGGGAGAAATTGTAAAAGGAAAGTTTGTTTTTTTGCTCATACTCCTAGGCAGCTCCGCCTTCTGCCCGAGATACCACCATCAAAGGCGGTAGCGGGATCGGGTTCTTCGACACAATGTAATCATGGGCATTGTTGCTGTTTAGCTTGTCATTCTATGATTTCTTCTCCGACGTCTACTTTAATGGCGGCTCATCATATGTCGCCACCTTTGTCTCCGGCATCAACCCCGCCACTATCTCCGGTCAAACCATGCGGGTTCTCTCGACATGCTGATCGGTTAAGCAAGCTGAGGTCTGGAGTTTATAGCTACAAAGATGTGCTTAATGAGCTAATGAATTCTCTCGAAGCCATGAGCTTTAGCGACGCTGCGGCTGCTGTTTCGTCGCCAATATCTTCGTCTCCCGTGGCTAGAAATTATTTTAGTGACGGATCTGCTATGTCGTCGCCGATTTCAACTTTCAATACTAACCCTTGGATTGATCATAATTCTTCTTTCAACGGTCATGATCATCAGCAAAATCTCATTCTTTCCCCTAACAATTCAACTCCAAACCCTTATTTTAATGCAAATTGTTCAAACAAGGGAGGGTTATTTGGCGAATCACGGAAAGATATTCGTGACAAAGAAGAGATAAATGTCGGATTAGGTTCATTTAATCCTGATCTTGGATGGGTTAATGAGCTCTTAATGTAGATGAAGATGAAGAAGATGATGATGGTGATGTACATAAAAGTAATTTAGCACCAGTCGTATATATATGTGATTATATATATGAATTTTGGTGTGAATTATTTGGAATTATTGCTCTGTTTAGGGGTTTTTTTTAATTAACTAATTAAAGTTGTTAATTATGTTTATTTTGTGGAGTAAATTGTTTGTGTGTTTTTTTTTTCTTTTTCTTGCTAGTTCTCTTGAAGAAGAGGTTTATAAATTATCTTGTTTTCTTCTTTGATGTATGTGGAATGTAATCATCATTTCTAATGAAGGGAAATAAATTAATGTTCTGTTTTTTTTTTTCATTTATATGACACTATGCCTGGATTAAGTAGTTTTTATTTTTATTTTTTGAGAGAACTCAAAATATATCACAGTACTTTCAAAATCACATAACCGAGCAAGAAAAAGTGTTTCGAGTAGTCAATTAACTAATTACGACTGAGTGTAATTATTTATTTATTTGGATTAAGTACCCTTTTTTTTACAGGATTTGGATTTAGTACTTAAATAATACTATAATTGATAGGTACCGGTATCATTATGTGTTTTTTTTAAAGGGTTTTACTATTATATTTTTAAGGTTTTATGTGAGTTCATTTTATGTTATTTTTGAAAGGATATAGTGTTTGTTTATTATGAATTTGTTTTTAATGTTTTCGTTTTGTAGAGTTCTTATTATGAGTTTATGATATTTACTTATTTTTTATTTTATGAATTATAATTAGTTTTGAGATCTCAATCCCAATGTGTAAGGTGATACGTGGCAGGCATGCAGAAGGTGGAGATATAGTGAAGTGAGAATATATTTATATCTTTCTCAAGATATTTAAGATGCATTTTCGGCTGTAGTCAGAGATTTTTGGCTTTATTTTCTCTACAAGACAAATTGATAAAGATATAATTAATTTACTATTTAACATTTTATTTTTGATCCATTTAGTTTTTTTTACAGGAATTGAAGGATTTAAATGAAGTTTTTTTTGACAGCAAGGATTTAAATGAAGTTATAAATTAATGTTAGTATATTTACTTATTCATTTCTGATATCTACAAATATTAAATAAATTATTTTTGGGAGATGGTGTATTTTTCTTTTCTAAAACTTAACATTATTTAAATATCCTAATAATTAAGAAAATTTGAGTAAATACTGATGAAATCTGAGTTGTTATAATAATTGCATAAAAGAGGAAAGGCAGGGAAAAAACAAACAGCTCATAAATTGTATAATTTTGTGAAACAAACCCATCAAGTTCAAATAGATCAAAACTAAATTTGGTGGGGAAATAAATAACAGTTAATTCTTGACTAAGACATATGGATGTATTTTTAAATTTTTTCCTATAAATCAATTGATTTTTGGCAGTAATTAATCAAACAGCTAGATAATTCTGTGCCTAAATCATGCATTATTGCTATTATATACAGGGGCGGACCCAGGATTTGGAGATCGGGGGGGCTAATTTTGGCTTTAGCGTAAATTTTTTTTTATATATGCGTGTATACAAAAATGAAGTAGAGTTGATAAAATTAGGAGAAACAAATTAATGATCTAATAAAAAATTGTTGATAAAATTATTAAAAATAGAAAGGAAAAACAAAAAAAAGTAGAGTTTTCGATCAAAATAACATTAAAAAACTAAAAATAGATGAAAAACATTAATAATGTTAGGGGAAAATATTGATGCAATTAATGTTAGGAGAAAAAAATTAGAAATTGATGAAAAACATTAATAATGTTAGGGGAAAAGAAATTGATGAAAAGCATTAATAATGTTGGAAAGAAAAAAAATGTAGATGGTGGGATTTGAACCTTAGTCAACACATCTAAATACACCCCTTCTTACCAACTCTTCCACCCTTTCACTTCGTCTACCTTATCATCTTTATTTTTAATACACATTATTTTTGGGGGGGCTAGCCCGAACATATCGGTATATTCCTAAGGGTTGTGCCGGAATTGAGGGGGGCTCGAGCCCACCCGAGCCCCCCCCTGGGTCCGCCCCTGATTATATATAATAATTTGGATTCCTTTACTATAAATGCAGACGAATAAATAATAAACTTCTTAATGTTCTAATACAAGAACAGCAATGAACCATCAAATCTCAAGGTTATATTGTCATTATGTGCCTAAGACATACATTATTGTTGATAATTAGTCTAATTAGATATAGACATTCCCTTAAATACATTATCATTGTAGTTAAGTAATGTAGAATTAATACTTAACTCGGTGCATGCAGAAATGTGATAAGAGGTTTTGCGTTAGGTGTGTTCAAGGGTCACACTAGAACCGGCTAAGTTCTTGTTTCCAAGAAAATCCCTCGATTAGTCCCCAACAAGTCCATCCTCAACCCGTAACTAGCACTTAGCATTGTTTCTTGTATTGTATAAATATGAATATCTTTTGTAAAATGAACACTAAAAGCTAGCTCATGGCCGTTCCTAAGCATGAGAGGAAGGAGCGCTCACCCAAGGCCCCAAAAGAAGGAAAACCCACAATTTTCTCTCATTTTTATAAATGTATTTCAGCAAATAAACTTATTAATTGTTTTGAATTTTGTATTTAGATATTTGAACCTTTTTAATCATGTTCCTTATTATATTCTCAAGTTTAATAAAGAACGTAATTAGCTTAGTAGGCATCCAATCACTTAATCTAGATATAGGGTATAGTTCTTAGTTTGTGGGTAATTTTTTTTAATGAAAATGTATATTCTAATGGTGCATGAATTACTTTAAACGGATTAATTATCAAAATTTATTTGATTTTCAATTAATCTTTTGTACTTATTTATTAGAGTCATCTATTTGTTGTTTCGTCCTTGGAGCTCCAAAATCTCAATATCACGTGAAAACAGTCTAATAACCAAAATACTCTTTTTTACCATATTTAACTTTTTGCACCAAAAGGAACCTAAACAATCCACGTAGATAAATGATTGATGATGATCAAATGTCATGATCAAAACAACCATGTGGATTATGGAGTGATGGAACACATAATAGTAAATGAATATTTTGTATGAAAATATTGAGGATGATAATAGGAAATAATTTGTTTCCTAGGAGGGGTACTTATCTGAAAGACAGCTAGGATGGTAGGGAAAGGAAGGAGACCATAAGGGATTGTTTGGAATGATTCTAATTTAAGTCATAGAATTGAGAGGTTAGCTAGGTTAGGTTTGGTGAGTGATGAAAATTCACAAGAAATGGTGTGGGTATGGGGGAGCACCCCCATGCTACAATGACCCTTCACTAGGGTCCCTATTTTCCTTTGGGGTCCCCCACTTACTTGTCCCCATTTTTGGCTAATTTGTTTTGGCCTTCATTTATTGGGATTTCAATGCTCATTCATTACACTTTTGGCCCATACTTTGTGTTGCCTTGTGATTATTTTTCAACTTTTTAGTTTGGATTTTTCCTTTTTAAGGACTCTTGAAAAGATTGATTATCGGGATAAGATGCAAAGTTGGCCCCTAATAATTATTAAGAAAGAGTGTATTTTGTTTCTATTAATCTTAGTTTTAATATTTATCAGTGGATAATACAAGCTCAAATCATCAGTAGAAGATTAGAATAATAGAATAACTCATAAATCTCGATGAAACTCATAACTGTTTACCACTCAAGACAATCCTTGTTAGCATAACATTAATTTTATTAAAAAAAATTGTATTAAAAGAATTTCGTTATGTAAAACAGATCATTACTAGATGTATGACTTGTATTTGTTTTCTATACCCTCTTGTAATGTAAATGGACTAAGCAAAACTGAATTTGACATTTTAGTTTTGGTTTTGGACTTTGTCAGGTAAAATTAGCACAACTCTAGAAAATCATTTTTACAAATTAGTCCAGACCCACCAAACATGTAAATTCCTATTTGACTGATGTAACATATGATAATATGTGGTTTATATATGCTGTAATATCCTAAGTTATGGCGTTTTCTTTTCGGATTGATAAAAAAAAGACAAATATAGCAAAGCAGAATATCATATAGATTAAATATTGCAAATCATGTTAATAGTCAACATGTTAGATAATTATGTGGGCAGAATAAAACTTTAAAATATAGTCTAAGAATAGATTTGTTATATTTCCTTTTGGATACAGATATGATTCTTTTTAAAATGTGATAAATAGTAAGTTTGTCCCCTGTATTCCAATCAAAAAGATGAATGAACTTACAAGATAAGGTTCATCATTATGTCTACTACAGTCATATCGCCAGCTTCAATCATTTATAATTAAACCATAACCTCTCTTATTTGGTATAAATACTACATGTAATTGCACACAAGCAAGCAACTATTTACCAAATTAATTAGTAGATATCGAATTCTCTCCATATAACACTAGGCGATTCAAAACTGATCCTCGTGTAATAATCATGTATAAGATCTATATATTCCAACATGTGATTATATCTTGATAAACAATGCAACAAAAATGACAATCCAGACTTGTTAAACAAGTTATCTAGACGTAAATCATATTATCATATAATTGAGTTACAATCTAGTGCTAACCGATAATTGAATTTGGATATTTGAGTGAATAAATGTTATATGTCGAAGTAATGCCCTTTACAACCTAAGAGAACTACTGATAAGAAGCTGATATTGAGACATTTTTATGATTGAGAAACTAGCAAAGACCTATACAATTTTTATGCCATATGAAGTAAAAGTAAGACAAGTTAGTTGTCCTTACAATTTCTTGAGTAGCTAGAGAAAGACAGTCTGGACTGCGGTTGGAAGAAATCAAATGGAGTTCCTGACCCGAGTGATCTTCTTGTGTTAGGGGAGTCTGACAATAGAGGCTCATAAACAGGGCTTCGGCTCTTGGGTTGGGTAATTGATAATGGCAAAACATCTTTGTCAATTGGTCGTGGCTGTGGCTCGATGTTCCCCAGAGTCAGTATAGGACCTCCTACACGTTCGGCCTGCTGGAGAATATTGATTTTGCTAGGTCTATATATATAGCGGAAGTACTTCAGAGCGAGTATTGGCCCCATTCCTGCTCCTACTATGAGCTGAAAAAAGTGTTAAAACCAGTTGAGATTGGCTATTTGAATCTCTTTTTATAGGATTCTTCGAAAGATCAAAGATCTAATAATCAAAAGCCAATAATAAGAAACACGTACAAAAATAGTTATCCAGTAAGACGGTTGTCGACATAACCGGAACATTATTGTGTACATTCCTGATGCTGGAATGGCACTAACAATCCAGTTGATGATGTAAAACCCGATCAAGTTCCCCCATATGGCAAGATGTTGGAATATTGTAAAGGAGCTGCATAAGAAACCACAAGTTGAGCCGGTCAAATCTTTTGCTCTTTGTGAATATGGTACTATGCGAAGTAATGCCCTTTACAACCTAAGAGAACTACTGAAAAGAAGCTGATATTGAGACATTTTATAATTGAGAAACTAGTAAAGACCTATACAATTTTTTATGCCATATGAAGTAAAAGTGAGAGAAGTTAGTAAAAACCACCTGACCTAAATTTGACTTCAACATTCTAATCATGTGAGTTTTACACGTCTACTACATATGCACTCGGGATTTTGGTTAGCAAGCAAGTAAAGAATTAGTTTAGTCAGACTGAATAAGTGAGTTTTCCTTTTTGGCACAAAATGAAGTCTGTTTGCTCATGGTGAAACTTTCTTAAGAGTTCGAGTAAGATTGATTCTTTGAGTACCTAGGTCTATAGCTAAGACTTCATTTGTATCATTAAGTTTAAGAAGATTCAAACACTACAGGAATGTATTATATGGAAGCTTACTTGGTCTCCATTGCTACAACAAAAGCCTGCAACCATATACACCCAGAAAGTGCCACCATTGCAACCTCCTCCATTTCGCTTTTTTCATAGGCATAAGCATTTATACTGATTACGAATACAACAATTGCCTGAAAAAACAGAACAAAATAATAATATATTAATGACAAGAAAACACAGACCATGCAACTGTTTTGTTGATTCCAAAGACCCTCAAAAGGAAGCAGAAAACACTAGAACAACTTCTAACCCATTTAGCACAAGTTTAAAACTCAGATACACACAAATACAAGCACGCGCACACACACACAAAGAAAAACACTGAATGACATCCATGTATGCATTTATAAGCAATGGAGTATTCGTAAGTTATAATGGCAAGTTGTGCTTTCAATTCAGAGGATATACTCATCGAGAGTTTAAAATGGATATTATTTCATAACTTCAACAAATTCACCATGTCTTGGGATTTACAAAAGAACCAAGTAAATTATCTTTATCAACATATATCTACGAATTCAATCACCTCGTGTTTGTAGAATTAACAAAAGAGAAGTAAATTCTCTTGCTGACATATATATTACGCATTTCTTTCAATCATTTAATAGAGAAGATCAGACAGCATGTTAACCTTCAGATTAGCTCCAATTCCACCTTTACACATTTCCCTCTAAATTTCATTGGAACAAATAAGCAGCTAAAGTACATAATATCAGGGTAAATAACACCAATGGCCCCTCAACTTAGGGGAGGAGCTTTTCTTTCTTTCAATCCTTTACTACTTTCTTCATAGCCCCACACATTTAAAACCGGATACAAAAGTTCCTGAACTTTGTTCCTTACTAACATAGAAGTCTCTTATGAAAGTAAATAACCTCAGAAATGCCCCTTGATGACTTTAAAATGACAATGTCCAAGAACGAAAGTAGATAAAATATAAATCCAAACATACAATAGACAGCACACTTACATGAAATAGAGATCGTCCAAACCATCCAGCAAACGTGCTGGGATTAAGAAGCCTGTAAAGAATAATTTTATTAATTTACTATCTGTACCAAGACATTGTATAGTTCTCATAGAAACAGCAGCTGTGCCAGTTAAAATCTCCATGAATTTTGTATCGAAAGAACTGGAAAATTACTGTAAAATAGAAAATAAGCATACCTTCCAGCTTGGCAATAGAACAGAATTTGAGGATGCTGCATTACTGTGCCTTCACTAAGATCTTTGTCGAGTGTACTAACTAGAACAGGAATGCTCGTGTAGAAAACATTATAAGCCATCAAACTAACTGAATTAAAAAGGCTGGTGCCAGATACACCTGAAATAAAAGAAAAACTGAATGTGCAATAATTTAGTATGAAGAAACAGAGATCATAACTGACTATCCATTGCACAAAATTTTACAAAGATATAAGTATTCATCAATGAACTTTACTCACAATATTTGGATGAAACATATCAACAGGGATTTATAGAAAGAATACTGAGACAGGAATGCCGTTCGATTGTATGAATATCGCCCATGGACAAGTATCAATCTTGTAAGAAACCTAAACTCTGCACATCAAACAAAATCAGCAAGTTGAAATATGAAATTTGTTGTAACAAAATCGAGGATTACTGATCATGTAATAATAGAGCAGTTGAAGTATAACCAATTGTCTTTGGCACAGTTTAGTAAAGTCTTTTTAAGAATGCAATTATGAAGTTCAATAATCATATAAACCAACAACACATCAAGGATCATCCTTAAGCACGTTTTATTTTAATCAAAACATAGTTTGATATAGGCTATTACAAATATCTTCTAAGAATAAAAAGTTGAGTTTAATATGAACATATCTTTTATACAATTCCAACATAATTCTTCCTGAAAAAAATGAAGTGCAATGTATCTTCGTACTTTCTTTTTCATCCAAGAACGAAGATAAAACAGACCAGGCCAAAAAATATCTTGGAGTGACTAATCACTTCTTTGCTGGTGTAGCTAATCCCCATGAACATGACTTCTCAGAAATATTGATCTTAAGTGCCCTAGAGCCAAAACATGCATATTAATGGTACTTTCATACTTCTCATGCTTCGTAGATTTTGCACAAAAAAAGATCAGGAACGGTTGTAGTTAAGTCGATGTATGAGTTGTAGAGGCAGTCAAAGGCTTTTAGAGGTGCATAAAGCTCACTGGAATATTGTTTGTCAGTCAATCTTAGCCGAGGTGGGGGCAAGTTACAGGGTAATAGAGGGTGAATCTCCTAATGTTGTTTCTTATACGTCTAATCAGGACGCTGTTTTCATACCACCTATAAGATTGTCGGGTACTTCAAAAGAAATATCATGGTTATCTTAAAAGCAAGAGAAACTGAAGCAGAAAACTTCAAACGATGCCTATCTGTGGTATTTATAATAAGGAAGTACTTCTGTTCTTTGTTTTTCCTTTTTTGTTGTCGCAGTAAGAAGCTAAAAATGTATGTGCATTAAAGATGCAGTCTTAAAATTGAATGTGTTAAAAACCTGGTAGAAAAACAAATTCAGCTTTTATCCAAAAGAGGAAATTGTTTGAAGAAAAACTAGCACATCACAGCATTGACACTATGAACACCAAGAAAACAATTCAATTCCATGCAAACACAACCAGATTATTAACACAACACTTACTTCCAATACTATAATCAGCAGCCCTTGCGGCCTGCAGTCCTTCTCTCCCACTAATGCCAACTCCTATATCAGCTTGTTGTATCATTCTGACATCATTCCCACCATCCCCAATAGCCAGTGTCCTATACTCGCACGATTTCAGGAGCTGCACAAGCTGTACAAATAAACAATATACTTGTAAAACTAAAAAAGCTAAAACAAAAAAAAGGTAAAACGCCAAATTTCCACAGCCATCTGTCTGAGTTTTGCTCACTAAAAGAGCCAAGCAATACAAAGCATATGAATGAGAAGATAAAGAATACGACATTGACAATCTGTCCCACATGATCATGAAAACAAAATTTAGACATTGAAATTATGAACATTTTCTTGCAGCCAAATACAGTAGACACGAAACCTTTATGCATTTCTTTTCTTTCTATGCCCTAAATTCATTAAGTGTGTTTTTCCAGACATGCAGATTACACTTAGAAATGGGAAATATGTTTCAGAGAAATAGTTGGCATCATTTGGTTGATCTCCCCCCATTATAATTAATGGAGTACAGCAAATAGAACATGTCATGCTTATCATGTTACAACCCAATATGAAACTGTAGAGCTATCATAATTCAGACATGTCCTAACCAGTCCATCTAGTACATAAGCACATACTCTATGCATTCAGATCTCTGCATAATCTATTTTAGCTTTATCTTTGTTCCAGAGTAGAAGTTAAGAATAAATCCTAACTGTTCAAACAAACTCATTCATTCACTGAAGCAAACAAGAAATTCGTCATTAAATTACTTGCTAGTCATCTTTTCCATCCAAAAATTAAAGAGTAAAAAAAACTACTCCAAAATGGAGGATCTCGTGACCCGATCATGTTGCCCTTTCAAAACAAAACCCCAAATGAATTAGGCCAAACAAGAAAATATGTCAATGTCCTTGCTGCTATATTGTTTCATGTACTAAAAAATCAGATACTCTAGCTATCCTACTTATCCGTCCATATATCCCATTTCTTTTTCTCCTTCCATCAGTCTCTCTTTTAAAACTTCCAACATACTCGTCTGTCAGTCCTGATACTGTCAGAAATATGACTACACAGCCATCTTAAGGCAAGATAGAAAGAAAAAGAAAAAGAAAAAGAAAAAAGGTTCACAGAAGCAAGACCCAAATCCTCCACATAATCTATTTGAACTGATCTCTCATCCTTGGTTCCACAGATCCAACAAAATTATCTACTATACTTCCCATCATTTACCGCAAGATTAATCAAATTGTCTATGCTGCTCTTCCTACTTAAAGAGTCAAACATGGGAGAGGAAGGATATCTTCTTCCCCTTATTATTTTCCTACTCTCCTCCCACTACAAACACCAAAATGTATCTTCACCAACCAGTTCTGTAACTGTTACACTCCAAAAATATAACACCAAATCAGTGTTCAAGACGGTAAAAAAAGCACACAAAGTAAGTTAAGATGTGGAAGCAGTACCCAACTCATTCTATTTGATGTATTAAATATCTTAGCAGGTTTCAAAAATCAATAAGATGTGGAAGCAGTACCCAACTCATTCTATTTGATGTATTAAATATCTTAGCAGGTTTCAAAAATCAATAACTCATCCAAGGTTCCACAGATCTCAAAGTTAAGACTAGTGAACCAAAAACATTTCCCAGCAAAACAGGCAAATTTCACCTCATCCGAGGATCAGTCACTCCTGTTACGCTTTGGATTAGGCGCCCTACTTGTGTTTGTAAAATTATGCAAAGGTAAGATTCAATTTGTGTTAACAAATGAAATGTCGAGCCATACAAGATACTAATACTAGCAAGAAAAACAAATTTCAGAATCCAAACTAGCATGCAGATACAAAAGCAACATGACAAACTTCTTAACAACCTGTGCCTTCTGTGATGGTGTCACACGACAACAAATCGCAGTCCTTGACAATATTGCCAACTCAGTAAAAGATCTCCGATAATGCTTCAGTAAGATTTCAAGAGCCCAGCCATCAACCACGAATGCAACATCCTGGAAAGAAAATATTCACTGTTATTGAAAGAGAGAGCAAATTTCAAAGGATTTGAATATACTAATGAAGAGAAACAGTAAAGAAAATGCTACTAAAGAAGGGTTCCCGAGCAGCATAGCAGATAAAAGAAGACGGAAAAAGAAAACAGACATGAAATGAAGAAATGCTACTAAAGAAGAGTTCCCGAGCAGCATAGCAGATAAATAATATAATATTGAAAAATAGTATACAGAATCATGCAGATTGTTAAAAAGAAAATAATTACTGACATTTAAATATTAGATAGATGAATTTTTCTTATGAGTAAATATAATGGAAATCTTGGCTACAGGAGTTGTATATGAAGATGACTGCACTTGGCTCGGTTAATTTACCAAGAGAGCAAGGTTAACCCAAAATATATAGGGTCATATATGAAATAAGGAGAGCATGTGCAAGCTAAAACTTAGGTTGTTTCAATTCAGTGCATTTACGCGCAAAGGACAAAGAAATCATTGAACATACAAATGAACAAAAAACTAATTTAAATTTGCAAGTAACAGAATGTTTTAGGTATACCTTTGGTTCCGAGGTTGTTATCCTCATTGTAAGCAAAACTCTCTCTAAACTTCTAGAAACTTCATCTTCAGTTTTGCCATCAAGTAATAAAAGCTGACCTTTAGGCTCTGTTCAAAAATAAAAATGGATAAAAATATGCAAGAGTTGGATGTCCATGAAACTTGGAACAACAAAAGAATGACAAGTAAATAAATAAAAAATAAAGCATCAGGGGAATTCCATGAACAGCGCAAATAATCTTAGTTGACACAAGAAGTCACTTAGTGGCTAGTGCTTGAGTGGTTACATCAGCAAGAAGGTTAACGGAGAGACACGAATTGCAAGTAATTACTGATCCAATAATAGCACTATAAAGTTGAATAGATGTCAAAACCTTGGAAAGGAAAAATAATATGTTTCTCGCATATAGAAGATTCTGAAACAACTGAACGAAAAATCTAGGACACTCGTACAGCGATTATAAAAGTAAACAACTTCAATGTACCTGGAGAAATAAAATTGCATGAAAGAGCAATTTGTATAGCAGTATCCTGCTTATCTCCAGTTAGCATCCAAAAATTGATTCCTGCTTTTCTAAGCGTTTCAATTGTTTCAGGCACACCATCCTGAAGAATTCATCCAAAGGTTAGATACAAGATACCAGCAGATGACAAGTAAGAGTAAATTTCAATCAACTGCTTATGGAATTATTCACCTGTAGTCGATCTTCTATTGCAGTAACTCCAAGAACTTCAAGATCATGTTCCAATTTTTGGCAAACCTCAGCTATTCTCCACTACAGCACATATATGTATGACACTCAGACATGCACATCCCAGAAGCAAAGGTGGCACAAACACACAAGTCTATGTGTGTGTACAAATAAAGATATATCATTGAAAGAGATGTACCCTTTACCTCCCTATCAACCAATGTGCTATTGGCCTCTCTAAACATCAAAGACCAATCTTGATATTCTTCTTCTTTCAATTCCCGCCAAGCCAAGCATAACGTCCGAAGCCCCAGTTGCGCATATTGATCTACAGCTTCACCAAATGTCCTTGTTTGTTGCCCTGGAGTTGGTTAACAAATTAGAAGGTGCTGAAAAAGAAAATAAAGAACCACATATCTATTATATCTTTTGTGATTTTTATGCTAGTCTTTGTCTTCAATAATACTATCTGTTGGACATATTCATCAATACTAATGTTATCAGTTCCATACATACAAACTTCAATTTTTAAAGAACTCCATAGCAATTACTAGATTCCCTGAAGCATTGATGTCACTTATTAACTTAAAAGTGCAATATGCAATGAAGTAATAAAGATGAACAGATAGTCTGTAAGCTAATCAAAATTTAAAATAGTCAAAAAATGCAGTTTGAATGTCTAGAGATGGCACAATGTAGCCTGAAAACTTAAAATTAAGACCAATGATGCCTGAAGAAATATCCTTAAGACGACCAAGTTTTAGATATTGGAATCAAGGAACTGGTAGCCAAATTAGTCCTGAGGCTAGTCAGAAGAACTTGAGCAGTAGTTAAAAAAAAGATATCAAGATCAGGAGAGGTATTATAAATAACTCCCAGCCCCCTAGGTCGAGGGAGAGAGAGGAGGGGGGCTACATCTGGAAATCAAATTTTCCAAATTTAAACCATTAATGCATGTAGTAGTTCCTTCATATCTGTACAGTAAGGCAGAAAATAGCTTCGACATATAATTTTACCTGCAGCAGCATAAGGAAGGATGGCTTCATCAGCTCCTTTTGACAAAAGGATAATATTCCCATTCTGGCAATCCCTCACCACCACAGACATCCTTTTTCTGTCTGAAGTGAACTCCAGAATCTCCAACACTTCATAATGTAACACAGAAGCATTGTATCTGATCTCTGCCAGTCATAAAAAGACATCAAGCTTGATTGTTCGTTTTAGTGTTTAGCCTGCAATTCATAACAAAATGCATAAAAAACCTTCTTACCAAGAATGTTTCCACTTTTGTTAACAAAAGTCATATGCAAATTGGCAGCAGCTTGCACAAGAGCATCCTCGTCCTGAGACTGTGCCTTATAAGAGATTGCTCCAGTTTTGCTACAAGGAAAAGAAGAAAGATGTCACAAGCCATTATATATGTTCTTGTAGATCATCTATAAATGTTTTAACATGCACAAAAAAAAAATATCGAGATAGTAAGAACTCCACAAAGAATTGAGAATTAGAGAACTGTTTAACAGGAAAGGTCTATTAACCTTTGTACAGGTACTACAGTATTACATATCGCCATAACTGTAAGAAACCGAATAACATCTGAAGATCCGCTGGAAATGGCATTGTGCAGCAGCACATCTGCAAAACGAAGGATGAACAGTTAATAAGCCATTTTCCAAGTGTCTAGATAAGGAAAAAGAACATGCATATATAAGTTAAGGACTTGTATTTTACCAGCAAGAATCTTAAATATCTTTCAGACAAATTGATGCATAAGCTATATGACATCAAGGCCGCACAAAAAATGGCGAGTTTTGAGTTCACAAATAAATAAAAATGAACAGTACTTTGTATCA
Source organism: Euphorbia peplus (assembly GCA_028411795.1). Taxonomy (NCBI): domain Eukaryota; kingdom Viridiplantae; phylum Streptophyta; class Magnoliopsida; order Malpighiales; family Euphorbiaceae; genus Euphorbia; species Euphorbia peplus. The sequence goes on from CP110841.1 coordinate 2,615,355, forward strand.
AACTAGTTTCGAATGGCCAAGAAAAGGGAAGCATAAAATATGCGTGCAGCAAGTTGCTGGATACTTATTAACCAAAGTTACAACATTTGATTACAACAGAAATGTTCTGTTGAACAAGTCAGACAGAAACTTGAATTTGAATGAAATGTGCAAGGACAGAAAATACAAACAAACCATTTAGATTATAATACTTCAGATGTTTATTTGCATAAACCTATATCAACTCAATTATTATGAAAAAAAAACATGACCAGATTCTTGCTCATTCTAAGTTGTTTAAGTGATATGTGTGTGTGTGTGTGTTTAGTATGTGATAATTTCATAATTAAATGTTTTTTCCTCCAAAAAATTCAAATTTTGCAGTTAATTTTAATCATGAGATCGAACTAGTCAATTAGACAAACTTTACAATAATTAAAAGGCTGATAAAAAGTAAGTCCAAGTAAGAGAGAGAGCACATGGATGTGAGAGACAAAGGAAGAGCAAACCTTTCAAGGCATTGCCACTCTCATTCCCATAGAAAACGCCATTGATACAACATCTTCTAAACACCATCTTATTTTCAGTCAGGGTTCCGGTTTTGTCAGTCAAAATATACTCAACTTGTCCCAGATCCTCACTTATTGCTGTGCTGCCACACACAATGACTGCCTCTTCAAAACATATTCCAATTAACTTTATTTTCAAATTTTCATTCAGTCCCAAAACCAGGGTATTTAGTTGATCTCTCAACTTACTTTGCCGCATGGGATGAACAGCCAGTTTCATGATCAATCATCTCAGCATCCCAATCAATAAACTTCGCATACAAGCTCTTAATAAAATCCAAAGATACCTACAACAGAAAACATTTCGTACTGTATTTTTTGAGAACTTTTTAAACCCAAAACAAAAAGATACTATATTATCAACAATACTATGATCACCAAACTACAGAGTTAGATACAAAGGAGTACAGTAACAATCATCAAGAGATTAAGAATTTCTAATGTAATAAAACGTTAGTAGATATAAGGTCAGAGTAAAAACAATCTAAGAAAATACAATTATTTCCCGTGGCACAAATAAGCAAATAAACTTGTCTGCATCCATTGATAAGCCAAAAATGAGATTATCATGCTGTTTTTCTTTATGTGGTTTCATATAATTCTGAAAAGATAAAAGCAAGACATTATAACAAGAGACACAGGAGGTTGGTTAACATCAGTATCACTCTTCAGCTTGAAGCCAACACTAGACTAGACTCTACCACTCATAACCTAGTATTGAGCTCAAATTTCACTAATCAAACAGAGTAACAGTCTGAGAATCTCTGCTTCATACACAAATACAAGCTACAATCCAGCCTACATAACTAAGGTAGGTATTTAAGTACTGCACTTCTGTGATCTCATAGTCTTTTGTAGAGAATGCAGCCTCAAAATCTCCACAGTTCTATTAACTGTGTCATATTTTCTACAATACTTGGCTCTTTTCTTCCAAAACCATTGATATCAATGAAGCATATTGAGGGCAGAAAAGAATTCCCCCTTAAAGAAAAGCCAGAAGAAAACAATGATTTCTGCGGAAAATTAAAATAGTAAGGACCGAAATACTTGCCTTAATAGATATGGGTATCATGATGGAACACAGTAACTCAAACCTCAGAGGGATCACTAGAAGTTCATACCATGGGCCTTCCTTTGGATATAGCACATACCATAGCTGCAAAGAAAGAAAAGAATGAGCAAGGATGAAAATATATAAGTTAAGAATTAGAAGGTTGCAATTTCAAATAATGGGGAACACCACATGTTATCTTGAGTCTGAACACAAGCAAAAAAGGAAAGAACAAGAATAATAACCGTAACTGAAAATGACTACAAGTTACCCAAAATCCAAAAATATAATGAAAAACATAGCCAATGCAGTTTAGGCTGCCTTGCATAGAAAAAGAAGCAAAGAAAGTAGTGATTGAATCTAAAATTTGAGAATTATACATTTATTGTTGAAATAGTATGTGCATGAAAAAAGAAACACAGAAAGGAAATAGGAGAGTGAAGAGGAGAGAAAACAGGCAAGCATACTTCCAAATCAAGATTATAGAAACTGAGATTATTTTGTACTTTCCAGAAGTAGAAATGAGAGATTAAACCTTCTTATCAAGATAAATCCACAATGTGATTATTCAGGGTTCACTGGATTAAACCTTCTCATAAAGATAAATCCACAATGAGATTATTCAGGGATAACTTAGAATTTCATGTCAAATTTCCATAATGGAAAATAAAAGAGTGATAATTTCATAGAAGAAGAACTGAAATTTCTATATATATCCAAGAACCATCTAATCAGCTAAACAATTTCTCTTTTAATATGATTTCAACTTAATTATTCCAAAAGACTCGTAAGTTTATATGCCCACAAACCTTTCTTGCTTCTGTATCCTTCCAGACATTACCAGCAATGCCCAGAACAATAACCACCACTATTTGGAAAACAAATATAGCTCCAGTCAGCTTGTCAATCATGGCATCAACAGCAGTAAGCTTCGGTTCAGGGATACCCCTACTCATCCCCAGCTTAGTTTCATTTCCTGAATAAAAAAGTCAAAATATCAAAATCAAATAATAAAGGTGAACTACTTTCATCATACATAGACGTGGGACTTCAGAAATTATGACCAGGCAAAAGAAGCCATGATAATCCATCAAAAAAGAATGTAGAATGCAGTGAAAGCAATCGAGAAATTAATATTCTGAAAACAAACTCCATAGAGTAAAAGAGAATACAAATTCAGTAACTGTTGAGACTTGAGACACATAAACACACACAAAAAAGAAGAAGCTTGTCATGAAAATCTTTCAAGAACTTCTCCCCACATGCTTACAAGATCTAAGTAGCAAGTGCAGCTACACAAGTGCACATAAATAGGCAAAGTAAATCTTACAGCAAGCCCATTATGCAGATTCACCAGACTAACTCCTCAATTGTGTATTCACACCGCATGAACGCAACATCCTCCCTTATGTAATAACACAGCATGCTTGAAAGGCAGACTAAGTAATGCAAATGTAAACCATGAACCTCAAGCAAAGGAAAGGATTGAAATTGTCAACCCTATCTATTTATGTATCCTCACCTCTATCAGTGTATAAAAAAATGTATTACAATCATATTCAAGTGCATAAACATCCAGCAATCCAAATTTACTTCCGCATATATAAGCATATACACAAATACAAAACATCCTTATCACTTGCAAGCCCAATCATAATAAAAAATAAATAAATTCCACAAATAGAACATGCTACTCGATGGAATATTTATGACCATCACAAGTTGCACAATACCAACTTGCCTGTATATATAGCTACACCGCAAGCCCACTCTGTATTTCGCAAGTAGCATGATTGTAGAAGTGTGTTCTTTATTGTCAAAGGGCAAACATCATTATCGATAAATGGAGGGAACAACCGCAAATTTGCATCAAATCTTCTGATGTCTTTATCAGGATTTGGACATTCAACAACACCCTGAAAACAACAAATTCAACATCATAAGACAAATTGAAAAAATGAAGGTGAATTCCAACATATATACACGATTCATGAATCTTAACAAACTTGCCTTGATTTTGTGCAACAATTCAGAATCTATTCCCATGCAAGCTGGGGGTATCACCCTTGTCTTGAGATCAGTTTCGCCATCTAAGGCAGATGTCTGTAAATTATGTTAGACTGTCAGCATCAGAAACATTGGAGAAAATTTACAAACTTCAAATCACATGCTACAGGAATACAACAAACTATAAGCATAACTGGATAAGACCCCTTGGGAGCCTCTACATGTTTGCAAAAGATCAAAAGCAAATATTTGCCGGAAGTTGCTATAAACTAGAGGGACATAAAAATTGTGGGACAACTGAAAGATCATGATCAGGATAAGTTTCACCAACCAAAGTTATAATCACAATTTTTTGGCTTGCCATGCATTGGGATAAGCTAAAGGGAATTGTATTTGGTACAGCTGAAAGATCATGAGAAGCATAACTTTCACAAATCAAACGTACAAGTGACATACATTTTCCCTTGAACCGTGTACAAACAAAAATACAAAATACTGAAATACTCCTATTATATGTGTACTTACCTGTGCGAGAATACATGCATATACATGATAGAGTTCATTGAGTGATTGATAATGCATCCATCCAAATCCAACCTTTTGGGCATAAAATAGGACAAAACCAAATGCAATTAACAACCGTATGAGAGGGTGCAGCTTGTGTGGGTAACTGATGCTTCTCAAAGCTAAAAAAAACAAACTATGACAGCTAACTGCACTTGAATGTCATATGTCATTCTAATATTATCAACCTGCTCACTCTACACTAGTGATAAGGACAGTACTAACATTCAGGCTGACTGCACTGATAAACTATCATGCAATGAGAAGAAGATTTCACAGATAACAAGTTCACAGTCACTACGAGTTACAACTATAGCATTGGACATGCAAATTTACCTCCACATGGCAAACGCCTTGAGGATCAGAGGTCCCCATCAAAACCAGATCACAGGGAACTTCATCATTCTCCCGAAGCCAAACTATATTTCCAACATGGACATCTTGAGCTTTGATCTATAAAACACCAAAAAGCTATAGTAAAAAAAACATATCCAGAACATAGCCACATATAAGTTTAAGGAAAAGTGGAATAGTTTGTGTAGATAACAAAGAGAAATCGCTTTAAGTTCCAATGTGAATGACCATTAGATGTTCAGCATCTATGGTAATACAATCTCGCATTGAATGGAACTATCTGAATCTTTTCTTTAACATCCAATAAAATTTCAAGATAAAGGGTGGTCCAACTAAACAAGAGATTGAAGTAGAGAACATCTATACATGTTTTTTTATGCCCTGCTTGACAATCCAGACTTCTTTCTCATTTGCCTTCTTGTCAGAGAGATATCTATTGTAATCATCCCAAGCTTCTTTTGTTGCTGAGACAGCAAATATAATAATTAAAGGACCCCATGTGCTAGCAGGATTTACTGGAGTAATAAGTGACCATAGCTGAAGACAAGCAATCAACAAGAAGTACTGGTTCATAAACCGACTGAAAATACAAAACACGAATTTCTTAGTACATTACAAACAAAAATCATAGAAATGCAATATAATAAACAGCTGAAAAGGAATAGCTAATTGCACACAAAAGATAGATAGAGAATCCACCTAAACTGCTCCAACAAATTTTTAGGCAGAAAGTTCAATAAGGTGTACTTCCGGTTTGATATCCGATTATCACAGTAAAGATCCTCCGCTGGTGATTGATCATCATTGATGTATACAAATCGCGTCATTTCGAACAAAATCACGCTGAGGGCATCAACTGATTCAACAGCTAAGGAAATTCACAGGCTCCACGCTCTGTAAAATCCGAAGCAAATATGAAAGTTACTAGGCAGTGAAGCACAAGGATTCATAATTTGAGCTTACTCTTAATTGATATTCCAATTTGAACGATCTGAGACTCCTAAACAGAGATTGTGATTCTAGTTTTTCAACAAAATACCAATCCAATATGAATCTAATCAACAAATCGCGTCAGTTCAAACAAAATCGCGGTGAGAGCATCAACGGATTCAACAGCTAATGAAATTCACAGGCTCCACACTCTGTAAAATCCGAAGCAAATATAAAAATTACTAGGCATTCATTCAAGCACAATGATACAATTGTAATCGTGTTGAGATTGAGCTAAATCTTAATTGAAATTCCGATTGGAATGTTCTGAAGCTCCTTAACAGTGATTCCGATACTAGTTTTTCAACAAAACAGGAATCTAATATGCAATTATCACAGTAAAGCTCCTCTGCCGGTGATGGGTCATCATTTCTATATACAAATCGCATCATTTCGAATGATCTGAAACTCCTTAACAGTGATTCTGATTCTAGTTTTTCAACAAAACACAAATCTACTATGCAATTATCACAGTAGAGCTCCTCTGCTGGTGATTGATCATCATTTATGTATACAAATCGCGTCATTTCGAACAAAATCACGCTAAGAATATAAATTACAATCACGTTGAGGTTGAGCTTAAACCTAAGAGGAATTCCGATTTCGAATTCAATTTGAATGATCTTAAACTCCTAAACAGTGAGTCTAATTCTAATTTTTCAACAAAACACGAATCTAATATGCAATTGAATCTCGCGAATCAGCAATTAACACATATGATAAGCAATTACAATCATGTTTAGGTTAAGCTAAATCGTAACTGAAGTTCCAATTTCGAATGATCTGAAACAGTGATTCTGATTCTAGTTTTTCAACAAATACGAATCTAATATGCAATTAAATCTCGCGAATTAGAATTTCTCAGATACAATAAGCGATTAAAGATCATAGATCGTACCTAGTAGTTTTATCCATTGGTGTTTCTAGTTAGGTTGCGTACATTCTCTCAACTGTTCCTCCTCCGTTCGACGGCGGAGCACGGTGGTTAGGTGGAGGCGTTACGTCGTCTCCGGTTGACTTGAGGAACGGGATGAGCAGAACCGGAAAAAATTACAGTGTTGATCTGGTAAAGTCTCTGCGAGGAGGAGGATTATTCCTAAAATATTCTAAAACTATTTATTTATTTATTTAGCATAATATTTTTATGTTTTAAGACTTTGACCGGCATTTTATGTTCGGTGTAGGAAAGAAAAAACAATTATATTGATATTTTATTAACTAATTCAGTTTTAAATTTTGTTTTGCTTGTTGTTAACTTGGGATAGACGAAACAAAAAGAAACATGGAGAGACCCATTTAGTTTTACCATTTCCAAGCATACTAGTGTAAACTCCGTGCAATCAAATGCATTACAATATTTTACTACCGAAATTAAAAAATCAAATAAATACATAATTAAACTGTGGTAATTTAGAAATTTTGATAAAAAAAGTTGTCTATTAAACATTGTGATTCAAATTTAGTTTAAAATGCATTATAAGCATAACTTAATAAAGTTGCTATTTTTCTTAAAATAAAAAAAGAAAACTAATGAAACACAAATATTTTATTAATCTTTCATTGTTATAAGCATTAAAAAATTGATGCATATCTCTTAAAAAAAAATATTGATACATATAATCTGTTTATATTAAATCGATTATGATGGAAAATATAATTTTTAAAAGCAACTAATATTATTTTTATCTTTTGACGACAAATAAATAGAAATAAGTAAAAACAATCAACGGAAAATTGAAACATCAACTCAAACAATTGAATATACCTTTAAATATATTTTTTAGGTTGATTAGTATAACATCCTTTATATGGCTTTCAAGTTTGCAAAATGAACCAAAGTAGCATGAGAAAACAAAATAAGGTCATATACTATGTGCATTACACGGGTACAAAACTAGTAAACACACAAACATGAACCGAATCTATCCAAATATGGTACAAGTATATAAAAAATATAGAAACATAATTGCGACAATAATATAGTTTATTAGATTATTGTCTGCTGGATGAATACCAAATCATGCATTTGAATTGTTTTAGCAATTAAGCTGATTTGAGCTTCGATATGTTAATGTTATAATTTAGGCAATAATGTAGTAATGTCCCAAATTTAGAATGCATAATTTTGTATTTGTATTATATAAAAATAACCAAACATTGCATAATCATTGAATCTAGCTGTATATTCATGCAAGGGGTATAGTATATGGTTTTCTAATTTAAATTTTGAGAAAATACGAAATAAGTCCCAAAGGTTTTCTCTGCACGGGATGCCGACACCATTCTCGTAAGAATGTTCGAAGAATGGAAAAGGGAATAGGTTGCACTTGCGGTATCGCTCTATTTATTATATCTTTAAGAGCATCTTCAATGGCTCTTAAAATATGGAGTACTTCACCTATTCATGGCTTCAATGGTACTTTAAAAATGTACTCAATAAATGAAGGTGAGTTAATCTTATTTTAAACATAAAGTATGATGATGAAGATAAAGCAGAGGTAATCCTTACTTTTAATTAAAATAATAATATAAATATATTTTTCTTATCTTTTCTTGATTAGAGAAAAAAACATAAATGGTATATAATATATAATATTAATAAAATATTATATATGAGATTAGAAATATGGTAAATGGATAGAGAAGTTTTACTGTAAATACTGTATATTTGAAGATAAAGTAGAGAAATTTAAAGTTTAAGTAGATAGAATGAAGTAGAGGGTTGAAATTAAAAGTTTAGAAATTGTGTAATTTTCACTTGAGCTATTAATTCTGACTTCAAATATAAACTGTAAGTGGACACAATTTTTACAGTTTAATAAAAGTATAAACTAAAAGTCTAGGAATTGTGTAATTTTCAAACTTGGGGATGACATAAAAGAAATTATTATTGTGATTGCTAATTATTTACCTTAATTTGCTTATTAGATAAAAAAATAAGGATGCAAATCTCAAATCTCCTCCTTATGCTATGTTTGTTTATGGGATAGGTTGATGAAACAATGTGTTAAGAAGCCTTATCTCACGTATTCTATACTTGGTAAGACGCAGGTATAAGAATAGAATTAATTTTAAAACATGAAAAAGACAATATCACCTAGTTATCAATTCAATGTTATGAATTGACACACAGATAATGTTGTATGTGTTATTTTATCCGCATGTATTCTTGCACCAAATAAATAAATAACATATTTCTTTAAGTATTCTATTTGGAGAAATTATATTGTAGTTTTACAAAATAATTATTATTTTTTATCCATCATTAAATTATGGGTGAAAAATAATTAAATGATAATTAACATAAAGTGCAAACAAAGTAAGTAAAAAGCAAAGTAATCATAGCATACACCTTTTATTTGTTATTCGTATATAGGGAGTATTAGATTAGGAATTTAAAAGACTTTTGGAGACTTTACTTGGTGAATAACTTTTATAGATTTTAATGGATTTCGACAGATTTCAGAAATTTATGAGTGACTTTTATAGACTTTTTTCAAATGACTTTTATAGATTTTAGAAATATGTAATGAATTTCATAGACATTTTTCAAATGACTTTTACGGACATTGCGGTCATGATCTTTATCTACGTCTTTTAACCAACTATAATTAAAAGTACTATAACATCCCATATCCAAATTTTTTTTATCAAATATGAATGTGCAACTTGAAAATACATGTTCAGTGTTCATACATGTCTGAAAAGTAAAGTTTAATCCTAAGACATTTCACTGTTGCTAATTTCTAGCAACAAGTAACTAAAATATTTCATAACAGTATAAACATAAAAGAAATAAGACAAAACAGATTCAAAGAACCCATCTTTCTCTTTATTTTAGATTGTAATATTCTTGTTCATCTTTCCATTGCTTGAATTCAGTAACAAATTAAATTGCAAGAAAGTTATTGGCCGGTTTGAATCATATTAATCCAAAGATGGATAAATTCCAGAATTATAATTAGTTATACTTGCACCTGTAATTAACAACAAGTTATTTTCAGTAATCTAGAGTTAGATTTCCTAATTATCTAGAGCACATACAAACTTCCTAATTATATGCCTTTCCGAATTACGAAATATGAGATATCTTATTTAATCATCTATGTTTATAGAAGTTGATTAAAGTTAACAAAATATGTATATAAAACAGATTATAGCAATTTGCCTCACAACTTGCAAATAAAAATTATTTTTTTAATAACTTCAGCTGCTCAAATTTATGTAGTCTTCATCATTCCCAGGGAGTCTGAAGAAGGATTACAATCTGATGAAGCCAGCCTTGTTAGCTAGTAACTAAGGATTTACCTAGGACAATGTAATTGAATTAGAGATTGAAAGTTGGAAACTATTGCTTGATTGATTCAAGGTCATCTTTCTCTTTTTTGGCTTTGCCTAAATTATTGCTTAATCTAAATTTATAAATTTCAATGGAAGTATCTGGAAAAACAACGGAACCACAGTAACTCACGGAACAAAAATCCAATCTAGACACTTTTTCTTTTACATCTTTCTTGAACAATTGAGCCACGTAAAACCCTATTCTTATCATCACAAATATTGAAGGAGATAGATGAACCGATTAAAACCATAAAAATTGATGGGAAAAGAAAAAATTGACATACCTTGAGGATTTCCAGCAAGAGGATGAGAAAGAACACGTACAAGAGAGAAAGGATGAGAAAACCAATTTCTATGCAATTTTTTGGGGGAATGAAAACACAATTTTGAGAAAAATATACGTAATATTTTTCAAGAAAGTCATTAGAAGTCTATAAAAAACTTTAGAGAGAATTTTTGAATATAAGTGAACTTTTAATTACTCTATATATGTCTTAATTGAATACAATAAGATTTTTGTAGAAATATTTTAGATTCTTTTAAAATTTTTATTGAATACTTCATCACTTTTATAGATTATTTCAAACTCTAAATTGAATATCATTCGAATTTTAAAATCTCTAAAAATGTTTTAAATTTGTAATCTAATACACCCCTAGCTAATATCTATTGCATATGAATCTCACAAAACAAAATTAGTTTTGCATATGAATCTTACAAATTTGTAATAAAAATATGGTGGTGATTAACATTTAATAAAGTAGATATAAACGAAATCCAGTGAAGAGATTCCGGCGAGGTGGTGGTCCCAGGAAGAGCAGATAAGGCAGCTCATCAATTTAAAAAAATCATCTCATCTATCAGTGGGGTCCACCATGAAAACACCCATCACTTTCTCTCTTCCACGTGTACCCTCCCTTCCTATACTTGTCCATCGTTTCCTCTTTTGCCAGGAACTTGCATGGGAACATTTTAATAAAAAAGTTTTTAATTAATTAATATATTTAAAAAAATGGACGGCGGAGGTACACGTGCCGCCCGTGAGAGTCACGACATGTTTCACCCTTTGAATTCAACACGGAATTTTGCTGTGGGTCCCCGCGTCTTACTCCTGCTGCTGCTCTAGAGAAGGTCATGCTTTCAAAACATCAATTTAATCACTAATCTAAACTATTTATTATTAATGTAATTGCTCCATTTAAATTCTATGATGCCATTGCAAAAAAAATTACATACACTAACTCTATACAAAACTAGTTGTAAACTATTTACGGTCCGTTTGGTGCACCCGTTTTCTGTTTCCTGTTCCGGTTTCATATTTCATGTTTCTTGTTTCAAGATAAGTGTTTGGTAATTTTGTAATTGCTTTTTGCTGTTAGTATGTAAAAGAACTAAAATGTACATGTTTTAAACTATTAAATAAATTTAAGGTGAACGTTTAGGGGTATTTAAGAGAACAAATAAATAAACGTAGAGAGAAAGTAGGAAAAACAGTAAAATACTACTGTTTTTTATACCTAACCAAACACTTAAATATCTCCTGTTTAGAAGCAAAAAGCAAAAGGCAGTTGAAAAATAGTAAAACAAACGCCTCTTTAAAGATAGGATGATTTGAGTTTTCACTTAAAAAGAGATTTTATATATACAATTTTCAATATCTTTTGAGTTATTATGTAAAATAAAATATTTATTTTTTGTTAATAATTTTTTTTGAGTTAAATTTGTCTCTTAACGTTCCATTAAACATAAAAATAATCTTTTTTTTAATTGTGTAAATACTCTGATAAAGAGTACTTATTAACAGTCGAATTCTCACCATCTAAAGATTCTATATCAATCTTTGACTATTAAAAGAGAATCTCTCATCATCCACCTTAGTAAATTTCATCTATTTGTAACTTTCTATTGCTTCTTTAGTTAAGGTCCATTTGATATAGAGGTATTTATGTTTATTGCATTTCGTTTTATCGAGGTTCAAAATTGATGTGAAGTTTTAATTGTCTTCTATTTAATCATGTTGTCATCCATCGATAAAGATCTTTTTTGTCAAAATATTCTACATCAATACATATAAATTTTATAAAATAGTATTGTGGATCGATGTATCAAATAAAAAAGTTATTGAAATTTATTAACTATTTATTTTGTATTGCATACAATTAAAAGGCATTTTACTCGTTTCTAAGAGGTCATTTGGTATACGTGGGAATTTAATTCCCGTGAGAAGTTCAAATTCATAGGAAATTATTTTCCTAGTGTAATTCTCATGAAATAGCCAAAATATGTTTGGTTGACATCAAGGAATTTGAAATTTCCATGAATTTTGAATGACCAAGGGGGGTTAGGTGATTAATTTCCCACATTATGTGGGAATTTGAAATTCCCATGAATTTTGAACGCCCCCATTTTCTCAATTTCATGTCAACCAAACAACTAGCCAAATTAGAAAATCTTAGGAATTTCTATTGCCTACATAAATACATGTATACCAAACAACCACTAAAATTTTGTAGCGTGTACATACTTTTTTTTAGTAGGTAATTCATACAGTAGAATCATCGGATAATTCTAATTTAGTAGATATAAGTTCTCCATCTGATTAGTGGAGAACACGTACCTGTTATAAAAGATATTTTAAATCAACCGAAACATTATAATTTAGTAGATGTATCTCTTCGTTTAATTAGCGGAGAACCCTGTACTCTTATTAGAACAGACATTCTGATTTATTAAGTGTAACTCTTCATCCGATTAGTGGGAGAACTCTTACTCTCATTGGAACGGATCTCCGACATCACACTTGTAATATCCGGAATGGATATTATCATAAAGTGATCTATGAATGTAGAAAATAAAAGGTCACATTCAAAGTAAAAAAAAATAAAAATAATTCTTTGTGATGCAAAAATAGAACTAAACCTTATTAAAGATAACATCTGTATCAAAAGAAAGTAGTACAAATCTGGATTCTTGTATATATCAAAACCCATACATCATACGATTAAAATAGAAACAAAGAAATATTTTCCAAGTAAAAGTCACCAATTTCATTAAAATTACCAGAAAATGGATGAAAAAACAACGACTATGAAATTCGAGTTTATAACAAAAAACAACTCTCTAAACTTTCTTTTAATCCTAATCTATTTACATCCATTAAACAAAGATTATCGGATCTTTGCCGCTACGAACTCAGAAGATTAATTAGTCTTAATTAAAAAGATTAAAAATCAACTCATTAAGCTTCCTCCACCGGCGGAGGAAAGTTAAGGTCGAAAACCGCCGCCGGTTTGCCGTCCACGACGGACGATGAATCAGAATCACTCTGCGCTCCGCCGTTAAAATCATTCCCCACCGGTCCAAACCGGAGCGGAAACTGCTGAGTCACATACTCCACCGGCCTAACACTCCCGTCAAAAAACCAAATCGGACCACCGGCCGTCATCACGTTCTGCTGCTGATAAACAAACGGAAACCTCCCGACCACCGCACTCACAGATCGGAAATCACTATCCCGGGCCGTAACCTCACGCGCCGCCGGAGGGCTGGAGGATTCCACCGTGCTACACTGGCTAGGCGTCTGACTATTATTATTAAAATTCTCATTAATCGAAACGATCTTGGTGTTGATCGGAGATATTGTTTCACCGGGAAAAGGGAAATTTGTTTTCGCCTTGGAACCCCGAAACTCACGCGCCGCCTTATCGTAGGCCTTAGCAGCTTCCTCCGCCGTATCAAATGTGCCTAACCAAACACGGCTTTTCTTGCCGGGATCTCGGATCTCGGCGGCGTATCGGCCCCAGGGGCGCTTTCTAACGCCTCTGTAATGCATCTCTTTCTTCTCTGTTGGATTGATTCTTTCTTTCGGAGCCATTAGGGTTTCGATGTGGTCGCCGGAGATGTGATCGGAGGTGGGATGAGAGGTGAGGATAACAAGTGGGGGATTTGGGATTTATATAGATGGGGAGGATGAGTCAACGATGAGTTTGACTGGGGGCGCCGCCCAAAAGATTAGAGACAAAATTGTGAAAGAAATAATAATGGTGTCCTTGTGACGTGGCACTCGAGACAAACGGCGTTTTTGGCCGGCACTGGTTTTCAACAAACGGTGTTAATATGTGGCTTCATTTGTGGGGCTTGTTTTATTTTGCTTCTCTTCTAATCTTCGTGAATCACACCTCCATAAAGGCAAGTATAAAGTTAAATTGGATATTTCATTAATTTAGCGAGATATTATATCAATAAATTAATAATTTATTAAATTAAAAATATTTTACGTATAACTTTTAAATTTTCAAGTCCAATATACTAGTTACAATGTATATTAGTTAGAGATGAAAAACCAAATTACAATATATATTAGTTAGACGAATTTATATTCACAAATTAATTGAATTTGTCAAGTTCATTGTAAGCGGCAACAACTGTTTACAACTTTTTGTTGCTATATGAGAAGACAATATCCCAACTCTTAAGTACAATGAGGAGATTTAAATATGAAATCATTATAGATTTGAAGTTCAAGAAAAAACAAATTAATATTGATTCATTTTTAACTAGACAATCTTAGAATTTTGAAGTGTATCACACATATATATATATAGAAGTTTATAGTAATTATTAATTTATAGTTTCGTTGGGACCAATATATATACACTGGGGTTTCAAAAAAGTTATTATCTTATTATTTTATCGATTGATGTCGAATTTTACACTGGTCCCAAGTTGGGACTGGACAAATTATAAGTTTTATCGAGGTATTAATTTATCGAGTATTAGTTTATAGAGGTTTTACTGTAGAGTGATACTTATCAATCGAATCAAATCAAATCATAATTAGTGTAATAAAAGGTGTTACAAGCGCTCATCAAAAATTTGAGAACAAGTCAAGAATAAATTGGATATTGAATATTTTGACTCGTCTAGACTAATCAGTCGGTTCCATTGAATTATCGATTATGAATATTTAGATGAGATTAATATGGTCAAACGATCTTCGTTTAAGATAGTAGTTATGATGAGTGATTGATATTTAATTTATACTTTTCAATGAAATTAATAGATTTTACAAATTCAACTTTTGGGAAATTCTATGGTTACTTTGTTTTTTACAAAGTAAACATTACTTTGTTTTGTCCATCATTAGATCATGGGTTAAAACCTAATTTGATGGTAAATAGGACAAAGTACAAACAAAGACCAAAATAATTAAATTGTTCATTTTCAATTTAAGTCGATTAATACAAGTAATGAGTAATATTGTCATTTAATTTGAAACTTCAAATTTGCATTTACAAAAGGAACATTTTTACAAAGTGTACTCCAAAATCAACTGTACTATACATATTCATAGTAATTTTTACATGGTCTATGACTGACTAAGTTAATTTGGTCAGTCACCGTAACATCATTATACAGATCTACGGTGACTGACCAAATTAACTTGATCAGTCACGGACCATGTGAAAATTACTCTACATATTCATTTGTATATACATGGTTTGACTTGAAAATGTAGTCATTTGGTTGTATAATTATGCACATATTCAATACAATGAATGTGCATGTTGTGAAGATAAAGTATAGGGTTTTTCTATGGTTACTTTGTTTTTTACAAAGTAACCATTACTTTGCCCACTATCACCATTAAATGAGGATAGTGAATTTTGATCAAATGGTGATAAAGGCAAAGTAATGGTTACTTCAAAGTAACCATAACCTACACCGCATAGTATAATAGTTGAAAGGGTCATTAAGATTCGCAATATCAATTACTAATTAACATGTGTACATATACGATTTTTGTTGCTTATGAATCCAATTAGTAACCAATTGATACATATTCTTATAAAATTGTTGTTTATCTCTTTTCTCGTTTTTCAAACTTCTATAATAGTTTTGTTCATTTAATATATTTGGATTTGATTCGTTTCTAGGAGCTTCTCTCGGGTTGACACCTAGTTGAAATATCAAGCGGCTTTTCCGACATACCTCTACACTTAGACTTTTACTTGAAGAAAGATCACCAATTGACACATATTGTTAAATTTTGCAGTAAATTCGCCTCTCTGATTCTCATTCACGGTGTACGTATATGTAGTTTACAAAAAGTCTTACACAAACTTTGAAAACCTTTCTTACCATAACGAGAATACAAGCTTAAATAGGTCAAATGTAAAACAATACAAATATCAATACAAAGACTAAATATAATATTCTTATACAAACTAATTAAACTTCAACACATCCATTAAAACCCGAAGGCAAATTGCACTATTTGGCCACTGATCTTTCCAAAATTTATGCATTTGGCCACTGACATTTCATTTTGTCACATTCGGCCACTCATCTTTGTAATTTGGTCATATGTGGAAATTAATCTACCAATTTAGTGAAATCTCGCTCTCCTTAAATCAAAATTAAAAAGAAATAAAAATGTTAAACATTAAAATTCTACTACTTCACATAAAAAATTTATACTAAAACTAAAATATTGCTAAATAATACGAATATAGAAATGTCAATTAACGTAATAAGGGTGAGATTTTACAAAATTACAAAAATAAATGACCAAATGTGATTAAATAACTAAATACACAAATTTTAAAAAAATTAATGGCTAAATAGTGGATTTTGGCAGACCTATATTTAGTCGATTTATTTCCACTTGGTCTAATTTGTGTTCAATTAAATCCGGTTTAGTAGAGACAAAACCGATTAAATATTGAGCAAAAGAGTGGAGCGTGGATTAGAAGTTCTGAATATGCGAATGGCGCAGACCAATTCTAAGAACTAAAGACAGTGTTATCCATAAAATCGCCGTCAATTCCTCAATTTGGAATAGCTCTATGACCGACAGTTCTCTCAGACAAAATACGCGCCACTTAACGTGTGACATGTGTACGTTGATTTTGCTTGACGCGTCCTCTTTTCAGTATCAATACTCACAACAACTACGGCCCGCAACAATATCCTTCTTCTTGTGTATGTGCCATGCTATTTTATTTTCTTTTTATTTAAATATTAATTTTAGTTTAGCAAGCAAGGAGGAGGATTCAATTAATAATATAATTTGAAAAAATTAAAAGATTTTGTTTGTTTATGATAAATTATTATATAATGATAAGGAGGATATAAATAAGGCATTTCGCCTTTTATAGATATTGAATTTGAAGTTTATTTATCACGTTATGATTAATTATAGGTAAGAGTGTACTTGTCGGTTTTTATTAGAAAGTGGATCATTGTCATGACAAGTCTTGGACTATTTTGTTAGTTGTGTTGTCAAGTGTAATGATTATTGACCCGTCTAAACTTGTTTGATGGTTGGATTAAAAGGTTACGCTCACTGAAGTTGGTCGTACATCTTGATGACGTGGATCTATCACGAGCTTTGCTTGGCACGTGCTAATATCTCACATTCCTCATCATTATATAATAGTATAATAATACTATTGACGAAATTTAATTTGTGACAAATATAAATTTAAATTTCATCTACATAGTATCAGAACATACTTTATTATAATGTATTTTTGTCATTTTTTTTCCTAGTTTAAGATACAAATTATAGTTATAATTTTTGTATATTTTTAAAGTTGCTCATTTGCTCGTACTTACTATCAAAACATCAACAACAACAACTACAAATTGGGTTGTTGCATATTCATCGCCTTCCGTTTTGTTTGTTCAAACAAACATACCATATATGGATAGATTTTTTCCTACCAAAAGTAATAGTGTGATATAATATATATAATGTAGGTTTGTCTCTTGATACGTACCAATCTCCCATATTATCCCTCATTGTTTCGTTAACATAGATAATGTTTTCTCTCGATATAACGCGGATTCAACATCTTCTCGTGGACTCGTTCATTTCATGTTTTCTATTTCACCCTATCACTCTAAAATATGTAATTGCACTCGTAAAATATGTTTTTCTTTCATAATAATAGAACGTTAAGGCGCTTGTTGTAAATGAAAGAACGCTCCATTTTTAGGTATTCAAAAATAACAAATTTAATTAGAACTGAATTGGATCTTCTACACACTCAAATCCTATTTGTGTCTCATTTTCCAAACTAATTTTTAAATGTTATCGGCTGTCCAACACTAACACTTAATGCAGACTAAACCCAAATAATAAAACATATTTAACAAAGTTTAAGAGTGATTTAGTTTTTCTTTTAGCTAAATTAACAAAGCTCTATTTGTTTTTATTTTATCCTTAAAATGATTTTATTTGTTTTCTGTTAGGAATATTTGGCAAGGTCTGTTCGGCAATATCTCGCTTTCATGTTCTTACTGTACATTACGGCACCGTATTCCTTGATAACGATGCTTCTTAGTCGTCCCACCACACTGCTTAATACCGCGTTCATGACTCAACCTCTTTTTTCCTTTTTTTTCTTCCCTTTCTTTCTTAAGCGACTTTCAACAACGTTTAAGGTGACGTGAAATGTAAAAGAATAAGGATAAGTGTAAAATTAATGATTGTGGTTTATTTAATTGTAAATAGAGGTTCGCGGTTTTAACCGTTTGCAAATAAAGACACGTGATACAAATGTTTTTGCAAAATAAGATATCTTAAATTACAACTTTACGTTTTAATAACAACGAAATACATTTCGTATCTTTTAAAAAGGTGTAGGCTATGGTCACTTTGTTTTTCCTCTACTTTGTTTGTACTTTGTCCTATCCACAATTAGATTAGGTTTTAACTCATGATCTAATGGTGGACAAAACAAAGTAATGGTTACTTTGTGAAAAACAAAGTGACCATAGAATTTCCCTTTAAAAAAAAGTTACATTACATATCGATAAAACATATCATTCAATGACATCTCCTACCTTCAAATCAAAATTATAAACCATATTATGGACATTTTACGTTTTTTTTATAATTTGACGATTTATGGACTAAACTGATGTTTAAGTCCATTTTTCAAATTCGTAATTCGATATGAGAGCAATTTTTTGTCAATATAAAGATATAAGTTGTTTAAAAAATAAAAATATCACCAAAACTCAATAATGTGATTCCGAATACTCTGTTTTGTTAAAATATTCATAAGACATACTCCTATATGCAAAATAAATCATACCACATACATTTATTTGCAAATTATTAAACCACAGATCTCTATTTACAAATTGAGTAAACTACGAATATTATTTTTAAACTTATCCAAAAAAATATGTACATTTCTAAAATTATCATATATCTTCTCTTAACTAATTTGGATGCATAGATCGTGGTAGTCATTCTCCTGTTACAATCAAAAAAATTAATGAGATTTATGCATTGCACAAGATAAGCCGATAATATATATTTGTATTGGTTCATACATGTGATATAAATCTTCATTAACTTATTTTGTGTGTGATGAAATGAAAATTAATTCAATAAGTTTAACAAACTTAATAAAACCTCTTTTACTATATGGTGTAGGCTATGGTCACTTTGTTTTTCCCTTACTTTGTTTATACTTTGTCTTTTTTACCATTGAATTAGTTTTAACCCATAATCCAATGGTTGACAAAACAAAGTAATGGTTACTTTGTGAAAAACAAAGTGACCATAGAATATCCCTTACTATATTAATACAAAATGTGTCACATAAATTAAAGTTAACTTATCACGCCGATACTACACAAAAGACAGATTAATCTAAACTTTTTGTTAATGTTGGGGTAAAATATTTTTTTTTTATTTTTTGCATAAGTTCAAGTTTTAACTTATAGTTTAAGCATTTTATTTTTGTTCTTTCTGTCAAAATAAATATAAAGATAAAACAGACAAAAATAAAAATAAAATAAAAATAAAATAAAAATATAAGAAATTAGAGAAAGAAATAAAAATAAAATAGAAAATAAAGTTATAAAGTGGTCTTTTTCAAACAACAACAACTATCTTTACTGTATGAAATTTTCGAAGCATCAGATGATACAATTATGAAATAAGACTTGGATATTCTAAGAATAGACTTTTCAAGCTTTTCAAGGAGCATTCATGAAGTCGAATTTGAGCAACGAGAAGCAATTTGTTACACTCTAAAGATGAAGGAAAAACACATCAAATTGCCATGTTGTTAATCCAAGTATAAAATTTCCAAATGATTCAATCTTGGCCATCCATCACTTTATGACTCTTTTACCCCTCAAACCAAGTCAAACTTAGTGGCATATTATTTGTAGGAAGTAGTGCATTAATGCTTGCTCATCAAGGTTTTTTGGCCTATAAAAGGGAGCCAATATCTTCTTTTTTCACCCCCACTCAACAATCAACCTAAACCAATATTTATTAAATCACTTATCCAATTTTCGGATCAATTTTTATCAAGTTCTGGTGCATCATAGCCTTCTTAGTAGTTCTATAGTATAGCCAAATTGTCCTTAGAAGTCGTCTGTTTTCAGAATCCCAAATTTTAGTTCGTTGAAAGCTCTCAGTTTCAGATACATTCAGGTTACGATTTCTCTTAACATACTCAATTATTCCAGTTCTCGTTTTTGCAAACTCTTAGTTTAATCATTTATAATCTTTCCCAAGTCGCAATTTTAGTTGTTTCTGTCCAGTTTTAAAGTCACATTTGTCACTTCTCCAAAACTTCAAAGCTAACTCTGTGAAATCAAGATCCTTAGAACCGCAATTTTGAGTTATTTTTTGTTTTCACACTCATCCTAAATCATTTTTTAAAGAGTTCCTATTGATTCAAATTGATCAATAGACCTAGAAACAAACTTTTCGATTTTTCATTCTTGAAAAATTCATCAAACAATTTTTTTGGAAGTTACTGTTTACTAAATAATCTCAGCCCAATTTAGTTATTTTTAGCCTTTAAAACTAGTTATATTTTGTTCGTTGATATCAAAATATTAGATCTAAACTCTTTTTTCGTTCAAATCGGTCCACCATAGCTCAAGAAATATTCTCAAAGTCCCCAAAATCATCACAAAAAATCCCGGCAAACAATTCACATAAAAATTTCATGGCAAAGTTCCATACTAGTTCTTAAAGTTTCCAAAGCTCTCTAGTTACATCCAGAAGTGCATGATCGACCTAGCAAGTTCCAATTTAATTTCCAACGCTCTCAAAGCTCCAATAAAACTGAGTTTGTTTATTTCTGTTCATGTTTTAATTTTGCAATTATTTTATACATATTTGTTTAATCATTTCAACTTGTGGTTGTTTGCGATCACATATACGTGACGTTTTGTAGTTCGCTCTTGTTTTGAGTAAGCCCAAAAACATTTACAAAAATCAATAAGTATAAAAAAAATTAAAAATTATATCTTTGTGTCTTTTACCTTTATTTTTATATTACAATTTTTTTATTTTTACTAGCCCAATTAGTCAAAAAACGTTTTATTTTCGGTTGACCTGTCGAGCGAAACCGAGGATCCAAAAGGAGTTGTTTTTATTTTCATTCCTTGTAGCTCTCGCCCAATCGTCGTGATTAGAATTCAAGTTTAGACGCAACCTTTCGACTTTTATTTAATTTATTTTATCAATTGAGAATTATATGCTCTGGCACGCCCCGGATTTATATTTTCACCAATTTCAAACTCACTTAGCGTATCAACGTTCAAAATTAGGATATTTCAAAAATATCGCCAACAGTTATTTATAAAATAATGGATAATTCGTATTTTTATATTACTCGATTTATGTAAAAGTTAATGGTAAACATTAGGAAGTGATGAGGAATATGGATCTAAAAGGCCCAAAAAGATTTAATAGGCTCATTTCGTTCCTAGAAACATGTCTTGGCCCAAAATCATCAAATCAACATGCCAAACCTAGAAAGAAAGCAACCCGACAAAAGGACAGACTCTTCCCATGGAGAGCAAGGTAGTTTGGAAATTTCATACAGGTCCTATCATTTATAAATATAAGGCAAGTTTCTCTGTAAAAGGACATACTCTCTCTTCCTACATTATACTTCGTTAATTGCACGACATATCCTCAAAATTTGTCTTTCATTGTTAAAAAATTGCTCAGTTTGGAGTTCAAGAATTCAAAATCTTCTTTGAAAGGTATTCCTAGCTAGTCGTGTAAATAATTTCAATATTTTATCGGTTGAAATATAAAATAAAATATGGAATTCCATTATCGAAAATAATTAATCATGTACATTTGAATCCAATTAATTGGGCCACTTCTTTACATATAGTGGAACTCAG
Organism: Euphorbia peplus; assembly: GCA_028411795.1. Lineage (NCBI taxonomy): Eukaryota > Viridiplantae > Streptophyta > Magnoliopsida > Malpighiales > Euphorbiaceae > Euphorbia > Euphorbia peplus. The sequence goes on from CP110841.1 coordinate 2,637,396, forward strand.
TTATTAATGGGCATGGCCTCTTTTTCACACTTGATGGGCCTCTTCTCATAACATAAACATTAAAAAGAAGCTTAATTATGGGCCTCTTTTTCACACCTGATGGCCCATTTCCACAAACATGATCTATTTTACTTAAATTTATTTTTGGCACAACAACCCAAGTTGGGAGGCCATGTTTTCATCGCATTTTTTTGAAGAATAAAAATGTTCTTCGTTAACAGTATAATTTAAAATATTGTAATTTTATAGAAAAAATATTGCCACAAGTTTTTATTTTTAGACTTTTAAACTACATATCTCTTATTTATTATAAATAGGGTGTAGGCTATGGTCACTTTGTTTTTCCCTTACTTTGTCTATACTTTGTCTTTTTCACCATTGGATTAGTTTTTAACCCATGATCCAATGGTTGACAAAACAAAATAATGGTTACTTTGTGAAAAACAAAGTAACCATAGAATATCCCTATAAACAGAAGAAAGAAACAAACAAATAAAGGTAACCGTTCAATATAAATATCAAACAAAAACAAACAAATAATGTTACCTTGTGTGTATTTTTTTTTACCTAAATACATCTTTATAACTTGAGATTTCAATAATATAAACTTGTAATAATGTTCATATCCAGCTTTGAAAAATGCATATATTGAACCTTTTCAAATAATAAAGGTAAAGTTTTTCTTTTAGGGTAAATTACAAAACCAATTAATGTGGTTTAAGTTTACAAAACAACACCTGTGGTTATTTTTCTCAAAAATAATAATTGTGGTTACAAATTTTAACAAAAAAGTGACTTTTCAATTTAAAACGTCAAAAGTAACCATTTAACGACTTCAAAATGAAAAATTCAAAACATTAACGTTGTTTAAAACCACATTTTCTATGCAAGTGCGATTTTCATTTTTCAAAATCATCATTTTATTTTTTTTGTTTCTCTAACGTTTACTTTTTCTCTCTTAACCAAACATTGCCTAAATGATCTCGAAATTAAAAAAGTTGAAGAATTAAAGTTGCTTAAAATATACTTATTTCTCTAACAAATCCAATTTCTATGTATTTAGCAGTTATCTTTTGAATTTGGAACCTCTGACTTTTTTTTGTTAAAACTTGTAATCACATGTATTTTTTTTTAGGAAAAATAAACCACATATGTTGTTTTTGTAAAAACTTGAAACAACAAAAATTGTTTTTGTACTTTACATTTTTTTATAATAATAATAATGTTTTTTTTTTTTTTTAAAAATAATGTTTACTTTTAACAACTCAAATATCACTGGGTTGATATTTGTACATATTAGTTGGACGTACCATTTATGCTTTTATAAATGTGAAAATGATTACCTGTATACTAATTTTATTTTCTCTAATGAAGGAAATTATCTTATTGGACAAAATTAAAGAAGAAAAAACTTAAATGATTACCATATACAAAGAAATATTGCACAAAAACTTCTAAAAATGTCACGAGGCGGCTATAACAATCCAAATTTCATCTTCCTAGAATAAATTGCATCCATAGTCACTCATTTTAGTATCAATTTCAAAAGTTATTAAACTCTATTTTTATTGCAATAAAGTCATTCTATAACTATTTTAGATAAAAGAAATTGGCAAGATTATTTACGTGATAGTTACATTGAAATTTTGGAGAATTTTTTAACTAAACAAAATATTCACAAATTTTTTGAATTTAGTTGAACCATTGGTTCTTTTTTTTTTTTGAAACCATCGGTTCTTTCTTTAGGATTGAACAAAGTAGTATAATTGAATTTTATAGATGCAATTTTGATGATTTTGAATTTTTGATGTTGGTGAACAGATATATCGAGATTCTAAAATGAGTAAGAATATAAAATTAAAAAGATGTAAATAAGATTGAAACATTGACTTTTCCTTAAAATTTGTGGTAGTGTTTCCATAAAAAAAAATTTCATTGTAGTTTGATTGTTACATTGCTAATTCAAATAAATTTTTTGATTTATGAATTGATTGAAGCAATCCAATTATAATAAAAAGGATTAATGTATGAGAAACCTTTTGAACTTGGATGACAAAGAAGATAAATTTTCCTAACTAACATATTCTCTTATTGACGCTCTGAAATTAATTAAAATTATCTATGTGCATTTTGAATTTGTCCGAAGTCATCTTCTAGCCTTCCAAACTTCAGCAAACTAATATATTTGTTCTTGGAACTTATATAAAACGACAATTTCTAAAAAAAAATTCACATATTTTATCACAAGAACTGAAACAACTAACTATGCCCGTTTAAGCAAGTTTAAGAAGCTAACAAAACATTAAAGTGCGAATTTGATTTGTTTGTCCATGGGTGCCAACCTCATTGAGATGTCCGACTGTCATTTCCCCTATGCTTTGCTTTTCATTCAAAAAAGAAGCTAATAAAACAGTACAAATCAAAAGAAACCAATCTACATTTTGAGCAAACTTGAAGGAGCTTATGGTATATTAGGCCCAATAAAAACAAAAATTCAACCATCTTATTGAAATAAAACAAAAATAGATAACCATTTAGAAAACGAAAAAAACATTAGTGACCATTTATGCAATTAACCTCTCCTCCTATCCACTCAGATTTGTCCTATATAAACAAACATTTCCATCTTCTTCTTCTCCACTTCTCACTGAAAAATAAAAAAAAATGGAGAACGGATCGGAAAGATGGGGTTTTCAGGCGAACACCGACCTCGCCGCCGTCGCCGCCGTAACTGTCCGCGGCGTTCTCTACAGTATAATGGATAATCTTAACAAAGAAGACGATCGGCCGGTGATTCCGCTCGGCCACGGCGATCCTTCTGCGTTTCCGTGCTTCCGTACAACTTGTGATGCCGAAAAGGCCATTGTTGATTCTCTGAAGTCTGCCAAGTTCAATTGTTACTCTTCAACTGTCGGTATTCTTCCTGCTAGAAGGTAAGCAAAATATTCTGCCGTTCGTTTCAGATTTTTATCGAACAGTTTGTATTCATTGATTCGAGTTTTTCCGGTTTACGAGCGCTTCTGGAGTACGGTACTCATTTAAAGAAAAAATATGAAGACGGGATGATACGACAAGTAAAAAATATAAATCTCTATTTATATTTTTATATTTAGAGAGTACCGTAGTCCGGAAGCGCTATGTAATCTCTCGATTTTGTCTTATTTGCTTTATCAGATTGTTTTTAGGTGAAGTGTAGATAGATGTGGAATTAGAGTAATCTCCATTTTAATTGATGTTGCTCACATGATTAATGCAGTTTGTTGTTGGCGAAAGTCATTTATTTTACCTTTTATATCCGAAATATAACCTTCGTAGAATAGTTCTGAAATGGACACGAACACGGATAAGGATACAAATACGGATACCCTTGTATATAAAATATTGAACACGAGTTGGGTATGCTAGATATTTTTGAATCTTCTTATCACAAGTGGGATTTAGTTGGCATATATACTATATACTCAATTTTCTTATGTCTTGTGTTGACATTTTAGTGCATTTCTATATCATATATAATTTTATTGAAAGAAAATGAAATGCCACCCATGAAATATAGTTGACATTTCAATGAGTATGGAGACGAATTACCTGTTATGTAGAACTCATTTAATGCTATTTTTATATAATTTTTGGTGTTTCTCCGTAGAAAATTAAAATGTTGTACAAAGATTCTATAGATTATTTTTTACATTATCCAATGGTGGGTGTTCAAGCCCCTGCTAGCTCCCCTAGATTTCTGGTTGTTGCTAATTTTCATGGTGGTGTTTCTTTGGCAGTTTCTTTTTTCTAAGTGTGAGATTTGTTTTTTGTGTGGTTGAGGTTCCGTATAGGATTATGAGTATCTTATTTTATCGTGGCTGATGCATGTATTTTTGGGCCTGTAGTGCACTCTTTTTGTTTTTATACCTGGTTTTAAGTGCAAAAAACTTTAGCAGTAGAGTTAGACCCACCTGGGAAAAAATGTGGTTCCGTTCAACTGATTCAGTGATGACATATTCAATTATTCTATTATTAAAGTATTTTCATCATGTGGTTGGTGGCTGGCCTTATTTAATGTAAACAAGTTGCTTTCAATTAGATTCTAAAAACTAAAACATGACTATAGTTGTGTGCATATCTGATTATACTATAATTTAAATACAAATCCAGTGGAGTATTGTTTTATTAAATAGGTAACATGTCATTTTTGTCTGACAAAATTAACACATTTGATATTGGGTTAGGGTTTATCTTTTGACTCGAACCGGATAGATTTGACATGATTATAAGATTATTATTATTTGGGTTGGACAAGGATTGACTCATGTAACAATTGACATTAGTTAAGTAATTGACATGATGCGAACACAAACTGCTCGGAACAAGCTTTATGTAATCTGCAATAATTAGATGCTACGTGACACTTCAAACATTAATTTTGAACTAGTTTTTCTTAGTCTTGACTTGATGTCATGTTGTTGAATTTGATTGTTGGTAAGCAACATGATGTTTATCTAGTTATACGTCCTTCCAAATGCTGATATGATTTGATAATTTCAAATGTATTTCCTTGAAATACTTGGCAAGGAAAGAACCTGATAACAGATTGTTGTATTAAGGCATTCCTGTTGTCTAGAATCTAATTTAGCTTGTTTTCCTAATTAAAATAGGAACTGAAACTTCTTCTATGAAGTGAATCCTACTAGGAAAAAGATTGTACTTTTAGCTTTATGTAAGAAGAGTTCTCTGCTTATTTATTTACAGGGAGAGTTTAAAGTTTGTGCTGTTAAGATATGCATAGGTATGAGTTTTTTGGGGGATATGGGGTGGAATTACCGGGTTACTGACTATTAACGAACTATGCGTTCTTTATCACCCGTGGATATAGTAAAAAGGACCCGAACTATGCAAATCTCTTGTTATTATTGCATGTCTACTTTTTTCGGTTACACATACAAGCTTGTTAATTTTAATCAACAATTTATCCAATTCCTAACATGTCATTTAATATTTAAGCCATTCTCGTCCCTCATTTTGATTGTCTCCTGGACTCTCTGACAGGGCCATTGCAGATTACCTTAACCAAGACTTGCCTTACCAGTTATCTCCAGATGATGTTTTCATTACACTTGGATGCACACAAGCTATCGAAGTCACAATTGCAGTTCTTAGTCGACCCGGAGCTAACATTTTATTACCAAGACCAGGTTTCCCGTACTATGACGCCCTTGCTGTGCGGTTTAAACTTGAGATTCGTTACTTTGATCTTCTAGCAGAAAAGGGCTGGGAAGTTGATCTTGAAGCTGTTGAGGCTCTAGCAGATGAAAATACTGTTGCCATGGTTATCATCAACCCTGGAAATCCTTGTGGAAATGTCTACACTCATGGACATTTGAAGAATGTGGGTTAAGCTACTTGTCTTTGCTTCTGTTCTTGATCGCCCTTTATGATACTGTTTGCAAATGTTGTGTAGAGTCGCTGAACTTCATTTCTTTCAGTGTAGTCACTAACTTGACATTTGACTTCAACAGTTATTTTGGCCAATTTGTGTATAAAAACTGCCGCGATGTTGACACATGGCATAGAAGACATTTGATTATATGCCAACTAAATGCCACGTGATTGTATCACATGGCACACGTGTGGCTGCCACGTTTTTGTCACATTGACCATAAAACCTAGACATATCCAGTTTGACGCTTGACTGAGATTCAACTGTATTATGTGTAACGTCATTATTCTAGTGAGTTTTTGTACACAAAAATTGGACGGGGTGACTTTTGTTTGAAAGAAATGAATTTTAGAGACCTTTGTGAAATGTACCTCAATTTTAATGACCGTTAGTGCATTTGCCCATAATGACCGTACGTTCTATTCTGAGTTAGTTGATCTATTGGAATTATAGGTTGCAGAGACAGCTAAAAAGGCTGGAATTTTGGTGATTGCTGATGAAGTATATGCACATCTCGTATTTGGGAGTAACCCATTTGTGCCAATGGGAGTGTTTGGTTCAATTGTACCTGTCCTTACACTTGGCTCCATATCAAAGAGATGGATTGTTCCTGGTTGGAGACTTGGTTGGCTTGTTGCTACTGATCCCAATGGCATCCTCAAAAAATCTGGGGTTTGTTACTCTCTCTCTTGTCCAAGTGTAATCGCTGTGAAGCTTATGTTGTACGGATACTCCTCTTTAGTAGTGTTTTGTGTTTGTGTCTCCTATCCGTTTTAATTTCTTGTTTCCGTTTCTGTTTGAAAGCTATAAATAATGACATTTGAGAGTTAGGGACTTTGCTAAATGTTGAGATTCCTTACTCTTATACCAACTTGTCAATTACTAATAAATTATGTGCTCCTCATCACTTGTGGGCATAGGCAAAATCAGCTGAACCACATAATTGTCATATTTTTTCTGATTGTGTGTCTAGTTTCCCGTTCCACATATCAAACTTATATTCAACTACTCAATATTATTTCTTACAAGTAGTATCAGAGCCATATTGTTAAGTCTTAAGAATTGTTATTTAACGACACTGATATTTTGATTTGTTCTCAGGTCATCGATTCAATGATTAACTACCTAAACATCTCTTCTGATCCTGCCACTTTCATTCAGGTTTGTGACTTTTTAACTTCATAAATCTTTCTAGGATAAAATACAATGTATGGCCCCCTCAACTGTAGAACTACTAGCATTATGACCACTCAACTTTATGTTGTGATGTAAAAGTCCTTCAACATTAATGCAACATGAAAGTCTACAGTAATTGATTTCAAAAATTCAACTATGAAATCAGACAAGTTTGACTACATTATTTTCGGAGCATAAGTTGATGTTGCCTTTTAGCTTAAACAGTAATACATGTTGGCTTATCAGGGTGCAGTTCCACAAATCCTGGAGAAAACAGGGAAGGATTTCTTTCTAAAAATTATTCACATACTAAGAGAGGCTGCAGATTTGTGCTATGACAGAATTCAGGACATCCCTTGCATCTCTTGCCCTACAAAACCTCAAGGTTCTATGTTTGTAATGGTGAGCGCACTTGGAATTCTTTACATATTTTCTTTCTCTTCAACACAATGAAGGAAGACTCTCACTAAACTGAAAACTCTGTAACAGACGAAACTTGATTTATCTCAACTGGAAGACATCAAGGATGACTTCGAGTTCTGTCTTAAGCTCGCTAAGGAGGAATCTGTCATTGTTCTACCAGGTAACAACAATATCACTACCTAACGCCTTGTTGGAGGCACAAAATCAGAACTATCTTCCATTTTGTGTTATATTTGAAAATATTTCTGAATTTTGAGCATGTTTTGTTCAAAACGCATGTCATACGCGGATGAGTGCACGCACCAATATAACTGGCGAATGTCACAGTTTCATTTCCCATCCGTCTGTTACATAGGCGGGTAGGAATTGGCCTCCTACCCCAATTCTTTGTAGATGAGCATGCTGAGATGGAGAGGATGAGTAATGAATTGATGAATTTGGAGACTTTTGACGGGAAGTAGCTTAGTTAGCTTAAGAGACTTACTATTTAGTTGAACACTTAAATTTTATTAAGGGTTTATTTCATTTTATAATTTAAGCGAAATACACGAGGGCTTCTTTTAATGCGCTTTGTGTCGCTCGGACATACACTTACGCCTTGCATCTAGGTTCCAGGGCCCCGTGGCACCTTAGTTTGCTCATGTGCCTTTCATAACTATGGCTATTATACTTGATTTACCTTGAAAGCAATGTATATGTTTGCAGGGGTTACTTTGGGTACGAAGAATTGGCTTCGTATAACATTTGCCATTGAACCTTCATCCCTTGAAGTAGGCCTTGGGAGAATAAAAGCTTTCTGTGAAAGGCATGCCAAGAAGCTCTGATGATTATATATGCAGTGGCTAACTGATCATCAATGGCGTCGTTGATACTTGAGCTCCACTGCAACCTCAATTAGTCGTGAACGAATAAAAGGTACCCTTCCGATGACTGAACAATCCGAAGGTACAGTAGATAGGAGATCACAACTCTTCGTTGGGTCTCAAGAATGCTGTCAATATTAGAAATGAATTGTCATTAGATGTCTACATTAATCTCCCGTCGTGAGTTTCTAAAATCCCGCGTCGCGGACATTGTTTAGAATGTGAAATGGAGATCAGTAGGTTTGTGTCCGTCCCAAGTTGTAATATGTTATTCTTCTCTCTTCAAACAAGTTCAAAACTCTAGAACTGGTCTTTCATTAGATGTTTATGAATACAATAAATCTGAACTGTGAATCGAAAACAAATGATCAAACAAATTAAAGGTTTATCGTTGAGATTTTCAGTTGTTTTTTTTTCCGCCAAATTTTAGCCAATGATAATTTCATCAACCAAAATGTCTCCCAATGTTAATTCTGAGAATGGCTTTGTCAAAGGAAGCCATTTAGATACTAGTAACTGCGAAGAAACTTGTCTCATTGTTGGCCGAAATTCAGGATTTGTGCTCAGACATGCAAATGCAACTTTAACAACATTCATCACTCCTTCGACAGTTTTATTACGTGGAGACGAGAGGCGTTGATCAATGACATCCTTCAGTAAAATCTGTTGGCAAGTTGGTGTAGAGGATGAAGTTGATGGAACATCTTTCAATAATGTTTGTTGGCAAATTTGTCCACACGAGGAAGATGTTGATGATGGCGAAAAAGACGTGATAAGATCTCCTGGATGCTTTCCAATTATTATTTCGAGTGCCACCACTCCGAAACTATAAACATCACATTTTTCATTGACTTGCATGGTATATGCTAGCTCTACAAAACCACATAAAAAAATGCAATCAAAAATTGGAAAAATTCAATAAGTAATATAATGAACGGACAAATGAAATTAAGAAATAAACCTGGAGCAGTATACCCAAATGTGCCCGCAAATGATGTCCAATTTGAGGAGTCTGGCATCAATATTCTAGCAGTTCCGAAATCAGAAACATGAGCTTCAAATTCCGAATCCAACAACACATTGTTACTTGTAATGTCTCTATGAATAATTGGAGGAGTGCAATCGTGGTGCATATATGATAGTGCATTAGATATTCCTTCAACAATATTGAACCTTTTAATCCAGTCTAGCTCCACTGTTTTGTTCGCATCGCTTAGCATCTTTCTCAAGCTTCCTCTTTCTATGAAGTCGTAGATTAGAAAAGAGTGATTAGGATGTGAACAATACCCATGTAGTCTAACAATATTCCGATGACGTATACCTATCAATGCACCAATTTCGTTTGCAAATGCTTTGAGATGGTTTTGGGATTGGCAAAGTTTCTTCACAGCAACTACTCGATTTGGTGATACTGTGGCTTTGTAAACAATTCCATAGCCGCCTTCCCCGATGCAGTATCTGGAGTTGAACCCTTCAGTCACCTCAACAATGTTTTCATATTGCAAATCATTATCTTGCCCCGGCATGTGGTTAACCATGCCATTTGCCACCTGCGACTTAGCCTTTTTGCTTATAATTCTTCTGTAGAGCAGACACCACCAGACAGCCAAGAAAAAGAAAATCAACAGACTTCCAGAAAGAGCAAGAACAATTAATCTTCCATCCTTCTTGTCTGCTCCATCAGAATTGCACAACTTCAATCTCGTATTGTTGCCGCATAAGTCTCTATTGTTTCGAAGTACTTCGAGTGGAGCCTCACGAAAAGCTTTAATGTCAGGAATTTCGCCTTCCAATTCATTCCAGGATATGTCCACAGTGGTCAAGCTTACCAAATCATTAAAAGTTTTTGGAATTGAACCCGAGAGCAAATTATGAGAAAGGTTCAACACCTCTAGTCTCCGCAATGACCCGAATTGTTGTGGAATATCATCTGCTAGTTGGTTTTGACTGAAGTCAATGCTTTGCACCGAACTTAAACTGCTAAATTCTGATGGAATGCTCCCTGTCAAACTGTTCATGCTAAGATTCAAAAACAACAGTCTTGAACACCCCTGAAGTTGCACCGGAATTTCTCCGCTAAGATTGTTGGCTGCTAGGTTAAGGTGTTGAAGATTAGATATTTTTCCTATTTCCGCAGGAATGACACCTGAAAGATTGTTGCCTTCCAGAAAAACCGAGACCAAATTTTGTAGCTTTCCCAACTCCTTTGGGATGGTACCTTCAAGTTGATTTGATGTAAGCTCTATCCATTGTAACTTAGGTGCCTTTCCAATTTCGGGTGGTATTGTGCCAATGATATTATTATTTGAGATTTTTAATGTTGATAAGTTGAGAAAAGTTTCCCATTTCCATGAAAGGTCTCCATAAAATCTGTTATGGCTCAAGTCCAGGTAGTTCAATTGGGGACATGTACCGAAAGTTTTCGATATATTTCCTGTCAATTGGTTATCCTGAAGATGAAGTCTGAGTAAACTGCTGCAGTTTGTTAAGTCTTTTGGGATAGCACCACTCAAATAATTGTTTAATGCAGCAAAATATTGAAGTTTTCCACCAAAGCATATGCCATTGGGTAGCGGCCCGACCAATCTATTGTTGCCTATTTCGAACGTAGATAGATTAGTTAAGTTTTTAATAGTTGAGGGAAGAGCTCCGATGAGTTTATTGTTTCTCACCATAAATGTTGTTAAAGATCCCAATCTTCCAACTTCTTGAGGTATGGGACCAGAAAACTGATTGGAAAAAAGATGAAGAATCGACAAATTTGTCAAGTTCGTTATAGCACTTGGAATAGGACCATTGAGATCATTAGTTGACAATCCAAGAACTGTTAAAGATGTCAAAAGTCCAACTTGTTCGGGTATGGAACCGGAAAGTTGATTAATATCAAGATATAGAAAAGACAAGTTTGTCAAGTTGCCTATAGACCTTGGAATGGCACCGGTGAGACTATTTCTGAACAATTTAAGATCTGTAATAGATGTCAATTTTCCAATCTCATGAGGTATGGAACCGGAAAGTTGGTTGCGATAGAGAGAAAGAATGTTCAGTTTTGTCAAGTTTCCTATACAACTTGGCACCGTACCATTGAGATTATTATCTGAGAAATCAAGAGTTTCGATCGATCTCAAAAATCTTATTTCTTCTGGAATGAAGCCAGAGAGTTGATTGGAATAAAGAAGACAAAACGATATTCTTGTCAAGTTTCCTAAAGAAGTCGGAATAGTACCTGTGAGATTATTAGCTGTCAACGAAAGAACCGTCATAGATTTCAACATTCCAATCTCGTCAGGTATGGAACCGATTAGAATATTTCTATCTAGACCAATATAGGTTAACTTGGTCATATTTCCTAAAGAAATAGGGATAATACCAGTGAGATAATTGAAGCCTAAATCAAGATAGTTGATAGAGCTCAAAGTTCCTATATCTATAGGAATGGAACCAGAAATATCATTGAAAGACAAATCAAGGACTCGGAGTCTGGAAATGTTAGTAAGTTGGGAAGGAATGTTGCCATGAAAGGAGTTGTTGCTAAGAACGAGCTCCTTAAGATATGGAAAAGACGAGAAGTTGAGACTACGAAGCGTACCTTTCAAACCATAACCCGACAGGCTGATATTGGTAACTCTTCTAGCGTTATGATCGCAGGAAATGCCGGACCAATTGCAAGGAGGAGTAGGTTGAGACCAGGAAGATAAGAAAGAATTACGGGTTTGATTATCGAATTGAAGAGTAGCTTTCCATTTCAGAAGAGCTTCTGCCTCCTCATTAACAAGTAAAGAAGAAGAAGCAAGAAAAAAGAAAAGAAAGAACACAAGAAAAGAAGTGATAATAAGAGGTTTTTGTAAAAAGAAAGAGGACATGGCTACATCAATGTCTATGATGAATGTATGGCTTACAAGTTTTAACTAATATGCTGAGGGAAATGGAGAAGCTCTAAGGAACATACATTTTGATCCCCTGAAACAAAGGAGCGAAATGTGGCTTACAAGTTGAGAAAGTGAATTAGTGTTTAAATAGTTGACATTTTAGAACTCAAAGCATAGGTAACATGGTTTTCTGTAATTAATCCTTCTTTAACAAAATATATTTTTGGTTTAATTATTCCAAAAATTAAAGTCAAATGAAACTACTTAATGTTTTAAATGATTATACATGTGCTTTTGTATCATTCAAGTGAACATGCACATGTTGTTTTTATTAATTATAGATATTATTACATTATAATTATCAGTTCTATTTAGAGGAATATAATTATCATTTAATCATATATTAACTCAGTTAATTAATTTCCTTGCCTTGCTCGACTAGTTTCAAGTCCCAGTAAAAACAAAAATTGGTATAATCTACATATGTTTGAGTGTGTTTGAAAAACGGTTAGATATTAATATAAAATATATAATTGAGCTTGACTATCGGCTAATATTTTAGTTCAATTGATTTTTTTTATATGATATTAGTCTATGCAAACAAATGATTAGGAGTTCACATGCTAACAACCTTATCATTTAATGAAACTAAAAGTATATGGTAGGATAAATTTGTGTTGTGTATCCTTTATAATATAGAACACTCACATAACGATAAAAATTAATATAAATAAATTGAGATTGAATTTTGCTTTTTTAGTGGAGCGTAGCCCGCCTAGACTAATAAGGGCGCTGAATTATGCTTGGACTAACTTTTTCTTATGGGCTCAGTCCATAGAAGGACTATCTATCCCTAAATATTTCTCAAACTTTCTCTTTCAATGAAGTTGTAGATTAGAAAAGAGTGATTCAGATGTAATTTAACAATATTCCGATGACGTATGTTTGTCAATACATCAATCTTACTAGACAGTGCTTTGAGATGGTTTTGGGCACATCAACTACTCGATTTGGTGATACCATAGCTATGAAAGACCAGACGAAAAGAAAGTTGTTGTGAAGGAAGAAAGACACGGAAATAGCTACGAATGTATGGCTTATAATAAGTTGAGATGTATTTATAAATGGAAATTAGGATATATTTATAGACAATTGGATCGTCATATTTACCTTCTTCACAAAGATATTTATTTTTACTTAAAAGATTGATGAAAAACAACAAAATAAACAAAGCAAGAACCGTGCAACCTAGTCTGAATATGTGTAGTAAAACACGTTAGACGTAGTCGAGAGTTCCGACTTTCATGTACTATTTGAGAATTAATTAAACAACTAATGACAAGTTGGATTTTGAATGCCTTGACCGTTTAGCCCGCACAAATTGGAATACAATAAATTATTATTAGCTACATACAATTTTAACCCTTTTAATTATTTCCTGATAGGGTCAATTAAGTCTTTGTTTGCATGTAGCAGTTATTACGGTTAAATGTTGGAAGTGTACATTTATTGATGTCACTTGTCACTTAATTGAGTGCAAGGAGCATGTTAAGAGGATGTTTGGTATAACATTTCGCAGTATCATATAAGAACATCTATAGTGTGGTTGGAAGGTTTTAGACCCTCCAACCATTGACACCTCATCCAAAAAATATTATTATAAACATACCTTCTAAATTTAAACACTATTCATATAATGGTCTCTAATGGTTTGAGTATTATTCTTATTCTAATGGAACCCACATATTATAATATGAATTTTTTGCTTCAATTAATATTTTGGCATCAAAGTAAAATATGAGTTTTTATTGTGGGCTCTAAGTCAATTATCAGGGTTTTTATTGTAGGATCTGAGTCCTTTAATTAAAGGACCATCCGTTGGATGTTTGACAAGTACCTTCCAAATTTGATGGGTAAACAAAAATCAAAGGTGATCAAATTGACTTCTCTAATAGTTGATATGTCTTTTCTATTTCTTTTAAATTGCTAGTTAGTTGTTTTCTATAATCACTAGAGATGTTCTAACGGTTCACCCAAAATGTTGGGAAATGTGGTTGGTTAGGCTTGTATAACAGTAGCATTTATCTTTTTTTTTTTTAAGCAAATAACAATAGTTTGTGTTGTAAATTTAAAGATTATAAGGAGATTAATTTATGAACTTATATGGAGATTAATATGATGAAGAATAGATGAGAGAAATAATAAGGTATAATCTTCTTATTATTTTGGTGCAAATTACAAGTGAAGCTTATACACATATTTATACTAGTTGAAAATTAACACAACATGTGATTACAACTAAACTTTAATTAATGACCACATGTATTAGTTGCCATCATAAATGTATGTGTTGTGTTGTTGATGGACATCCATTTAATGTGTTTGTATTATTCAATAATACAAAGTAAATGGGTAAATTATATTTACCTAATACTTAATTATTCATAATACTCACCCTTGGATGTCCATCTTTGCAAACGGGACACTGCCTCATTAAAAACCTTTCCAAGGAAAACCCAGTGGGACAAAACCATTGGTAAAGGGAAAAAGAGTACAATGTTTACTCCCCCTGTTTGCAACTTCATTGAATATCTTTGAGACGGCGCATTCCAATTCCATAAACTAACTTCTTGAAAGTTATAGTTGGTAATGGCTTTGTGAATAAATCTGTATATGAATAAATAGCCTGTTTGTGATCGACCTTTATGTGGATCAGATAAATAACCCGCATCCGCATAACCAACTAATTTAGGTTTAGATTCATATGCATAGAATAAACCCAAATCAATGGTTCCTTGAAGATAACGCAATATATGCTTAATTCCATTCCAATGCATCCGTGTAGGCTCAGAACTGTATCTGGATAACAAGTTAACAGAAAAAGCAATATCGGGTCTAGTATTGTTAGCAAGATACATAAGTGCACCTATTGCACTTAGATATGACACTTCAGGACCAAGAATTTCTTCATTCTCTTCTCGAGGACGGAAATGATCTTTCTTTACATCAAGTGAACGAACAACCATTGTACTACTCAACGGATGTGCTTTTTCCATGTAAAACTTTTTGAGGATCTTCTCTGTATAAGTTGATTGATGAACAAATATTCCATTTTTCAAATGATCTATTTGTAGACCAATACAAAATTTTGTTTTTCCAAGATCTTTCATCTCAAATTCTTTTTTTAAAGAATTTATTGCTTTTGGAATCTCTTCGGGAGTTCCAATGATATTTAAATCATCTACATAAATAGAAATGATGGAAAATTCAGATCCTGATTTTCTTATAAAAACACATGGACAAATTGGATCATTCTTGTAACCTTCTTTCAATAAATATTCAGTAAGGCGATTATACCACATGCGACCTGATTGTTTCAATCCATACAAAGACCTTTGTAACTTTATTGAATAAAGTTCTCGTTTATCACATTTTTCTGGCAGTTTAAATCCTTCAGGGATTTTTATATAAATGTCATTATCAAGTGAGCCATATAGATAAGCTGTGACTACATCCATTAGATGCATATTTAATCTTTCTTGTACCGCCAAACTAATGAGATATCGAAAGGTTATTGCATCTACCACCGGAGAATACGTCTCTTCGTAATCAATTCCAGGTCTTTGAGAAAAACCTTGTGCAACAAGTCTTGCCTTATATCTCGTGATTTCATTTTTCTCATTTCTCTTTCTTACAAATACCCATTTATGTCCAACGGGTTTTACATCTTCTGGTGTTCGGACTATTGATCCAAAAACTTCTCGTTTTTTAAGAGAATCCAATTCTGTTTGAATTGCATCCCTCCATTTTGGCCAATCATCTCTACTTTGACATTCTTGAACAGATTGTGGTTCAGGATCCATATTTTCATCAATAATATTCATTGCCACATTATATGCAAAAATATTATCCACAATTGTTCTTTCTCGATTATATCTTTTTGCAGAACTAACATAATTTATCAAAATCTCCTCATTTGGGATAACTTGAGATGCTTGCACTTCTTCAGAAAGTGTGTTCTCTTCATTTGAAATTATTTCAGATGCTTGAACTTCTTCGGAAAGTGTGTTTATGTTAGTATCAATATTATTATTGACCAATTTTCTTTTTCTAGGATTTTTATCCTTAGAACCAACAGGTCTTCCACGCTTCAGACGTGTTTGAGAAATATTCTTAACTTGTTCTTCAGAAACTTCAATTCGAATTGGCGCATTAACTGCTGGTATATGCGATTTCGTTACTCGTTTTGGATCAGCAAGTGCATCTGGCAACCGATTTGCTAAATTTTGAAGATGAATTATCTTCTGAACTTCTTGTTCACAACTCTTTGTTTTAGGATCCATATGGGTAAGGGATTCAACTTTCCATGTTATTCCTTTTTCCACATTTTTATTTTCTCCCCCTAATTTAGGGAATGTGGTTTCATCAAAATGACAATCTGCAAACCGTGCAGTAAACATATCTCCCGTTAATGGCTCAAGATATTTAATTATTGAGGGAGATTCATACCCAACATAAATCCCTAATCTCCTTTGAGGACCCATTTTTGTTCGATGCGGTGGAGCAATCGGAACATATACTGCACAACCAAATACTCTTAGATGAGAAATATTGGGCTCATGACCAAACGCTAATTGTAATGGGGAATACTCATGATAATTTGTTGGTCTAAGACGAATAAGTGATGCTGCATGTAAAATAGCATAACCCCATACAACAGTAGGAAGATTAGTTCGCATAAGTAATGGTCTAGCAATTAATTGCAGACGTTTAATCAATGATTCTGCCAAACCATTTTGTGTATGAACATATGCTACAGGATGTTCAACTTTTATCCCAAGTGACATACAAAAATCATTAAAAGTTTGGGATGTAAATTCACCAGCATTATCAAGACGTATTGTCTTAATTGGATAATCAGAAAACTGTGCTCGTAGTCTAATTATTTGAGCAAGTAATCTCGCAAATGCCATATTGCGTGATGATAATAAGCATACATGTGACCATCTAGTAGAAGCATCAATTAAAACCATAAAATATCTAAATGGTCCACATGGTGGATGAATCTGTCCACATATATCACCTTGAATCCGTTCCAAAAATGCTGGTGATTCAATTTCAATTTTACCTTTTGAAGGTCTTATAATTAATTTTCCTTGCGAACAAGCAGTACAGAAAAATTCACTGCTTTGAAAAATCTTCTGGTTTTTCAATGGATGCCCGTGTGCATTTTCTATAATTTTTCTCATCATTATAGAACCAGGATGACCCAGTCTATAATGCCAAATCTTATAAGTATCTAAATTTGTAAACTTCTGGTTTACGATAAGATTTGCTTCAATCACATTAATCAATGTGAAATATAAACCAGAGGATAAAGTATTAAATTTTTCTAATACACATTTCTTCCCCGAAATTAATTTTGTAACATGAATTCTTTCTTTATTCTCATCAGTTACAGTCTCAATATGATATCCATTTCTGCGAATATCTTTAAAACTCAACAAATTTCTATTGGACTTTGGAGAAAATAGTGCATTATCTATAATAAACTTTGTTCCTCTTGGTAGCACTATATTAGCTCTTCCGGAGCCTTCAATTATTTTTGTGTTACCGGATATTGTAGTAACAACTTCTTCACCCCTTTCTTAAAGAAGAAAAATATTTTGGGTCTTTAAGAATAGTATGTGTACTACCACTATCCACAATACATATATCTGTTTCATTTATTTTGAAGTCAATTAATACCGGTGAAGAATTCATATTCTTCATTAAAAGAAAACAAGAACACATTATTATTAATTCAACAAGATATAAAATACATAAAAAAAAAACATAAAATAGCAATACATAGAAACAAAATAAAAAAAATACATAGCACATAAATAAAATTCAAGTACACGTTTAAAACATTAATTAATTTTTCCGGATGATGATGGAGCGAGAAGATCTGTCATATCCACCTGGGACATATCAATTGGCATATCATAATCAAAAATACAATTGCTCTCCACATTTGTATTTGGTTTCTTTAATGATGATTGGTAAAGTCGTTGCAAATGTTTCGCCGTACGACAGGTACGTGACCAATGACCAGTCATACCACACCGGTAGCATATAGATTCTTTACCATTTGAACTCTCACCATTATTCCTTTTGTCAAAATTGTCAACTTGATTTTTCCCTTTTGGTGGAAATTTTCAGATCTACTATATGGATTATAATGACCATATCTTTGACCGCGACCACGTCCACGACCGCGATAATTATTGTGGTATCTTATATTTTCATTTTGTGACACAACATTCACTTCAGGGAATGCGGTCGATCCAGTTGGACGTAACTCATGATTTTTCATTAAAAGCTCATTATTTTGTTCTGCTACAAACAGACAAGAAATTAACTCAGAATATTTCTTAAAACCTTTTTCTCTATATTGCTGCTGCAGGAGCACATTTGACATATGAAATGTGGTAAATGTTCTTTCTAACATATCAAAATCACTTTTTTCTTCTCCACATAATTTCATAAGTGAAGTAATTCTAAACATAGCAGAATTATATTCACTGACAGATTTAAAATCTTGAAAACGTAAATTTCCCCATTCAAATTGGGCTTTTGGCAATATGACCATCCTCTGGTGATCATATCGATCTTTTAAATTTTTCCAAAGAACTGCGGGTTCTTTCACGGTCAAATATTCATTTTTTAAACATTCATCAAGATGATGCCGGAGTAAAATCATAGCTTGTGCACGTTTTTGTGCATCATTTCCATTATTTCCTTTTATAGTACTACCGAGCCCCATAGACTCTAGATGAATTTCCGCATTTAACACCCATGATAAATAATTACTTCCGGTTACCTTAAGTGGTATAAATTGTACACTTGAAAGATCTGCCATTTTTTTTTTGTAAAGATAAATAGATATTACTTACTTAATTGAAGGAGAAAACTTTGTGATAGAAAATCCGGCCAACAAAATCTCCTTGACAAACTAACCGAACGAGCAAACTCGTGCTGATAACGTGTTGTAAATTTAAAGATTATAAGGAGATTAATTTATGAACTTATATGGAGATTAATATGATGAAGAATAGATGAGAGAAATAATAAGGTATAATCTTCTTATTATTTTGGTGCAAATTACAAGTGAAGCTTATACACATATTTATACTAGTTGAAAATTAACACAACATGTGATTACAACTAAACTTTAATTAATGACCACATGTATTAGTTGCCATCATAAATGTATGTGTTGTGTTGTTGATGGACATCCATTTAATGTGTTTGTATTATTCAATAATACAAAGTAAATGGGTAAATTATATTTACCTAATACTTAATTATTCATAATAGTTTGAAACTTTTTGTTTGAGCTTAACCCATATATTAAAGTTCTTTTGGCATACAGTTTTTCTCACGTAGAAATAAGTGATTAGAGTTAATGATAATAGTAACAAAAGAATAAAAAATTTGTAAAGTAAAATATTTTGAGTTCAAGAGCCACAATATCACTGTATATGTAGATAACATCTGTGTCACATTTTAATCCAAATTGACTGAAATTTCGTCAATTCAAACTTAGAAGCCAAATAATAAAAAAGATTGATACGTTAGAGGTCAAATATAACCAAATAATATTTATGACAAAACTGTTTTATGTATTGTTAAAATGCCAAATACTTATAGGCCATTTTTGACAAAATAACATGATTTACATAAATAGTTTGTTTAATATAGTTATAAGCTTTGTTTCATTTATATTATATATAATTGTGTAAAATATGTAGGTCATTATAATACAATTATGCCACGATTACTCCGTTGAAAGTCTACTTCACACTATTTATCTGATATAAGTAATGGATTAATTCAATCGGAAATTTAATGCATATAGAGAAAAATGCTCAATGATTAAGTCACCAGTCAATGAGTCAAGTCAATATTTTTTTGAGGTGTTAGTGGAAATTTGCTATTATGACTTTAAATGTAAAGTTGTTGAATGAAAGGACCATTTCTGGAGTATATTTGGGTTTGATTGACTTGCACTACAAGAGAATTAGGATTCATTGCATTTTTCCTAGTGAAAATGGGGTGATGGAAAGAGTGGTAAAGGCCGACATCCCGACTAGGTCGGCACTCCAAGCAAAGCAACCCTCACACAAACCCGAATATTATTAAGAGAAATGGAAAAAGCAAGTTCTTATTAAAAGACAACATAAATAAAGACTCGAACTGAAAATTGAAACCAAAGGACCACGCATATAAAGTACTAAATGATCAAACAAATTAAAGGTTTATCGTTGAGATTTTCAGTTTTTTTTTTTTTCGCCAAACTTTAGCCAATGATAATTTCATCAACCAAAATGTCTCCCAATGTTAATTCTGAGAATGGCTTTGTCAAAGGAAGCCATTTAGATACTAGTAACTGCGAAGAAACTTGTCTCATTGTTGGCCGAAATTCGGGATTTGTGCTGAGACATGCAAATGCAACTTTAACAACATTCATCATTCCTTCGACAGTTTTATTACGTGGAGACGAGAGGCGTTGATCAATGACATCCTTCAATAAAATCTGTCGGCAAGTTGGTGTAGAGGATGAAGTTGATGGAACATCTTTCAATAATGTTTGTTGGCAAATTTGTCCACACGAGGAAGATGTTGATGATGGCGAAAATGACGTGATAAGATCTCCTGGATGCTTTCCGATTATTATTTCGAGTGCCACCACTCCGAAACTATAAACATCACATTTTTCATTGACTTGCATGGTATATGCTAGCTCTACAAAACCACATAAGAAAATGCAATCAAAAATTGGAAAAATTCAATAAGTAATATAATGAACGGACAAATGAAATTAAGAAATAAACCTGGAGCAGTATACCCAAATGTGCCTGCAAATGATGTCCAATTTGAGGAGTCTGGCATCAGTAGTCTAGCAGTTCCGAAATCAGAAACATGAGCTTCAAATTCCGAATTCAACAACACATTGTTACTTGTAATGTCTCGATGAATAATTGGAGGAGTGCAATCGTGGTGCATATATGATAGTGCATTAGATATTCCTTCAACAATATTGAACCTTTTAATCCAGTCTAGCTCCACAGTTTTGTTCGCATCGCTTAGCATCTTTCTCAAGCTTCCTCTTTCTATGAAGTCGTAGATTAGAAAAGAGTGAATAGGATGTGAACAATACCCATGTAGTCTAACAATATTCCGATGACGTATACCTATCAATGCACCAATTTCGTTTGCAAATGCTTTGAGATGGTTTTGGGATTGGCAAAGTTTCTTCACAGCAACTACTCGATTTGGTGATACTGTAGCTTTGTAAACAATTCCATAGCCGCCTTCCCCGATGCAGTATCTGGAGTTGAACCCTTCAGTCACCTCAACAATGTTTTCATATTGCAAATCATTATCTTGCCCCGGCATGTGGTTAACCATGCCATTTGCCACCTGCGACTTAGCCTTTTTGCTTATAATTCTTCTGTAGAGCAGACACCACCAGACAGCCAAGAAAAAGAAAATCAACAGACTACCTGAAAGAGCAAGAACAATTAATCTTCCATCCTTCTTGTCTGCTCCATGAGAATTGCACAACTTCAATCTCACATTGTTGCCGCATAAGTCTCTATTGTTTCGAAGTACTTCGTATGGAGCCTCACGAAAAGCTTTAATGCCAGGAATTTTGCCTTCCAATTCATTCCAGGATATGTCCACAGTGGTCAAGCTTACCAAATTATTAAATTTTTTTGGAATTGAACCCGAGAGCAAATTATGAGAAAGGTTCAACACCTCTAATCTCCGCAACGACCCGAATTGTTGTGGAATATCATCTGCTAGTTGATTTTGACTGAAGTCAATGCTTTGCACCGAACTTAAACTGCTTAATTCTGATGGAATGCTCCCTGTCAAATTGTTCATGCTAAGATTCAAAAACAACAGTCTTGAACACCCCCGAAGTTGCACCGGAATTTCTCCAATAAGATTGTTGGCTGCTAGGTTAAGGTGTCGAAGATTAGATATTTTTCCTATTTCCTTAGGAATGACACCTGAAAGATTGTTACCTTCAAGAAAAACCGTGACCAAATTGTGTAGCTTTCCCAACTCCTTTGGGATGGTACCTTCAAGTTGATTTGATGTAAGCTCTATCCATTGTAACTTAGGTGCCTTTCCAATTTCGGGTGGTATTGTGCCAATGATATTATTATTTGAGATTTTTAATGTTGATAAGTTGAGAAAAGTTTCCCATTTCCATGAAAGCTCTCCATAAAATCTGTTATGGCTCAAGTCCAGGTAATTCAAGTGGGGAAATGTACCAAAAGTTTTCGATATATTTCCTGTCAATTGGTTATCCTGAAGATTAAGTCTGAGTAAACAGCTGCAGTTTGTCAAGTCTTTTGGGATAGGACCACTCAAATAATTGTTTAATGCAGCAAAATATTGAAGTTTTCCACCAAAGCATATGCCATCGGTTAGCTGCCCGACCAATCTATTGTTGCCTATTTCGAACGTAGATAGATTAGTTAAGTTTTTAATAGTTGAGGGAAGAGCTCCGGTGAGTTTATTGTTTCTCACCATAAATGATGTTAAAGATCCCAATCTTCCAACTTCTTGAGGTATGAGACCAGAAAGCTTATTGGAAAAAAGATGAAGAATCGACAAATTTGTCAAGTTCATTATAGCACTTGGAATAGGACCATTGAGATAATTAGATGACAATCCAAGAACTGTTAAAGATGTCAAAATTCCAACTCTTTCGGGTATGGAACCGGAAAGTTGATTAGAATGAAGATAAAGAAAAGACAAGTTTGTTAAGTTGCCTATAGACCTTGGAATGGCACCGGTGAGATTATTTTCGAACAATCGAAGATCTGTAATAGATGTCAACGTTCCAATCTCATGAGGAATGGAACCGGAAAATTGGTTTTTATAGAGATAAAGAATGTTGAGTTTTGTCAAGTTTCCTATACAACTTGGCACCATACCATTGAGATTATTTTCTGCGAAATCAAGAGTTGTGATCGATCTCAAATTTCTTATTTCTTCTGGAATGAAGCCAGAGAGTTGATTGGAATCAAGAAAACAAGACGATATTCTTGTCAAGTTTCCTACAGAAGTCGGAATAGTACCAGTAAGATTATTAAATGACAACGAAAGAACCGTCATAGATTTCAACATTCCAATCTCGTCAGGTATGGAACCGGATAGAATATTTCCATGTAGACCAAGATCTGTTAAGTTGGTCATATTTCCTAAAGAAATAGGGATAACACCAGTGAGATAATTGAAGCCTAAATCAAGATAATTGATAGAGCTCAAAGTTCCAATATCTTTAGGAATGGAACCAGATATATAATTGGAAGACAAATCAAGGACTCGGAGTCTGGAGACGTTAGTAAGTTGGGAGGGAATGTTGCCATGAAATGAGTTGTTGCTAAGAACGAGCTCCTTAAGATATGGAAAAGACGAGAAGTTGAGACTATGAAGCGTACCTTTCAAACCATAACCCGACAGGCTAATATTGGTAACTCTTCTAGCGTTATGATCGCAGGAAATGCCGGACCAATTGCAAGGAGGAGTAGATTGAGACCAGGAAGATAAGAAAGAATTACGGGTTTGATTATCGAATTGAAGAGTAGCTTTCCATTTCAGAAGAGCTTCTGACTCCTCATTAACAGGTAAAGAAGAAGAAGCAAGAAAAAAGAAAAGAAAGAACACAAGAAAAGAAGTGATAATAAGAGGTTTTTGTAAAAAGAAAGAGGACATGGCTACATCAATGTCTATGATGAATGTATGGCTTACAAGTTTTAACTAAAATGCTGAGGGAAATGGAAAAGCTCTAAGGAAAATACATTTTGATTAGGGCGGCACCCGTGAAACAAAAGTGCGAAAAGTGGCTTACAATTTGAGAAAGTGAATTAATTAGTGTTTAACATTTTAGAACTCAAAGCATAGGTAACATGGTTTTCTGTAATTAATCCTTCTTTAACAAATTTTTCTTTTTAAATTTTTCCAAAAATTAAAGTCAAATGAAACTACTTAATGTTTTATATGATTATACATGTGCTTTTCCATCATTAAAGGGAAGATATCATTAAAGGGAAGATGCACATATTTTCTGTAATTAATTATATTGTAAGATATTATTATATTATAATTATCACTGTTTTTTAGAGGAATATAATTATCACTTAATCATGTATTAACTCAGTTAATTAATTTCCTTGCCTTGCACGACTAGTTTCAAGTCCCAGTAAAAACAAAAACTGGTATAATCTACAAAAATTGAGTGTGTCTGAAAAACGGTTAGATATTAATATAAAAGATGTCATTGAGTATGATATTAGCCTCTGCAAACAAATGATTCGTAGTTCACATGCTAACAACCTTATCATTTAGTGAAACTAAAAATATATGATAGGATAAACTTGTGTTGCGTATCCTTTATAATATAGAACACTCACATGATGAGAGAGATTAATATAAATAAATTGAGATTGAGTTTTCCTTTTAAGCGGAGCTTAGCCCGCCTAGACTAATAGGGGCCTGAATTACGCTTGGACTAACTTTTTCGTATGGGCTCAATCCATAGAAGGACTATCTATCCCTAAATATTATTTGACAAATCAAGATCTGTGATGGATGTCAACAATCCAATCTCACGAGGTATGGAACAATACAAGGCGATTGGAATAAAGATAAAGAATAAGTTTGTCAAGTTCCTTGTATTGTTGGATAAGTCAAGAACTCGGAGTCCGGAAAGATTAGTAAGTTGCGGAGGAATGTGGCCGTGGAGTTAACGAGTTGTTGCTAAGATCGAGCGCCTTGAGATATGGGAAAGACAAGAAGTTGAGACTATATATGAAGCGACCGTTCAAAGCATAACCCGAAAGGCTGATGTTCGTGACAAGTGTAGCGTTATGGTCGCAGGAAATGCTGGACCAGTTACAAGAAGGAGTAGATAGAGACCAGGAAGATACGAGAGATTTACGGGTTTGATTATCGAATTGAAGAGTAGCTTTCCATCTCAAAAGAGCTTCATCAGCCTCTTCATTAACAAGTAAAGAAGCAGAAGAAGAACCAAGAAAAAGGAGATGAAAGAGAAGACGAAAAGAAAGTTGTTTGTGAAGGAAGAAAGACATGGAAATAGCTATGAATGTATGGTTATAATAAGTTGAGATGTATTTATAAATGGAAATTAGGATATATTTATAGACAATTGGATCGTCACATTTACCTTCTTCACAAAGATATTTACTTTTACTTAAAAGATTGATGAAAAACAACAAAATAAACAAAGCAAGAACTGCACAATCTGGTCCTGAGTAAGTGTAGTAAAACACGTTAGACGTCGGACGTCAGTTGAGAGTTCAGACTTTCAGGTACTATTTGGGAATTAATTAGACAACTAATAACAAGTTGGATTTTGAATGCCTTTACCGTTTAGCCCGCACAAATTGGAATATAATAAATTATTATTAGCTACATACAATTATAACCCTTTTAATTATTTTCTTATAGGGTCTATTAATTATAGTTTTTGTTTGCATGGTTGTTATGGTTAAATGTTAGAAGTGTACATTTATTGATGCCACTTATCACTTATTGAGTGTAAGGATCTGGGTCCTTTAATTAAAGGACTTTCGTGGGATGTTTGACAAGTGTACAAGGGACTAACAAATACAAAGGTATTGTGGACCCTTCTAACACTTGTCACACATCTAACGGGGGCTCCTTTTACTTTAGGGTGCCGGATCCTACAATAATTTTCCCAATTATCATCACTCTCTTTTCATTCAAATTGAGATTCACACATCAATCATGATGAGACACATAAGTATGGATCATACCCTCCAAATTTGATGGGTAAACAAAAATGAAAGGTGATCAAATTGACTTCTCTAATGGTTGATAAGTCTTTTCTATTTCTTTTAAATTGCTAGCTAGTCCTTTTCTATAACCACTAAAGATGTTCTAACGTTTCACCCAAAATGTGGTTGGTTAGGCTTGTATAACACTAGCATTTCACTTCTTTTTTTTATGCAAACAACAACAGTTTGAAACTCCACAAAAAGCTTCACTTTAAAGGTTTTCGTGAAAAGCTGTTTGTTGTTGTCCGATTGTTTATTTATTTTCTTGTGATATTCTTAAATATTTTACATTATTTCTGAAAAAAAGTGTTTAGAATATATTTTTTATCCGACGGATTCCACATATAACTACGTGATTTTAGTCGATTACGTATGTTTGTAGATTTCATAGTGCACAAATATAATCGATGTCACTAACATTGACAAAACTACGAATTTTTAGGCTAAAACTGCCATTTTTACTTCACATCAAAAGAACTCATTGCCAATGTGATCTAGATCCGGCACTGTTTCCATGAGTCCAGAAAACATTAATTTGGCAGGGGACCAATGGACCAGACAGCTCATTCTTTCAAATAATGCAATAAAAGTTTATTGTCTAGCTAGTTGTTTTGTTGGATAATAGGTTATGCTTTTGTGCTGCTATTCTGAGTTAGTTAATTTGTTGGAATAATAGGTTGCAGAGATAGCTACAAAGACTGGAATTTTGGTGATTGGTGATGAAGTATATGAAGCACATCTTGTATTTGTGCCAATGGGAGTGTTTGGTTCAATGGTGCCTGTCCTTACACTTGGCTTCATATCAAAGAGATGGATTGTTCCTGGTTCGAGACTTGGTTGGCTTGCTGCTACTAATCCCAATGGCATCTTCAAAAAATCATCTGGGGTTTGTTACTCTCCCTCTACTCCTCTTCATTTTGTTTTCAAGATTTCGCAACGTCCTTCTTTGAATCTTGTCCAAGTGTGACTGCTGTGAAGCTTATGTTGTACGGATACTCCTCTTTAGTAGTGTTTCGTGTATGTGTCTCTATCCGTTTTAGTTTATTGTTTCCGTTTCTGTTGGAAGGCTATAAATTATGACATTTGAGAGTTAGGGACTTTGCTGAATTCTTTATTTTTTTTTTTTGATGAAGGACTTTGCTGAATTCTTAGCAAAGCTTAACTAACACTAAAAAAACACCTTATGGGAAATATTATTGCATGCTATATATTTAAGGAGCTATTAGCTCTAAAGTTTGCAATGTAGGACAATTTAATATAAATGTTGAGATTCCTTACTCTTGTACCAACTTGTCAATTATTAATAAATTATATATGTGCTCCTCATCTCTTGTAATTCTCTTATTCTTTATGATTGCGTGCTTTGTATTCAACTACTCAATATAATTTCTGAGAAGTGATATCAGAGCCATGTTCTCTATACCCTCACTGGAAAATCAAAAATGGAGAACGGATTGAAAAGATGGCGGTTTCAAGGCAACAATGACCTCGCCGCCGTCTCTCAAGTAACTGTTCGTGGTGTTCTCAACTCCTTAACGGCGAATCTCAACAAAGAAGACGATCGGCCGTTTATTCCTCTCGGCCGTGGCGATCCTTCTGTTTTCCCGTGCTTCCGTACAACTTCTGTAGCCGAAAACGCCATTGTTGATTCTGTCAAGTCTGCCAAGTTTAATTGTTACTCTTCAACTGTTGGTATTCTTCCTGCTCGGAGGTAATTTATATTGTGGTATTCATTTGAGATTCTTATTATGAAACAGTAGGATGCGGACACAAACGCGGGAAAGGTTATTTCTAAAACATAACCTTTATAAACTAGCATAAGATGGAAATATACACGGATACATGTACAAATATGCAAGTGAAGAGATGGTGTTCAAGTGCTGTCAAAAAAAAAAAAAGATGGTGTTCAAGTAACATAGATAGATTTTAGTATATATTTCACAACAACGAATGAAACATTTTATTTCAAGGTTGTTTTTTTTTTTATTGTTACTTTGTTATTTTCATCATTGGAAGTGCTATGAAATTTGATCTAACGATGATGAAAACAAACATAGGAATCATAAAAAAGAGTTATTTCAGCTATACTGAACACGGGTTGACTATATTATATATTGATCCTTAATTTTATTTGAAAGAAAATGAAATTCCATTCATATTTATGAAATGAAAGTGAAACTTTGAGGAGTATGAACACAGTTTACCTCTTGTTATTGCTAATTTTCTTGGTGGTGTTTCTTTGGTGTTTACATTATTTGACAATTTCTTTTTTCTAAGTGTGGATTTTGTTTTCTTTTTTTGGTGGTGTTTCTGAGTATCTTATTCTGAGTATCTTAATTTGTAGTGCACTCTTTTTAAGTGCAAAAATAGCAGTATTCCATCATTTAACAGATTCCATTGTCCCATCATTTAACTATTTTCAGCATTATCTAATAGAAACATGTTGCTTTCAATTAGATGCTAATATTGTTTTTTGTTTTAAAAAAGGGACTACAGTTAGTATTTTATTTTTTTGGTAACGGAGTAGTGTTTTATTAAATAGGTAAAGTGTCATTTTTAAGTTGACAAAATTAACACCCAAATCTTGATACTGTATTAGGCCTTTTGACTCGAACCCGATAGATTTGACACGATTATAAACTGGGGGTTGGATAAGGGTCCGGTTGATTCATTTGACAGTTGACATTAATTCGATAATTGACAAGACGCGAATATTTTAGTTTGTTTTCATAATTAAAATAGGAACTGAAACTTGTTCTGTGACTTGAATCCTACTAAAAAAATATTATACTTTTAGGTTTATGTAAGAAGAGTTGTTTCTTATTTATTTAGATTTTGTGTTCTTAAGATATGCATATGTGTAAGTTATGGGTGAAATCATGTTGTCTTTTGGACTATCAAACAGGGCTATTGCAGATTACCTTAACCAAGACCTGCCTTATCAGCTATCTCCTGATGATATCTTCATCACGCTCGGATGCACACAAGCTATAGAAGTCACAATTGCAGTTCTTAGTCGACCCGGAGCTAACATTTTACTTCCAAGACCAGGTTACCCATACTATGAAGTCATTGCTGCATGGTTTAAACTTGAGGTCCGTTACTTTGATCTTCTAGCAGAAAGGGACTGGGAAGTTGACCTTGAATCTGTTAAGGCTCAAGTAGATGAAAATACTGTTGCCATGGTTATCATCAACCCTGGAAATCCTTGTGGAAATGTCTACACCCATGAACATATGAAGAATGTAGGTTAAGTACTTGTCGTCCGTTCTGTTTCTGATCCTCCTTTATGCTACTGCATGGAAATGTTCTTATTTCTAGTTACATTATTATTTTGACTTTTATAGGAACTTTGGGTCGATTCCACAAGGTCATTAAAATTCATTTCTTTTACTAGTAAAAGCACTGAACTTGACATCTGAAGTTAACAGTGATTTTGGCCAAATTGTTTATAAAAACTCAGAATGTTGACGTAGAATGGAAGACACTTGACTAATATGCCAACAAAGCGCCAAATGTATCACGTGATGTTACCATTTTTCCACCACATCAGGCAGAGATATCTGAGATAACACCTAGTTGGCATATAGTAAATTGTCTTTCGTGCAACGTCTCTATTCCAGTGAGTTTTTGTACACAGGTTGGCTGAAATGACTATTGAAACTTTAGTCGATTTTATTGAAAGAAATTGACGTGTATTTAGTCGATTTTATTGAAATAAAGTGACGTTTGTTGAGCTTTGTTCAACGTATCTCAAATTTCTATCTGTCAATGCATTTTACCCATTAAGACAATATGCTTTTGTGTTGCTAGTCTCAGTTAGTTGATTTGTTGGAATAATAGGTTGCAGAGACTGCTAAAAAGTCTGGAATTTTGGTGATTGCTGACGAAGTATATGCACATCTCGTATTTGGGAGTAACCCATTTGTGCCAATGGGAGTGTTTGGTTCAATTGTGCCTGTCCTTACACTCGGCTCCATATCAAAGAGATGGATTGTTCCTGGTTGGAGACTTGGTTGGCTTGCTGCTACTGATCCCAATGGCATCCTCAAAAAATCCGGGGTTTGTTACTCTTTATATTGTTTTCAAGATTTCACAATATCCTTGTTTGAATCTTGTCCAAGTATGATTGTTATGAAGCTATGGAGTACGGATACTTGTAGTCAACTACTAAATATAATTTCTAGCAAGTGATATTATGTCTTAAAGAATTGCTATTTGATGACACCTATAATATTGTGATTTGTTCTCAGGTTATTGATTCAATATTTAACTACCTAAACATCTCCTCTAATCCTGCCACTTTCACTCAGGTTTGTGACTTTTTAACTTCATAAATCCTTTTAGGATAAAATACTTCTAGGCCCATTCAACTATAGAACTGCTAGCATTATGACCATTCAACTTTACATTGTGATGTAAAAGTCCTTCAACATTATTGCAACATTAAAGTCCAAAGTAATCCATTAAAAAATTCAACTATGAAATCGGACAAGTTTGACTACATTTTCGGAACATAAGTTGATGTTGCCTTTCAGCTTAAACAATAATACATATTGGTTTATCAGGGTGCAGTTCCGCAAATCCTGGAGAAAACAGAGAAGGATTTCTTTCTAAAAATTATTCACATGCTGAGAGAGGCTGCAGATTTGTGCTATGACAGAATTCAGGACATCCCTTGCATCACTTGCCCTACAAAACCTCAAGGTTCTATGTTTGTAATGGTGAGCGCACTTGGAATTCGTTACTTATTTTCTTTCTCTTCAAGACAATGAAGGAAGACTGTCACTAAACTGGAACTCTGTAACAGACGAAACTTGATTTATCTCAACTGGAAGACATCAAGGATGACTTCGAGTTCTGTCTGAAGCTCGCTAAGGAGGAATCTGTCATTGTTCTACCAGGTAACAAGAATATCACTTCCCAGCGCCTTGACGGACGCACAAAATCAGAACTATCTTCCATTTCGTGTTTTATTTTAAAATATTTCTGGATTTGGAGCATGTTGTTTTGTTCAAAACGCATGTCAGATATGTGGATGTCACAGTTTCAATTCCAATCCGTCTGTTACATAGGCGGGTGGGAATTGGCCTCCGACCCAATTCTCTGTAGATAAGTATGCTGAGATGAAGAGGATCAGATCCTTGATGAAAAATTTGATAATGTTGGGGGATGAGCAATGAATTGTTGAATTTGGAGACTTTTGACGGGAAGTAGCTATTAGTCAGCTTAGGAGATTTACCACTTAGTTGAACACTTAAACTTTATAGGGGTTCATTGCATCTTATAATTTTAGCTAAATACACGAGGGCTCCTTGAACTTGGTTCAGAAAAACGAATTGGCCCCCCAAATTTTGGAGATATCTCATTAGCCTTATGAATGATCCCCCTAAACTTAATATTGGCCTTATGAATTGCACTTGGTTAAGTTATACGAGCTTCAACTTGCCCAAAGCTCCTCTTAAGGCCAGGACCCCGTGGCACCTTAGTATGCCCATGCCCCTTTCTTAACTTTGGCTACCGCTCTTGATGAAATGAAAGTAATATATATGTTTCAGGGATTACTCTGGGTACGAAGAATTGGCTTCGTATAACATTTGCCGTTGAACCTTCATCCCTTGAAGTAGGCCTTGGGAGAATAAAAGCTTTCTGTGAAAGGCATGCCAAGAAGCTCCGATGATGATGACATATGTCGTGGCTGATCAACAATGGCGTTGTTGATACTTCAGCTACAACCTCAATTAGTCATGAATGAATAAAATGGTACCCTTCCGATGGGCGAACAATCTGAAGCGAGATCGCAACTCTTCATTGGATCTCAAGAATGCTGTCAGTATTAGAAATGAATTGTCATTAGATGTCTACATTAATCTCCCGTCATGAGTGTCTAAAATCCCGCGATGGGATAGTGTTTAGAATGTGAAATGGAGATCAATAGGTTTGTATCCGATTTCAAGTTGTAATATGTTATTCTTCTCTCTTAAAACAAGTTCAACACTCTACAACTTGACTTCCATTAGATGTTTATGAATACTCCTTGTGTTGAAAATTGTTGATTATGTTAATATGTAAATTCATGCTTCAACTGCATTTAGTTGTTGCAAAGAAACTTGTCTCAACGCATTTTCAACAATATTTCCCGTGAGTTGATTATCCTGAAGATCAAGTCTGAGCAGACTATTGCAATTTCTTATGCTTTTTGGGATAGGTCCACTCAAATAATTACTTAATGCTGCAAAATATTGAAGTTTTCCACCGAGGCATATTCCCACCGTTAACAGCCCGGTCAATCTATTCATATGTATTTGGAACATAGATAACGCGGATAAATTTTTAATCTCCAAAGGACGAACTCCAGTGAGATAATTGTCTCCCAAATAAATATCCGTGACAGATCTCAACATATTCCAACTTCTCGAGGTATGGGACCGAAAAGTTGATTGGAATCAAGAACAAGATAAGTTAGGTTTTTCAAGTTTCCTATAGAACTTGGGATTCTGCCAGATTATTTGATGAAAAGGCCATTATGGTCATAGATGTCAACGTTCCGATCTCTTGAGGTATGGAACCGGAGAGTAGATTGGAATATGGATAAAGAAAGGACAGGTTTGTCAAGTTTCTGATAAAACTAGGAATGGTATTGGTGAGCTTATTACCTGACTGGTCAAGATTTATGATAGATCTCAACATTCTAATCTCGCGAGGTATGGGACCGGAAAGTTGACAATACAAAAGAAAAAAAAAGGACATATTTGTTAAGTTTCCTATAGAATTTGGAATCCAACCGACGAGTTTATTATTTGACAAATCAAGAAATATAACACCTCTCAACATTCCAACTTCTCAGGGTATGTAACCAAAGAGTTGATTTAACTAAAGATAAAAAAATGACAAATTTCTCATGTTTCCTATTGAACTTGGAATCGGACCGGTGATAATATTATTTGCCAAATCAAGATCTGTGACGGATGTCAATATTCCAATCTCATGGGGTATGGAACCAGAAAGTTGATTGGGATAAAGATAAAGAGCGGACAAGTTTG
Organism: Euphorbia peplus; assembly: GCA_028411795.1. Lineage (NCBI taxonomy): Eukaryota > Viridiplantae > Streptophyta > Magnoliopsida > Malpighiales > Euphorbiaceae > Euphorbia > Euphorbia peplus. Next base: position 2,670,087 of record CP110841.1, read on the forward strand.
TCAAGTTCCCTATACGACTTGGAATAATACCTATAAGATTATTGTTGGATAAGTCGAGGACTCGGAGCTTAGAAAGATTACCAAGTTGGGAAGGAATGTTGCCATGGAAAGAGTTGTTGCTAAGATTGAGCATCTTAAGATATGGAAAAGATGAGAATCTGAGAGTTTTTCAGCTTACTGTTCAAACCATAACCCGAAAGGCTGATATTCGTAACAGTTGCAGCCTTACGATCACACGAAATGCGGGACCAGTTGCAAAGAGGAGTGGATAGAGACCACGAAGATAACACAGAATTATCGGTTTGATTATCAATTCGAGAGTAGCTTTCACTTTAAAAGAGCTTGAGTTTCGTCATTAACAAGTAAAGAAGCAGAAGAAGCAAGAAAAATGAAATAAAAGAACATTAGAAAAGAAAGTTTTTTGTGATGAAAGAAAGACGACATGGCTATTAGTGTGTGATTATGAATTAATATATGGCTAATTAGAAGTTGAGATGAATATATAAATTGGAACGTCATCCACGTTCTTCATAAGATTTGAAAGTCATTTATTTATTCTAACAAACTAAGAGAAAAAATTAAAAGAGCCCCCAAATTTTGTGTCACATTTTCATCCAAATTGACTGAAATTTCATCAATTCGAACTCAGAAGCCAAAAAACAAAAATAATTGACACATTTGATGCCAAATATAACTAAATAATATGTATGGCAAAAATTTGTATATATCGTTAAAAAGCCAAATGCTTTAGGCCGCCAATTTGGACAAAATAACATGAATGTCATAGATATTTTGTTTGATATAATTATAAGTTTTGTTTCACTTATATCATAAGTAATTATGTAAAATATGTACGTTATTATAATACAATTATGACACGATACTCCATTGAATGTCCGCTTCACATTATTTATATGATAAGTAATGTATTAATTCAATCGGAAATTAAATTTATTTAGAAAAAAATGCTCGATGATTAAGTCACTGAGTCAATAGTCAAGTCAATATTTTTTTGAGGTGTTATAGGAGTCTTAGGTCTCGGAACAAATACCTTCTTTGGAACCTTTACGCTTCGCTTGCCTTGAGCTGTGGAAATTTGCTATTATGACTTTAAATGTAAAGTTGTTCAATGAAAGGACCATTTCTGAAGTTTTTTTGGGTTTGATTGACTTACACTACAAGAGAATTAGGATTCATTGCATTTTTCCAGTGAAAATGGGGTGATGGAAAAGAGTGGTAAAGCCTGACATCCCGACTTTTGAGCGAATGCAATTACGATAACCGAAAACAAACAAAACACAAACTAATTGTTTACCCAGTTCGCCACTCAATATGAATGACTACGTCTGGAGGCACTACTAAGCCAGGATATTGTACTATAATGAATCGAATACAAATTACATGTATAAGAGGCATATTTATACTGAATTAAACCCTAACCGCCTAAGTAATCCTAACCTACATAGAAAACTCCCCTAATTGGATCGCTGAAATTGGAGCCTAATTACAAATAGTCTCCAAAGTCCAACACCGACTAGGTCGGCACCCCGAGCAAAGCAACCCTCACACAAACCCGAATATTATTAAGAGAAATGGAAAAGGCAAGTTAATATTAAAAGACAACATAAATAAAGACTCAAACTGAAAAGTGAAACCAAAGGACCACACATATACTAAACTTGGCTAATGAGACTTCCATCAACTTAAATGTCTCCCAACTTTATTTCGTAGAATAGCTTTGTCAAAGGAACCCACTTTGCTACGAGCAATTGTGATGAAACTTGTCTCATTGTTGGTCGGAATTCGGCATTTGCATTGAGACATGAAAATGCAACTTTTACAACATTCACCACTCCGTCAGCAGTTTTACTACAAGGAGACGCGAGACGCTGGTCAATCACATCTTTCAACAATGTCTGCCAGAAAATTGGTGTAGAGGAAGAAGATGAAGATGGTGGTGAAAAATTGGAGATGAGATCTCCAGGATGCCTGCCCATTATTATTTCGAGTGCCACCACACCAAAACTATACACATCACATTTTTCATTAACCTTCATCGTATATGCTAGCTCTGCAAAATTAAGTTAAAACACACTTAAAGAATGCAATCAAACATATAAGAAAACTTTAATATGTATTATAATAATGAATAAAATAAGCGAAATTGAAAAATGCACCTGGAGCAGTATATCCAAATGTGCCTGCGAATGATGTCCAGTTTGAGGAGTCTGGCATCAATAGTCTTGCTGTTCCAAAATCAGAAATATGAGCTTCATATTCTGAATCCAACAACACATTGTTGCTCGTAATGTCTCGATGAATTATTGGAGGGGCGCAATCATGGTGCATATATGATAGCCCATTAGAGATCCCTTCAACAATATTGAGCCTTTTAATCCAATCTAACTCTATAGCTTCTTGTTGATCACTTAGCATCTTCCTCAAACTTCCTCTCTCAATGAAGTCGTAGATCAAAAAAGAGTGATTGGGATGTGAGCAATACCCATGTAATCTAACAATATTGCGATGACGTACGTTTGTCAATGCATCAACCTCACTTGTAAATGCTTTCAAATGATCATGGGACTGGCGAAGCTTCTTCACAGCCACTACGCGATTTGGTGATACCACGGTTTTGTAGACAATTCCATAACCTCCTTCCCCGATGCAATATCTTGAGCTGAACCCTTCTGTCACATCAATAATGTTGTCGTAATGCAAATCTTCATCTTGCCCCAACATGTTATGATTTACTTTGCCGTTTGTCTCCCCAGCTGACTTAGCCTTCTTGCTTCTAATTCTTCGGTCCAGAAGGAACCACACCACAACCAAGAAAAACAATATCAACAGACCACCGGGAATAGCAACTACAATTAACCTTTCATCTTTCTTCTCCACTTTATGAGAAGTGCAGGACTTCAGTTTAGTGTTGTTGCCACATAGATCTTTGTTGTTTGCAAGTGCTTCGAATGGAGCCTCACGAAAAGCTTTAACATTTGGTATTTGGCCTTCCAATTCATTCCATGATATGTCCACTGTTGTCAAGCTTAACATATTATCAAATGTTCTTGGAATCGGACCAGACAACAAATTGTGGGAAAGGTTCAACACCTCTAGTCGTTGCAGCTCCGCAAATTGTTGTGGAATTTCATGGATAAATTGATTTTTACTCAGGTCAATTCCTTGGAGAGAGCGTAAATTGCCTAATTGTGATGGAATGTTCTCTGCCAAATTATTCCTGCTAAGATTCAGAAACAATAGATTGAAGCACCCTCCAAGCTGCCTTGGAATCGCTCCGCTCAAATTATTGGCTGCTAGGCTAAGCAGTTGAAGATTAGATAGCATTCCTAGTTCGTTAGGAATGACACCTGAAATCTTATTGTCATCAAGAGAAATTACGGTCAAAGATAGGTTTCCCAATTCCTTCGGAATGGCCCCTACAATTTGATTCGATGCAAGGTCTATATATTGTAATCGGGGCGACTTTCCAACTTCTCTTGGTATAGTGCCAGAGATATTGTTCTTGGAGATTTTTAAGGTTGATAAGTTTGCAAAAGTTTCCCATCTCCATGAAAGCTCTCCATAGAATCTGTTTCGGCTTAAATCCATGTAGTTCAAGTTTGGACCTAAATCGAAATATTCAGATATATTTCCTGTCAACTGATTATCTTCAAGACGAAGTCTGATCAAACTGCTGCAATTTATCAACCTTCTTGGGATAGGCCCACTCAAATAATTTTTATATGCTGAAAAATATTGAAGCCTCCCACTAAGACATATGCCTTTTGGTAGCTTTCCACTCAATTTATTGTTATATATTTGTATGTTACCTAAGGTCGTAAGGTTATTCATTTCCAAGGGAAGAACTCCTATGAGACTATTGCTATGCAAAGATATATCTGTAATAGATCTCAGTGTTCCAATAGAACTTGGGATGCTACCAGTGAGATTATTTGATTCAAATAGAATCACGCTGATAGATATCAACATTCCAATTTCTCGAGGTATGGGACCATGGAGTTGATTTTTGGATAGATAAAAACGGGACAAGTTTGTCAAGTTTCCAATAGATCTTGGAATTGTACCTCCGAGATTATTATCTGACAATTGAAGATCTATCACAAATCTCAACATTCCAATCTCATGAGGTATGAAACCAGAGAGTTGATTGGAATAAAGATAAAGATATCTTATGTTTGTCAAGTTTCCTATCCAATTTGGTAACCTACCACTGAGCTCATTAGTCGAAAAATCAAGATATGTGATAGATCTCAACGTCCTAATCTCGTGAGGTATAGGACCAGAAAGTTGATTGCTTGGGAATAAAAGAAGCGATAAGTTTGTCAAATTTCCTATAGAACTTGGAATTGAACTTGTGAGTTCATTATTTGACAAATCGAGAAATGTAAGAGCCCTCAACATTCCAACCTCCTGAGGTACGGAACCAAAAAGTTGATTGGATTGAAGATGTAGAAATGACAAATTTGTCAAGTTTCCTATAGAACTTGGTATGGAACCTGAGAGATCATTCTCTACTAATCCGAGTCTTATGATAGATCTCAACATCCCAACTTCTCGGGGAATGGAACCTGAGATATCATTGAAAGACAATTCAAGGACTTGGAGTTTAGAAAGATTGCCAAGTCGGGAAGGAATGTGGCCATGGAATGAGTTTTGGCTAAGATCAAGCTCTTTAAGATACGGAAAAGACAAGAAGCTGAGACTATGAAGCGTACCTTTCAAACCATAACCCGAAAGGCTGATATTCGTAACAGTTGCAGCCTTACGATCACAAGAAATGCCAGACCAGTTGCAAAGAGGAGTGGATAGAGACCACGAAGGTAAGACATGATTATTGGTTTGGTTATCGAATTGAAGAGTAGCTTTCCACTTCAAAAGAGCTGCAGCTTCCTCATTAACAAGTAATGAAGAAGAAGAAGCAAGAAAAAGGAAATGAAAGAAAACAAGAAAGCAAAGTGATTTGTCTAAAACCATGGTTTTTAGGGATTAATTTATGGATGGCCTATAAAATTAAGTTCGGATTATATTTATAGCAAAAGATGATCGTGAAATTTACGTTATTTTGAAGATATATGAGGCCAAAAAATATGGCTAACAATAATTATGATTATGAATATATGGCTTAGAAATTAGAAAAATATATTCAATAGCCCAAAAGTTTTTTGTTTTTTTTGGTAACAATGAAATATATTTTTATTAATCTACCCCAAAAAGAAGTTTTTTTATTAAAAGAATATAACAAAAGTTTAAATGGATAAGATACAAACATAGCTCTAGACATCACGATCTTACATTTTTTCTTTGAATAATAAATAGTTATCATATCATTGAATAATCTAGAAAAATTACACCACGATGATAACAAAGAAAAAAGAAAGGAATTAAACCTCACAAAGGTATACGCAAAAGCCAGTATAAACCGCATAAAGGGCAAATAAACACTACAATGAGCATAAGAAACCACAAAGGTACTAAAAAGAGCGACATAAAATATCATATATTTCTTAAGATTTCGGATCTGTAGAAAAACAATTGAAAACTATTCTTCAACATCTATGCCCCTGCAGAAAATCGAATTTAAGTTCTTCTTGAAATTGCACTCCCGTAGATCTACAAATCTATGAATTAAGTCAACCTTTTTCACTCGTGATAAATATTTTGTAATTTAGTATTCACTAATTTCATATCAGTTGATTTATTCTTTTTTTTTTCTTAAAATTAAACGGAATTAATTTTTTTTGTAAATTCATAATAAATTTCGAGATATTTAGATTTTTGAAATCATTTTATACAAAATTACATAATATATTGTAAGGGTATAAATATCAAATCACATTACTGATTATATTATAGTTTGTTTTTTTTTTAAAATTTTTTTTCTAGTGTATATATATATAGATGTACTTGTAGTTTGTTACTTATGAATGGTAAACTTTTCTTTTACCTTAGTCTTATTTTACAATCTCATGCATCTCATGTCTTATTTTAGGGTAAATTTGTGCAGTGGTACTGATAAATTAAGGTTATTTTGTGGTCACTTTGTTTTTAACAAAGTCACTATTTGTTTGTTTTAACTATTAGATCCTTTTATAAAACCAATTTAATGTTGTTAGAAAGAAAGTAAGTTAAAAATAAAGTATACACTGATATATTAATTATGATTAAGAGAACAACTAATCTAACTAATGATGCGGCATTTTTTTTTTTTAATTGAGCAAAATTCAACTCTGTCAAATTCAGCAAAATTCTTTTTTCATTCAGTTTAATTCAGCCAATTCGGCTAATTCTATTCTTCAAATTTAGTTTCGTTCAGCTTTAAAGAACAGAACCGTATAAAATTTGTTTCAACCTACCAATTTTATAAATAAAAATTACCTTATTTAAATATTAATTAAGAGTAAAACTACTTTTAATTACGTACCAACGTTAACGTCATTTTTATACCTTAATTTCTCGATTCATTATGTTGGTTTACGTTAGCCGATTCCAAATATTTTTAGACTAAAACTAATTTATTTTTGTTTAAAATTTAAAAAATATAAGTTCATCAATGCAAATTGTGCAAAAGTTGAAGCTCCAGCTTGCTAATATATTCTTCCAGAAAATGAAAGATTCCCCAAGTCATGAGCCATCTAATAAGTTATAAAGTCAATAAGTCAAGTTGAGTGTCTTTTCTAATTATTTTCTCCTTTGTGTTGTTGGAGGTTTCTTTCATGAAGTGGCGAAATGAGAAGTCTCTCTTCTTTTTCCTCAACATTTGATTGAATATATTCAGATTTTCTTTTTAAGTTAATTTCTGTTGAAAAATGTAATCTTTTGGTCATTTAAGGAAATTAAGTTTTCCATGTTTAGACTAATCATTTATTCATATTCTTTCTTTCAAAAAAAAAAAAGTAATTTCCTAAAAAATACTTGTGTGTTTTATCAATTTTGACAAAATGGTATCTGTGTTAATTTTTTTTGACAAAACAAAAATTGTATTTAGCGTCGTTACCAAGAAGTGAAAAAATCACTAACGGTGTTAAGTTTGATGATGTGGCACGGGGTAATTCGAATCATAATTTATTATTTATGATGTAAAAAACTCATTTTCACACTTTAAAATTGTAAACACGTGATTTTTTAAAAAAATTACAAATAAGTTTAGACAAAAACACCTTGTCACATCATCACATTTAACACCGTTAGTGATTTTTCCACTCTTTGGGTAACGGACTTAAACACAATCCTTTTGTCAAAAAAATAAACACAGACACCATTTTAACAAAATTGATAAATACGGGTTTTTTTTATGAAATTACCCAAAAAATTATTCGTATTCTTATAGACAAAGCCCATGAACAACACATAGGCCCGCATAAAACAAAGCCCATTAGATTTTATTACCGTTGCAAAGAAGGCCCCACCTTTCCCACCACAAATATTCAAATTGACAAAAAGCTTTCGCCTTTCTCAACGGCTCCCCTCATTCAAAACCCTAACAAACCCCATCTTCAATCTCATTCAATCGCTCATATCTCTCCGAAATCTCAATTCAAATCCCCAAATTTCTGCTCGTATATCACTCGTAAACCGCTAACGATCATGGATTCTACTCCGCCTTCACACAGATCAAACCCTAATTCTCAATCAAAATCAGCTTCCCGCTTAGCCCGAATCTCCCGATTTGACGAAAACGAAGAACTTCCTCATCTATCGCTTGATCTCGCACCTTCTCCGGTAAAAAAACCGCATTCATCTGTTAAATCCCCATGTAATTCTCTTCCTCTCCAAGAACTTCTCCTACTTTCTCCGTCTCCTTCAAGAAAATCAAGAACCAGATTTTCTGATCGGCTTGATATGGAGGAGGAGGCAGCTGGGCCTCGCCGGAGACACAGAAGCAGCAGGGCAGCTCAATTGGGGGCTGTAGGTTGTGCTTCGCCGAAGAATATCAGAAGGTCAAGAAGACGATCGGAGATTGAGAGTAAAGAAGAGAAAGATTTGGTTGGTTTTATGGAAGAAATCGGGAAAGTTCGAAAGAGAAGACATAGCGGCCGGTCTAAGAAGGAGAAGCTCTCGTTAGTCCCTTCAGTGAACTCTTTGAATCCTTCTCCAAGTATGTTTAAAAACAGAGAAATGTTTTTACTAATTTCGTGAAATTTTCGTTTTTCGGGCTCTTTTGTATTGATTTGTTCGTATTTTGATGGTTTCTTAGAAGTTGATGATGGTGATGGAGGAAATTTAGAGAGAATTGCAATGGTTATTGATGATCTGATCATGTGGAGAGATGTGGCAAAATCGAGTCTTTGGTTTGGTTTCGGGTGTCTGTGTTTCCTTTCTTCATGCTTTGCGAAAGGGTTCAATTTCAGGTTTCATTTTAATACTTTGATCATGATTTCATTGTTTAAATTCTTACCAAGTTTTCTAAATGGATTCAATTCTATCTTTTGTAGCATTTTCTCTGCCATTTCGCAACTCGGCCTTCTGTTTTTGGGAGCATCCTTCATCTCGAATTCAATATGTCCGAGGTACATCTAAAACATTTTTAAGTAACCATAATGGGATGGATAAATTGTTCAATGATGTTTGAGATATATTTCACAAAGATAGCGAGTTTTATTGTCTTTCAATAAAATCAATAAAATGTTCAATCGAGTCACCATGAATTTCAATAAAATCATTGCTACCAATTTGCAAACTGAAATTTCACTAGAATATTGATGTGTTAGGGAAGATATTGGCCAAATGTCAGCTAAGTATCATGTGATTCATGTTTGACTTTTATGGCCGACATGGCAGCTACGTGTGTGTCACGTGATACATCCTAAGCCACATAATGTGTTCTGTTTGGGACTTTGTTCCTGTTACATTGACATACAGCTCTCTAGTTTTAAGCTCTCAATCTCATCCACTGTCGTTTCTTTACTGTTACTACTGTGTGATTAGAGTTGTTTATAAAATTTACGGAAATCTTCCAGACGGTTTGAACAATTTACTTGCAATAATGCCAATTTCGTGCTTGTTGGAGCTATTTTCTAAGCTATTGTAGTTTCATCACAGAAATAATGTTGAAGCAAGATGTAACTTCAAGCTTAAAGAAGAGGACATTCTGAAATTGGGTAGATTCATACTACCACCTGCAAATTTTGCGATTTCAAAGATAAGAGCACTTTTTTCAGGAGAGCCATCTACTACCCTGAAAGTAATGATCTATATTAGTTGAGTACTATACAAATTTCATGATTGTTTAAGTGGGTAATATAATGGTGCTTCCATTTTCTGGTTCTAGGTAATTCCATTCTTGCTTCTTGGAGCTGAATTTGGCCACCTTGTGACTCTGAGGAGGCTTTCTGCTATTGGTATGGTCACTTATAAGTACCCCGTTCCTAAGTTCATAAGTAATAGGGGTACATTGCATCGACGATCACTCAAATTTAGGGTTTGTTTCAATCGTTTTGGCCTATTTTTGAAATAAAACTCAACCGAGCGTTGACATGACATAGAATACGGTTAACTAAGCGCCATATCAATAAGGAATTTGATTTATGGCTTAGGATATATCATGTGGCTGCCATGTTTGTCCCACATTAAGATAGGCATGTCCCCATGATTCTTAGTTGACATATAGTCAACTTTCTTATGTGTTATGACAACATAGCGCACAAACTAAATGTGGATTTTATCGAAAGAAGGCAAACCCGGTAATCTTCGAAATAGACCCCTAAATTTCTTACCCATGAAAATGATTCAGATGATATAACATGCTCTGATTTTTCTATGAATTTTGAGCAGGATTTTTCATTGGTTTCACTGGACCAAGATTATATTCATGTTATTCCACTCAGATTAACCAAAGAGGTACGTAATATCCACACATCTAATCAAACTTAGTGAAAGAAATTTACCTTCTTTTACCTTTTTTCTGGTTAACTTGGTACATCTTTTGGGCGTTGCAGTTAATTCGATAAAAGGTCGGGTGTTGGAAACATGGGAAGCTTGCTCTCACAAGAAAATGGTTGCAGCATCAGCAGTCACCGCCTTTTGGAATATGTCCAGTGTCAAAACACGCATTTTTGCAGGTACCTTATAGTTTACACACGTATTAAGAGTCAAAAATATCTATTGTAATTAGATCTTTGATGATTTTGAGAATGCAAATGGGATTTTTCCTCGAAATGATGTAGTTTCTTAAGAAAAACCCCCTACTAAAACCCAGATAACCATGCTCCATATGAACAATGTCGAGAAAGTTTGAATGCAATTAATTAGATATAGATAGTAGACAGTTATACATCATAAATAAGTAAGAACTTATTGTACGCTGTTGTCGTGGTAGAAAACGGATTAGTATTTCAGTTTCTGCATCTCACATTGGTAATTGGTTGCAGCATTTATATTTTTCGTGATTCTACGCTGTTGCCGGAAACACCTACAACCAAAGGAGGAAGAAGAAGAAGATCAACTGCAAGTAGAAGAAGAGGAAAAAGAGTTGCAGCAAGCATTGGTGGTAGCAGATCCAGTAAACCAGAAACCATAAACCATAGTGCATTATTTCCATTCTTGAGCATTACTAAGCACCAATAAGCATTTTGTACGAGTCTATAGAACTAATACGTGTTGCAGTGAGATTCTAGTATACTCCCAGAAAATGTGAGAAGCCTTTTATACGAGTCTACGGTACTAACACTTGCTTTCATGAAATTCTAGTATACACCGGAAGCATGTGTTGCTTTTGTACGAGTATGCGAAACTAACATTTGTTGAAGTGAAACTGTAGTATACACCCGAAGCATGTGTTTCCTTGGCTATATAAAAATGACTGTTGTATGTAAATAAAGAATACCATTTGTTCTATTCTGAAATTTTCTACAAAAGAGATGATTTGCATAATTTTATATGTATTTATTTTCACCATTAGAGCTCCTCAGTTATTAATGTTTGAGAGGATATTTGATCTTTGATGAGGACAAATATTGGATTTGAGAGATAATACTTTTATCGTTCAGGCTTCCCTTTCTTGTCATTCAGGATTTTCAATGAGACAACCATTAATAAATAAAATAAACATCAAAAGAATTACTTGGTTCGGCCAATTGATGATGTGCTTATATGACCATGGGAGAAGATAAAACCTACATGAACTATTATTAATTTAAGTAATGAAGAACAATATATCAAATAATGGAACTTAAAATTGAAAAATAATCTTCAGGAATCGTAGAGTGGTGTGCTCACATGGTCAATAATTGACCAAATACAATTTGGTCAATTATCATTAGATCAAAATTTAATGGTAGAGATTAGATACTAATGAAACCACTAAACTAATTTCAACCCTTAGATTTTGATCTAACGGTGATTGACCAAATTGTATTTGGTCAATCATTGATCATGTGAGCACAACTGAAGAAACGTAATAAAGTGGATTTTACCACTTTCAAATATAGGAGTATTTGCAGGTAGGATTGATGATCGTTTGATGAAATAGAACATTGGAGAAAACAGCTAGGATTGTTTCAATTTGCTTGTTACTGTTTTAAGCAATACGACGTCATTCCGCTTTAGTGAAGCGGCATCGTTTTGTTAATTCAAAACAAGAGAATAGTAAAAGCCCAGTTCTCCATCATGGGGCTTAGATAAAATCTCTAAAATCTACTTAAAACTTAATTTTCATTTTTTCTCTTCATCACACTATATTACCATGATTTAAATTTTATTTTTTTTGTTTTTCAAAATAACTTTTTGTCTATCCAAAGAATTGATTGTCATCCATTAGTTTATTAAGCATCCTCTTCACGAACTATCTTTTCTTTTTATAAAAAACAAACGAACAATCTAAAATATAAGTTTTCCACTGCTAAATTATTCATAAACTTTTATCCTTGATCTATCTAAGTTTAATTTGACTATTTTACAACAAATAATAAAAAAATTAACTATTTTGCATAAGTATTTTTTATTTGTAGTGCGATAATTGTTATACCAATTGGAAGGGGATGCTTTTTAATTTGTATACTCCGCTTGAAATAAATCGTAGAATGTGAAGCATGTCTTCTCCATGTTACAATTATTTTCCGACTAATTTTTGTGTCCCCATCAGTTAAAAATTTTGGAATCGCCTGATTTCTTGGTTTAAATTTTGTAAACGAGTACTTGTAGTTTCGGATGTTAACAATTTTAAAGGTAAATTGGAGACCCATTTATTAAACGGGTTACACGAGTTGACTCGTTTAACCCGTCTAGCTAAAAATATACAATAAATGGATATAAAAAAAATTGAGATCCTTTAACTAATTTAACATATTTTATACAATAAAATTAACTAAAAGTGTAAAATTCACTAATCCTTTAATATTTGACTCTATTTATTAGTACACTTAAAGTTTAAATTCAAAAACGCAAAATTCAAAAAAACAAAAAGCCAAACAAACTAAAAAAAATAATAAATATTGTAACATTTAATTTATCTAATATTTCAGCTATCAACTTCTCAAAAACAACAATAAATTAAACAAACTAAAATTTAAACTAACAAGTTAAACTTCAATTAACTACAAACAATTAGAGCCGCCACCTACAGTTCAAGAAAAGCAGAGTCATGAGAGGCGTCTAGGATTTTTTTTTTATTCTGCGGTGGAAAGATTTTCGTTTGGGATCACAATTTTTCGAGTAATTTTGTTAATTCATAGAGATTTGAAAATAAGAAATTCTCAGGAGCATTCCGGTTAGGGTTTTATTGTGTTTTTTCATCGGGTTTCGGACACTTTATCGTGATTTTCTGCTAATCGTTCTTGTTCTAGACCTATTATGGATATAGACTCTTTGTTGAAGGATATTATTGAGGTGTGTGAGTTTGGAATGATTCTTGATCGCGATGCTCTGATGGTTGCTCCGGTCCAACGATGGAGTTTGTTTGATGCCAATAATGGTTCAGTTGTTTTTTATGCAGATCCATCGCTAGAAGACGCTTTGTCTTTCAGATAAGCTTTGAGTTGGATCAAATATGTTTTTTCTGCAGATCTGATGCTGAAGGAAGGTTTGTCGTTCCGAGAAGCTTTGAGTTGGCTTAAAGATCGTCGGTGGCAAAAGGTTCAAGTTGTTTCAAGTTTATTAGTTGTGGTTCAATCAATGGCCCGCTCGTTAGAGGTCCTTTCGCTTTGTAACGGCATAGTCAAAGGTTGTTGGTTATTTATTAACGAGCTTGTTATTTTCTCTATAGCGTTTGTTAAACGCTCTATTATTGTGGTAGCCCCTTTTTTAGTTAGATGTTTTATTTTGCTTGAGATAGATGATTTGTACCTTCTCAATTCTTATGTTCTCCCTTTTTGTCCGATCATTAATTAATATATTTCTTTTTGGTTGTCAAAAAAAAAAAACTACAAACAATTATATTAATTACAATTAAGTTAAACGGGTTGTTTATGGGTTGAGAAGTAAACCTTAACCCAACCCATTTATTTTGCGGGTTAATCGTGTCGACCCATTTATGACCCTAACCCATTTAGTCTCAACCCTGATTCGTTTAATTTATGGGCTACGCGAATCGTGTTATCGTTTTCATGACTCATATTGAAAGCCCTAGAAAGAATTTGAGAGAAAGGTTTATGGGTAACAGGATCTATTCCCATGTCCAAGAGCTTCTTTTTGAGCTTCGTGTTCCAGTAGTTCTTCACATCATTAATCGTTCGTCCCGGAAGTTGCTGAGCTATCATAGACCACCTGCTACCGATGGCGGAATGAAGCCTAACAATGAGCTCTTCTTCATGGGGAGTGAAGTTGGCATGCTTCAGATCTGGCCTCAGCCTGCAACTCTTCCCACATTTCTTAGGTCCTATATCACATATATGCAAGTTTTCTTTTCTTAAATAACCTCGTAAACATATCAAAAGGGATGGTCGTTTCATGATCCTGCTATCTGGTGTATATGTTCAACACAATACACCAAATATATATATATAAAATGATAATCGTGTAAAACGGATCGTGTTAGGAAGAGTTTACCAGCTTTCTTGGGAAGATCAGTCCAGTTTCGAGTACCATGTTTAGATACATTAGCAACCACCTTAGCATCTTCCTCAGGTGTCCAAACTTCTTCCTTTTTCACATTCAGTTTACCACAGCAAGGAGGTCTCATTATCACCCTACAATTTATGTCTAATCAATGACTTTCTTTTTCAAAATGACATCATCTATTTAAGCTAAGAAAATACAGATTTGATGGTGATATATATAAATAAAAGAATGAATGAAGAAGCAACTTCAAACTTTTGTAATTAGCTAGAAAACGCATATGTGCCCTTCCTACCTACTAATTAATTCTTAGTTAGGTTTAAAGGCACCATTACAAGCTTTGAAACAAGAAAAGCATGAAACTAATTAATAAATGATATGGTGATCAAACAAATATATATATATATATATATATATATATATATATATATATATATATCTATTTTTTGGTAACATGGAGGGTTATGAACCATAACATCAAATTGCAACTTATTAAAATTCAACCCGATTGAGGTTAATACTAGATGAAGATCTGTATATTTCATCTTGGACAAAACAAAGTACAATCTGCTATGTAAATAGCTGTTAGGGAAAAACAAAGAGAAAAAAGAAGCTTAATCAAAAGAGCTTAAGCCACTAATACAATATTAAGCAATAAAAGGAAATAAAGAAAGATAACATAGCATCACGCTAGTGTTGACTGAAGAAGGGAAAAGATTGGGTGCGAGTGTATATAATGTATGCTAACACCAATCAGATCTATAAAGTTCCATAAAACACACCATATCAAAACACATGATATTAGCATTTTAAAGCTTCATGTGACATTACCTTTTCGCAATCTGAATTTTCATATTTTTATAGCTCAAGCTGATATTTGGTAAATGCAAAATTATTCTCATTAAGAGCTAAAAGTTGCTTAGGAAAGACAAATATTACATTTGTACATAAAATTAATATTAATATTATTATTTTTATTAAAATAGCCCTTACTTTCAATATATTTTAATAAAAATATATTTTTCTTCTAGAACTTTTTTAATACAATTATGAAACACCTCTCAACTATTAACAACACTTTCCATGATATCACTTTCTCTCACAACAACTATTTCTTTCCGTATCAATGTCAAACTAGTCCAATGTTTAGGCCCCGTTTGGTGCAGCTCTTCTTGTTTGCTGTTTGTTGCTCATATTTGCTGTTTGGTGTTCCTGTTTGTGATTTGTTGTTTTGTTTTGTTGTTTGCGGTATGCTGTTTGATTATTAGTGTTTGGTAAATTATAATTAAATGTTACTGTTAGAATATAAGATGATTAATTTGGACATATTAAATTATTTTTTTATTAATCTAAACACAAAGGATAATAATGGAAAATAAGATATGCAGTAATTTCTTTGTAGAAAAGCAATATTCTGCTCCTTCTCGAAAAATCAGTTGCTTCTTACCAAGAAAACCAAAAAATAGTTTTTCCTAATGTCTAACCAAACACTAAAGCAACTGCATTTTTTGGAGTGGAAAAGCAAAAAGCAACAACGCCCTCTTAATAAATGCAAAACTGCTTTTTGAAAAGGCAGGGAAAACTATCTCCATCAAAAGCTACAATTTGTAGCATTTAGGGAAAACAACTATTATACTTTCAATCTATTTTAATACGGTTCTGATAAATGCAACTCTTAAGGCTGCATATAAGCATTAAATATAAGTGAATTTAATTTTGTATTTCATGTTTTTACATTAAATGAATTATTATTTCCAAATTTATTTATGATAAGAATATAATAAAAATCTAATACATATGAATTGTCATAACAAAAAAATAAAAACATTAATTATTTTAGAATTAGACTCTAATTTCTAAATTATATACCCTGACTCATGGATCATATACCCTAAACCCACAACTCTACACCCTAACCCCGAAATTGGTGAACCCGAAACACTAAATTGTTGAACCTAAACAACTACTATAAAACCTAACCCGAAATTGGTGAACCCGAAACACTAATTATTGAACTCAAACTACATACACTAAACCCTAAGTGAACCTAAAATCTAATTATTGTACACTAAACTTGAGATCCTACATCTTAAATAATTGAAATTTTAACCCAAAAATATAATGCATATGTTAATTTTAGTAATTTAGATTGTATTAAATTTTTGTAGATTTAGATTATTATGTTAACATAAATAAATTTGAAATAAATAGTTTAATTAAATACAAGAGAGCATGTTCTCTCACATTTAATTCTTATATGCAGTTCTAAGGACTGCATCTATCAAAACTCATTTTAATTATACCTATTTTACTTTTATTTCTAGATTTCTATAATTTTATAATATACTTATCAAAGGTTTTTCTGCTTTTTCCTGCAACACTTTCGCTTGACAATACTTTTTCTCATAGTGACTAATTACTCCCACAGTAATACCCAACTGGCCCATAGTTTGCTTTCGCATTTATGAACTCGAAATAGAAAAAAAAACCTCAAAAACTTAAAATGTTCAAAACATATATATTTGCCACGCAGATCAAAACCAACTCTCTGATTGCTTGTCTTAAATGCTAAAATAGACACTCATGGTATCAACAAAAAAATATATGTGACTACTCGCTAAACTATTTGTAAAAAGAACTGTATATGATATCAATCATACATAAGAAAAAAATTACCATAACTTTAACAAATAGAAAACCAACTCATTTACCAATCAAGAACTAATAAGAATAGATTTTATCATTATCCCTAGAAAAATATACATTATTTTATAAAATATTCATGAAATAACAGAGTACCAGTATACATATTTATTTTAAAAATACTTTTTGATTGCAATAATTTCTTAATACATGGAAAAGATTTTTCGTAATATAAAATTTTAGCTAAAAGATTATTTTATTCTAAGTTTTAATGAACCGGAAAATCGAATCTCAAATCTTTCAAACAAAAAATAGAATTTCTTACTATTAGCACCAATTTTTATTGGTAGTATATAGGAGACATAGTTATTAGTTTTTGTTGTTTTACTAATAAAATTAAACCGAATGCCAAAACCTAGTTGTACTATTTTAAAAATATATTGTAAATGTTGGTTTATACGAGTTGCATTATAAATTCTTACGAGGTCTTCACGAGAAATTTTCTTTCAAAAAAAATTTAAAATTTAATTAGGTATAATGTAAAAAGGCGAAAGAATAAAGCTACTCTAATTAGTCAGATAGAGCCACCCGTAACTCAAAATACTCGTACATACTTTTGGATTGGTTCAAAAAGACAAGTTCGCATTCCTAGACGCTTCTTACCTTGACTTAGTTTTATTTTCTTTATATTTTCTTTTCTTTTTAATTTCTTTTTATTTTTTTTTATTTTTTGTTTTTTCTTTTCTTTTGTAATTTTTTGGTTTGGATTTCTCTCCATTCCCCGCTTTTAATTAAAAAAATATATATCCAATTAGGACTAAGAAAGTACCAATATATTTTGTAGCAGAGACAATTTCATCCGTACTCGGATAACATGAAACATGTACGGATGCATGTGCATGCGTGAAGAGAAAGTTGTAATTTGAGAGAAATTATCTCTTGCTCTACTTAGTATTGTCAAATTCAAATCTTGATGCATACGTAATTAGCCCTATATAAATCTCCAAGAGCTTTGTTTGAGATATCATCACATATCAGTAATTAATATTCAAGAATGGCTAATCAATCATCCTCCTCAGATAAGCATCATCTCCATGTTGTCTTCTTCCCTTACCCGGCTCATGGCCACATGATCCCAATGCTAGACACCGCCAAGCTTTTCTCTTCCAAGAACCTCAGAACCACCATTGTTACCACTCCTCTCAACAAGTCCCTTGTTTCCCGTTAACTCAAAAATTCTGAAATTGATATTCAACTTCTTGAATTCCCAACCACCGTATCTGGTGTGCCCGAAGGCTGCGAGCATCTCGATTTCATTCTTTCTAGAAAGTTAGGCTGGGAAATTTACGACCAGTTTAACTTTGCTACAACATTACTTCAAGATCCTCTCGAGAAACTTCTTGAAGATATTCGTCCTGATCTTGTTGTCGCGGATTTTTTTTATCCATGGACTATTGATTCCGCTTCCAAATTCGGGATTCCAGGGATTGTTTTCCATCCTGTTGGTTTCTTTCCTATGTGTGCTGCGATTTCTGTTGAGCAGAATGTTTATGGGAAGCGTCTCAATGTTACCTCTGATCCAACCCCGTTTGTAATCCCTGACCTTCCCGATGAAATAACGTTAACAGGGAAGCAGTTGCCGGCCTATCCTTTCCCGAGCGAGACTGTCAAACTTTTCTGGCTAAGCAGAAAAGCGGAACTCAAGAGTTTTGGAGCTATTGTCAATAGTTTCTACGAGCTTGAACCGGCTTATGATGATCGGTATAGAGACGTTTTAGGAAGGAGAGCTTGGAGTATTGGCCCCGTTTCACTCTGCAATAGAGATGTTGAAGAGAAATCTCGGAGAGGAATGGAAGCATCTGTTGATGGACATGAATGCTTGGAATGGCTCGACTCAAAGAAACCGAATTCTGTTGTTTATTTGTCATTTGGTAGCATAACTGATTTTAGTGCAGCTCGGCTGAAGGAGATAGCAATCGGACTCGAGTCCTCCGGGAAGGACTTTATTTGGTTGGTAAAGAGGGGAACCGATGAATCAGATTGGTTGCCTGAAGGATTTGAAGAAAGAATACAAGGAAAAGGACTGATGATTCGCGGATGGGCTCCTCAAGTTGTGATACTTGAACATGAGGCGGTTGGAGGATTTGTGAGTCATTGTGGATGGAATTCGACGCTCGAAGCAATAGCTGCTGGATTGCCTGTGCTGACATGGCCTGTTGGAGCTGAGCAATTTTACAATGAGAAATTGCTCACCGATGTTCTTAAAATTGGTGTATCAGTCGGTGTGGAACAATGGTCCCAAAAAGGAGGAACTGATAGAATCATCAAAAGTGAAACTGTGACAATGGCTGTGGACCGGATGATGGAAGATGAAGAAATGAGGAGGAAAGCGCAAGATCTTGGAGAATTGGCTAAGAAGGCGGTTGAAGAAGGCGGATCATCTCATTCTGATCTCGATGCTCTCATTGATGAACTTCATAAAATAAGGAATTAGTTACTATTACTACTAGCTAGTTTTTATTTGGTTATTATTTGAGTTTAATTGTTAGAGATCTTAGACATGTTAGTGATGTTTGGTCCAATGAAAGTCTCTTTAATTTTAACAGTTTCAGATTTCTCATCCAATTCAATCTATGTGTTTCTTTACCTCGAGAAGATGATGGCATGGTTTGATATATGACCAATTTGAAACTACAGATTGGTCAATTCCTATGTGTTGATAAATTGGTCTTGTTAATTATATGCATCTTTGGCAAACCTTTCCAAGAACAGAACTGCTAATGATCAGCATTAACGTATTGAAATCACAAAATAGAAAATTCAAGATAAGGTTGTCAAAAAATTTGTTGGGAACAGTACAAATAAAACCTTTGTGGTTTCATGGATTTGCAAATAAAGGAATGCAAGCAATGTCATTCGCCTCCGAGACGTAGTTTGAATGATGTGATAAAAGTACGAGTTTCGTTTGAATGATGGCTGTAGTACTAGTAGCCTGTAAAACTTGTTTGCGCATCTGGTTTGTGAGTTCGTTGTGAAATTGAACGGAGCGACTGTGACGAGAGCTCTTGGAGAACTTTTTATCTTGCTATTTGCTGAAATATGTTGTTATTTAGTAACCATAGACTAACAAGAAAAGAACAGTGAGACCGTTATCCAATGCTGAAATTATCTACAAATCTACAGGAGTTCACTGATAAACTAATTGCTGAGGAGGCATTATCTGAAGATCAAAAGGATGCCTTTAAGGTGAGTCTTGCCACAACATCGTGTAGAAGTGATTCATAGTTTTGCTTTATATTTGCAAGGGTATTTCAGCACAATCTTCTCTTCTCTGTAGTGCTTATTTAGTTTAGTGGATGATGTTATCTTCTTGCAGGTTGATCATCATGATACTGAGAACATGTCTATTTTGAGGAAGTGGATGATGTTATCTTCTTGCAGCTTGGTCACCTACACTTTAATTATCTTATTTTATTGGAGGTTTGCTATGTAGTGGGATTTTAGTTTCACGATTGCTGTCTGAATAGTATTAAAATATTTGCTGGTTATGTAGTCATTTTGATACTTAGGATTCTGAAAAACTGAAAGTTAATGGTTCTATGCAGGCAGAAACGGAGCAGCGACCACACAAGGTTAGCTTTTATGTTGATAAAGATAATGCTCAAGCTGTAACGAAGGCACTCTCAGAGATACTGGAAAAGAAAGGGGTACGAAATTCTGACCAAGAAACGACTTTTTATTTAAGGAGGCGTTGTCTGTTGAAATAAGCCATAGAAATAGTGGGATCTTTTCCTCTTTACTTCTTCTTTTGTCTCCCTTTTTTGTTTGATCATCTTCTTTTCTTTCTATTACCCGCTTTTAACATTTGGTTTGTTAGCTTAAGCTTTAAATCTTTATTTCCTTCTTCTTTGCCAGTTGGATGTTAAAATAATTTATACTGGAGGAATGGATTTGGATATACTGCCACAAGGTGCTGGAAAAGGGCAGGCTCTTGCATATCTTCACAAGAAGCTTACGACTGCAGGAAAACTACCCAACAATACTCTTGTTTGTGGTGATTCTGGAAATGATGCTGAACTATTCAGCGTTCCAGATGTATATGGAGTTATGGTATGAATTTGATCTTATTGTCCGTTTCTGGCTGGTTATTGTTCATCCACACCTTTGCATTGAAGAACTGAGACGTATAAGTGATTTCCCTTTTAGCACATTTTTTTCTGATTTAGGTTCGAGTCACGGTCTATGGAAACTCTGTAGTGCTTAATAAATTTTGCATGTTATACAGCAAAATGGAACCTGCCTAATTTGGCCCCTGATGTGCTGTTCACAGGTTTGTGACATCCAACCTGCTCCAAAAAGGATTAAGTTTGCTGAAGATTGAGTGTATGTGACATTACTTGGATAATGTTATCGGTAATTTAGTTTTTCTGTTTATCCTCGTCCCGGGATACTTAATTTTCTTGCTATGGTGTTCTCAACAAACGAAATTGTGGAGAGAAGAGTGTGAAGATACCCTGAAATATCCAGGAGATGACAAATTCAGGAATCTTGAGGAGCTTTTTTGTCTCGAATCTTATAAACAATTGAAATTTATCATACTCATTTTAGTAATGTATGCCGTAGCAATTAGCTTGTTCCATGAGAGAATTGAATAGGAAAAGTTCAAAATTTTAATTTTAAAATTGAATTTCAAGCCCTTTAAATGTTTGGAAAGATCTTCTTTTATCTTAAATTATTTTGTATAACTCTCTTCCTTTAGCTTATATAGTGATCTCACCTAATCCTAAATGGAATGTGATTTCCCGTTATACGGTTGGCTTGGTGAGCAACGAAATACATGTTTGGAAAGATCTTCCATATATATGTACGAAGATTTTATTTTAGTCGCGTCATCTTTTTTGTCCTTTTGTGACATGAGTATGACACGTTGATCGAACCACATGTAGGCCGCATCTTGATAGGTTTGAGGCGTATACTATCACGAGTCATGGCGTATCTATTCTGCTTTTTGAAACACCATCCTCTTCGTTAGGTAGTTTCGTCAAAGAAACGGCTTCATCCTTGTCAAGTAGGCTAATTGGCTAAGGCCCTCAATCCATCCACCGAATCTATTATCAACGTGTTAGAGGCCAGTCCCTGATGATGCTAGGGCGGATCTAGGCGATATAAGAACTTTAGGTGAATGTTACATTTATTTTATTTTGTATTTATTTGTTTGTACCTTTTTTCATCAACATTAGATTAGTTTTTACTACATGTAATGATGGACAAAACGAAAAAATATATATATACTGAACAAATCCTCATTTAATATTTAATTTTAAAAAATATAGGCTTAATACATTTGTAGCCCTCTGAATTAGTTTTTTTTTCCACCTGGCCTCCTCAACTTAACGGACAATCTATTGACCACTTAAACTTGTTATGTTTTTCACTTAGCCACTTGAACTTGTAATTTCTTTCCACTTGACATCCTTAACTTGTCAATTGTGACATATTTGTCCTTTTTATGCTGATGTAGCATGATTTTTTTATGACCACTCATATTATGTCACGTCAGCACAAAAAGACAAAATGAGTCATATTTGACAAGTTGAGAAGGTCAAGTTGAACAAAATTACAAGTTCATGTAGCTAAGAGGTTGTCATCTAAGTTGGGGTGACAAAGTGAAAAAAAAATTGACATATTTAGGAGGCTCGATAGTTATTAAGTCAAAAATATAAACTAAAAAAACCCTCAAAGAAAGGGTTTAAGCTCCCTTCTTGCAAAACCTTACCCCCAAAAAAATAGCTCTTTGATCTGAACATTCCAATCATCTCGAAACCCCAAAATGGCCTCTTTCTCCGCCGCCAGATCCGCTTTCCGCTCTACCTCCTCCGCCCGAGCCGCCGCCGGACGCTTCGCCTCAAGGCCGAAAGCCTCACCGGCGGCTTCTCCCTTTCGTTCTCCGGCGAACAAGCCTCCCATTTTCAGGTTATATACATCGGTGACATCTTGTTCGTTTACTATTTCTTATTATTGATTACAATTAGGTTTTTACGATTGAATTTTGTTTTCACTGATGAAAGGCGGCCCGTGGAAACGAGTTTCTGTGTTGAATCAATGATGCCCTATCACATGGCCACTGCTTCTTCATTGATGAAATCAATGCTCTCCGACTCTCCTTGCACCCGCGGTTGGCTTCTTGAAGGTATTGTTTTGTTTATACCTTATTGAATTGAATTTGAATCGAATTGATGGTTGATTGTTGAACTGTACCTGATCCGTGCAATGAAAGTCGATTTATAGTTTATTTAGGTTTGTTTCGTACTTCTGAAGCTGTTTAAATTGTAAAGTTCCACCAACGTGACTTGAGTTTCAACGTTCTTTATGATGATTCATGTTAGCCGGTCTGAATCATTTCGGGATTTAGGCATTGATGTTGTTGTTTCAAAAATTGAATTCTTGATGTCCAAATAACTATATGGATAGGTGCTTGATGTTTGCTTAATTTTATTTAGTGTGTTCTTCAGAAGAGTAGTTTTGACTCTAGTTTCACCAATTGGTTATAATTTCATGGATTTTTTCTTGATGGGATTATTCGTTTAGGTCTGTAATAGAGCGGAATTTGTAGTTCTAGCAATGGATATTTGTGCAATCATCAACTATTTGTATGGTTGTAATATACCATAAGTGTCATAGTTCAATCTTTAATTTTAAGTCCTTCTGTTCGATAAATAAAATGGAGGTCTTTGAGCATATTACAGATTCTGATGGAATTAACACTTCTCGATTCGCATTTTTGCTTCATGGCGTTTAATAAAAACCATACAAGTTTTTTTCTTTTCATGTTTTTATTTCATAAAACCAAAATAAAAGAAATAAGTGCGTATTCACCTTCCTTGATGTAGGACAAGATGAGACTAAGTGAAGATCAGGAAGCAAAGATGGACTTAGATTGTATTTCTTTCTGCTTTTATATTGAAGGAGTTGCATCATAATAAAATATATAATATAGACTAAGTGAGAATATTTATTGGAAGTATAACTTTGAACTGATGTGAAACCACGGCAGTTTTGAAAAAATCTGGATTTTTTTTTCCCCGCAATTGAGAAATAATCGTACTTACATTTTATGTTTACCTGAATGAAAATTTCTGTTCAGTTTAATGCCTTTTTTGGCCCCATTCGAGTCTCTTGTATGGTTGGACTGCCATAGTTGTTCATGGTTACTCATCTGATCTGATTAGGAGTTACATTAGAACACATCCTTAAATTGTTTACGTTTATGATTGACTTTTCGTGATGATCTGGGATACGCTAGAATTTGGATATCATTTCTGTCTATAAATTAATCATGTTCCTCTAACTATATTCTCTTTCAATTTTCATATCGAAGTTTTTTTGATAATTTCAGATTCATGACCAATATGTGTGCTGGTTTTGATCTGAGAAAAGAATCTGACCATTAGAGGAGCATACTGATTATTTTTATTTAATCAGCTTGCAATGATGATGTGTGATGAATGTTCAGAGGATTCGGGCCAGTTTTAGTTCAAATCCACCTTTTAGAAGTTTTGAATAAGCAGCTGAGGAGACAAGTTGGTATTATTGCTTCCAAAACCTAGACGAATTAATTAGTAGGACTTTCCCCCTTTACTAGACCTGAAGATACCACCTTTGTTTCCTCGTATTTTTTAGTCCATGTATGTACCGTTTATAAATCAATTCAGAAGATGTAACGAATAAGGTTGAATAGCCTTGTATTTTTCCATTGCCTCCTTTTTCTGAAACTTTACTATTGTTGGTATAGAAGAGGCTAAAACGAATCGTGATTCTATGTTGCATTTAATCAGCTTGCATCGATGATTCGTGATGAATATCTGGCGGCTTCCAGAAAAAGTTTGAGATGCTTGAATCCTAAAAGAATGATGCATCCTATTTTAGATGAGTTGAATCGCCTATCACAAATACCCTGAACCTGAAGTTTTTTCATCTTTTGGTTTATTGTTTCCCCGTTTCGATCTTCTGCTTTTTCTTTTCTAGTAGCTAGAACCATCACTGCAAAGGAAATTTTAACTCTGCGATTCGGATTTAGCTAGTATCATGTATATTTTTGCAGAATTCTTTTTTATTTTTAATTTATTTCGTGCCTGACTTTAATCTATTGTGTTTAGGGCTGTAATCTGTTATTGGGAAGTCTGGCATGCAGAAGGGCTTTGTTAAGCTTTGCTTCTTTAACTTGTTTTACTTTCTTAATAATGTAGCAATACGGGTTTTTTTATTGACACAGATTAATGTTTGACTATGTATTGCTTCTTCTTCTACTTATGTGCTTTAGTTTCGTGTTGGTCTCCATACATAATTTCATTTTTGTGCTGTTGATGCATGAAATTGTATATGTGGTATCATGGTGATATATGCTGCTTGCAGATGATCCACCCCCTGGTAGCTGATGGCGGCTTGTTCAACTCGAGCTCTAACTTGATATTATGGTGATATATGCTGCTTGGGGTCCAATTTATTATTTATTGATAAATTTCGGAACAGAACTCCAAATTCAATCACTAGGTCGTATATCGTCCTCATTTCGGTGTTATTCTTGATCAATCCTGGTCATCCTTTCAGCCATAATTGATGTTTCCTCTTTGAAAAAATTATGCACAAATGTTACCTTTTTTAATAAAGGGCAGATTCCTAAATGAAGTTATTTACATTTGCTGGTAATACAAGGAATTGATTGGAATTTCAGAAAATAATAGACTATGAAGGGTTTTGGGGGTTTGTGTGCACTGTGGAGGGTGCGGAGCTTAGTCATGATCTTCGACCATCCTCTTCCCTATCTCAACCTTTTACTGTCATGTTTGGATGCCAATTTATTATTTATATTTATGTAAATATTGAAGTAGCATCAACTCGCGGGCAAAGTTCAATAACAAAAGCAAACCAGAAATTAGATTTTTAGCTCCAACAAAGCTCGAACTTTTTAATTTTATGTGGAGGTGCAAAGCACGATTCGACTAAGGTTCCAGCGAACATTAAAAAGAGAGATTAAAATGTTCTGATCAGTCAAAGAAAGTATTTTCCAGCCAAAAACATCACCTCTCAGGCCCCTCTACTTGCCAAAAACATCACTTAGTCAAAGAATCCGTCACACAATTACATTCCTGAACATAAGTTTGCATATTCAACAATAGAAGTAACAATCTTTTTGCTATTATAATTACTTACACTTGAGTTCTAGGGATATAATAATATAAGACGGATGAAGTACTTTACAATGAATGAATCTTTTTCTTTTTTGAAAGATACAATGAAGTAAAGTTCAAAATTCACAGTTTCAATACTAATAATTGTCAGATTAATAAACTTCACATTAATCCAAAACTTGTCAAGCAAATACAAACATAATGAACTGAGAATTTTGAAAGCCTAAAATAAATTAAGACACTAATTCCCAATCAGATAAACATAAATATTGCCAGTAACATTTCCCAGACTGAGATTGAAAATTACAGCTTAACCAAAAAAAATTATACCATACCCAACTTCTGTCTTTCAATATAACAGTCGATAAACTAGTAAGAAAATAAATAATTCCTCCACTAAATTCCCAAAATATTCACCCCATTTTTAGATCCTAATCATCCTTGAACAGTCACTAGTTCATACTCAACCAGGGAAAGATTATTCTCTTCTTTGACATCAAAACTTTCCGGTTCAGTAACTTCCACACGTCCCCATTTGTCTACTGCAAGCCTCATTGAACATTTGAACATGTCAATCTTTGCATTACGCAGGATTATAGTGCTACCGGGATTCATCAGATCAACTGCATAAAATATGGGTCGGAATTAAGCACACAGTGGGGAGAGATACAGCAACTAACAATCATTACCCTGTAAAATCTAGAAACGAAAATGAAAAACTGCCTGAAAATATCCTGGCATATTTGGTGTCTCGTGAAAATCTACATATCTGCATTACCACAATAGAGATGAGACCTACCAACTCTTAAGCTATAACTAAAGGCAGAGTCTAAACTTGAAAAAGTATACAAGCATTGCACAATCCATAAGAAAAAACACCAGTATTTAGATCAGGGTGAAATGCAATCAAATTGAGTTCAGGATACAGTGGGGCGGAACAAGAGATTCATACTAACACAAGGAAATGGCCTTAGGAAAAAGAGGAGATCGTCGAGCTACGGAGATGGACGTGCAAATCGACCCACTTCAAACTTATAATCCAAAATTACACAAATTAATGAGACTAACAATCAAAAGATCCACTAAAGCATCAAACTTTAAGTGAATGAATCAAACAAGTATGTGAAGTAAAACTCAATGGGGATCAAAACCTTCAATCAATTAAAGTGAACAAACAAATTTCCCACTGCATCAAGAACATGGACTTGCAAAAAATCGATCCACTTCACAATATTAACCCGAAATGAGAAGATTTATTGAGACAAATG
Organism: Euphorbia peplus; assembly: GCA_028411795.1. Taxonomy (NCBI): domain Eukaryota; kingdom Viridiplantae; phylum Streptophyta; class Magnoliopsida; order Malpighiales; family Euphorbiaceae; genus Euphorbia; species Euphorbia peplus. The sequence goes on from CP110841.1 coordinate 2,697,196, forward strand.
CTCAAAAAATCTACTAAGCATCAAGTTTCAAGTGAACAAATCAAACACATAAGAAGTAAAACTCCATAATCAATTAAATGAAGCTATTATCCACCACCACAATAACATAAGCCATTGTTTGGTAGTTAAAACTTATTAGGTTAAAGGAGGTGATAGTAAAAGGAAGTAATGGAATGGAAGGGGAAGTGAAGTAAATGAAAGTTAAAGGTTAGTTTATGGAATTGAAAAGAGCGGAAATAGATGTAAATTAGTGGTTTATGTTACTTTCACCAACCCCCGATTCTCCGGTGTTAAAGTTTCAAGGTCAATGGACTAAACCTACTCCATTAGCCCCCATTTAACACCCCACTTTATATCCCATTATTCCCGATAACCATCTTCGAAAACAAAGGGCAAGTCAATTGAGAATCCATTATATCATCACTATGCATCTGTTACATTTAGTTAAACTCAAAGTGAGAAAAAATCAGCTGAAATTCCAAATTCAACAAAAGGGTTGGTAATAAGAAAGAAACCTCACTCAAATTTTGACAAGGACAAAGGGTTCATAACTATGTTCCACGAACACTCGATTTAGTACCATATCGGCGTCCATTCCATTTTTGTTTCTATTTATAGAGTATTTTACAAAGGTTATATTTTAGAGTGAACGTTTCCCGTTGAGGTGTCTATGTTCATTTTCCGTGTCCGGGCAACATAGATTTGTACTTTATGAAAAAACCTAAATGAGATAGAAAAGAAAGAAAAAAGGGGGAAGTAACCTTGTTCATTGCGGGCGGTGAAGACGATGGAGGCAGTATCGTCACCGACGAGGCACTCAGAGATACGGGCAGGGCGGGCAGGACGGGCAGAGAGGGACATAGGAGCGCGGCGGGGCTTAGGGACAGGGACGGCCTTAGAGTTGACTACTTTGACGATGAGATTATGGCCGGTGGTTCCTGGCTTCAGATCTTCTACCTTTATGAACACCGGCTTTCGTTTCTCGGCGGTCGCCATTTCAGATTATTCAAACCCTACCAAACAACTTTCTGCGACGACGATGTTCAAATTTCAGAATTAGGGTTTTTGATTTGGGGGTTTGTTCTGCCGCTGCAGGGTTTATCTTAACTAGTTGGTGCGTGCGTCTATCGCTCATACGCTCTATCACGTTTTGTGGGACCCTTCTAAAATATTGTTTCGCAATAAAAAAGAAAATTGAGATAAAAATTGTCGCAGGCTACTATTTTAATTTATATAAAAATTTTACTGTTTAATTTCAGGATTAAGTTTGAAAAAAATTCACGTAGTTTCTCTTAGTTTTAGTTATTTGATTATTTTATTTTGTGATTAGTTAGATGGTGTTTAGTGAAAAGAGATTAAATCAACATTTAGAAAGAGAGATTAAAAAATGATGATTTTTACGAACTGAAAATATGGTTCCATAAAAATTATGATATTAAACAAATTTAATTCTTAAAAAATTTCAGTTTAAGGTCGTTAACCATGAGTTTTTTAAGGTCAAACTAAAATCCTTTTTTAAAAAAAAATATGTGAAACCTCAATCCTCGTTTTGACAAAAAGTAAACCACAATTTTTCTCTAAAAATAAGTGAAACCACAAGGGTCTGTTTTAATTTTTTCTTAATTTTATCAAAAATCTTAGTGTCTTATCAATTGGGATCTCAAGTTATTAAAACACCTCATTGCAAAAGACCTATTTTTTTCAAATTGAGTTGTCACGTGGTATATCTAAATGTCAAACTTTGACATGTGGCAAAAAATAACGAAATTGTTGCTTTTTTGTTAATGTAAGGATTAAAAGTGACAAATATGACACTACAAAAGGCAAAATGTGACAAAATAATACACATGAAATGTCAACATATTGAATAACATATTGGGCAGAATCGTGTTTAAGCCAAGAAAGTTTAAGATAAGTATATCTATTCAAATATTTTGTCATACCATGCCATAATTTGATGACACGTTATAAAGATTAGTATTAAGTATTTAAAGTTTAGGTGTTTTCTATGGTTACTTTGAAGTGACCTTCACTTTGTTTTTATCACCATTAGATTAAATTTTATCCACTAATCTAATAGTGTTTGCGAACAAAGTGATGGTTACTTTGTAAAAAGTAAAATAACCATAGAAAAACACTAAAGTTTATTATTTAAAGTTTCAAATTTTTATTTTAGAAATATAAAATATTTTAAAATAATTAATTAAAAAATACATTTTTAATTAACTACATCGTATTAACTTATTATTAGTTGAAGTGCTAAATGTCATCAAATTATTGACTTGGCATACCACATTATATGTATACTAGGAGTATAGTAAAATCTTTTTACTACAACAAACCACATTATCTCATTGGCTGATGAATCATTTGTTTCGTAAATTTCACTAATCTCCAATAAAATAAACAAAATACAAATTAAGAATATTTTTATTTTTTTTTTTAAAGAGAAGAAACGATATATTATTAAATTGAAATAAACGAACTAACAAAAAAATTGAGGATACAAAAAATCACTCACTACACGAATGATATAATTAAAGTTAACTTTATCTAAAGCATGTGCAACAGCAACATGATTTTCAACACAACTAATAAAAGATCAACACAACTAATAAAAGATAAAAAGTTATTACTAAGTTCGTTAACTAGAACACATTAATTTTTATCTATCTCATTAAAAAAAATAAATAGAATAATGAGGCCAAATACAATTTAAGAGCTTTTCTATTTAATTGTTTTTTCATGGTTAAAATGTAATTTAATATTCTTTTCATTTTGAAATAAAAGTCTTTCTAGACATAAAATGAAATTTTGAATTAAAAGTTGTTTTAACTATTTTTTTTCTTTTTTTTTCATTTTAACCTTAACCGAATTAAAGAGTGTTTTGCCAATTTTCTCCTCATTTTCCAATTAAGAAATTGAGAATTTTGAAATATGGTAAGTATTTTTGTAATTAGTAATAATTGAAAGAATGATAGATACATTAAATATGAAAATGAGTAATTAATACGTGTATAATAATACTTTTAAACTTCTTTTATTTTAAATTTTTTTTAAAAAAAACATTTAATAGACAAATTAATTAAGAATGGAGGGAATATAACTTTTTGTAAGAAATTACTAGTATTTATAATAAATGTAATTAATAACGGTATTGGCAATTTTATTTTCCTGTGTTGTAGTAGCAGTACAAAGGTCACGGCCCAAACCCGCCAGTCCAGACTCGTCCTCCTCCGCCGCCGCCCGTTTCTCCGGCGAGAAAACCCTCGTAATATCTCCGGCAACACTTCCCCCCCTATGCTTCTTCTTCTTGTTCTTGATGTATGTATCTTCCCTCTTTCTCTATTTCATTGCTCACAATTTTGGGGTTTTAATCAAACCCTTAACTTTTCAGTTTCAGATTACGAAATTCGCCTAACCCTAAATTCTTGAATTCCATCTACACTCTCCAATGGCTTCCCTCTTCAAGGTAATGTTGGATTGTATCCCCTAATTTAGTAGAAAGATTGTGTTTTTAATATCACTCTTTCATTGCAGGATCTCGCTAAGCTTTCCCAATATCGGGATAGGAAGTTTCCCGGTTCCCAAGAGGAATTTGAGCATGCCCTCATTACCTCTACTACTGTTTATATCGGGAATATGTCGTTTTATACTACTGAAGAGCAAATTTACGAGCTTTTTACTCGAGCTGGCGAAATTAAGAAGATTATCATGGGCTTGGATAAGAACTCTAAAACCCCTTGCGGCTTTTGTTTCGTTCTGTAAGTTAATATTTGCTCATGTTTCTTTTATAATGTGTGGTGATTGTGATTGTGGTTGTGATTGAGTAGTGTATTGATGTGTGTGGTAGGTATTACTCTAGAGAAGATACTGAGGATGCGGTCAAGTGTATCAGTGGGACTATTCTTGATGATCGTCCCATTCGTGTTGATTTTGATTGGGGCTTTCAGGAGGGAAGGCAATGGGGCCGTGGCAGAAGTGGTGGGCAGGTGAGTTTGCTCTAACTGTTACCCTGTGTTGCATCGAAACTCTTCTTAAGTAGTGTTTCTTCTTTTCCATGTTTCATGTCCGTTTCAGTTCAGTTGGGTTCAGTTCCTGCTATGTTCTGAAGACCAAGTCTTAGAATTAATGTGTCGTTTCCCATTCTGTGAAACATACCTCCTAGCCGTTGCACCTCAGCATTTCCTAATTTATCTGTTGTTGTGCAGGTTAGAGATGAATACCGAACAGACTACGATCCTGATATCCTTTTTTATATTATTTAAAACTGTTGCATACTTTCTGTTAATTGTGTTGCAATACAATTTGGTTAAAGTTATAATTGTCGTTATGGATGATCAAATTGAGATTTCGAGTGTTTGAGGAATGAGACACGTTTGTCTAGCAAAAATGCTCATCATAAGATAGTTTTGATTCCTGTGGTCTCTGATACAGTGGATGATTTATTCTTCTTACTTGATTAACTCTTTCTGGAGAATACAAGTTGAGATAGACAATTTTTTAGAACAGGCTTGAGTAATTTAAATCCTGGGCAAGAATGAGTAAATTGGTCAGACAAATTGATTACTTCTGAATTAGCATGTCGTTCTATCGTAATCGTCTGCAGTAATTGATCTTGGTAATGTAGTGCCTATTTCAACGAAATGCATCTTTTGTATCCTTAATAATGAGTTATACGCAGAGGTGGTTATGGAAAATTGGTTCAGCGTGAGCTGGAACAAAGACAACTTGTGGACTATGGAGCTGGATCTCTTGGCAATTACCCTCCAGTTATGCAACCTAATTGTAAGTTGTTGAGACCTTTGTTCTTGAAGATCTTGATTTTTTAGATGCTGTAGTATTCATATTTTTTTTTCTTGTTTCCTGGACTTTATGCCTTTCTGTGGTTAAATTTTAGAATAAATCGACTACATTTTGGTCTAAAATCTGAATTTTGAACTCAATTCTCATGGAAGCTTTGAAGTGTAGTCGATACTATGATAAAGTTGTTTAGAACAAAATAAGGTTAAATCATAGATGTATCATTTATACACAACACTATGCCGAATGTATCATTATGGAGCAAAAGCATGAAAGGTACTTTTCTAGCATGGAATGTGTCATGAAGCCTTAAAATTTTGAACCCTCACCATTTCCTTAACCGAATGTACACATGACTTTTAGGCAAACGAGGTTGCTAAGAACTTTTTTTTTACCTCTGTGGATGGTTGTAGAGTCAAATAACTTTAACCTAAGTGTCTTTGAATAGGATTGGTGTTGACCGTTTGAGTTGCGAAAAGGCTATGGTAGCTTATTTGTCCATTGGAAGATAATTGGGAATACGTTACATGGAAATTGCCGGGATGGTAATAAATGATGACAAGAATGAAGTGACTGCTTCATCGTAATAAATGATTAAGACACCAATACATTCTTGAAAATCTAAGACAATATATTTTTTTGGAAATTTTTTCCTCCCTAGAACGACTTATTTTTTGGGACGGAAGGTTTAGTTTATAAACAAACTTCTCTGCATCAATGGACTCTGACATTGTGTTCCTGCAGATGGTAGACATGGTGGAAACCATGGTCATGGTGGTGGTGGTTATAATCGGCATGGCCGAGGTATTCTCTCTTCTTTATTACTTATCATTTGTGCTTGGGTTTTCAGGGTTTTCTTTCTGTGTGATTCCTTCTCTTTAATATTTCTAAGTGCTGAAATTCTTAACTGAAAATTGCTTCTGAATTTCCATGGTTATTGACCTGTGCTGTCATGGTCAAAATTCAGAGAGATATAAAACTGATTTGAGTCTTTTTTTTCGACAACAGATTATCACAGGAAGCGGCAACGAGATTCTCGAGATGATGACCGTCATGCCCATGAGCCTTCAAGGAGAAACTTGGATCATGAATCAAGAAGAAATTCGGATCCTGATTCTCGACCGGTAAATACTCTGTTTTGATCGTGTTTCCTGTGCCTGCTGTCTTGACACTGAAGAAAAAGAAGTCTCCTTTTTTCTTCTTTTGTCCGAGCATACAGTTTTTATTCCTGCTTACGAATTTCAACATTGCATGATTGACTTTGGAGAAGCCAAAATTTTGCATTATATTATTTTGGCATTAAGAGTCTAAAAACAGGTCATCGTGTGAAACGGGTTCTCTGTAAATCATGTTGTCACTCATGTTAGATATTGACAGCCCAACTTGTCGTTTTTCTCGTATATTTGTGTATGTCTTCTAATCCAGTGATTCTTTGATGTAACAGGAGAAGAATCCACGTTTCCGAGAGAGTGGGGACTCAGATGAGGAAGAAGAAGATGGTCGAAAAGGACGATCTTAACGACAGCATCATATTTCTATTAGGCAGTTGATTAATCTTGTTGTAAGAAATTCTATAGATTGGTACTGTTTACAAGCTAGGACAGATCCATTTTCAAGTTAGCTACAGAGATATTGTGTTGGAAATTATTTTTACTTTTATTTATGAAAATATGAGGACTAGTTTGGCATCTAAAGCAGTGACGTGATGCTAGAATGTCAATACATAAAGTTGGCTGGAAAATCAGAAAGGGAAAGAGAATGATTATTCCAAGAATAACCATAAACTAGAGTTCTGAAGTTGATTGAATAATAAATATGTTTCACCCCGTAAGAAATTATTAAAGAACAAAATTCTTTTGAGAACTCGAGATTTCAAATATAATTTGACTACACAAAATAATCTTAAGAATACAAATCATAAGCAAAATTTGCCTCTACCAAAATTGTTGAACATAAGAACCCACCTGTCCTATGGTGGCCAAATGTTCCATTTCATTTTAGAATTGTCAACACGGTGAAACTGCTACATATAAATAGTCACAATACTTGCTGGCCGGACAAAAACCACCGGACTGATGATCAATCCGGAGAGTCAAAACTGCAGCATCCCACGTGCTGTATGATGCATAAGTTATTCTTCTTCTTTAATGATTCTTCTTTGACGTAATGGCTTCGTAACAATGCTCCCCGCAGCACTGTGGGCTCTTCTTCTATCTTCTTTCTTCTTTTCAGCATCCGTCACCATGCGTCTGAGCTTAGAAGCCACGTATATGGGTTTCGGCAAGTGTCTATGCCTAAAATCATCGTCAAAAAGAGAAATCAGCAACCACCACTAACGTACAATCGGTCAATGCCCGTACAAAGTTTTCAAATGACTTGGATACTCAGCATAATTTTCCCTGTCCAGAATATCAAGAGGGTAAAATACCTGATAATACGGCTGACCTCTGGAAGGTGATTGTACCGCTTCTTGAGAGCTTCGTGATATTCATGCCTCCTTCGTTCCCTTGGATGTAGCTGCAGCATAAAGATCAATAAACCATGATTAAGAAGACAAACAGAACTAGCATGATGATGAGGCACTGATGTGGAATAACGAAACCCCGAATCTAGGAAGAACAAAAAAGGTTTCAACCAGAATATGGAATAGAGAAATCAACTCCAGGACTCAGAAAGAACTAGGTGGATAGAAAAAGAAAGTTACCACTCCCAATTGTTCCGAGGCATTAGCTTTCCATAGCCTAAGGTTAGTATCATCACTTCCTGAAAGAACATAAGTAGCATCACAGCTGAATTTGACGCAAAATACCCTACAAAAAAAAAACAACAAATTATCAGAGAACACAAACTCGGTAAATATGCAATTATACAAACTTTAAGTTCAGCAGACAGACTAATAATTAACACGATGTAAGTGAACTATATGAACAAATTGATAAGATGAATAGCTAGAAAACCGGAGCGAACCTCTGCATTCTTTTTGTATGATATATTTCCCTGCTGTGACCACCATTGTACTGGAAAATTCTGACCTGCAGGAGATGCGAAGTTCATGTGTAAAAAAGATAAACCATCTTTTGCATTAAGTTCATAACAAATAAACATTAAAAACGATGGGTAAACAAGCCATAGCTGGGTGAAACTCACTGTTCTATCATAAGACCCTGTCACAAATTCTCGACCAGTTGGAGAGAAGTCGATATCCATCCTAAAAAGAGAATATTTCACATCAAATTTAGAAACTTCCACAAGAATTTTGGCAAGAAAAAACCAGGTTAACATCGAATCAAACACCAGCATCGTACACTGCAGAAACGTGGTCTTTGTGCACACACTTGGCTTCATCCAATTTTCTCCAATCAAAACTATAGCAGTTGCAGTCTTCATTTGCCTGCATACAACAGAATGCAGATAGTGAGTTTGGTTTTACGGAGTGCATCTTTGGATCAATTGCTGTAAAGATTAAATTTCAAAATCAAATTCTCAGAAATCATAAATAATTATTCTGATGAGGAATCTGAAACTCAATCCATGACAGCAAAGCTTGGAGACAAAAATGCATCACAGACTTTAAGAATGCCCTTACAGCTGTAAAGTTCATCGGCTCCATTGGATTCCATGCAATAGAATTGGTTTTCGTCTGTAACAAAAAAACTTCGAGTTAGACTAGTAAGAAGAATTATGCCGCATAATTTACGAACTCAGGAGAATTCCAATTCATAAAATTTATGAATAAACAAGAGAAATGTTAGGCGGCAAAACCAATAATCAACGAGTCTTAAGTAAAATATTGAAAATTGACGTCTAAGTAAAATATTTTTTCTAAAAATAATGCTTCTTTCAGAGATAATTGAAATAATCGTACATAATTATGCAACTTTATGCAAACCTCTTAATCTTGGGATTTCATGGAGTCGAACAACTACTTCCAATTTTCTTGAAGCACTAAAATTAGTTATAGGTTTTCCATCTTTCTTATGTGAGGCAAAGAAGTATTATTTATTGTTTATCTACTGAATTATATTAGTCCATAACCAAGGATAGTAATTAACTTTTAGTGTTTTAACCAAATTACAAAAGAAGTTATTTCTTAACAAAAATGAACAAAGAAATAAAAGAATAATCAGGAAAAAGACCAAAACCATAAGTATCAATAAAACTGTAAACGTGTCGAGATCTAAAAATGTACTGTTTCTAAAAAAAGAGAAAGAAACTAAAAAAAGAAATCAATGGATCTCCTCTATCAACCTACCTTACAATGACATTCAAATATAATCCTAAACAAGTAGCATGTAGGCTCAAAGTTCTCTATATGTACAACTAAGTTATACTTGAATTTTTAAATTTTGCTTCTCTAATATCAGTGCTGTGTAAGAGATATCTTAAGGGGTTATGTATTTAATAGGATTATGAATAATTTCTACAAGGATGAACCTGTATCGTATTTCGTTAAAACCCAAGTTGTTGACTTGATAATTGTGTATTTGTTTTCATTAATTTGTTTATTTGTGTGTGTATGAATAATAGGAAAGTTAAGAATATAGTGAACTGAAATCTCTAAACTTACTCTCATGATAACTTTTCTCACTGCAGATGAAGTGCGCAGATCATACAATGCTATGCTGCGGTCACTGCAAAAAAGGAGAGATATCTTTCACATGCACACATGTTTTCCTGCTAATAACGTAAACATGGGTGTGCATTTCTCATGTAATAGACACTGTACTATTATGCAGCCCATAAGAATGTAAGCACACTATATAACTGAGAATTCACAAAGACCGATATAAGATATGCATTTTGCAAAGAAGTATCAAACAACATTGATGACATCTTAGTTCTTAAAGTATAGCATGCCAGATGTAAGGATAAATTTAGGTAGCATATGCAATGAAGTTATAAGCATATGTACCAGGATGTTGCGTTCAACTGTGGAATACATTATCCTGAATCAAGATGGAAATATGGAATAATCTCCTTAAGCAAGCATTAATCCACTGAACCATGCAAATTGACTTGTATAATAGGCGCATTTGCTATACCTATAGGTAGGAGCGTGATATAGAATGGACTGATGAGGGAGAGATGATGAATCGGAATTAACCTGAGCCTAAAGAATTGAGGGTGTATGTGTGGAAGAACAAACAACAGGTTAAAGTTCTCAGTCTGTACTGCCTAAATGAGTTGGGATTAGTCAAGGTTCTCTTAAATTTCATTATGGGACATAATCCGAAAATTGGGTTAAATGGACTAAGGTGGTTAAATGCACACAATAATAAGGTACCGACTCGAATTGGCTATTTCATAGATATGGGCCGTGATTGCAAATTGGAAAATTTTCACAACGTTATAACATTTATAAGCATAGAAGATTAACAACTAGAAATGAGGTCTACGTCCGAGTAAAAACGATGAAGCAAAATGTGACCAAATACATGTCATTTATATAGGCATACCTTCCTGATGTTGCCAATAGGTTTGGATCCCCAGGATTAAATCGTACAGATATGACTGTTTCTGTTCCCCATTCAAAAGTGTTTACAGGCTGAGACCTGATCACAGGAGGTAAACCATAAGAATTATGGAAATTGCCACTTAACTGAGAACTGAGCAAGTTGGATCAAAACCTGTTGTGGTTCCAAATATCCACTTGAGCACCAGCTGTAGCGAAGAGCTCACCATCCCACTGGTGATCAACAGCCCTGAAAACAGGAGATAGGTTCAGGACACCAGGAAACATACTAAAAATGCAGAAATATAAACAAAATAATAATTCAGAACTAATTTTTAGAGCAGTAATTAAAATTCTTACCAAAATGCATTTTTCCCAGTGTAAACTGCTTCTGGCTGAAAACAGGCATTGCAATTTGCTCAAGATGACAAAACAGGAAAGAAAAAACTCAAGCATATGATAGCACACAAACTCAGAAAACAGCATACCTCTTTTGAATGGTCAGAAGAGTCATCTGATCCCATAATGGTAGCTACAGGAACTTTCCAAAGCCTCACGCTGGAGAAAGAACGTCCAGATTAGGCAATTGCAGAAATTGAACGTCTTTTGATGAGAAATAAAAATGCAACACCCAATCACGTAGAAAACGTAAGTTTCACCATAATGATACAATTTGCTACTTACGTGCAATCGGTTCCACAGGATACTAGAGTCTGTCCATCTGTTGAAGCTGTTAAACCTCGAACAGCACCTTGATGCCCAGGAAACTGGCATACAGTTCGCCTGTGTATCCAAATTAACATACAAGTAATATATATTTGCAATCCCTCAACATGGTAATCAATAGCCACTTAAAGAGTCAATGTTGTGAAAGCAAAAATATGCAAGCATTGTCATCTGCAGAAATTGCAAAATCACAAGACACATATCTTGCACCATAACTTGACTTGATTCCACTTGTTAATTTTCAGCCAGAAGAAAATTTCCTGATTCATTTCTTTTAAGTGGATTTGCAATGCAAATTACCAAAATTATTCTATTTTTACGGCAAGTACAGTCATTACTCTTAGAGAAAGGGTAACCCAGTGTCACCACAGTGCATACAGGGCTTCATTTCTGTTATCTATCCTATTTGGCCACCATCCAAACATGTCTTTATAAGTGAAGCACACGAAACTTGACCAACAACAAAGTTGGTTAGTGAATGTATATAAATAATAAACTTATGAATATTACCTGGTAGCTATGTCCCAGAGGCGAATATCTGCAAGCATGAAAAAAATTCGAAAAGGAAGATATTTAGGCAAGACTTTATCTTTTATTAACTTAACAAGTGAACAGAAATGAAAGCAATCAAATACCTCCATCCATAGAACCAGAGAATATCCCTTTCAGGTAATTTGGGTTTTTTGCCATACATGAAACTGCATCTATATGCCCATCCATTGCTCCGACGAATGGCCTCGCAAATATCTAGAAATTTAACAAAACAACGTTCCAATTAGAAAAAAAAAGGGTCAGGACCTTTGAAACAATTTGAATTTCTAGCTTATTACCTTGTCTAGTTTGGCAGCATTAACTGCTCGCACATATTCGACTGCTTTCTCTTGGGGTCGAAGGCTGGGATCATAATTGTGAAACACCCTCTAACAAAACCAAAATTAACAGTTACTATAAAATATTGAAACTTCTTAGGAAACTGAAGTGGAATAAAGAGAGCTTTTAGAGAAACACGAAGTCTTCACTTAACAAACAAAACAAAGAACTCTACTTCTATAGATACCAGAAAAAAGGTACCTGAAGATCTTGGCTTCTTTCTCGAGTGAAGTCCTCATCGGAGCGTGATATTACTTTCACCTTCATTGTGCTTACTCTATTTAACTTCCTACATTATAAACGACAGAGTTCAGCAGTAAGAGAGTGAAAACCTTCAACCGTGAAATAAGTAAGCGTAACCATAAGTTGACTCAGATAAAAAAAAAGTGAATACAAAATTTCACGAAAATGAAGCAAGATGAGCATGTATAGGCAGTCAAATTCTAATCTGATTCGGTTTCTCGATTTTCTTCACAAAGTTGGTCGTAAGCTTCAATAAAGAACAAAATGTTTGCACTAGCAATCCCTAAAACACCTCGATATCAACACTAAATAGCAGAAACTAACCTTTCAGCAATAAAATCACCATAAATCCAAAACTAAGAAGCGAAAAAACAAGATACACTACGTTTCGAGATAAATACTTAGAAAGCTCCAAATATGAGTTATATAATTTCGAATTCGAATTCACAAAATATCAGAATTCGAATTCAGAGTTGAAGATTATAATTCATCAAGTTGTTGAAACAGTAATTCATAGCTTAAAATTCAGAGAAAAACAAACAGACAATAAAATCTAACTTCAATATCAGAATATCTTACAATGTAACCAGAAACGAACTACGTCCAAGATACACACCGGAGGTACGCCGTGGAAGGCGGACGGAGACGCCGGCGAGCTCACGATTGCGGCGGCGGAGAAAGGGAATCGGAAGAAGCGGAAATTGGATGTCTGATAATATCCGATTCACCTAGGGTTTTATTCATATTTTTTCAGGATAAAACGTCGCCGTTACAGTATGTTAATAATTGGATAAGAGACATTATGGTCCCTAAATTTTAGGGTTATTAATATTTTATCCTCTACATACACTTCGTTTTCTACTTTAAAAAAAAAAAAAACTTAACTCCACCTGACGGAGGAAGAGAATTTCTAAAATACATCTAGTTTACCACGTCATCCATACATCGAATCAATAATTTAGTAACATGTCATAAATATTAGGATTTAAGTTTTATAATTTAAGTTCTCGAGTTCATTTCCTATGGTCTATGGTTTTTATTTTTATTTTGTCATCTAGAATTTTATATAAATAATTAATTACAAAATATACTATCAATTATTTACATGGTGTAAATTTTTTATTGATTGAAGTTATATATGTCAATAATTTATTCGCTCTCGTCACCGTACAAGAGATATATTAAAATCTTTCCCCTCCCAGAGTCTAAATTCAATTTTCTTAGCTAAAAAACGTATTTAGAAAGTTGAAAAAATTGTTTTTAAGAATTTATTTTATCAAAATTCATCTACAAAATTGCTTTTCTACATTGCTTCCTCTTTTTCGATATATATATAATACTTCTTAACAACATTTTTCTTTCTAGCTAGCAATCGCTTTTCCCCGCAACCATCTGAAACTAAGCCGAAATTGATCCCAAAATTATTGAAATCGTGATCTAGAAAACTTTAGTTTCTATTGCTGATCTTTCCTATTGGTGTCATCATAAATTATAAACAAAATTAAAATTAAGTACTTTTATGTTTTTTTAGAAAATACTAGGGACTAAATATTACATCTCACTATTGAGAGTAATAAAAGCAAAATTTTGAATATATCATGTTAAAAAAATAAAATTGATTCAGCCTATTACAAGAACACATGGTGACTTATTAATTAGAGTAATTTCCTAAAAAAATTCACGTGTTTACGAATTTTGTTAAAATGGTGTCTGTGTTTATTTTTCTGACAAAACAAAAATTATGTTTATCTCCATTATCTAAAAGGCGGAAAACCCGTTAACGGTGTTAAATGTGATGACGTGTCAATAGGCATTTTGGTCTTAATTTATTGATTATGTCATAAAAAAATTCATTTCTCAGCTTTAAAGTTGTAAAACACATGAATGTTTTAGGAATTTAATTACCAATAAATTAAGACCGAAAATTTCTTGCTACATCATCACATTTTAACACCATTAATGGATTTTCCACTTTTTGGATAACGGTGATAAGAGTGGTGCTCACATGGTCAATGATTGACCAAATACAATTTGGTCAATCATCATTAGATCAAAATTTAAGGGTGGAGATTAGATACTAATGAAACCCCCAAACTAATCTCAACCCTTAGATTTTGATTTAACGGTGATTAATCAAATTGTATTTAGTCAATCATTGACCATATGAACACAACTGACGGTGATAAACACAATACTCTTTTTGTCAAAAAAAATAACACACATATTATTTTGACAAAATTGGTAAACACATAAAGTTTTTATAAGGAAATTAACCTATTAATTATTAGTTCATTTATTTAATTAAAAAAAACTAATTATTGACCCATTAACTTAATAACAAAGTATTAATTAACAATTGGGATTATTTATTTGTGGCCTAGGTTTTAGCAATATTGTCAGGATTTGATCGGACAACGAACCAAATATTTAAAGGGTTCGAAAGTCACATTATTCAACTACATGGATCAGAGTGGTCGAACTGGATGACGTAATAAACAATTTAGGTAAACAATTATAAGGTCCCTATGTTTTTACATATTCTATTATAAAGTCCTTCATACATTTACAAAATCTCTAAATTTTGTTTAAATCAATTGTTTAGTCTTTTAATACATAAAAGTACAATAATGCCCCTAGTTATATTAGTATATAAAAGTTAGTCATAATACATTCATGACACCCTAAACTTGTCTATTTTTTCCACTTAGCCCCCTCAATTTAAAGGACAATCTATTGACCACCTAAACTTGTAATTTTTTTCCACCTTATTTTGCTGATGTGGCATGAATTTTTTATAACCAATTATATCATGCCACGTCAGCACAACGGGTCAAAATGGTTCATATTTGACAAGTTGAGGTGGAACAAAATTACAAGTAAATGTGGCTAATAGGTTGTCATCTGAGTTAAGGTAGCAAAGCGAAAAAAATGGACAAGTTTATAGGGCCCGATAAGAAATCTTCAACTTTTTAATTTTAAGGTCATTTTAGAGTTGTTTGGCCATGAGAGAGAAAGTTTTAAAAATCGTCATTTTTGAAAATCGAAATTGTGATTACATAGTAAACATCGCGTTGAACAACTGTAATTCTAAAATTTTCTAAATAGAGGTCGTTAACAATCATTTTAGCCGTGCTTACTCATTTTACTAAAATTAACAAATTATTGTCCTTTAATTGACAAAAATATAGACCACAAAATTTTATTTAGAAAACAATATAACAATAAAGTTGTTTTTGGAATTTGCCCAATAAAATTTTGATACATGCATTACATTTATGTTCTCTTTCTTATATAGAAAACCTCAAATATATTCTACGGTTTTAAAATTTCTGTTATTTTAAATGCTTTTATTAAAATCAGATTAAACAATTAACTTCATTAGTAAGTTGAAAGTTGATCCGATAGAGAAGTCAGAGTAATAAAAAAATTAAGTAACCAAAGCATTAATTAAATAATTAGTTCTGAAAAGACTTAAAAATTATTTAACTCACAAATTTTAATATATAATTAGATTTAAATGGTAGATTGAATTATGTTTTTAAAAAGTTGTTATTCACCAGTATCTGTAAGTGCCGAATAATATAGCAAAATAGGGAAATTTTATGGTCACTTTGTTTTTTACAAAGTAATCATTACTTTGTTTTGTCCACCATTAGATCATGGGGTGAAAAGTGATCTAATAGTGAATAAAGCAAAGTACAAATAAAGTAACTCAAAAATAAAGTCACCATAGCCTACACCAGCAAAATAGACCATATTATTCTTAAACTTTTGCGTTAATTAAATAATTATTTCAGATAAGATTAATCAGTACGTAGTCATAAGAAAACTGTTGAAACTACCTCCAACCATAATACTCCAAATTTCTGCTGCTGAGATCATATGTTGTCTAATACTACATGTCCAAAAAATTGTTTCAAAATTTATGCTTTTTTTGTCACGAATAATCTGATAAAATACATAGGGTTAAAATGGCCTCTTAAATTTATTAGATAAATTTCAGTTTTACCCTCACATATAAAAGTAACATCAATTTAATTTTACTATTTATGAAATAACATAATTATGATTTTAATTAAGATTATTGAGTAGGTTTTCATTTAAACCACCAAGCAACGCTTTGGTGGTTAATACATTTTACTAAAATGTTGAGATTATAGATTAAAATTTTATGATTGTAGAAATTGAATACTAAAAAAAAAAAAAAGTTCCTATTTAACATTTGTGTGTAAAATAATACAGGTTAGTGACATGTCAACTTTCATTATGCGAAACTATAATTATACCATTTCGAGTCAAATTTGGTCTACTATTTTATACATGAAATTAGCCGAATATTCTCTAAATAATCTTGAGCGTGGTACATTACTCTTTCAAATAAATTGATGTTGATTTTGTTTGAAAAGTTGGAGGTTATTAAAAGAAAATTCACACTCTCAGATTTGATAGAAGCAAATTTGAAATAGGTAAAAGTTCAAAAATAATGCTCGTGGTTTACTCAATTTTCAAATAGGAGTCTGTGGTTTAACGGTTTGCAAATAGAGGTATGTGTTATGATTTTTATTTTTTTTGCAAATTAAGGTATGTGGTATGAATAATTTTACATAACAGACTATCCGGAATCACATTATTGAGTTCTGATAATATTTTTATCTTTTAAATAACTTATATCTATATATTGACACAATATTGATCCACTAGATTAAATTGCAGATTTGTAAAATAGACTTAAACAGCAATTTAGTCAGTAAATCGTCAAATTATAAAAGAGCGTAAAACATTCATAATATGATTTATGATTTCGATTTGAGAGTGAGAATTGCTATTAAATGATATATTTTATCGATATGAAAATGTAATTTTCTTAAAAAATTATGAAATGTACTCCGGTTGTCATTAAAATGTGAAGTTATAATTTAGGATACCTTATTTTATAAAAAATATCATACCACATACCTTTAGTTGCAAATTGTTATAGTATAAACCTCTATTTACAAATTGATGAAATCATAATCATTGTTTTTTTTAACCGTATTTTTATGAAATATTTAAACCTTTGAGATATATTTAAATGATTTGATGGTGAAAGATAAAATTTGTTTTAACAAATTTATTTACGTGATGCTTACGGACCTCTAGATTTTATAATTTCTAATAATTAATAATAATCATAACAGTGTCGTGGAATTTGATTAATTCAAACCTCATATCACAACTTCTAGAAAAGACAACACCTTCAAGTTCCTTTATATATGCCAAAAAACTTTTAACGCACCCATTTTTATCACTAATATAAAATTTATGGTTTGATTCAACAATTTGATTGACAAAAAGAGTATTCTAAAAAAAATGGGTTTTCTAGGTTTGGGATTAGCAATATTATGTGTTGTTTTCATATTTTGGGGCCTAAAATTGGTGATTAAAATATGGTGGAGACCCAAAATGTTGGAGAAGAGATTGAGAAAGCAAGGCAATCTCCATGTTCTTTCTTACAAGCCACCTTATGGAGATTTTAAAGAAATGAGAGAGATGGCTATGAAGGTTAGGTCCAAACCTATGCAACTTAATCATGATATTGCTCATCATGTTGATCCTTTTCTTCAAGAACTTATCTCCAATTTCAGTAAGTTTTTCTTTCTCATTTTTTACCATTTTCAGGTTTCAGCATTGTTGTAAACAAAGGTTGTTTGACCGGATCTAAGTGTTTAAATGTGAGTATTCAATTTTGACCAATTGGACCAGATAAACTCGACCGAGCGTCCAAAATCTAATTTGTCACCAACTAGTTTCTAGACCAATCTTTAATTAGTTTTCTCTAGCGTCTTTCGTCTTTTACTACACGGATGTTTCACATGATTTTATCAATGTAATAAAAAATGCTACCAAGATGACTGAACACTTTTGAGGACTGGTTAAGAAACTATTCGGGTCTAGAAAGTTCAATCGATCCAAATCAGACTCTTAATTTTCAACGTCTAAGTAGGGCTAAGGCCAGTAGATGAACTTCATTTAAGTGTTTAGATTGGGACGTGTTATAAAAGTATTAATAGTGTTTCGTGCTTATTTGAACACCATAGATTATATTGAGTAATGGATTAGACGTTTTGAGACTGTTTACTTTAAATGTGACAAGGTGTAAATAGTAGTTGTTTTAACAGACTTGAATTACAACAAATCTTAGACTAATTCAAGCATAATATTTGCCTATTATTAAGCCCAACAAATCTTAGACTCGAAGGGCAAGGATATTATTTTGCAAACAGTGCATTTAACTATTTAATTGTTACTTATGTTTCATTTTAGGCCCAACCAATACTCTAAACCCACCTTTAAGGGCCCAAAATGAATTTATTGGTTGAATATTTTGTTGTGAATTTGCAGAAAAGCCAATTGTTGTTTGGTTTGGAGGGAATCCAAATGTGGTGGTTATGGATCCAAAGCTTGTAAGAGAGATTTTGACAAAGAAATTTGAATTTAAAAAACCAGAAGTAAGCTCAACTATGAAGTTTTTCTTAAAAGGCCTTGCAAATATTGATGGAGACAAATGGGCCTTGCATAGGAAGATTGTCAACCCAGCCTTCCACATTGAAAAGTTGAAGGTAATTTTCATATAACCCGTCCCGGCCCGGCCCTGGGTTTCAATTGAGTTTGTTCGGGCTACTGTTGTTGTTGATAGATAATACATATTAACTCATTGTTATTCTAAAATCAAATGTTTCAAAATCTTGACAAAACACATTTTATTTTGTGTCTGGAATAGAAAGGCAAATAGTAACTTCGGAAAATAGAAACCAAACCGACACCGTGTTCCAGTTTGGTTCTCCTTTTTGCATGGTTTTACTCCAAACTATACATATAATATGTTTGATTAGGATTGAGAAAATTGAGAAATAGCTACTCATAACTATTTCGAAAGAACAATTACTCAATATCATGAGTTACTAGTAACAACAACGAACAAAATAATTCCTAAGAAATTAATTAAAAGTGTATGACATGACTTGTCACGTATATCTGATTAAGGATATCAGGTTTGAACTTCTCATATTTATGTAGATTGTAATTTTAATTTTTTTTGTAGGGTATGTTGCCATCATTCATGGTATCATGTGAAGAAATGGTTGAGAAATGGGAGAAATTGATAGGTGATGAAGGAGACAATGTTGAATTGGATGTGTTACTTGAATTTCAAAAATTAACAGGAGATATTATCTCAAGAGCAGCTTTTGGTAGCAATCTTGAAGAAGGCAAATTGATTTTTTCTCTTCAAAAGCAACAAGGAAAATACCTTATTCAGTCACTTATGAGTCTCACTTCTCCATGGGCAAGGTGCTTTAAAATTCATCCTTTCACTCCATAACTTATTTTAAATAAATACACTGCTTAAAGCCGTTATGCGCGAGGTGGGCAGTCGAGAACCTTTGATGACTAATCAAGTTGAATTTTCTAACTTGTGACTCCTCAAAATGTGTCCTTTTGTAGGTTGCTGATATCAAAATTGAAGAAGAAAATGTTGCAAATCCACAAAGAAATTCAACTTATACTTGAAGGAGTTATCAAGAAAAGGGAGAAGGCTATACTCTCAGGTAAGGCTATTAAATTATTTAATTGCCCCCTGAATCGAGATATCTTGTTAGTCTCTTAAACTTGTTTAAAATATTATATTCGTCCCTCTAAATACACACGAAAGAATAAAGAAGAGAGATTTGAACATTAAGTGTCTATCTGATCATCGTAACGTTTCAGAGGCACAATAGGTTACTTTACGCAAGCTTTATGAGCTAATAAGCACTCATTTGTGAACAAATTTTAGAGGTATTGGGATAAATTCAAAATTGAGGAAGCCTTATGGATAATATGAACAAGTATAGGAAGCCATTGGTGCTAATGTTACAATGAACACTTCTCTTTACCAGCCTGCCTACCCGAGTACATGTCCTATCCGTGCTTGACACCATGTCCCTATCTATTATCATTTTAAGACTATTTTATGAAGGCTACATTTTAGAAATAACATTTCCTGCCTGAATGTCGGTGCCCAACCTGGTGTGTTAAAGTGAAACATATAGATCGCATAGCACGATTATGATATGATGACCCGTTTTGATACTAGTAGTACTATTTGCAGGAAATTCATACCAAAATGATCTACTGAATCTGTTACTAAAATCAAATTTTGATGAGATTGAAAACAACAAAATTAAGGGAATGTCAAGAGATGATGTGATTGAAGAATGCAAGTTGTTCTATTTTGCTGGTCATGAAACTACTGCAAATTTGCTGACATGGACTATGATTGCTTTGAGCATGCATCCAAATTGGCAAGACAAAGCTAGGAATGAAGTTCTTCAACTTATTGGGAAAAATAGACCAACTTTTGATGAGCTCAATCAACTCAAGATTGTAAGTTGTTCTCAACTATGTTACACTTCTCTTTACTAACTTACTTGTGTCCGTCTCCAATACTATCCTCGAGCCCGTGTCTATTTTCATTTTAAAAGCTATTTTATAAAAGTTATGTTTTAGAAATAATTTTTTTTTTATCCGATATAGCTTTTGAACATACAACCTAAATGACAAAAATTTGTACATTACGTGACAATATAAACTGAAATTAAAGAAGATATGACTTATATATGTTGGATGTATTGTTAATAATAAAGTGTGGATATTGCTTAATCTACAAATCTTTAATGTTTATTTTGTACGGTTTTATATATGCAGACTCTAAATATGTTTTGTTGAATAACCATAGCGTTAAATGTGGACCTTATCCAAATTCTATTTTCCCTTATACGTAATAATCACCCGTATATTGTTAATAAATTTCAGGTCAACATGATCCTACTTGAAGTTCTAAGATTGTATCCACCAACATCCCTTATGAGAACTATTCATGAAGATACCAAAATTGGAGACTACACATTTCCTAGAGGAATGATGTTCACAATCCCAACTTATCTCATCCATAGGGATGCAAATTTATGGGGAGAAGATGCAAATGAGTTCAATCCCGACAGATTTTCCGATGGAATTTCAAAGGCGACAAAGGACCAATCTTGCTTTTTTGCCTTTGGTTGGGGACCAAGACTTTGCGTTGGGCAAAATTTTGCTATGCTTGAAGCTAAATTAGCATTAGTTCTAATTTTGCAACATTTCTCTTTTGGGCTTTCTTCTTCTTATAGGCATTCTCCTAATGTTTCTATCACTCTCCAACCTCAGTTTGGTGCCCAAATTGTCTTGAACAAGATGTAACACAACTCATACTTTTATCTATTATATCTAGACATGTATGTAGACTAACATTGAGGAGTCCCTATCTCTTATACAAGTTTTTATACCCAACAACTAATGGTATGTTCTATTCACCAATCATCACACTCTTTGGATTTGCCTTATGCACGCGGCGTTAGCCTATTGGCCAACGACCTTCCTCTCACTGAACATAACCAAAATAAACAATTAATTAAACCTAGTCCAATCAATATATATTTTCAAATCCAGTTCGGGTTGAATTGTATCAAATTAAGGTAACTTATTCCTAAGCTTAGTCTGGCTTGCTGAACTGATACACCTAAAGATGGTGGGTTGAAGCAGAGCTATTTAGGATATAATAAACAACAAAAAACATTATTTATAATTAAATTAAAATAAGTGATTTCATTAGATTTTAATCTCCATTTGTATATTTTAAGCTAATTGTGATTGATCAAATTGTATTTGGTCAGTTATTATTAACTAGATGAACACTACTCTATATGGAAAAAACAAAAAGAAAAATAACGAAAAAAAATAAATAAAAAAATTAATCCATTTGTTATACGGATTTGAATGCACCATTTGTTGGTTGGCGCAGTGGTAGCATGGGACTGCGCTTGGTAAAGAGGTTTGCGAATCGTTGACCTAGTGGGTTCGGATACCGAATGGAAAACCAAAAGATGCACTCTTTGCTAGGCCGAGGCCCATCACTGAACATTCTTATCCGGGCCATAAATCAAGCTAAATTGCTAAATTATTAATATATATTTTATAAATTGTAGGTAAATTAAGTCTTTCACTCTACGTTCAATGTAAAGAAGAGGTAAAAAAAAAACCGTTTAGCTAAGAAAGAACCATATTATAAAATCTGCCGCAAAAGAGAAAAAAAATCAGATAAATTTTCTCTTTTTATAAAAACTCATACGACTCGGGAGAAGAAAGAAAAACATCTCATATAGATTGCAACCGTCAACACAACTAACCGATCAACCGAAGATCCGAATATTATAGAAAAGACAAGTGGAAGTAAAAAAACAAAACAAAGCAAATCTAAATTGTTCAACACTACTAAAACCGTTACAATTTTATTTTTTTTAAAAAGCACAAAAATTTGGCGACGAAACACACTGATCATTAGCTTCAGAGATTTCGTGTTTTGCTAAAGCATCTACTAGCCTATTGACTTCTCAGTAAACACGGGTGTTATCACGTAATATTAAAGATGACACGTGGCCCAATGGGAATGTTTAATATTGCCACATCGGGTTTGCGTTGAATAGTCAAGACTGGGAGAATCCTTCTCCCACGTAGCTTGTATTACGAAACCAGTCTCCTAGTCCGAATAGGAGAGTTCAAGCTAATTAGGATTATGGTTATGAGCCTGATTAGGCGAGATTTGTGGTATGTCCTAGTACCACTAGGATTCAAATACAAGATACACTGCTATAAATACTTGGGATTTTCTACAATCTAAGGTACATGATTCTGACTCAACTCTGAGTTAATTACTTTCCGATCACAAGTTCACTACTAACTTTAGCATCGGAGAGGGGTCGCCGATCAGCGGCCTCCTTTAGGCTAACGTTTGCTATTTTACAGGAAGCTTGGCTTACGTGGATTCAAGTTACAATTTTACGGTAACAAATTGGTGCGGTGAGCGTGGATTCAAGTTACAATTTTACGGTAACAAATTGGTGCGGTGAGCGTGGAATCTTTAAAAGATTCTATCAAAGAACATGGTGATCTTAGAAGAAAATCAGGCCACTAATGCTCAAGAAGAAGACATGGACCATGACGAAGACACAATGGCTCTAGACGAAGAAGTTGCATTAAACCGAATGTTCGAGTGGTCAGGAACTGTTGATCCAGAGCAAAGAAAATGGATGGACAGAGTCGCAGCCGAGGTGGCGGTTAGAACAGTTAATGACAGATCGACCATAGATCGTTTGCAACAACAATTGGAGGATTTGAGTAAGCGAATTCCCCCAGATCGACCACGAAGCGAAATTCGGGGTGTAAAACGATCTCGGAATTCGGAGCGTTCTCGAAGTTATACAACATCTTCAGCTGGAAGAACTCGAACCGCGGATCGCGAAAAAACTCCAGTTCGAGGAAGATCTGTAGAGCGATCTCTTACTCCTCCGAGGCGCAAACCTCGTATAAAGTCACAAGCAAGAAAAGTCTCACCAGGGATTGTAAGGAGACTGTCTTACGAGGATAGATCAGCGTCTTCGAGGAGCTCCTCAAGAAGCAGAGACCCTAAACATCGGAGGTCTCGAAGAGATAATTCTGACGTTGAGGAACTTAAACGTAAACATAAAAGGCTTGTCGATACGTTCGATAGAAGTTTAGCCGAAGGAATTGCTAAAGCTCTTAAGGAGCGAGATGAGGCTACGGGAACTAAGAATGTGGGGTCCAGAGAAGGAAGGAGACACAGGCGAAGAAATCGGAATCGAGATTATTCGGATGAGACTTTACGGGGCGAGGAAGGACCTATACAGGATAAAGACAGTCCACTCTGTGCTAAGATCCTGGCAGCTCCTTACCCGAACAATTTCAAGTATCCCAATTTTGACAAATATTGTGGAGATTCTGACCTTGTGATGCACGTCAAAAGTTTTGGAAGGGCGCTTCTTGCAAGTCCGGTTAACGAGGCACTTATGTGTAAATTATTTCCAACAACTTTGAAAGAAACTGCGGCACAATGGTATGACTGTCTTCCAACTGGTTCGATCAAGAGTTGGAACCAGCTTTCGGAATCCTTTAAGGCACATTTTGTTACAGCCATACTAGAGAAGAAAACGGTCGATGATTTAATGAGAGTTCGTCGAGGAGAGAACGAGACTTTAGACTCATATTTGCATAAATTCAATAATGTGGCTCTAAAGGTCGAACCGTTGATCGTATCTTCGGCAAGAAAAACACTGGCGGAAAATTGTCGGAATCGAGACCTTCAGATGAAGATTATGACAGAGCGTCCGGATGATTTTCATGCTTTGATGACCATGGCAAAATCTTATGTGGTGTGGGATGAACATCAAGAAGAACCCTCGGGGCGACCAAAATTTGTGAAATCTGAGATACAAGAGAAAGATCGAGGCAATGGACGGAACTCGGACAGGTGGGAAAGGCCTCGTGAAGTACCAAGAAAGCCTTTCGATAAAAGAGACCGAATTCCGTTGCCCGCACCTCGAGCTCAGGTTCTCATGTGGGTTGAAGAGCAGAAGGAACAAATTCGATACCCGCCCAAAGGAGGGAAGCCTAAATATAACGGCAAGTACTGCGCTTTTCACAAGCTGCAGGGTCATGATACCGAAAATTGTGAGCAGCTGGCAAAAGAATTGGATAAATTGGCAGCTAAAGGAAAACTGAAGAGCCTCTTCGAGAAGTATAAAGACCAATTCCCGGAGCAAGATGGAGAGAAGCCTCCTCGAAGAATCATACATATGATTATGGGAGGTTCATCTGTGGATATGAGTGTCAAAAGGAAACGGGGTATTGCCGAACAAGGACGAATCGATGAGATTTCAAAGGTTTTTGATTTCGGATCCTTGAGGGGCCGTCCGATTGAACCACATGATGATGCTCTGGTCATCGATATGAGTATAGAGGGTTTTACGGTTAAAAGAGCTCTGCTAGATACAGGGAGCTCGGTAAATATCATCACGAGAAAAGCTTACGAAGCCCTTGGTTTGGACCGTGGACGTTTGACACATTCCTCGTCACCTTTAGTTGGTATAAGTGGACATCCCGTACTCCTGTTGGGAGAAACCCAGCTCGAAGTCGAAATAGGGAATACCACGAGCAAGTGGCGAACGGTTACCGATTTTCTGGTGATTGACACACCAATCGCTTACAACTTAATAATCGGTAGGCCTTTGATTTCCGGTAGTCGAGGCGCCATATCCCTTTTCTATTTAGCATGGATGATCCCAACAGAGAGGGGAATGGCCGTAGCGCTTGGTAGTCAGATTGTAGCAAGGCATACTTATATGACCTCGTTGGAGATTGTTCCTCAAGAAAGTGTCTTGGTGGAAGAAGTTAAGGAACGAGGCGAACCTGTTGGTGCTATCGAGGCCATAACTTTAGAGGAAGGAAAGGTAGTACAGGTGTCAGCCGAGCTGCAAGAGAAACCAAAGAAGACTGTTATCACTGCTCTCGAGGAGAATAAGGATATCTTTGCATGGACATCCGCAGATATCATAGGAGTATCTCGAGAGGTCATGGAACATACACTAGATATTGACCCAGAATATACTCCTGTGAAACAGAAAAAGAGAAACCAAGGGACGGAGAGACAACAGTTTATCAAGAGCGAAGTGGAAAAATTGCTCGAATTCGGAAGGATCAAGGAGGTTCATTACCCACAATGGATCTCAAATGTGGTCTTAGTCAAAAAGGCAAATGGAAAGTGGAGAATGTGCGTTGATTTCTCCGATTTGAATAAAGCTTGTCCCAAGGATTTTTATCCTTTGCCATGTATTGACATGCTAGTAGACTCAACGGCTGGTTACGAGGTATATTCTTTCCTCGATGCAAAGGAAGGTTTTCATCAAATCCCGCTGGCAGAGAAAGACATGGAAAAAACTAGTTTCATTACACCGGAAGGTACCTATTGTTATCAGGTAATGCCTTTTGGTTTGAAAAATGCTGGAGCCACCTATCAAAGATTAGTCAACAAGATGTTCAAAGAGCTCATTGGCAAGAACGTCGAGATTTATGTTGACGATATGATTGTAAAAAGCAAGAAGGCAGAAGAGCATGCTCGAGACCTCGAAGTGGTTTTCAAGATTCTAAGGGAATATAATTTGAGGCTCAATCCTGAAAAGTGCACCTTTGGGATCAATTCTGGTAAATTTTTGGGTTTCATGATCTCTAAACGAGGCATCGAGGCGAACCCATACAAAATTAAGGCTATTATTGATCTTCAGCCACCAAAAAACGTGCGCGAGGTACAAGTTTTAAACGGTAAGATCAATGCTCTGGGTCGTTTTATCTCTTATTCCACAAAACGATGCATGCCCTTTTACAAAAGTCTTAAGGGAGTAAAGGACTTCGTGTGGACTAATGAGCGTCAAACCTCGTTCGAGGATCTCAAGCAGTTTTTATCCTCCCCACCTCTTTTAAGTCAGCCTGTGAAAGGAGAAAATTTGTATTTATACATAAGCGTGGGAGAGGAGTGCATTGGTATGGTTCTAATTCGAGAAGAAGAGGAATGAAAAGTTCAATATCCAGTTTATTATGTGAGCAGAGTGCTTCGAGGGGCAGAATCGAGATACCCTAAAATGGAGAAACTGGCTTTCGGGGTGTATATTGCTGCTCAGAAATTGAGACACTATTTCTTGAGTTATACCATCATAGTTCGTACAGACACCCCACTCAGGAAGATTCTTTCACGACCTGAGGCCTCGTGGAGACTGACGGAATGGTCCATAAAACTCACGGAGTTTGATGTAAGATTCGAGCCAAGGCCATCAAAAAAGGCTCAAGTTCTCGCTGACTTTTTGATCGAGGTCCCACCTGAAGAAGAAATTGAGCCAGTATTAAATACTTGGGAAATCTTCGTCGATGGGAGTGCCAATAAGAGTCAATCCGGGATTGGAGTTTTTTGCAAAAGTCCAGATGGGTTGGTGTTCAGGCACGCTGCGACTTTGGGCTTTGATTCCTCAAATAATGCTGCAGAGTACGAGGCGATATTGCTCGGGCTGCGCTTGGTTAAACTGATCAGGGCAGACAAGGCCATCATCAAAAGTGATTCAGGACTAGCAACCAATCAGATAAGAAATTCTTGGGAAACCAAACACGCTCGAATGAAAAAGTATCACGAGATGGTGAAGCGTACAATTGCGGAATGTGAGCTCATGGGATGTAAAGTTGAGATCGTACAAATCCCGCGGGAGGAAAACATGGAGGCTGATCACTTGGCAAAATTAGCTTCTGATCCTGCTAACCCAAATTTGTGTCCTTGTGATATACAGGTTATTCCATGCGCGAGTATCGATTCCAAAGAAGTGTTTGCGCTCGATCGAGGAAACAAGTGGTACTGGCCGATCTTTGAATATTTGTACGAAGGAAGATTGCCGGAAGATAAGTCTCAACACCCGAAGATCGTGAGAAAATCGAGTAGATACACAGTCGTGGATGGAAATTTATTCCGAAGATCGTATTCCCAACCATGGCTCAAAGTAGTTGGGATCGAGGAAGGAGCCAAGATTTTAGAAGAAATCCATGAGGGATCATGTGGGGCTCATGAGGGCTGGAATGTTCTTGCTCGAAAGGCGAGGTTATTAGGTTATTACTGGCCTCAGATGAACAATGATGCTGCGGAGTTTGTAAAGAGATGTGCTGCGTGTCAAGCTCACGCTCCAGTTTTGAAAAGCCCGGCCTCGGGATTAGAAGGTATAAAGGTGGCATGGCCATTTGCGACTTGGGGAATTGATATCGTAGGACAGTTTCCAATGTCAACTAATCAAAGACAGTATGTTATCGTGGCAGTCGATCACTTTACAAAGTGGGTCGAGGCTGAAGCAGTGTCCTCGATAACGGCCCAACAGATTGTGAAATTTGTCAAGAATAGCATTGTATATCGTTTTGGGATCCCCAATACGATAATCACAGACAATGGTAAACAATTTGATAGTGTCCTGTTTAGACATTTTTGTGAAAGAGAAGGGATCAAGCTAAGGTTTAGTTCAGTATTCCACCCTCAAACAAATGGAATGACCGAGAGAACTAATCGTACGATCATGGAAGGAATCAAGAAGCGTTTAACGCACCTCGAGAAGTTAACAAACTGGGTCGAAGAGCTGTATCATGTTTTGTGGTCGTACCGAACAACACCAAAGACAGCTACGGGAGAAACCCCTTTCTCGTTAACTTATGGGACAGAAGCCTTTATTCCGGTCGAGATTAAGGTACCAAGTACAAGGGTTCTCCATTATACTGAAGAATGGAATGAACTAAACTTACGAGATAACTTGGATGACCTCGAGGAAAAAAGGGAAATGGCGCTTGCACGGATCGAGGCGTATAAAGCTAGAACAAAGAGAATCTATGATAAAGGCGTACGACCAAGACAATTTTTCAAAGGAGATTTCGTCCTCCGTAGTACAGCAGCCTCGAGCTCGAGGCAAGGCAAAGGCAAACTGGGGATTAAGTGGGAAGGACCATTTCAGATTATAGAATGCGTCGGAACACATACTTATCGTTTGCAGCAGCTCGATGGAACTGAGGTTCCGAGGACTTGGAACGCAATTTCACTCAGGAAATATTATTTTTAGATTCTGTTTATTTTCTTTGATGACGTGTAACTCAGAATCTAACTTAGGAGTTATTTCGAATAAAGGCCCTGGAGGCATCGTTTTCATCTATGACTTTTAAATTCAGATATTACTTAGGAATTATTTGCTTATGAAAATGCTCGAAACACGGTTAACCTTACATAGATTTATTTTGAAACTTGTTCTAAGTATTCGACACCGGACACTTTGGTTCATTTTAAAAATCAAGCTTATTGCATGCTAGAAAGCTTCGATTATAACCAATTCTATGTACGTCGTGGTAAGAATCCACCCTACAAGAGTTAGCCCGACCAGGAATAAAGGGGGGGCAACTACGAGGGCTGCGAACAAATATAGTTGAAATATAATACATTAGCAAGGTAACGGTTGATCTAGGCATCAAATATTAAAGGTTTGAATAAACTTCGAAGTTCTATAAAGCCTACTTGTACAATGAATATTAGACGTAATATCGAGAACAGGTAAAAGGTAGAAAAAGTTTTTCATTGATTAGAGCACAGGATACAAAGATACAAGAAATAGAGAGATTAAACCTAATCTAAACTATGGGGCTTGATCGCTGTTTTGAACTGGCACGGTTTTGATGGGCGTTGCTGGAATAGGATCCCTAAGGTCCGGCTGAGGAAAGGAGTCGTCGAGAACCACATCAGCTTCCTCATCATCCTCGGGAGCACTCAGGTTTACCCAAAACTTCATGTCTTCTTCAGACATGTTTGGGAATTTCTCCCTAAGGGTCTGGCATACGCGAGTATGAAACCTCGAAAGCCTCCAAATGCTGAGATGCTCAAACTTCGATAGGTCACTCTCATTTTTCCTTCTCAGTCATCTCCTCTTCGCCTCGAGCTCATTCAAAGACCGATTCAGTTGAAGATTGCCCTCACGAAGCATTATGCACTTATTTAGGAGCCTGAACTTCTCGGCTCTCTCTTGTTTAAGCAAAGAGATCGCATCAGCTCGAATCAAGAAAAGAGTACGGCAGAGGTCATTACACTCATCTTGATACGCACGTCCCCGCACTGTGTATCGACCTTGCCATTTTAACATTTCGAGCCGAGCATTCTCCTTTTCGAGAATGATATCTTTCTCGCGCTTCCTCGCAAGGGTCAGCTCCGCCTTAAGATGAGCAACCTCGTCTTTGGCTTCTTTTAGCTCATCTTCAACCCTGTCCCACTTCTCGAAGTACTCGTTCATAGAACGAGTCTGAGACTCGAATCTATGAATAAGTAGGTTGGTGGCAGCCATCGACTGATGAAAAGATAAATGTTAAAATAAAGGATGAAAGATTGGTTCGAAATGCAAAGGGTTTAAATGGATGTATTAGCATTACCTTCGCCTCACGAATTCGGGCAAGTTGGATCAATTCTTCATCGGTCAGGGCCTCACTTTTTTCACCCTCCTCTTGAACAAGGGTTGTATAGGCAATATCTTCCGCAACCCGAGGATTGCTCAGGGAAACTCTCGGGTAACGAGCCTTCCAAAACTAAAAGGGAAAAAGGTGTATAAGTCAAAGTATTCGATGAGCATTCGAATCTATAACATGGTAAAAGGTCACTTACGTTTTGTAATTGAAACTGTTCGAACATTCCAATCTCATCCTCATTCATCTCGTGAGTAGGAATGTTGACAATCTCAGGACATTTGGCCGACGCTTCCCCAAAATGTCTTTGTCTTTTGGGAGATGGGACGTCTCCAGCAAAGGCCTCATCAGCTCGAGGACGTTTCGAAGCGTTTGCAGGAATGTCCGGCATTTCCATAGAACTCGGAAGATCTTCTGGAATTGGGTTTGAAGGTGAAGGAGTAGGAGGATTTGAAGGTCGATTTAAAGGTCGAATTGAAGAAGGTGGATTTGAAGGTGAAGGAGTATGAAGGTGATCTAAAGGGGGATTCAAAGGTCGATCACCTCTGGGTGTCGGGTTAACCAGACTAGGTCGTGCCCTCAAAGGGATATCATCTCCTGAACTCGATGCCACGATATCCTCATCTGGAGGAGTAAATAAAAATTTAGTAAAAGCAAGATAAACTAACACGAATGACAACTGATGTATACCTTCTGTGGTATTAGGGTTTATGTGCTCAATAGTAACCGGCAATTTGGCGGCAGTATCTGATGCTCGCCCTTGTTGAAGAGTCGTCTTATGGACACCAGAACTCCTAGGAGAGGTGGTGGCCTGCGAAGCAAAGGCTTGCTTAACTTTTGATTGCCTCACCTTGTGAGACTTCGGAACCGGAACGGATCGAGGAGCATTAGATTGTCCAGAAAGCACCTCGAGGCGATGTGCTGCAAGTTGTTGTTTTAAAGATAGTTTAGGTGCCATTGCAATCCTGCACAGTAGAATATTATATAAGTAGACATTCATCACAATGAACACTTACAAGGATCAATGTTGAGGTCGATCTCCTCGCCACAGAAAATTTTCTCGACTTCGGGAGCAGGATAATAGTGGATTTTCCCTGCCTTATCTACAGCAGCTATGGGCCTCCCACTCCTGTACCTAGAAACAAATTGCTCGACGCTAGGTTGGGTTGGGGGTTTATATTTAAGAAGCATGGAAAAAGAGTGGTGCTCCTCCTCAGTTAAAGTGACCTCTTTTGAGGGGTTTCTCCAGGATTGAGGGTTGGTTGGAAATTCGTTGAAGTCTAAGCGAAACGGCCACGCCGGACCATCTTTTGAGGGACCAACCCAGATCCATCTATGTTTATATCCATAGTGGGATGAAGATTTGTCACGAACTATGGATTTGGGACCACGAATGGTACTGAAAGACACACACGGATGACCGGTGGCTTTCACAGGTGTACGCATATACTTGAACAAATTCCCAGTAAGGAGGACACCTAAGTCTTCACAGATTCGTGCTAGAGCAATCATCTCAAGCCACGAATTCGGAACAATTTGAGCTGGGCATAAGTTAAACTCATTGAGGATGTCGGTCACAACCTCGGGGAGTGGAAATCTAAGACCAAACTCCATCAAACGCTCCAGAGCGGCGAATTTTTCCTCTTTCCCTTTGAACATCACCTCGGTTTTCGAGGGAATTTCACATTCGAGTTCTTTGAGGTCAGGGAATTTATCTTTCAACGCCTGGAGCATACTTTGGTTAGAGATTTTGGAGTGCTCCGTCGGAAGTGTGGTTTTCCATAGGCCTTGCTCAGGGATTAGGGTTCTAAGGTTTGCAGCATTTGGAATAGGATTTACGGTTGGGCGCATTCGCGGCCTAATCAGTTCCATGGTCTCCCTAGAAATTTCAACTTCTTCATCGGTCCAGTCGGCCATGATTTGGCGGCGTCTCCGATGAAGAGCTGTCGGATCGACATTCATAGTGCGAGGGTTTGTGTTTTGATTGGAAGACGAGGCCATTTCAATAAAGTGAAAAAGGAATGGAAAGCGGATGTAAAGAGAAAGAACTTACGGTTTAAACAGATGAGATGAACTTAGCCGGGGTTTCGGAACACAGAGGTTTATGAAGAAATTCTTAGGATGAAAAATCTGGAAATGACAAGGGACAGAGCTTTTATAGGTGAAGAAATATTTTTAAAAGAGAGACTCTTCGTTTGCTTGGAGGGAGTTTTTAATGGGGATCACGCCTGTTGCCACGTGAGTTTGTTTTAAAGGTGGCGTGCAATGAAAGTGGTTGAACTTGGAAACATGGGCTGACAAGTTCGGCATTTTGGGCCTGTTTTCATGGGCTTGACGCATATATGGGTTTTGTTCATGTAATTTGAAGTCCAAGCCCTGAAGGATCTTACTTATACTTTGGGGGGGCTTCTGTTATCACGTAATATTAAAGATGACACGTGGCCCAATGGGAATGTTTAATATTGCCACATCGGGTTTGCGTTGAATAGTCAAGACTGGGAGAATCCTTCTCCCACGTAGCTTGTATTACGAAACCAGTCTCCTAGTCCGAATAGGAGAGTTCAAGCTAATTAGGATTATGGTTATGAGCCTGATTAGGCGAGATTTGTGGTATGTCCTAGTACCACTAGGATTCAAATACAAGATACACTGCTATAAATACTTGGGATTTTCTACAATCTAAGGTACATGATTCTGACTCAACTCTGAGTTAATTACTTTCCGATCACAAGTTCACTACTGACTTTAGCATCAGAGAGGGGTCGCCGATCAGCGGCCTCCTTTAGGCTAACGTTTGCTATTTTACAGGAAGCTTGGCTTACGTGGATTCAAGTTACAATTTTACGGTAACAACGGGAAACAATTATGCGAATATTGTCCAAGAAACTCAAGCAGGACACTGTCAATGTCTTAAAACCTAGGGAACCGAGCGCTCGTTAGATTTCAAAAGCTACACCATATAAGAAGCTAGAATCACACTCAATCCACAGATAATGCCATCCACTTCTCCAAGCAATGAGAATTTCAGCAACAACCCATAAAACTCAGCAACTTAAGTCATGTACTTTACGTCTTATCAATATTTATGTTTACTTCAATAATTTTCAGTAATTTCATTTTGGTAAATACAGTTTAATAATTTTCAGTCATAAAGAATAGAGTTATAGTTCACGTCTCTATTCGTGGAGATCACAACAAGAAAGCCCCTCAAAGCCCGAAAATTGTCACCAATACGTCCGTGTTCAATTTGAGCCATCATATATGTACTAGTAGGTCACCATATTACACTTATATAATTCTAGGACCTGGAGTTGGTCGGCCTTTGAAGCTACATCCAACCATAATAATCCAAGTTTCTGCTGCTGAGATCAAATATTAAATCTTATGTTTGTCTAATACTATATGTCCACTAATTAATTTATTGGATTTAGTGACTTGGCATTCAAATTTTTTCATGACGTTAAAATATTTTGGTAAAACATATAAAAAATTGTTTAAATTTTTGAAAATTTATATTGGAATCTTCCGATACAATATAATTATATAGATTCTCATTCACATGGTGAGTAGCTCTTCAAATTTAATTTGAAGAGTCACCATTGGATTAATCATAACTCAATTTAATGGTGTATAACAAGTCTAATTCTAACCCTAAATTCGAACCCTAATCCTAAATTCCAACCTTAACCCTAATTCTAAACCCTAAACTCCAACCCTAACTCTAATCCTAAACTCGAACACGAACCTTAAACCCTATCGCCGGAATTATTGTCAACAACGTTGATTTGCGTTCGGATTTGGGTTAGGTTTGGGTTTTAGGGTTAGGGTTGGGCTTAAGATTGTGATTGTTGAAAAATCTTTGATCCAAAAGTGACTCTCCAAATTAAATTTGATTGCAGAGCTACTCACCATGTGAATGGGTATATAACGGTACGTCGAACTACTTTGTTAAAATGATTTGAAGTAAGGATTAATTAACATAGCAAAATGACTTGAAGGTTATGAGAAAAATTGAAATATGAAATAAAGAAGTTCGAAGTTCATGAAGATCGTCACTTTACTATAAAGATGGAAAATTTATCTTTTCCAAAAATCCTAGAAACAAGAAACAAGACTCAACAATTATTGAGACTTAAGAACTGATTTGCAAAACGTGACTTCATGTTGAACATATAAAGGGAACCATAATCTCATCCGATTGCAATAATTGGTGAAAGATTTTTTGAGTAATGATGTTGCTGAAGAGGCAGCGTTGTATTCACCAATTAATTGTTAAATTGAATTTGGGCGTCTTATGAAACATATGAATATTTCATAAGATTTTTAATTTTTGATGATTCGATTTATCTAAAAGATGAGAGAATGGAAAGAGAACAAGAAATATATACGGGAATAAAGGTTGAGTTGGTTGTTCATAACTAATTTAATTCAGATAATTTTTTTAAAAAGATTTATGTGTTTACCAATATTTTTTAATCAAAAGAGTGTTTGTATTCAGTTTTTTTATATAACAAAAGAATTGTCATTAGGTCCGTTACACAAAATGAAAAAGTAAATTAATGGTGCTAAATTATATGACATAACAATCACCCAAATTGATCGTAAATCCTAAGAAATATATATATGTATAGATTAAAGGGATATTTTATGGTCACTTTGTTTTTCACAAAGTAACCATTACTTTGTTTGTCAACCATTGGATCATGGGTTAAAATCTAATTCAATGGTGAAAAAGACAAAGTATAGATAAAGTAAGGGAAAAACAAAGTGATCATAGCCTACACCTAGATCAAAAGAATAAAGTGAAGAAAGAACCTTTTATATTATAATCAACAAATTAAAACTAAAATAGTATTTATTATGTCATATAAATTAACACCTTTTAACATGTTTTTTTAGTATAAGGAAACTAAACATAATCTTTTTCATTTAAAAAAAATTAAATACAAATGCTATTTTAACACAATCTTCTTTTTAAAGAAAAGTTAACATTTAACTTATATTATACTTTTGTCTTGTGTGGCCCCATACCAAAAAATAACATCAAGAACCTCACCACTTAAAAAGTAATATACTCCATAACTTTATAAGATTAGTGGAAACATGCCAACTTGAGCTCCAAGTATAAAATAACGCTAAATTGTTATATATTTAGGGGGCGTTTGTTTCTCCTTTTCGATGTTGATTTTTGCCTTTTCACTCCAAAAAACAGTTGCTTTAGTGTTTGGTTAGGAATTAGTAAAAACTCCCTTTTGCTTTTTAGGTAAAAACCAACTGCTTTTTGAAGAAGCAACAGAATGCTGCTTTTCTACAAAAAATAATACTGCAGATTTTATTTTACTTTATTATCCTTTGTGTTTTACATTAATAAAAAATTTAATATGTCCAAATTAGCCATTTTATATTCTTACAGCAACAATTAATTACAATTGTACCAAACACTAATAATCAAACAACAAAACGAAACAACAAACAACAAGCGGGAACAGCAAATAACAACCAGGAGCAGCAAACAGGAACAACTGCACCAAACGGGCCCTTAATTCCATTACGTGAGACTATAACTACACCATTTCATAATGTTAAGATCAAACATCTACTATTTTGTAAGAAAATGAGAAATTTCTATAAATAATCTTATGACAGTTTTGATAACTTATTCTTTTAAATAAACAAAATTAATTTTTTTAAAAAGTTAAAGTGTAATTTTCTTTCTCATTTCCTAAGCAATCAATTAGTACACTCACCAATATATAAACGGTGAGTTGATATTTTGAATCATATTCACACTTTAATAAGAAAAACTCACTAGCAAATTTGAAATAAATAAATAATTAAGTTATTTCATTTGACTGGCAAATAAAACTTGAAAAAAATTACAGATTTATAGACTTTATAACTTTTTTTGGTAACAAGGAGTACAAATTCCAAAAGAGGGGAAAAGAAAAGAGCAAAAAGAAGAGGTCCTCGAACCATATGTATTAGTTAAAAGAAGATTTTGAAGGATTGCAGACGACACAACACACTTATAATAACTTAAGTAGTTCTTGTGAAGTTCGTTATCCGATCAACAATGCTATATGATAGCAATAAAAACTCTTTCGCCTTTCCACAAAATAAAACATAAAACACTCATAAAGGGAGACAAACGACAATTCTTCATACAGATTGATAATCCACAATCACCCATACTAAAATAAATATCTTTCACGTAAGAAGAACAAACAAAAAACTTTAAAGAAATAAAGAAATTAATAATCTTAGCATGATTTTATTCAAAAGCGATAAAAGAAACAATGCGAAACAAAAAGAATACTTATTTTTTTTGACTCTAAACCGAACAGAAACCTAAAACTTAAATGATGAACAGAGATTCTCTCATCGGCTTAGATTTCTTCTATTTTCTTTTCTCTCTGCCGCCAACATGAAAGTATCTTAGCTAGATTCTACAATTTCTAATAATAATAATAATAACTTTCAAAAAAAAGAATAATAATAATAATAATGTCCTGGAAATTGATTAAATAACCTCATAGGATAATAATTTCAAGAAAAGACATCCACCTTCAAGTTGCTATATATATGCCACTAAACTTTTACCTCACCCATTTTATCACTAATCTAAAATTCTATGATTTCATTCCACAATTAGTCATAATTAATGGGTTTCTTGGGTTTGGGATTAGTAATATTGTGTGTTGTTTTCATATTTTGGGGTCTAAAATTGGTGATTAAAATATGGTGGAGACCAAAAATGTTGGAGAAAATTTTGAGAAAGCAAGGCAATCTCCATGTTCTTCCTTATAGGCCACCTTATGGAGATTTTAAAGAAATGAGAGAGATGGCTATGAAGGTTAGGTCCAAGCCTATGCAACTTAACCATAATATTGCTTCTCATGTTGATCCTTTTCTTCAAGAACTCACCACCAATTTTAGTAAGTTGCTTTATTATCCTAATTTTATTTTCATTTTGGGGTTTGAGCATGTTTTTATGCATATTTAGTGGTTTGTGGGAGAAAAAAAGGTTGGTGTTTACATCGGGACGAGTGATAAGATTGTTAATCAGTATAAAACAAGTCAGATTTTGAGCGCTTACATGGGTTTGAAAGGAATAAAACAAATTTTCAATTTTGAGCAATTAAGTGGAACCTACGCGACCAAACAACCATCCTTTAAAACACCGTTGTTAATTGTTTATACTTACGTTATTTTTTGCTTATTTAACACAATAGATTATGTCGAGTAATAGATGAAGGTCTAGTTAGACGTATTTGAACGGTTTACTTTTAATGTGATAGAGTATACATAAAAGTTTACTTGATAAGTTCTTCCAACAGATACTATTTGATTTACAGCAAATGTTAGACTAATTCAAAAATAATATTTTCCTTTATGCTACAAAATTTAATTTGTCTCTTATCACATATGTCATAAAGAAAGTAAGACTAAATTTAAGGGGCAATGAGTGTAACCTATCCGTATTTCATAGGAGATAAAAAATTTAAATGTTAGATTGGACTGAACAAGGAGATGGTAAACTATACATGATTATGTTGTCTTCTGCTTATTTGAACTTGGAGGATTGTGTGGAGAAATAAGTAAAGATTCAAAAGACATTTTAATGGTTTAACTTGACATTTTGAGTCACATCGGTTTAAAATAAACGATTTAGTATTAGAAGTTTACTTTTTATTAGTTGAACCTTTTGTTGTCTAGAGAAAAGATTATGTGTTAATTAAGAAGTTTTTATAGTAAATAATGTTATGAATTTGCAGAGAAGCCAATTGTTCTTTGGTATGGAGGGAATCCAAATGTGGTGATTATGGATCCAAAGCTCGTAAGAGAGATTTTGACAAAGAATTTTGAATTTAAAAAGCCAGAAATAAGCCCAACCAGGAAGTTTTTCTTAAAAGGTCTTGCAAATATTGATGGAGACAAATGGGCCTTGCATAGGAAGATTATCAACCCAGCCTTCCACACAGAGAAGTTGAAGGTAATTATCATATAACCCAGCCCGGCACGACATCTAATTAAGTAGAAGATTTGGGCTCGGTTGAGTCACCATCGATGTTTGTTGTTGTTGTTGTTGATAAGTAATATATATTAGTTGATTGTTATGATAAAATTAAATATGTTCAACTTTGACAAAACATATTTTATTTCGTGGCAGAAACTGAAATGAAGTAAGTAGCTCCGAAAAATGAAGCCAAACATAAATGCCAGTTTGTTTCCTCTTTTTGTGTTGTTTTCCACTCCAAGCCTTAGATATAAAATGTTTAGTTAGGATTGAGAAATAGTTACTAACAACTATCTTGAAAGAAAAATTAGTTAATATCTACGAGTTATGAGTAACAACCAACAAACACCATCTTTGATATGAGATACAATAATTAAGTTGAAATGTTCTTTTTTTGGTAGGGAATGTTGCCATCATTCATGGTATCATGTGAAGAAATGGTTGAGAAATGGGAGAAATTGATAGGTGATGAAGGAGATAATGTTGAATTGGATGTGTTACTTGAATTTCAAAAATTGACGGGAGATATTATTTCAAGAGCAGCTTTTGGTAGCAATCTCGAAGAAGGCAAATTGATTTTTTCTCTTCAAAGAAAACAAGGAAAATACCTTCTTCAATCACTTCTTAGCCTCACTTCTCCATGCTCAAGGTGCTACAAAATTTATTCTCTCTCCAAATTATAAAAATTGGAATGTAAGGGTATCCACTGCCGACTACAGTGACTAATCCCTTTCGCAGATGGTTTAGACCTTTATGAATGGGACTACATGACTTCATTGAATTCAAAAACAAAAAATTTCTAACTTGTGACTCCTCTGCCTGATGGGAAGCTGACACATCATCACATTATTGACGTGGCAGCATCTCATTGGGTGAGGCCAGTGCTGCTTCCGATTCATGGTAGAATCACTCCCTCAAACATGGTCTTTTTTTTGGTAGGTTGTTGTTGTCAAAATTGAAGAAGAAAATGTTGCAAATCCACAAAGAAATTCAACTTATACTTGAAGGAGTAATCAAGAAAAGGGAGAAGGCTATACTATCAGGTAAAACTTATAACAACTTTTAATTCACAAATTTATTGTTTTATTTATGAGAATTTATATATGTGTGTCGTGTGTGCGCTTGTAAGCAAGTTTAAGTGGCTAATGGAATAACTTCAAAGTTCAAGAAGTCAATCCGATAATTTGGAAAAATATAAAAATCCTCTGATATTAAACGAAACATATAGATATAAATAGGTAACCGGATTACAACACGATAACTCGTTTTGATACTAATAGTACTATGTGCAGGAAACTCATACCAAAATGATCTATTGAATCAGTTAATAAAATCAAACTTTGATGAGATTGAAAACAACAAAAATAAGGGAATGTCAAGAGAAGATGTGATTGAAGAATGCAAATTGTTCTACTTTGCTGGTCATGAAACTACTGCAAATTTGCTGACATGGACTATGATTGCCTTGAGCATGCACCAACATTGGCAAGTCAAAGCTAGGAATGAAGTTCTTCAACTTATTGGGAAAAACAGACCAACTTTTGATGAGCTCAATCAGCTCAAGCTTGTAAGTTCTTCTCAACTATGTTAAACTTCTCTTTACTAGTATATTCGTGTCCGTGTCCGTAACCGTGTCAGATATAGTGTTTGATTCTGTCTCTATTTTCATTTTAAAGCTGTTTTATAAAGGTTATGTTTTAGAAACAACGTTGATGAGTTTCTATATACACACCATCTAAGCTCCATTGGCGTCTATATGATCACCAATGCTAAATTTGTACAGTTTTACGTGGGGAGTGTAAATACGTTCTCGGATAACCACAAGGCTAAATTTGTTCATTACGTGCCGCAAACATGGGCCGGAATTTACAAAAATTTGACTTATGTTGAATCTATTGTTAATAAAGTGTGGACATTGCTTAATCTACTGGACATTTTTGTTGATTTTGCACGGTGTTATATGTAGAGTCTAAATATTTGCTAAATTTGGAGCTATCCATGTTCTGTTTTTATTGATTAGGCATACATTTAGCTTGATGTTTAGTAGTAACTGTGTCTTTTTAATTAAGGATTCAATGTGTGAGATTGAAAGTTAATAATGATCATAAATTTTTAATTTCAGGTCAACATGATCCTACTTGAAGTTCTAAGATTGTATCCCCCAACATCCATTATGAGAACTATCCATGAAGATACTAAAATTGGAGATTACACATTCCCTAGAGGAATTATGTTCACAATCCCAACTTATCTCATTCACAGGGATCCAAATTTATGGGGAGAAGATGCAAATGAGTTCAATCCCGTCAGATTTTCCGACGGAATTTCAAAGGCAACAAAGGATCAATCTTGCTTTTTTGCCTTTGGTTGGGGACCAAGACTTTGTGTTGGGCAAAATTTTGCTATGCTTGAAGCTAAATTAGCATTAGTTCTAATTTTGCAACATTTCTCTTTTGGGCTTTCTTCTTCTTATAGGCATTCTCCTAATGTTTCTATCACTCTCCAACCTCAGTTTGGTGCCCAAATTGTCTTGAACAAGATCTAAAACAAACTTTTAATTTAAATTCGTGTTTTGTTTTGTCACGCGATGTTTCATTTATCTATTATATGTAGACCTATGAACACTAACATTGAGGTGCCCTATCTAGTTATATGTTCTATTCACAAATCATCAATCCTTGTTGAATCCTCATTTCCTATGCATGGACCTATTAGCCTTGGCAACGGCCTCTCTTGCCGAGCAAACTAAAATAAACGCTTTACTAACTATTTTGTCTAAACCTAGTATTTATATTCACATTCGATACGGGCCGGAGATGATCAAATTTGGGGGAAGTTCTAAAAGAATGAACGACTCATATAGTCTTACCAATTTGCAAATAGAGCAATTTGACATTTTTGCTTTCAAAAAGGGATATATGTACTTAACATGTTAATAAATAAGGAAAAAAGACGTTGTCGAAAAAAAAAAAGAAGGAAAAAAGACACACTTTGACTACTAATGATAGTCTCTCTTGAAGTTAATTATGTGAAAACGTTATTTATTCACATTTATGTGATATAATAAAATGTTAGCTTTGGTTGACAATAACTTGATATAAATAAATTATCTAATTTGCTAACTTTGTCAAATCTGACGAATATAGTACCAGAATTTTGTAGTTACAAATTGATGAGACAATTAGAAAAAATAGTAAATTATTGTTATTTAATTCAACAAAATTCAGCGACATAAATAAAATATAAATTTTGGTTGGAAAACATATAATATTTATCGTGAAGGCAATAGAATGGTGGATGCTCTTTCTAAGTTTGAAGTTTCTGCTTCGGGCATAGTTTGGTGGAATTCCACTTCGAATTTCTGCAATAGGTTTATTTCAGATGATATGTATTGTTTAGAACAATTTTGCTTTTCTTAACTTCCTCTTGTATTTTTTTCTTTCTTTAATAATATTTGGGTCGGGTCAGCATGGTAGAAGTGCCAACCTAATTGAAATGTCTACTCTCTATCCTCTTTACCCGATTTGTACTTAAAAAAACATAGTATAAAATATAAAACTGGGTCAGGATTGGGCTTTTGAGACAAGTTAGAAACTCAAAAGACCATCATTTTATATACAGGCTTGAATGGGCTCTTTGCAAGGCCATACCCAGACCAAATATACCTATCCAGGCCCATAAATCAAGTTACTTTTCTTATTTATACATAATCTTATATGATAATAACCGTTTCATTCCCTTGGTCATTGACTGAACAATTTGAGGTTGACCAATCAACGTTAGATCTTAATCTAAAGGTCTAATTAAATTTAGATGTAACGGTGATTGATCAACTACAAGTTGATCAATCATTGACCAAGAGATTGGGACTCTGATAATAGTAGATAAATTAAGGTTGAGTTGATACCTAAAATTTGTTAGGCAAAAGGCTTAGTTTTGTTTTTCATAGTCAAGGGAGTGGTTAATACAAACAATGTTGAGTTGATACTGAAAATTTGTTAAGATAAAAAGGTTTGGTTTTGTTTTTCACAATAAAAGGTGTGACTAACACAAATATAAACTGAGACAGTGGATACCTAAAATTCGATTTGAGCTAAATTTATTCCACACCTCAGGTGTCATTTTGATCTGCTACTTAATCTTCTACTTAAGACTAATTTTGATGAAGTTAAGGAAAG
Organism: Euphorbia peplus; assembly: GCA_028411795.1. NCBI lineage: Eukaryota > Viridiplantae > Streptophyta > Magnoliopsida > Malpighiales > Euphorbiaceae > Euphorbia > Euphorbia peplus. Next base: position 2,739,401 of record CP110841.1, read on the forward strand.
CAAAGTTTGTGGACTCTCAAAAGATGTAATAGAAGAACGAAAACACTTGTAATTTAATTTGCTGGCCGTGAAACTACTACAAATCTACTAAATTGGACTATGATTATCTTGAGAATGCATTGAGATTGACAAGAAAAGACTAGGGATGACTTTGCTCATTGGGAAAGATAAGCCGAATTTTGTTCACTTGAATCATTTAAAGATTGTAAATATCGGTTTGATTCTTCTTTTCTTAATTTTAGTTTGTTGTTCGTCTTGTTTATGAATATGTTGGTCCGTCCAGTCCGTCTCATTATGGACAGGGTTTGGACATGTAGTACCGAATTGCAAATGTTTTTATACAATTCACTCATTTTTAAGTCTGCATTCTAAATTGTCACACATTTCTTGTTTAGCTCGGTCAAAACTTTTTATATCAATCTTAAAATGAATCGTTACTCGATTAGGTAAACATTAATTCACTAAATTTATATTGAGTTCATACCGTATTACAAGTCTCAAGTCTCATATACAATTGTCACCTCAACGAATAATCATTTGGTCACTTTGTGTTCATGCAATAAGCTTTTGGAGAAGGAGGTAGTAAATAAAATGGAAGCTTAATGGGTCCCCAATTTAAATGGCCTAGTTTCAAATATGTGACGTCGGCTCTTAAATCACCTAATCGGGGTCTATTCTAGCTTTTTAATTTAGTCCATTTACAAGAAAACTACATGAATATAATTTTATTCTATCTTAAAATAATTTCCTAAAAAGCTCCTGTATTATTCATTTTGTCAAATTAGTATTTGTGTTTATTTTCCTGACAAAACAAAGATTGTGTTTATCTTCGTTATCTAAAAAACAGAAAACTCATTAACGGTGTTAAAAAGTGATGACGTGTAAGTGTATAAAAGTCTTAATTTATTGGTTATGTTATAAAAAAAACTTATTTCATACACTTTAAAGTTGTTAACGCATGTATTTTTTAGAAATTTATCAATAAACTAAGACCAAAAACCCTTTGTCACATCATCATATTTAACACCGTTAATGAGTTTTCCACTTTTTAGGTAACAGTGATAAACACAATCCTCTTTTTATCAAAAAGGTAAACACAAAACACCATTTTGACAAAATCAGTAAACACATAGAGTTTTTTTTAGAAAACTACCCTCTAGATTATTATGAAGATATATGGGTAAACAAATACTTAGTCCCTGAGGTTTTACCTAATTAATTATTTAGTCCATCAATTTTTTATAAGATACATTAGTTTTCTCACATCCAATTAGCTCTCCTTCCATTAAAACTTTCCTTTAAGTTGAATAAAAACACTAAATTAAGCTTCCTCCCACATCTCCCTTCACTTTCATGGCTTTTTCTCCCTAAACTTCAAAAAAATCCATGGACTCAGCTAAAAAACTCTCCCCAAATCAATCCTTTCATTAAAGTATAGTATGATTGAGCTTTAGTGGTTGTGTATGATAGTTTAATTGAGTTAAATTGTTGATTTAATTTCAAGCTTGACTCTAAAAGATAATATTGCGTTCCTTCGTCTTCCTTTAGAAGGGTTCTGATCAATATCAATACGGCAACCTAATTGCTTGTAACCTGTTAGTTATTCTAAAGTTGAAGGTGAATTTAGGAATGGGAAAAAAAATCATTGATTGGAACACATCAGCTATTACTAAAATAAAAATGCATTAAGTTTTAACTCTTGTATGTAATTTAAGAAGTTTAAGAATAAAGGCTTGAGACACTTTTTTTTTTCTTTAATGAATTAAAAAGAGATGAAAGAAGAAGAGAAGATGAATAAGAAAAAAAATGGAGGTGAAGGTGGTCGGAGAAGGAGGCGGAAAGGAGAAAAGAAAGAGAAAGCCAAGATGGCTAATGGAGAAATAAGGGCAATTTTGAATATTTCAGTTTTATTTGTTGAGTTTTTGACTGTTGACTAACGGATTAATAGACGGAATGAATATCTAGGGAGTAATGAGTTTAACGGAATCAAATGTTAGAGACTTTATAATTATTTCAAAAAACACAAGGACTAAATAATGTTTAAGTAAAAACTCAGGAACTAAATAATTGTTTACCCATAAAATATTAAAGATGGACATTTACAAATTGAGCTAATTTAGAAAATATTGACAGAAACATCTTCTCAATCATAAATGTCGTTATCACTTATTAGTACTCCATTTATATGTGAACATATATGATGCGCAAGTCTCTTCTTATCATTCGAATTCTTCTTACATGTTCTACATTCGTGTTATACATAGTGACACAATGTCCGAACTAATTAATATATGTGTAACTATTATAAAACATAATTAAATAATTGTATTACTTTAGACATGGTGTAGCTACGTTACGAGTAGTTGATTTCCAACACTAAAATACATTGTTGAAAAATGATGAGCATAGTTATATATACCTTATTTTTAGAGTTAGGCTTTATTATTTTTTGCTGAAAAAAACTAAACTAAAAAAGATTGAATTGAACTGAACTGAATTGAAATGTGTTGAATATAAGTAAAAAAACAAAACCTTAATCATAAACATTAGAGAATTTTTGAATCGGATCGTATATTTAAATAAAAAGATTTAAAATTGAATTGAAGTATCGATTTTTTCTTTAGGACTAAACGTGATTATATCATTAACTTACATTAGTCATAGTTGCGAACAATTTTAGATTTTCGCAATTAGAGAGTAAATATGTCAAAATTTTTTGAATTGGACCGAATTAAACTTTCTAAATTTTAGATAGAGTCATTAGCTTTTTCAAGAGGGGTTTAGAATTGAACGGAATCGTAAGATTGACTATGGTGAGTATGATTTCAGAGATTTTGAATCCTGGGTTTGTCCGAACACTGTCATCCTTTACTCCATCCTCAAAATATGAATCAAATAATTAGAGTTGATTTGGTGAGTCATAGGCATTTGTTTGATGCATAGTGACACACAATACAGCTCAAGATTGAAAGGGACAGAAAGAGAATTGCAAAGCCAATTTGGATTCTTCAAAATAAAATAAAAAAATGAGATTTGATTATTTTTGTTACAAAAGATGAGATTTTGATTGATTATATCTCAAAATTACATCAATTAATTTTTCTTTCCCAAAATGATATTTGATTTAGGGAATGGCTAAAAACTGACCTTGTTTAGTTTGGGGACAAAAAAACAAACATTCATCCCTCCTTCATATCTAGTTAATTATTTAATTATTCACGTTTTCTTTTCCTTCTTAATTGTCAAATCATGAATAATCATTGTCAAAAAGTTAATCAAGAATAGATTTATGTTTTAATACATTCTTTTCTAAAAAATTGCTGTGCTATTACATCAAACAATAAAGAAAAATTTCCGTTCTAGTGTGATACCTTCTTAATCATAGATAAAGAATTTAGCCACTAAAAAAAAAGACTTTCACCACATATATTAGTGCACTGTTAAAAATAAATAATAATGACAATAATATTCAAAATTTTCACGTGTTGATGAAGTGTGTCATAGTAGTTTTGTTGACATTCATATTTCATCACTTGATATGATCATAGTAACTTTAGTTAATTAGTAATGAGGTATTGAGAAATTATGTATGAGATCTCACATGAGCTCCTGATTTGTCAGAATCACTTCCAGAAAGACACTCTGAAGCATGAAAGTCAGCTTTAGGAAAAAAGATAAATGTAAGTTAGGTAAGAGAAAAAGAATAAAGTCTTGTGGTATGTGTCTCCTATTTTAAAAAATTCTGGATGAGGATGTATAACCCTAAATGCCCTTGTAGAGGTTGGAGTTTTTCGATTGCAATTAACCAGTCGATTCGTCGATCGTGCGGGTTGCACAAATATGGCATACCATATATGGATTGATTTTGGCCCGTTTGTTTCATGGGCTCTCACGGTAGAGTCCAAAGTTATTTTATTCATTATTTAGTAATATTATAATGCAAAATATATTCTCTACTTTAATAAACATATATATCAACCGATGGTTGCCGCAGTGGTAGCCTGGGATTACGCTTGGTAGGGAGGTCTGCGGATCGATCCCTCACAACAGCGATTGGGAGGGGTTTAAATACCATAATCCTTGGATCCGTTCCGAATCCGGATTAGTCAGCCCAATGTGGTTCGGAAACTGGATGGAAAATCAAAAAAATAAAATAAACATACTTGAATACTTCTAAGTTCTAACTCATGTTATTACACTGGGATCACCCCTAACTTAAATAAGAAAAACCCAAATTACACCCTTGAAAACATTCTTAAAAAATGACATATGATTCACTTAAAATAGTTATACTCATCTATTCGCCAATACATCAATGTTCACAATAAATAACTTGGATCCATATAATAAATAACTTGCTTTTTTTTTGTGAGTAATATAATGAATAAGTTGCTAAATATATACTATCCTCGTAAAAGAAAAATATGGATTAGACAAGATGCTATCCAAAAAGTTTGGGGAGAATCCATTCATTTAGTAATTATAGATAGAAGATTTTATTTTCTTAGATAAGATTGATTTTTATTTTTATATGTTTTGTCTTTTCTGTTTTTTTCTCCTTATTTAAACAAATAATTAGAATTTTCCAAACTTTAGTCTGCACTTTTGCTGTTTAAATGGGGTTATATATAATGCATTTTCATATTTGCTTTCGGTTGACAAGTTTTTGTATAATAAGAATATAATATTCATATGTGAAAAGAATTTTTTTAATTTATACAGATTTTAAAATTCTTGATTTTGACCTCAATTGCTAGGTCATTTTCAATACCGATATATAGAAAAACAAGTGCTGGCCCCTACCATTAAGCATAATTAGAATTTGACACCTAAAACTCACTTTCTTAATATGAAATTTATTATATTTTTTATATAATTTGTAATTTTATAAAATTATATAATTAATATTAGAAGGTGCATCGACTGAATTGTCCGTGCTATTTTTATAAATTCAAGCCCTTTAGTGCACAACTTAGAATATGTAAGCTTATACATGTCAAGTCTCAATATCAAAGAAAAGAGAGATGAGGAGAAAACGACGACAACAATCGAATATTGTACATCTATAGTTATCCAAAAATCATGCAACTAAATAAGGATGACAAAAGGGTTGACTGGAAATCACGTAGTATATCGAAATGAAGAATTGACGACATTAGGCAAGGGAGAGGAGAAAAGAAGAGAAGACGAAGGGTAGAAGTTGGATTAAGTTTCAAGCTATGCGATTAATTCCTATATATATAGTTTTTATTTTTGTACTAATTTCAATATATAGTTGAACCTATAATTTAGATCGACAGAGGTGGATGTAAAACACATGCTAAGGATTGGGGTGGATGTGTTGTGGAGCCACTCTTAAAAATAGAGATGGAATGAGGTGCAAAGACACTTAGCATAGAATTGGTTGGCGAATGAGGAAAAAATGTGAAAAAGAGCGCACTAAACAGAAAAATGATAAATTTTAAAAAATAAGAAGAAAGTAAAAACTATAAATATGTTAAAGAAAAACACTTGTAATTTTTTTAATGATGCTGACTGAATATCGATCACTTTATAACCACGTCATCATGTCTTTCGAGTTTTAAATCATGAGTTTATATTTATAAAAATCAATATATATATTTTATTTATTTTAAAAAAATTACTTACGTGTTCGGATGATAAACTAGACTTTCATGTATTAGGAATATAGTTTTTCTTCTAATATGTATATATTTTCTAGGTGTGAAGCTTAAAAGAAAAAAAAACATTTCCCATCTCAAAAATTGACTCGTCATCAATATAGCAACAATAATAATAGCTAAATAGACACATCTTGTGTTGTCTCCATCCATTTTGTTATAGCCACTGCAGTATATATAAATATATATAACTAAATAATTTATTTATCAATTTACATACTAGTTTATTTTATTTAAATGGGACCCTTTGATTGTTTATGAAACCAGGCGCAATAATTATATGATTACTGTAACATTTTGATATTATAAAATATTTTTATTTTTCCCATCATAAAAATTTAACTTGTTTTTTTATAATAGAAAACTTTATCCAAAATTTATTGTAAGTTTCTAGAATTAGTGAACCCAACTTAACAATGATAATTATATTTCTTATGATATTAGACAAGTTTATATTAAAGATATTTTGGTACATTATATAACATTTTTGTAATTTGAGGAAAAAGTCTTATTTTCAATGAATTATATTGAAAAAATATGAATTTATTAACTGGATAAGAATAGTTAAGAAATTTTAATTTGGCTTAATACATATGTAGCACTTTGAACTTCTCCCAAAACTTCAATTGTCTTCTGATCTTCATAAGTTACAGATGACTTATGTATTTGTCCAAAAGTAACAAATAAAAAAAATGCAAATTATAGATAGTGCGTATTAAAGTTGTAAACTTATAATACGGAGAGTCATAAATTTTGTAAATGTGCCATCTACCGTTTCTATATGTTGATAGGATCAATTTTGAAATAATTAAGGATTACCATGATCTAGTAATCATAAACGAATAAAAGGTCATTTGTGACTTTTGGATAAGAACAAGAATAATAAATTATTTGTTACGCTTAAATAAATATGTCAATTATTTGTAACTTTTGAAAGATCATTTGAAATCTATGGACAAGTTAAAGAACTGCAGCTATGCTAAGCTTTTATAATTTTATTGAAAAGCTAACTATACTTCCATTACAAGCGTACTTTTAAAATTAGATATTATTTTTTGATAAATTTGTAAGCGGTAAGATTCAAACCTTGAATTCTTTACTCACGCATTGATGAGTGTACCAATTAGGCTAAAGACAATTAGTAAAATTAGATATTATTTAATACGAAAATAGGTAATTATTTAGACAATGAATTAAGAGTACTAAAAAAAAAATAAATAAAAAAATTAAGAGTACTAATTATAGTTAGTAGATTTTTATTTTTATTTTTAGTAGATGCATATGGTATATTGCAATTTGCCCCTCTTGGCTTGGTGGTCCTCTTACACAATATTTTTATACGCTGTAATTATTCTTAATAAATGGAAAGTAGAAAAGCTTTTCTTTATCATAACTAATTTCTAATTTATAATTACTTAATAAATAATGGGTTGCTTTCTTATGCTAAATTAATTGGTTGGCTGCCAACTACTAATGTGTTATTTATAGAGCTAGTAGTTTCATCATTCAAACATGATCAATGCTCCATTTAATATTTGTATTAAATAGGAGTATCTTTTAGAAAAAAATTTCAAATCAGCAAATTTAATTTTTAATTTAAGTCAATAATTTTAACAAAATTCATTTAATTTCAGTTCACTTCACTTTAACAAATTTAATTTTAATTCAGTTATTTTCATACAAATTTCATCCGATTTCACTTAATTTTTTAAGACGTTAAATTAGGAGAAACTCATATCAAATTGAGTCAAAATAATTGAATAGATTCATAAAAATATATATTTTAGTTTGTTGTTTATGCAACCGATAAATGCTCTAGTAAGCTTTGATATTCTTTTTCGATAGACTAGTAAGCTTTGATATTAATAGTGGACTTCAGGAAAAGAAAAGTGAATATTTTGCAAATCGATCCTCCACAACGGCAATTGTGAGGGGTTTAAATACCATAATTCTTGAACCTGTTCCGAATCCGGAGTATTCGACCCAGTGTGGATTCGGAAACTGGATAGAGAACAAAAAAAAACAGTGGACTTCCCAACATTGCATTAGTAGGGTTTGTTTCTTAATAACTGAACTATATATTTGCTTAATTGATTTTTTTAGCTGAATACCTAGTGAATTTTGTAAATTCAATTTGACCGAATTGAATTTAACTGAATTTTGATTAATTTAAGCTAAAAAGAACAAAGACATAAGCTTTGATACCATTTTAAATTGAATTTAACTTATTCTCAAAAAAACACTTTAAATAAAATGAATTGTCACTCTAAGAATATCATCAATGTGGAAAGCTATCCTTATATTTATCAAAAGTTTAGAGAAATTTGATATTTTGATACGAATTTCTTTCTTAATTATTTATACAATATTTGGTATTTTAGGAATTTTATTATAGTTTAGAAACATTGATTATAATTTTCCTATTATTTCAGAAATTTTAACAAGTACCTGAATCCGTGAACAGAAATATATACCAAGTGATTAATTATTTTTTAATTGATTTTATGTGAATTCATACACATAGATATAATAATTATTTTATTGGCTATGATATATTCCTTTAAAAAGATAGTACTTCAGCAACAAATTAAATGATAGCAGCATGTGTTACATGAGTAAACTATATGTCTACACGTTATAATTACTAATCTTGAACCCGCAATTTCAGAAATTAAGATTTTTTTAATATATTTAAAAGCTTTTGTATTAAATAGTATTCTAAAAATTCGATCAAGTCGATCGGTTCATGGAAGATTACTAGGTATAAAATTTAGAATACCATGCTGATTTTTACTATTAGGCCATTTTAAATAGACCAATTGATTTATGTCTGATTAATTGGCTCAAAGCATTTCAATTAAATAATAAATTTGTTATCAATAACGAAATTAAAAAAAATCCTAAAATTTTGCATTTACCATGAGTTTGAGTAAGAAAACAAAAAATTACTCTTGAAAACTATGTTATTCTTGCTGCCAAAAGAAAAAAAAAAGACTATGTTATTCCTAATTGATGTTTTATTGAGTTTTATTTCTCCTTCATTGTTAACTTTTTGCCATTCCTTTAAAAAAAATAATTAAAATAATAATCATTAAGATATTTCTATTTCTAGATAAATATTTATTACTATTAATTTTTATAAAAATATTAGCCTAACCATATGCAAGTTCTTAAAATTGTTTAAAAAGTTCATTTTAATCATTCAACTTTGGAGACGACCTATTAGGTCCTTCAACTATTAAAATGTAACCCATTAAGGCCATCAACTATCAAAATATGAACTTATTGTGTAATTATTCGATGACATAACACTGAGCGGACAAATGTGAAGAATATTAATTTTAATGCTAACTCAGTGTCATGTCAACGAATAAGGACTCAATAGGTCCACATTTTGATAGTTGAAGGACCCAATAGGTCATCCCCAAAGTTGAAGGACTAAAATGATTTTTTTTTGACAACTTTAAGAACTTACATATGGTTTAAAAAATACTTATTATTATTATTTTTAAGTAGTTTTTAATAATATTTATTGTGGTTCATTAAAAATAATTTAAAAATTGAAAAATATAAGATCAATTAATCGGAGATTAATTACTGAGTAGTCCATAATCAATCCATAACCAATTCATTTGGGGCATTTGCTGTGCAATGTTCGCGTATGTAACGATTTTTAGAACACTAGCATTAAATAACAAATAGAAATTATCACCTAAATAATATGAAATTTTAATTCATAATCTCCACAATAATATAATGGATTTCTACGGAACTAAAATATTTGTCTTAGCACTTAATTTAGTTAGAAGATCACTTTTGTTTACTTTAAGATAATAAAACTGCATATTGATGTCTCGAATAACCGTAACTCGTCAGGATCTCTCCATTACCAAACAAAGATTTTAAATTTGAAATATAAGTCATTCTTTTTGATTGAAAGTTAAGGATGAGCAATAATAAAAGTCGGACATCCCGATTAAGTTGAGATTTCCGAACAAAAGTGCAAGCACAAACCCAGTACATGAGTCAATTAAATAAGTGAATATAAAAAGAAAAGGTGTACTTGAATCAATCCACATATCATAAGGTTTAAAATGTAAAGATATTTATAAAAATGCTAAGGCATAGTTGAAGTGATGATTGGAGGAGTACAAAGTAGTGAAAAGAAAGTGTCTATAGTAAGTATATTTGTCCTTTCTTTTTAGTGAAACCACACATACACACACACTTATCTTAATAGTGGAAACCTAAAGTACATATATAAAGAAAAATAAAAATAAAATAAAGCTGTTACATTTCATTATCATACCCACTTGGGTAGTAGAAAAATAACATTGACCATTTCATAATATCCCCTCTTCTTCTAGGTAAACTACACTAGTGGTCCTTCAAATTGGTTTTAATTTCAAGGTCATTTTCCTTCTAATTTCATTTTTACAATTAAATCTTTGTGTTTGTTTTTAACAATAACAAAACTGCAAAATACATTTTTTACATAATTTAAAAAATTATCAATTTTACTGACATAAATAAAAGTACTTTTACCACTTTAAATATATATTTTTATATTAAAATTGGGTGTAGGCTATGGTCACTTTCTTTTTTTGTTTACTTTGTTTTCACTTTGTTTTATTTATCATTAGATTGGTTTTTACTCCATGATCTAATGGTGGATAAAACAAAGTAATGGTTACTTTGTAAAAAACAAAGTAACCATAGAATTTCCCTTAAAATTGATGTTTAGTAAATACAAAACTAATTTCCTTATAAAAACGGAAGAAAACCGTTTTTTTTTTTTTTTTATAGAATTTATGACTTTTAAGAAAAATAGAGTTCATAACTTGTAAAAAATGTGATAAATTTTTTCATAAAAATACTCTAACTTTCAATATAACTTAATATATGTATTTACCAAGTAGCTATAGCTTTTCTTTCCACAATTTTGACATTCCATTAAACCACACGTTTTTCATGTACCAAATAATTTCGAAGATGTTATATTCTATTTAGGGCTAATTTCAAATAGGTGTAATGTAGTTTCGTGTAAATGAAGGATTGTAGTTTGCCTTAAAGCAAATAAATGATTGTGATTTACGTTTTTTGCAGAATTTAGAAAATTGTCGATTTTGCTGATTTGAATGAAGACAATTTTTGTCTAAATTTTTTTTTCTGACATTTGAGTTTAACTCTTACATAACCCGTCAAAGTTTGAAAAACAAGTTGGACAAAAAATGTTCCCGTTTACGTTAACAAAATCGATCATTTCCTTAATTCTACAAACAGAGCCAACTACGATCCTTTATCTGCTCAAAGGTAAATCACAATACTTTATTTGCAAAAACACGAAACCACATAACACTTATTTAAAATTTACCCTTCTAACTAATATCTAACTATCATTATAAAATAAAACATCAACAATTAAATTTACTTATGGCTAAGATCTTAGCTTACATTTACAATGATCGGAGATGTGATAGGTTCAAACATCGTCCAAAGTATTGGTGATCTTCTTTGATATTAACTGTAATCACAATTGAGCAACATATTTTTATAGGACTAAACCATATGCAAGTTCCTAAAGTTGTTCAAAAAGGTCATTTTAGTCCTTCAACTTTAGAGACAATCTATTAGGTTCATCAACTATCAAAATGTGATATATTAAGTCTCTCAACTATCAAAATGTGAATCTATTGAGTCTTTATTCGATGACGTGACACTGAGTTGGCAAATGTGAAGAATATTAATTTTAATGCCAATTCAGTGTCACGTCATCGAATAAAGACTCAATAGGTCCACATTTTGATAGTTGAAGGATCTAATAGGTTGTCCCCAAAGCTGAGGGACTAAAATGACCTTTTTGAACAACTTTAAGGACCTACATATGGTTTAAGCCTATTTTTATATAAAAAAGCACTCAACATTTATAGTTGAAATAAAAAGTAACAAAGTTAAAAGGGTAAAGATATAAATTACCTAACTTCTTTTTTTTCATTTGAAAAGTTCTACATCGATCTGGTCTTTTCAGGGGCGGCTCTTGGCCTAGTCGACATAGGTCGGTGTCTAGGGCCCCCGAAAAAAAGGGCCCCAATTTCTACTTACACACATATATATACACTTTTACGAATTGAGTCTATTTAATTGATGTCAAAAAAACAAAACAGAAATGAGTTTTCATTTAGATAGAAATTCCAAATATATATATTCAATTGTTAATGTAATTAAATGAGGCTACTTTGATTTACGTTAAATTGATTGGTTTGGAAATATTTTTAATTTATATCATAACATAACTATCTAATCAAAGTTTTCTCTTCATTTTCTTTATGAATGTTGAAAGCCTCTCCCATGCCAAGCTAAACAACATAACTAAACCTCCAGCCTTATTCATCTTTCATGTTGCTTTGAGTAAAAGCAGTGAAATTTTAAGTTTCTCAGATAAGAGATGCATTACGCCATTTAGAAAAACAAAATGGTGATCCAACAACATCAAGTGAAACAGGTTCTTTAGCAAATTATGATCTTGAAAACTTTGATTTCCTTGTTGGCATTGTTATTTAGCTTGCGCTTTTACTGAAAGTGAACAAAGTTAGTCCAATTCTCCAAAGTAAGAGCATGGATATTGATCCTTGTAATAATTTGTTACAAGCCCGATTTAATTTTTCAAAGAATATAGAAAAAATGGTCTTGAAATTGGAATAAATGAAGCTGAAAAGATTGCGTTAAAAATGAAGATTGAACCCATTTTTCGTAAAAATAAAAAAAATTATAAGAATCCTAGGGATGAACCTCATTAAGGCTAAGAAATCTTTTTTAGTCAATTACTTTTTAAAGATAATTGATATTTCTATCTCTTTACTCGAAATAAGATTTGAGCAATTTGAAATATATAAAACTAGAACACAAATTGTGTTATTATATCTTTTTGTTTGTTGCCTTGAGACTTAATTATGATTATGAATTACAATTTATGTATTTATATAATTATGTAAAATTTATTATTTATGAATGAAAAGTTGCTTAGGTCCTTTCAAAATGTTGGAGCCGCTCTTGAATCTTTTGAGAAAAACATCGCAAATGTCAACACATTACTAACATGGCATCATCTAATTGGGCGGGAGCAATACGAGTGGCTACTCATGGTAGAACCACCTCTCTAAATCTAACTCTCCAAAAACCACGACACAATTTCATTTATAGGAGCAATAACTTAGAAAGAGAAAGATGCTGCCTCCCTCCCTCCCTCTCTATCTAATTCCAACTCTTTAAACCCACAACACAATTGCCATTTATAACCTAGAGATAGAGAGAGAAAAGAGTTGGATTTCAAGTAGAAATAAACTAGATAAGACATGGGTTTTGTTCATGTGACTGTTTCATTTGTTTTCTTTCAAAACCCAAAATTTATCTTCTAATAAAAAAACCTCTCTTTTCTACCTAATTCTGCCACCATTTTCAGAAGCATAAAAACCCCTCTTTCTCTCTTACCAAGTTTGCATTTTTATTATGTGGGTTCCCTCATTTATTCCCCCATTTTCTTACCCTTTTCTTCATTCTAAACTTTTTTAGTTCAAGTTCCATGTTTTTGAAGAATACCCACTTGAAAAGTTTCAATCTTTAGTGAAAATCTTGAGTAACCCATCTTTTCATTTCCTGACATATCAACCTTTTTTCTGATAATTTTATTTGTTGGGTATTAAGAATTTTGAATTTTGTTTAGTGGGTATTTTAAATATTCCTTGTGTTGTGTGGAGTTTTTTGGATCTAGTGTTGATGGCAGAAATTTTTGGGATCAGCAGCTTCACCACTTGCACTAAGGTTTGCTGAAATTTGCAGATTACAAAAGCATAAAGATTGTACCTTTAATTAAAGTTGTTGAAGAGACATTAAAATAAGAGATATAACTTTCATCTTTTTCATTGCAGGCATAAAAGATTTCAAGAGGGTGAAGATATTGAAGAAGAATCTGGATTTCAGTCAGCAAAATCCTCCAATTTTTCAACTCCAAAACCAGGAGAAAAATGGTGAAAAAGTAGCAGAATATGCAGCAAGATCAAGGAAGAGAGGAGGAGGAATGAAGGGAAGTACTGGTAAGTACATCTCTTGATTTCTGACACGATAACACGATTAAAGTTACAACTTTGTAAGCACTTAGCAAGGACACTCTCCTTATTTAGAGTTTCTCCGTGTCTATGTCCGTGCCTGTTTTGTGTCAGTTTAAGTTTGCTATTTGATGTCCTACAAAGTACTTTTCCCGGTATCGCTACTAATGAAGGTTATGTTTACCGTGTATGGTGTCCGACTTGGTGCCTGTGTCCGTGTCTGTGCAACATAGGATAGAACCCGTTCGACACGATTCATTCCATTTTTGGCACGATTCGTCCATTTGACACTGTAATTGTTTTTGTCACCATTGATAATATATTACACAAAAATTCATCTTTAATACTCCTTTCGTTCTCGAATGTATGTACTTTAAGCGAATTGAAAAATTTACAAATGTATATCGTTTTGTCATTTCTTTGTTATTTTAATTTTTTGTTGTCTACTTTGTCATTCGTTCACCAAAGTAATTAACATGTATAAAATCAAAAATCAAAGAGTTTATGAAGAGGAAATCATTGTATTTTATTGAGATGTCAAGGGTGCATTAATCTTTTACAAAAGATTCTTATTTCATCTTTTTGTTTAAAAGACATACATTCGAGAACGGAAGAAGTAGCATTTATGTGTTTCATATCCATATCCCTATCTATTTTGATTTAAAAGTTATTTTATGAACAGTGTGTTTTAGAAATAATGTTTTTTTGTGTCTATATATGTTTCCGAGTCTGTGCAACATAGCATATAATAATCATAGAAAAGTATAAATCACATATCAGGATTATAAGACGGTAGCCTGTTTTGATGCAGGAGGGGAAATTGTTCAAGTTCAAGGGGGTCACATTGTCCGAGCAACTGGCCGGAAAGACAGACACAGCAAAGTATACACAGCAAAAGGTCCTAGAGACCGGAGAGTCCGGTTATCAGCACACACAGCGATACAATTCTATGATGTTCAAGACAGATTAGGCTATGATAGGCCAAGCAAAGCCGTCGATTGGCTAATCAAAAAGGCGAAAACCGCCATTGATAAGCTTGCTGAGCTTCCTCCATGGCATCCATTTGATAACACAAACATGGAGGAAGAACCAAACCCGAATAACGTAGCAGATGTTTCTACTAACGAAATGGTGATGTCTGAGCAATCCGAATTCTACGAAATTCCTGATGCAATTCCTGAAGATACTATGAAATCTTTGTTCCCAATCTCAAGCTCCACTGCCTCATTCCAGAACTATGTGTCAAACTCTGGAAATGCTTATCAGGATCTCGGGTTGTCACTTAACCCGTTTCAGGATCAAAATTATGAAGGCAATTTGCAGAGAATGATGGGATTCAATCCTGACCCGGATCCTCATCCTCCACCATTGTCATTGCTTAGTCAAGATACAGACTTTTCTCATCAGAGGGGTACCCTTCAGTCCAGTTTCGCGAACTCGATCAACATTCGAGCTTGGAATGATCTAGAGCATCATCATAATAATCATAGTCATAGAACACAACAGGATGTTCATCATCAGAATTTTATCTTTGGTAGCAGGTTTGGAGCACCAGAGGGATTGGGATTAATGCCTGGTTTTGGAATTCCGGTTCGGATTCACAGAGAGGAAGAACACAGTGTTGTTTCTGATAGGCCTTCTTCTTCCTCTCCACATTCTCAGCATTGAAATTCTGACTTTTATCAACAAAAGGTAGTTTCTTTTTTCCTGAAAATCAATCAATTCATGTTATCAATCATATGTTGCACGAACAGTTCTCTTTAGTAACATTTCGTGTGAGTGTTGTATCCATCCGTTTCCTTGTTTTGTTCGTGTCCGTCCGGCATATTATGGAATGGAATCCATTTTTGGAAGATGAATCAGAGACTCCACACAATTCAATTGTGTTCCTGAAATTGTGGGAAGTGAAGTGACATTTTTTTTATAGAAATGTTGAACTGTTTAGCAATTATTCTATATAGAGTAAAATTGATACTGTTTGACTAGAATTGGAATCTGATCAGATGTTCTAATGTTGTTGATGTTTAAGGATTCATTATATAATAGTCTTCTATTTTATTTTATTTACTTATATAAGTAAATCTGAAAATATTCTATACCCGCTACGGAACATATATTATGATGAGGGGGTAAATGCGGATAAAAATTGAAGAATGATTGGAAAGTAGAACTATTTAATTTAAGTGTCTTTTACTCTTTTGCTAGCTTATGAATTATTTGTTGAATCATAATAGGTACGGATATCCACATATATCATATATGTAAATTATATGGTATGAGAACTTAACATAGGCTGATACATTAATTACATGCTCATGATATGTTACATAGGCTTAAAAATGACTTTGAATTGGTTCGTGAAGTTGACAACAAACCGCACTAATCTCGAAATTTAAATGTCATTACATAATTATGGTGTTTTATCGTCTCGTTAGTGAATGACTCATGAATTTTTGAGCCAATTATGGTTTCTATAATCAATCAATCCATCCATCCATCCGCGAAATGGCAGGATACCTTGAAAATCAAGAAGTTAATATGCAAAATTTATTTTCTTAGTAATAGTTTGAGCAAATTAATCTTTATTGGGTTGTGAATTAATGTATTTGGGCCTTCTTGGAAACACTCCCTTTCCTTTTTAGCTTAGTTTATATAGAATTGGGCCCTCAACTTGTATTTTAGTTTCTATTCTATTGGGCCTTCATGTATCATGTCTTTGGCCTCAGCTTTCACTAAACATATTAAATAGGGAGTCTCTTTATATACTTTTGTAAAATAGTACTAACAATCTATCCTTAACATTTTATATGCAAGATCAATTGTCCTTATCTAATTGAAAAATATAGATAGTGTTCTAGTTTATCGATGATTTTATTTTAGAATGTCTACTTGGATCAGTATAGTAAAAGACACTAGACGCTACTTGGACGGCCGTGGACTTTACAGAGTTTATCGGAGATCAGTTGGAAAACTATTCGGAGATGCTGTAAATCATAATTTTGAGTGCCTAGCCGGGGGTTAGGCAGGTCATGCAGCGCTAGTTTATGAATAAGTTCCCACTATCTTGTTCTTATTTTCTTCTGGCCAAAACTGGTATTTTTTTTGAAAGGGACAAAGTTGGTATTGTTTCAACAAATTAGGAGTAACATTTTAGCTTTTTTTATGTTAAGTTTTTAAATGAAAGTTGAAAACTGAGCAACTTTTTTTACGCTAAATCAATGAAAAAGTAATACCACTAGAGTCAAATTCAAAGCATCAGAAATGATACTTTAAAACCTTACTCAATTTTGGTAGATTTTAAATTTATTTTTAGAAGTGGTAAAATTAGAATATAAAATGATATTTAATTTTAATGTGAATGCGTTCATTTAATTCTTTTTTTAGCCACAACTATATAAGATGGCCAATCATAATTATATGGTTAATTAGTTTTATGTTAGTCATTCTGTATTATGTATAGTCCATAAAGATAAAGTCATTGTAGATTGAATATAAAGTAGGAAAGAATAATTGTGTTCTGTTGGAGTAAATTTCAAACTTGAACACAAAGCAAACGCCAAACCTCAAAAATTCCAAATTATGGACCCTCTAAGTCTACCTCTCATTCAAAGTCAACACAAGCACCCCTAATACTATTATTTAGTCAATTTCCTAATAATTTCATAGGGTGTACTATGAAATAAGTTACCGAAATAAATCTTTTAGTAACATGTGTATTTAGATTTCGGTTCAGTTTAAAACTCGAAAAAAAGAGAATAACTACTACTGATTTATTAGAAATATTTCGATACTTAATTAGTATTTTGTGTAAAAAAATGAAGTAATGAAACTATTATTTATGGAACATTTGTTTGGTTTTGAAACATTCAATCCAAGACTAATTAGGATAAGTTCAGCCATAAGTGAAGATCGAATTTATCATATTTTTAATATTTTTATTATCGTAAATACTTTAGATGAGGATTATATTTGTCTTATTTATGTATTAAAATTATAATAAAACTGAGGAATTCTATGACACATTTCTAAAAATAAAACAACCAATTGAGTATTATATGCACAAAATTCGGTTTCGAGTTTGGATTGCATATACCGACTGTTGCCAAACTAGTTGGAATTAGTCATAGCTTTCCTTGCTTGTTAACAATCCTTATTTAAAAAAAAAAGGTTACAATTCGTAAATAATATCATGACATGTTTTTATATTATTTTTACATACAAATACAATATATATTCCCCTAATATAATTCAATGAAGCTTTCAAAAAAATATAATTCAATGAAAAAGGAAAATGGTGTGGGATTAGTAATTGGCCACCGGAGTAAAAAGGTAGCCCAAGAACTAAAACAAAGTCTCCTTTATTGACTGCTATAGAGTATTAATTAGATCCTTCAAAACCGCAACTTTTGTTACAAGAAATTATTAGTCTAAACACACTATTCTACTCCTTGAAATTTTTGTTTCTAAGAAGAAAATCAAAGCAATATCCCCAACTTTACGCCATTTATAGGCCATTTTATTTATTCGATTACGGCATTGGTCTTTTTAATTTAATTCTAGCAAAATTCAGTTTAGCAAAATTTCTTTTTTATTTAGCCAAATTTAGTCGATTTAGTCAATTCAATTTTATTCAGTTTACTTAGTTCAGTTCAGTTCAGTTTAGTTCAACAATAAAGAATGTGGCCTAACCCTTTTAATGGTGTCGAAAAAGTTGTGGAAGATTCTCCCCTCTAGGATTATAGAAATTTTCCAAAATTTCACTGTGAGACTGTTACAAGAATTGTTTTCTGATTTCAATAAATCGTTAAAAGTTTAATTTCTTTAACTATTTTAATTTGAAATGTGTAGAGTATGAGTATGTATTTCATGAATAAATGAAGTTATGAGTATTCATGTTACGATAAATTATATTTATGGCAATTAGCTTATATTGCTTAAATTTTTTATAGCTTTTAAATTTATTACTCAGCAGTAGTTTCTGAATTTTTCATTTTGTAATGTTAAACTCTCAACATATAATTTTGGTACAAAATAAATGACGAAGTAAACATAGTTGATGAGAAATAATGAAGTTTGACAAATTAAGATTAGTTTGAGTAGTAAGTCATTTTAAGTTGTTTGAGCTAAATTCAAATTCTAACGTAACAAAACATGACTAGATTTCAATTAAAATAATTGTCTAAAATAGGATTATTTAAAAGTTGAACATGATCAAAATAACTAATCAGAATTTTAGAATTTCTAAAATACATTCTGTATACCACGTTACACTATGAGCAAAAATTTAGCAACATGTCATAATTAATAGGGTTTAAAGTTTATAATTTAGAATTATGGATTCATTTTCTAGAATCTAGGGTTTTTATTTTGTGATCTAGAATTTTATATAAATAATAAACTATAAACATACTATTAATTATTTACACGGTGTAAAAATTTAATTAATTGAAATTATATATGTCAATTATTTATTCGCTTGGTGTACCACGTCACCGTACACCGAATGTATTCTAGAATCTCTCTTAAAATTTGTTCTTTTATGTTTAGTTATTTCCACTGTTGAAGGCCAAAAGGCCGCCTAAGAACTCAAACTTCAAAATCGAATTTGAACCGATTGGACTATTTAAATTCGTCTAGTTACTCAAAATTGAAGTTGTCTGTTTTTCGAGTAAGTACTTAACTACCTAAATAGCATGTAACATCTATTATTACATCTATCCAAGTTGTCCCCGTTGAACACTCCAAATTTCAAACATTAGATTTTCTTCCCTAGTAATCTCATTTTGCATTTTACACTTAACTCTAAGATTTCAACCCATTTTAGCATTTTGGAAGGAAAAATAAAATTCAAAGTCAACATTCAACCTTCTCCAAATTGTATTAAAACCGAATTTTTGCTCCATTTTTTTCAAAAATAAACACCTCTTCCAATTCCACAATTTCTTCTCAATTTCAATCTCCGATGACAACCCGTCCACCGCTGCCGTTGCCGTGGGCGGCGCATGATTCCGGCGTCAGCGGAATCTTCGGTTATTCATCTCCGTTCAATGAGCACAAAATGAGAAACACTTACGACTTGAACAGCAAAATCATGCTAACGGCTATAATTTCACTATCCGTCGTCGTTTTACTCGTCATAGTTCTTCACATTTACGCCCGGTTTATTCTCCGCCGCCAAGCCCGCCAACGCGCCGTCCTACGCCGTCTAGTAATCACCGGCGACCGTCATTCCGGTGAGCCACCGAGGACCGGACTTGATCCTTCCATCATTGCTTCCCTTCCAATTTTCATCTACAAAAAAACTTCCGCCGGCACCGGCGCCGCCGTGCACGGCGGCGACGAGTCGGAATTAGAATGTGCGGTGTGTTTGAGCTGTCTTGAGGAGGAGGAGACGGCGAGGATTTTACCGAATTGTAAACATGTTTTTCACGCAGAGTGTGTTGATAAGTGGCTGAGTTCTCATTCGAATTGCCCGGTTTGCCGGACAGAAGCTGAGCCGAGGATATTACCGGTCAGCCGTGAGGGTCCGGTAGCCAGTGCTTCGGTGGAATTTATAGCACCCCCATGTACGGAGAGCGGTTCGAGTCAGAAGGGAAGCGGTTCGGTTTCTCGGATGAGTTCTTTTAAAAGAATACTTAGTAGAGAAAGATCGTCGAGGAGAATTCAAATTGAGGTTCAAGAAGAACGTTTTCAAGATCTTGAAAGACAATAATAATTTTGAAATTTTTTGAAAAAAATAATAATAATTTGAGTTTAATTAAATTATTTGGATATAATTTTATTAAATTATGGTACATAATACTTGCTGGTGAAAATATACGAGTTGTAATTAAGTTCTCGATACATGTTGAGTTCGTGAGAAAGATTTTTGTTAGTTTTTGTTAGATTACGTTAAGATGTAAGATGATAACTTTATTGGCCGAAATGTAATTGATATCATGTATTCCTTCCTTTCTACAACTATAGGGGAAAATTTCATGCATTAATTCTTTTAGAGATATTCGGTTTTATCCATTGTAGAATTTGCATACTCTTTTTTGAAGTGCAAAAAAACCCATTAAGCAATATTTTGAATGGATTCTATTATTATTGCATATTAATTCCTAATGTTGAAAATTAATAGGTTAGATTAGAAACTAACACGTTTTTATATTCAAATGTAGTTGCATTTTCGTGAATCTATAAAAACGTTGAGTGATATTATATGGTCACTTTGTTTTTCACAAAGTAACCATTACTTTGTTTTATCAACCATTGGATCATGGGTTAAAAACTAATCAAATGGTGAAAAAGACAAAGTATAGACAAAGTAAGAGAAAAACAAAGTGATTATAGCTTACACCAAACGTTGATAATTAAAAATTATTTTATCTGGTAATATCATAAAATGTTAATTATATCCTTAACACTTATAAATTAGACATTTTATTTTAAAAAAGTTAAAAGTTATTCTTTTTTTTTTTTTGAAATGAAGTTAAGGTTATTTTTATTTGAATAAGAAAAGAGGAATACATTTTTTTTTATCATCCTACTTCTCTCTCAAAACCCTAATTCTAAAAAATCTCTTGTTTTGAGCTTGAAATTGAGGAGGAAGAAGGAAGTTTTGCTTCTTTCTTCCTCCTCCCAACCCCGAATCTGATTTACTTTTCTTCTTCTTCTTCTCATTGTTCCTTTTGTTTAGCATCATATATTTCAACAGTATTCTTTGGTCATCAGTTCTGCATCTGATAGTTATATTTTCTTCATTTATAGCTCGTTCAGATTTAGCACGGGCGGAAAAGGTTTACCTAATCCATAAATCTGTAGATCTATGGGAGTGCAATTTCAAAAAGGACATAGATCCGATTTTCTGGAGAAGCATAGGTGTTGAAGAATGGTTTTTGATTGTTTTTCAGCAGATCCGGAATCTCAAGAAATATATGATGTATTATGTTGTTTTTTTTAGTACCTTTATGGTGTCTTAGGCTATCTGTAGCGTTTATTTGCCCTATACGGTTTATACTGGCTTTTGCCTGTATATTTGTGACGTTTAATCGCTCATTTTTTCTTTAATTATCATCGTGCTGTAATTTTTCTATGTTATTCAATGATATGAAAACTCTTCCTTAAAAAAAAAAAATAAGAAAAGAGAGAGGAGATGCTAGGAAATTTGGTGACCTAAAGAGATTATAATATAGAATTGGGAATATTAATTAGGAGTTAATTAGGTGCATGTGAAATAAAAAGCTTATTTAAATAAACTTTTATATCAACCATTGACATGTTGGTGTAGTCTTATATTTAATTTTGGAAAAATCAGAATCTTTGGTTTTTGGCACATTGACATATATAATTGTGCTACTCCCCTAATCAAATAAATTCATAGCAAATAAACACAATCAAATAAATGGGTTATTTTTCACTGTAAACCCTCATCGAGGTCTGTGATTTGCTCTGGCCTTGCGAGTGGGTATGCCTACCCTTAGCTAAACTTTTCTTTACCAAAAAAAAATAAAAATAAATGTGTTATTTTGTTTTGTTAGTCTGAAAGAAAGATACGCTAATTGTTAAGGGGTTCGACTGATGGAACACTTCAATTGCCGATACCATCTCTAATTACTATTTCTTTCTATTATGTTTTAACCAAAACGAGTATCGCTTTTAATATGAAAACTTTTTCCTTTTGAGCCTTTATAAATCATGTGTAATTTTGGTGCCTTAGTTTACCGTGGCTGCCTAGGGATGCAATTTGGCACCCGCTACTCTGTTCAGTGTTAGGTTTATGAACCGCCTTTTTGATGGGTGGTTTTCGAAAGTTAGAAGTGGACCGACATTTCATGGTCGGACCGGCACTACCTCTAGGACTCATTGACTCAAATTTGTTGCTTGCTTAGGTTTGCTCTGCAATGCGACATATCCTTGCATAATTCTTTAAAGTTCTAGGCGAAGTAGGAACAATTTTTAATTTTTTTATGAGTCCAAATAATTGCTTCAACAAGTTATCGCAAATAAAAATAGTAACAACAGTTGAATAGCAACATTATACTAAAACCCCATACAAAATGACCATCCAAGAAAAAGCCCATAAAAGCCCACGAAACCGTTTAATGGAAACATTAAACTAAATGCCCATACAAAATAACACATTATGAAGAATGATGCAATTTAAACATATAGAATTTGAAAAATTTCACCCCAAAACTCCATTTTACATTTTGAAGATTTTTATGTAGCATAGTCAATGAAGGAGGGGGTATAAAAAACAATGATCTATGTGGAAATAATAATACAACGCTACAGTTGTGCATTGTTTGTAGAGCGGTCAAGAAGGATGAAAGATTAATAACTCTTGCTATTTCCAGTGATCTGTTGATATTATTTTTCTTGAGGTGATAACATTGAGGTGATAAGAAGGTTTACTTTATATATATATCATGGGGAAAGAATGTTATATAAGAAATTGTCAATTAGGTTGTGGTATCATTGAACCAAGTTCTTGAGAAGAAAATTCACCCGTCCGCCCGCGGATGCTTTGAAAGCATTTGCAAGTGAGATTGGTACATATTGACAATCTTAAGTCATCAGAATATGGTCCGATAATATAAATATTGTTCACATTCTAATCACCCTTTTTTGAGCTATGACTGTATTAAAAGAGGAAGTTTGAGAAAGATGATAAATGATAGGAAAGAATATATGGAGCTGAATTGTATTAAAAAGCTATAATATTATTGAAGGAGTTTCTAATGTGCTATTTATATATGCACCATAATCGTACTCCTATCAACGTATTCATCGAAACATTATGAATAACAGTGTGTTGTTTGATTTAGAATTGAGTAAATTGAGAGATATCTTATTTCAATCATTGCTACTTTTAATATTTATTTTTTTTATTAAACAATGTCGGCCTTGAGCTTTTTATGGGATTTGCAATTTTGCAATTTACACGGAGAATTTTGAGGATGGTCTCTATTTTCCTAAGTTTTGTTTTAGAAACAATGTGTTTGGACATAGATAGGTCTTCATTTTCCAACTAGTTAAAAAGTCTCATGTTTTGCTTTCACATTGTATTTTAAATGTTGTGACTTTCATTTTTTTTTTATGTCGACAAGATATCAAAGAAATTAGTGAAGAGATTTTCTTGTAGAAAGAATAATATTTTATTAAAATTAATGAGTGAGTGTGATGTTCAGAGTTTGAATCTTTCGTCTTAAAAATTTATCAAAAAGCGGTTGCCTATTGGTAAGATTTCAATTTTGATTGAGAGAACTAAGATATTTTTAGATATAATTTCATGTGCTAGTTATTTTTCGACCTCTAATTTTCAGGATAGGTAGTTGGGTGTCTGGAGGTGCCAACTTAGTTGGAATGTTCGGCCTCTTCTACTCCTTGTCCTCTGCTTTTATTGAACAAAAAAACTCTATAATTTTCAGGTAAACTGGGTTGGTATCCTTGGGGCCCGAAACCCAAATTATGCCCAATACACAAAGAAAAATAAGTACAAAAAAGTTAAAAAAAAAAAAAAAGAAAATAAAGTTACACAAACAAAAATTGCTCTATGGGACTAAAATCATGGCAAATAAATGTGAAACTATGTCAGATGATAAATATCCAAAGTACAAGAAAGAATGCCAATATCATAAATCAACTGGCAATGCAAGTCTTCACCAAAAAGGTCAACTCTGGTAATAAATATCTATTCTAACTCCAAATTTCAACTTATAAATACATATCAATTATTTTCTAATGAAGCCATACAATTTATCATAATCATGTTGTCTTTCTTTTTACACAAACAACTTTCTTTTCTTCTGCTCTTTCATTTCATTTTTCTTACTTCTTTTTCTGCTTCTTTACTTGTTAATGAGGAGGCTGAAGCTCTTTTGAGGTGGAAAGCTACTCTTCAATTCGATAATCAAACGCGTGATTCTCTCTTATCGTCCTGGTCTCAGTCTACTCCTCCTTGCAATTGGTCCGGTATTTCCTGCGATCGCAACACTACAACTGTCACGAGTATCAGCCTTTCGGGTTATGCTTTGAAAGGTACACTTCATAGTCTCAACTTCACGTCTTTTCCATATCTTAAGGCGCTCGATCTTAGCAACAACTCGTTCCATGACAACATTCCTTCCCAAGTTACTAATCTTTCGAGACTCGAAGTCCTTGACTTGTCTTCCAATAATATCTCAGGTTCCATTCCTAAAGATATTGGAACTTTGAGTTCTATCAATTATCTTGATTTGTCCGAAAATTATATCACTGGTGTTATCCCTATTTCTTTAGGAAATATGACCAAGTTAACAGATCTTGGTCTACATAGAAATCAGCTTTCGGGTACCATCCCTCAGGAGATCGGAATGTTGAATAATTTGACGGTTCTTGCATTGTCGTATAATAATCTTACAGGTACTATTCCAACTTCTATAGGAAACTTGACAAGATTATCGTTATGTTATCTTGCTTCCAATAAACTCTCGGGTTCTATTCCCCGAGAAGTAGGAATGTTGATATCCGTCACAGAACTTCAATTGTCAAATAATAAACTCACTGGTCAAATTCCAAGTTCGTTAGGAAACTTGACAAACGTGTCAATTCTTTATCTTCACAGGAATCGACTTTCTGGTTCCATACCTCAAGAGATTGGAATGTTGGCATCTGCCACGGATCTTGAATTGTCAAGTAATAGGCTCACGGGTCAAATTCCAAGCTCTATAGGAAACTTGACGAACTTGTCAATTCTTTATCTTCATACAAATAAGCTTTCTGGTTCCATACCTGACGAGATTGGAATGTTGAGATCCATCACGGATCTTGCATTGTTAAATAATAATCTCACTGATTCTATTCCAAGTTCTATAGGAAACTTGACAAACTTGTACTTTCTTGATCTTCAATACAATCAACTTTCCGGTTCCATACCTCGACAAATCGGACACTTAAAAAACCTCTCTTACCTTTTCCTCAATAATAATGAGCTCTTTGGAGTTTTTCCCTCGGAAATGAATAACTTGACTATCTTAAAGTATTTTGATGTGTCCTTCAACAAATTGTCCGGGCAGTTATTCGAGGGCATATGTTTTGGTGTGGAACTTCAAATGTTGGTAGCAGCCGGGAATCATCTTAGCGGTCTACCGACAAGCTTGAGAAATTGTAGTAGTTTACAAAGACTCCGACTTGATGGTAATCAAATCACAGGAAATATATCGGAAGACTTTGGTTCGTATCCACATTTGAAATACATGGACTTAAGTCATAATAAATTTTATGGCGAACTTTCATGGAAATGGGAAAATTTTGTCAACCTAACAGCCTTAAAATTGTCTGAAAACAATATTTCTGGAGTTATACCGGCTGGTATCGGAAAGGCACCTCGGTTACAAACAATAGAGCTCTCATCAAATAAACTTACCGGGCCGATTCCAAAGGAATTGGGGAATTTAACAAGTCTTGTCAAACTTATTCTTGATGATAACAAGCTTTCAAGTGTCATTCCTGAAGAACTAGGACTTCTATCTAATCTTGCAAACCTTAATCTAGCAGCAAACAATCTGAGTGGAGCGATTCCCCAACAGCTTGGAGGATGCTCGAATCTATTGTTTTTGAATCTTAGCAGGAACAATTTGGCAGAGAACATTCCATCAGAATTAAGCAGTTTACGCTCTCTGCAAAGCATTGACCTCAGCCAAAATCGACTGGCACGTGATATTCCACTACGATTTGGGGAACTCCGGAGACTAGAGGTGTTGAACATCTCCCACAATTTTCTGTCAGGTTCGATTCCAAAGACATTTGATAATTTGTTAAGCTTAACAACGCTGGATATATCATGGAATGAACTGGAAGGGCAAATTCCAAACATTAGAGCTTTTTGTGAGGCTCCACTCGAAGCACTTGGCAACAATGGAGAATTATGTGGAAACAATACCGGATTGGAGTTGTGCAGTTCTCCTAGAGTGGATAATAAGAAGGATAAAAGATTAATTGCTCTTGCTCTTTCCGGAGGTCTATTGGTATTACTATTTGTGGTTGTGGGTTGGTTCCTTCTCTACCGAAGAATCAGAAGCAAGAAGGCTCGACTAGGGGAGGAAAATGGCAAAATAGGTGATAACCTTTTGGGGCAAGATCAAGACTTGCAATATGAAAACCTTGTTAAGGTAACAGATGGGTTCGACTCAAGATATTGCATCGGGGAAGGAGGATATGGAATTGTCTACAAAGCCGAGGTATCACCAAATCGAGTAGTTGCTGTGAAGAAACTTCACCAATCCCAAGATCATCTCAAAGCATTTGAAAGTGAGGTTGCGGCCTTGACAAACATACATCATCGGAACATTGTTAAGTTACATGGGTTTTGTTCACATCCCAATCATTCTCTTCTCATCTATGACTTCATTGAAAGAGGAAGTTTGAGAAACATGCTAGGTGATAAGGAAGAAACTACAGGGTTGGACTGGATTAAAAGACTGAACATTGTTGAAGGAATAGCCAACGCATTATCATATATGCACTATGATTGTGCTCCTCCAATTATTCATCGAGACATTACGAGTAACAATGTGTTGTTGGATTCAGAATTTGAAGCTTATGTTTCCGATTTTGGAACAGCTAGACTACTGATGCCAGACTCCTCGAATTGGACATCATTTGCAGGCACATTTGGGTATACTGCTCCAGGTGAATTCCTAAATTTTGTTCCTTTGTTTATTATATTACTATATCGAAATTTATCCACGCCTAATCGATTCTTTAATTTTTATATATGTAGAGCTAGCATATACAATGAAGGTCAATGAAAAATGTGATGTTTATAGTTTTGGTGTGGTGACACTCGAAATAATAATCGGAAAGCATCCTGGAGATCTCATCTCGTCTTTTTCACCATCATCATCATCTCCATCCTCTGGACTAGTCTATGGACAATCATTGCTGAAGGATGTGATTGACCAATGCCTTCCGCCTCCTAGTAGTAAAACTGCAGAAGGAGTGGTGAACGTTGTTAAGGTTGCATTTGCATGCTTGAGCACAAATCCTGAATTTCGGCCAACAATGAGACAAGTCTCTTCGCAGCTGCTTGTAGCTAAATGGCTTCCTTTGACACAACCATTATCTAAGATAAAACTGGAAGACATTTTAGTTGACAGAAGTGTCATTAGTTAAGCTTAGTATTATATGGTTCTGTTCATTTGAGTTTGAATTTTCACACTTCCAAACTCTTTATTTCTCTTGGCTTGTAATAAGTTAATTTGTACATTATCATTTTGGTCTCTGCTCGTTTTCTTTCTATTTTCCATACAATATATTCAAAGAGGCAATCCACATTTCATATATATTAACATAGTTATTTTATATTGACAGCATTCACATCAGCATATGATATTATCAATTTCAGCGGCGGCCTAATATGACCTTTGCGGATCAATCGAAGATAAACATACCCAAAGTCCCATAAAACAATCCCATTAAGTTGTTAGGGATACACGAGTCTAGTAGCGTATCTAACCACGAGCACCCAAACTCGTGAGGAATCTGTTAAAAAGGATCTAAAGGGTCCTATATTGATTTTTTAAAATGAAATATCTACGCTGGAGATGGAATTATTGCTTTTTATTTCAATTTATTTTTTTCATCAGTTACTGAATTTTTCTCAGAAATATTGATATACAAACAGCAGTAGTGCACATGGGCATGCTCATAGAATGCAGATGGTAGTGCACATTATTGCTGGCTCTTCAAGATAAATAGAGATACAATATTGTACAAAAAGATTCTTTCTTTATGGCTTAACAATTAAAAACCTAATTCTTCAAAAAAAAAATAATTAAAAATATAGTTAAAATTTAGCCTTAATTCCTTCTTGAAACAAATAAAAAAATAGCCTTAATTTTTTAAAGATAATCATACAGAAAGGATATTTTACAGGATGGTATTTGGAATCGGATAACCTAAGACATTATACTTGACGAAAAATATCGATATTTTTTATATAGATTATAGAACAAATGTTATGAAATAATTGATCCAGATTAAAGAACGAACATTTTTTTGGATAGAACAAGATGCAAAAAGTATCTTGATGGAAAAAAATGAGCCCTAACAGCTACATTGATTAACAACAAAATACGAGTATTCCAATCTCTTCATTTCCCATTTCGTGTAGATTACAATGTTAGTGAAAGCTAAGCTATGAATAGATTCATAGAAGTAAACAAAGAAAAAATGTGAAAGTTAAAGATTTCAAGAACATACATACAGAAGAACAAGAAATCTGCTACTGATATTTTAACCCTACATGCCTAACTCCATACAAAACAGCCGTCAATTTTCCGTTGGTAAATTTCCGTCGGTAATTTCGACTCAAAACTGCTTAGATTAGTAACGAAGCTCTCTAATTTGCTCTGTTTATCCCCATAAACAAAAAATAAAACAACTCACTAATGATAAAAGGCCAAAACCATGAGCCAACAATTTGACTGCATCCGCTGATATCTTCACTGGCTGGCCCCAGTCCAAATATCGTTGTTGTTGATGTGGTTGTTGTTGAACCCGTATTGCCACTATTCTTCACTGATAAGCTGCAATTCAAAACCAGAATGTATGATCAATGGTTGTTCTGTAGTACAAGGACTACTATAGGAGACATGGACTGGTGAAGATAAGATCTCTGCCACCCCCTAGGCGAGTGACTGACACTTTGGCTCAAGTGATGACTCTAGTCCCCGATCTTGGTTTAACTGATTGACCCTAGTCCATCCGGATATCTTACAGGATGGCATTTGGAATCGGATAGTCATACAGAAAGGGTATCTTACAGGATGGTATTTGGAATCAGATAACGGGTTTCGTCTCAGGTTATGCTATAATCTCAAAAGTAAGACTTGACAAAAAAGCTTATCGGGGACAAATCCACTCAGTAGGCTTGGGGAAAGTCTTGGTGCAACATGAGAATTGGGTACAGCCCAGATGTAAAGGACATTCAATTCCAATTCAGTGGAATTTTTTTATTATTAAAGATGCAAAGGATAAAAATTTGGTCCTGGAATTGACACAATTTATCACTTTGGTCCTCGAATTGGCA
This sequence comes from Euphorbia peplus, assembly GCA_028411795.1. NCBI lineage: Eukaryota > Viridiplantae > Streptophyta > Magnoliopsida > Malpighiales > Euphorbiaceae > Euphorbia > Euphorbia peplus. The sequence continues at coordinate 2,769,241 of CP110841.1, forward strand.
CGCACATTGTAACAAAAAATCATAAAGAGTTATGATTCTAGAAAATTACCTTGAAGGGAACTTGCAATCATCATGACCTAAAACCACAAGAAAATCGAAAAAAATTAGAGTCAATCAACTAAAACACGGATAATCAATAGAAGCATGACCAAATTAGTAACAAATTAAACCTAAAGAATCCATCTTTAATCAAGAATTAGCAACCTGCAACCTGAAATCAAGATTCAAACTTTTCCCGTCCTAACTACAGTTCGCATTAAGCCGTCAAACCAGATTATCGTGTCATTAACATGATCTACACATTCCACATGGTTATATATTCCAATAAATTAGAATCAATAACAAAAACACAGATAATCATATAAGCATTACAAAATTAGTAACAAATCAACCCTAAAGATTTCATCTTTAATCAAGAATTGGCAACCCGAATCAAGATTCAAGCTTTCCAATCCTAACTAGAGTTCAAATTAGAGGTATTCAAAACGAGTTATCCTCATGCGTTATAAATTCACATAATTATGTATGATATAAATTTGAACCAATTAACCAAAACTCTAAATAGAAGCATCACCAAACTAGTAACAAATAAACCCTAATGATTCAATCTATAACCCAGAAGCAAGATTCAAACTTTGAAGTCCTAACTAAAGTTCAACTTAGGAGTGTCAAAACGGGTTATTGTGCCATAATCTTGATCTATATATTCCACAGAATTATACTACTTAAATCAGAATCAACCAACTAAAACAGTAACAATCAACACAAGCAGTACCAAATGAGCAACAAATCAAGCCTAATGATTCCATCTTAATCAAGAATTAGCAACTCAGAAGCAAACTAGAGTTCAAATTAGGAGTGCCAAGCGGGTTATCGCATCATAATCATGATCTATATATTCCACACGATTCTATATATCCCATAAATTAAAACCAATCAACAGAAACATTACCAAATTAGTAACAAATCAAACATAAAGATCCAATCTTTAACCAAGAATTAGCAACCCAAAAACAAGATTGAAACTTTCCAGTCCTAACTAGAGTTCAAATTACTCGTATCAAAACGGGTTATCGTGTCATAATCATGTCAAAATAACTTACTTGGATTTAAGGAAATAAGAGCAGCAGTGTTACTAAAAGAACAAGAATCATCAGACAAGCCATTCCTCAAATAATAATCATTAAAAGCCCAAGAAGCAGTTGTCTGAAGATCAGTGGGGTCATAACAAGGCCCTCCTGCCTGAATTGGGCCACAGTTTGCTCCACCGGCGCCGCAAGCCCAGTCAATCGCCGCCTGCAGCGACTGATCATCGGCGTTATTCTTGGCCACACACCATAGATCCCTCTGAGCAACACCGTTTTCAGCCATGGAACCAAGTAAAAAGGTATGTTCTAGTAGTAGGATTAGCATTAGAAGAGACCCAGATAAGTTAACCATGATTAAGTGTTGGAAAGACGGAAACTTTTTGATCTGAAAGGAAAGAAGGTTTATCGAGTTTGGAAGTTGAAGATTTGAAAAATATGAAGTGGGTTAGTTGAAATATGACCGTTGGGGATTTGGTGAAGAAGAAAATGGAGATCCAAGAAGAGGAAGATGAAGAGTGAGGAGAGTGTGAAAGTGAGAGGGGAATTACGAGGAAAGAGATAGATAGTAGATGGGAACATGTTTTTGTTTTGTCCTTTTATGCTAACTTTTAACTTTTTCAAGGACGGATTTTAGTACACTGACGTTACTCCAAACCAATAGATGGTAGAAACATGTTATATTAATCAAAAATTTTTATAATGTGTAATTAATTAAAAATTTACTTTTAGTTAATAATTTATTTAAAATTTTAAACCTTCGGATAAAAATTTTAGACCCTTAAAACTAAACTTTATACCCTAATTATTCATTATAGATACCAACATATGTGACGTTTCATCGAATTATCAGTTCGAAATACTACGTCATTCGTAGTTCAGGAGTATTTTAAAATTCTTCCTCTCTCTCCAAAACAAACTGACACCTTCTTTTCGGCAAAACATTAGTCCCGTTATTTCTCCAAATGTTGAAATTTGGCTCATATTCTTTTATTTAATGGGATTTAGCCATCTTCTTATAAGGTTCTAATTTAAGATTTGGCGATTTTTGTGTTTCTGTGCAATTTTGGTGTCGTGTTTTCGAATTGCTCGTAACTCCTTTTTAGAGTTTTACATCTGTTAGTTTTGAAATGCTACGATTTTACATTTTCTTTAAGAGCGTGAGAAATAATCAGTAAAATATTATTTGGTTAGTGAATTGCTACTAACATATATACTAATGTTAGCTTTTTTTTTTTTTTTTTTTAAAGGACTAAATGTTAGCTTTTAAAAATAGTTTTCTTCCTTGTAATCTTCTTTCTTTTTAATAATATCTTCGGTTTGAAGGGTTTTTAATTTTAGTTCAGATGTAGAGTGGCTCTTAATCTTTTATTTTACAACAAAATTTAGAGCGCTCCTGAAGTATAGTACTTTCTTAAAAATATATAGCATGACGGGTTGATATGAAAGTTATTTAAAATATAATAAAAAACATAATAATAATAAAGTATGACGGGTTGATAAGGGGATCTTTAGAGTATAAAAAAAAACATAAAATTCAATTTGTAAAGGAGTATGGTAAACGCTCTAGAATCGACTTTTTCTTTAAAAAAAAAAAAAAATCTTTAAAATATAGAAAAATATGGTGTTTTATATATTAACACATATGTCGTCAAATTTGAAATTTATTTATGCGAGGGTTTGTCGAAAATCTGTCAAAATCTTGTCTGTATCTAGGATTGCAAAGTAAGTAATCGAAATTTTGAAGAATGAGTATTGAGATTGAAAAAAAAACATTGTAATCAATGTAGTTTTATATTTTTTTCTAAAGATATTACGGGGTAAAATGTTAAATTGCACAAAATAAAACTTTTTTGTTATTAGTCGTATTTTTCCATCAGCCATTGGATGAATCCATTTAGGATTTGGTGATAGCAGTGGCATAAGTTGTTGGTTCAAGGAAACTTTTTCTAAATTTCGGAGGAAAGCATGATGTTTAGATCAGATTCGAAAAATATGGAAACAAATAGACAATTAATGTACAGAAAGTGAAAGCTTATTATTTTGTTGAAATCTAAATACATAAATATACGATACATAACCCATTAATTATGACAGTTTTGGAGATTCATCAATCATATAACTTAGCTTCTCCATGAAAGGGTTAATTATGATCTTAGGAGGATAATTATCTTTGCAATCTTCCCAAACATTAGCATCTTCCATGTTCCTCAAAACCTCCCAAACACAAGTGTTACACTTCAAACCGGATCCAAGACCTATCATTAGTACCTTATCGCCTTTTTCGAGCCTCTTCTTGGCTTCCATGTAGCTTAAAACGTACCATAAAGCACTTGAGGATGTGTTTCCGAATCGATACAATGCCATTCGTGCTGGCTCAAGATCATAACCATCAAGCCCTAAGCTTTCTCCTACTTTGTCGATAATCGCCTTTCCTCCTGGATGAATACAAAAGTGGTTGATCCCGGCTTTCAAATTGATTCGTGCTTCATAATTAGGTTTCTTCATCCCTTTGTTTCCGCAACAAAATAGAACAACATATCGGAGAATTTCCCGAATTGGTAAGACTTTTGGCAGGAGCGTTTTTAAGTTGACCGTTATGGCTTCAACGACCGACTTTGTTAAGGTTCTTGAAACGCGAAAACCTTTGTAACCAAACTCATCTTCTTCTTCTTTGCAACATCCATATGCTTCATCAACTGCTCCTAGATGAGTCCGGACAAGATGATTTAATTTAAGCATTGCTTTGTTCTTCAATCCTCCATTGTTTGTTAGGAGGATTGAGCATCCTCCCGACCGGAAAATAAGGTTGTAGAACATCATTGGTCTATCCATCCCGTTATACCATCCTTGTCCCATGCATTCCGTGCTAACAATAACAGCAAACAACTTATCGTGCACCTTGAAGAGTTGCTCCACTAAACTGAGAGCCACGACACTTCCGCTACAACCCATTCCGGAAAGATTGAAGCTTTTGATGCCGTTCCTCATTTTGTAATGTTTCACTATCCGAGACGTTAACGATGGCGATGGAGAAAATGATGAAACAGTTGTGACAATTATATCAATTTCCGTTGGAGAAATTCCCGTCTTGATGAAAAGTTTGTCGAGTGTCGTGAAAATTGCTTCGTCGAGTTCAAATAGTCCATCGGTAAAAGAAGGTGATCCTTCTTTACCTTGCACTATATTTTTGGGGCTGTAAGCTTCCTCTCCAATCCCTGAATTAACCATTATACGTGCAAGAAACCCGCGTTCTTTGTGACCATGGTTTTTGTTTCGGAGAAGAATTTTTTCCCAAGTTTCAGCGTCGAGTTTTAGGTCATCTGTAGGCTTGAAACACTCGTAGGCTAGCACATAACAAGTCCTGTGGATCATACATTGCTTGATCCAGAGGTAGAAACTGAGCATGAAGAGGATAAAAAGAAGAAAATTTGCAAAAACCAGCTCCATTGAAGATTTTTTTGAACAAATAATAAGAAAAATTGAACAATTTTAACTATTTGTAGTTCAAATTATATGGAATTTGCCCGAACCAATTAATTTATAGAATCTCATGTAAACATACATAGTGGTTGATTGTTAGTAATTATTGCCAAGAAATTAATAATAATAATAATAATAATTATTTTTATTATTATTATTATTATTATATTTGCAACCAAATATTAGAAGCACATTTCACTTTAAGAAACTTCGATATATCTTGAAATATTAGATGATAGGAATTGATCAACAATAAAATTTATTATTATTGCTTCTAAAACTATGATTCGGTGATAGAATTTTATATATGAATGTCTTTTGAGCTTAAAACTTGTACATGAAAGTTTATCTTATCATATGATATATATTTTTTAATAATCGAATTTTTTCGAGATTATAAATTTCAACCACTTGAATGTGATGAACCCTAAGTATTTTGATTATGTTCAAACGTTTCAGAAGATGAAAACTCAACAGTACCTTACATATAGTTTTCTATTGACTAATAATTTTTATTCTTAGTCTATGTGTAAGATGTTCAGCAGGTGCTGAATGAATCATTTCTGGATTGCCTAAAGAACTCAGAAGATCAGTTTGCTGAAGTCAGAGTTTCAATAACTCAGAAGCTGGATATTCCGCTCTGAAGCCGAAGTCTGCTAAAGCTCTCCTCAGAAGTTTGCCAATTGTGATCAGAAATCTAGACATCTGGAAGTTAGCTTCTGAAAGCTAAGTCACGGGTTCTGTTTGAGCATTTAATGCTCTGACACTTGCATTCAATGCAAGGCGCCAAAAGTTCAAAAAGCTGTTTTGATGGAGCGCGCTTGTCTGTTCAAGAGAAACCGGAAATTCCTTGTCTACCCTTTGTTGATCCAATTGAAGAATGATTCTGTCATCCTCATCCTTGATTTCAAATCACTTACCGGATTTAGTTAAAGAACAAGGATAACGGAATCAAAGTGTTTGAAGACCGTTTGAAGATTTGACAAACTAACGGCTACAACAACTGATGTCATCTCCTTTGAAGATTCAAACTCACCAACGGTCATCTTCATACACTATAAATAGTAGCCTTGCTCCACTGCATCAACATACGCGTGATCATCGAGCAAAATCTCAACGCACTGTTTTAACAAGGAAAACAGAGCATTCTTTTCCATTCTCAAACTTTCTTAGCATAGTCTTAGTTAAAGTGAGAGAGTGAAGAAAAACAAGTTCATAATAGGAATCTTGTAAACTAAGATCGTTTGTGATCTTCAGTTAGATTTAAAGAGAGAAATCTAGTTGAGATTAGAGTTGGGTGAGAAATCCAGAAAACAGAGTATTGTTTGTTCTGGTGGAAATCCTTTAACTCTTTTTAGGCTAGTCAGAACTAAGTGAGAAATTAGCTTAAGTTCTGTTGATGTAAAGGAGCTTCTGAACTTGCCATAAAAGTTCTGAATAATGGATTTATAAAATCTCTGTAGGCTGCGACCTCAAGGGACAAGACGTAGTCACAGGACTTCTGTGGCGAACTTGGATAAATCGAATTGTTCACTCAGGATCTCCTGAACTTCTTTCTCCCTCTTATACTTGTTATTTTTGCTTCTGTGTACTTGTTCATATTTAGTGCTGAAACAGATTTTCTCTAAAAATATCATTGTCTTTGTTCAGAAGACTGTCCAGAAGTTCTCAAATCAGAACTTCTGTTGCTGAAAACAGTCTAACTGTGTTAAGGCAGAATTTCCCTCAGAAGCAACTTCCTTAAGCTAGCTTCTGACTCTGAGGAAATTTGACTCTGAATTTTAAGTTTCTTAAAAAACTTAGAAAACTTCAGTTTACAACTTAGACACATATTCACCCCCCTCTAGGTGATTCTGTTCTTGTTAGGGCCAACAAGTGGTATCAGAGCGAAGGTCACTTCGTATATTTACTAAAGATCTAACAATCTAAGTGTAAGATCCTATCAGAATCAATAGAGATGGCTAGTAGACACCAACCTGAGAATTCCTCTCATTTCATTGTTCCAGAGGGTTCCTCCACAACTAGACCTCCACTATTTAATGGTGATAACTACTCTTACTGGAAAAAGAGAATGATGTATTTCATCCAAGCTCAGAATATGAGTGCATGGATAGTTATCACTAATGGTGATTTCATCCCAACTAGGATGGAAGCTGGTTTAGGACATGTTGTTATCCCTCAAGTGGAATATACAGATGAAATCCTTAAAAAACTCCAAACGAATGCTTCAGCAATAAATATGCTGCATTGTGCACTTTCTGCTACTGAGTATAACAAAGTGTCTTCTTGTGAAACAGCAAAGGATATTTGGAACAAGCTAGAAGTCACTTACGAAGGAACAGGAAAAGTGAAGCAATCTAAAGTCAATCAGTTGATGAGAGACTACGAGTTATTTGAAATGCTTGACAAAGAATCCATCTCAAGTATGAATTCTAGGTTCACCAAGATTGTCAATGACTTGAAGAGTTTGGGAAAGGATATTGAAGAATCTGAAAAAGTAAGGAAGATTCTCAGAAGCTTACCAAGGTCGTGGCAAGCCAAGAAGACTGCTATCGAAGAAGTTCAGGACTTAAGCTTCTATGAGTATGATGAACTCATTGGCTCATTGATTACTCATGAGATGGCAATCAAAAATCATGACCTGAGAGAAAGGTCAGAAGGAAAAAGAGTAGTCCTTAAAGCAGAATCTTCTGATGAATCCTCTGAAGATGAGGAACTGGCTATGCTGACCAGGAAGTTCAAGAAGGCCTTTAGAAAAGGCAGAGGTGGAAACTACAAGAAGCCTTTCAGGAGCTTTGACAAGAAAACTCCTGATTCTGGTGAAAAGTTCAAGAGAGATCCAAATAAGCCTATTGTGTGCTATGGATGTCAGCAACCGGGGCACATTAAGCCTAACTGTCCGGAGCTGAAGAAAGATAAGAAGAAGTTCAAGAAAGCAATGCTGGCTGCCTGGTCAGACTCTGAGACCAGCAGTGATCCTGAAGAAAAGGAAGAGCAAGCTCAGATTTGTTTTATGGCTATTGATGAGCCAACTTCTGAAGATGTCACAGGAGAAACTTCCGCACCTCCTGAAGTTACATATGATTCTGAGGTAAACATATCTTCTGAACAAAATATCTTTGATTCTCTTGAAGAACTCTATAGTATGTTCAAGTACCTGAAAAGGAAATTGGACAAGAGTGAGGCTGACAAGTTTCTTAGGTTTACTCAAGTTTATTCTGACATGAAAGTGTTAGAAGAAAAACTGTGTAAACAGTTCAGCACTTCTGCTAATGACTCTAAGGTTAAAGGCAAAGAAAAGCTGCCTCTGGGAAGTGATAAACCCCAGAAGAAGAAGAAACGTGTCACTCCCTCTCTTCTGAAAGAGATAGCTTCTCCTCCTGATATTGGTACCTCTGAGAGTGCTGTCTCAGCCTCTGAAGATGTTGGACCATCTCAGAAGAAGAAGAAATCTCCCAGGAAGCAAAGGGAAAGATCCAAAAACCCTCCCTTTTGCAAGCTTTGCAAAAGTGATGGTCACTGGTTGAAAGATTGCAAGTACCATATTAAGAACCTCTTGCAATCTGAGATATCATTAAAACCTGCTGAAGAGAAATCTAACTCTGAAGGACCCAATAAGTGTTGGCCCTAACAAGATCAGAATCACCTAGAGGGGGGTGAATAGGTGTTTCAAATGAAAACTGATATTTTCAAACTTTTAATGAAAATTCAATTTTCAGAGTCAATAATCCTCAGAGTCAGAGGCAAGCTTATTGAAGTAGCCTCTGAGGGATAATCTGCTTTAAGACAGGTTCTATCTTTTCAGCAACAGAAGTTCTGAGTAAAGAACTTCTGGACAGTCTTCTGAACACAGACTTGTGATTTTTAAGAGGAAATCTGTTTCAGCACTAAATATGATACAAGTACACAGAAGCAATTAACAAGTATAAAGAAGGGAGAAAGAGATTCAGGAGGTCCTGATGAACAGTTCAATTTATCCAAGTTCGCCACAGAATTCCTGTGACTACGTCTTGTCCTCTGAGGTCGCAGCCTCCAGAGATTTTATAAATCCACTATTCAGAACTTTTATGGCAAGTTCAGAAGCTCCTTTACATCAACAGAACTTAAGCTAATTTCTCACTTAGTTCTGACTAGCCTAAAATGAGTTAAAGGATTTTCACCAGAACAACAATACTCTGTTTTCTGGATTTCTCACCCAACTCAAATCTCAACTAGATTTCTCTCTTTTAAATCTAACTGAAGATCACAACCGATCTCAGTTTACAAGATTTCTATTATGAACTTGTTTTTCTTCACTCTCTCACAATTACAATAGCTAAGCTAAGAAAAGATTGAGAATGGAAAGTGTGCTCTGTTTTCTTGATATAACAGTGCGTTGAGATTTTTGCTCTATGATCACACACGTAGTTGATGCAGTGGAGCTTTGCTACTATTTATAGTGTTGAGTAGATAACCGTTGAGGATATTTGAATCTTCAAGGATGACAAGGAAGAAAGTAGCCGTTAATCTTGTCAACTTCTTCAAACGGTCTCAAAACACTCAACTCTGTCAACTTTGTACTTTAATCTAATCCGGTATGGGATTAAAATAAAGGTGATGGAGTTGACTGAACTTGAAGATTGATTTAGAGGGAAACGATAAGAGAGCAGGTTTTGTTTGTTGTGAACAGGCGCGTCCTTCAAACAGCTTTTTGAACTTTTGGCGCCTTGCATTAAATGCAACTGACAAAGCATTAAATGCTTAACCAAACCCGTGATAACGAACTTCTGATGTCCGTTTTCCTTCTTAGCGCTTCTGAACTAAAACAACCTTAGTCTTCTGTTTGCAAAAGAGAACTTCTGATAAAAGCTTTAGGCAGACAATCAAGACTTCAGAGCGGTTCATCCAGCTTCTGAGAAAGTGCTTCAGTCTTCAGCTTTTTAATCTTCTGAGTTCAATAGGCAAGCAGGAATTCTTCATTCAGCATCTGCTGAGAAAACTCATAATAACTTAACGAAAATTGTTAGTCAACATTGAAAAGTATACAAGTTAATTTTCATTTTCATCTTCTGAAACGTTTGGACATAACCAAAACACTTAGGGTTCATCAATAAGGATTGGGTACCTATCACTAATTGATTGTGTTGCAGGTTGCTCTGAGTGCTCCATCAATGTCAAAGCTGTGGTACATTGACAGTGGGTGCTCAAGGCATATGACAGGTGATGAAAAAGCATTCATCACATTTGATCCTAAAAGAGGTGGAAAAGTCAGCTTTGGAGATGCTCAGAAAGGAAGGATACTTGGTTCTGGATCCATAGGAACTAACCCTCCGATCGAAGATGTCTCCCTAGTCAGAGGCCTGAAGTTCAATCTCCTGAGTGTTGCACAACTGTGTGATAAAGGTAGAGATGTTGTCTTCAGCTCCTCTGGATGTAAAATCTTGGACAGTAAGTCAAGGGAAGTTATTCTAACTGCTCCTAGAGTTGAAAATGTTTTCATGCTGAACCTTGAGAATCTTTGCAAGAATATATGCTTGATGTCCAAAGAGGATACCTCCTGGCTCTGGCATAGAAGACTTGCTCATGTTAGCATGGATCTTCTGGCCAAAGTAGCTAGAAATCAATTGGTTGAGGGTCTGCCTGAAATTAGTTTTAAAAAGAACCATTTATGCAATGCTTGCCAATCTGGTAAACAATCCAGAAGCTCTTTTAAAACTAAGAAAGTCATTTCAACTAAAAGACCTTTGGAACTACTTCATATGGATCTTTTTGGTCCTGTTCAACCAATGAGCATGGGTGGAAAGAAGTATGCCTTTGTCATTGTAGATGACTATTCAAGATTCACTTGGGTCATCTTGCTGTCTAGCAAAGATGAGTCACTTGGATGTTTCTCAGTTCTGATAAAGAAACTTGAGAATGAAAGGAATGAAAAGGTTGTCCATATCAGAAGTGATAATGGTGGAGAATTCAAAAACTTCAGGTTTGAAGAATTCTGTGAAACCAAGGGAATTGATCATAACTTTTCTGCTCCCAGAACTCCTCAACAAAATGGGGTAGTTGAAAGGAAGAATAGAACTCTGGTTGAGATAGCCAGAACTATGATCAATGAAAGAAGGCTTCCTAAGTACTTTTGGGGAGAAGCTGTGAACACAGCTTGCTATGTTCTGAATAGAGTGCTAATCAGAAGCATTCTGAACAAGACCCCTTATGAACTCTGGAAAGGTCGAAAGCCTAAAATAGGTTATTTCAGAACCTTTGGTTGTAAGTGTTATGTTTTGAATACAAAAGAATATCTTTCAAAGTTTGATTCAAAGGCAGATGAGGCCATTTTTCTTGGTTACTCAACACATAGTAAAGCATATAGGGTTTTTAACAAAAGGACTCAAACTCTAGATGAATCTGTTCATGTACAGTTTGATGAGACTAACCCTGCAGATAGTAGAGCTCCTGATGAAGATGCAGTTCAAGCTCCTGAAGTCACATCTCCTGTTGAAAAAGAAGATGTTTCTCCCAGAGCTGCTGAAGTGGTTCCTCCTGTTGCTGAACAAGCTCAAGATGAGAATTTCACTCCAGAAGTCAACTCTCTTCCAGAAGATGCTCCTATATATGATTCAACAAATGACGAACAGGTTTCAGAAGACTCATTGGATTTACCAAGAGAAGTTAGAGCTCATAGGAATCATTCCTTAGAGAACATCATTGACTCTGTTCATAATCCTGTCATGACCAGAGCTCAGCTCAGAAGATATATGGGGAATGTGGCTTTTGTGTCACTTCTGGAACCCAAGGACTTCTATGAAGCAGCTGATGATGACTCCTGGTTGATGGCAATGCAAGAAGAACTTGACCAGTTCAAAAGGTCAGAAGTTTGGACTTTGGTTCCCAGACCTAACAACATAAAGGTTGTTGGAACTAGATGGGTTCTGAAGAACAAGCTTGATGAATTTGGAAATGTTGTGAGGAACAAGGCAAGACTTGTTGCTCAAGGTTACAGTCAGCAAGAAGGCATAGACTATGGTGAAACTTTTGCTCCTGTTGCAAGATTAGAAGCCATCAGAATCTTATGTGCTTTTGCATCATACAAAGGTTTCAAGCTCTTCCAAATGGATGAGAAAAGTGCATTCTTGAATGGTTACATTGATGAGGAAGTCTATGTGTCTCAACCTCCTGGTTTTGAAGATCCTAAGTTTCCTGATCATGTGTACAAGCTAAAGAAAGCCTTGTATGGACTGAAACAAGCTCCTAGAGCTTGGTATGAGAGACTGACAAAGTTCCTTCTGTCTAAGGGATTTGTCAGAGGCTGTGTTGATACAACTCTGTTCACTCTGAAGAAGAACAAGGATATCCTTATAGCTCAGGTATATGTTGATGATATTATATTTGGTGCTACTAATGAATCTTTGTGCAGAGAGTTCAGTGACCACATGAAGGCTGAGTTTGAAATGTCTATGATGGGAGAATTAACCTTCTTCTTAGGACTTCAGATCAAGCAAAGTAATGATGGTGTGTTTATCAATCAAGCCAAGTACACTAGAGAAGTGCTGAAGAAATTTGGCATGATGGACTCTAATGCTGTTGATATTCCAATGGATGTCAGCAAAGACATTGATGATGAAGAGAAAGCTGGTAAACCTGTAGATATAAAAACCTACAGAGGTATGATTGGCTCTCTTTTATACCTAACAGCTAGCAGGCCAGATATACATTTTGCTGTGTGTTTTTGTGCTAGATATCAGTCTAAACCAAGAGAGATTCATGATGTTGCTGTCAAAAGAATTCTCAGATATCTTAAAGGCACACCAGAAGCTGGTTTGTGGTATCCCTGTAGTTCTGATTTCACTCCTATAGGATACACAGACTCTGACTATGGTAGAGATAAATTGAAAAGGGTCAGCACTTCTGGTGGTTGTCATTTTCTGGGGGAGTGCCTAGTCTCCTGGCATAGCAAGAAGCAAACCTCTGTGGCTCTCTCAACTGCTGAAGCTGAGTATGTTGCTGCTGGAAGTTGTGTCTCTCAGATGCTCTGGATCAAGCAACAAATTGCTGACTATGGAGTCATCCCTGGAACAATTACAATCTACTGTGATAATAAAAGTGCAATTGATCTGTCAAAGAATCCTATTCAGCACAGCAGGATGAAACATGTTCATATTAGACATCACTTTCTGAGAGATCATGTTCTGAAGAAGGATATTATCATTACTCATGTTCCCTCTGAAGAAAATCTTGCTGACATGTTTACTAAGCCTCTGGCTGGAATGGCTTTCAGCAACTTACGAGAAGGCATTGGTATGACTTATCCTCTTCAATAACTTAGAATTATTGTCTCTGAGTATCTTAAGTGTTTGATCGTTTAAGATAATTTAGTTATAATAAATTCTAATCATGATTTGACTTGAAAGCATGCGTTATTTACTGCTTATTACGGCGCTGTTCTGTGGTTAACGGTTATCTGTTCCCTTTTAAACGGTGTGTATTTGCTTTTTGAATTGGAACGGTTTCTGTGTTTGGGTATAAATAAGGGTTTTCCATACTTAGAACTTTTTACTCTCACTTTCTTTGCCATTAGAACTTCCATAGATTTTTTTTGTGTTCTCTTCTCTCTAAAAATCTTAACCTAATTTCGCATTTCTTCAAAATGGCTCAAGAAATCACTGTCACACACATCTTCTCTGATGAATCACGAAAGAAAGTTAGTGAATCTAGGGTTTTCACCTCTAGGTTCCTAGATGATGTTGTCAAATCGACTGAACCAATCTCTCACTGGCTTAGCGCTCAAAACTGGAATTCTTTCGTTTCTCTCGAAGAATTCATTTATCCTAAGTTAGTTACAGAATTCTATAAGAACCTCCATTTCTTTTCTAATGAGGAGGATGTTCTTCACTCTGTGGTTGGGGAAGTTGAAATCGAAGTCAGCAGGGCTTCCATTTCTCAAGTGATAGGGATTGATGATGAAGGAATCATCATTGGAGATGATGGTTCAGCAGAAGGTTTTTCAGAAGCCAACTGGGCTAGGCCAGATCTGAGTGCCAAGGAAACTTACGCTACCTGGTTGACTCAGCACCAGAGGTGGGCACACTATTTGACTACGAATGTTTTTCTTCCAAAGGCTGGAGGAGTCAATTGTGTTTCCAACAGAGAAAGAGTATTTATGTGGCATCTGGTCAACCAGAAGAAGATCAATTTGCCTGCCATGCTGATAAGGCAGATGAAGAATGTAACGACCGTGAGTGCATTGGCATATGGCTCACTCCTGACAAGGCTGTTTGAGGCAGCCTCCGTTGTTGTTTCAGGAGAAGGTGTTACTAGTAGGAGTACGGTTCTGAAGATGCATACCTTCAGGAACCTGAGTTTTGGTGTTACTCCGAAGAAGAATGAGAAGGGCTCCTCTGTGAGTATTGCTCAGAAGGAAATTGTGGATGCATCTGTTCAGAAAGGAAAGAATGTTGCCAAAAAGGGCAAGGGAAAGAAAGGGTCAAGCAAGTTGGTCCTGAATGTTGAGAAGGTTGCTGTCTCAGAACCTCTTCCCACGTTAGTTCAAACAACAATCAATGTTGAACCTTCTGGCAAGATTGTTGCTGAGAAGCCAAAGGATGTTCCTGAGAAAGAAGCTCAGGATGCTGAGGAAGCACGCCTTGCTGAGAAAGAGAAGGCTGCTGAAGCTGAAAAGGTTGCAAGAGTTCTGGCTCTTGCTGAAGAGAAAAGAAGGAAGAAAGAAGCTGAAGACAAGTTAGCTGCTGAGCGTGAAATTGCTGCAAAGGCTAAGGCCGATGCCAAACTTTTAGAATGTGCTGCTAATCTTGAGAATGCTGAGTTCTCAAAGGTAGTTGAGACTTCAGAGGAAGAAGAGAATCTTGAGAATGTCTCTCTGTCCTCTCGAATTATTGAGAATGTCACTCTCACTACCAGAATTGGGAAGAAGGCTGTGGCAAGACGAAGGGTTCTGAAGAAGAAGGACTTCGTTGTTGCCTCAAGTGCTGAATTGGAGGATCCTGTTACTCAGGAACCGGAAGCTACTGATAAAGAGCTGTCAGAGATTTCTGATGAAGAGGATGTTGACGCTCCTACGATTGAAGAGCTGTCAGAAGAGAGTGAACCAGAAGATGAAGAGGTTCTTGAAGGTGCTAAACAGTTTGTTGAGAATGTTGACAATGAACACTTCATTGACAATGTTCTTCTGAATCAAGGAAGAAACCCTGGTGAAAGGGATGCCTCTGAAACGCTGTTCAGAATGGCTCATTTATATGCTGAGCCGATTTCATCGTTTGATCCTAATGCCTCTGAACAGGTTATCTCATCTCCCATTCTTACTCCTCCTCCATCTCCCTCACTACCTTCTGTCACAGAAGTTAGTGAATCTCAGACTTTCATTCCTCTGACAACTTCAACATCTGAGGTTGTCCCTCCTCCATCTACTCTTCCTTCTGGATCCTATTCAGAAGTGAATCTGTCCTCTGGACCAATTTTCACTGATTCCATTTCTACTTCCACTACTTCTTCTCTATCTTTTTCTGCCGTTTTTCCAACCTCTGGAATTACTGCTCCTCCTCTTTCCATACCTTTGTCAATACCTTTTTCCATTCCTTCAACTTTACCTCCTTGTACAAATCCTATTTCTTCCTCCTCTCCACATACTATTCCTTCTCCTCAAACTTCTGTCCCTCCTCTTTCAACCTCTGGACATACACCTCCTGTGTGTGATCCCTTAACTACCTCCTCCACTCCTTCAGGATTTGCTGGGTTGTCATCAAACTATGACTTCCTACGCAAACACCTGAATCGGGAAGATCTGGACACCAGATTTGGAAGTTTTGGCTTCATGGGCAGAGCTTCTGGTATTTCCGAAGCTGGAGGTGCCCCCAGTGTTGACGAGTTGAGAAGAATGGGTCAGAGTGGCTCAGATGAATTGCTGAATAGATTTGCTGGTATAGGGCAAAGGAATTCTGCTGCTGACATGTACGCTCAGGGCATTGTGCTGCAAGAATTACATTCTTTGAAAGCTCAGAACCTGCAGCTCATGACCATGCTCCAAATGCAGGATCCTTCTGTGTATATACGCAATCTTTCTACACTTCATTTAGCTACATATGATGAGCTGTACAAATTGAGAGAATTAGCTCTGACTCTTCCTTCTCTGGATAATATTGCTCTTGCTTCTTCTCTGAAGGTCAATGAGAATTTGGAGATATTGACAGAAGAAGTCAAGGAAGCAAACGAGCATTATGAGGCTCATGAGAAGATGCTCCCTAGTAAGATTGAAGACCTGCAAAGTACTGCAAATCACATTCTGAGAGAAGTGAAATCTTCTGCTCAAGGTTCTTCATCTTCAGGAGCTGCCAAGATTGTATATGACATCACTCCTGATCTCAACAACCGACTCTCCAACATTGAGTCTGCTGTCACTGCTCAGAATGCACAGATTGCTGAGCTCACTGAACTTCTGAAGGTTATGCACACTCAAGCACGTGAACAAGAAAAGACTCTTCACAACTGCTATAGGTTTGTTCGAGGACAGACTTATATTCAGAATGAGCATCTCACTGCTGCTGTGTATGCTAACAACAGGTTGATCAAGCTCCTTCTGGATGATGTTCAGAGACAGCGACCTATGTCTGGTCAGACCTTTGATCATATGAAGACCATTGATGATGACTTCAGAAGACGAATGGATATGATCAATACTGTGAGACCAACTCCTCAGCAATATCAGACTTCTCTGAATGTTCAGCAAAAGTTGAAGTCTCAGGGTGCTCTTGGTGTTGCTCTTGGTTCTGGTCAAACGGGGGAGAAGTCTGGTCAGAAAAGAGCTAGTGGTGCTGAAGGTTCCAGTGTTGTTCCTCCTCCTCAGAAGAAACCTAGGAACATGTAATCTATAGGACTCAAGCTTCTTAGCTAGGTTCTGGGTTGGGTAGTCTTTGTCTTAGGACTTGCTCTTCTGATTATTTTGTTTCCTTTGTTGTCTGCTGATTGATTTTATATACACTGAACCTTTTCTATATTCTCTTGCATATCTGACTTCTTACTTTTTGCTTATGTTTCTTCTTAACTTAGTAAATTACACTTCTTTTAAAATCTAACAACTTGATCTTAAGTCTTATTAAGTTTATACAGATTGCTGAAGATCACCATTTACACTAAAATGGGGGAGTTAGTTTACTCAGAAGTAATGAAAAATTTGCATCAGGAAGTCACTTTCTAATCCTCATGTTTTCTTTTACCTTCTGACCACGGTTTGTCCATAACCAAAATGGGGGAGAATGATGAACCCTAAGTATTTTGATTATGTTCAAACGTTTCAGAAGATGAAAACTCAACAGTACCTTACATATAGTTTTCTATTGACTAATAATTTTTATTCTTAGTCTATGTGTAAGATGTTCAGCAGGTGCTGAATGAATCATTTCTGGATTGCCTAAAGAACTCAGAAGATCAGTTTGCTGAAGTCAGAGTTTCAATAACTCAGAAGCTGGATATTCCGCTCTGAAGCCGAAGTCTGCTAAAGCTCTCCTCAGAAGTTCTTTGCATTCAGAAGTTTGCCAATTGTGATCAGAAGTCTAGACATCTGGAAGTTAGCTTCTGAAAGCTAAGTCACGGGTTCTGTTTGAGCATTTAATGCTCTGACACTTGCATTCAATGCAAGGCGCCAAAAGTTCAAAAAGCTGTTTTGATGGAGCGCGCTTGTCTGTTCAAGAGAAACCGGAAATTCCTTGTCTACCCTTTGTTGATCCAATTGAAGAATGATTCTGTCATCCTCATCCTTGATTTCAAATCACTTACCGGATTTAGTTAAAGAACAAGGATAACGGAATCAAAGTGTTTGAAGACCGTTTGAAGATTTGACAAACTAACGGCTACAACAACTGATGTCATCTCCTTTGAAGATTCAAACTCACCAACGGTCATCTTCATACACTATAAATAGTAGCCTTGCTCCACTGCATCAACATACGCGTGATCATCGAGCAAAATCTCAACGCACTGTTTTAACAAGGAAAACAGAGCATTCTTTTCCATTCTCAAACTTTCTTAGCATAGTCTTAGTTAAAGTGAGAGAGTGAAGAAAAACAAGTTCATAATAGGAATCTTGTAAACTAAGATCGTTTGTGATCTTCAGTTAGATTTAAAGAGAGAAATCTAGTTGAGATTAGAGTTGGGTGAGAAATCCAGAAAACAGAGTATTGTTTGTTCTGGTGGAAATCCTTTAACTCTTTTTAGGCTAGTCAGAACTAAGTGAGAAATTAGCTTAAGTTCTGTTGATGTAAAGGAGCTTCTGAACTTGCCATAAAAGTTCTGAATAGTGGATTTATAAAATCTCTGTAGGCTGCGACCTCAGGGGACAAGACGTAGTCACAGGACTTCTGTGGCGAACTTGGATAAATCGAATTGTTCACTCAGGATCTCCTGAACTTCTTTCTCCCTCTTATACTTGTTATTTTTGCTTCTGTGTACTTGTTCATATTTAGTGCTGAAACAGATTTTCTCTAAAAATATCATTGTCTTTGTTCAGAAGACTGTCCAGAAGTTCTCAAAGAACTTCTGTTGCTGAAAACAGTCTAACTGTGTTAAGGCAGAATTTCCCTCAGAAGCAACTTCCTTAAGCTAGCTTCTGACTCTGAGGAAATTTGACTCTGAATTTTAAGTTTCTTAAAAAACTTAGAAAACTTCAGTTTACAACTTAGACACCTATTCACCCCCCTCTAGGTGATTCTGTTCTTGTTAGGGCCAACAGAATGATCTGATACTTGTCAAACTTTCTTTTTTATATATATTTCTGGGTGGATTTCAAGTGTCCTTAGACAGGCCAGGCCGAGTAGAAAACTCGCTCCGAGTTTTCTATTTTAAGTGCTTAGACGTGACATAATCAATCTAAAAAGTCTTTGTTTATAATACTGATATATATAAAGGTTAGAGCATTCTTATCTTTTGAAAAGAATATGTGATCATGCAATTTGGCATTTACATATGAAGAAGTTCCAAAGCGTTATTGAAATATATATACTCATTCAATTATGAATTAAATTTTACATTAGTATCAATCTAAATAACTTTGTCAAATCTATATGAGGGATCAATCTAAATAACAATATTTATTACATTATTTAATTTTTACATTTTTATATTATTTATTACAATGTGCGAACTATCATTATTTATCTTTAACTAAAAGCTCAAACTGACAGTTAAGGATAACAATTTTTTAATTATATTAAAATCCAAAACTTCAATGTCAATCATTTTAACTATATATTTTACTAACACTTCATTTATTTTTCTCTAAATATGAAGCATGGGCACAAGTCATTTTGGCTTTCACAAATTGAGAGAGATTTTAAGGTTATCTAAAAATTAATTGCTCATAGTTGTGGACTTGTGGTCTTTAAATACGAGATTCAGATTTATATTTATTTCCTAGGATGTGTTTATATTATTTATTACAATTTGTGAAGTATCATTATTTATCCTTAACCAAAAGTTCGAGCTAACAGTTAAGAATACCAATTTTTTTAATTATATTAAAATCCGAAAACTTCAATGTCAATCATTTTAACTATATATTTTACTAACACTTCACTTATTTTTCTCTAAATATGAAGCATGGGCACAAGTCATTTTGGCTTTCACAAATTGAGAGAGATTTTAAGGTTATCTGAAAATTAATTGCTCATAGTTGTGGACTTGTGATCTTTAAATACTAGATTCAGATTTATATTTATTTCCTAGCATGTGTATTCATTGTGTTTTTATAAATAGATATGGCGGTTCACTTTTCATTCAATTCAAATTAATTACTTTGTATGCAGTTTATATCGGTTTTTACCGGGTTAATGACATTCGACATTCTCCAACTTTCAGAAAAGGAACCATAATGTCACAAAACTTAATTTCTTAATACAAAACTCATCCAATTTTCATTAATGTTTCATCCATAATCCTTATAATCGGTTTCCGGTACCAAAAGTTGCCGTAGATGCCATGTGGATGCCACATCACTATTTTTTGCCATGTGTAAAAAAATTTTGATGAGTCATTAAACCACTCAAACAATTGACCCAACCTTTTAAGTACCCATACCCATTAGGGGTGAGCATGGTCCGGTTCGGTCCAAAAACCGAACCGAACTGAATAGGACCGGACCAAATTAGGCTCTTTTTTTTGGACCGGACTGGACTGAATTCGAATTCGGTTCGGTCCTAGACCGGACCGAAATATTTCGGTCCATTTCGGTTTGGTCCAGGTCTGGACCGAATATCATTATTTCTTTTTTTTTCTTAAAATAAACCGTCTACATTTACACTAATTTAAATAAAAACAATGTAAACAATAAAGTTTCAAGTGTTTAATGATTTATAAATAAAAACAACAATTAAACCAACGTAAACATTTATGTTTTGAATAGTCTAATATGTCAATATAAATATTAAACACAACCAAAAGTCTAAACGAAAGAAATGGTCTTGATGTTTAACAACCAACTTCAAAAATTAAAATTTACAACTCAAATTTGAACTTGAACCTACAATAAAATTAGGACATTGTTAGATTTTGTCATCTAATACTTGTAAAAACATGTAAATAAATAAAAAAATTAACATTCTAATTCGGTCTGGGTTTATTCGGTTTTTTACTCGAACCAGACCGAGGACAAAATGAACTTAAAATAAAGAACCGGACTGAACCGAATTTCAATTCGGTCCGGTTCGAGTCGGTTCTTATCGGTTTTCGGTTCGGTTCTGCTCTCCCCTAATACCCATCCAAATTAAACAACCCAAATCAGATTCTTTATTTTAGTTCTTTAATTAAATCATATACCCCATTTATAAATTAAAAAATAATCCCCAAATGTAGTTTCCATGGCCGCCCGAACTCTTACCGCCGGTGCTTTTTATTTCCCTTACCTTTTCTGTTGATGCAAACTCCAAAAAGTTGCATCCCTTTTGATATTGCTCTCTGAAGCACCAAAGCATATAAGGATTAGCATAAGATTGAGACATCAAAATCCATCAACTCTGAGAAATGAAAAAAAAAGTGAAATCACATATATATCTGTACCTATAATGTTCAAATTTTTTGAAAGAGTGATTAGATTATAAAGAAAATATCTTCAAAAGATTTTCAATTTCTTCAAAATGGTTTCTCCAGCAGTCCCAATCCCACTCTTGTTCTTCTTCAGCCATAGCTTCCATCTCCTCACTCTCCTAAATCCCGCCCTCTTCGACCCCGTGATTACGGACTCAATTCGTTGAATGACAGTATCAAAAATACCTTGAAGAGTTGAATCCCAACACCATTGAGCAGAAGAACTATCAGACGACGACGAAGAAGAAGATGAACTACTGCAACGGCATGGAGAAGCGGAAAAACCAAGCGGGTTAGGGTTAAAAAATCTCATTTGGGTGGATTCGGGTACTTATAAGGTTGGGTCAATTGTTTAAGTGGTTTAATCACTCATCTAATTTTTTCGACACATGCAAAAAATAGTGACGTGGCATCCACATGGCGTCTCCGACGACTTTTGGTACCGGAAACCGATCATAAGGACTATGGATGAAACGTTAATGAAAATTGGATGAGTTTTGTGTTAAGAAATTAAGTTTTATGGCATTATGGTTACTTTCCTGAAAGTTGGAGGACGCCGGATGTAATTAACCCGTGATGCTTTGGTCAATCACCATTAGATTAGAATTTAAGGGTGGAGATTAAAATTTAATAAAATCACCTATTTTTTTTTTGGTATAAATAAAATCACCTATTTTACTTTAATTATAAAATAGTGTTTTTTTTCATTTTTTTACTATAGCCTAGATAGTCACATATCAACTTATCGTCTTTAGGTGATTTTATTATGTTCTAATCTCCACTCTTAGATTCTAATCTAATGGTGATTGAATAGGTGATTTCATTATATTTTAACCAAATTGTATTTGGTTAGTTATTGACTATGTGAGCACAACTAATAAGTTAGAAATATAAAATGAATTTAATGGATTACATATTTGCTTCACAAATAGTTATTTACAACTCGTCGTGGTATTAATATCACTTATTTAATTCGGTGAACTAAATTTATTTTTCAGTCACAATTTTGTTCGGATGATGTTTTCAATCTTTCGCAATTTTAGGTTTGATAGTTTTCTTTAGGCTTAATTGGTGTCAATCCCCCTAAACTTGGCAAACTTGAGCAATTAGCCTCCTCAAGTTTGAAATTTAATAAATTACCCTTTAAAGTAAGCTAATTGCAACACATAACTTCAAATTTCAAAATATTATGATCTGAAAGAGGAGGTGAAATGATTATATTTGTTTTAGTGTTTTAAGGGAAGGATTCAAAAGGAGATGTATAAAATTTATTGGGTTAAATGGTTGTTTTCTTAAGGAAATTTGTAAAGGACAAATTTTGGTAGCTTGAATGTACCAAGTAGTGTGGGTTGTTATTGATGATGCCGAATGTACACATACATGACGTTGGTTTCTAGATCATAACATTTTGAAATTTAAAATTATGTGTTACTATTGATCTACTTTAAGAGGTAATTTATTACATTCAAAGATGAGGGAGCTAGTTGCTCAAGTTTGTCAAGTTTGAAGGGTTTGACACCGATTAAACCTTTTCTTTATTTTGTAACTCTTTATGTTTCCTTCTTTTGTATGGTAATAACTTTTTAGACCTGATTTGGTACTGGAATTTTGAAATAATCGGAATGTCCAGGGCCCTTTCTTACTGAAAAAAGTGTGGGCAAAACCATTTAATGATATTGATGGATGTACGTAGTTGCAAGAATTCAATGTTTTTTTTTTCTTTTTTTTTTTTTTTATGGCAGAATTCAATGTTGTTATGTGAACCAATGCTTGTCTTTATAATATGTAGTTGAAAGCATTCAATAATTTATTGTTAATTTTATTTTTTTTCTTTTCATGTGTGCCTATATAAATTATCCAGTTAAAAATGATATATAATTAAAAATATTGTAGCTAACATGTTATAAATGTGCCTGTATAAATTATCCAGTTAAAAATGATATATAATTAAAAATATTGTTACTAATATGTTAAATTTATAAAAGATAGCTCTAATATTTTCAGTGAGACAATTTTCTTTATGCATTTCATTAATTTCAGTAAATTTATTTTAGTTTAATAAATTTGAGTTTAATTCAGTTACGTACATTTCAATTATAAAGAACAAGATTGTGGTAACACAACATGTTTAGTTACATATTAAAGAGGTGTGGGAAATTATTAAAAAATGGAAATAGACTATACCTAAACACAAATATATAATAGTCTCTCCTTCTTATTGCATGTCATCTTTTAGATTTTTATTTTTGACCGCCCTCTGCCGCTGGATTCCTCCTCGGCAGTCGTGCCTTTGCCGTCTTCAGTTGTGGCGCCGCCTATTATGGATAGGAGGCGTTTGATTGTTAGTTTTGGGTGAGGGATTGCTTTAACATGAAATTCAAATGATTTTAGATTTTATTTTCTTCTATACTTACGAGTGGGAGCATTTTTGTCTTTCCTAGTCGATTAATGGTCGGCTGGAAATATGCCTCCATTTATTTTATCATAGATGTTATATTGATTTAATTCAAACATGCATTTTCATTATTATATTATTGCAATATTTTTATTTTAAGTTGGGATATTAGTTGCAAAATGGCTAATAAATAGAACGTCAGATTCAGTAATAAACATAGTTAGGTTCAGGTGAGACAAACCCTTACAGTGAGAAAAAAGGATTATTGTATGACAGTGTAAGTTTTGTAAATAATCAAGAAAAAATAAAGAGAATAAAGGAAGAATTCTCTGCTATGAAATCTAACACTTCCACCCACCTAACCTCCGCCTAGAGCTTCTTTGATGTTGTCTCTCATCTTGTAGTGATTCACTATTCGAGATGTTAGGGAGGGAGCTGGAGCAAAGAGGGACACACTCGTAACAAGAATGTCAATTCCTGAAGGAGAAATTCCGCCCCTGACAAAAAGCATGTTAAGTGTGTCAAAAATGGCTTCATCGACTTCTTCCAATGCATTATTAGAGAAGGCGATTCTTCTCTTCCCTCCCGAATATTATTCAGCACACAAGCGTCTTCTCCAATCCCTGAATTGGCCAGTGTACATGAAATGAACCTCCGTTCTTCAATGCCATGATTCTCATTTGTCAAGAAGATCCGGGAACAAGATCTTACATCGTGTCTCCTGTCTTCTTACGGCTTAAAACATTCATAGTTTATTAGATAGAAAGTCCGGCTTTTCTTTCAGAATTTTGTTTTATAGATATAGGAGCTGAGATATAAGATGGAAAAAAAGCAAATTGTTAGGAAAAATTCCATGGTTTGAGCAAGATTGAGAAATGAATGGCTTTTTATATAAGAAAATGAATTGATACGAACAGAACAACAAGAACATTTAAAATAAGAGGACTTAGAAAGTAAGATTCTGAATTTGGATGGTTGGATTGATCATATGAACAGAGATCAATAATCAGAAAGATTCTTGAGGCCATGAATAGTTTCCTACATATGCAGCAAATGATTTAGACAGGTGAGAAATGGCAGCTAAGATGGAAGTTTCCTCTTATTGAACCAATAATATCATAATCGGGTTAACGTAATTGGTATCGTGTTCGTGGGTCACATATAATTTTACTAACAGTATCCAGATCCACTTACCTAAATTTTGATCCAACACCTCTTTAACAGATCCGTAAACCATTTGTTTTTGTTTTTTTTGGTGAGTAATATATTCACTCATCACGAGTAACTTTACTAGCATGTCAGTATACGAGAGGTTCTTGTCATGTCTGTGGAATCCGTGACAAAATGTCCGTTGTTGATGCTTAATCCCAAGGTCCGTAAATTTAACATGTTTTCGTAAATTGAACCAAAGTGTTTAGTTCTGGCACTGAATAAGCAATACGTGCGCATATTCGTCAAACTAGTATTCTGATTGCAATTCAGATAATGAAAATCAAGTTTTGGCAGATTTAGTCCCATCCAAGAACATACTGAAGAACATAAACAAGCAACAGAGAAAAAGGGTAAAATGAATAAGCAACGAAAGCCATCCAAAGAGGGAACGTTGTCCGGAAACTTGCGATTAGTCCCATCACGACACAAACAATCAAAATCACAAGAACTTCCGACGAAAAATCCCATGTCAAGCCGCGAAAGTACACGAGGCCTAAGAATACCGAGAGGGAAAGCACATTTCCCATTGTCACAGAACCATATATCTGCAAATGACAAGGAAAGAAACAACAGCTTATTCGGGGCAGACAGTTATTGGAGAATCGAAGACAAAGAGATGCAAACCTCGGAGTATGCTAAAGATGCAGACTTTTTGTTCTTCCTGCTGGAGAATATTAGGACTGAAACTGCCTCGCTCGAGCTAGCGAAAGGTAAGATCACGAACGATATGAAGAATGTAGGAAGGCCTGAAGCTGTTGAGAAGTTTTCAACAGCATCTACTAATGGATCAGCAAATGCGGCTGCTATGATTGTTCCCGAAATCAGAATAAGAACTGCTTTTGTAGAATTCCATTTTGCATTTCCTGGAGTAGCCGAAACCTCAGCATTCTGTTCCTCAGGCTCATCTTCTTCTTCTGTCTGCTGCTCATTTCGTGTAATTTCACTTAATTTCGCATCATTTTCACATCATTTCACTTTATAGTGAACACTTGGAACAGTTGAAATTGATATACATGAACTTTATGAACCAAAATAATTACCTGATCATGATCAAACTCGCCTAAAAGTTCCGATTTTCCGGACCTTCGGCCAATTGAAAATTTTCCTGAAAGCTTAGCCTGTCTAATCCACTTAGAAACCCCTAAAACAAACTCATCCACATTTATCTGCGAATCACCAGACGTGTCAAAATCTTTCAAAACTTGATCAACAATATCATCAATACTAATATCGAGTTCTTCAAACCGGATTCCAATCACGAAAGCCCTCAAATCAGAAGTATTCAAATATCCATCTGAATTTCCATCAATTGCCTTGAATAACCTGTCAAGTTTAGTGCACTAATTAAACATCTGTATCGGATCGAGTATTGATTAAACAAGTTTAACACCACGGTATCAGAAACTAACTTAAAGATCATATCTCGGTTAGGTTCACCATTAGGCATAAACAATCTTCCGAGTGCACAAATTTTCGTGTCTTCTAGAATTCCTAACACTATTTTCTTCTGTTTTGCATATGCAAGTTTTCTCTTCTGAATCCATGGCTGAAGAACCTGAAACAAAACGAGATTTATGACATGAAAAGATGAAGAAAAATCATACGTTTTCGCTATGGATTTCACTGAATTTCATACCTGATATAGGCTGTAAGAGATCAATAAACAGATGGATGAAATAAGCGAAATAAGAACAGCTAAACGACTTTGAGAAGTCGTGTGCAGAACTTGAGGAAGTTGAGCAATTATGAAAGGGATTACAGATATGATCATGATTCTTGCTGCATAACTAGTCCACACATCTATAGTAACTCCAGATTCTGAGAAAAAAAAAACTATCGTCCGTTAATGGAAGCTTGAAATTGTACCGTCTATTAGATGTTAAGATTGAGATTGCATTGTTTTATACGTGAGAATCGAGTCTTTTGGAATAGCCATAAGGCTAAATTGACTCTTTCCCTTTGATATAGTTACTGAACTTTAAAACTGGACATTAAAATCTATGAACTTTGCACTGTACTAAAACGATGATCATTTTTAGGGTCATCTAAAGAACGAATACAAGTAGGTATGAAGTTAAGAGGCTACGAGTGTGTAATTTACACTTGGACTAGTCACGAATACATGGTTGAAATGGGGGTGAGGAGGAATTTATACCTAGCTATTATTATTTTCAAGTGAAAACTTCCATTGTATAGCTCATACATTTTTTCGAAAAAAGGACAAAATACCAACTTTTTTGATGAAAACTGCAAATTCTTGACAAACTTTAACATAAAGCAACATAAAATATTTTTGACGAAAATATCCAAATCAGCTTTTATTTGTAAAAATCTGAAACCAGGGGCGGAGCCACTTATTGAAGGGATGGTTATTTTCATACCTAACCAATATGTGATATTTAAGTCATGTCTAGCAACAAACATTTAGATGGTGAAGTTTGATGTGCTCGACATGTGCAAATATTCCAACATCGGAATAGGAGACTCTAATAATACCATTCAAATTTGAATCTAACTCATCCCGGAAAGCACATCAATTGTGAATTATTGGGAAAACAATAAAAGTACAAAAGAGATACCAGTTAGGCTAAATCTTTTAGTATCTTGGGAGTTAACAGCAACAGAATCTTGAATGTCACATTTGGCAGCAATGAGACAAGAACCCCAAAGTAAAGTGAGAAGCAGAACAGTTGAACCAGCCATTAAACCCATCCCAACTGAGACTTGACTTTGTGCTGTCTCTGTGTCTCCTGATAGCCCAGATGCTGTCAACACAACACAATGATATAACAGTCAATTGTCGTGTCATAATTGTGTTATATATATTCCACGTGATTATATATAATATGAACAAAGAAAAACGTATATGAGGTTGGTCATGTCAAATAAATTACCTATGTAATGTCAAACATTAAAATCCTAACAAATTATGCCTAAAGTATGCAAGTCTAACTAATATTTTTATATTAAAAAAAAAAACTAATTTTAAATTTTCTGTATTAGAAGCTCGAGCTTGATAACCAGTTGAACATCCCTACTAAGTTGACACACATGAAACACCAAAACAAACAATGATTACTATAAAAATGTAGCAAACTAAAATTTAGTTAATTAATTCATAAAACTCTGATTGGGCAACATTGGGCCACAATTAGCTTTGACACTGATGAACTAATACGGATTGAACACATCCTGTCGATCCCAAGATCATTTGCATATAATTTCATAGTATGAATTCCTTTTATAGAGTTGTCAAGTAATGTACTTTAATCACTTTTATTCACACCGAAACGTGAGTTCGGAATAATCAAATTAAATAGATCGGGCTGGGCCAGGTCCGGCCCATCAATTAGAGCGAACCATCCAAATTATCCAACAGACACGAAGCCTAATTGTATTCTGTTTTTGGATCGTATAGGCCTCGACCCGATCAGATAATGTGAAGTACACACATCCAAACGACCCGAATCATGAAAATTGGATTTGGCTAACTAGGCGGGCAGATAGAGCCATGGCCATGAACATGTCTAACTACCATAGAAGCAAAAGCTTATAGGTAGTTGAAACACACTTAATATAAAAAGAAAAAAAACTTCATATAACATGAATTACAAAGGTAACGAGCCTCAAGTTAAGAAATCGAAAATATAAATAAAAAAAGAAAGTCAAGGTTTACCAAGAATGATAGCAGAATCAGGAAGAGCACCAAGAAGAGGCAAGAAAAGACCACCAATAATACCAGGACCAAGAATTTGCAAAAGAATCTCACTTCCATCAGACAACATTTTTGCAGAAAAAAACATCATACTACCATAAACAAGAATCAAAAAAATGTTTCCAACAACTGTATTTGTACATGGCAAGAATCCATATGTCTCTTCACAGCTTATAATACTACTTTCGGATGAAAACAACCCGTTCTGGCGAATAAAATCCGGTTTCAGATCAATGCTTCCCGTGTCAACCCCATCTGAGACTGTGAAAAGTCTACTATGGCCAGGGCAAGCTAGTATAATCAAGAAGATTGCAAAAGCTAAGCAATAGATTTTCTTGGCCATGAGGTTTGAATCAGCAAATACTTAAGCTAATTAATATGGATTAGGATTGAGATTATTATTACTTGAAATTTATATAGTTAGAGTGAGATTGAAGTCAGCTGTGTAAAACATATACATAGAATATCAAATTGAAAAAAGAAACAAGTTGGAAAATGAAATATTAATACAAATGAGAATAATGTATGCAACTTTTCATGAAGAATTGATAGTTGAATGAAATATGGAATTAGATTTTTGGCATTGTGCTAATGCGCATACATATGGAGTAGTTGTGGAATTTATCTATATAATATTTGTGTTACATGGGCATGTTGAAGTCATCTGATTCCAATTTCTGAAGTGATCGGTTTATCCTTGTCGCGTATTTTTCTTCAAGTTGCTTTTTGATTAGACCTCCCACTCGTCTTACTACCTCAACAGTATTGGGTCGTTATGATAATTGTGCAAATTATCGTTGATAATTATATAGGTCTCAACTCAACACCTCATACACGTGGCAAGGTCGTCAAATTTGAATTTGTAACAACTTGATCCAATAACATACTGATCATATTCACTTTAGCTCAAACTTATTGTCTTTTACAGTTTAGAAACGTCTCTAAATGATGTTTTGAAAATTATATCTATTTAATATGGTTTAATCTACTGTCTATTAAATACATAGAAAGTCCATTCATTTTAAGTTCTTGTTTGATATTGTTTTTTCAAATCTTAAAAGTCGTATTTCAACACTTGAGTTTCTGGTTAGTGTTTTTTGATTCTTTCACTAAAAAAATAGAAAGGTACAAATGGTTTAGTTGACATATTTTTGTCAAATAGCAAAAATGAAATATTTCTGAGAATAATATATTGTTACAAGTAATCAACTTCATACAAAGCCATGAATTAAAGCTTTAAAGAAACCTTAGTTGGCACGAAAACAAAAATCCAATTTGTTTTGCGTTTTAATAGTATAGCAACTAACATTCGTGCATGATCTCTACATTCATGGCAGTAGTGTAGTTGAGTTTCTTGGTCAATGAATATTAAGAAAATTTAATAATACTAAATAATAATATAAGGATTTGTAATGTCACATTGCATCTTTTTTTATAGGACCATGACATTGAACACTAGCTGGAAACACTTTGATCATAATTAATGAAATCAACAAAAAAAAAAAAGAAAACTATCAACAAAAGAAGGGTTAATGACGGCATAAAGTAAATTTTAATACCATAATATTTATAATTACAACGATTTTACCAAATATGGATGTTGAATATGTGGATGTCAGTCATATTAACATGCATCTTTAAAAATTCAAAAAGGTTATGAACATTCATTTTATGTGTTGGCCGAATAAAGTGGACGTTTGCTTTATAGACATTCATTTGTGAATGTCAATATTGTCAAAGCCATGATTTAAAAATCCTCATGTATTATTTAGTTCAATTATTATTTCATTATAAACACACAAATTATAAATTTTTTAATATCTCTACTTTATAGCAATATCAAAATAAAAAACGGGAGTTCAATCGAATGATGCTACTACTTGAGGATTAAAGAAAAGGAGACTTATACATGCTCAAAGGGCTTAACGTTATAAACATGTAGTCGGAGATGATTATTGTATAACGGAACCTTAGATTATGAATGTTGACAATAGTGACATCCACAATGGGTGTTTATAAAGCAAACATCCACTTTATTCGGTCAACACATAAAGTGAATGTCAATAACTTTTTTGAATTTTTAAAGGTGAATGTTAATATGATTGACATCCATATATTCGATGCGAGAAAGGATCAGGTGTGTCAATGAGTTTATGGTGTGACAAGGGAAAAATGTGGGGTAATTTTGTAATTGAACATGGGAAGGTGGCAAACTTGTAATTAAGAGAAAAAGTCTTATACGTGAAAAATGGAGGGAAGGAAGAGGGGGTGATGTCAGCGCTGATGTCACCCATGGAGAGAGAAAATGTTTTAATTATTTTTCTTTAAAATGCATTTTCCCGCTCTTCCCGAACTCGTTTTTCAAAAAAAATTATACCACTGAACTCGTATTAATTAGGCCGTCATTTTGAGATCCATTTTTGTTATTTATAAACGATTTTTAATTTTTTTAATTTTTCTATGGTTGTTTCAAATTAATATTCGGTTGTTTCAAATTAATATTGTGTTGTTTCAAAATAATATTCTGTTGTTTCGAATGAAATATAATTAACACTTTGGATTGAATGGAGCTCTGCTGATGGAACAAGTGTAATATTCTGCTGAAACAAATGTAGTAGTCTGGTGGAACAAGTGTAGTATTCTGCTGGAACAAGTTGTTTCGAAATAATACTCGATTTGTTTCAGGTAGAATTATGTCGGAGACACAAAAGAGTTTGAGTTTCAGCACTAAAAGACACCAATGAAGTTCCAAGATAAACTGAGAAGAAGAAACTCAATGGAAACAGAAATAAATAAAGAAGTGACAATTTCAGCAATGCTTATGGGCAAGCACGCCAAGATATATCAAAGTGCTAGCAAAACAACAAATTTTACCCCACCAACACATTGACAAGCCTGTAAATATGCAGAGTTTGGTCTTCTGCACTTACCAAGTTCGAATGAGAAGCATAAGTTCTTAATACGAAAATGGATCTCATCCCTCTTTATCTCGGGTATAGCTACTGATTTTAAAGAGAAAATATGGTTAATAATGTAGAGCATCGGTGCCAAAGGAATGAAAAAGCTTGGAATGGTAAACTGCAACCTGCTATATAATTCTTATGCAACAAAGCTTGGTGTTTTTACAAGATTTTCAGAGCTGCAGCAAGGCGAATAACAGCAACAACGCGTTATGCTCGGCTCGGGTTTCCAGGTGGTCCCTTCCTCCAATCGGGTAATTAAAATCAACATCGATGTGGCTGTTGATCGCGGGAAGTGGCGGCGGACGACGGATTTCCATGGAGAAGGAAGGGGAAGTGGCGGCGGACGGCGGCGTCGGCGGTGGCGGTTTGGGGATCATCGCACGGCGGCGGCGGACATTGGAGAAAGCAGTGGTGAAAGGGAGAAGTTTGCCTTTAAAATTAGAAAAATTACATTTTACATACCTGATTAATTACAAAATAGATACCTGTCACACCATAAAGGGGGTGTCACACCATAAGGGGGGTGTCTCACCTGAACTTGACTCTATTCGATGCCTCTATTTGGTAAAATTGTTGTAGTTATGCATATTATGGTATTAAAGTTAATTTTATGCCCTAAAATGATCATTAACTGCAAAAGAAACACTTGAAGAAAGAGTCTTCCTCCACGAGGCTAACTCACGCGCCACCACATTATCCACCTGACGAATGTAGACTACTTTCAAAGACCGAAACAAGTTGAGCCATAATTTCATATCATAAAAAAGAATCAACTCACTTGAATATGCACACCTTCCACTATTCAAAGCATTAGCTAACGAGAGGTTATTGGTTTCAACGATCACATCTTAAACCCCCCCCCCCCCCCCCCCCCCCCCCCCAACCCAATTCCAAGCTGATTCAAGCCCAAGCACCATTGTCGTTATCTCAGCGATCTCTACAGAGGCTATCACCTCCATTGGCGCTGCATCAGGAAAATAAGTTTCAAGCAAAAGGACTCTAATCGCTGAAAAATTTAGTAACGTGAGCTTACAAAGTTTCAAGAAAAAGGCAAATTTCAAACCTCGATGAGAGAGAGCTAAATGGTTCTAATCTCAAAATAAAGTAAATTTTGAAAATTTGGAATATGTGATTAATACCCAATTAAACCCGGTTTAATGCTTCTTCTATTCATATTAAGTGCCCGAAAAGTAGAAGTAGACGAGACGTTTCACTTCAAAACACCACCGTCGTCGGCGATCGAAGATGAACTCTCCGGTCACCTCCGATCAAAAAGATCCGACCTTTCACGGCCTAAACCCTAACTCCACTACCCAAGACGAAGAAAATCATCAGAACGAAGATCAGAATCCCCAATCCCCCAAACCCATAACCCTAGAAATCCCCGATTCAGATCAACCAAACCCTAACGATCCTAATCAACCCGATCGCGACGAAGTTACCGTCTTCTCCCCAACAATCACATCCCCCACCTTCCTCACCTTCTCTCGCCGCGGCTTCGCCGGCGGCGGCGGTAAACGGAAGAAGCGAAACGTGCTCCAGGAGAAGAGATCTCAGGAAAAGCTCGAAACCCTCTCCGGAACGCTGAACATCATTCCTTTTAAGCCCGGCAAAACCCTTGATTTGAATTCTCATGAGGCCCTCCTTAGACGAATTGGGTTGTGGGATTTCGCGCGCCTCGATTTTGATTTTCGGGTTCATCGTGATCTTATTCTCCAATTGATTGCCAATTTTAGCCCTTCTGTTCGCGGTAGCAAGGTCAATGATGCTCGGATTGGGGTCAATCGCGCTGATTTAGCTAGGGCGTTGTGTCTTCCGGTGAAGAAGGAGAAGGCGGATGGTGTGGTGGAGGTGAAGGAGAGCGATGAGTCGGTGAGTTTTGTTGTTGAGTTTGTTCAGAGTTTTATGTTGTTGCATGAAGATACGTGGTTGATGAGTGATGAGGTGTGTAATACTATGAATATGATTAAAGAGGGGAACTTTGAAAAGGTGGATTTTGCTAAGTTGATTTGGGTAATGGTAGAAAGAGAGTTGTCGGGTTCGGGGTCGTTAGGGAATTGTTATTATGCTTCGCATTTGCAGCTTTTGATCAAGTCACAGAAGGAAGAAATATTGAAGGTGCAACAAGAGCCTCTGAGGTTGGAGATTGATCTTCGGGAGGATGAGGAGGAAGAAGAAGTTGTGAAAACGAGTGAGGAACATCATAGAGGATCGGAATTCGGGGAGTATAACATTGAGTTGAGTCTGGGTGGACCTGATAACGCTGCGAAAGATGATGGTGTAGCGGAAACGAACGAGAAGGAACATGGTATAACAGAGTTGGAGATGAATGAGAAGGAGCAATTTGTGATGGATACGAATGAGAAGGAGCAATGCATGATGGAGACAAATGAGAAGGAGCAATGTATAATGGAGACGATTGAGAAGGAACAATCGGACAATGATGATAATGATGCAATGGATTTTGAGGAAAGTAAGGAGGATGAACACGGACAATGGCAGAATACCTCTATGGATGGGCTTTTTCTGCAGCGGTGTAATTATGATGACGTGGAATGTGAGGAGGAGACAAAACCTGACGAAGAAGAAGAAGAAGAAGAGGAGGAGGGAAAAGATAGTGAATATGAAGAGGAAAAAGATGAGGAGGAAATGCATTTCAGTCTTTCACCAAACAGTGTTGGATTAGAAGGTCTAAGTTCTGAAACTCTTATTGCAGCTATAGAAGCTTCACAAAATCCTTATTCAGGGATGCAGAATCATGATAATGTGTCCTCCGTTGAATTTCTTACAACAAGGGCCGATGCAGGACACTCGATGATCCCCGGGGGATCTTCTCCTTTCAATGGTAATGGAAGCAAGAGAGTAATTGGGCATCTTGAGAATGATATGCCCAACAAGAGAATGAGAAGTGATGGGCATTGGGATAACATGAAGCCAACATCAGAATTTGATATTTATATGGAGCAAATGGAACATGTAATGGGAAAAGCTCGGATGTCCTATGATGCAAAAGAGCAAGCTTATCAAAACTTGAACATGGAACATCAAATGTTGGTTGGTGAGTTCGAGCATCGGAATAACTTGATTCATAATCTGCACAAGGCGAAGATGGAGGAGCAACAGAGAAGACAGATGGAGACTTATAGGCTCGAACACGAACTAAACATGATGAGCAATCTCTTAGAAGGGTAC
Organism: Euphorbia peplus; assembly: GCA_028411795.1. Taxonomy (NCBI): domain Eukaryota; kingdom Viridiplantae; phylum Streptophyta; class Magnoliopsida; order Malpighiales; family Euphorbiaceae; genus Euphorbia; species Euphorbia peplus. Next base: position 2,803,342 of record CP110841.1, read on the forward strand.
AGAAAAGCTTTGAAGGAGACAACTAGAGCATTTGCCGAGTATAGAAAGAAATGCCCTTTGCCTGAAGAACCGATTTACAAGGATACAGGATCTGGGGGTCTTGTTTTGAGCACGAGTGAATTGGAGAAACTGCGTTTGAAACGGGAGGAAGAAGAGAGGCTGTGCCGGTTGATGATGGAAAAGAAGATTAAGGAATTTGAAGCACACTGGACTAGTAAATTTGAAGGATTTGAAGGTTATGCTGAGTCTATGTGTAGCAGGCTGCAGGATGTCGAAAAGGAACTCAATCTCTGCAAGGAAGGAATAGCAAAACGCAAAAAAGGTGCAGAAGAGATGTTAGAATCTGCTGCAGAAGAGATGTTAGAATCTGCTGCAGAAGAGATGTTAGAATCTGCTCCATCTGAAGAACAAGTTGCTCAACAATCTGTCTAGAGGTATAATTTTAGTTTGTAGAAGATTTTGTTGAATCGTGAATGACTGCTTGTATGCCTAATCTAACGAATGCAGCTTTACGTTTTAAGTGAAACTAGATGGGAAGTTCTTAACTTTGATATTAAGATTGGAAAAGTGAACATTTTGTAGTGTTTCTGCAAATCTAATTGTGTTTTAGTTGTAAAGGAAAGGACTATTTTGAGGCCCTTGATTTTAACGAATGTTGTTGATTAAGCTCATGTTTCAGTTTGACGCATTGAACCCTTATCAATTATAGTTTCCTACATTAACGCCCTCGTGACTAGAGGAGTCACCGGTGTGCATAAAATCCAGTTAACAGAGTCTTATTTACAAGATCAGGGTATCAATGTGTTAAATTGAGTTCTGCTGAATGAATTTTTGTTAGCGTATTACAGACTGAATCCTTGTTTCAGTTTGACGCATTGAACCCTTATCAATTATAGTTTCCTACATTAAGGCCCTCATGACTATAGAGTTCTGCTGAATGAAGTTTTGTTAGCGTATTACATACTGAATCTGAAGCCTAAGCCTAAGGTTTTTCCTGTGTTGTTCTAGTTTTTGGGCTTGATTGTGTGGTTTATTGATGCAAGAAGGTACTAGGTGCTCTAAAATTAGGGGTGTTGAAACGAATTCTGTCAATGTGATCTATGTGTTTCGTTCTGCATGATTATATATTGATATAAAAATGGTACAGAAATGATACTTGTGTTAATAGGTCTTGTCAGGTGAGTTGTCTCAGCAACTCATGTGTTTTCGTGTTAAAACTTTGACGGTCCTTTGAAACTCTGGTAATGCAAACTTGCCTTTCTACATGATGTTTTTGTTATTTTCTCAAATTATCAGTGTTCATATGATATGTTTATACTTTGATCATGTTAAGACGATTCTTAGAGGTGTCAAAATTGGTTGTTTCGTGGTCTATATTATCTTCCGATTATATAAGATAATAGTGTAAAATGGACCGTGTCAGGCGGGTTTTCTTTAGAAATTGTGATGTCGGGTTCTGCCTTTAATCAGTGAAAAAGTAATTTGTTTGATGGGCCAGCTGGGCTGGATCCCTGGATTTACATCCAAAAAACACTGTTTAAGTTCAGTCTATCCCAATCAATTTATCTGGGTTTGATCTAGGCCCGATCTGGACTTGAAATTCAAAAATTGCCAAGTCCAGATCAATCCAACTCTATATATTTTCTTTTGTTTTCGAATTATAATATGATATGATCAACAGGTCGAGTCAGGTTGATCCACTTTATTGTATAAATATGAAGTCTGAACCGGAGACAGATGTGTTTAGACTGATCTGGACTTGATGTTACGTCATTTTCCCATCAATTCAGTGAATACAGAACAAACCAACTCAGTGCAGAGCTCAAATGAACCGAGTGAGTACCACAACCCGTAAATAGATGTAGCGAAAAGTGTTACCATATGGTGTGAATTTAGGTTTTCTTGTCATTTCTCTCTTTTGGGGAGGGAAATGTTTTTGACAAGTTGTAACAAATTAATTAATGAGATTATCCAGCTCTGTAAAAGTACAACCTGAAGTAGAATTTTGTGATTACACATATTCAAAAATAGATAAACATTACTTTATTATATGTCTTGATAAACGAAAAAACATTATTTTTTTATGGTAAAAGCAATTCTATGTCTTATGGAAATTTTTATGTTATAGTTTGTAAATTAAAGAATTCGGTGATGTTAATCTTTCTTGATGCTGTAATGCTGGGTTTTTTCAGTTTCTCAGGCTTAAACCCAATAAACCCATCCTCAACTCATTTTCAGTCGGGCCCATTGCGTGATCGCGACATTCAGGCACTCCTCACTTACGAGGATGCACCATATTGAATGCCCTCGTCTTAGACATCCTAAGATCGTGGAGCGTTAGAGTTGGTCACTGTTTCCAAACCAACGTGCTTGCAGGTGTATCTGCACTATGATAGCCTGATATATAATTGACTATAAATACCTCTACTATAATACATGATTGTTCATCTATAAAAAAAAGTTGTCATCACTTTACTCTTATATGCTTTTTTTTTATCTAAAGATTGTACATATTTGATTGTTAAAGTGATTGTTCTTAAGGCCCAGCCAAACTAACGCATCCAACATAGTGGCACAACACTTATGTGAGAAGATTATTTGTATCTACTTTTTCATTACATTATATCATTGAATTTTACGGAAGTAATATAGCGATTCTTGTATGATAAATGAAAACATTCAAGGAAAGAAAATCTGACAAAATGAATTTCACTATATACAATTAGAAATGAATATTTACAATTTAAAAATAATTGTCATTTATCTGACTATATGAAAGAGAAATAACTTAACGCAACTGGACAAATAATTAAAATTAATCGTTACAACAAATCAATTAAAAAGACTGAAAAAAAGCACAACACCAACTAAAAAAAAAAACACTTTTGATCCTTGACTATCTGACAAATTACTTTTTCTCCCCCTTTCAGACATCCCAACACAAACCCATTCCCTTTTCCTTCTCCCTAAACACCACCTTATAAAAAGAATAAAAAATCAGACTTCCACAAATATTAATTTTCAATTTTTCCCCTTTTTTTTCCCTCAGAAAAAATAATATATATTTATATTACTTATATAAAAATCACAGCTGCACATGTTTTCTCCTGCAATCCAATTCATGTAAGGTTGAGTGGTCCCCCAATCAGATTCAGACACCTCACGTGAATCCACAGTTTAGCAGCAAATGATTAATGCAACTCCTTTAATCAATTTTTTTTCAAGCATTTAAAATCAGAATAAAAGATTTCTCAAAAAAATTAAGAATAAAAATAATTGATTAATTTCTTTTGGTTTTGATAAAGAGATTTTATCGATCGATTGATCTGATATTATTTGGGTCAGTTCGATTAATTAATTTTGATGCTTGAAATTTTAATTAGAGATTAAAGGAGTTAAATTAAACTTGGAGAAGTTGTTGTTCTTTTTCAGGAGGATCATTTGCAGAATTTTCCATCTTTTGTTGATGATATACTTGCCTCAATCTCTCTATTTCCCTCTTCAATGCTTCTTGATGAGCTGCAATTTATTGATTAAATTAATTAAATTTACATTCATATAATATAATATTAATGTAATTTTATTTTTTTTGAGGAAATATTAATGTAATTAATATCTATCTTCTTTGTTGACATGGGGAAAATACATTTAATTTATTAATAAATATAGCATTTAATTAATTAACTACTAATTTAGAAGCTGAAACTGTCACATTTAATAAAAATGAAAATTACATTTCTGGATCTATTTTTAATTAAACACTGATTGATCTAATTTGGAACTTAATTAATGTTTCATTTAGGTCCCCCTAAAGAGATTTTAGACTTAAAATAGAAAATTGCAATATTGTCACACTTTTATTAAACTACATAAATTTCAGAACTTTTTCTTAAATTAAATTGAGTTCCAAGGTCTTAACAAATCATTAATATGTGCACATGTGATATTCATATCATAGATGGGATTGCACAAATATATGGTCCAATCATCGTAAGTTCGGATACTATATTGTACAAAAATGAAATATAGGTATCAAAATGTAAATGAGGTAAAGTTCAGGTACTATGGTTGCAATTTACTCATTAATTAATTTAATTAATCAATTCAGCCCACCAACCTTATTTACAAAGTTGTCCTAAGAAAACAAACACATGATGATGCATTATTTAAATCTCAAAACTGCTGGCATCTTAATTATTTATGTAAATATAGGCCAAGTACGAATTAAGTGTACTTAATTTGTTTTTCTCAAAATAATGTCAAATTTTTTTAGTACAAAACTTAGCTATCCTAATATCACAAATCGTAATTAGAAATTGATAATAATTAAATTTTAATTAACTGGTCTAACTTTGAATGTATGACCATTAAAAGGGTGGTGTTTTCGTCCATTTGAAAAGAGACTCTAATAATGTTATGTATAATTTTGTGGATTCTAATTTCGTTATTGTACAAATAAAGGATTTGACGCACTAAGTTAGAAAATTTGGTTGAAAATTTGTTCGAATACGTAGTATTTTCGAAATTCATTTAGTTACTTATTAATCATATTCATTAGTATTCATCAATGCAATTTGTATTAGATAAATAGGAATATTATTATTATTATTTTTATTATTATTCCTAAATGCTACATAAAGTTAGCAAATGAGACACAAATGATCACATGCTTGGAGGATTAATTATTAAGCATATATGAAGTAGAATATAATTATTATTTATAGGATATTTTCAACTATATATATGTTTAATTAATTGGATAATTGAAAAATAATAAAATACAACTAAAAAAAACTTACCATCTTTGAAAATCTTATCTTGTGCTAATGCAGCAATTCTTTGCTTAAGAGCACTATTATCAACATTTAGAAGCAACCTTTGATGATCTAGAAAAGCTACCCTTGGTGATAGAACTGAAACCTCAGCCTTCATTCAAACAAAAAGTTACAAAAAAAATTAATTAGGTCATTGATTAAAAATATTGCTAATCATAAATTACATGCAATTACATACTATTAATCTCCAATAAACCGGGAGATCATGTGGCTATAAGATAATTTAGAAAGAGTATGGAAATACTGTAGTTATGTACCTGTAATGAAGTAACACTCCGTTCAAGCTCGGATATGTATTGTAGCTTCCTCACCCGCGATCTTTGGGCGGATTGCCTATTCGCCAAGATTCTAATATTCGAATATAAAAAAAAAACAAATTCAATGGTAAGAATCGAATTGAAGCTCAAATTGAAATAAAGTGAACTCGAAACATATTAGTTTATGGTCATTATTATCCCGGACCAGAATAATCCGAAATCATTTTGATATTGTTATATCAAAGCATATGCAAATATATAACATATGAACATATTCGACCAATATGATCCTGGACTAGAATAGTTCGGGATCATATTGATATTGCCACATTAACACGGATGGTAATGCAACATGATGTGAACAAACTCGGACCAATTATTATGATCCCGGACCAGGGTAGTCCGAGATCATTTTGATATTACCACATCAACAATAATGTTAATGCAACATAACGTGATAGACTCGGGTCAGCTTGGTCCGGGACCAATGTAGTCTTTGTATATGCGTATATATGTATGCATGGTGTTTACCTTTTAACCCTTTTGGGATCACTTATCCGATCACCGGAAGAGGTCCCCGTTGCACCGGACTGAGTTTGTGTGTCCGTTTCGCAATTGCTCTCAACCTCGTCGGACTCATGATGCCTCATCTTCTTCTCCAGGAACTTCTGGTCACCGGTTTCTTTGTCATCATTAAAGCTGTTATGATCGGACGGCGTAGACGTGTTAGAGCAAGAAGGGGCAGCAACGGCATTGGAGATGTCGTCGGTAAACATTGACAGAAACTGCTCGTCGTCAAATTTGTCAAAATCATGAGTGGTGCTGGTGGTGCTGCTGTTGTGTCCGGAGCCATGATGTGGCGCCCCCGACACAGCACCGCCGCCTGAGCCCCCGAGGCGTTCATCTAACATTGTTGGAGCTTCTAGGAAGGCAATGGAGTCGCTCATTGACCTCCGGTGAGTGCCACGTCTGGCAGACGAGAAGTCCAGGAATTCATCCACCCAAGAAGGGTTTTGGGTGGCGGCTGCGGAGGAGGCGGCGGTGGCATTGAGAGGAGGAGACATCATAATGTTGGGGATGTTGTTCATCGACGGCAACTTATGGTGGGTAAATTCCGGCCAAGTTGGCTGCATGTTTGGGATTTTTGGAGGTAATTGTGCCATTTAGTAGCGTGTTATATTAAATTTGAATATAAAACACCCTCTAAATGACACAGAATCAAGAATTCAAGAAAGACCAAGAATTCAAGACACCAATGTCAAGAAACTCAACCAAGAATTCAAAGATTTTGGAGGGAAAGAAAATCAAGAATTCAATAATGTCAATGACAAAACCCCGAGAATTCAATTAATACACCAAATGTATATATGGAGGTAAACTCAACCAACAATTGTAAGAATTGGAGTTTCTTAATTCAAGAAATTCAAGAAACTCAATGAAAAGGCCACCCAAGAATTCAAAACACCAAATGCAATATTATATGGTAGAAATTTTTACAAACTCAATCAAGATATGCTCAATATGGAGTTTCTTAATTCAAGAAACTCAATGACAAGACCCCAAGAATGCAAAACAACAAATGTACCTATGCAAGGAAATTCAAGAAACTCAACCAAGAATTACAAGATATGTATATGGAGTTTCTTAATTCAAGAAACCCAAGAATGCAAATGAAACAATAATGCAAGGAGGGAAAGAAACCCAACCAAGAATTAAAAGAAATGGAGGGAAAAAGTCAAAGAATGGAAGAAACTAGAAATCTCTCTTTGTCCAATTGACAAAATCCAATTCCCCAATCTTTGAAACACCAAGAATAGAGGAATTGGAAGAAAGAGAGAAGACTTAGGGAAAGGTAAGAGAAAATGGGAAATGATGATGATTATGTGGTAATCAAATATAAGAAACAAGAAAGACCCAAATCAAGAAGAAGAAGAAGAAGAAGATTAAGAAGAGGTTGTTTGTAGGGGTATAATTGAATGAAAAAGTTAAGAATAGGTACTAGTAAATCTTGAAATTCCAAAGTTATATTTTTATTTTTTTGTATGAATTATCTGAAAGTGGGGTAACATGGATAGGACAGCTATGGAACAGCTGTTGGGGTATCAACGGTATTACTGGAAAGTCGCCAGTAGTTTAATAACTATCGGATTCAGTAACCCACGTGCCTTCCTTTTCCCCTTTTTATAGCTTCTCTTCGTCCTAAATATTTTTATCGGAACAAAATCTGTTGTTCCGAACTTCCTATTACATTTTCCTGTTTCCCTCTCAATTTTTGACATGTATAAAAAAAAATTTAATGGTTTTTTATTATACTTTAAATTGTCTCCGAATTAATCCGTCGTGGAATCTTTTTTACACATGTCAAAAATTAGAAGGAAGACAGAAAAATGGAATAGAAAGTCCGGAACAACAGATCTTTTTCCATTTTTATCCTTTTTCTTCTTATTTTATTAACTAAATATACATCCAAATCTATTCTAAATCATAAATTTCATTTCTCATACGATAATACGATTCATTATTATAGATGCGTGATCGGGTCATTTTCCAATTCGGGTATCCGAAAATGTTCAAATTCATGTCTAATAAAATTAACGGTGTGTAATTTGGTTCAATTGGAGAGAAACAATTAACATTTCAATTCAATTGTATCTTTTTATTTGTATTTTAATCTAGTTCAAAAATCTCCAACATGTTTACTCCATACTAGTAAAACTTTGAAACTTTAAGTTTCCTCAAAAAAAATACATGAATGTTAGTAATTTAATGGCACAATTGAGTTCAGTTCAAATTAAAAAATGTTTAGGTTAAATCCAATTCTAGATCTTGTTACTTGGCTACACTTAGGTTCCAGTTTAAGATTTTTCGATATCAATATAGTTATCGTTTTGATTATATTAAATTATTAATATCCTATATATAATTGTTGTGAAATATATATATTCCTTAAGACGAAATAATGACAATATTTTTTTATTTTCCTACCAACTAAATTTATGGCGAAATATGATTGATTTATACAAATGGCTCGATGAGAGCTGCGCATGGGCTAAAAGGTATAAGTGAAAAAATTTAAAGTGTTCTTATAATTCAGTTTTTTTAAGAGTTTGATCGGATGGTGAGTAGTGAAGTTAAATAAAAAATCATATTTGAGAAGAAAAAGATTGAGGTGATAAGAGTTGAATGTGCAACTCTTCCATTTTCTTTCGTTTTTAAACAAAATGGAGTGTTTTAGACGGTGACATTTCAATATGTAATTTTAGAAAGAAAGAAGAAAAGATTCAATATAATACTACCATTTCTATTATATTTAGGTTTTTTATAATTTTATAATAAATGTGAAATATAAAAGTCATATACATAAGGGGGTAAAGTTTAGAAAATATTTCGGTGGTTTTACCTATTTGCACAAAAAAATTGTGGTTTACTTTTTTGTTAAAATGAGGGCTGACATGTTTCTAAAAAATGAATTTAGCTTCACTCTATAAAATTCATGGTTACCGACTTTAATCTGAAAAAAATTTAAAATTAAAATTCTTTAATAACAAAAGATGAAAAATTTCAAAAATTTAAGTTGAAAAATTTCAGAAAACTAATGGAACCAAATTTTCAGTTTTTGAAATCATAGTTTTTTTCTTTCGAAACAAAAGAATCATAGTTTTTAAACTTTCTCTCTCTAAACGTTAATTTTATCTCTTTTCATCAAATACCACTGATCACAAAATAAAAAAATTCAAAAGTTAAAGTTTCTTAAACTATCAATATTTATTGGAATATATCATTTTTGAAGTCGTAAACGATAATCCTAAAAGCGCCAATAAAAAAAGTCATCATTTTGCAGAAATCTGAATCCTCAATAATTGTTTTGACAAAAAGTAAACCACAATCATTTATGTGAAAATAAGTACATAAAACCACAAAAAGTTTTTTTGAAATTTACCTTATAAATAATTGTTAAAGGATAGTTTGTTTGGGTACCCTCGTAGCTATGTCTCTGCCACCATTTTCGTACCCATTACCTTCTCCACACTTTCCTGTCTATTTTTCATACTTTGTGCCCTTTAATTAGTTAGAATATGGATGGTGATGGTGCTTTGAAGTGCATGAAAAATAAAATCAAGTACACCAATATTGTGGAGAAGTGTTTGGAGAGTGTTTTAAAAAAAGAGTTCACGATTTGATACACTCTCCTCTCTCCTGACTTTCTTATTATAAAATATTAAAAAAAGTCTATCTCCTCCCTCTTTTTCTTATTATAATAGTTAGGGAAATTCTATGGTCACTTTGTTTTTGACAAAGTAACCATTACTTTGTTTTGTCCACCATTAGATCATGGGGTGAAAAGTGATCTAATGGTGAATAAAGCAAAGTACAAACAAAGTAACTCAAAAACAAAGTCACCATAGCCTACACCTAATATTTATTTAATTGTTTGATCTAATTATTTATAAGAATTTGTAATAGTTTTGATTATTTAATTTAAAATGTTATGACACATGAAGTCCACCGCACTATTTGTTGGACTTCTCTCACAATGGATGTTATAAGGATTCAAAAATTAAGTCTACCAAATAGTATTGATGAACTTAATTTTTGTGCATCTATTAGAGATGCTCTTACTTCAACAAAAAATAATTATGCACAAATATTATACCTTATTATGCACAAATATTATACCTTCATTCAAATTTGATTTGCTGAGTTTCATCTAAAACAATGCACATAATTGATTATTATGCAAAATTTTATCTTTTTGAGCAGTGCTAAAGAGAGTTACTACTAATTATTGGTTATTAACTTGAAGAAACAAAACCATATTTAATTAGTTGAAATTTGTCGATTAAATAGATATCGGCTAAAGTATATAGGGTGAGAGAGTCATGGATAAAATGATGGTTGCTAAGATTTCATATACATGCCCATCATAAATCAATATTCAATAACCTGTTTTATTTTGTATCTTATTTAATTAGATTCAATTTTCTCATCATTTAGTTCAAAAGTTAGGTGTGTAGATTTTTTGTTCAAAATAATATTTTTAAAGTTCATATATTTCATACAACAGTAATTGGAAGGCTTAAGTATCACAAACTTTGTAACCGACCTGAATTCAAATTAGTCGGTCCAATATAAATTCGGATACTAGATATAAAAAAAAATCGGTTAACTATTATTTTACATAGAAAATAAGTTAGAATACAAGTTAAATTTCTAATACTGTCAAATGTGATAGAAGCATAAATATTAACCTCAACCGGAATTACAACGATCATGATTAATGAAAGCAACAAGAAAAGGAGGGAAACTTTCAACAAAAAAAGGAAACTTTCAACAAAAATCTGAGGCGAAGCTAGAGTTTTTTTCTAAGCAGTTAATTTATGAGCCACCACGTTAGCCACTCTACAAATATGAACCACCTTGCACGACCGAAACAACTCGTACCAAAGCTTCAGACTTCATAGAGAACTAAACTACTTGAATCAACACAGCCACCATTTGCAAGATTAAGATTACCGGTCTCCACAATCACATCATGACAACCCCCATTCCAAGCTTGCTCTAGCCTAAACTCCATGGTCGTCATCTCCGCTAGCTATTTCAACCGACCTTGAGACATTAATCCGCGCAGCAGCAGACATATAAAGAGTCCCCATACCAGTTCCATAAAAGTTAAATCAAAAGTTAAATAGCTCAATTTCTAATTTTTTATATATTTTCTTAAAAGTAATTAGGTTTTTGCTTACAATATATATGCCACAAAAGTGAAATAATATTAGGAATATTAAGACCCCTTTTTTTATGGCTGAACTGAACCAAACTAAATGAAATTGAATTGAATTTAATGAACTGAATTTACTGAACTAAAACGGCTGAATTTAGTTGAATGAATGAAGGAATTTTTGTTGAATTTGACTGAACTAAATTTGGTTGAACTGAACTAAATTTTATTAAATAATACCACGAAATTGGTCCAAAAATTTGATGGGCTTCTAATTTTGAGAGAGCAATTGAGGATTTGAGCAGACTGAAATATATATAGGCTTAAACTATATCCAACTTTATAAACTTGTTTTTCTTGGTCACTTTTTTCCGTACATTTCAAGAATGATCTATTTGTGCCCTCAACTATTTAAAAGTGTATTTCTTGGCCCTTTATTTTGAGTATAACAGAAATAATTTTTGATGCAGTGTTAGGCACACGCTATAATATTGACTTCACATACGACACATAACATTTGAATGAAGACTATAAGACTGTAAACATCATTTAACAAAGAAAGACTAAAATGCCTTCAATATTAGAACTGAGTTAAATTTAGGGAAAAGTTTTAAAAAAATGCTCGTGGTTTCCAACTTTTGCAAATGAAGGTCTGTGGCTTCCGTGTTTGCAAATAAAGGTACGAGGTTTCATTCCGTTAGCAAATAAAGGTACGGTCACTAACACCGTTTATTTTCGGTGACGTGGCACTTTGACCACAGTTTGACCAAAGGGTAATTTCGTCATTAATAAAAAAATAAAAAAATAAAAGTAAAAAAAATGTTTGTGGTTTGGTTTTTTTGCAAATAACAGTCCGTGGTTTGATATTTTATTAAAAAAAGGGTATGAAGTTTGATTTAATTAAAAAAAACAAATTAAAAATTACCAACAAATATTATTGAAAAAAACAAAACAACAAATTTTCTTATAATGTTTTCGGGTATTTTGAATTCATAGAATTTTCATGAATTTGGTATTTTCTTTTTTTTAAGGAATTTTAATTTGTTTGAATGAACATTAATGAAAATTTGTTGTTTTGTTTTTTACAAGAATATTTGTTGGTAGTTTTTAATTTATAAATTAGTCTAAAACCGTATTTGCTAATTAAATCAAACCTCATACCTCTTTTTTAATAAAATATCAAACCACGGGCTGTTATTTGCAAAAAAATCAAACCACAAACATTTTTTTACTTTTATTTTTTTTATTTTTTTATTAATGGCGAAATTACCCTTTGGTCAAACTGTGGTCAAAGTGCCACGTCACCGAAAATAAACGGTGTTAGTGACCGTACCTTTATTTGCTAACGGAATGAAACCTCGTACCTTTATTTGCAAACACTGAAACCACAGACCTTTATTTGCAAAAGTTGGAAACCACGAGCATTTTTTTTAAACTTTTCCCTTAAATTTAACGACTTACAAGTAACTGCACATATACTTGTTCTTATACAATGTCAATACTTTAACATGTGTCTAATATCGGATCAAAATTATTTCCATTATATTCAAAATATGGGACAAATAAATACACTTTTAAATAATTTAAGGGACAAATAACTATCTTTTAAATTTGGAAAGTTAAGTAATTAAAATGGACAAATTTATGCAACTTGGTATGCTTTAGGCCATGTATATAACTCCAGATAGAAAAGTAAACAAATTCAAAAGAAAAGAGGAATACGACACTTTAAACTACTCCAGGTTCATATAATAAATTAATTTAAATAAGTAGAAAGAAGTTACTAACAGTATAATAGGCCGATTTAGGTCTTTCTATGATTAATTGAGAAATTATTTAAAGATAAATTGAATTTTGAGCAATTAACAAACACTTAATAAAACATAAGTGAGATCAAATTTGAATGCTCAATTTTTAATTGCTTAAGTGGCCAGATAACTTTCTTTTACGAATTTATTATATATACTTTAAATATTGAGAGAGCTAATATGACTTTTTTTTTAAATCATTAAAAATGATGTAAGCATCTTCAAGGAGTAATAGGATTATTCAACTTATACAACCCTCTTACATTTAATGCTAAATTAGATTATTCCCATCTTACATTTTGATCTAGATCTACAGGACCATGATCTTTTATTTTGAACATTAGTGTAAACATTAAAATATCTAACAAAGTGTATTATCCTCCTTTATTTTACAAATATTACTAACTAAATAAAATGCATGCAATGTGATACTATAATTGGGTAAATTACACCTATGGCCATGGATTTTACTTTTATTTTCATTATGCACTTAAGCTTCAAAATAAAATAAAATTACACTCCTCAAATTTCACATTTTATTAATATTAATGACCCATTTAATGTTGTATAATACAAAATGACTAATTATGACTTAAAAATAAGAATAAAAGAATTCAAAACCGAAATTATTTACAACCATATTTCTCATAAAACCGTCATTTCTCGTTTTTTTTAAATAACTATTTTCGAACATTTCCATCTCTAAACATATATACTATTGAATTTGTCATATATATTACCGGTAAAATTGATCATTATGTTGATGTCCGTCTAACGAAATTGTGACACGTGACTCTATTTGGTTTGTCATTCTAAATGTTTAGATTGCCACGAGCTCACCACATCTAGTCGGATGTTCCTCCTATAATTTGTAGGATACTTAGGTTACATAATCAATTGTGGAAAGAAGATCTCACTGTAGAATCCAACAAGGTCAAAGGACCAATAGCATAAAACCACGTTAGTTTTCCATGTTCTATAAAAAATTATTGAATAATAAGAATTTTGATTAGTCAGATACTCAGTTGGCCGAGTCCTATTAGGACAAAGTAACTGTCTCTACTTCCTATACATACACATGTATCTCCATTCCTTCAATGTATGCTTAATTACACAATTATTCACGATTGTCAATTCTTTGTAATTCGCATATCGTCATTAGTCTTCATCATTCGAGTTCCCACATTAATTTAGCCATTCGGAGATGGATCGCTGATCCGCTGCTCTGAACCTAACTCTTAATTTGTCTTACAGGTTACATGGAGCATTCTCAGTCGTTTGATAACTTAGATCGTTTTGCACGTTATCAATTGGTAAAGGTGTAACAACTCAGGAACTGTAATGAAAGTAAAAGAAAATATGAGGGACTATAAGTGTAATTTACCCATGTATAATTCATTAATAGTATGGGTAATTAAGTGGAGGGGAAAATTAAGGGTATGAGCTGTGAAAGAAAAGGGAAAGAGATGTCAGAGCATGTGACTTATTTGCAAGCATTGTTTGGTTTGTCCCCAAAGTATAGTCACATGTAGGGTATTTATGTATATTAATGTGTCCTTTATTTATTTTTAAGTTAATTTTCATTAGCTAACCCTCACTTACACACACCTTCTTCCCACCTTCCAATCACTATCTATTGGAATTTTTGTTGTTTTAATTAATTCAAGTGCATGCCAGCCACTAATCATCATTAGGATTTTTGATCTCTTGATTAATTAATTAGGTATATTGTATGTGAATTATTCTACTGATTAAACTAACTCTAGACATGTATAATGTAGTGAGGATATCCATCTAAATCTCTCTTTTTTTTAGTTCTCTTCTGCTGTTTTAGTCTAAACATTATTTTTGTTTGGTTAAAATTAAGAAATAAAAGTTGATAGTCATTTCTGAGAAAATGCAAATTACTTTTACAAAACTTTTAGTAACACGAAACGGTGACCGAACATAAACAAATGACACAAATATTAAACACATTTTTATACAAATTTGCAACAGATATATATCAGTCATACTAATGCGTAGCTAAAAAGCTCGTATTTTTTAATGTATATTTTCTCAGTTGATTCTAAATATTTGATTCTAGTTCTACCCTTAATTTGTATAACAATAATTTTATACAATCTTTCTAAGATTAATTAGTAGTAAGAGTGTTTTTTAGATGGATTCTCTCCAATTAAAATTATGTTCATACAGTAGACTCGAATACGAGACTTGACTTAAGCGACTATAGACTCTTAATCACTCAAACCAATATTAACCGGTTTAGTTAAAGATTTTCCAAGCACCATTTTAGATGGATCATCTTCTAGTTAAAGTTTTCCGTATATGAAATCACCACGAAATGAAGTCATGGATCAAAGTAGTGAAATTAGCCCAATCAACTTGGATAACAAAAGGCCCAATACTTATTACAATTTGCAAAACCCATCTTAAAACCTCTCATAGGCTGTCCAGAGTAAAGATGACATCTTTAAGCTTAACTTCATTTTTCTCCGGCGCTCCGTTCAATTCTCATCCCATCACCAGTCACCGGAGAAAGAATGGGTTATCTTTGTTTTCTTTGAGCTCAAATCACAGAGACTTGTTCTGTCAGGATACTACATTTTCTGTTAATGGCTTTTAACTGTTTTCCAATGTAGATAGCTGCATGCAAATGGACCCGACGAATGAAAAATGAGATGCATGACCCTTGTCGGTAAAATGATTGATGTGATGATTATAGTATTTTCATTAACTGGGTCGGTCCAATGTAAGTTGGTAGGTGCTCATAACGCTTAAAAGTTGTTGCTGCTCATGTTTGGTGTTGTGGTTGGGTAAATTGGTCGTGTTCGTATGGTGTTGATTTCTGTTATTTTGGTGCTGCAATTGTAAGTTACATATGTTTAAAAGTTATTTGAGGATATAATACTACAGATTATCCGAAAGTTATTTAATAAACTCCTAACTGAGTTATGGTTTCAATCTTATTCCTATGAAAAGTGGCCTTTGTGAAATTCAAATTATGGTTTCAATCTTGCGTATTGATCCCCTCCCTGTTTTGTTATGTTCTTTTGTTTAGACTGTGGAATGGTGTTTATTATAAAATTGTTCTCGTGGATTTCAAGTGTTGAATTCTAATTTTCTTGCAGTTGTTTTGAGTATGATCGATTGCTTCCTCAATAGACCTCCAAGAGTTGAACACTTGGTTGTTTTCGAGGAATCTCGTGTTCTTGATTATATCTGCAAAGTACTGGATCTTCCTCCGCTGTAAGTACTGAAATCCTCCTTCTCTTCTAGATGTTTTCTAGATTTTCAGATTTTGACACCCTGAAATCTCAATCCGCCTTTAATAACTATGGATTTTCTGCAATATTAATACGAATTACATAGGAAATTTCATTCTTTGAAGGTTTGTTGCAGACCTTATCCATTTTGGAGCCGTACATTATGCCCTTGTGTGCCCACAGCCACCTCCAACAGCAACTCCCGAGGAGTTTAGGTAATTTGAGGAAGTTACAGCACCAGAAGTTCTGAAGAACAGAGCTTCCATCAAAGGAAAAACTAAACGAGAAGCACAGAAAACGTTTCGGGTAACTCATGGCGACCAGTTTCTTGAACCTGGAATGTATGTTCATGTTCATCCGAAACGTTTCCCAAGGTTTAGCTCTGCACAGATGTTTAACGGGTTAATCACACCTGGATTCTCCAAGTATCAGAAATGGTACTCTATTGTTACAAATTTTGATACTTGGAGGATGATGGGTGTATTTTTTACTATCATTTTCCATAAATGTAATGCTTATTGACGTTTAAATTTCATTCAGGTTCTATGAAATCGATTGGAAATCAAGAATTATAGAGGCTACTAATTCTTTTGTGGTTTTGGACAAACCTGCCGGTACATCGGTATGTGATTCATCCATTTCCTTCTTACTTTTTACTATATGGTTTTAGTAAAATGTGATCTGTCTCGGGCCTCAAAAGAACGTTAAATGGTATCAAGATTCATAATATTTTAGACTAAGTGGTCGAGGATTCTGCTTGTATTAGATATCCCGAGAGCTATATGACTCATTATATATAAGAGGCGATCTTGAAATTGATTGATTTAATTTCAACTTGGCTCAGGTAGGAGGAACTATCGATAATATTGAAGAAAGGGCCAGACTTTACAAGGCCCATAACGTATATTGTAAAATTTGATATATGGGACCATTATTCATTTGTAATTGCTACTTTTTTTTTTTTTAAAGAAATTTGTAATTGCTACTTGTTAAGTCCTTAGTTTAGAAATTTAATCTTTGTTTGCAAAATTTGGTTCATAGTGAAAATTACTGCTTTCAATAGCTTGAAGCAAATATTTTAGCTATAAAAACTATTAATCATATTTTAAAATATACATCATCAATTTTCAAATATGGATGAAACGAGTTATACTTGTTTAATCGAATTAGTTGATATAGCTAACAAATATTATGTGTGATTAATCACTGCTTAAATTACTAGGAATCTCGCTTTTATATCCATCTTTTAGGAGCTTCTCTCTACTTCTTAATGCTTATTCTTGTTTTATTATTTATTCATCTATTCATATTGAACATAATAATATAGAACAATTTTAGTAATAAAGTAATGTAAATATGAATATTATAGGCTCATGGGTTTGATCGACATTATAGAAAAGGCTAAAGATCCTGACAAGACATGTTTATCCATGTTTGTATTTCGATGCCAAAGTCAGAATATGTCTAGAGAGAGATGAACTATAAATTTATCGAGAGAGAATTTTATGATTAAACATCGATTACGTGTAGGGCAAAGCCCTTTCTAAAAGCTAGGATGAGAGCCTTGCCCAATGACTTTGTGACCAGCAGAGGTACCAGGTCTGATGGAGAGGTCGACAAGTGTATTAGGTGTTGAATTGGTGGTGCACGTCTAATTGGTCGAAATGTTTTCATCGGGCAAGATAGCTTTTTCAAGGGTTAGAAAGGAGGGAGGAAATGTTGGGGGGGGGGGGGGGGGGGGGGGGGGGATATAGATCTTGTCTCGACTGTGGGCCTTGGATTCAAAAGCTCATAAAGTGCTGGGAGCAAAATCCCACATTGCTAAAGTAAAAGAAGTGTATATGGTTTATAAAGAGTACGCACCACTCTATTAGTATGAGGCATTTCGGAAGATGGATGCCCAAAGAGAAAAATCATTCTGATTTGTTCCAAAGCGGACAATATCATATTAATGAGACGTAGTGGTGGAGGACACGGTCCTAACATAAAGTAATGATTATTAAGGTCATTAAACACATTTATTTTGAGATTTTTTGTAACCTCATTTTCTATTTTTTTTTAAGAAAAGTAAATCACACTTGTAAAAATAGATAACCATATAAACTTTTGTCTATATACTTTATCATATTTTTCAAACTTAAGAAAATTCTTTAGAAAAAAATCAAACTTCTACCATACTCATGACAAAATATGATAACTTTTAGGTTTAACCCCCTATACTGATTGTGGAATTGGCATTTTTTTCAATTTAACCATTAATGTTCAGCACTTCTCACTTTAACTTCTGAACTTAAAAAAATGTCATTTTTCTCGTAAAAAAAAGGTTATTTTGACCCCTCAGTCCTATGTGGTAAAATCAAGAGAGTGAAAGGGAAAATTTCAAAAAATTTCATTTTTGTAATTTGCACAATAACCCTCAAATTATTATTTTTCTTTCTTTTTTGTGTTCTTCTTCCTTTATTTTTTTTCTTTCTTCTCTTTCTTCTTCTTCCTCCCTTTTTCAGAAATTCGAAAAATTTAGAAATCTAGAAATTTCAAGTAGAAAATTCTAGATCACAGATTTCTAAGTTTTTCCAAAATTTTGGAAATTTCTAGATTTCTGGAATTTTTCCATTAGAAATGTCCAGAAAGTCGAGAATTTCAAAGGATTTTTGAAATTTTCAAGTTTTTTGGAATTTTCGGGAAATTTGGAAATTTCGAGATTTTTCCTGAAAAATTCGATATTTCTGGAATTTTCAAAAGTCTAGAAATCCTCAATTTTTGGAAATTCTTGAAATTCGGTGGAATTTCAAAGAAGAAGAAGAAGAAGAAGAAGAAAAGAAAGACAAAAAAAAAAATAAGGATCAAAATTGATATATACCGACGAATGTAGTACACTCATCTTAGGTGAGTCTGGTCATCACTTGAAAATGGTTAAACTGGCTTGTTTTTTCGAGTCAAGAGGTTAAAGTGGGAAGCGCTGAAGTTGAAGGGTTAAACTGAAAAAAGTGCCAAGTTTAGGAGTGAGTGGAGGGGTTAACCCTAACTTTTATTTTAAAAATTATCTTTCACAACTAAGTGTATGTTTGTGTGGGACTTATGCCCAATATCATACAAATATTATCGGCTTTCGCCCAAGTCTTTCACTATTGAGCTTCACGGCTTTAAAATACGTCATACATGCATTAAATCCACATCTTACATATAAGCCCAACTCTCTCCTCTCTTTTTTTTATTTGAGATTCATTTCATTCATCTCCTCATCGATGTCCTCATTGATCCGCTCCTTGTAGAGGCATTCCCACCTCAGCGTCACCCTTTTTGTATTGGGTCGTTACAGGCCCACCATCTGCTGCTTGGTTCATCTCCTAACCACACATCGTACGTAGAAGTCGGATTTGATACTAATTGTAATGCTCATGCCCAATACTAAACAAATATTGTCCACTTTGGCCCAAATTCGTCACCATTGGGTCTCACGGCTGTAAAACATGTCATGCATGTATTTACATATAAGCATCATCTCTCTCTCCTTTTTATTTTCGATGCAGGATTCAGTTCATTCGTGTCCCTATCGTCATAGGACCGCTCATTTACGTGTCTTGTCCACCTCAGCGCTACCCTCTTTGGACTGAGTTGTTATATTTTGTGATATGTAATTGATCACGAAATTGACGCATAAAATTCATGATCCATTAGACAATTTGATGAATTATTTTTCAAATTGTTGAGTGTAAAATTTCTCTTGACTGTTAATATAAATGTAACACTATACCATATATTTTAAAATTAGGCTATTTTTCGGCCCTAAAACCCTAATTGATTTGTATGAAAGTTTGAAGGTAACCGCACATTCCGTTGATGTGTGTTTGAATTAGGTTGAGTTTTATGTCAAAATTCATTCAACATCTCCACATTTCATGAAAACCATTTGTTGTAGATGTTGATGGATAAAATCTCAATTCATTAATATGCTTGCAATAAAAAGGAAATTTGGTCAATAAGTAGAAGGTATAAAATTGGTCCCAAATTTCTAATCTTAATGGGTAATTTTAGACTAATTTGTTGAAAATAGCCCATTTGATGTTCTTAAGTTGTTGGTGTAAATTAAATTGAATAATTAATAAACTAGCTGTTTGTTGTTTCTAGAAATTTGAGGACAATAAACATCTTCTACTACTTTTGGTTGCAAATAATTAATCACATCATGTGAAATTAGGTTGGACAATACTATATATGGTTGTTTGTTGTCACTTATAAATCTTTCTATTTGAAATTTATTTAAATTAAAACAAGAGATATTTTAGAGTATATTTTAGGTGAGTGAATATTTATATAAAATCATATTCATGATTTAAATACCTTTAAGTTTTTATAGTTTTCCATGCAATACTATATATTGTCATATATTAATATAAAAACACATAGTAAAATAAGTTTTTGTTGTCCACGTTTTCAGCTTTAACATCATTCACACGAAAAGATATATGTTAAGGATTAATATAAAAGATGTACTCGTTGAGTTTAAGGTCAAGTTCAAATGAGACAAGGGTTTAGGATGAGACTAGTTTTTATGATGAGACATAGGGTATTTTTGTAATTCAACAGGGGAAGGTGGCAAAATTGTAATTAAATGAGCACCCCTCATGCGTGAATTGAAGGGAAGGGAGAGGGGGTGATGTCATCGCTGATGTCACCTCTGGAGAGAGAAAGAGTTTTAATTATTTGATTTAAATTGTATTTTCCCGCTCTTTCCGAACTCATTTTTCAAAAAAAATTATATCAGCGAACTCGTATTAATTATGTGGTCATTTTGAGATTCATTTTTGTTATTTATAGACGTTTTTTATTTTTTTTTTATTTTTTTATAATTGTTCCACCGGACTACTCTAATTGTTCCACAGGACTACTCTAATTGTTCCAACATAATATTACATTTTTTTACACTCCCAGAGTGCATTTAAAAAAAAATAATGAAAATATTTTGCTGGAACAATTGGAGTAGTCTGGTGGAACAAATATAGTATTCTGTTGGAACAACCAAGTATCCGACTTGGAACAAAAATAAAAAAAATTAAAATCGTCTATAAATAACAACAATGGATCTCAAAATGACCACCTAATTAATACGAGTTCAGTGGTATAATTTTTTTTGAAAATTGAGTTCGGAAAGAGCGGGAAAATGCATTTTAAATAAAATAATAAAAACTTTTTCTCTCTCCAGATGTGACATCAGCGCTGACATCACCCTCCCCCTCTTTCCCTTCTTCCTCACGTCGACCATTTGTGTATTTATTTACAAGTTTGCCATCTTCCCCCTTTTTCTTACCAAAATGGTCAATGTCTCACCATAATATTTTGTCTCACTATAGTCTCCTTGTCTCACTTGAACCTATCTCTTTCCATGCAATACTATATATTGTCATATATTAATATAAAAACACATAGTAAAATAAGTTTTTGTTGTCCACGTTTTCAGCTTTAACATCATTCACACGAAAAGATATATGTTAAGGATTAATATAAAAGATGTACTCGTTGAGTTTAACTATCAAATTCGAAACATGTCGTCCAATCAAATAGTTGGACTGATATAAAATGGATATATATAAAATTATGGTTAGTGACATTTATTGAACAAATATTAGAACATCTTCAATACTTCTCCCTATCACACCCCCTAAAATACTATTAAAAAAATAAATTCTTAAATTTAATTGTCTCATTTTTCATATATGTTTCAACCATAGTCTCTATCCACTCTCTTTTACATTATTTTATTAATAAAAGTTATGAAATTTAATTTTCAACTAAAAACTCACATACAAAAGAAAAAAAGAGAAAGAGTGAAATAATATTATTAAATAAGATAAGAAACTTCTCATTCTCCCTATCTCACCCTCTAATTTAACTAAATAGTGATTTAGGGAGTCCAATTGGAGATGTTCTTATAACCCTAAATATAAAGTTTGTATATAAGTTCATCTTAAAATTAGTTTTTGGCATTAGTATCCATTTTAAAACCTTCCATATTTCTCTAAAAAAAGAATCCCTTTGATATTTAGGAATTTTGAGATAAATTATATTCATAGCATAAAAAAATTAATATAAAAAATATTATCGAGCCTTATTAACTATATTAATTAGTTAATTCTGGACTAAACCTTAACCGCTGGTTAATGAAAGATAAGTTTTTCTATTTTAATAAACGACAATATAATTATTTGCCAAATTATAAATAGATCTTAGTTGTAATTGTTTATTACTCCCTCCATTTTGAATTAAATGTCTTTTTAAGACAATGAGTGAAATTCTGAATTAAAAGTGGTGATAACAATATTGAGTTCTGGGCCCATCAGCCCATGGGCCACTCATAATAGACCTATCCTTTGGCAAGACCAACCAAGTCCACCCTACCCCCGACTACTTCAAAGACATCCAAATGACGGATCCCGCCTGCAGGCTTTGGGTAGGGCTCGACAGTGTCGGACGGTTTGAAAGGTCGATAGCTTCTTGGTCACGCCCGACCCTTATGTGGGACACCATGTAGTATTGTCTATAAATAGTACTCCAAAGACAAGAGCTTGGGGTAATGAAAAATCTCTCTCTCTACTTCTCTCCCATTCTCTCTCTAAATACTTCATTATTAGTCTAAGGGGCTCACTTTAATCCAGTTGTCTATCATTTGGTGCGGTGAGCGCGGATTACAAGTGTGACCTTCAAGACTACTTCAACCATGTCTGATCTAACAGTAAAGTCCTCACAAAACAAGCAACTAACAGTCACCACGCAGGGATCTGTGGAAGTACACGACGACGATTCTTCACCAACGCAAGATGACGAACATGAAGAACCACCACGGTCGTTCGTTCATAACAAGGAAACCACCAGAAACTTAGAAAATGCTTTTGAGGAGGAAGATCGAGAAGAGGAGCCCACTGCTAGCGACATATTCAGGATGGTAAGATCCATGCAACAAGCTCAAGAACAACAAATAGCTCAGTATCATATTCTGGTCAGTCATCATCTAGCTATGAAAGAAGAGAACAAAAGCATCATGCGGCTTATCCAAGAGCGACTGCTAAAACCCTATGGCGATCCCCTTGAAAATCTAAGCGATGGCGAACAACCTGAAGAGCTGGTAGCAGGGCGCTTTGCCTCGCTACCGCCTTCGACCCCCAGGCGGTCCGTCCATAATGTCATGTCACCACAGCAAACAACACCTCGCTCAGAGGCTGATCTAGAAATACAATTTGAGCGATGGATGGAAAAACGATCCATCGGATGAGGAATCGAAGCATGTGTCGCATCCAGTAGCACACCTCTTACGCCTTGCGTAATGAAGATGGCTTTCCCCCCGGGATGGCGAAACCCAAAGCTACCTAAACACTCAGGAACCCAGGATCCGAACGAACACTACGCTCGCTTTAAAAGCCTTATAATTCTTTACACACAAGATGATCGCATTATGTGCAAGATATTTCCCACCACGCTGGTCAAGGTATCTCAAGAATGGTATCGATCGCTGCCATTTGAATCCATTGACTCGTTCGAAGTACTCAAGATAGCTTTTGTTGCCCGTTTCATCAGAGCGGTAAAGGCTCGTCGCATAAGCACTGACCTAAAATTCCTTAAGCAACGACCCACTGAGCCTCTCCGCGATTATTTGAACCGTTTTCAGCTCCTGGCCTTGCAAGTGAAAGACCTAAACGTTGAGGTGGCAATAAATGCTTTAGCACTTAATACCACGTGTAAAGAAGTCAAATCCAAGCTCATTAGAAAGCCCCCAAGAAAGTTTGAAGAACTTATGGCAATCGGACAAAGTCATGTTCGGTTAGATGACAATACTCGACCGCTAGACTACGAGGAATATGAAGCTGACAAAGCAGGCAAATCATCCGCTACCAAAACCGACAAAGCAAAATCCACTAGCACACCAAAAGAGACCGTCCGACACCGAGAAGAGGCCTCCACCCCATACATGCATCGAATGATCGACGAGCGAGAAAGGCAAAGCGACAGGCGAGTCGAGGTGCGTTACTCCTCCCGTGTGAACACGTCGCATAAGCACGTAGACAAAGACAAGAAGATCGCTGACCCTAAAGCGGCACGACAAACTCACGATAAAAAATGGTGCAAATATCATAATCGAGCGGGACTTGACACGTCTGAATGCAATGGGGTAAAAGCTGAAATGAATAAGATCATTGAACGAGGGGCAACACCGCGACCAAACCGAGGAGACACTAGAGCCAGAGACAGAAGTCCTCGTATGAACGAGCCAAAGAGGCTGAGGGTTCAATGCGAAATTCAAGTAATTCGAACGGGTCTCCCATTACAAGCATCAGTTCAATGCTCGAAACGACAAAGCGAACCTGGAGAAGCCCTTGCCCTTCAACCAGCCTGGCGCCACGTTCACTCTGAAGCTCTTCTGGTACCTCTCATAGTTGGAGACTTCAAAGTCCATCGAATCCTAGTTGACACGGGAAGTTCAGTTAGTTTGCTCACATGGAAGGCCTTTTCCGCAATGAAAATCCATCCAGACAACTTGCGGTCAGGAACTTTTCCATTGGTCGGTCTGGCAGATTTCGAAGTTCCGGTAATGGGCATGATCACCTTACCATGCACTTTCACAGACGAAGTTATCACAGAAACGGTAGACGTTGACTAGGTGATAGTCGTTATTCCACTTTGCCACAACGGAATCATGGATCGACCCCTAATCATCGAAACCAAAACAATCATCGATCTAGCCAAGAAGCGAATCATTGTAGAAAATGCAAAATACCCAATTATTGTCAACGGCGACAAAAGGTCCGCCTTGGAAGTGCACTGGAATGCAAGATCAGGTATCTCACCGATAATGGTAATCGATTTTCCCCTCGAAGACAATCGTGGACATGACCCCCTCCCTGCTGAATCAGTTGTCAATTATACCCTATCGAGCGAGCGGTCCCTAAAAATTGGTACAGACATCGACACGAACATGATAAAGTCGCTTCAATATGTCCTGTCCCTGCACGAAGATAAGTTTGCCTAGTCGTCATGCGATATCACGGGCATCCCCTCGGAGGAAGCTATGCATTATCTGAACATCGACCCAAATTATCCCCCGCATAGACAGAAGTAGCGAACACATGCGCACGATAGGCAACTAATCATCGAAGAGGAATTACGCAAGCTGTTGTTCGTTAACTTTATCAGACCGGTACACTACTCGGACTGGCTGGCAAATGTGGTCCTCGTAGCAAAGCCCAATGGCAAAAGTCGAATGTGTGTGGATTTCACAAGCTTGAATAAGGCATGTCCGAAAGATTCCCACCCTTTGCCTAATATTGACCAACTGGTCAACAACTCTGTGGGTTTTAAGATCATATCGCAGCTCGACTACTTCCCGGGATTCCAACATATCCCCATAAATCCGAGCGACGCCGAAAAAACCGCCTTCATCACTCATAAAGGAACCTTTTGTTATAATGTCATGCCTTTCGGACTCAAGAATGCAGGAGCAACATATCAACGTTTGATGGACAAAATGTTCGCTAATCTTTTAGGGTGGAAGGTGCATGCTTATATTGACGACATGATAGTTATGAGCTCGTCAGACGAAGAACACACTACGGACTTACATTAAGTGTTCGAAATCTTCGGAAAGTTCAACCTTAAGCTTAATCTCGAGAAGTGTTCTTCGGTATACGCTCAGGCAAGTTCTTAGGATATATTGTTTCAGAAAAAGGCTTATGGTGGATTAGTAGATGATCAAAAATTTATTTTTGAGAATGCTGAAGGTAAATTGGAGTAAAATTAATAAAGCTAAAGAATTGTTTCTGAATATTGACAATTAAGAACAGTTGTGCTCACATGATCAATGATTGACCAAATACAATTTGGTCAATCACCTTTAAATCAAAATCTAAGGGTCGAGATTAGTTTGGTGGTTTCATTAGTTTCTAATCTCCACTATATAGTGTCAAACATTTTTCCGACCTCCCGAAGCAACGCGAGGGTTACATACTAATATAGATATATAGATATAGATTTCCTTTAATCATTATTTGCTTTTTAGTTAACAGTACTAATTTTTCCATAAAAAAGTTAATAGTATTAATTTTAATACTTTTGTAGGCAATTCATATGAACATATTGTGAAAATAAACAAATAAATAGATAATATGAAATATATATGTAAAACAATATTTTTTAGAAAACAAATTTACTTTTTTGTACAAATCTAACTATAAGAATCAATACACAAAGTTACATTACTAAATTATCATCAACATTAAGCATCATCATGTGTAGACAAATTTGTTCATTAGAAGATATCATGAACAACTATAAGATCAGCGAAATGTCGATTCCTTTAAATTTTAGGTGTTTGCTCAACATTTTATCCTTTCAAGAAACATGCACGTAATTATAGACAAAGTTACCTAGTTTAATCGATATTTCATTGTGTCCATTTTATTTGTCAACATAGAAACTGCAAGTAAAAACTAAAGAAAATGTGAGAAATTGTGCAATTGCGGTTACATTAAATAAAAAGAATAAACCATTTACCCTGGTCCGAACTCATAACCTCCCCGGTGTGAGAATGACCAGTCGTGATGTGTAAATTTTTTGCACATCTAATGGTTCAATACACATCTTCGCAATGAATTACACAATTACGCTTCACCCGAATGAAAGAAATGTCTAACAATTTTAGAGAAAACACCAATCAATAAACGTAAACAAAATATATCTTAATAAACAAAGACCTACTTATTATATACAAATCAATTAAGAACATATATATGACAAATCTATTACCTTGCTAATCTTCTTTAAACCATTGGTGCTAATATGTTAAAACAGTCTCATTCAAGTGGTGAGTGGCTCTCCAAATTAATTCGGAGGTCACCATTAGATCAATGATATTTTCAATCTAATGGTCTATAATTAAGGAAAAATCACTATTAGATTGAAAATAGGGTAAAGTACAAAAACAACCCTTGTGGTTTCAAGTTTTTACAAAAACAACACATGTGGTTTGTTTTTCTCAAAAAAAATTTTCCTGTGATTACAAGTTTTAACAAAAAAAGGTCTGAGGTTTCATAAATTCAAAAAATAACCGTTAAATACATAGAAATTGGATTCAGTAGAGAAATAAATATATTTTAAGCAACTTTAATTCTTCAATTTTTAAATTTCGAGATCATTTAGGCAATGTTTGGTTAAGAGAGAGAAAGTAAACGTTAGAGAAACAAAATACTTAAAAGGATGATTTTGAAAAATGAAAATCGTAGTTGCATAGAAAATATGATTCTAAACAACGTTAATGTTTTGAATTTTTCACTTTGAAGTCGTAAAATGGTTATTTTTTGAATTTATGAAACCTCGGACCGTTTTTTGTTAAAATTTGTAACCACATGTATTTTTTTTTAGAGAAACAAATCACATGTGTTGTTTTTGTAAAAAATTGAAACCATAGGGGTTGTTTTTGTACTTCACCCTTGAAAATATTTTTGATCTAATAGTGACTCTCCAAATTAATTTGGTAAGTCACTCACCACTTGAATGAGACTGTATGTTAAAAAAACATGTTGACAATTATTGAAATTTAATCACCAACTTAACCAAACAAAAATACTAAATCACCATTTTGAACAATAAATCACTATTGTGAGTGAAAAGTGGGACATCTATAATCATGAACAATACCAAAATTATTTCTGATACATGGAATGGAAAAACAAATATGTTGATGACGTTTGTAAATACTAATAAATCTGATAAATGTAATGTCTAAAAAGAAAAAGATGAGCAGACCTGTATAATGGAAGGTAAAAGATATAAATCAAGCCTCAACTTCTTCTTCCTGCATACCTTTTCATGAGAATTCACAAAAGTAGCAAATTAGCTACATTGAGTACTAAATTATTGTGAAAGTAAAGTCATAGGAATGATATAAGCGTGTGGATTGCATGTCAATTACAAGACCAACCAAAACAAAGTATTATGCATTGAAGAATTAGTTCAACTGTGAGGTTTATAGATAAACATAAATATATAGTGCATGATCTAAGGTTAAAAAACGTACGATGAATAGTCTAAACAAATAGTTTATCTCTAATCATGGCGATCCATTCAAAGAAGAAGACAACAACTCTGCAAACGTGAAACATTGTGGTTAGATAATAAGATTTACAAAAACAAAATAGGAGATATTGGAAATTAAGAAATCATGATCATGGCTGGAGAAAGAAGATTTGATCACCACCAACTATTGAAGAAACATCCGAAAAAACATAGAGAGGGAGTAGGAAAGTATTGCAAAATTTGGGTTTAGAGAAAACATAGGAAATACTTTTTTTTAAAAAAACACACTTTAAAACTTAATTAGGTAAATTAATCAATCACTAATTGGTAAAGTAATAACGGGAAGGAATATGAAAATTAGGAAACATGAATATCTTTTCAAACAAAAAGGAAAGATATTAGTATTTTATTGATGATAAAGGCTCAGGTGTGACAACGGGCTTATGGTGTGACAACCCACTTATGGTGTGACAAGGGGAAGACGTGGGGGTAATTTTGTAATTGAACATGAGAATGTGGCAAACTTGTAATTAAGAGAAAAAATCTTATGCGTGGAAAATGGAGGGATGGATGAAGGGTAATGTCAGCGCTGATGTTTTGAAACAACACAGTATGTTTTTGAAACAACCATAGAAAATCAACATTAATATAAAAATCGATTGCAGCAAGGTGATCTTGGTATTGAACTAAAGAAAATAAACTCTTACAATCCCAAATTGGTGACACACAGGTGCTCAATGAAACACAAAGCATCCCATGGTCCAGCACATACATTCCTACATTGGAGATTCATGTCAGCAAAACAAATAAAACACTCATTTTTCCAGATTTCTTGTTTAAACGTACTTGACACTATTTAAACATTAAAGTTAACTTAATTTATTGGAAGTCCTCCTAATTAAGAGAAAGAAAATAAGAAAAGGAAATCAAGCATTTGAATTAATTACTTTGAGAACAGCAGAGACGTTGCTTGCCATCATCTTTACAAACTCATTCTTGCAAGCAAGTGCATCGAAACAGCTCGAGTTTCTTCTGTTTTGTTGGAAATAATCATTTATTCCGATGCTAAATAATAATATGGCTTTGGATAATAGTTTATCCTCAGCATTAGCTCCCAATCTCTGCCTTAGATGCATCCTTACCTTCTTGAAATAACCAACCTGGCTTTTCAGGTCTATTGTCTACACAAAAATAAAACACTAGTCAGATGTATATACATACAACATCGTTCTTGATAATGATGTTACTGGAAGGCTGTCACAACATAGTAATAGGCTAATAGCAGAATACTCTGTTGTTTCAAATTAATACTCGGTTGTTTCAAATTAATTCTCTGTTGTTTTAAATTAATATTCTGTTGTTCCGAATGAAATATTTGGAACATA
Source organism: Euphorbia peplus (assembly GCA_028411795.1). Taxonomy (NCBI): domain Eukaryota; kingdom Viridiplantae; phylum Streptophyta; class Magnoliopsida; order Malpighiales; family Euphorbiaceae; genus Euphorbia; species Euphorbia peplus. Next base: position 2,832,672 of record CP110841.1, read on the forward strand.
ATTAACACTTTGGATTGAATGGAGCTCTGTAATATTTGTAGGTGGAAGAGCTAAAACAACTTAAAAATGAAAAACTCAACTCAGCTAAAGCATATGAAAAATTGAAATTTCATGATGAATTAACAAATGAAAACCCAGAATCATGAAATAAATCCATAGAAAATTATTGAAAACCCACTCAACACCCAAGGGAATTATTACTTACGCATAGAAAACCAGTAAAATAAAGAACAAAATATAAATCCATACTAGAATGAAAAAAAAGAATAGGCACCGCCATCTTCTACTTCTTTATTTTATTTCATTTGATTTAACACCAGGATGATAAGATGATGATGATTTTCACGCAGCAAACTGCCGAATCGACCAAAACTCATTTCACCAGATGATAGCAAACTCAAGATTTTCAGTTCGGAGGTTTCAAAAATGAAATAAGTTGAAGCAGCAGATTCAAATGTCTCGGCTGATGACCCTAACTCGAGACGGAGGAGACGGAGGTCGGAGGAGACAATTTCGGGAGGAGACGGAGGCCGGAGGAGACGGATGAGTTTGCTGGAGAAAGAAAAACACGAAGAGAATTGGAAAAGTTACCTATTAAATACCTGATTAATTACACAATTGGTACATGTCTCACCATAAGAGATTGTCACACCATAAGGGGGTGTCTCACCTGAACTTGACTCTTTTATTGATTTAAACTTGGTCATTTAACTTTTTTTTATAGTAAGAAATGTAACAAAAATAAATGTGAATTGATGAAAAACTACTACCTCTACTATATAGAGAGTGAATTGAGAAGAGCTTGACATGTAGGATTTAAAAAAGTGAATTAAAGAGGAGATGACACATGGAGACTATCGTTAGAGGTTTATATATATAAAAATAATATATATGCGCAATACAAAAAGTTGTATAAGATTTAAGTATTTAAGGCGTATATAAAGGAGTTAAAAAATTATACACCATAAAACATTTGAAGAAATTGATTTAATAAATTGATATACCTTTCACATAGGCTATTATACAAAAAAATTACGATTAACATGCCCATAATTCAAATGAGGTAACGATGAAAAAACATCATTGTCAATGCTATTATAGATATACATAACACTCTCTCTTTCTATCTTTCATTTTTCTCTATTTTTTCTTACCAAACGGTCTTGTTCACATGCACATTAATATGCACACATTCATCCTAGGATCAATCTAATGGTCCAAAATTTATCTAATAGAATTTAAAATAAAAATCCTAGACACTAAAAACTAAACCCTAGACCCTAAATCATCGACCCTAGATACTAACATATGTGACGTGTCATCGAATTTTTAGTCTGAAGTACCACGTCATCTAGGGTCGATGATTTAGAGTCGATGATTTAGGATCGATGATCTAGGGTCGATGATTTAGGGTCTAGGGTTTAGTTTTTAGTGTCTAGGGTTTTTATTTTAAATTTTATTAGATAAATTTTGGACCATTAGATTAATCCTAGGGTGAATGTGTATGCACATTAATGTGCATGTGAACGAGACTGTGTTACCAAATACATTACTTCGGCATCGACGCATCAATATCGAATAGTTGATCCTACTCGAACACTATTATGTTCCCAAAAAAGTACCTTATAAAGAATTTAGCAAGGAACTTCTTCCTGGCTAAATGTTGTTCTTTTTATTCGAAATATTAATTCAAATCATCAAAGTTGTACAAAATTCCAAAAGATAGAAACACACATACACAAAAATTAACCACATTGTATGTTTATCAATTATACTTTTATCTTTTTACCTAGGTAATATAACTGCTTTGAGAGGGTTTTTCATCACGACCGTAAATGCAAAACTCTCACTCGGGTCGGGTGGGTATTCCGTTGCAAAGTCCGCTAGCGAGGCCCGTATTCTGCAGAATTCACAGCGCATTTCCCAACGCTGAACAACAACCGGATGGAGGAGTCCGGGGGGCGGCTGGCGAATACGGGGCCTCGTTGAATTAGGGCTTCATGGATGAGTTTAGGGCTGGTGATGATGATGACTAAAGTCTGTTGCCCCATTTACATTGTGAATATCGGGCCATACTTGGCGAGTAATTTTGGGATTGTGAAGATGAAATGGCGGCGCTGGAGGAGGATTTGGAAGAGGTTTCCGACCAGTGGCTAGCCTGGGGGACCGGGGGGGGGGGGATTTTGGAGGAGGTGGAGGAGGAGAAGGAGAAACGGTACTAGAAAGCGAGGAGTACGACGGAGGAAACAAAGATGAGGATATCTGGTAACTCTATTGTTAGGACGATGGAAATATGTTGTCTGAAATTTCAAATGTTGGTTACGGTTTTATATAAAGTTTAGAGGTTGAAGAAAGTTTTTTTTTTTTTATTTGTGTAATTGTAGTTATGCACCTTAACTTTTAAAAATTGTACCGTTTAGTACATTAACTTTTTAACTTTTACATCCTTCTCGAAATCACAAACTTAGCTATAATGTAATTGAATACTAACTTGGTGATATGAATTGATTGGTTGCACATATTTACTACAGCATAATACATAATTTTTATATTTTTAAAGAACATAAATTTTATTTTACTAGTATGCAACTATTAACCACTGCCTTGACTAGTGGGCAATAATGAGTGTTGGTAGACTTGTGAATGGTTATTTTGAAATTTTGTCAACCAAAGCATTAAGTGTCTTACTTTGACCCATGTGGCTCTATTTGGCGGCAAAGTGGCTGCATCCATTCATAAATGGCCTGATAACAAGTTAGATGAGATATTAATTCTCTCCATTCATGATGTGTCTTAATAATTTTGAATTTTTACAGTGTACCTGGCTTATAGATTATGTGGTACTTCGTGTGAATAAATTAGTACAATATAGATTAGCAATTTATTGAATGATATTAATGTTTGATGATTAACATGCTGCATAATATCAAATTATTAGCTTGATATACCTTGTTATGTGTTGGACGCATAGTAAAATCAGTCGTAAAACATATCTATAGAAAAAATTTGATCAATTATGCTTACAAACAATAATAAAGAATAATCTCTCATATTTCAAATGTAATTCGATTCCACAAACTCTAAAATCATAACAAAAGTTACAACCACTAAGCTAAAAAATTAAAATTTTAAATTAAATTTTGATATAAATATCTAGCTATTAACAAACAATTCAAATAAGAGTTGACTAGAGAAATCACAATAAATGAAATAAAACTGTTGTTGCAATGCATGAGTTTGATGTAATTTGTGTAGTAGGCATATGAACTTTTATTCTCGAATTCAAGTGTTTCTTTTCTTCCTAGAGTTGTTAACTGTAAGTTTTGCGTTTTTTTCTCTTTTCTTATTTATGCTAAGGGTTCTTAGTCTCTTCATCTCACTAAAAAAAGGCAGTAATTAGATTATGTTACGTCATGTTCTAATTTTATGTAGATCATGATAGATATATGACTTTATGTCTAAAGTAGTATTCTTGTATAGTTAGGGTTATATTAGAATTCCACTACATGTAGATAGGTGACTTGCTTTGCTTGGATATATATGTGCTTATATTGATTAATAAAGTTACGGCTTCCACAATTCTACTGGTTAACAGAGCCAAACCCTAACTATATTTTTTTTCGACTTCCCTTGCTTCTTTGCTTCAGCTTTTTCTTGCTTCCCCGAACTAATCCTTCTCAATGGCGACTATATCCAACTCCGGATCTTCTTCCACCACAACCCTTCCGCATACCCAACCCACAATTGATCTCCCGGTTACCAATGAAACCCTAACCACGGTTGATTCCAATGTACTTTCTGCTAATTCCCATGAACCCCGCTTTCCGATCTCCCAAATCGGATCGTATTCTCCTTTGAATCCCAAACAACCCACCTCTGATGCTCCTTGGCGATGGGTCTCACCGTTTTCTGCACCCCTATCGCAACCCACACCCACAATCCGTACTCGTACCAGCTACACCACAAACCCTAATGTTTATTCTGCTCTATCACACAACTACACACCTGAGTTAGAGGATGATATCCCCGAAATTGAAGAAGAGAATATGAATGATGATGAAGATATTCACATGGAGGATGATGAGGAAAATCTCAATGATGTTGGTGCTCCCATCATTGAAGAATTGTCAGAAGATACTACTCCTGAGAAAGGAGATTTTCATGAAGTGATTAACATTGCACGAGTTGTTACTCATGAAGATCCTAACTTCATGGATGATGTCCTTCTAGGACAGGGAAGAAGCTCTGAGCGAAGTCTCCCCTTTCTCACCATAAGCCCTCCGGTTCTTAATCAGAGGAACCAAACACTCAATCTGAGTCTTCCTCGGCTCTTTAGCCCTTTTCACTTGCCTGCGAAACAACATGGTTAGAACCGGAAAGAAATCCGGGAGCTGAGGCATCGTGATCATCATAACATCCTTCGTCACCGCGTCGATTTCTTTGATCCAATCTTCTGAAAGCTTTGCCCCGAAACATATACAAATAAGAATGTTACAAACTGTAAACCTATAAATATCCATAACATCAACAAATCCGTGCTCACTTGTCTCAAGCTCGAGCCGTTTCATATGATTCTCCATCGCCCAATCTTGAATCCAGCTACATTGCTTAATCCTCACAGGACTAATCAACTCAGTGACGAAATTTCATCGCAAAGTCCGCTAGAGAGGCCTGTATTCTGCAAAATTCACATCGCATTTCCCAACGCTGAACAACAACCGGATGGGGGAGTCCGGGGGGCGGCTGGCGAATACGGGGCCTCATTGAATTAGGGCTTCATGGATGAGTTTAGGGCTGGTGATGATGACTAAAGTCTGTTGCCCCATTCGCATTGTGAATATCGGGCCATACTTGGCGCGTAATTTTGGGATTGTGAAAATGAAATGGCGGCGCTGGAGGAGGATTTGGAAGAGGTTTCCGACCAGTGGCTAGCCTGGGGGACCGGAGGGGGGGGGGGGGGTTGGAGGAGATGGAGGAGGAGAAGGAGAAACGGTACTAGAAAGCGAGGAGTACGACGGAGGAAACAAAGATGAGGATATCTGGTAACTCTATTGTTAGGAAGATGGAAATATGTTGTCTGAAATTTCAAATGTTGGTTACGGTTTTATGTAAAGTTTAGAGGTTGAAGAAAGTTTTCTTTTTTTTTTATTTGTGTAATTGTAGTTATGCACCTCAACTTTTAAAAATTGTACCGTTTAGTACATTTACTTTTTAACTTTTACATCCTTCTCGAAATCACAAACTTAGCTATAATGTAATTGAATACTAACTTGGTGATATGAATTGATTGGTTGCACATATTTACTACAACATAATACATAATTTTTATTTTATTTTTAAAGAACATAAATTTTATTTTACTAGTATGCAACTATTAACCACTGCCTTGACTAGTGGGCAATAATGAGTATTGGTAAACTTGTGAATGGTTATTTTGAAATTTTGTCAACCAAAGCATTAAGTGTCTTACTTTGGCCCATGTGGCTCTATTTGGCGGCAAAGTGGTTGCATCCATTCATAAATGGCCTGATAACAAGTTAGATGAGATATTAATTCTCTCCATTCATGATGTGTCTTAATAATTTTGAATTTTTACAGTGTACCTGGCTTATAGATTATGTGGTACTTCGTGTGAATAAATTAGTACAATATAGATTAGCAATTTATTGAATGATATTAATGTTTGATGATTAACATGCTGCATAATATCAAATTATTAGCTTGATATACCTTGTTATGTGTTGGACGCATAGTAAAATCAGTCGTAAAACATATCTATAGAAAAAATTTGATCAATTATGCTTACAAACAATAATAAAGAATAATCTCTCATATTTCAAATGTAATTCGATTCCACAAACTCTAAAATCATAACAAAAGTTACAACCACTAAGCTAAAAAATTAAAATTTTAAATTAAATTTTGATATAAATATCTAGCTATTAACAAACAATTCAAATAAGAGTTCACTAGAGAAATCACAATAAATGAAATAAAACTGTTGTTGCAATGCATGAGTTTGATGTAATTTGTGTAGTAGGTATATGCACTTTTATTCTCGAATTCAAGTGTTTCTTTTCTTCCTAGAGTTGTTAACTGTAAATTTTGCATTTTTTTCTCTTTTCTTATTTCTGCTCAGGGTTCTTAGTCTCTTCATCTCACTAAAAAATGGCAGTAATTAGATTATGTTACGTCATGTTCTAATTTTATGTAGATCATGATAGATATAGGACTTTATGTCTAAATCAATATTCTTGTATAGTTAGGGTTATATTAGAATTCCACTACATGTAGATAGGTTACTTGCTTTGCTTGGATATATATGTGCTTATATTGATTAATAAAGTTACGGCTTCCACAATTCTACATGGTTAACAGAGCCAAACCCTAACTATATTTTTTTTTCGACTTCCCTTGCTTATTTGCTTCAGCTTTTTCTTGCTTCCCCGAACTAATCCTTCTCAATGGCGACTATATCCAACTCCGGATCTTCTTCCACCACAACCCTTCCGCATACCCAACCCACAATTGATCTCCCGGTTACCAATGAAACCCTAACCACGGTTGATTCCAATGTACTTTCTGCTAATTCCCATGAACCCCGCTTTCCAATCTCCCAAATCGGATCTTATTCTCCTTTGAATCCCAAACAACCCACCTCTGATGCTCCTTGGCGATGGGTCTCACTGTTTTCTGCACCCCTATCGCAACCCACACCCACAATCCGTACTCGTACCAACTACACCATAAACCCTAATGTTTATTCTGCTCTATCACACAACTACACGCCTCCCCAATTTTATTCTCCCACCCCAAATCTCCAAAGCCAAATAAACCTTAAACTTGATTCCACCAATTTCGTGCTATGGAAGGCCCAAGTTTTGTCGGTGGTTAGGGGTAGTGGTCTTGCTCATCATCTTGATGATCAGATGTTGCCACCCCCACAACAAATTGGTGCTAATAGTCCCAACCCAGTTTATAACATCTGGTATCAAAAGGACCAACATGTGTTAAGTTGGCTCCTTGGCTCCGTTTCACTGTCCTTACTACCACATATTGCCTATGCTCAGACTGCTCTTGAGGCATGGAATAAGCTCAATCGGGCTTATGCTTTAGTTTCTCGCTCTAGAATTCGAAATTTAAAAGATTAATTGACTCAATTGACTCAAGGCTCGGATGATATTAGCACTTATGTGCTCATGGCTCGTGCGATTTATGATCAGCTTGCTTCATACCAGCATATCCTTCCCGATGATGAATTTGTTGATGCTATTTTATTGGGATTAAATGAACCGTATCAAAATTTGGCTAATTCCATTCAGGTTCAGAACCTGGATATTGAATTTTGATCATATATTTGGATTATTGTTGCATCAGGAAAGACAATTGGATCGGAAAACTAGATCCACTACGGGTTCCGTTGAGTCTATTGCTCTTTATTCTGTTCGCCAGAATAATAATAACAATAATTCCAATCGAGGAAGGGGTAGAGGTCGAAATTCAAGAGGAGGTGGACGAGGGCAATCTGGTCAATTTCGCCCTCCTGGACAGCAACTTCGGTCCACATTCCCTCAACACAATTCGGGGTATAATTCGAACTCTTATTCCTCTATTCCTCAAGTTGCTACTAATGGAAGGGAACATCTTACATGTCACAATTGTCGTGGTATTGGAAATGTGGCTCGCAATTGCTCTTCTCCTTGATTCAATCGAGACAATGTCCCACCACAGTCAAATATTGCCACCAATTTTGGAGGACAACAATCCTGGGTAGTAGATTCTTGCGCGACACATCATTTAACTTCTGACCTTGGAAACTTGCAACTTCATTCAGACTACTCTGGTCCGGATGAAATCCAACTTGGTAATGGTTCTAAACATTTTGTATCTAATGTTGGTAACTCTGCGATTTCCCTTTGCTCTACTCCTATCCAACTTCGTAATATTTTACATGTTCCTCTCTCCTCTCACAATTTACTTTTTGTTTATGCACTAACGAATTCTAACCATGTTTCTGTTGAATTTTTCTCTGATTCGTTTTGCATAAATGATTTGGCAACGGGGAGGAGTCTATACAAAGGGCGGAGTGACAAAGGCCTCTATTCTCTATGTTTATCTGCTTCTGATTCGAATTTTTGTTCTACCAATTTAGCTAGTTTGTCAACTTGGCATGATCAGTTGGGACATGCTTCTTTACATGTAGTCAAACAATTTCTTAGTTCAAATAAAATTCTTGTTTCTGATAATAAATCCAATCTTTGTGTATCGTGTAGTGTAGCAAAGTCTCATGAATTGTCGTTTGCTCTCTTTGATTATGTTACGCATGCTCCACTTGAATTAATTTGTTCAGATGTTTGGGGTCCTGCTCCATGTACTTCGATTGATGGGTTTAGATATTATGTTGTGTTCAATGATCATTACACCAAATATAGTTGGATTTATTTCTTGAAGAATAAATCTGAGGTCTTTGATGTTTTTGTCAATTTTAGAACTATTGTGGAAAAATATTTTTTTAAACCTATCAAAGCCTTTCAATCAGATGGAGGTGGGGAATTTATTAAAAGGACTAGCTATTTTACGAAGCATGAAATTCATCATGGAATGTCGTGTCCTTATACGCCAGAACAAAATGGCATTGCTGAACGGAAACATAGGCATATTGTTGAACATGGACTTGCCATGCTTGATCGTGCTAAATTGCCTCAGCAATTTTGGACCTATGCCTTTGATACTGTTACTTACTTGCTCAATCGCACCCCCTCTGCTAACTTGCAATTTTCTAACCCGTTTAAATTGATGTTTGGTCTTCTTCGTGATTATTTTTATCTCCGTATCTATAGTTGTTTGTGCTTTCCTTGGCTTCGCTCGTATGCTAAAAATAATTTTGATCCTAACTGTCGGAGCTGTATTTTTCTTGGCTATAGCAAATCTCATAAGGGTTATAAGTGCTTTGATCATGTTCTCTTCGAAAATCTTTATCTCACGCCATGTGCTGTTTGAAGGTTAGCTTTTTCGTTACTAATATAATGAAGAAATAATTTAATTATTATAAAGATCTAATAGTTTATTTCCTTAATGACGAGATACTCGGAGTTTATTAAATTGAAAGATAACTTTAAAAGTAATAACATTTTTATTGAATACCATAATTATTGTTGTCATATTCAATAAAAGTATATCATTAAAATAGTAAAAGCATTCCGTGCATTGTACAGGTTAAAAGGTTAAAAACTATGTATATATATTCACAACTTTTGCCTATTAATACAAAATTCATCCAACTTATGTTTTATATTTTTCAAATGACCTTTATCTTAAATTATTTAAACGTTTAAAAATGGTTAATTTGGTTAATATGGTACATTGTGTAGGAAATAAACAGTTAGTCATAATAATGAAGTAAAGAATGAAAATATTGTTTTGAAAATTTGAGCTTTATAAAGAATTTAGACTTAGTATATGGCATCTAAATTTGCTCTAAGAACTTTATGCTAACTCTCAACTTTCAAATGTTAAATGAATTCTTATACTTCTCTAAGTATAATAAATAACCTCATATTTGTTTTCAATTATTACAAATAATTTCTCATTCTTGTTTGAAAGTGACAAATGACCCCTTATTCTTGTCTGATTGATGTAAATAACTCTCTGATTCAAAAATTGAATGTATCAAATATGAAAATAAATGATGATACTTTTTTGAATCCTTATATCATCAACTAACACCTATAGTGAGCATAATATTCATTTCAAAAAAAATAATGAACATAATATATAATTTGCACGTTTTGATACATTATTTTTAAAAAAGGAGAGATTGACTTGTTATTTAATTCAGGGATAAGTTCAAAAATAATGCTCGTGGTTTACTCATTTTTCAAATAGGGGTTTGTGGTTTAACAGTTTGCAAACAGAGGTACATTGTATGATTTGTTTTGCAAATAGAGGTATGTGGTATGAATATTTTTAGAAATTAGAGTATTCGAAATCACATTATTAAGTTTTGATGATATTTTTATCTTTTAAACGACTTATATCTCTACATTGACAAAATATTGATCCTTCAAATCGAACTACAAGTTGTAAAATGGACTTAAACGTCAAAATAGTTTGTAAATCGTCAAATTATAAAAGAACGTAAAACGTCCATAATTTGATTTATGATTTCGATTTGAGAGTGGGAAATGTCATTAAATTATATGTTTTATCGATATGTAAATGTACATTTTTTTTAAAAAATACGAAATATACTTCAATCGAATTGAAACGTAAAGTTGTAATTTATAATACTTTATTTTACAAAAAACTTCATACCACATACCTTTATATGCAAACTGTTAAATCACAGACCTCTAATTGTAAATTCACGAAACCACGAACATTAATTTTAAACTTATGCCTTTAATTGATGTGCAAATAATTTCTTTTTTAGTGGAAGTTCCCAGAAAAAGAGTTCCATCAAGCTCGTTTGAAAGGAATTGTATAAACACAAAAGATCATTTAAGAGTTGAGAGAAATAATAGAAGTTTTAGAATAAATTTAAAAGTTATGAATATATTAAGCTAGGAATTGGAGTGTAAGTTTGAAATGATTATAAAATTTACTCCATTTAATGCTCACCTACTCAATTAAATTTCTTACATACATTTTCTGCGACATATATTAAATTTGTATACAAAAGTTAACAACTTTACCCGTCAACAATCTATCTATATTTTTCATTTTTGACATCAATTTCGTCGACCAAATTAAAGAAAAGAAACCTTTAGTTACTAGACATAAGGTTGACAAATTAATTAATGAGATAGACATACGATTGTATTATTCTAAACTAAGTAAAGGATACAGTTGCAGATTTTTCTTTTTCTAAGTTTTATTAATTGCACCGCCATTGAGTTGTTGATAGCATTAAAAATTTCAACTGTAACATTTATTTTCTTGAGTGTCTCAAATATGAAATAGTCAAATTCTATTTGGATCGGTGGTGAATTATTATTTTATAAAAAAAAGTGTAAACTTTATATAAAAGCCTAACCAATATTTGAAATTTGAGACAACATATTTCCATTTCCATCTTCTTCTTCTTCTTAAGAATGGAGTTAGCAGATATGGTGATTTTAGTTTCGTCGGTGGTACTCATAGCTCTCTGGTATCGCTTCTCCTTCTCCTCCTCCATCTCTTCCAAACTTCCCCCCGGTCCCCCGGGCTGGCCACTGGTCGGAAACCTCTTCCAAATCCTCCTCCAGCGCCGCCATTTCATCTTCACTATCCCCGAACTACGCGCCAAGTATGGCCCAATATTCACAATGCGAATGGGTCAACGTACTCTAGTCATCATCACCAGCCCTGAACTCATCCATGAAGCCCTTATTCAACGAGGCTCCGTTTTCGCCAGCCGCCCCCCGGACTCCCCCATCCGTTTGCTGTTCAGCGTTGGCAAATGTGCTGTTAATTCCGCGGAATATGGACCTCTCTGGCGGACTTTGCGTCGGAATTTTGTCACCGAGTTGATTAGTCCCGTGAGGATTAAGCAATGTAGCTGGATTCGAGATTGGGCTATGGAGAATCATATGAAACGGCTCGAGTTTGAGGCGAGTGAGCACGGATTTGTTGATGTTATGGATATTTGTAGATTTACAGTTTGTAGCATTCTTGTTTGTATCTGTTTCGGGGCGAAGATTTCAGAAGATTGGATTAAAGAAATCGATGCTGTGACCAAGGATGTTATGATGATCACCATGCCTCAGCTCCCGGATTTCTTTCCGGTTCTGACCCCGTTGTTTCGCCGGCAGGTGAAGAGGGCTAAAGAGCTGAGGAAGACTCAGATTGAGTGTTTGGTTCCACTGATTAGGAACCGAAGGGCTTATGTTGAGAAAGGGGAGAATCCGGACACCGACGCTCCCATGGCGAGTCCCGTCGGGGCTGCTTATCTCGACTCGCTTTTTACGCTGGAGGTACCCGGGCGGGGGCTTTTGAAGGAGGAAGAGCTTGTTACGGTTTGCTCGGAGCTTTTCGTAGCTGGGATTGATACGAGTACTAGTGTACTTCAATGGATTTTTTTGGAGTTAGTACTAAATCAAGATATTCAAGAGAAATTGTATGGGGAGATCGTGGAATGTGTGGGGAAAAATGGGGTGATCAACGAGGATGATGTGGACAAAATGACGTATTTGAACGCCGTGGTTAAGGAGAGTCTTCGGATGCATTCTCCGGCGCATTTCACGTTGTCACACGCTGCAACCGAGGAGACGGAGATTGGGGGTTACAAGATACCTACGAGTGTGAATGTGGAATTTTACATTGAGTGGATGACTGAGGATCCGAGTTTGTGGAAAGACCCGAAGGTTTTCCGACCCGAGAGGTTTTTGGATGGTGACGGAGTTGATGTGGATGTGACCGGAACTAAGGGGAAGGTGAAGATGTTGCCGTTCGGGGCGGGACGGAGGACGTGCCCCGGTTTGGCTCTTGGTGTGTTGCATGTGAACTTGATGCTTGCTCGGATGGTTCAAGCGTTTAAGTGGGTACCCGCACCGGAATACCCACCCGACCCGAGTGAGAGTTTTGCATTTACGGTCGTGATGAAAAACCCTCTCAAAGCAGTTATATTACCTAGGTAAAAAGATAAAAGTATAATTGATGAACATAGAATGTGGTTAATTTTTGTGTATGTGTGTTTCTATCTTTTGAAATTTAGTACAACTTTGATGATTTGAATTAATATTTCCAATAAAAAGAACAACATTTAGCCAGGAAGAAGTTCCTTGCTAAATTCTTGATGAGGTACTTTTTTCGCAACATAATAGTGTTCGAGTAGGATCAACCATCCGATATTGATGCGTCGATGCCGAAGTAACGTATTTTGTAAGAAGAAATAGAGACAAATGAAAGATAGAAAGAGAAAGGGAATGTTATGTATATCTATAGCATTGACAGTTTTCTTATACAATGATGTTTTTTTACCTCATTTGAGTTACTGGGCACGTTAATTGTTAATTTTGTTGTATAATAGCCTATGTGAAAGGTATATCACTCTATTAAATCAATTTCTTCAAATGCTACTCCTTTGAAGAAATTGATTTAATACAAGAAGCACAAAAAACTTACCGAGCAACTCATGCCGATCAGTTTCTTGAGCCTGGAATGTATTTGCGTGTTTATGTGCATCCAAGGCGTTTTCCAAGGTAAAATTATGACCTCTCATGTATTTTTATAATCGTTCTCTGTTGGAATGTTAGTTAACATGTTACAGTTGATCATTTTATCGGTCAGGTGCTATGAGATTGACTGGAAATCAAGAATCATTGCTGTGACTGATTCGTATGTTGTCTTGGACAAACCTGCTGGTACATCAGTATGTTATTACTGACCCTTGATTGTGCTTTGTGGTACTAATTAATTCATTTCTTAGCGATTAATATGTAAGTTTGAACTTTCAATCAGGTAGGCGGAACTACAAATAACATAGAAGAAAGTTCATTGGAGTTGCTTAAAGTTACATGATTGTCTTTCCAAGTACTATGTCATAGAGCAAGTGGAGATTTAGACAAGTTGAAACTCGTGTCATTTTAAGAAAGTTCAAGAGGCTAGTATGTCATTTTGTGTAAGTTTAGAGAGTTGTAGAACATCACCATAAGCAAGTTAAAAGAGTTAATCAGTGGTTTTTCTAACTTAGACACCTAGCAAATATTTTTACTAACTACATATAAGTTTACGTGACGACCCCGAAACTGTTATGTTATTTATTCTTATCAGGAGAAAGAAGTGACGAAGATATATCTTGCTCTATCTGCATCTCCTGTGCCAATTGGAGTAATCACACATTATATGCGTCCTGTTAGTATTGCTCCAAAACTTGTTTCAGAAGGTAATAATCTGTATTATGCATTGCATTTGTCAAAAAAAATTGGGATTAGTTATCATTACGAGCCAAAAGTAATTTTACTTCTAACGTCCTAAATGGTATAAGTGACTGTCTAACTTTCATAAGCCAGACAAGTTTCAAACATTATTTATGGAGCCTTCTCCTCAGTCATGAAATTCCATTATTTTACCTATGCGCACTATGGACTGGACTTGTGTGGACATATCTTGCAGGGAACTCTTCTGTATTAGCATTTCCGCATTTCATGTCCGTTTTTCTGTGCATTTCATGTCCGTTTCTGTTTCAGTTTCTTTTCCGTGCACATAGGCATGGACGATATCAATTTACTTTTTCAGAATATCTTATGCAGAGTTTACAAAAGGATGGTACTTGTGCCAACTTGAGGTCTTGGAGTGCATAGAGGTTCCTTGGCCTGATACTGTTACTACGGAGAAATATTCCGTTGATGATTGTGGATGGCCCTTGCAAGATTACGCATATGAGTGTAAGATCAATCTTTTGACTGGTCGAACATATCAGGTTAGTTAACCATTTCCTCCCTTTTCCAAAGTCTGCTGTATCAAATATAAAGACAGATAAACAGAATTTAAAATGTTTGACATTTTCGTTGTCTTGTTGGATTTCCTGCGTAAATTGCACCGATGGTTATCGAAGTTTGGAGTCAGGATCATTGTCCTTAATTTTCTTTCAGTAAAATCGCTGAACTTCGTATTTGAGTTTAATAAAGTCATTCGGCCAATTTGTATACGAAACTTGCTGGAATGTTAATATGACAAACAAGACAGTTGACTCTATGCAAATTAGGGGGTGTCAAAACGGATTATCTTACAATGTGATTATGATGGAAATAATGATCGTGTCAAACAGAGTCGTCATGTCAGAAATTGACAACTCTACTTGGGGCGTGCCACGTGGTGCAACGTGACTACTTTGTGGCCACCACATGCACACCATCCATAATAAGTCAGAATATATGGTGTAGCTCTAAGTTGACATATAGACTAGTTAACTGTCTTCTTTGCCATGTCAATGTGACACTGTCTTCTTACCATTACTGTTCTGTAGATTCGAGCTCAACTTGCTGCCTGCGGTGCACCGATAGTCGGTGATTCCATGTACATGCTGGCTGCTATTGCAGAAATAGAAAATCCTGGAACTAACCCTTTTGGTAAACACAAAAAACAATACAGGACGATGAATCCATAGCTATTTCTGAGTGGATTGAACAACATGGGAAGGAACCAAAAGTTGCCATTGCTCTTCAGGCCTGTCAAATTTCCTGGGATGATGATGATGATGATGATGGCAACAAAAAGTACAACGCTGGATCTCCATGGTGGAGGAGAGATGTCTAGAAGCCCAGCCTCTTCGATTTGACATCCTGAACTTTCAAAATGCTGTTTCCGTGATCTCGGTTTGCTTGAATCGACTTTTCGGTCACTTCAACTTGCTTACTGTCAACGGCTCGTAGCACATAGAGTATGTGGTACTGCCAAATCACTTTAACATTAATTTGACAACTTTTTAGTAAAAATTTATTTTCGATGATTAATCCGTCGAAAATTTATTAATATATGTTATCGAAAACATGTTAAATTTCGTACAAAATCTTAAATTATTCACTGGAAATCTGCAATTTTTGATGATTATCCAGTTTTGAGTTCTAGGAGAAAAAAATTTGGGAATTTTTTTTTTATTATATATATAGGTGTAAAATCGGCCTCGCCCATTTCAATCTTGAATTCACAACTATATTAAACTAATGAATTACATTTCTTAATTTGGTGTTCTCTTAACATCATTTATCTTTTAATAATAATTTATGATTTTTCGATTTGAGGATTTTATTTTATTTTATTTTTTGTTAAATTTTATCAGTTTTTCGGGTCGAGCTTGTTAGGCATTCTTGACATTCACCACAGAACTTCAAAATTGAAATTTTATTAAGAATTCATGTATAAAATATAAATAAAAGATTTAACTTATAAGAAAATATGTTCGAAAAATAGGATTATCTCGTATACATAAAGAACTAAAGATAGTAAAAACTAACGAGATCAAAAGACTGTGATCTCGGTTCGTTGGCAACCTCCACCCTGTCATTAGATTAAAGTTAACTCGAATGGGGCAGCTTAGGTACACCTTTTTAAGTAGGTGCATGTGGTATCTTTCATAGGGTTTCCAAAGGCATTCTTTGCAGCCACACTGGGTGCTCGAGAAGCCTTTTTTGTTGAAATTGTAGTGGTTATCATCGTCATGCTTCAAGCTAGAGATCAAGGTTGGTTTCCTCTTTGGATTGGATGTGATTCAACATACAGTATTGATCTTCTGCAAACCTAATCAACCATGTTCATAGGGAACTCTGCCAGGGATTGACTCATTTTCTTACACATATTAAAGGAAAATGAAGTGAAATTTACGCACAGGGAACAACATTGCGGATTGCCTTTCATGATCCAAGGATAAATGGTGGCATAGTCCTAGTTTTTGTGCTTTGTTTGGTTTTAGTGATACCTAACTTTATAACTGAATGTTTTCACATTTCATAGGTTATATAGGTCGGTCTCTTGTAGCTAGTTAATCTTAACCAAACACACATACATGTATATATTACTCTAATTATTATTTATTAATTTTAGTTTTATAATCTACAATTTACATTTATTTTGAAAAATATTATAGCTAATTAACACCGTTAATAATTAAATTATTTTTATCAAAAAAAAAAAATTAAATTGTTGACTTGTTTTTTGATGAAAAATTGCTTGACTTTTATCAATATGTAATTTTGATGACATCTTGTACAATATTAGTCGTATTGTTTTTGAACACAAATTTTTTTTTTATGTAAAATGAAAACACATATATAAACTATTTTGAGAAAAAAAGAAGTCAAGTCTGTTGTTTTACAATTTTATATTTTACTTACCGTTTTGACCGATGGACGTCTTGACTGCTTAGGCCGTGAAAATGAAGACTATGACTTGGCCTGATCAGACCGCCTAAGTGAAAAAATTTCAACTAGTCGTCGATTACTCTCCAAATATACTTCAACTAGGCTCTGAAGATCTTCAGTCGCCTTACTAACACCTAACGATTTTTAATACACTAATTTTACTAACATAATACTTACTATAATGTTGACCAAATCAAAATAATTATTGATGACATCACAAAATGAAACGTTAAATAGTTAGAATCACAACCCTCACTAAACCACGACTTAAGATTCTCAAAATTCTTAGTCCTTGAGTTTTCTTCTTTCTAGGTGATAACATGATCTCTTGACAACCAACAACAGCTTAATAACGTCAAAATAAAAAAGAAAAGTTCGAGAAATAAAATGAAAGTAAACTTGAGGGACTTTGGGAAAAAATTACTCATTTGTTTCATATCCCTTGACTTTGCATAAGTTTGGGCCAAAATGACACATTGAATTATGGCATATTTTACCAATACGAAAACTCCTCATTCAAAGCTCAATCAATTATGGCATATTTTATTGGCAAAACACCCTATTTGGCCATTAGTCTATTCAATATTTGGCCATTCATTCGTTATGTGGTCACATTTAGTCACTTATTTTTGTCATTTGATAAAATTTCACTCTTATTGCGTCAGTTATGACATTTTGCATTTGTATTAGTTGCGAATTTTTAGTTTTAGTATTATTTTCTTATTTGAAATTAAGAAATTTTAATATTTAACATTTTTATCTACTCTTAAATTTCATCAAGAAATGGTAAGATTTTATTATAAATTGGTAGATGAATGTAGGGGTGTGCATCGGTGCGGTTTAAACCGAATACCGAACCGAACCGCATTGAAATTCGGTTTTCGGTTTGGTTTTTTTGAATATATCGGTATTCGGTTCGGTTCGGTTCGGTTTTGAAAAAATTGATTAAAAAATCGAACCGATTATTAGACATTCTGTATTATTTTCCATTGATATTTAGATATTATTACAAAATATGGAGCTAATACTCATTTTTCTATATAAAATTACAAAGACTATTCATCTCTTTACAAACTTAATTCAAATAATTCAAGATTTTTCATCTTTCTACTCTATTTATCAAATGAATTGCAAATTTATGGATGAATTTTATATGCATGCACATATTGATATAACTTCTAAACATATTATATATTCCACCATTTGTTTGAAAAGTGTGGATATGACTCATTTGTAAATATGCAAGTGATATTATGAGTTGAAATGGTTGAAAAAGTATATATTTTCTAAAATTATTTATTAATTCGGTTTAAAACCGAACCACACCGAAAAAAAATCGGTTCGGTTCGGTTCGGTTTATGTTCTTATTCGGTTTATATTCGGTTTAGGTTTTTTATACTAATTCGGTATTCGGTATTTTCGGTTCGGTTCAATTCGGTTCGGTTTTGTACCGATGCACACCCTTAGATGAATGGCCAAATATTACCACATTACAAAGATGAGTGACCAAATGAAAAGCTAGTGGCTAAATGCACAAATTTAGAATAAACCAAACCAAATAATGTTTTTTTCTGGCCCATTTTATATTATTATCTTCACTACATAATAATAATAATAATAATAATAATAATAATAATAATAAGGTAAATTCTTGAAAAAATTTCATATGGTTACAAGAATTGTCAAAAAATACCATGGCTTGCTTTGTGACAAAAAAATAATTGTGGTTTTTATATATCTTGCCATAAGAAGGATTTTTTTTTATTTAGATACCGTAAAAATAATTATTAACAACCTTAAAATAGAAAATTGAAAGAATTAGAGTTGTTTATTACAACATTTACTACGTAACTATATTTTTTTTTTCAAAATAAATAACTTCAGAATTCTCCCTCTAAACATTCATGTTCTCTCTCTACAATAAACACAATCTAAACGAGCTTAAAATTAAAAACTCGAAAAATTAAAGTTTCTTAGAACATCATCAATTCTTAAAAGATTTATGTTTGAGATCTCTAGCGATCATTTTTATGGTACTTAAATAAAAAAATCTCTTTTTTAGCAAAATATAAAAACCGCAGTCAATATTTCGTCACAAAGCAAACCATGATCACTTTTTTTACAATTTTTGTAACCACATAGTTTTTTTAACAAAATAATAATAACCCCTTCGAAATAATAATAATAATAATAATAATAATAATAATAATAATGATTAATTTCATATTAGTGTCTCGTGGGTTTACTGTTTTTTTAGATAAATCTTTGCGATTGTTTTTGAGCCAAAAGATGACTATGAAATGAATTGCTTGCAGATTTATGAAAGTAGATTGATGACATGTACGGAGACAATTTTTGTCCATTTTTTTTCAATAATTTTGACCAGTTAGGTTAGAATTTAGGATCAAAAGTTAAAAAAAAAAAAAGCATAAAAATCGCTCTACACGTGATCAGAATTGACCATTTTCTTCATTATGCAAACAATGCATTTTACAATTCTCCTTTTGCTAAAAAAACAAACCACAAAAACTCATTTGAAAAAAAAAACACTAATATTAATTAAACCCTAATAATAGCAATAATTGCGATACCAAGTAAGTTTGCTTGAGTGGTTAACATCCCTAAATCGCTTAAGCCAAGTTTTGAGTCTTGAATATCTATTCAGTTAATTATATCTAACATACAACATAGCAAAAAGACGTTGGACTCTAGTTCTATTGCCGTGAAGCTTCAAAACTAATTGGGGATTAGCTGATGAGCTAGTTGAGGACAAATAGAATTTTGAGCATCTGGACGGGATCTAGAGAATCCAATGAATCCAAATTAGATTCTTAATTTTGAAAACTTAAGCAAGATTAGGCGTGCACCGCATCCTTCATCGTGCGTGCCAACATATAATTTGTATATACAATAGTTGTTGATGGGCATGAGCAGAGAGGGAAACAGGGTGCTAGATTCGCTTGCAAAGTTCGATCTCCCTGCTTCGACATTGCATTGGTGAGACTCGACTCCTGATTTTCTTTTTCAGATAATTGGCACTTTCTTAAGCAATTTCGTTTAGCTTAATTCTTTTTTTCTTTTCCTTGTTGTCTTTGAAACGTTTGTAATTTTCTTTTTTTTTTATTAATAGTGTTTTGGATCGGAAATTTCAAGAATTTTTATTCAGATTGCGAATCTAGTTAGAATGTTCATTTTCCAAACTTTCACACACGCAACCTTTGCCCAAAAAGAATGGCCTCTAATGCGAAATTAGATAGTGCATGATAACTGTTATGCAATTTATAACAATCTTTCATAAAATTCCCTCAACTTTGGGAGCACATCACGTGCCAACATTACATTTCTTAAAAATAATTTCAAAAATGTTGGATTAGTTATTGATGTACACAATAGTACCTAACCTATAGCAATAAGCTAACACATAAATGATATATCATCAAAATCTAATATATAAATATAATTCCATTTATTAGTTAAAATAATTTTCTGTTTTGAAATTTTTTATGCAATGCATAATATTATGTATTTTATTTTCGAATAAAGTGGATAATGACGGTTAAAGATGATAATTGGTAATGAAGGTTGGGCAACGAACACTAACTAGTCAATAACAACCGGTAACCGATGACCAACTACTAATGACAATGGAGGTAGATGAAGGTGACCGATGGAAAGTGGTGATAAGTTTAAAGTATTATGAAAGATGTTTTAATATTTCTAAAGGTCCTAACTTGTGACAAAAGACATCGTTTAGTCCCTGTGTTTTCCAAAATACACTACTACATCACTGACTTTTGCCACAATCAACACTTTAGTCCCTCCCATTAACTTTTTTTTTTTGAAGAATCTATAAGTCAAACTTCTTAAATATGAAAACGACAATCACAAAAGTTTGATTTATTATAAGCACAGTCGACTCAATTTGAAATTTTGATAACAAATTCTCCAAAAAAATTTGACGGGAAGGACTAAAGTGTTAATTGTGGCAAAACTCATGGATATAGTAATGTATTTTGAACATACAAAAACTAAACAGTATGTTTAGTCATAACTTAGGAACTAATTAATTATTTACCCTATATACACTTTTTCTTAACAAAAAGTCTACTTGTAAAGTGTTTTTTGGTAACTTATTAGCAATGAGACAATCCCCGTAAAATCATAAATTCTTTCACAAAATTTTCCGCAAATCAATGATGCATATATCATTAAAATTTTGTATAATCTATCATCCACACTTCGTATCTCCAACATATGTGTAATTTGATTGTCGGAAAAAATGACCATATCAAAAGGCAAACATATATGATTTTCGCATTAAGTATTCCAGATATCCCTTATCTTTATTCCGTTTCTAATAATCAAATCGGTGTATTAATTCTGATATGTCTGATCGAATTAGTGCAAATTAACACATGTTAACATAAAAAACGACCTCGACTGATCACAAATTAACAAACATTGAAGATGCATGAAGTAGAATAGAATCTATGCAATTGATAGATAGTTTACAAGGTCAATCCAATGTCAGAATTCTGAAACTCCTATTTTTCTGTTTGATGTGTTCATCACTTCTGCATGAACACTAATCTTGTTTTGGAGTATTAACAAAACACGTTTACTATCTCATTCATATTAAACTCAGTCTTTAACTCGCGAGTTGACTTGATATTTAACACGTACCGAGTTAGGTAGATCAACTCACTGAGTTTTGACTAAATTAGCCCGAAATGGAAGGAGAGGAGATTATTTTCACGTTCGATTCTCTTTTTAATAACTTCATTTTACCGACAAAAATCAACTAACATCAGGCAGCTACCTGTAACAGTAAAAGAGCTAATTGTGATAGTAAGCAGTAACAACTGAAATAAACTGACTCTTAATTATCTTTCCCAAACTTCCAATCTAATATCATGGTCTATAAGTTCGTATAGAAATAGGAATGCTTGTAATTTTACTCATACGCAAAGGCGTCCACATGGTTTTAAAGTGTGTGACGAAACGTACAAAGACAAACTTTTTCACTCCAATCATATAAACAAATTCCGAAGCCGAAAAAGCAACAAAACGACTCTAATACTTCTTCGGCACCAACGGTTTTTGTGAAAAATCTATCTTCGCAAGTTAAACAAAACTCAAACCTGGGTTTATAGGCTTATAAACCACGACAACGTTGCAAAATGCACAAAAGGACATAACATGCAGCTAAGCCAGCAGGCATAGTTCACAAAATGAGATAACTAAAAAAATAGAGAAACTTGCCCCAGTAAAATTTCCAAGTACAGAACACATGAACAAAAGAAACCCACAGGAACAAGTAACTTACCTTGAAATGGGGGCGTCGCACCAAAATCTCCATTTATAAAGCTCCCATTCTCCATAATAGAACTTTGCTAGACATGGAATTACTGAAAATGGCACCGAATGTTGTCTCAATTCTCATAACTCTCACCACTCTGTTGATACCTTCAATGGCAGGGTCAGATAAAACTTACGATCTTCCAATTTATAAACCTCAAGACCTGCAAAAGAGGTACGATAATTGGATGGCAAAACACGGCCGAGTTTATGGATCGAAAGAAGAATACTTTTTGCGGTTTGGAATCTACCAAACCAATGTTCAGTTGATTGATTTTATCAATTTCCAGAATCTGTCATTCAAGCTCACTGATAATAAATTCGCAGACATTACGAATAATGAGTATAGATCACGATACCTTGGTTTTCGAGGTAAAGGACATAGAAGAAAGAACACTAGCCGAAAGCATCATAATTTTACGGACTTGCCGAGTGAAGTAGATTGGAGAAAGAAAGGCGCTGTAACCCCAGTTAAGGACCAAGGCCAGTGTGGTATGTTTTTTTTTCCTTGTCCGTCTTTTGATTCGTGTCATTTTTGGAGAAAACTACTATATTTCACATTATCGAAAGATAAAATCTCTCAAGTTACCTTGCTTAACATTTTACATGAGAAAATCTCTCAAGTAAGTTTCCCTGTAATGCAGGAAGTTGTTGGGCGTTCTCCGCAGTTGCAGCTGTAGAAGGCATTAACAAAATCAAGACGGGGAAGTTAGTATCTTTATCTGAACAAGAGCTTGTAGACTGTGATGTTGCCGGTGATTGCGCTGGTTGCAATGGTGGATTAATGGAAAAAGCATTTTCCTTTATCAAAAAGATCGGGGGACTCACCACAGAAGATGATTATCCGTATAAAGCAATAGACGACACCTGCAAAAGCGAAAAGATGAAACATCATACGGTTGATATAACTGGCTTTGAATCCGTACCCGAAAATAGCGAGACAAGTCTACAAGCTGCTGTAGCTAAGCAGCCTGTTTCGGTTGCAATTGATGCTGGCGGCCTTAATTTTCAATTCTACTCTCAAGGTATCTTCGATGGCTTCTGTGGGAATCAACTCAACCATGGAGTCACGGCAGTCGGATATGGAGAAGACAGTGGCGGAAAGTACTGGATCGTGAAAAACTCGTGGGGACCCAGTTGGGGCGAGTCGGGCTATATAAGGCTGAAGCGCGAGTTTAAGGACAAGCAGGGTGCCTGTGGGATTGCAATGCAGGCTAGCTACCCTGTCAAGTAATCACAACCTTTCTGGATGCACTCGGGTCAGAAGATCTCAGTAAGAACTTAACAGGGTTCTCTCCAGATAGTAATCACATATAAATTCAAGTAGAATATGTTGGATAGTAAAATTTGAGAATAATTAAGAACTACTATATGTATGATAGTTCTTGATACACATTATTCACTTCTCTGACATAGAGTTCCTTTATATTTAGTGTCTGTTTGATTTCGTGGCTCGTTCTTTCGTTGTTTTATTCTGAACTATAGATATATAAAACATTTGATTAGATCTGAGAAACATCTAGTGATAACTATTTTGGAAGGAAAATCAACGACAACTATCAACAAAAGTAAACAGTAAACAACAACAACTGAACCAAACAAGCAGTTAAAATACATCTATTGAAACGAAAAAAATTCATACTATAATTTAAAGAAAATTGGAATGATTGTCTAACAAACATGACCATGCTGTAAGTTTTGGAAAAAAACTAACCTATACATTGTATAAACCAACAGCCACTAGGGGTGAGACCGGTTCCATTCAATCCGGGGATTTGAATTTGAACATCTCCAGGATTGTACGTACTGAAAGTCAACAAAACCAACAGTACTTCAGAGCAGTCCTAAATCCAATTTTCGATCTTTTTCCCGGGTTTATGGTCCAGTGAAAGCAATTATGAACTCAGTTTTGCGAACCTATGCCTCACAGAACAAGCAAGTTCCCATTCACCAGCATTAACAAGTCCTTCAACAACCTTCAGCCTAGCTTTAATATAAGGTATAAACTCGTTATCTGTCATCTTCATCGCAACTTTCCCGGCCAAAACATATTCTTTACACTCCAAACACCCTTCAAGCACACATTGATAGCTATCGAACCCGACATTACACCCTTCTTTCTCCAAGAACTCAATCATCTCAACAGCTTTCCATATCTCCCGATTCGCCCTTAACGCTGCAGCTAATTTCACCACACTCCCCTGTCTGGGATTCAACCCGATTTCCACCACCATTTCCTTCATCATCTCCACAGCATCAGCAGTTTTTCTAATCCTACTGAATGAATTCAAAACAGTACTATAACCCGTTAAATCCGAAACACATTTAGCCCTCCCCATTCCCTTCAACACCTTCACAGCTTCCTGAAACTGATCAACAGCACAAAGTGAAGATATAAGATAATTACACAACCCGGAATCCGGAGAATACCCAATTGACTCCATCTCAAGCAGAATGGTGGGTACTTGAGCATTTCGCCTGCGGTGAAGCCAAGCGGAGGAGAGAAGCAAAAGGGTTTGCGGGACAGGGGAGAACCCGGACCGAAGAGTACGCTGGAGAATGGGGAAGCTGAGAGGGAGAGGGTGAGGGGATTGAAGGGTGTGAGTGAGGAGATATGAATATAGAGGTTGGAGGTGAGAGCGGGGTTTGAAATTGATGAGTGATTGTAGAATGTCGTCAGTGATTCGGGTTCTTTGGTTTGAAGTTAGGGAAGAAAGGAAGGAAAAAGGATTTGAATTTGAGTTTGAGGAGATGATGAGGTCTGGGATTTGGTGATAAGCTTTTGTTTCAATTGCTGTTTTGATGGTGTGTTCAAGTGAAGACATAGAGCGAAACAGAGGAAGATGAAGGCCAAAATGGTGGGAATGAAGATGATTCTTGAAAATCTTGGCAACCCTGATCACCATTTTTGATGATTCAAGGTTTTTTTAGTGATGGTAGCCGTAGAAAAAGCTCAAGTTTCAAATCAGATTTCATTCAGGAATTTAGTCGAACATATAACAAGCAAACTAAGCCCTCCTTGAAATTAGCAAACTGTAATGCCCAAACATTGTTAGTGTTGTCTTGATACAAATTTCTAGTAAAGGAGATAAAGATAAGCCCTCTTGAATTTCAAAATAGTAACTTTGTAAACAACCTGATCAAAACTATCTAAATGAGTAATTATAGTCAGGAAAAAGAAAAAAGTCTCAAGCTTTTCACTTAATTCTCAATGGTGATAAATTTTCTGAAGGTGGAGCATTTTAATCGGGTTATACAATTCGCTGCCTTTGATCGTCACCGTCGGTCATACTAAGACCGATTTTTATGTATTTTTTGAAAGAAAAACATAGCTCAAGTCTCATTATATTGATTCCGACCGACTGGCCGACATTATTTCTGATGTAGAATGCTTAGTTTAGAATGGTAACTAGTACATAAGAGCAACGTTTAACAATCCACTTAAGACATTTCAGAAACGTCGCATTATTTTCCAACTCAAAGTCAAACAGAACAGCAATTAGCATCCCAAACATAGGTCATTTTTATTGTTGTACTTTGAACCGTAAAATTTCTACATTAATAGACAGATTTGCAGTTTGGAACTTTAACCATATTGCTTTAATTGATTCAATACACATCTAAAATCTGTTTTTCCATATATAACATACTATCAAAGACTCTGAAACTTAGAATTCTGCCACACTGGATCGCTTGACAGTAAGATTTCTTGTAGCTAGTAACAGATGCACCGCTACAATTACAAAACTATCAATCAACCTTGATTCCATGTTCAGTCCACCGGATTTTAAGCTTGGTTAATGAATGCAGCTTGTAATTTTCATCAGAAGGAAACTCGGATTAAGATATTATCGGTAGGAACCTGCAAATTACTGATAAAGGAGCCACAATGACTAATGAGAACATAAACCACGATTTAGGAGTAAGAATTCTGCACGAGAAAGACTTTACCGGATACACCAGAGGAGTTCGGTGGTGATGCTTCCTTCTTCTTGATTTTCTATGCCTACGAAACAATCGGAAAATCACCGCACAACCAAGGAGAGCTACCTGTGAGATTACTACCATCTTCAACACTGAAATTATTGAGTAGAATGTGTTAATTTACATAGCTTGTGACTGCAAAGAGGAAGAAAATTGTCGATATAGGAATACCTGTAGTCTTATCCAATAAGTCATGCAAAAAGACTCCGTCTTTTGATTCCTTACTATCAACAGATTGGATACTTTTTCTGGACTGATAATTTAAGTGTCCACCCATGACACAAGCGTTTGGGCAGCTGATGCCACTGTCATACTCATCACTCCCATCACAACAATCTACAAAGCCAATGAATTAGAAGATGTAACCAATTCAAATTGCAAACATAAGAAGGGAACTAATCAGTTTTTCATCTTATACTCACCACAAATTTGATCATTGACACGGGATGAAAAGATGAATTGAGGTTTGCTTCCTGAATTCCTGCAGTAAAATTTCCCTCTGGGGCAGGCTGAAGTTCCTGCAGACAATCAAAATGACAGCTGAACATAATTCAGTAATCAGTAAGAATAAATAGTGCTGAATGCTAAATTAATCATGTAAAAACTTCGCCTATTTTGATTGAAGAAACGCAAGGAATCAACACTTGAGTTCTTTTATAAAATCTATATCCCGTCAATAAATTGAGATAGAAAAGAGAACATATTTGCTATGCAAGTAGCTTCATCAAGCTTATAATATGAATGATTTGGAGCATCACTGACCTCGAGCATGGTCTTCCACTCAAAGATCACGGACCATCTACTTATAATGTCAGCAGAGTTAGACTCTGACATACTCTTATAAGACCATTTAAACTTTGTTAAAGATGCTTCGTTCATCAGTTTGGTTAAACGGTTCTTTAACATTGTACCAATCTTTCATACAACATGAATTGAAGTTTAAATGTTTGAATTCAGTTTATTAATTAAGGTCTCACTCTTCAGGAGGACCATTTAATAGTGGACTACTAGTGTGCTGGACACGATTCACAAGGATTAAGTCGCCAATCCACAGCTCCCAAATAAAAGATAGTAGTCCACTAGAAACCATGACCCCATCCGGTAAAGATGAATGCACCTCTAAATGAAGGCCTTAATCACACAAGTGACAACATCCGCTATTAATCCTCGTTTAACCCAATCGATTATAAGGCTAACTTAGACATCCGAATGCATGCGGTGATCAATGGAGCTTCCCTAACTACATTGTCTCGCAGCAAGTCAGGACAAAGGGATCTCATCTAAAAGATAACACGGAAACTCAATAGTCCGATACTACATCTTTTCTTGACAATCAGACAACATAGGATGAACTTTACAAAGATACATTTTCGTTTTTTGTTTTCCGTTTCCTCTACAATAAAAGTCTAAACTTAAACTTGAACTCGAAATCTCTAGTTCAAGCTATCCGAGGCCCTTAACCACTCGAGCCAACGCATTATCTAACTCAACCTAAACACGACACACTACAAAATGAGCCTAACATCTGCCATTTTCAAACTCCAAAACAGAAACACAACAAAACCCCCAAATTTCAAACTCCAAAAAGTAGAGATTTTGAAGCAAAATATAGAAAAATGAAGAAGAAAATCATAACGGGTAGTACCGGGTTCATCAGTCCCATCAACACAATCACAAAAATCGTCATTGAGACGATCTCTGGTGAAGGATTTCGACCCATCTTTGCACTTGATCACCCCAGAATCAAAGTACTTTTCATCTGTAAAACAACAACAACAAAGCATTAGTGCCAAAATGATTCGGGTTCGGCTAACATGGAGTATATAAAAAAACCCCTGAAACTCAAGTCATGTCAGCAACATAAATATTTGATTACCTAATGGGTGGATTCCGAGAAGAGGCGGATTGGAATGAGCTGAGGGTATCGACAAAGATGAAAAGATGAGCAACCAAATTAAGTAATTCAATTTCAGATTCTTCTTCATTAATTTGGGGATTTTGCGAATTCTATTTTATATTGGATTTCATTTTTTCTATGTTTGTTTGTTGGATTTAAGGTTGGGTTGGACTTTCACCCAAACACTTTAACAAGTCAATGCTGCTGTTTTGTTTTTTTCTTTGCTTTGACTTAATTCTGTTGCAACTTTTTTGAAGGTTATCGGATTGTTTAAATTCTATCTACACATTTCAAATTGAGCCTTTAATTTGTATCGATTTGTTTAGGTTTATATATGTGTTCAAAATTTGACTTATTTCAAATAGTGTTCTAACGAATCTCTAATCAATCTTCAAAATTTCGACCGTTCGACTAACATCTAGCGTTTTTTACTGCACTAAATTTATAGTCGGAGTCTTTCAGAAACTAATTAAAGATTTGTGGAAAAACTAATTAAGAGTTGACAGTTTTTTGAGCGTCTAAATAAAATTTAGACGGTTCTTTTACAATAATGAATTTTGGTATTTCGAGCTAAGTTTGAGAATTATAAATCCTTCACGAAAAGAAAAAAAAAAAAAAAGAAACCGAATCAAATTATAAAAATTTGATCTATTTGTCTAAAATTATTATGTCACCTATCATTGCAACTTCAATCACTATACTTAAAATTTCATTCAAATTGAATGTTGCTGTTACCTTGTTTTTCTAAAAAATAAAATTCATATATAGTGTTTCATTGAACTATGTAATTATAGCCACTATTGTAAACGAAGATTGTCTGATTGTTTAAGTTCTGCTATACACACTCAAAATTCAAAATCCGATTTAAACTTATTGAATTGCCGAGGTTTATCTAAATGCTCAAGATCTGACTTATCCCCCACCAATTCTCCTACTACTACCTGAGTAATGTGCCCATCCGCCCGAAAAACATGACGCGGCATGACCACGTTAGATACAAATTCAAACAGGACATTTCAATAAATATTTATATATGCATATATAAGATAAATGTTTTTATAATGGAACATGAAATAAACTGTTCCCAAATAACTTCCTAAACAAATAATAAACTGAACAGATTTTAAAACACAATTAATTGAATCAAGTGATCAACATACAATCAAGATGAAACAATCAATTAATTAAAAGATTTCTTTTTCCAAAAGTACTATATATATGATCCAACACTTCCAAGATTAATGGAGACATGTTTGAGCTTCATTGTCCAGCTGCTTCCCATAGTGAATTCTCCATTGTTTTGCCATTGATTGATCCAAATTGACCTGAAACACAACATAAAATATGATACATCATGTGTTGGTTTACAACGAATAACACGCTAGGGGGACGAAGGGGTGTTCTAGAGTCCATAACACCCCAACTACTGGAACACATCCTAAAAGGGGTGGTTTCAGACGATCATCCGCCTAGGAATAGCTAGCAATGTTGTGATTACATTTGCCTGAAAGAATAGAATTGTTAACGTTTTTTGGTAGTTTATAGAATACTAAACCGCACTGGAAGTGATCCTCATAAGGATAAAACAAGACCAACAATTGTTTTCACCACTTACCAGACTTGAAATAAGTTCGACCCGCAACGACTCAAACTAACAACTTATTGATAACTTCATATGCAAGTAACCTTTATACTCTACTGTAGGATGCATGAAAAAAGAAATCAGGTTTTTCAAGCAAACAGTTGGTACGTATATAGGACCGGTTCCTAAATCGGTGAAAAAGCTTCATTTGAACGTTGTTGAAATGAACAACTAGAAACTGGTTTATATTTCTCTTATGAATAATATAAAATAATTACCAAGACATGATTGAGATAATGATCTAAGCACTGTATCATTATCTGAGTGATCCACGACCAATAATAGAATTTCTCTTCAAAGAAAGTTCTACGACCATCAAGACACGTCTGAATGCTTATGCGTTGTTATTTGAGTGGACTACGATCAACTAGTCTTGTGGTCTAAGACCAAACTGGTCTCGGTAGAATTTCTCTTCGAATAATAATACCTAAAACCTTAATCCGTAAGTTACCCCCAATTTTCATAACAAAAATATACCATACGATAAGTAGTACCATACCTGACAGATAATACTGCTGCTGATTAACTGAAAGTTGTTGCTGAGGCTGAGAATGCAAAGGAACAATACAATGGCTTAAATCTTTTTCTTGTTTCCTAACTTTTTCCAACCCTAAAACATAATTATTACTTCCATTATTAGGGTTATTTATAGGATAATTATTAATAAACGAACTTGGATCAACAATTATCCCATTATCATAACTATTCCCATTAACGTTCCAATTAGCATGATGATTATTATTGCTAAACATCAAGCTTTGCTGCCCTAATTGATGATGATTTTGGGTTTGTTTTTGAGCTTTAAAAAGCTTCAACTCTTCTTGAATCTTTCTAAACTCTCCTAATGGTCCTAAAATTGGATCATTCTGCCTGCAACAAGCTTCCCAAACAAGGGAATCCGCCACCGATTTCCGATCTTCCTCCCTCACGCTTTTCACTAATTTAGCCACGTTGCTCACCCCGAAAACCCGATGAACCGCTTGGAATTCCCGGCTTCTGGCGGCCGGAAAATATGGCGCTAATACACAATCTTCAGCACATTTTTTCCTTTGATGCTTGCATGAAGCACATGCTGGATGTGCAATAACTGTGTTATTGTTGCCATTATTACTCCTTTGCATAATTATCTATTTCAAATCATCAATGACAAAAAACTAAGATTAATCAAAAAGAACAATAACAATTCATAATAGAAAAGAAATATTAATCAGAATATATAATAATTAAAGTGCAAATTTACCTTAAAGGAAATTGCTATAATATATGGGTGTAAGATAAAAAGGGGATGTTTGTATAAATTATATACAAAAAGAATTGGCGTTTAAGAACAAAATATTTGTCTAGAAGAACATGAAAAGATTGTTATAAAAAAGATTATTAAATAGAAAAAGGGTTATCGAGTGGGGTTTATTAGAGTTTAGGTAGATCATATGAAGAACAAGAGTCGTGTAATAATTGTAAATATTAATTAATTAAGTATTTAATTGTGATTTAATTGTGTCATGGTAATCACTAATTAATCAGTTGTGTAATTAGATTCAAACATAAGATAGTAATTGTGTTTTAATTTTTGAGGGAAAGCATAATATAGCAATATTTGAGTAAAATTGTAGTAATATATAAGTGAGATCATTATTAGTTTGAGCTTTACAGGATAAATTAATTAATTTATTTATTTTGTGAAACGGGGTTTAATTAGTATTAAAATTTCTCTAGTATTAGAGGCTTTTGTAAGGGAAAAAAGATTTGTTAGAGAATTTTTAAAATACTGTTGGAGTACGGATTACGTGGTACTCTGGACTAATAATTCGATAATATGTCACCTATTTTAGTATCTAGGGTCGATGATTTAGGGTCTAGGGTTTAGTTTTTAGGGTCGAGGGTTTTTATTTTAGGGTCTAGAATTTTAGAAAAATTATTAACTAAAAAATAAATTTTTAATTAATTACACGTTGTCAAAATCTTATTGGTTGATGTAATATATGCAAAATATTTATTTGTTTGGAGTACCACGTCATCATGATGCAGGAGTATACTAAAATCTCTCTTCGTGGTTATGATATTTTCGGTTATTTTATCAACTTTTTTTTATCTTTTAGATTCTGACAATAAACTCTCGGCCAATTATAACCTCACATATTAGATTCATTTTTAATCAAATTAGTTTAGTTAAAAAAAACCATTATTAATTTTATCGAAATTTAAAAATTACTTTATACTTTTTTAAGTAAAAGCCTAAACTTTGTACATTTTCAAGTAAAAGTCGGGTTAGGAGGATAGAGAGTAGATATTTTAATTAGGTTTGGCACTCTTATCACACTAATTCGAACTCAAATATTGTTAAGAGACAAAAAAACAAGAAAAAGAAATTAAGAAAAATGAAGTTGTTCTAGATAATACTTATCATCTGATATCAAACTACTGCAAACACCAAGTTTAGGATTTCACCAAATTATGCGGAGACTCCAAATTTAGACACAAAATTAACCGTCTTATTGCCTTTTGATAATACAAGTAACAATTTTCCATATGCGTATAATATCTGAGACAATCTAATCAATTATGCAGAAGAGATCATGGAACATCTGAACGAATTAACTTAAGCAAATTAACAGTGTAAACTGAATCATACTCGACCCAAAGATTTAACCACTCCTTCGCTCAGGCTAATTAATTAATTGAAAGGAAAAATTACTGCTTTCAACTTACCAATATTAGCAAAAGCAGTGTGAACCGAAAAAAATAAAGAAACCTTGAGCAAAAAGTGCAAAAAATCTCGCGTTAATATAACCGTTTGCAAAATCATTTGTGTTCACTTTAATCCAACTAGGTGCAGGACGGGAACCTAAGAAAACTAACAATATTCATAGGTCATGGAGGACGAAGTAACATGAAGCAAACAGAGGATACAAAATTCCTTGACACAACTTTTAGATATATTATCAATTATCAATTTACCAAGCAATAATTTAGTAATTAATACATTCCAAAAAGCAGTTTAGAGTTGTGGGTTAGAATATCAGAATCATTAAACTTCTCAAAAATATACTATCCATTTAAAAAAGAAATCCATTAATTTTTATGCAGAACAAATTCATTGAGTAGGGTAAGGGTAAGCTTGAGTCACTTAAACTAAGGTTTTGGGTTTGGTTCTAACATACAAAACAAACCTTATTAGGAGAAGGATTACCTAAGAGAGAGTTCCTAAACAACTCGTAACCAAGCTAATTGATATCATGGAAAATATTGTGACACACGTGGCTAATTGATATCAAATTGGCTGAAAAATATCAAATTTGCTGTAAACTGATAAAATCAAAAATTTAAAAAAAAAAATCAAAAAGAAAGCTTCATTATCACGTAATTCCAAAATAGGCGTTTTATAGTTTATCAAAAAAAAAGTAGGCGGCTTATAGAAACCCTAAAAGACTTCGTAACTTATAAATACAGATGTAGCGCCCATCTTCAACTTTATTAATTCACTTAGCAAGGATCATCACATTAGCGATGATGATGAACAGCAGTGGCGTCAATTTGCTTCCTCCCGGGTTCCGATTTCGCCCGACAGATTACGAGATTCTGATGGCTTATCTCCTCAAAAAAGTGAAGGGTTTACCACTTCCTTGTGATTATGCGATCACCGAATGTGATCTCTACGATGGCAAAGATAGGTGGAAAGAGATGCTTGATAAAACGACGTGCGATACAAGTCTCTATTTCTTTGTGAAATTGAGCAAGAAGACCGAAAAAGGACAGAGAATCAACAGGTTCGCTGGTACTGGAACTTGGAAAGAAACGCAGAATGAGAAACTTGTTCTTGATAGTACGCAACTAAATCAAATTGGAACGAAGAAGTCTTTCAAATTCGTGTTTGGCAAGAAGAGGTCGTTCGATAACTTGAGTTTCCGGTGGCTTATGGATGAGTATCACCTCGATTCTCGCTTTCTTGATGATACTGTAAGTAGTTTCTTGATTTTCAGATTCTTAGAATTTTCAGTTTCTTGATTTTCAGTTCTTGTTTTTTAGTTTCTTGATTTCCAGTTCTTGATTTAATATGTTGATAACTAGGGTTTCGTTTTCTTTAAAAATAATCTACAGTTTCTTTTTTGAATGTGCATACTGATCTTGATTATGATTTTATGTGGAACAGATGACTGAATATGTTGTTTGCCATATAAAGCACGAAAAGCAGATCAAGGCTCGTTCTACTGTGACTTGGAATGTTGCATCTCCGGTTTTTGTTAAGACTCCGAACGTTACATCTCCGATTTCTGTACTTGAGACTTCGAACATTCAATCTCCAATTTCTGTTCAGACTTCAAACGTTGTATCTCAAGTTGATGCTTCGACTTTGGACGTTGTATCTCCAGTTGCTGCTGAAACTTCAAATGTTGTATCTCAGATCGCTGTGAATGCAAGTGGCAGCTGGACAAATGAGGATCTTGAGGCTTATTACTTGTGGTCCATGAATCAACCAATGATGACTGAAGAAGAAAATGGAGGAACACGCCCCGGGTGGGTTAGTGATTCTAACGCACCATTCAATTCCAGTTCGGGTATCTATTTGGAAGATATGGAGCCTTCTTTGGCTGGGAATAACGATCAAGCAACAGTTGAATATAATGCGACAGACGTATACAATCCGAATCTATGCATATCTGAAGAAGAGTTTGAGGATTGGTTTATGTTGCCTGCTAATTGAAGATTTTGCAGATTCTGTTCATTATCATCATCACAGGTTGGGTGAAATTAATTAGCAACTAAGTGCAGATTATTTCAACTTATTAAGTACATTTATGATCTACTTATTGGCAATTTTTATTTGGTAATTTTTTATCAACTGGTGGTTAATTCGGTTTATGATCTAATTGATGGTTTGATAGCAACCATTTTTTTTGTTAGAATGGTGATTTAATGTATCAAAATAACCCCAAAAATTTTGTTTAATTTTATAGTAAATTCTCCTCACAATTCTCATTCACGATGTGTATATATATTAGGAAAACATTTTCTACTATAACTAGGACACACGCCTAAATATGAATATAAAACAATACAAATATACCTATAAACACTAAAAATAATATTTCTATCTTGAATAATGAGGCTTTAACACTCTTCCTCAAGTTTGAGCATGCAAATCGCAAATGTCCAACTTGTATTCCAAGAGCAAATAATTGTATTTTCCCGAATAATGATATCTTATCTTCAAGCAACCTACCTCTGCTCCTTTTTTCTCTTGTCTCGACTCTTTTCTTTTCATAATCGTATCTCATAATACTAGACTTGCATGATATTATTCTCATAATATCATAAATATCTCAATACCCTCCTCCCTCAAGTCGGAGTTGAGGATCTCGAACGTCTGACATGGAAAATAAAAAAAAATTCAAATTTCAACAAATCATGTTATCGATCATAGAAAAAAATTGACTTCTTGAATTAATCTTCATCTTCACGTCATATTGACCTGATCTTCAATTCATCAAAATATTCTTCTTCATTATGATAGCGACACGATCTTTTCATCCTTTACAAACTCTTGTATAGGTTTTTTGTTCAATCACCCTTCACAAACTCTTGTAAAAGGTTTTTTTTTTTCAATTAATCTCGCCTCACAATTTTTGTAAACAATCTCACCCCTCATGAACTCTCACGAAGGTTTTTGGTTTAATCTCTTCTTACTATCTCTTGTGGAAGGTTTTTTGGTGATTCTCACCTCAAAAACATGGAAATGTGTTTATTTCAATCTCACGCTTGTGAACTCTCATGAATGTTCTTGGTTCAATCTGGTCTCTCATAAAATTTTATGGAGGTTTCAAAAAGAAATACATCTAAAAACTGAATGAAAGAAAATTTGAATTTTAGAGTTCGAATCACACAACTACCTCAATTATTTTTTGAAAGTTATTTAGGTAATATTTAGCAAGACATAGAAAATAATTATTTAGCTAAAGAAAGTCCTCAGAATGATGATTCCAAAAATCAAAAATTACACAGTTGCACCATCCAATGAGAAAGATGGTTGATGAACTACAAAATTATATGCTAATAAATCTAAGTTTTAGAGTGAAGGTCATCGTAATAATAAGTGTAAAGGTAAGGGTTATGGGTGTAATTTACCACATTAATTGTTTAAACCGTTAAGTATAAACAAACACCAATGTATATCAACTTGAGTAATCCGTTGTAGCAATAAAAAACTTCAAAGGATATTGAATTCCGGGTTCGAATCCCGGCAGCGGAATTTTTTTCTAGAATCTTGAAATTACTTTTTTTATCAATTTTTCTTGTGTTTAATCAATTCTTTTACAACATGCTTGTATGTAATTTCTTAGCATTTTAAGAAATTGGTATTTTAATTCGGTAGCCCTCAATTTGTGATTTGGCATGGATTTGGAAATTGTTACCCTAACTATAACATGTTCTTTTTTTTTTTTTTTATCAGACCCTCTCTCAAATATAGAAAAGAATTTGAGAAATGAAATTATTATAACTATAATTAATAATTTCTTAATTACAAATAAGATATAAGTAATAAATTATATGAACTGAAATTGATGAATTAAAATTATTGAACTGAACTAGCAGAGAAATGAAATTATTGAACTGAACTAAAATTGTTGAATATAACTAAAATTTTCAAACTGAAATGAAATTGCTGAATGTGTGAATGTAAATAAAAAAGAATAAGGTCTTAGGCTCTGTTCTTTATGTCTTATCAGTAATTTATTTCAATTTAGTAGTATTTAGTTCAGTACAGTTCAATAATTTTCCTCAGTAAAATGCACTTTAATTTAGTTCAGTTCAGTTCATTAGTATTCAGTTTAGAAATCTTCAGTTCAGTTCAATTCAATTCAATTCAATCATAAAGAACAGAGCCTTATAGGATCAACAAGACATACCTCATAAATTTCAAAGCAAGATAAGCTTTTTAAATCCAGTGACACAACGTATTAATTTTGATTTTTTCAATGAGAAGGCGATGAATGTAAAATTATTTAAAATACTACTAATTTGGAAAAGAAATATTTTGGCCGAATTTGGGATTGCTTTTTCGGGTCTTAGAATTTTCCTTGCTTTCCAACCAAAATACAGTGTTTATTAAATGTAAAATTGCTTTACTTAAAAGTTGTGGAAGTTGGAAAAGTTAAAAGGGCAAATGATTTATTAGTCCCTGACTTTTGCCAAAATTCACTGTTTAGTTCTCATAATTTGAAAAATTTACTACAAGGTCTATATCTTTTGTCATAATTAACTCTTTAGTCCTTTTTGTCCATCTTTTAAATTTTAAACATAATGTATTTTAACTTTCAAAACATCTATACTGCAATATAAAATGACCTTGTGATTCTGTTATGTCATGTCTGTCTGTGTATAGCTAAATATAAAAGTTACAGATATACAAAAAATGGACAGAAGGATCAAATAGTTAATTATAACAAAATATGAAGACCTTGTAGTGAATTTTTCAAAACATAAGGGCCAAAAAGTGAATTTTGACAAAAGTCAGAATCTAATAAACCATTTATCCAAGTTAAAATTAGAATTTGGTAGACTGTGTTGATATCCCTATAAGCTTAAAAAACTAGTAAAAAATGTTTATTTTCTTTGGGAGAAGTTGCAATGATACAATTTGTAGTTCATAAGAAATCAAATTGTCCACCTTATAAGTCAAAAAATGTTTTTGACAATGTTAAACTGACACTTAGTGTACAATTTGCACTTATTAACATGATGAACTCTAAACTTCAAAGTTGGGACATTCTAGTATTTGAACTTTACGCTTTATTAAGGCTAATATCTTTAGTGCCCTCTTTGAAATTGTCAATTTTTTCACTTAGGTCATGTTTTTTTATGTCTTATTAGTAATTTATTTCATTTTAGTTCAATAGTATTCATTTCAATTCAATTCAATTATAAATAACAGACTCTTAGTCCTCTCAACTTTGGAGACAACCTATTTACCACCTAAACTTCTATTTTTACCATTTAACCCCCTCAACTCGACAAATGAAACACAATTTGTCCACTTTTGTGTTGACATAACACTATGACACGTCATAGAAAAGACAATATAAATTTATGCCACGCCACACAAAATGGAAAATTGTGTCACATTAGAAGAGTTAAGAGATTAAGTGAAAAAAAAAGTACAAGTAGGTTGTCCCTTATGTTCAGGATGTAAAAAGTTTCGGAAGCTGTAAATATATGAAGCCTTTTATTATCATAATTGTCGTTTTATATTGATCACAATGTTGACTATAATAGTAAGTTATCGATAAATAATTTAAGAAATTACAAAATTTTATATATCAAGTTTCTTTTAAAAATAATAATTAATAAATGAAGTTTAAAAGTTAAAGGCATCATTTATTAATTTTTTTTAAAAGAAACTTGATATGTATAATTTTGTAATTTCTTAAAATTTTAAGAGTTAAAGGCATTATATTAATAATAGGCTTAATACACACAAAAAATCCCTAAACTTGGTCAAATGTTGCAGTTGTTTCTCCGAACTTTCAATTGTAACAAATTACTCTCTGAACTTGGCAAATCGTAACAAATTACCCCCTGAACTTGGCAAATCGTAACAAATTACCCCCTGAACTTGGCAAATTGTAACAAATTACCCCCAATAATGAATTTTTAAACACCCTATAAGATTATGCCATGTGTCATTTTGACTTTTCAAACACCCTATCGAATCATGACACGTGGCACTTTGACTTTTCAAATATCGAATAAGGGCGTGACACGTGGCATTTGACTTTTGAAACTCAAAATACGGGGTTATTTGTTACAATTTGCCAAGTTTGAGGGGTAATTTGTTACAATTAAAAGTTCGGGGAACAACTGCAACATTTGACCAAGTTTAAGGGGTTTTTTGTGTATTAAGCCTTAATAATAATAAAAAAAGGAGTTAAAGGCATCATATAATAACCAATCGATGGTTGGCGTAGTGGTAGCATGGGCTGCGCTTGGTAAGGAGGTCTGTAGATCGATCCCCCACAACTGCGACTGGAAGGGGCTTAAATACCATAATCCTTAGACCCATCCTGAATCCGAATTAATCGGCCCAATATGATTCGAAAACCGGATGAAAAACCAAAAAACATCATATAATAAGTGCAAAAATAGGAGAGCTACGAGTTACTCACCACATTTATTTATTTATTTAACCTTTAAGTGTATGTAAATACCTTTATGAAACAACTTGAGTGGATCCGCTGTAGCAATAAAATTCTTCAAAGGTTATTGAATTTCCGGGTTCGGATCGCGGCAGTGGAATTTTATTTTCTACAATCTTAGAATTAAATTGTCTTTTCAATTTTTATTTTGTTTGTTTCACAATTCCTTAACAGAATGCTTATATGTAATTTTATAGCACTTTAGGAATTTGTACTTTTATTGCTAACATGCATTTTAGCCCCAATTTGTTTTAAAACTTCAATAGCAACTAGTATATAACCCGTGCAACGGTTCTTTTCCTTGAATGAACAAGGTTTTTAGTAGTTGAATATGCATCTTCTCCATCGCTCTCATCATGTATGACAAACCGTTCTAGTTGCTTTAATTTTGAGTGAGTGGATGTTATGAAGTTTTCAAATTTTTGTTCATTTTATATCTTAATACTTGATCCCTGGGCAACAAAAAGATATCTCAAATTAAATTTACAACAACACTATTGGCAAATACAATAAATATATGTTTAATGATGGAAGTTTTTGAACCATGTACTTGTGTTTATTCTATCTTTTTCCTGAATTCTTCGATCAGTGTCTCATCATTTGACATTTTTAAGATTGAGTAAGTTGTATTCTCACATCTTATATTGTATTCATTTATTTTTAGCTTGATCACAAATTCTTCGATCAATGTCTCATCATTTAACTGTATGTTATTATTTGTTTAATGCACTAAAACTTATATATGATTATGAATTGTACTGTGTGTACTTATATAATTATGTAAAACTTATTATTTCTAAACTAAAAGTTGTCCAGGTCTCCCAAAAATACTGTAACCGCCTCTGTTTTTAGGCCAAATTTAAGGAGTTTCTCATATATTAAGCATGTCTTGTCATACTTATAAATTGAAAAAGCTTCTCTTTAGAGAAGTTACAATTTATAGCTTTTTTTAAAAATTGATTTCCATCTTGTAAGTTAAATATGACTTTTATTAACAAAAATAGTAAAATGATATTTTATATATAATCTCCAGAATAATGTTACATATAAAATTTATCAATTAGACTTGAAATAATCGAAAACATTAACTTAAGAGTACAATGTTCTAAACTTAATAATGGGGAACATAATGTTCGTAAATTAAGCAATGTTTTGTGTTAGTATTTTTGCTTCTTAATTAGTTTCACTTGTCCAACACTTAACCAACTAACACACTTGCACCAAACAAAATTCACTTTTGTTTAGTTTTCTTTACACTTCCCCTTAAAGAAACAGAAATCCATTTGTCAATCATCATAATTTTGTTTTAAAAAAAAATAAATTAATTAACTTAGTAAGTGAATTTATGCCTTTTCTCACTTTATTAAATACCACTTTCCCCACCCTCCAGTCCCTATTCAAATTCAAAAAATCTACCTCCAAATTCTTCCATTTTGTCCCCCTAAAATTCTTCAATTTCTTCTAAAATTTATGCCTTTTTTTGTATTTTTTAAGTGTAGAAAAATGGAGTAATTTAGAAGGTGCAAAATATGAGTACAGCAAGATTTATCAAGTGTGTTACTGTTGGTGATGGTGCTGTTGGAAAAACTTGCATGCTCATTTCCTACACTAGCAATACTTTTCCTAATGTAACGTATTTTTATTTGCATCCGCTCTAGAGTCAAAATGGTGTCGATTTGGTCTATATTGTGCATTAAAGTTAAGAGACTTCTCTATGACTAGACATCGTCTTCCTCGAATCCGAGCATGTTTTCTTAAGCGAAAAGAGTCTGATTGAAGGAACCACCAGTCTTTAGGTGGTTCTCAGGCTCAACAGTCAGGAATGCTACTATACCCGCATTCCCCTGGCTCAGCCTCCGAAATGAAAAATTCAATCATTCATATACCTAATATCGATCATATATTATTTTCTTCTTGAAATTATAAAAATTGAATTGTAATATTTTTCTGGACAGGATTATGTTCCAACGGTGTTTGATAATTTTAGTGCTAATGTTGTGGTAGATGGCAGCACAGTCAACCTTGGCTTATGGGATACTGCAGGTTTCTCTTCATTTTTTTTTTCACGAAAGAAAACGTCGTAAAATCATGAAAATATATTTATGCATAAAATAAAATTTTCTTTTGTTCCGGGGTGTTTAACCCCTCCTTTTTACCGAAAAAAATAAATTTCTGCAAACAAACGGACCTAATATAGATTGAATTTGTGGATTCAGGACAGGAGGATT
Source organism: Euphorbia peplus (assembly GCA_028411795.1). NCBI lineage: Eukaryota > Viridiplantae > Streptophyta > Magnoliopsida > Malpighiales > Euphorbiaceae > Euphorbia > Euphorbia peplus. Next base: position 2,873,810 of record CP110841.1, read on the forward strand.
ATAACAGACTAAGGCCTCTAAGTTACAGAGGTGCAGATGTATTCTTGTTGGCCTTTTCCCTCATTAGCAAAGCTAGCTATGAAAATATTTCAAAAAAGGTACGTCTTTTTTTTTTATTCGTGTTGTGTGGTTATGATCATATTACGTTATCTATATATTACAGAATACAAAAATACGAAAAAATAAGAATTATGTCAAACGAACCACGCAAGTCGAACTAAACCTTGTAGATCTTGATTTTTAATTTTAATTTTTGGACACCAGTGGATTCAAGAGCTGAGACATTATGCCCCAGCAGTGCCAATTGTGCTCGTTGGAACCAAACTCGGTAAATATCAACTAATTGTTGCAAATATTTACAATTAGTTTCCAAATTTTTTGAAGTGTTGTATAGATTAGATGTTTAATTATCAAAAGGATACATTTTAAGTGCAGATTTGCGAGATGATAAGCAGTATTTGATTGATCATCCTAGTGCCACACCAATCACAACAGCACAGGTATGTTGGGGTCAAGCGGCATTTTTAATATCGTTAGACGGCCACGAATGCATTAAGCCAAAAAAATAATATATTTGAATTGTTTATGCTAAATTCTTCATTAACTAATGAATTAAGTTTTGGAGAATACTTTTGGGCAGGGGGAGGAATTGAAGAAAATGATTGGTGCTGCTATTTATCTCGAGTGCAGTTCAAAGACTCAGCAGGTCCGATTTTTTTACATTAAGTTCTTGATCAATTAAACTTGCATTTTAAGTCATCAATTGACATAACGATTAGTATTTGTTGTGAATATCTAATTCGGTTAAAAACGAGTGACTAATTTCGTGTGGAATAATTTGTGCAGAATGTGAAGATGGTGTTTGATGCATCAATTAAGGTTGTTTTGCAGCCTCCTAAACCAAAGAAAAAAGTAAAGAAGCCCAAAGCATGTCTATTTCTTTAGATCATTAAATTCTACATTTTCTTTTTATCCAAAATCTTTTGTAATAATTCAATATTTTTCCATTTACTTCGTATATATTATTTTGTCTGTAATCATGTATTATTAGTCAAATTTGAGGGAAATTCTATGGTTACTTTGTTTTTTACAAAGTAATCATTACTTTGTTTTGTCCACCATTAGATCATGGGATGAAAAGTGATCTAATGGTGAATAAAACAAAGTACAAACAAAGTAACTCAAAAACAAAGTTACCATAGCCTACACCCAAATTTGAATATTGATTTTTTGGATTATTATGACATGATATTTTTATGTTTTCCCAAATGGCATCTGTTAGCTCTTTGAGCAAGTTTATATTATATCCACACTAAACTAGTAACCTTCAGTTTCCAATGTGAAGGTCAATTCTTTTATGTACACATACTCAGCTTTAAGTCTTCATACCGAGAAGACACATTTTACACATTACATGTCCACCAATTTTAATTTGATTCGTCTTTGTACCATCATATATTATATGTCGAGAGTTGACTTTAATATCAATTATAAAGTTATAATGTCCCTGCTTTTTGCCCAAAGTCACAACACTCAAATAAAGCCAATATCATGCAAATATTATCCAAATCGAATTAATTTAGCATTTCAAACTTTGCAAATTTAAGACTCATCATGCGTGTGATGGATTTAACATTTTACAAATAAGCTACGGTTCTTTCATCTCTATTTCGGACATCTCGTTGTCATCCTTTAGGAACGGGGTTTACTCAAACATTTTTACATTTTGGACCTATCACTAGTAGAATGTTTATAGTATTAATTATTAGAATTTTTTCCATTTGAGAAGTTTATTTACATTTTTAACCCAATTTCTACACATCTTATATAAGAAAAAAGAATATGTATGCAGTCCATCCATAATTTATCCTCCCTTTTATATTTATTACAGAGTCTTAAACCCTAGTACTAGTACTACCACATCAAAAACCTCAAAAAAAACTCAGAACTAAATCGAGCAATCTGCCATTTCATTAATGGCGGGTCCTCTCCTTCGAACCCTATGGTCTTCTTCTTCCAGAAAGTCCCTTTCTTCATCTTCTTCTAATTATCTCCTTCGATCCTTCTCTGCCGCGCCTGCCTCCTCCGCCGTAGAACCCAATTACTGCTTGGACCCCACCCGTATACGGAACGTTGCCGTGATTGCTCATGTTGATCATGGTAAGACCACTCTCATGGACCGTCTTCTTAGGCAGTGCGGTGCTGATATCCCTCATGACCGTGCTATGGATTCCATTAGTCTTGAGCGCGAGCGAGGTATCACTATTGCTTCTAAGGTATCTCAATTTCTCATTTTACCTCAATTCTGATTGAATCAAATTTGAAATTTTGATATCTATCTTGTTATTTTTTATCTGGGTTGTAGCCAATTTTGGAATTTGGATGGTAAGTAATTGTGTTTTTGTGTCATTAATCGTGATTGGCTATTTGATTCATGTGTACAATTTGTTAAAGTTTCTGTTTTTAGCCGGAACAAAACTGAAGGTAAGGTGAGTGGTTGTGAGTAAGGATGGCCAGTATCCTAAAGATACTAGATTAGACCAAATATTCAAGGAAAAAACTATACCGAATTTCACCGGTTTCGACTGAGTTTATTGAAGTGTAAACTATACTAGATTAGCTCATGTTGATCATGGGTAGCAGTGTCATTATAGCTTCTAAGGTAGCTCAATTCCTGATTTAACCTGATTTGTGATTGAGTGAAGTTTGAAATTTTATATCTATGTTGTTAATTAGTTAGGTTGTAGCCAATTTTGCAATTGGGATGTTAAGGAAATGAATATTTTTGCTCAAAGTAGTGTTTTTGTGTCATTACTTGCGGTTGGCTGTTCGATTCGAATGTACAATCTGTTAAAATTTGTGTTTTTAGCCTAAACAAAACTGAAGGTAATTGGTTTTGAGTATGGCTGGTTAGTATCCTAAAGATACTAGATTGGACTAAATATTCAAGGAAAACTATGCTGAATTTCACCAATTTCAACTTTTTAACCTAGTTCAGTATAGTGTAAATAAATTTGTTCCAAATCAGAATAGTGGGTCTGATGTGTTTGTGTTGTGATTGAGTGAAATCTGAATATCTGTGTTGTTAATTATAGCTTTAGTGGTTTTTATGTGATGCGAAGCTTATTCTATGCAGGTTACATCGATTTCGTGGAAAGAAAATGAGTTGAACATGGTTGACACGCCTGGACATGCTGATTTTGGTGGTGAGGTATGCTCTACCTCGGATTCTTTTAGAATTTTCATGAGCTGAAGATACCGATTATATTATAGCTTTATAATTTCAAAAGCGATTTGGGAAATTGGAGGTTTGTTAAGTGATGTGAAAGTAAACGCTTGAGTAGCTAATTCATGCTGGTTGAAAGATTCTGCACATTCAATATATGTATAGTTCACTTATGGTTAGACCCTTTGGGTCCTACTTCGCTTTTGCTAAGGCATGTCTTTTTCGGGATAAATCACAATTATTTACAGATAACTTGGAAGTTCAAATCTCTGTAGATGTGGTTAATTTATTGTGGTAGAAGGCTCGCTTTACTTCAAAATTAGATTATAGTCTCCGTCTTTGAAAATTAGCTGTATGGGGTTTACAGCATTACACTTGTTTCTGATCATAGGTTGAGCGTGTCGTTGGGATGGTTGAAGGAGCTGTTTTAGTTGTAGATGCTGGTGAGGGCCCACTTGCACAGACAAAGTTCGTTCTTGCTAAAGCATTAAAATATGGTCTGCGTCCTCTGTTACTTCTAAACAAAGTAGATCGTCCTGCAGGTATGATTACATGACCAACTCATTTTTCTTGTTCTTTGTTTGCGAAAAGTACTATATTGTAATCCAATGACATGCTGTACTTTACAGACGCAAAAGATAAGCAAAAATAGAGAAAAAGATATGAAAAGTTAAGCTTTATTGTTTTTGGGTATATTCATACATATGTTCCTTGCTCTACTTAACATTTACTATCTCTTATTTTCAATCCTGTTATTTTCTTTCATTTTTTTTCTGACTTCAGATTTTCTCTCTCTTTAGTTGTTGGATATTAGTAGTAATTATTGGCAGTTCTCACATTCAGGAAACACTTGTTTAAAGATAATACCTTTAAATGTTGCAATGTGAACTATTTTGGAGACTTGGTTTTATATTATTTCCGAGTGTCAATTGCATTTGTGTTCAATATTAAAGTTCTGTTTTGAAATTTGTGATTTTATCAATTTTATAATATTTGAAATGGTCTCTGTTTATCTTCATCATCTATGCAGTTACTGAGGAGAGGTGTGATGAGGTTGAGAGCCTTGTTTTTGATCTATTTGCAAATCTTGGTGCTACAGGTAAGAAATTGAAGTTTTCTATGATATTATGTACTTCAATGGTTTTCTAACTGTTTTACTAGTCAAATGGGTTGAAGACTGAGGTCCATAACTCATATTGCTCTTGTTTTAGAGGAGCAGCTAGATTTTCCTGTTCTATATGCTTCTGCAAAAGAAGGGTGGGCCGCCTCCACCTTCACTAAAGATCCTCCTGCTGATGAAAGGAATATGTCCCAATTGCTTGATGCTATCATAAGACACGTTCAGCCGCCAAATGCAAACCTTGATGCATCTTTTAAGATGTTGGTTAGTGTTCAACGCTGTTAATTCCAGTAGAATTGTTGTCACATTTGTCTATGCAAATACATTTCCAAGTGCGCATTGCATATTTCAAATTAGTTATGATGATTGTGTTGTCTTGATTTGTATGTGAATGCATGTCTATTGGCCCCTTTCTATTGCCTAGTCCTTTTCCTTTATATTTTTAATGAAAATTTTATGCCTGGAAACTTGAATTCTATGCTACAAGAAGAGAAAATTTGTGTTTAATTTTTCTTGTGTTATGCAATTTTGCAAGGAGAAATTTATATTGTGGTTCTGAGGTTTAAATGAAGGTAAGACATACACTAGTCCCAATGCATGCAAACATCGGATGGTTGAATTTTTGACCTAGATATGAAGCATTGATAGAGAGGTGGCTTTCATAATATTCTTCTTGGCGCTATTCTGGTTCTAAAAATCTAGATTTGAACAATCAACGGCTCATGTCTGCGTGGTTCACAGGGCTTGTTGTGAGAAGAACTTTGTATATATAGTTGAGTGCTAAAATTATTAAGGGAGAAAATACAGACAAGCAATAACAACTCACCAGGAATTATGGATTCATTAGGTATTTCTATATGGTACATATGAATTATGAAGTGAACTAGCATCACTCTATAGGATTACTGAACATATGCTTGCGTAATGCATATGGTCAGTAGTTCCATTGAACAAAAAGCAAATCTGAATTGTTGTATTTTTTCTTTTTCCAGTAATTGGCTTATAGATCTTAGTTCCTTACGAAGTAATTTCTTATAATAATCAAACTATGTTGATGAAGACTGAAGTAGTGAGCGAAATGATGTTTACAAACGTTGGTCTTTCTTTTGAGTAACCAAAACTAAATGATGTTTACAAACATTGGACTTTCTTTTGAGTAACCAAAACTAGTAGCTTCACTTGAAGGAAAACCTTATATAATTCTTACTAGTGCAAGCATCTCTTGTGTCTTAACTCTTAAGTTCTATATGGATGAAAACTCTACAGAAAGTTTCTTGAAGCTTCTAACTATGCTTCTTAGTTTACTGTTTGAATATTTCCTGCATGGACCCGCAACCACAGCCATATGGAAACAAATTCCCATGTACCAAAGTTGTTGATCATTTAAACTGTCTTGGAGTCTATTTGCACCCTTGTGGATATTATCTGGTATTTTCATGCATTAACAGCTGCAAATTTTAGGGAAGTACAAGAAATAGTCAAGTTGATACTGCTTTGTTTTTTTGTTGGTTTTCAGTCTTGTATTATTTCCTTGTTAATATATGAGAAGTTTTGCAGGCATTATTCTTTCTTTTTGTGTTACCAACTTAAACATGTCTATCTTGAATAAGGATTGCTTTATTGTTGGTTGGGTCTTTATACAAAAAATCTCTTTTTTTTGTCATTAACATCTCGTTTTTCTTTCTCTTGATTGAAATTTCAGAACGAAACTGATCTTTTGTCCTTTTAGGTCTCCATGATGGAACGAGATTTCTATCTTGGGCGGATCTTAACTGGACGTATTACTTCTGGAGTCATTCGTGTTGGGGACAGGGTGCATGGGCTACGAATAACAGATTCTGGTGTTGAGAAAATTGAAGAAGGAAAGGTTAGCGCAGTTGAAATCATTTAATCATTGTCTTGAATGTCATTCTAAGAACATTCTCACTGCAATTGAAGGCAAATCATGTGAATAAATTGGGTCACATGCTGTTCGGTTCTGACTAAAACTTTCATTTCTGCCAACATCGATTTCCAACAGTTGAATAATTACCATTCCTTAATTTCATACTTTCGTTGATACTTCTTCATTTTGGATAGCATCAGTAGTTTCATTGTCATAGTTTAGCCTGCAGCTTATTTGTTGTTCTGAAAAGATAAAAGTATATCCGTTAATTAGGTTACAGTATACAAACATGAAAATATTTGCAGTGAATGCCTAATTGCAAAACTATAAATAGGATGCAATGGATATATTTTTGAACTCTTTCATCTTTGTAGGTTCTCAAGTTGATGAAGAAGAGGGGTACAAGCGTGGTTCTCATTGACAGTGCCGGAGCTGGTGATATAGTGTCAATGGCTGGGATGTCAAGTCCATCAATAGGCCATACTGTAACAAGCGTTGACGTATGTGATTAAGTTACTCAAAAGTCACTGAAATATTTTTCATGTCTATGAATAATAGCTTTACTTGAGTTAATATATGAACCAACTACATTCTTTCTCAGGATTAATTGATTCAGTAATTACTGTAGCAGAGTAGGGATACACAATGATCCAGCTTACATAAGATTAAACCAATTTTCATGATCATAGGTGTTGTGTCATCATAAAAAAAGTCAGGAGAGAGTGCTTACAGGCATGTTAATGTGTACCTGTTGTTGATAAATCCTCTTCTATGTGATCTTTGAAGTATGATGCTATTATCTTTAGCTCTGCATCTTCTTTCAGTGGATAGTCCTGGTGTATTAGTGATATGAAAATAGGCTTATAGATCATGCTAATAAACTTTATCTTCATGATGTATAAGACAATTTACTCGACAATAATTTTGTCATAAACTGGCTACAGTGGCTAGTCCTACCCTTTTCCAATCAATGGATCTTATCCAGTTCTGCATATAAATCTGAAGCTTCTAAGGTTTTTAGGTCTGACAAATGTAAGTGCAAGTATCAACAATGTCTAATAAGGATCTGAAGTGGAATTCCTCCATAATGGTACCCAATACCCATAGTTAGTACTTTATTTGAGAACTGGAAATATGACTAACCTTGCCCCTGTGGTGATAGAAATCAACATGAGTAAATTTGTGCAGAGTTTTTGACATTGATTTAAGGACGAACCTTTCTAAACCATCATTCTAACTTCGCTTCAGCTTTATCTTGTGGCTTTTTGGATCTTTCCTTCATAGTATTCATTTCTTGCATTTCATTCTAATCATGCTATACATTCTAGGTCATGGAAGCATTGCCAACTGTAGTATTGGATCCTCCAACAATTTCCATGACCTTTGGTGTTAACGACTCCCCATTAGCTGGCCGAGATGGTACTCATGTAAGTCTATAACTCTTCATTTTTTTTTCAGTTTAGCGGTTAGAAAGAATCATGAAAAACAATGATTTGGGAGTGTTGTTGGTGATGGTATACTGATTGTTATGGTTCTAAGAATGGTAATAGGATTGTAGGGTTTAGCAATGTATTATGACATTGTGTTCTTTTGGTGTTACCCATAGTTGACTGGAGGCAAAATCGGTGATCGGTTAATGGCTGAAGCTGAAACTAATCTTGCTATTAATGTGATACCTGGCTTGTCCGAATCATTTGAGGTCCAAGGGAGAGGAGAACTTCAACTGGGTTAGTTCATCATAACTTCTTTCATGGTTTCCGATGATTTGTCATGTAAAGGATAAATTTATTTGATGTTTTATCTCCTAAATATCTACATCTCTTGACATCATTCAACTGGTAGATCTGATGAATATAACTTTAATACAATAATTTCAGGTATTTTGATTGAGAACATGAGGCGGGAGGGATTTGAGTTGTCTGTCTCACCACCTAAAGTCATGTAAGTTCACTGCGATGTTTGGGCAAGCCAGGCTCCTCCTTTCTAGGGGTATATGTTTACTAGGATTGAGTATCATGTTCATGTGTTGCAACTTCCGTTAGGGTTTAGCATTAAACCATCAACTTCGTGAACAATTTCCTCTGGCTATGTTATCTATCTTTGAATATCTGCAACTACATTCTAGATATTTACTTTGGTCGATCTGTTGTAAAAAGTCGAGTGAATAATATTAGAGGCCATTATGTACTTCAGTATGCTTGTGTTTTGCAGGTTGAACAATTTACCTTTCTTGAATCAGGTATAAAACGGAGAATGGTCAAAAGCTCGAGCCAATTGAAGAAGTAACCATTGAGGTAAGAATTACAAAATTATACATGCACTGATTCTTGCAATCGCGATATTTACATTACATAACGTGGTTTTATTACAGGTAAATGAAGAGCACGTGGGATTGATTATGGAGGCTCTTTCTCATAGACGAGCTGAAGTTGTTGATATGGGTCCTGTGCCTGGACATATGGGAAGGACTAGATTATCTTTGACTTGTCCATCAAGGTTAGCGCCTGCATTTTTTATGTGACATACACTTGAAGTCGTATGTTACATTTTCACTCAAAATCTAGCTCTTCTTTATGTTTGGTTTTCTTGAACTGTATCTTGTTTCTTCTATTGTTTACTTACATGGGTAGAGCTACCTTTTTTTGCACACTTAAGTGTAGACTTATGATGCTTATTATGGTTGAGAACATAATTCTACATGAAATTTATATTATATTAAAAATTTTTTCCGTTGACAATATCAATTTTCCATTCCATCTTTAACGATCGTATTGACTATATATACCAGGGGCCTGGTTGGTTATAGGAGTGTGTTCAGCAGTGATACCCGTGGAACTGGATTTATGCACCGTGCCTTCCTGAGTATGTGTTCTTTACCCAAGATGCTTCTGACTATTTTTCTGTGAAATTCTATGTGAAATTTCTTAGCAGTCAATCTCTTAGTTAATATTCAAGTCAAAATTTTAGTTTCTTCCGTTCAATTTATTTAAAATTTTTCTGCTCAAATACTATCTCGCTCATACAATTTTTTATGCTACTTGCAGACTATTCAAAACATCGGGGTCAACTTGGAAATGTTAGGAAGGGAGTATTGGTATGTTTGACCTCATGTTTTTCATCTCTTCATATTGAATTATAACAAGTGACTCTTTTCTCTAGTTTTCTACTACAGAACACCAACTGTTAGCCATATTTGAATGTTCAGATTACTTTTTTTCAGTTTTTAGCTCTCATTTTCTTTTCCCGTTTCAAGGGGGAATGTGCTTAGGATTCCTTTATTATATAATGTTGTCATACCATTGATTTTTTTAGTATTAATCTATTTTTCTTCCTAGTAGTTTTTTTTAATCCTTTGTTTTTCTGTGTGTAATCTATAGCAAATAGAATTCTAGATTTCACTAGGATACTTCAATAATTATTACATACATCTGATCAAAACCATTGCGGAGTGAGAATTTTGTATTCAAAGCATTCGTTCATATTTTTGCTTAAAAGAGATAAGAGGAAAAGGGATGTTTTTCATATTCGTATAAAGGTTCTTGGATTGGCATTTGAGTAATTAATCTTTCCGTGTCTCGGATCTGATTGAGCTAGCATTTCTTGAACAGGTATCAATGGGGTATGGTACAATCACATCGCATGCTTTAATGAGTTTGGAAGCTCGTGGAACACTCTTTGTTTCTCCCGGAATGGAGGTTGAGCTCTAATTAGAGCATCATATCATTTAATTAGAGCATTTTATACTGTGCAGTTTTTTGAGCTTTAATTAGAGTATCAGCTCATTTAGTGAGTAGAAAGTAAACTGTGGCAAACCTGAAGGGATGTGAAAATTTACCTTACCACCGTTCTGGACTTTATTTTGCAGTCATACGATGGCATGATTGTGGGTGAGCATTCACGGGATTCGGATCTTGATGTAAGGATGTACTGTTAATTTTTGCACCGTCTTTCTTTACTTGAGAGTTGAGATGGCTGATGCGGGGAATACTTCCTTGTTACAGATAAACCCAGTTCGAAGTAAGGAACTTACTAATATTCGTGCCGCTAACAAAGAAGACACTGTGAGACTCACCCCGCCTCGCCTGGTATGATATGACCACGAATCGAAATTTTGTTTACGTTTTCCTAATAAAGTCCAAACTAAAGAAAATTTGTTTAAAGAGTTAACGAAAAGATGACATGGACAAGTTTGACTACGTCATGGATTTTTTCTTTTATATGTTCATTACACCATAAATCATGGTCAAATGCCTGTTTCCAGGCTATCATTTTGTTAATAATTTTTAACAGATTCTCTTTGATATGGGTTTTAATTTTATAACTATGTTGAGTTCAAGGGCTTCTATGTCATGAAATGAAGTTTAGTGCTGTAAATTTAGTAGCAAGACCTATAGTTCAGGTGTTATGGATGTATTTTACCTGAACAAGGTGCATATTTCCCTGAAAAAACTATTCCGAATGTTAGTATGAATTAAACCTGAATTTGATGGACACGCATTTTTTACAAAACTAATGACGATCAGATAAACAATTATTTACTCGAGATGTAAACTTACATTTAAATGTATATTTCTGCAGATGACTCTTGAAGAAGCTATTGGATATGTAGCTTCTGATGAACTTATTGAGGTGAGTTTCCCTCCAAAACTCTTATTTCAAAATGTATGGAACATTTTTCAGATACATCTGTTCCAATCTTCATGCGGAACTTGAGAAAATATCTGTGTCTTACGTGCAGGTGACTCCCAAGGCTATTCGGTTAAGAAAAAGATACTTGGATGTCAATAAGAGAAAAACAATGAGCAAGAGGCCAAAGGAATAAAAGGAACTCTTAACACAATTTTGTTACATTGTTGAATGCCGCAGGTTCAAACTGTACTAATTCATAGTTATATTTAGACATATTACTTTAGAAATTATTCTTTGTCGACGAGCTTATAATCAATAACGAAACAATAAGGGCATATGATAAATTATACCATTGTTATGTAACATAAATTGAACACCAAACTATTTTTTGCTATAAGCAATCACACATCAGTTCTTGCTGGATTTTGAATGACATTGTAGATATGAATTATATAGACTGTAGTTATGATCATTCTTGCACGGGGTGCTAGCTGTTGGATGCATTTTTGCTGTTGGTTTTTCTTGAGGTTGTCGACAAGTCATTGCATGAAGTCTCTTCTTTTATCAAAAGATTACGAAAGTCGTCGACTTGATCTTGTTTAGAGTGAATAAGAGTTTGACTTGTTAACGAAAGGTCTCAAGGTAACGACTGCTTCCGTGCTTTCTTCTTGTTGGATAACTTGTGTTCCAAATCATTGAAATAAACTCGTAATGTTCCAAATTTAGCACTTCTTGTGCATATTCATATCTAAGTATGATTAATGAATTCATGTGGAATTGTACAATGCAAGGAACTTTCAAAATAATTAACCGCTGATCAACAACGTTCCAAATAATAAGTGGAAAATTCCAAAACGTGAAGGTACAAGATACTCCATTGATAATTTCAAAAAATCTAATTATCATTTCTTAAATTAGAATTAAACAATGCTTTATAACCAACAATTGACTTTTGTTTTTCTTTAATTATTGTTTAACATTCCCACTTTCCGGAAAAACTTGATCAATTATTATATTGTCTTCCTTTCTAAGGACTTGCCAAAATGTTGCTAGGTTCTGTTATTTTCAAGTTTAATATTCAAAACATTTCTGGTAATTTAATAATTATATATAGTTTAGTGATTAATTGCTTTAGCTATGTGACTTTGCCCTAAATACAATACCAACTAAATAAAAACAACAAAATGACATGATTCAACTTATTTAAAGCTTTTCTTGTTTTGGTCATCTCATTTTAACCCTTCTTTGTCGTCAAATTTTCTTTATATGACCAACTGTAATTGCTAAAATTGATTAATTTCCATCTTCAAATTAAAAAGACCTATTCTTTCTATATCCATTTTTTTTACTATCAAACCAATATATAAAAATTGAAAAAAATTCAAAAATCCCAAAGAAAATTTTGGAAAAATTTCAGAAAATGTATATTGTAATTCTAAGAAACTTTAGTTCTCGGGCTAAAGCCAAATTTCGCACATTTTAGTCCCAATAAATTATGAAAGTGATTAAATGGATAAAAATCAAAGAAATGTGAAAAAAAATCGTTTTTATTTGATCACAATGAATCTCAAAATGACCGTCTATTTAATACGAGTCCAACGAAATAAAAATTTTCAAAAAATGAGTTTAGAATCATCAGGAAAACATATTTTAAAGAAAATAAATAAAAGACTATTCTCTCATGTGATGACATCATCGCTAACATCATCAATCCTCCACCCACAATTCACGTGTGTGCCCTCAATTTCTTTACAATTATGACACTTTTTTCCCATTTAATTACGAAATTGACATCATTATTACACAATAAAAATTGTCTACCAAAATTAATTTGTGACACTTGATCCCTCCTCATAAATAACATGGTGTTTTCTGTGGTTACTTTGAAGCAACATTTACTTTCTTTTTATCGTCATTAGATTAGATTTTATCTACTGATTGTGAACACCATGTTAACAAAGTGAACAAAGTGATGATTACTTTGTAAAAAGCAAAGTAATCATAGAAAACCTCAAGTAACATTATTCATATTTTGTAATTAACTTTTTTTTTTTGAGAGTTTATAATTATAAAATGATAGTTAAATGTTTTCCTTTAAAAAAAGAAAGAAGAGTTTGGATATTCAGACATCAATAATGAAATGTGTTCTAATCTTGTTGCTGCTTGTTTGAATATTCTCAACAAAGATTGAGAAATTCGTCTTGTCCATGTTTTTCGTGAAGCTAACAAAGTGGCTAATTCTCTAGCCAATGCTTCACTAAAGGAGCGGAGAGGTTTCCATTTGCTGGATAATTGTCCTTCCTGGGTCATAAGGGAGGTTTGGCAGGATGCTATTGGGGTGTCTTGGCCAAGAGTGGTCATATCTACTTAAGTGTTTTTGTTTTGTTTTCTTTTCTAATTGTCCTGTGGCTTTCGCCCTCCTTTGTATTGAAAAGAAAAAGGAGTTTAATGTTTTTTTTCGAGAAAATGCTTTTTTATATACATGTATTAAAAAGGCTTAATACACAAAAAAAACCCCTAAACTTGGTCAAATGTTGCAACTGTCCCCCCGAACTTTTAATTGTAACAAATTACCCCTCAAACTTGTCAAATTGTAACAAAAAACCCCATATTTTGAGTTTGAATAGTCAAATGCCACGTGTCATGCCCTTATTCGATATTTGAAAAGTCAAAGTGCCACGTGTCATGATTCTATAGGGTGTTTGAAAAGTCAAAATGCCACATGTAATGATCTTATAGGGTGTTTAAAAATTTATGCATCATTGGGGGTAATTTGTTACAATTTGCCAAGTTTAGGGGGTAATTTGTTACGATTTGCCAAGTTCAGGGGGTAATTTGTTACAATTGAAAGTTTGGGGGACAGTTGCAATATTTGACCAAGTTTAAGGGGCTTTTTGTGTATTAAGCCTATTAAAAATAAAAATATTAGGGGAAGATTCAAGGAAAGTGAAAAAAAAATAAAAATTCAAAATATTGGTGTAGAAAAAGGGAAAGGAAATACTTTATAAAAAAGCTTAGGCCTTTGATCATCATCTTCTTCTTGTATCATCTGGAAATCTAAGCTTTATCTTGAAAATCAGAATCGGCGGCCGCGTTCTCTGTCTAGATGATGAAAAGTAAAGAATGTGGGGAATTTTGAAGAATTCAAATAATAAAACCCACAAAAGTTGTTTCTAGATAGACAGAAGACTCCTTTTCCATTTCCATTTCAATTTCTATATTTTTACGCATTGAAATTCAAAATCGGTTGATCCCCATTTTCGAAAATCCAAAAGGGTATTTAGATTTAGCAAAGAGGGTAAAATCCAATCCAATGGGGGCTTACAGAGCAGATGATGATTATGATTATTTATTCAAAGTTGTTTTAATTGGTGATTCTGGTGTTGGCAAATCCAATCTCTTGTCCAGATTCACCCGTAATGAATTCAGCCTTGAATCCAAATCCACTATTGGTGTTGAATTCGCCACTCGCAGCATCCATGTTGATGATAAGGTCGTTAAGGCTCAGATTTGGGATACTGCTGGCCAAGAAAGGTACATTGTTTCATCCATCATCTTCCATTTTTATATTCTAATTTTCCCTTTTCGGGGTTTCATGATTTTATCCCAGTTAGCCAATTCCGAGACCAAAATGCATTCATTATATTTAGATCTGTACCTCAAGGGGTTAACATGTTTATGTTTGGATATCTTTTTTTCGAAAATTTTCGATTTTCCCGTTTTTTGTTTGATTATATGCCTCACAGAAAGTTGGGGGAAAAGTTGTGAACAATCTTTATTGAGTTATCCTTGTTATGTTGTGTTATAATCACTTTTGTAAACAAAGGTCGGGACACCTAGGCGCTTGTAGTTATGATCACTCTTGTAAATGAAGGCTGTCTAGGCGCTCAAAATCGAGTATTCGATTTGGACCTACATAGGCTCGGCAAGGCGCTCAAAATGCAACTTGTCTCGGACTAACCCCGATTTGTTATCAAAGGTACCTGACTATTTCAAGTATTCGATTTGGACCCCGCCGAGGCGTTGAAAATGCGACTTGTGTCCAACTAACCCCAAGTAGTTATTAAAGGTACCCGGCTGACCAAATAGCACCTAGCTTATAATAGGATTGCAAATAGCAAAATTCTGAATCTGAAAAGGTTCTTGTTGGATGCTGGTAGTTTGGAAGTGGTAGTTAGCATTTGGGCCCTATGGATCTTTTGTTACCATTTGTGTTATTCACACACTCCTCTTTACTAGCTTATCCGTACTTGTTTTTGTGTCCGCCTTTGCTTTCATTTTAAAACTATTTTATGAAGGTTATGTTTTAAAAATAACGATTTTCTTTGGTTGACAAAGTATCCATATTTGGGCAACATAGCTTAACATTAATGGGGAATGTTCATGGATTCCATGTTCTGTGCCTGACACAGTCTTTAATTATATTCACAAACCATTTAAAGGTTCATGTGAGTTTGGGTGGCAATTTTGTACATGACCAACAATTCAACTCCACATGAAAGTTTTGTTTTTTTTATTAAACATTTAATGAGTCATTTTTGGGTTTATATGCATATTTTTGGATTGGATGGTTAGAGTTTGAATTATTAACTCTTCAGCTATTATGATTATTATATCCTCTTACATTAACAAAGGTAATAACTACAGTTAACTAACGAACATGCGGTGAACCTCTAATGTGTTCTTATATCTCATTCCTAACAGAGATAGTGAAGTTATCCACATACATTACACGAACCCTACATGATATTAGCAGGTTCAGAGATTTGATTTAATTGATTTTTGGTGAAACTTTCAGATGGTCAGAGTTAGCTAGAAGCATTTCAATTTTCGTTTATGTTTATAATGCTACCATTAGTAGAGGTACTATTATTACATGTCACAAACACAATATCGAAATGATTCAACTCCAATCGAGTTGACATGATTTTGAGATTGTATTTTCAGGTTTGGTTGAGTTGACTCATTTGACTTTGACGCTAACCTAACAATTGACACGGCACTAATGCCCACTTACATGAATTGCCACCCATAATGTGAGGCCCGCCTATTAAAAGTATCAGGATTACAGTGCCTCAGTTGCCATTCAGTGAAAAGTCTGGAATTTGACAGGGAATAAATGGCGGATCCTTGTCCCTATAACGTCTTCATTTGAGACATAGAATTCCTTCATTTAGGAACTTTTTCTAGTCAATCTTACATGTTCTTCGCACCCATATTACCTCTCTTATTCCTCCCGTTTCTCAGTGGGGTCAGCATAGGGGATGAATGCTTTGTGTTTGAAGGCCATCATAGGTTGTTTTCCAGGTTATTGTGTCACAATTGTGCTATGTTATCTATATGTTCCATATGATTGTATTTGGTATGGATGCATGAAAATGACAATCATGTTGTATCGGTGGAGTTGTCTCGCGATAAGTGTGTTATCATGTAATTGCCACCAAAACTTTTTCCTGTAGAGAAACATTTGACTTGGCACTTACTTTTCAGTCTTGTGGATGCAGTTTCATTGTTAGGTCATAGTGATTTGCGCTTATTGCCTATTGTTTGGCATAATTAATCTTGAAGGTTTTATAGTAGCAAGATACAGAAATTGCCAGAAGTGTATGAACTAATGCTCTTAAACAGCATGCTAATATTCATGAACAGAACTCAGATTCAGTTGTGGTGTTGTCCAAAAGACAACAAGAAGATATTATTTACTTTATTTTGATTGATAAAGCTTGAAGAATTAAGATTGTTCTCTACGGTTTTCGACTGGTTTGGGTTCTTGCCACATTGTTTCGCAACGCTTTTAATCTGGCAACCCTGTTTCATTAGCTTTCTTAGGGGGATTTAAATCTCATTGTGAGGTTGCATTGTTTCCTCCGTCTGGGGTTAGTATAAACGAAAAGAAACGTCGATGAAATTGTGATGCAATGTGTATAATTTTCCAAGATAAACTATTCTTCACCATTGTCAGACCGAAATTACCTCTTTTCTTTATATTTGTAGTCTTCCTAGAAGAAACTATTTTTGATTCTTTGTATCGTGTGCATTTCCTCAGGTATCGTGCCATCACCAGTGCGTACTATAGAGGAGCTGTTGGTGCGTTGGTTGTCTACGACGTTACTCGACATGTCACCTTTGAGAACGTCGAGAGATGGTTGAAGGAACTTCGCGATCACACTGATTCCAACATTGTCATTATGCTGGTTGGAAACAAGGCAGATTTGCGCCATTTGCGAGCAGTTCAAACTGAAGCTGCCACAGCATTTGCTGAGAGAGAGAACACCTTTTTCATGGAAACATCTGCTCTAGAGTCCTTAAATGTTGAAAATGCTTTCACCGAAGTACTCACACAGATCTACCGTGTTGTTAGCCGGAAAGCTCTTGACATTGGGGATGACCCGACATCTTTGCCAAAGGGACAGACCATTCATGTTGGTAAAGACGACGTATCTGCTGTCAAGAAAGTCGGATGCTGCTCAGCATAGAATTTCTTCAAAGATTTGCATTTTGGTGATTTGGAGCTGCCTTTGTTTCTCTCGAAACATGTCAATAGTAATCAGATAGTAAGCTTGATGCTATGGTAAAAAATTATTAGCAAACATGTTAAGTTGAGGCTTAGTTGAGGGTTCAATTCGGATCGGAGGGATCATCAGGTTTGCTGATCGGTACTAGTTCTTTATGTTTTCATTTTATTCTTTTGTATGCTTGTTTTTGTTGGATTGTTGTTGTAATCAAGCATTAGCCAGATTCAACCCTCTTTAGGTTAGATGGGATTTGAGAATTATATGTTAAAGATAATTATGTTTTTCACTTTGATTGATTCATTAATTTATTGATTAAATTTTGTTTGTGTGCATGCCATTGACTTACATCTACCAACGATTATGGTTGGATTCGGTTATATCGGAGTTTTATATGTTATTAGGTTAATTAGTTGGTGTCAATCAGTTCGGTTTTGTTTTAAACTGATGTATACAATAATTTCTACCGGATCAAGAAAACTTGATATTAGAAATATACGAAACATAACTAGCATGTAGTGGTGGAGTTACATGGTGCACGGGGAGCTATGTTGCTCCTCCAGCCACCGGAATCCATCTTAAAAAATATTGTTTTAGGGGGCTCTTAATATAGCTTCAAATGTTTGCAACCCCATTCACTATAAACATCGATGGGAGCTGTAAGGTGCACGAAAGGAAAGGCACATTGGGTTTAACTTGGTGTGTTGAGATCATCCCGGTTGTGTTGTGCATTGTTTGGGTTGGGTTTAGTGGTTCCAGACTGACTAGTCGATTCTTCCACCTGAAGCTTTATGCTTGAATGAGACACTAAGTTGGCTTCGGCTTTACCGATATGCAGGTGGAATCCAATATAAAGGCAGTGTTTGGTGCCTGACAAGTTCTTCTCCTCGGATGTTGATGTTTTTGAGATTGATTCGATTGGTTGTCCATAAATTTTTGTATGTCATGTTAAGCGTACAGCGGATATTTCCTCAATTTGTGAGGTTTTACCTGTAACCCTGTTTTTTGTGGTTGAAAAAAACCGAATAGAAATGCATTGATGAGAGCGAAATTCTTGAATACTACTGAACACATATTTCGTTTTTGGTTTAAAAAAAAATAGAAAAGTGAGGAATTAGAGATGAAGGGTAAAAAGGAGAAAACAGAAAGTGTATGACCCTAACTAAGAGTATATAAAAGCAGTTCAGATTAGGGTAGTTCATCAACCAATGGCGGCGATCGGCGGCGGGGGGGAGGACGGAGGAAGAGTAGAAGGGAAGAGTAAATGAAGCGGCAAAACGGAGGAGCATGTGGATAAACATAGAAAGGCTGAGTGAGGATATCACGATGATGTCTTTTTAATAATAATAGTTTTCAATCTGAATCTAAACTCCATTGTTGCTCCTCTTCATTCCTTCTTCTTCTTCTTCTTCTTCCTCATGCTTCCGATCGCTTCCTAGGGAGCCTTGTGATGAATCCTGAAGGTTCTTTTTTCTCTTTTAATTCCTCACACTTTTCTGTTTCTCAATCTATAATATTAATTTGTTTCATTTCTCTGGTCGAGGCTTGTCCGCCACTCTTTAGTTGTTATTTATGACTTTTCTAGTCAGTTCATTTCAGTAATTTCACTACAAAAAATGCACTTCACTTCAGTTTTCGGTTATATTCAACTCGGCGGAAATTGGTTGTTGCGAGTATTCAACTTGATTTTTCTATTTCTATAAATTCATTTAAGTGTAGTGGAGCTTAGGTGTTGTTGTTTGATTTCTCAAGCCATTGTCTTTGGAGAATTTCATGTTTTGTGCTGAAATTTGTACTGGAGTGAGATTCAATTGTTATGTGATTTCTTTTTTTTAATGGGGCTTAGGTGTTGTTGATCGATTTTCGGGAAATTTCCTTTGCTGATATGTGTAATGTATTGAGTGGGCTTCATTTGGGATATGAATAGCTTTGTAATTTTTGATTACTGTCACAAGAGTTTCTTCTGTGATATTAAATCTTCAATGCTCAAACTTTGGTATTGGAAACGGAATAGCTTAACCTTTTGCTTGTTATCTGTTGCTCGTAGTTTCTATATTTCAGCTTTTCAAGTCCTCATAAAACTGAAACTTAATGTAATTTAGGGAAATTAGATACTCTTTTCTTACAATTTCGAAAATCTGTTTTTTTAGTTCAATGTGTTTTAAAAGGAGACCACACAATATCAAATCTCCTAATCAGTTTATCATGTGTATTAGTGTTAAATCCATAAGTTTTTATCGATTATTCTCTTCATGTTTTCAAAATAAGAAGAATTTTTTGAAAGAAAGCTTCTTGGGTCCTTAAAGAATGGCACTTTGAGTTTCTACTTTATATTATCAGTAACAGTAAGGTTCGTTTAGTCTACTGATATTATTGAAGGAATTGGCTGGCATTGCAGTGTTCAGATTCTGGATACTGGCCTATCTGATTTGCTCTGAGCCATTATAACAATGGCACTGTTCCTCTACCTAGTCATATCTAAAAGTTACTTGCTACATGATATCACTCGGCACAATAGGTATCAATAACTGCGGTACAGGATGAATGATATTTGCGTTCCCTGCCCAATTTTTCTTAACTAACCAATTTGTTTTTGCTGTTGCTCATAATTTAGGCAGTTCTACATATTTAGCATTGAGATTTTTGTTTGCAGATATGCTATGGCATGATGTAGTGGAATATGCATTAGAGATCTGCAAAACCCTTCATGTTTTGTTAGAGGAAGGTAGCATTGAATACAATAGAATGGTTGTTGCTCAATTGTTGCATGACTCAGAGCAATGATGGGTCCAGAATTTACTGACTCGGGATGATTGGCATTCTCTCAGGTGGCTCAAACAATGAAGTTTCTGGACATAGCTATCATGGCATGTTCAGGCAATTAGTGTGTGTTCTAGCTTCCTGGCACCTCTTTCATCTGCGAGTGACCTGGAGTATGGAATTCTACATATTTTGCAATGATAATTTTGTTTGCAGATATGCTACGTTATGATGCAGTTTAGTATAGCATTAGAGATCGGTAAAACTTATTATGTTCTGGTAGAGGAAGGCAGCATCAAACACAATAAAATGGTTTTGGCCCAATTGTTGCATGACTCAGAGCAACGATGGATCCAGGATTCACCGGCTTGGGACACTTGGCGTGCTCTTTGGTAATCTATTAAAAAAAAAATCATTTCTGAACATAGCTATCATGACATTTTCCGGCTATTAGTGAATGTTCAAGGCCCCCAGCATCCCTTTCATCCATGACTTACCTTGCGAACGGAAATTTGGTTCTCTGAAGAAGAATAAGGTGACACGTCAGCTGGAAGCGGTTAGAGTCCTGCAGGTGAAGGGGTCTGTCCTGGAAGTTATATTGGCAGAGGGCAGCTTCTGGGACGTTTTTCGATTTTGTGAGCTCTTGGTAGTAGCAAGAGGTTGGGAGTTTTCTCCATAGTGCAGTTTGATACACAATGGTGTAACTTATTATTGACCATAGATTGCTTCTCCATGTATTAGTCCTAAACAACCATGGGTAATCAGGGATACAACTGCAAGTCATCATCTAACTTCATATCTTGAAAGTTTTGGTATTCGTTCTAGAGACAATGCTGTGAAAAACCGGGGTTTGAAGCATTGGTTTTAAACACAGAAGTAGGCTTGTAATCAGACTGAACTGACCGTTAGTCGGGGCGGGCTTGACAGAAAATGAGCTCAAACTAAAAATTTGTTTGAGTTTGTTAAGAAAATTAAATTTTGTATTTGTGAGTTTCTAGCCAACGTAAAAATGAGTCTGCTTGTGAGCTTTCTAGTAGACTTAATTGTGTTTAGATTCATCTTGTTTAATAATTGAGCTTCAAAATTGTGCTTAAGCGCCAAATGTGTACTCTAAGTTTAGATTGATAATTTTTTTTTTTCCAAAAACACGTTTTTATATGTTAAGCTTAGATTGACATTTTTTCCAAAAATATTAGATCCATTTTAGCATCTTATCCCTTACTATTATTAGCAACTAAGTTAAACCTCTTTAAAGTAATACTGTTGGGACCGGGAAAAAATATTACTTTATTGAATTTATTAATTTATCGATAATGAACACTGATGAAGAAACTAGTCATAAACCGGACAATAGCAATAGAATCACTTACGGATGAACAAATTTTTGAGCCGGGAATGAATATTGGTGAACGACTGATCTTGAACCAAACTATAACAATGTCATCCCAAACGTTTCATTAAAAAAAACAGTTCAAGCAATCAACACTTTGAACAATTACTTGTTACAACACGAGCAAAACATACCAAGAGTTATTTATGCTTTACGTAAAGTCAATGATGATGTTAATTTTAGGTTTGGTGGAAAAAAAAGAAACAAGATATATATATTCGTATTTTAAAAAAAATTGCATTTTAACTCATACATATTATATATATGTATAATTTTGAAATTATTACTTTACATATTACTTTGGCCCTTTAGGACTTTCTAATTTTTTATTATCTTATACTTTTAACGAGAATATTACTTTACTACATTGGCCCAAGTTGAAACCGACAAAATTTATTACTTAAACGAGGTTATTACTTTATCGAATATTATTTTACTGAGGTTTAACTGTAGTTTGCGTTTACTATTGTTAAATGTTCAAATACTTTTTTGTACACATAAAGTGTTGTGTACGGTGGTTTGGGAGATGATTTGATTTTCTAGCCTCCTATAGCATTTAATGTGTAGTTGAATTATTATGTGAATTGTAGGCTATATAAGCCATACCTGATGCAGGAAATGTGTGAGAGAGGTAAAAGAAAAATGTAGAGATTTAGAGGGAAGTTTCTCATAGAAAATTATTGAGAGCAAAAGTGAGGAGCGATGTAGAGCCTTTTTTGGATACATTCGAGTATAGAAATTCGTAGAAATATGCTCGAGTTATAGGTTCCATAAATTGTCTTGTATTTGTTCAAAGTCCAATAATGAAATTATCTCCCCTCCCATGAAATAGGCAAAACTAGCCGAACCACATAAAATATCTTTGTTTATTTTTACTATGTTTTGAGTTTTCAGTAATTTCTATTCCGCATATTAAACTTGAATAGTCAATATTCGACTCGATCCCCAATTTCCTGATAGTACTTTAAAAGGCTCACACAATATATTATTTTTAATTAATAAATATAATTTTATGTAAGATGTATGGGGTAGGGATATCAAATTGGAGACAAAATCTTCGAAAAAGCAGTTATATAACAGAGATGACTTGGCAATCTCAAGTGATGAGGATCTAGCGGTCCATAATTGACTAGATGTTATGACTACGTAACAATCAAATGATCAAAGCTTTTACACTTCCTAATCCCAATAAACGACACCAACCAACCTCGAGTTAACTGTAGTTTCACGGCAACAACATTAAACCATGTTTATATCCAAATTTATCTTTGGGACTGACAAGCAGCTCATTAGATGATGTTAATGAATCGTTTGAATTAAAAGCTAGAATTGGTAATTAAGATTAATTTTTATATTAATTTTGATACACCTTTTTATGCGAATGCTCCTTGGAACTGAAGCGTGCATAATACAAATTAATCTCACAATGTGTTTTTAATTCAACAAGATATGAGGTTGTAAACTCAAACTTAAGAAGTTTTGGTTGTGAGGCTTTGATACCATGCCAATCAATTGTTTGAACTAAAAATTCGAATTAATATTTAATGATAACGACATGTTTTATGTTAATAGTTGGCCATAAGATTTAAGAATTTCCGTCCCAAAGTAGGTTTATGACCATTGCTTAAAGTTAAGTTACTCCTTACCGTTCTACCACTCCTCTTTCATTCTAACACTAGTTTCAAATTTGTTTAAGAGTTGCTTTGAGTTTTAAGATTGATGATTTTAATTATATTTTTATTCTAATATAGAATAATAATGCTAACATCAACTTTCAAATAATAATGTCAATGATGCAAATTTTCTTGCTCCATTTCTATACTATACTATGTAATTTTGTATTTTCTCAATTCTCATTGACTTATACACACTTAATCAATTGATGTTCACTTAATCAATTGATGTTCAACAAGTGGGTATACATTAAAGAATTTACAATTTACGAATGAGAAAACGAAAACAATGGAGGAATAACGGTAAAATAGGAGTTATACGCTAACGGGAAAGCAAGAAGGAAAGAAGAAAGGAATAAAGAGAAACGTGTAGGGGTGTAAACGGTTATGTGATGTTTTTGAAATGAGAGGTATTTTTTTTTCTTCAAAATTCTAAAATTTTAAATATTATATAAAGGAATCTAGATATATGTAAATAATTCCGAGCAAATAGTTTGAGTTTTGTAAAAAAAATCCTATTAATAATGAGAAAACTTTAAAATACTAATAATTTGAAAATTGAAAATGATAGTTATATGGAAAATGTAGTTTATGAATCATTTTTAATGATTTAGAGATATTTTTATTTTTTTACAAACAATACGCAATCTCATTATTCTATTAGGAAAAAGTACAGATCTCATCACCTTTTTTTACGCTTAATTTAATGAAACATTATTAGTAAAATCTACCATCAATATAATATTCATCACTTTTTTATGAAGCCATAGTCCATTTTATTTAATATTTTTAGATTTATAATTTTCAATTATTTTGGACAACTTTCTTTATATGTGTTCTGAAATCGTGTTCACATGGTCAATGATTGATCAAATATAATTTGGTCAATCACCGTTAGATCAGAATCTAACGGTGGAGATTAGTTACTAATGAAATCACCAAACTAATCTTCACCGTTAGATCACCGTTAGATTCTGATCTAACGGTGATTGACCAAATTATATTTGATCAATCCTTGACCATGTGAGCACAACTGTTCTTTTGTATTGGTTTTTCATTAGCTTTGTTCTTCAATCGACCATTTATCCTCTTTTATTTATCGACAATGAATAATAGCGAATGACGAGACACTGAATGTCAGTTAGCATATTTAGAAAATAAAAAGTACGACGATCTTTTCTCTCACTTTTCCATTAATGTCTGAATGATAGTCTTTCCCCTCTTTTGTAGTACCCTTTGCTCTTATTGCCTAGTTGTTGTCGTAACTAACTATAAGACCGTCGTGCTTGTAATGTCCGTTACAGGCAGCAAACGACACGCAACACATAAACACGACTGTAATGCTCATGGTACTTCAACTCGTAGTGTTTATGATGCCTCCAGTCCATATGGTATCAAAAAGGTTGTAGGGACATTTTTATTCAAAATATTTGAACATGTTGAACAAAATAGACCACATATATAAATGCCGCATGTGGTAGATTGTGGTAGATTAGTAATTAACCTAATATCCAATTTAATGTTGTTGGGATCTACCCAAAAGATTCACTTACTTTCCCTAATCTATAAATCACGTGCGCCTTCTCAATTTTCCCAAACAAAAACGATTAAAATATTACAAATTGGCGCCAATAAATTAATTAATTAATCCCACGAATTGTCGTGACCTCCCGCGCTCTCACGCGCCCATCTCCACGCGTGAAACCACAACATTTTCAAACTCCAGATAAGCCTTCCCTTTCACCTCCTTTTCTGATCATTTCAAAAAAATATTCCCATATCGCTTTCCAAAATCCCCAAATCTCCCCGGAAAAAATTCTGATAATCACAAACCCTAATTTAAAAAATGACATCATCATCGTCGTCGTCGAATCGCGCCTTGTTTCGCACTCAAATCCTCAGCAATCACCTCCTCACTCCGTCATCTGACGACGTTTCGGCCTTGCAATCGAATATCTGCGTGAGCTACTCCCCGCCGGAGCTGACGGAGAGATTCGAATTCGATGTGACGGAGATGCGGAAATTGCAGGATATGCATAACATTGAGGATCGGGATTGGTTGTTTGGATTGATGAGGCAGAGCAATCTGTTTAATCTGAGGGAGAAAGGAGGGAGGGTGTTTGTGGTGCCTGATTATAATCAGTCTATGGAGCAACAGAGGGAGATTACGATGAAGCGGATCGACTATTTGTCCGAGAAAGGGGCGTTTAAGGGGTGGGTTACTGATCGGAGTTTGGAATCGGAGATGAGGAAGTTTGCGTTTAATGAAGTTCTTGTGATGTTTGATCATGGCCTTGGTGTTAAGATTGGTGTTCATTTCTTTTTGTGGTATGTATCCTTGTCGGCGAATTTCAGTTCAGTTAGTGAAGTAAGCAAAATTCATTAGACATTCCGTTAATAATTTATTTCAGTTCGGTTCAGCAAATTTCAGTTAAATACGGTCAGCAAAATAATTCGTTAGATTAAATTATTCAATTATGTTCAGTAAATTTCAATTCAGTTCACAAATTCAGTTCACCCTTGTAAACAAGGGCGCCTAGGCTGCCTATAACCCGCCTAGACACTCAAAATCAAGTATCTGATTTGGACCGACTTGACAGCTTTGGCTTTTGTAAGGGTTCAAAATCTGACTTATCTTCGAATAATTCACTGGCTAATTCCTGATTAGTCTTTAAATATCCTCAACCGCCTGAGTAGTGACTAGCGTAGAGTTTTTTACAACTATACTAGTTCAGTCAAAAAGAATGGGTTTACTTTTTGAGCATTTAATGCTTTGGGGGTTATGTAGTTATGTGTAAAAGACACAGGAGTTTGATATGAATTTTAAATTTCTGATTGAAGTTTGATGTGAATTTTAAATTTGTGATTGAACAGTGAAGCTGTAGGAATTTATTGTGCTTTGATTAATTTGGATTTTGGGATTGTGTCAGTGGAATTTGGGTTTGATTTCACTTCCATAAATTCTGAATCTGCGATTACAGTTTGATGATGATTGATTAAGCTTGTTGTCTTCTTGTTTTTTTTTTCTTGTCTTATAGATTGTGAAATTTCCGGTTTGAAAAAAATTAATCATTGTTGAGCTATCAAGCTATGTTACACGGACACTTTTCTTTGCTAACGCACCTGTGTCTGACACCATCAGGGGCGTTTCTAGGGAGGCCTGGATTGTCTCGGTCCTTCCATCCATTGGAACCACCCCTACAATGAATGATTTTGTCACCCGGTTTGATTATTGGTCAAAGCTGATTTCCGACGATAAATAACATCAGAAATATGTTAAATTTTGTTGAAAATCTAAAAACTTTTGCCGGAAATCTGCAGTATTCATCTAAAAAATTCGCTTCTTTTCATCTTTTCTACTGAATGCACGAGCTACAATGGAAAAAATTTCACTCTGAAAAAAATATTCTTGCGGAATTTTTGTTATAGTCTAGGTGTAAAATCGGCCCTCCAACATTCCAACCCTGGATTTGTCACTGGACAGCATGTCTGTGTCCGTTTTCATTTCAAGGCTATTTTATGAATGTCATGTTCCCATGTGTGTCCGTGTCTGGGCAACGTAGGAGCTATGTGTGTTTGACAAGTTATGATGGTTTTCTCTCTATTTGGATTCTGAAATTGGTTAGGAAATGTGGTGATTTATGAATTTCTGTTATTTTTTTTTTGTAAATCGATCTCAGGGGTGGTGCTGTTCAGTTCTTTGGCACAAAGCGTCATCATGATAAGTGGCTTAGAGATACTGAAACTTATGCAATCAAAGGTTGCTTTGCTATGTCAGAACTTGGACACGGAAGTAATGTATGTAAAGCTTTTTAATGGTTTAGTTAGGGACAGTGACGGATCCGACATTCATTGACACTTTGACAGGGGCGCTTGAGTGCTCTTGGTGATCTCGAGCGTAAAATTAAAGCTCCATGCATAGCTTCGATGGATTTTTTGGGGATCCTTGGGTGCTCAAGCCATTCCTTGGATCCGTCACTGTCTGGATGCAACGGGCCTTTGTGGCTATCTTTATCCTCTCTTGCATATATTTATCCAAACTTGGTCCCTTGTTAATGATTTCAGGTTCGAGGAATTGAAACAGTTACTACTTATGATCCAAAAACAGAAGAATTCGTAATCAATACTCCTTTTGAATCAGCTCAGAAGTATTGGATCGGAGGTGCTGCTAATGTACGGAGTAAATCAAAACATTTCCTTGTATCTTAATAATCAATTATGTATTCTTTTCATGTCTCAAAATCTGTAAACTGACACAGGTTTTGTTGTTCTTTTAGCATGCAACACACACGATAGTCTTCTCGCAGCTCAACATTAATGGGAAAAATCAAGGGGTCCATGCATTTATTGCTCAGATCAGGGATGAAGATGGGAATGTTCTCCCTAACCTCCGTATAGCTGATTGTGGTCATAAAATTGGTTTGAATGGCGTTGATAATGGCAGAATCTGGTACTAGTCTCGCCTTTTGAGCTCATTGGCAAGTGTTTTATCTGTAAATTATTTGCAGGATGATTTTGTAGAGGTCTGTTTCAGGTTCAACAATGTAAGAATCCCTAGAGAGAATCTATTAAATTCGGTTGCTGATGTTTCAGCAGATGGTCAATATCTGAGTGCAATAAAAGACCCGGATCAGGTACTCATCTCAAGATGGATATTAAATTCACTGTCAATTCCATCAAAATCTTCTCCTTTTGCTTTTTACATTTAAAAATCATTTACAACATTTTTTTTGTCAAATTGTTGAGAAAATCAAAAAGGTTGAATTAACATTTACTTTCCTCCCAGAGATTTGCAGCATTCCTAGCCCCGTTGACTTCTGGTCGGGTAACTATTGCAGCTGCTGCAGTTTACTCGGCAAAGGTATTAATTTCAAACAATGGTCCTCATTTTCTGTTTTAGCATATTAAATGTTGCATGTATGGGTGCTTAGGACAAGTCATTTAGCTTTCCCACTTAGCAGTAACTGTTATCTGGTGGCGAGATTCTCTTTCTCTTTCAGCAAGACTCGCCACCACACAGGTGGACTATTAGAGAAAGCAGTCCACTTGTCAGACAGGCGGACTGCTTTGAATGTCCAAAGAAAACGTTAGGCGCACCAATATGACTGGTGGAATGAACTAAAAACATCATGAAACCAAGAATAGTGTCGAAATTCACCATAAATAGAGAAGTAATTTTGTGATTGACCAAATACCCCTCCAAACATCATTTATTAATCGTGATTAAGGGGTCTGGTTTGCCTAATCTTCATGGCTTTTAGCCGTTCAGGCTTAATCTGCATCTGGCATTTGCATCAGATAATGTTCCTTTTATCATCACTCAAGTCTGGTTATCAGAAGTTTCATCAATTTGATACAATGGCTATTTGACAATTAATTCATTTGGTAGATTATGGACTGTGCATACAAACTCGAACATTTCAAAACTTCTCCATGTGTTCTGTTAATGGTGCATTCTATATCATATTCTGCTTCTTGTCCCATTGCTGATCTATATATTTCATTTTTTTTCCTCTCTTATTAGATAGGTTTAGCAATTGCCATAAGGTACGCATTGACCAGGCGGGCATTCTCCCTCACACCTAACGGACCTGAAGTCCTATTGCTCGATTATCCTAGTCATCAAAGACGACTCTTACCTCTTCTTGCCAAGACGTAAGTCTTTGGATAGTCTTTTTGGACTAGTAATATCTTTGACACTCTTATGGCTACACCTCACAAGCTTTCCCCGTCTTATTTTACACTGCATTATCGAGTGCAGATATGCTATGGGTTTTGCTGGAAATGACTTGAAAATTCTGTATTGGAAGAGAACACCGGAGACAACCAAGACTCTTCATGTTGTTTCAAGTGCGTTAAAGGCAACCTTAACGTGGCATAATATGAGGACTCTTCAAGTGAGGACTTGAATCCTATATGGAAATTTTCTAGGTTTTGTGATATCACACCTAAATAAGTTTGTTTAACTATGTTATCAGGAATGTCGTGAAGCTTGTGGAGGACAAGGCTTGAAGAGTGAAAATCGGATGGGTCAATTGAAAGCCGAATTTGATGTTCAGACCACATTTGAAGGCGACAACAATGTGCTGATGCAGCAGGTAATATAGATTTAAGCTTCACCTTGATGACAAATCTTGAACTAAGTAGTGATGAAAAACAGCAAAAATGATTATTCAAATTTGTTCCTTTTATCATATTCAGGTTAGCAAAGCGCTCTTCGGTGAATATCTAGCAGCTAAGAAGAAAAACAAACCATTCAAGGGATTGGGATTAGAACACATGAATAGACCATGTCCTGTTATTCCGGCACAGCTGACTAGTTCCATGCTCAGAAGCAGCCAATTCCAGGTGAGAATTTGTATTATAAACTGCATTAGCAAACATACCTTCGAAGGAAAACGCTTACTAGTTAGAATTTGTTATCAGATGGATGCATTCTGCTTGAGAGAGAGAGATCTATTAACTCGTTTTGTTGCCGAAGTATCTCAACTTCAAGCAAAGGGTGAAAAGAAAGAATACGGCTTCCTTTTGGTAAGGATTCTCATCTCTTCAATAGCAAACTCGGTCGTCACCTCTCATCCTATATTCTCTTCACTCATCACTTCTTCCTCCTGCCTAGGCTTATCAACTTGCAGAAGACTTGGGCAGAGCTTTCGCAGACCGAGAAATATTACAAAGCATCATCAAGGCCGAGTCAACTGTATCTTCTGGTTCATTAAAGGTTCATAGGACACTTAACTTAGTCTTCTATCATATTACCTCATGATAACACAAATTTGGGTAATAAATCTGAGTTTTTCCAATTGCAGAACGTGCTAGGTCTATTGCGAACGATGTTCGCATTGATCTGCATGGAAGAAGATGCAGCATTTCTGCGTTACGGCTGCTTAACAACAGAAAATGCTGCTGCTGTAAGGAAGGAAGTGAATCAGCTTTGCAGTGAGTTGCGACCACACGCACTTGCCTTGGTCAGTTCTTTTGGCATTCCTGATGCTTTTCTAAGCCCCATAGCATTCAATTGGATTGATTCAAATTCATTGTCCTCTGTTAAATTATCCTAATTAGTAAGTCTCACTCTTCTCCTACTCCATTTGTGGCCTTGAAGGAAAAGTTTTATTGCTCTGTTTTTGGAGAAGTTATGTTGTACACGGGTGTGATACTCCCGACCGGTCATAAAAGGGATGCATACCAATCAAGGGAGATGATTGGTTTTAAGAAATAAATGCATACATGTGTCATTGTTTAATTGTACGATGGTCATGTGGCTGTTTTTTATAAGAAAAAACTTGGTTATGTGGCATGCATAACCAAAATATTTGTGTACAATAAACATTTCTTGCTTATGTGCCTCAATGGCTTTGTTGTATTCAGTAACTTTAAAACATCTAGACTATAGAAATTAATTTTATTTAGTCCTTTTTTTAATCTTTTGGTGTTCATACTAGATCAATTTTTTAGCATTTGCAGTTCTAAATTTGATTTCATTATGTCCACTTCACATGGAATAAAGTTCAAGATTAGCGTTTTAGTTATTGGTGAAGAATAGATTTACTACTAAACATTTTGTAGATGGAGCATTTTCAGACTATTTACGGCATGTCGAACAAAAGTACATCTTTCATTGATTCAGCTCTGTATTTTACATCACCGTACTAAAGTTAGTTTCGTATAAGAACAACTGTAGTTTCAATGGTCCACATATGGAATCATATGTTGAGTTTAACAGCAATGAAATTTGAAATTGCCCCATCTACAAATCGTTAGTGTTAATGTCTGCATTCTTGTGGAGTCTAAATCTGGTGATCATAGACCTAAATTTATATTATATCCCTTGTACAAGGACCTCACCCGGAAAAAATGAACTCGTTCAAAATGACTTATTAGTTCAAAAAATAAAAGTTAAGGACTCAATTAAGAAAGAAAAAGAGTTTTGGGGCTTAATACCACAACTGTAGAATGTTCAAGACTTCATTTTGAATCAAATTAATAACAAATTAAGTTATAAAATCTCAATTTATCTCAATCTCGGTATTTATGGCAATATAAAGCCCATTTGGCCCCTCAACTATATAGCCAAAGTCACTTGGCCCCCTATTCTCCTAATATCAGCAAATAGGTCCTTGTACTACTTTTAGGAGAAGGGAGAGCAATGAAGAGATGGGGCTGATTAACCACCTAAAAATAGTATGGGGACCTAACTGCATTTTTGAGGAAAATAGGGGCACTAGTTTATGGGCCCCGAATGGATTTTTTTTCTTTCTGAGCTTTATGTTATTTATCAACAATGAAACTGTCTAATATGTTTCAGATAATAAATGCACATTTACTTTATTGTATTACAATATAATTTTTCAAGAATATTGTATTGTCTACATATTTTTTTTTGAAGAAGTATTCTCTACATATTTAAAAGTACAATAACGATTTTTACCCAAGAAAAAGTACAATAAAGATGAATAATAAATATAAGTGGAAAATGTTGCTAACAACTAGCAAATCATTAATTTGCAATAAATGTAGCGATTTGTAGAGTAAGATTCGAACTCAAAACTCAAATTCCTCATTTAATGACTGGCAAGAGAATATATTCCGATAGAGATGCATAATGGAAATGATGATAATTTTAGTAATAAGGAATTGAATTACTAGAGGAAAGCTAATGTGTCTAATGACTAGATATGAGTAGGTAGTACCAAGATAGAGAATTTCGATATTATTCAATTAACTGTAATACAATTACTACATTTACCAATGTATAGATGAAGAGTTCCGGTTTAAAGTTCACTCTTTGTATAGTATAACTATAACAATTGTGGTTTTACCGATTTACGAATAATGGAATGCAATTTTATTAATATATTTTTTTTTTACAAAGAATGATAAGTAGTTAAATAATATGACTATCGAATAAAAAACCGGCAATTCATTAAGTCATCACATCACGTCATTTTAGAATCAACATTTATTTTTCCATATCGATAAAGATTCGGCAATTCAATTTAATATATCGTCAGAAACTAACACCATTACTTAAGTTTTAAAAAATAAAAGTAAATATCTACACATTGATGAAATCAGAATATTTTGTATTTTTTAGGTTTGGATTTCTTGAATCCGCCCGCTTTTAATGAAAATTGGTGAAATCAGAATTTTTTTGAAAAATGGAAAATAGTATTACTTCCAAAAGATGATTCAACTGAAATACTTTAATTGGCGCCAAGTGTGATTTCCTTCCCTTCCCTCCTCATCCACGTGGTATTCACACGCGCGCTCTCTCCTACACACACGTGCGATCTCTCCTACATATATAAACGCATTCAAATTTCTCCTTCCAAGATCCATAAATGCATTCAAATTATTAGTCCTTTTATCTTTATCTTCTTTCACTTTCACGTCCTTCAAATCTCTCATTCATCTCTGCATAACAAAACCCCCAAATTTCAAAACCTCTGCTCCAAACCCCCTAAAATGGCTTCTCAATCATCCCCTACAAGTCGTGCTTTATCTCGAACCCGAATTCTATCCAATCACTTCCTCAATCCATCCCCCGAACCTTTTCCCCCTCTCGAATCAAGCATTTGCTCGAACTACTCCCCGCCCGAGCTCCACGAAAGATCTGAATTCGATGTCAAAGCGATGAGAAAACTGATCGATATGCATAACATTGAGGATCGCGATTGGTTGTTTGGATTGATGAGACAGAGCAATTTGTTTAATCCGAGAGAGAAAGGCGGGAGGATGTTCGTGTTGCCGGATTATAATCAATCGATGGAACAACAGAGGGAGATCACGATGAGGCGGATCGAGTATTTGTTGGAGAAAGGCGTTTTTGAGGAGTGGTTGTCCGGTACCGGAGTTCAATCGGAGATGAGGAAGTTCGCTCTTCATGAGATTATCGGGATCTATGATTACTCGCTTACTGTTAAACTTGCTGTTCATTTCTTTCTCTGGTAACCGTTTTTTGTTCTCTGTGATTTTATATTTCATTGATCGTTTGAAGTTTTTTCAAATTTTGAATCCAATCTGTGCTTTTCGATTTAGGTTTTTGAAAATTTTGAATGAAATTTATGTTTTCTGATTTCGTTGTTTGCGAATTTTGAATTTCAGGGGCGGTGCTATCCAGTTTTCCGGCACGAAGCGCCACCATGAAAAGTGGCTGAGAGATACTGAGAGTTACAAAGTTAAAGGTTGCTTTGCTATGTCAGAATTGGGGCATGGAAGTAATGTAAGTGATTAAAGGTTGTATTCAGTGACGGATTTAAAACTCACCGGTGCTTTTTTATGTTAAATATATATTCTTTTTGGTGTGTTTGTACTTCATATACAATTTTCATAAATTTTAGCATTATTCAACAAGCAGTGGATCCCCTAGATCCGTCCTGGTTGTATTTCTCTATGGATATAATTTATCCCCAATTTTTTCTAATGT
This sequence comes from Euphorbia peplus, assembly GCA_028411795.1. Taxonomy (NCBI): domain Eukaryota; kingdom Viridiplantae; phylum Streptophyta; class Magnoliopsida; order Malpighiales; family Euphorbiaceae; genus Euphorbia; species Euphorbia peplus. Next base: position 2,907,434 of record CP110841.1, read on the forward strand.
TACTCAGGTTCGAGGGATTGAAACTGTTACGACTTATGATTCAAACACAGAGGAATTCATCATCAACACTCCTTGTGAAACTGCTCAGAAGTATTGGATTGGTGGCGCTGCTAACGTAAGGGTTAATTAACATGATTCAGTGACGGATTTAGAACTCATTGACTAACAGTGGGTGCTTTTGATATTAAATTTATATTTTCTTTTGGTGTTTTTGTGTAGAAAACTAAAGTATTCTACACAGTTATAAATTTTTATGCATTATTCAGTGATTGGTGGATGTTCAAGCTCCTCTAGCACCTCCTACATCTGTTCTGACATTATCAATATTTATAATCAGCTAATTCAGGGCTCATATTTTGATTTTCTTCTTCTTGTGCTGCTTTTTGTAGCATGCGACACACACAATAGTATTTTCACAGCTCGACATTAATGGGACGAATCAAGGAGTTCATGCTTTTATTGCTCAGATTAGGGATGAAGATGGCAATGTGTGTCCAAATATCAGCATAGCTGATTGTGGCCATAAAATTGGTTTGAATGGTGTTGATAATGGCAGGATATGGTACTATTCTTACCTTTTCTAGTAGTTAAGTGTTTTACCTGTAAATTATTTGAGGGGTAATTGGACGATATCTGTTTCAGGTTCAACAATGTAAGAATTCCGAGGGAGAATTTGTTGAATTCTGTTGCTGATGTTTCACCAGATGGTCAATATCTTAGCGCCATAAAAGATCGAGATCAGGTGATTATCATCATCACCATCTATGTTACACACACTTTTCTCCATTAGCTTTTCTGCGTTTTGTGTCCTTATAGTATCAGTGTCTGTTTTCTTTTGTCTTAATTAATGAATTACGAACCTAGAAGTTTTTCTTGGTGTTTTACCGATGCCGAAATTGGCATCATCGGGCACTTAGAACTCTTCTAGCCTCGGCCTTTATTTGAACAAACTGAAGGTTATGTTTTAAAAATAGCATTTACTGTATCAGATCCGTGTCTGACTAATGTAGGTGATTATCTTCTTTTTCTTCCACGATGTGATAGTATAGTTTTTGAGTAAACAACTAAATTTCAATTTTTTTTCTTCTCTAGCGATTTGCAGCTTTCCTGGCCCCATTGACAGCTGGCAGAGTAAACATTGCAGTATGTGCAGTCTACACGACAAAGGTATTAAATTAATAAAATAAAGGTTTAAATTTCTATTGAAGATATTGGTGTTTCATGTACGTAAGTGGGCTTACCAAATCGATAAGGAGATAAGATTTCTTGGGAAGAACAATTTAACTATATCTTCAGAACTTAGAATGTTCCACAAAATAATTCTTTTTGCCAAGGGAAATTCCTTAATAGCAAGTCTAATGGTGCGAATAAGCTTGTACTTCCAAATTGGTAACAACCAACTGTTGGGAATCTTGTACCTAACTTTATTGGAGGTCGGGTTTTGAGAATAGAAGGAGAGTAGGTGCAAGAATGGCACATGTAATACACTGCTTACAGGTGCCGCATGCGACTGTTTTTGCACCTAAAAAAGGAAGAAGTGACAGACATCGGTGGGCCCCTGTCTACGATATGTTTAGAGAAGGGTAAATTATTAAGAAGGTCCTCAAACTTTTATTTGAGGACCCGGATTCCCTAATAATTTTTTGAAAGGAAGATATTCAATCTATTTTTTAAAAAACCCGTAGTTGTAAACTTGTAATAGAAACTTTTAATGGGATTAAACAAAATTGTTCTTTTGACCCTACATACAAGTATTATAGTGGGTTGTTATGGGGTAAATTACACCAATGGTGTACCAACTTTGACCCTAATTACACATTAGTGTATAAACTTCAGTTTTGCACATAAAAGTGTACCAACTTTAAGACGACCTCTCATCAAAGTACATGGCAGGAAAAACATGCCGGTCAACATGCCACGTCATCAACTTTTAATCCACCTCTTTAGAAATACAAATGAAAGATAGAAAAAGACATGTACAAAAATGGAGAAAAGAAAAAAAGCAAGGGAGGGGAGAGATGAATATGATTGCAGAGTTGATCATTCTGACCTTTCAATTCATAGATATGGATTTCGGACTCTAAATACAAATGAAAGAGAGAGAAAAACATGTACAAAAATGAAGAAAAGAAAAAAAGCAAGGAAGGGGAGAGATGAATTTAATAAGGGTATTAAGGTAATTATAAATGTAGTGGGTTCCATTTTTTAAAGAGGTGGATTAAAAATTAATGACGTGGCATGTTGACCGGCGTTGACCGGCATGTTTTTTCCCCGTGTACTTTGATGAGACGTCGTCTTAAAAGTTGTGTGATTAGGGTTAAAGTTGGTACACCATTGGTGTAATTTACCCGGTTGTTATGTGATAAGAGTAATATTGGCTTAAGTGGCACAAGAAAGTAACAAGGTTTGTTAAAAACCACTGATGATGCTGCTCTAAGTAAGGTCCTGTTAAAATTTTCTTTCCTAAGGTAATGTCATACGAGATTGGTGTTTCAAACATCAATGTTGGGTGTGACATCTAATATTTGTACTGAAACCAAAGACCAGTTTCTTTACATTTGAAACCGGCGTCTGAAGTCATCTGTCAGAGTTAAAAGTAACATTACAAGGAGAGAGATTTTTTAACTAAGCATTGCTTTGGATATATCCTCATCCCGAAGGAAAATCTGTAGGAAATTTAGCCAAATTTATATTTTCCAAAGAGATTACATTGTAAAATCTATCAGTAATTATCAACAGATTTTGGTTCGTCCGGAATTTCTTTTTCCTTTATTTAAGAGTGAAAACCGGGCTAGGGATCTACCACAAGTAAACATTGCACCAGATTTTAATCTTGTCCAAAACTCTTCAGGAATATTTGTACCTCATCCGAAACAAACTTGTGCTGGTGTAGCAAGAGGAAGGTTCCTTACGTCTGACCTTAGGGCCTACAGTATATCATTTCTCAAATTCTCATGCATTTTGGGAGACCATTTTATTATGTTTGCTAGAATGGGACTTTACAGAGTAATTTGTATCTTGCATCCATGACAAATATTGCTGCTTTCCTGATCTCAATTTAAATGTGATAATTTAGAATCCTCAATTTGAAGAAGCATTTTACTCTGGATTTATTTAGTAAGTCTTAGATGTTTCAGTAAAAGAAGCAGCATTTCAGAACTATATGTGCTGTGTTTTCAGTACAGTCTATCCATGCTTGATTACCCAATTATCAACCATTGAACTTCCGTTTTTCATTTGTAAAAGTTCATTTTCTTCTCTAATCAGATAGGTTTAGCAATTGCCATAAGGTACGCATTGACTAGGCGGGCATTCTCTATCAATCCTGATGGACCTGAAGTCCTGTTGCTTGATTACCCAAGTCATCAACGTCGACTCTTACCTCTTCTTGCCAAGACGTGAGTCTTTCGGAAATTTCAAATGCTTTTACAATCTACTGATCTTCATCTGTAACATTCATGATTTTGACACTCTTCTGATCATATGCCACTGGTTCTTGTACTCAGATATGCTATGGCTTTTGCTGGAAACGACTTGAAATTTATGTACTGGAAAAGGACACCAAAGACAAACAAAACCCTTCATGTTGTTTCAAGTGCATTGAAGGCTATCTTTACCTGGCACGAATTAAGAACTCTTCAGGTGAGGACTAGAATCCTAAATGGGAATCCAGCTTTTACGATATTATGCCAACTAATTTTGTGTGATTATGTCTTTAGGAATGTCGTGAAGCTTGTGGAGGACAAGGTTTGAAGACGGAAAATCGAGTAGGTCATTTGAAAAGTGAATTCGATGTTCAGTCCACCTTTGAGGGGGACAACAATGTACTACTGCAGCAGGTAATATTATGGCCTGAAATTTTTTTCATTTGATGTAGTAATTTCAGATATAGTCTTTTCATTTTTTCATCATTGCCGTACTTTTCAGTATTGCAACGTAGAGCGTGCTATTCTCCCTACGCCCATAAGCTGTCATGATGAATTTTAACTATTTCCTAGATTTAGTGGTGATCCTGTTCACCAAGCCGAATTGGTTTAAAATTCTTCTGATACATCACATACATTCTCGTTTTATCATTAAATGTATTGATTTTTCGAAATCGAAAACGATAATCTACTGCCTGAAGTACTGAATTTTGTTTTAACTCAGGCCAGCAAGGCGCTTTTCGGAGAATATGTAGCAACTAAGAAGAAAAACAAACCCTTCACAGGTTTGGGATTAGAACACATGAATGGACCGTGCCCTGTTATTCCGTCACACCTGACTAGCACTATACTCAGAAGCAGTCAATTTCAGGTGATATATAATTAACTTCAATGGCAAGTTACCTTTATAAACTTATACCTTACCAGTTTTTTCACATCAGTTGGATGTACTTTGCCTGAGGGAGAGAGATCTATTAAATCGCTTTGCTGCGGAAGTATCTCTTCATCAAGCCAAGGGTGAAAGGAAAGAATATGCACTCCTTATGGTAAGGATCTGGTATCATTATTTCTTTTTCAGTCGTTCCCATATCTTGATCTCATTGTTTTTACTCGCTCTGCTGCTGCCTAGGCTTATCAACTAGCAGAAGACTTAGGTAGAGCTTTTGCAGACCGAGAAATATTGCAAAGCGTTATCAAGGCTGAGGCATCTGTATCTTCTGGTTCATTGAAGGTTAATTAGAGACTCTTTCTTATATTTGGTTTGATATTTTAATTATCTGATTAATGTTATAGTTTGTATAGGTCTGAATCCGCTTTATGGTCTAGTTACAGTTGGTCAATGAAGCTTCTAATCTAAAAATTTCAGGCTTATATGTTAAGGCATCAGTAGTAATTTTACGTTATGGTCCTCCAATTTTCAAAAATGGAATAGGATTTGGGACGCCATAGATCTTAAATTCTTAAGGAGAAAACTATTACTGTTTAACTCTTGTTTCACTTATGAATGTTTTGTCTGGAAACCAACAAACACATCCGTTGAGATGGCATGTGGCAAGATTTTGATGGCATGTCATACATGTGGCATCTCCAGCGAATATGTTTGTTGGTTTTCGAACAAAAGTACTATGGTGAGACCAAAGTTAAATGGCGATGTTTCTCGTTAAATATCTGAAATTTACGATAATCTTGTTCCATTTCTAGTAGTTGGAGGACTACGAGTATAATTCACGTGTTGACTGAACACAAAACACGGTCAATCACATGCCACTGTGCAGAATTTTTGAAACTTGCATACCATAGTTAACCTGAAAACTGCATGAAGTAACATAAATTAGCTAATTAGTGCTTGTTTTTCGACTGCAGAATGTGCTAGGTCTATTGCGGTCGATGTTCGCCTTAATCTGTGTGGAAGAAGATGCAGCTTTTCTCCGGTACGGCTACTTAACAACAGAAAATGCTGCTGCTGTAAGGAAGGAAGTGAATCAACTTTGCAGCGAGTTGCGACCACATGCACTCGCGTTGGTCAGTTCTTTTGGCATTCCTGACGCTTTTCTAAGCCCCATTGCATTCAATTGGATTGATTCAAATTCATTGTCCTCTGTTAAATCCTAGTTAGGTACTCTAAATCTCTCTCATTTTTCTCCTACTCCATTTGGCCTTGACGGAAAAGGTCTAATTTCACGGAGTGTTAATAAGAAAACTTCGGCTAACACGCGTCGGTGATATTTATTTGCCATGCTTGCTGGTCTGTAAAAACTGTGTATTAATAAGAATAGAGCAACTTTGTAGTTGAATTATACCAATCTCTGCCTCAGAAATTATAGTGTTATGTAGTATTAGCATTCAAGTATTTTCTGATATTTGAAATACTTTGAGAAATCATCACTTCTTAATTTTAAATATAGTCGACGAGGCATAATTCATATTTCACCAAACGTACATAATCTAATATCTTATGGATACGATATGAGTTGGTGGCATATAACATTTCACTATGGTTTTGATCAAATGTGTCTTATCCATTGACATAAGACATTTCTATTTTTCTTTCTAGAGATTTCCATTTTCATTTTAAGTAGTGTGTTTCTCTACTTTTATTGATTGGGTTTATTCTATCAGTTTGACGTAAAAAAAAATTCTCTTATGTGAGAAGTTCTAATTTTTCCAACAAAATATTAGTTAGACTTTTTAAAATTTACAAATTGTCTCGTTACTTCTCTAACCTTTTATAAACTAATCTATTAGTCATTCTAATTTGTTTAAAAGAGTTTCTTGCGATACAAACTTCACTCTATCTCGCACTCTAGAAATTCAAAAATTGTAAATTTCCAAAACAATTTTTTTTTTCATTTAAATTTTTATGGTCTTTCTATAAGATTAAAAAAGCAATTATAAGTTCAAACCATACCTTATTATTACTATTTTTGGCAAATTGAGAAGCAAATATCATTCACCATCAAATAAATTTGATCATTCAGCTATGAATCTAGATCTATTAGATCTAAGTTTTAAAATGATTTAATTTTCATTAAAACCTACACTCCGTTCTCGAATGTGGATCATTTAAGCAAGTTGAAAAATACACAAATGTATATTATTTAGTCGTTTCTTTCCTATTTTAATTTCTTTGTCTATATTGCTTTCATTTGATTATGTAAGAAAAAAAGATTTGATTATATAAGAAAAAAAAAGAAAATTAATTATATAAAACATCATTTGCTAGGTTTTAAAAAATAAAACCAAAAATCTAAATGTATATAGAAAAAAAAGGAAACATATTTGTTAAGATACTAAAAGTATATTAGTATTTTATACAATAATCGGAAACGGAGAGAGTAATAAGTTCAAAACTAACAGTAAATGAAGCAAATTCAATATTTAGGTCCATACGGTGAGCACCACTATTACCCAGCAATTAGTGATTGTAATTAGTACAAGTTAGCCTATCTTACCAAAGAGAGGTTTGTATTTAACAAGGTTGACAGAAATTACGTTAAATATAGATGGCATTCGACTAATGTTCACAAACAGCATTCATGCTTCTACACGATTCTAGTTACGCCCATTCATGTAACAGAATGTGTATTTTTCAGTTTTTTTGATTTGGGAAGAGTAGAAACATTAGCATTCAAATATGAGATACCAAGAAGACAAGAGGTTGGTATCAACGAATATATTCTACCAGATTGTCATATATCTACCATCATTGGTATCTTCCACTATACAGAAAAGAAACCATCTTCTGTGGTTCACCTAATCATATCCGGACATACCTATCGAAATCAAAAGCTACCTGAATCGAACATTCATGACCAACCTGTAACATACATAAAATTTTAAGTCTAAACCCCATGCTTCTGAAAAGACGAGAGAGTTCACATACACCATCAGTGAAGGTGAAAATCATGGACATATGACTCGGTCAGTGACTCGACTACTTGGGCAGAAGTCAATCAATGCTTACTTGGCATATCATTTTGTGGAGTCATGGCCCAAAGTTCTATCGGCCCTCTTAAAGAATTCTATTTCTTAGCACTGGTCTTAACAGAGGGGTTACCATTACCATCTCCAGTCGCCTCAGCAGTGAGCCTTCCCATCTTCTTCTGCAAGTCAGCAAGTGGATCCTTCGTAACTTTCCCTCTAGGAGTCTTCTTTTCATCAGCAAGCTTTAGTTCCAATCGGTACAAGGCACAAGCATCATGGCTAGTTATCTCGTACTCGTATAAATGCCAATCGTGACACCCTGGAGGCTGCGGGTCCATATAATAGGATCTCTTATGCCCTCCAAATTCCTTCATCAGTTGTTTCCTGGATTCATGCCAACCGCGACCAGAATAGTCAGGCAATGACCTCTGCTTCCTACTTCCACTTTCAAAGGCCCTTCTGGGTTTATCGAAAAATAGCCATTCTCTAATTGTTTCGCCATCAAGCAACGAAAGATCAAATAGCTCTGCAATATGCGAAGGTACAAGACAACAGTTCAATAATGACAATAAAGCATTGATGCAAAAAGTTAAAAGTATGGCACAATTTGTCATGTCGACCCCGTACTTCATCGTTATTTCTAAAACATAATCTTCATAAAATAGCCTAAAAAATGGTGTCCGACACAGTGTCCGCAACGTGTCCAACACGGATACGGGTACAGGTGCTCAAGTAAGGAGAAGTGTTCGTGTATCATAGTATATTGCTAATGGAACGGTCTAGTACTGGTATTTTTGCTGATGAAGGGGGTCAGACGTGCCAAAATTGAAGTACGGGGTCAAATTGATACATGTATCAAGTTTAGGAGCCAAATTGTAAGCTTACAACATATCTAACCCCTCCAACATGCACCTAAACTCCTAATGCCTCCTAAACTCTTAGTCTCCTCAACTTGCTTAAACTTCCATGGCTAATCCTTTATTTACAATCGCACGTGACAGTACCACACCCTCCACACCAATGACAGTTTAAGCAAGTTGAGGTGGCAGAAAGTTCGTCTTGAAAGTTTAGGGGTCATTAGGTTTTACAATGCAAGTTAGCATTGAATGTGTTAGAACCCAAATTTTATATTTTACCTGGGATCAGTCAAAAGAAACGTGTCAGAGCCTAGCAAATTAAACAAAAAGAACCAAAGTTCTTAGATAGACTTACCAGTAGCATTCCACGGAGCTTTCATACTAGCAGCCCCTTCACATTGAGGAATACCGACATTTTTACCCTGGGCCTTTGCACTGAGAGCGCTAAAAAGTAAATTATCCTTCACATCAATGCCCATGGGGCGCACAACTGGGTTCATACCAGGTGGACCTTCATTCAAAGCTAGATTAGCATGAAAGCTACTGCAATAATCTTCAAACCATTCAGATCCTTGAGCAGGCCTCGCACAGTCCCACAACGAACATTTTGGCCCCATGAAAGCAGAAGGGGGTGGACTGATAGGTAGAATTTCCGTCTCAGCAGGCTTCTCAAACTCTTTAGCATCATGAGAACCAATAGCATGCCCATACTCAAATCCTTCATCCAAAATGAATTGAGGATTGTCCAAAAATGCATTCATTTCGGACATGCTAATCCCTGGATTATGCAAGGCTAATGGAGAGTTGTTGGACTGATCAAAGCCTGGAAAACTATGGATCTGTGCGTCATTATTTGGTAAGTATTCCTAAAAAGTGAAAAAGTTTATCCACCATCAGTATGCACAGATTATCAGTATAGGCAAAGCTATTACAGCTCGCGGAAGGTGTAGAAAACAGGAAATTGTGCTAACGTAGAATGAACGATAATCTTTAGGAATGATTTCATCATGCCTAAAAACATGAAATAACTTAACAACAACAACAAAAACAACAACAAAGCCTTAATCCCAAAATGATTCAGGTTCGGCTAACATGAGCCACCATAAAGAACCGTAAAGCTCAAGTCGTGTCGGCGACATAAATTCTCTCCCACCACTCCGTCCTATCTTCCACTATATTTTCCTTAATTCCTAATAAACTCATAACACTCGCAATCACTCTCTTCCAAGTTTGTTTAGGCCTTCCCCTACCCCTCACCATTAAGGCTAGGACATTTTTTTACCATGAATCCCTTCGAGATTTGACAGTTATGATCATCACAAATCTAATTTACATGCATAACGCCCTACTACGTCTCCGACTCTGAAAGATTGCCTTCTCGTTAGAAGTTGTTTCAGATATAGAACACGTGAGCATAAAACCTATAGGACTAAAGGTATTAATTATTCTTCAGAAACCTGCAAAGTAAGGAAGAACTATTTTTGAGGCTTGTGAATAGAATCTTAAATTGATTTTAGACATACTATATACGCTTCAAATGACTCAACATGTTGCCATCCGAGGTAAATTAAGGTATATGCAATTCTTACCTAATCAAGTCATTAAGCAAGACAACGGTGACTCAGAAAGTTTATAATTCGGGATACAGAGTGAACGATAAGGTGCTTAAGTGAAAATAAAATATTAGATATATATGGTATTCCATTAATGTAAAAGTTATTTACGTCGTGTTGTCCTCTACCCCTTCTAAGCCTTTCAACAACACTAAATACGTCATCTGCTGAGAAACTAGGAAATATTTATTCGTACTGGAACATCGAATATATTAATGCATCCAACGTGTACACGAAAAACCACTTAAAAGAAAAGAACACCTCACATTTCCATATACGTAATCATTGATACTTAAGCTCTGTACATTAGGCTCAGGTTTCAGAACCGACTGCCCTGCCAATGCGCTAGTGGCATCATCTTCCTCATCGCATAACTGCAAAAGGCGGCCTATTTCACCAGAGAAAGTTCCAAGGCTCTAAAAAAGAAAAAAGCTCATGTTAAACACAATCCTTAAAAAACACAATCAAACAACACTCATGTTTCTACAAACACTAACAAGTAAAGACGAGGCCGGGGTTGGGGTTTCAAGCTCAGCTTTCCACTCGCGGAGACTCTGGTACACCTGTTCTTCCAGTACATTAATGTCACCAGTCCGACCTTCCTTTCTAGCAGCTTGAAGGTTAGAGAACCGATCTTGAAGATCATCGATTCGGTTCTTCGCATTGTCTAGCAAGAGACTGTGCGAGGCGGATGCACATTTAGTCTTTCTACCTTTCTCTCCTCCCTCCATCAAACTCCAAACATAAACTTCAAAATCAAAACGAAAAGTCCCATTTTTAACACTCACAGCATATGAAAATCAACATATACACATAAATACAGTAAATAACAACAAAAAACAGCAAAGATGAACGAAAATCATGAATATGTAACCCTAAAATCGATCTGAAACCCTAAAAATCAAAACTTTGAAAGGGTTATGAGGGAATTACAAGATGGGGATTGATTGAGATCAAGGAAAGGGGTAAAGGAGGAAGTTTTACCTGGATTGAATTGGGGATTTTGAAGAAGAAAAGATTGGAAACCCTAATTGAATTTCATGCAGAGAGTAACTGCTGATTTGATATTGTTGGGAGGATTGGCTTGTATGGGAAAATAAAAGCTATATAAGGATTCTATGCAGAGTCAATATCTGCCAAATTATCAATTTCTTCTTCTTTTTTTTTTATTTCTATTACAACCCATTAACTCTTTTTTTATTTTAATTTTTTCCAATTTAGGACTATAATAAGAACTAAGAAGGAAATTAGCTCAAAAAAGGCAAATACAAAAGAATATAAGGAAAATAGAGACGCCTCACGACATGGTGTGGCGTTTTTTCTCAACGTCTCTGCTAATATTGAGGCGTCTTTTTCAAACAACACGACATGTAGATTGTAGAGAGAAAAAAATGGTACTTTTCTAGCCAACACTATAGAGGGCAAACTTGTTTTAGTTATGGATCGTGAATGGAAAAATGGGTTGTAAATAACAACATTCTTAAAATGGGAGCATATTGTATCTAATTGAGCTCAATTTTATTATAGATGTAAAAAATTTGAACGAATTGATGTGATGTCTATTGATTGTCAAATAAAATAAACTCTAAATAAATATTTTAAATTAGCGAATTTTGTACACTTTAATTGGTGATTGATTTATACATGACAACTTAGTTTTTTTTTTTTTGTATTTTTTCATGTTTTTTATAATTATGTTAGGTTCAATGTGATCGTCAAATAACCATCAAACAACTCGCACAATGCATAAGTCAAATTGAGATCGATTAAAAATATTAGAAGTAAATTCATATCATTTCTTATGTTAAGGAAAAATATGCCCATATTAAAAAATGACAGAGACAAATATTCTCCTTTTTAAACTTTTATTTGAATATAGTTTATTTCAAAAATTTATTCAAGTCTAATTATGCGAATTTAAATTTTATTCAAAATTTTATTACTCAGCTCAATATATGGACCACGTCAAACCAATAAATTAATGTTACAAAGTATTTATGGAAATTTATTAGCAGTATAAAATAAAAACTCAAAATGCCAACAAATATGACATATGTATAGTATAATTTCTTAATATTGTAGTAGGATACCATTTTCAATAATTTCAGGATTCATAAATCAAAAAGAAAAAAATCAAATTAAATACTAATTGATTAAAATATACTTTCCGCTAATCTAGAATCCATCCATTAACGCCTTCCCTTGTTTGTATATATTTTGTTCCTATGTTGTCATAAAAGGAAGACAAGAAAAAGATTATAATAAGAAAGTCAGAATTCAACATTTTCTTTACCTGGTCAAAAACATAAATTTATATTAGGTAGTGAATTAGTGATAGAACTAGAATCAAATATGAGAGCCAAATGGAAGAAAATATGTTAAACAATTATAAGCATCAGCTGCATTATTTTGTAACTGATGTTAAATCAAATCCATTATGATTCTGAGTAAACTAATCTATCAACAAAAGTTAACATAACGTAAAATTCGGTTAGTACTTCCAACTTGTTTCATTATTTCTCATCCATTTGAGAGGTTGCGGACCATAAGTCCCGTCTTGTTTAGCCATTCTTTACAAATCAAATTCATCAAAGAATCATTTAACAATTTTTTGAGATTCGCAACGTCTTAATTTGCAAATTGTTTCCAGATCCAGTAACAAATTGTTCCTTCGAAGCTCTGTTTACAGAGGACCTCAATGGTGTGATAAGAAGAAACCGACATGAAAGTTCTCTAGAATGTCCCGCAAAGTTAAAACGCGAACATTCTTTCTTCAAGTTCCGTTATTTTCCCATAACTCTCAAGTCTGAGATGTTGGTATCACGCCTGCACAAGTTAATTGCAGAAAAGTATTAAGCCGTTAGATAGTGATGCTTTGCATCTGAAGAAATTATGAAAAGTTCAATATTTAAGGAATGAAGTAAAACGGTAGCAACGCAAGTGTGACACTATAGGCCTTTTTGGTTCAGCAAGCTATTAGCTAATTATCAGTCCAAAAATAACTATTGTAACCGTTTCTCAGTTATAACCAAACTTTGTTTGTCTACTGTTTGCATTAAACAACAAAACGGAGCTACTGAGAACCAAAGCAGAACTATATATAATATATCTGGTGAATGTAGGTGAGGAAAGAAAAATGATTCAATCCTTATCATCGTTATTAAAATAAATATAGCAACGCGAGGTAACTCTGATAAGCTAGTTCTTACAATGTATCTTTTGTGCTATGATTGAATCGTTGCAAAGATTATGATGAATTTCCTTTTCCATCTCCAAACAGATGGGGATGCCTGAAGTTAAAGAGTCCGAAAAGCCCTCGTGCTTTGACAAGTTGCTCAAGCTCTTCGACTTTTAGTTTAAGATGCTCAAGTTCCCTCGCTAATTCTTCGTCTCTTTGCTTCATCTCCTACAACACAATTGAAAGGATTGGCATGTATAAACAAGTTGAAAACAGCATTGATGCACAATCTGAAAACAGAGTCTGGATGATGATGTAGGCACATACTTGTAATTCTTGTCTTCGCATCTCTTCCTTTCGTGCTTCCGATCTCGAACTTCTTTGCACTTCAAAAACAACAGCTGCAGCAGCAACCTGAAGAGAAATGGGAACTATATAAAAAAGATACAGGCACCTGTAATCTACACACCAGAAAACACAAATTTTCGTACATCGATCAGATTCAAGGACAGAAGAGCAATCTGTGCGTTATTACAAGGTGTACAAAGGTTAAATTACCAAAACCATTGAATTTGTTAAGCTCTTGAAAATGGTAATAAGAATAGGAAAGAAGCAATACCGAGAATATGAAGAGTTCACCAAGAAGATCAGCAGCAGCTTGAATGGCCTTCTCCTCATTCAAAGGACGGATAGCAACATTAGTAGCACGACTATAGATGCGCCTTTGCAATGTTGTTGTGAATCTATGATTTGCCTAAAACACATCGTACAACTCATCAATTCCTCATTTGAAATAAGAAAAGAGATGCGCAATCAACAAAAAAAAGAACATTTATGCGCAAATGAACAATGTGTCTCTTCCCTCCCTCCGCCTTTTATCCTCTTTGGGGGTTTGTTTCACAAAGGTGACCATTCATTTTCTCTCAAGGCACTTGATTATACGCCACTAAACATCACGTGCGACAATGATATGATTTCAAAACTTGCTTTTTGTTGCTTAGGATTTACCACATGGCACATAGGTAAATCCCACCAAGTCAGCCATAAAAGTTAGACATGTCTGACACGACGCTTAATCACCATCATATAGTCAATCATCTCCAATTTCACATAAACAAAGGGGAGTTTTCATACACAAATTTGCTAAAAACGACTTTACAGAAATCAAATGCATATGAAATGGAGTGATTTTATTGAAAACAATGAACGAAGTTGAAAGTCAGAGAAGTGAAACTTGAATAACCTAAAATGCATTTTACCGAATAAATGTTCAGCGAAAGAAGCAATGGAGATGTAATAATGTATGTGTTAAATGAGGCAGTTAGTTGATTAGCAAATCCCTAATTGTTCTATAATTGACAAGTTCAAATATGACAGTAAGCCGGCAGGCAACTTACTATCTAGTATCCGAATTAAAATCCGACTTATCTCCGAATAGTTGATCGAGTTAAAATGAAAAACTAAAGAAAAAGAAAGGAAAAGAGATACCTGAGCGAGATTGAGGATGCATTGACGGAAGCGAGGGTGCTTTCCAGCTTGCTTCTTGAGACGACTAGCAATGGGTTTGCAGGCAGTACGAAGAGCAAGAGTGCCTAACTTCACAACTGGTAAAATCATGGCGAGAAGGGAAGACGACCTACCATTTCAACACTATCTCCATTTCCTTCTATCCAAGCAAAGGATCAATTTTACACTACTATAACCGCCCTCGCTAACATATAATCTGCGTGTCCGACCAATAAGGACGCATTACTCTTCCTAATTTCAGATTATTATTGAGTTAGGATCAGATGAGATAATGTGTCATTTTTATTTTTTTATTTTTGTTCCAAATTGGATACTCGGTTGTTCCAACAGAATATACATTTGTTCCACCAGACTACTACATTTGTTCCAGCAGAATATTTTCATTATTTTTTTTTTAAATGAACTCTGGAAGTGTAAAAAAATGTAGTATTCTGGTGGAACAATTGGAGTAGTCCGGTGGAACAAATATAGTATTATGCTGGAACAATTATAAAAAAAAATAAAAAAAAATCGTCTATAAATAACAAAAATGGATCTCAAAATGACCGCCTAATTAATACGAGTTTACTGGTATAATTTTTTTTGAAAAATGAGTTCGGAAAGAGCGGGAAAATGCATTTTAAAGAAAATAATTAAAACTCTTTCTCTCTCCAGAGGTGACATTAGCGCTAACATCACATTCTCTTCCTTCCCTTCAATTCACGCATGAGGGGTGTTTCTTTAATTACAACTTTGCCACCTTCCCCTATTGAATTACAAAAATACCCATTGTCTCACCATAAAAACTAGTCTCATCCTAAACTCTTGTCGCATTTGAACTTGACTCTATTGTTATTATGGCAATTTCTTAAAAAACTTATCGTGTTTACTGATTTAATGGTGTTTGTGTTAATTTTTTTGATAAATAAAAAATTGTGTCAAAGAAACCCCACTTTAAATCTGAACTAAAATCATCAACCCGAACCCAAAACCATAAATATTAACCCAAAATTCAAATCCAAACCCGAACCTAAATCGTCAACTCGGACCTAAAACCATAAAATTAACCCAAACCAACATGTAAACCCGAAACCCTAACCCTACTAAACCCAAACCCTATACCCGAACCTAACCAATTATCCCTACCAAATCCAATCATTGACCCCAAAAAATCCATAATAATTACCATAAAAGATTATTAAATAATTGGCTTATAATTACTCCACTCTATTATTACAATCAAATAATTAATGTTCACTAAATTTTATAAAAAAGTTAATGCTTAAAATCATAATGAATCCACATTATTTATTATTCTATCAAATGGTTAATGATCATTATATGCTTATCTAGCGTCCGGAGTGCTCATTAGCGTTTGCCATATTATAATTTCATTTATTTTGTTGGGTTAACGACATTTTGATGTTGAATTTATGTTCCTCTAGCTTACTTGTCAACAATATTATGGAGAATTTTAGAATTTGTTGAATAGAGTTAATTTGGGGATTTTGTTTTTGACCTTGCAATTGATAATACGGATTGGTTTTGAATTGAATTCACATTTGTAGATTGATGATTACTTAGTTTCATAAATCGTTAGATGAGAAGAAAGATGAATGCGAAATTTGTCTTTAAAAACGGTAGAAGGTTTATCTTGCAGGTAGATGGTTACCGGATTCCATCACCGGCGGTGACATCGCAATGAGGTGAAGAAGATGAGAAAGGAAAACGAAGAAGAAGAAGAAGAAGAAGAAGAAGAAGAAGAAACCCAGCAGCGCAAAAGTTTTGGACGTAATATTAGTAAAGTAAAATTAAGCGTATTTTTGTTCTAAAATATTAAACATGTCTAGTCTGGTAAACGTTGATCAAACTAGTCTAAAAACGTTCATATGCTATAGCAATTAGTCTAATTTAGTAATTATCTCTAAAAACAGAGTTGCTATTTTAAAATGTAAACATGATTATGTAATATGTTAACTTGATGGTGTGTTAAACCAATATTAATCAAATTACTTTATTTGCTATAAATCACATATTTATTTTTGCTATTACACAACAATAATACAAAAATATATAAAGTGGGGAGACATTTCAACAATAAATGTAGTTTGAAAATTAAGTTAATTTAAACACATATTGCAATCCAATCCATTGCTTATTGATATTTTCAATCACAATACTAGTATATGTAACTAGTTAATCAAACTAATTAAGGATAAAGTTCAATAATAGATCTTAAACCAAGAACTGGAGTTATTTTGTAGCCGCTGAAACCAGCATTAACGAAAAGTGTAGCCCATTCTTTTCCATTCCTTTCTTTACCAGTAACAAGAACCATCATCAACATATCATAGAAGAGTTGAGTTTCGATTGCTTCATTATCCGCTTTCTGATTCTCTCTCACCATGTCTATGATAATCACCTTTCCGCCTTTTCGATCGTTGATTGCCTTTTTGCATCGCTCCAATATTTTCAAGCATTCTTCGTCATTCCAATCATGCAAAATCCACTGCATTTTACGATAAACAAAATCATTGAGAAGCAATTGGAGAATTCTTATTTGTATTCAATATGTAATCTAGAAAACTTCCACATTTGTAGCAGCTTTTCTACGAATTTCTATAGCTAATTCTATTTGAGACCATTTTCAATAATATGTTATACACTTTGTGCCTTTAGGAGACCCGAAAAATGACATAATATTAACGTTTAAGCAATATCAATTTTAATTTTTCAAAAAGAAAGAAAGAAAGAACAGACTGATTTATGGTTATTTAACTACTATATCAGCTTTCAACCATCATACCTTTAACAGAATTGCATCTGCTGGTGGAACTGCATCAAACATGCTACCTCCAACAAATTTCAGATTCGAAGTGTCATGATGGAGGCCATCCACCACATGCGGAAGATCAAGAACAGTACATTGAATGTTCGGAAATGCTTTGGCTATAGTTTTGGCTGCAGTGCCGGTTCCGCCTCCAACATCAACTAATGAACCCAATCCATTAAACACCTCTTTGCCTTCATCTATTAGCATACTGGTAATCAATCGAGAATCACTAGCCATAGCTTCGTTAAAGAAATTGTTGATCTTAGGATCATGGCTAGCATAATCCCAAAGTGGCATCCCATGAGCCGTATCAAAAGGGGTAGCATCATCATTAAGGAACCAAGTGCTACTGAAATCCCATGGTCTTGTTAAAACCGGATCAAGCATAGCTAGCAAGAACGGTCTTACGCTGAAAGGATTGTTTTTGAGGAGTAGCTGAGACGAATTGGTGAGAGTGTACCCTTCTTCTTCATTGTCATTTTGGTTATTAGTTTTTGCTAGGGCAAAGAAACCAGAATGAATCAAAATACGCATCAAGCGAGGAAGGCAATGCGCTTTAGTTGGGTGGATAGATAGAGCAGAACTAAGCTCGGAAATGGTAATAGGTTTGGCATGCCTATGGATGATTTCTGGGATACCTAATTCAACGACACATTTAAGAGACATAGAGTTTATGAAGTTGAAGATATGATTCCATATGTGAGCTTGAGCTTTAAGAAGCTCAGAAGTGTTTTTCTTTGCAACTCCTAAATTAACCATATTGATTGTAGTGTTTTATGTAGGATTTTTTCTTGCAATTAAATGTGAGTTTAAAACACCCTATATATAGAGATCATTGGACCCTTAATTTGGTGTTTCAATGTAATTAAAGCATATGATTCAGATGTTTAATTTGGCTTTATTTAATTTATTTAACTAAACGAAGCTTTCATCACCACGATATCATGTCTATTATACAATTAAAGGTTTTAAACTATAGTTTATGAGGTTTAAAAGTCTAATTATTTTTTGAAATAAGCACCAACTTTATTAATGAAAATCAACAGAAAGAATATCGCTAATGGTGGTAGACATTGCCCAGTCACTACGAACAAACAAAGAATTTACCGCTCACACTAAGCTGCAGTAGAATTTTGAACGTTTAATAAATTGAAATTGAAATTGAAACCGACTTAAAATCTTGAAGTAGACCCTCACTTATTATAAATAGTTTGACATAGTTTAAACTATAATTTGATTCTTTTTTCGAAAGAAAACTATAATTTGATTAAAAACTATAATTTGATTAATCTACTCACTTATCAATTTGATATGATTCCATATGTATTAAGCCAAACTAGTCTAGATTTAATTTAAAGTGATGCATGAAAAGGATGTTATACATAGTTTAACATGACATATATATCGCTAACTAAGATTAACACTATCTTATTTTTTTGGTTTACATGTCTTAATTACAATTAAGAAATCTAAAACGTTTACAGTATTGCATAGTAATTTTATAAAAAAATCCTTATAAAAGTTAGGTACTTTTAGACTGGCCTCTAATGTATTGAGAAATTCTATTATATAGTCTCGGTTCAGGATATATACGACGAAGAGACATATGACATTGTACATCTTATTTCCTTACGCCAGTCATCTCTCATTGGAGTAATATGCTTCTCTAATTAGTAAACCTTTGAGATTTGTTGATTTAAAGAAAATTTTGAAATAAAAACAACAATGATTAACATGTTATCAATATCAATAAGCTGTCTATTACATCATAAAACGAGCCTTTGTATAAACGTACCAAAACTAGAATTCGAATCATAAAATGAAAATGAATATTAAAATGCAAAATTGTAATTTAACTCCAAAAAATATTAAATTGCATCTTGAGACCCTAAATGATAGCATTCGGCCAAAAAGCAACATTTGTCATGAAAAAACGACAAGTTTTGATCGTTTGATCACGTTTCCAATAAAAATACGGTTTGAAGATCCAAAAATCCAAAAGTTGAAACTTAATCAAAATTACAACTTTGCCATCAGTTTACGTCTGTCCTAATAGCGAATGAATGAGCTTCAGCTTCATCTGCGATCACGTAAATTTTACAAGGTTTTAACAATTAATTAGTGGAAATGTTCATGATGTGGTGAATGTGGAACACAAACTTTGACTTCATGCGCTTCCAATTGAAGTTCCTTATCTTCTCCTACGGCGTTTGGTATCTGATGAGCATAAAGATAATGATAAATGGTTCAGAAAGAATTAATACATATAAAAACAAAATAATTATAATTAGGAAAAATTTCATATTAATTAGTGCGTGAAGTTTCACTTTTTGCAAATAAATATTTGTGGTTTGGTTTTATTTAATTTTTATTGCAAGACAACCCTACTGATTTAACCATGTGGACATCATTAAGGATAATATGACCAAAGGCGGAACTGCAACCTAGAGAATTGCTCTCCTTGTTTTTTTTCTAATATCAGCTTCAATTACCCCTTTTTAATCATCTAAGTTTTTAGATTTTGAAAAATTATGTTTATATTGCATTTCATAAAGTTTAGTTTTTTCACCTATATCCGTCTTCAATAAGTTTTTATAATTTTCACTCCTAAATTATGAATTCCAGCTCCGCGACAAATATGGTATAGGTTTGTACATAGAAATGGCTTTAGGTTTGTTAAAGTATCTCCACGAGATTCATCCTTTTGCAAGCTTTTAAAAATTAACAATTAATTAACCTAATAACAATAATTAAAATAATAAAAGAAAAGAAAAAAAAAAGTTAAATACATACAACGTATTATTTGCTTTTACATTATTTTGTCAATACTTAGACAAAATGTGTTGGCCCAAATTAATGCTAAGATTGGGCTGCTTCATCTAAAATTTTATTGTCCAATTTTTGTATGTTTTATAGGCTATATAAAAGCCTTGTTTGTTGAGGCAGAGAATGAGAGTCAGAGAAAGAACAGAAAATGCAGAGGGCTTAGAGAGACTAATCTCTTGGGAGATTATTGAGAGCAAATGTGGAAAGCTATAGAATATTTTGGAAATACATTCGAGAGTATAGAAATTTGCAGGAATATTTTCGAGTTTGAGGTTCCATTGTTTCTCTTGTATTTGTTCCAGCTCCAATAATGAAATTATCTCATCTCCCATTATCTTTTCCTAATTTGTTTGGAGTTTCTTCACATAAAACATTTATGTTAATTTCATTGTATTTTGAGTTGGTCAGTAATTTTTTTTTTCGACATAATCAAACTTAAATAATCAATACCGGATTCGATCCTCAATTTCCTAACACAATCTAAGTTAAAAATTTGGCATTTGAGAAAGAAAATCTGTCTCTCCTCAAATTGCTAAGTCTCTCTTTTCACCTTATGCCGGATCCATTTAAGTGTTTGAATCTACTGAGCATGAACATTGACCTAACGAGTGTTCCAAGTGTTGAATATGGCGGAACAATGTGAAGGAGATGATGAAGATTATGAGAGGGTGGATTCTAAATCAATTGGTACTCAGAGTGTCAGCTCGAGGGAGACTACAAGTGATTCTTCATATAGATCAAGCACTAATTATTAGACCACACGTATAAATTACTCTACATCATAGTAGTTTTCCAAAACTCTCTATGTTGAATCTCTGTTGCTTTTAAGATAAGAGCTCTACACGACATATGGTGTTACGTGTACATCATATCCTCAATTCTTATAATAAATGAAGTTGTGACATATGAACTTTGTTAATGATCATTTTTCGTCAACACCACGGTGCGGTAAAAACATGAAAATGAGTACTCTACTGATATAGTAGGAGACGTGATGCGCAACGAAAGACTTATTCCAATAAAGTGGAAATACAACTGAAATCCAACCAGAAAATACAAGTATGTTAGGATCGGGTGATTAATATTATTAAAATAGAGTAACGAGGATTAAAATAGAGCAATAAAAGAGACACCAAGATTTACGTGGAAAACCCTTTAGCAAGGAAAAAACCACAGGCTTCAAAATAACTCCACTAATGAAATTAATGAGAATACAAGAGGGACTCTCTCAAGTACACCGGACTTGAGGTACACGACACTTTAAACAGAGAATTGGAACCGCTTAACACTCTCGAACCTCAACTCTCTCACACACTCTTTTGTAGGAAATGACTACAAAAGGAACCACTTGAACTCACTCTAATTTACTCTCAATTTGTGTGATACTTAACAACTACTAACCTCACCTATTTATACTACTCTAAGTCGGTGATCTCCATTAATCAAGACAACTAAAATTAATTCGGTGGAACCTTGAAGAAAACACCACAAAAACCATGAAAAATCTAGATACTTAAATTGCCTTTTCTAGAATCTAGACTTTGCTA
This sequence comes from Euphorbia peplus, assembly GCA_028411795.1. Lineage (NCBI taxonomy): Eukaryota > Viridiplantae > Streptophyta > Magnoliopsida > Malpighiales > Euphorbiaceae > Euphorbia > Euphorbia peplus. The sequence goes on from CP110841.1 coordinate 2,929,143, forward strand.
GATTATTCTTCAAGTGTATATGGATGGATTTCTCCAAATGGGCTGGACCCAACAATTCTCCCCCTCCAGACATATGGAGAAGAATCCAGACGCTCCTCAATGCGAGCTCATACCGATCAGTTTATTGCACAGCTCGAACTTCTCTCGTGGAATCACTTTTGTCAGCATATCTGAAGGGTTCCTTTGTGTTGCGATTTTCTCCAGATGAAAAACGCCATTTTCAAGTTGATCTCGTATCCAATGATAACGGATATCAATGTGCTTCGTTCGGGAATGATACATAGTATTCTTGCTCAAGTCAATAGCACTTTGACTATCACAATATACTATGCACTCTGCTTGCTTTTGACCAAGCTCTTCAAAGAATCTTTCTAACCATATCATTTCTTTACCTGCTTCTGCAGCTGAAATGTACTCTGCCTCGGTCGTAGAAAGTGCAACGCATTTCTGTAGCTTAGATTGCCAAGAAATTGCTCCCCCAGCAAATCTAAATACGTATCCGGATGTTGACCTTCTATGATCGAGATCTCCAGCCATTTCAGCATCAACAAAGCCTTCTAGGATTGGTTTAGATCCTCCATAACATAAGCACACCTTAGGACTTCCCTTCAAGTATCTGAGAATCCATTTAACAGCTTCCCAGTGTTGTCTTCCTGGATTATCCAAGAACCTGTTGACGACTCCAACATCATATGCAATATTTGGCCTTGTGCAGACCATGGCATACATCAAACTCCCGAATGCAGAGGAGTATGGAATACTTCTCATGGCTTTCTTTTCTTCTTTGGTAGTAGGACATAACTCCTTACTTAGCTTCATATGACCAGCAAGTGGAATGCTGACTGGTTTAGCATTCACCATGTTGAAACGTTCTAGCACCCGTTCAACATACTTTTCTTGTGATAGCCACAACTTCTTGGTGTTTCTATCACGAACGATTCTCATACCAAGAATTTGTTGCGCTGGTCCTAAGTCCTTCATGTCAAAGGACTCTGATAAATGCTCTTTTAATTTTCGAATTAATAGAGCATCTTGTCCTACAATCAACATATCATCAACATATAACAGTAGGATGATGAAGTTGTTACCAGAGAATCTTTTGAAGTAGACGCATGAATCTACATATGTCTTTCTGTAGCCATGACAACTCATGAAAGAGTCGAACTTCTTATACCATTGCCTGGGCGCTTGTTTCAACCTGTAGAGACTCTTTTGCAGCTTGCAGACCATGTGTTCTTTTCCTTTAACTTCAAAGCCTTCTGGTTGCGCCATGTAGATCTCTTCCTTCAAATCACCGTGAAGGAAGGCAGCCTTCACTTCCATTTGTTCAAGCTCTAGATCGAGGCTAGTTGCTAAGCTTAGAACTGCTCGAATAGAGGTCATCTTAACCACGGGAGAAAATATCTCATCGAAATCAATACCTTTCTTCTATTGAAAACCTTTGACCACTAGGCGAGCTTTGTACTTCACCAGCTTTCCATTTCCATCTCGCTTGAGCTTGAAAACCCATTTGTTCTTCAATGCTTTTCTTCCTTTAGGAAGTTCGACTAACTCATACGTATGATTCTTGTGTAAAGAATTCATCTCCTCTTGCATTGCTTGCAGCCAAGATTCTTTGTTTGGATGAGTTAGAACTTCCTGAAAATTCTCCGGCTCCCCCTCATCAGTAAGGAGAATATACTCAGAAGTAGGATACCTTGATGTCAGTCAACGATCTCTAGTAGATCTCCTGACTTCTTGTTCAGCTTCTGCATGTTGGGTCGGTTGCTCCCCCTGCTCGTCAGCATCTTCAGGCTCGTGCTGATCCCTTACTTCTGGTAATTGATCTGGTACATCTTCTCCACCAGTAGCGTCATTTGGTGTTGAAGGAACATGCTCAGGAATGACATCGGTTGTGTATACCAGCTTCTCTTTCTTTTTGAAGTCTTCTATAGTCTCATCTTCTCGGAAGACTACATCTCTACTTCGGATGACTTTCTTCCTCTCTGGGTCCCATAATCTGTACCCGAACTGTTCATCCCCATATCCCAAGAAGATACAAGGAGTTGATTTATCATCAAGCTTTGACCGCTGCTCCTTAGGCACATGAGCAAATGCCTTGCATCCAAACACCTTCAGATCAGAGTACTGGACATGTTTTCCAGACCAGACTCTTTCTGGAATATCAAAATCCAGAGCAGCTGATGGAGACCTATTGATAACATAGCAGGCTGTGCGTGCTGCTTCTCCCCAAAATGACTTAGGTAACTTAGCCATCTTAAGCATGCATCTGACCTTCTCTACAATGGTGTGATTCATCCTCTCTGCTACACCATTGTGTTGTGGGGTACCCGGTACAGTCTTCTCATGTCGGATCCCATGTTTGGAACAGTAGTTCTCAAACTCATGTGAGGTATATTCACCTCCATTATCCGTTCGGAGACATTTCAACTTTTTGTTAGTCTCCCTTTCAACCATGACATGAAAATTCTGGAACGTCTGAAAGACCTGATCTTTCGTTCTCAGAAAGTACACCCACAACTTTCGAGATGCATCATCAATGAAAGTAAGAAAGTATTTGTTACCTCCCAAGGTCTCAGTTTCAATTGGACCACAGACGTCGGAATGGACCAAGTCAAGAACATTTGACTTCCTGTTTGATGACTTGTTGAATGAGACTCTGTGTTGCTTGTCAAATAGACAGTAGTCACAAGGGGCCAGTGTAGTAGTACCATTAGCAGGGACGAGCGCCTTCCTTGCTAGTATCTGCAACCCTTTCTCACTGATGTGAGCCAATCTTCTGTGCCACAAGTTTGGTGAAGCTTCCTCCTCAAGAGCGTGCAATCCATCTTTGCAAATAACTGCATTTGTCTTGTACAGACAACAACACATGTTACCTCTTGCAACCACCAAGGAATTCCGGGTGAGCTTCCATTTCTTACTCCCGAAGAAATTCTCGAACCCTTCTCGATCTAGAATACCGCCAGAGATTAAGTTGAGTCTCAAATCAGGAACGTGTCGGACATATTTGAGAATGAGTGTACAATCAGTATTCGTCTTGATACGAATGTCGCCTATTCCAACGATCTTGGAGCGATCACTATTTCCCATCTTCACTGTTCCAAAGTCTCCTGCTTTGTACGTGGCGAAGAACTCCTTGTTAGGAGTGGCGTGATAGGATGCTCCAGTGTCGACCACCCATTCTGTCTCATTCTGATTCGAGACATTTAAACATTCTTCTTCATGATTGAAGGTAAGCATCTCAATCTCCTCCATTGTGGCGGTGGTGTTCTTGACAACTTCTTGGTTATTGCTCTCATTATGCTCGCGCTTCATCTTGCGGCAATTTCTCCGTAGATGACCTTCAAGTCCGCAATGGTAGCATTTGACTCTACCTCTGGACTTGGACCTCCCTCTAGACTTGTCACCTCCTTTAGATTTATCGGGATTGTTGGGATCTCTAGTTTTGCTCCTGCATCTCTGCTCGGTGACAAGGGCTTGACCGTTCTCTGTGATTGTAGTCTTCCTCCTTGTCTCCTCGTTGAGCAGGGTACTCACGACGTGATTAAGCGACAACTTGCCATCAGGAGCTGAGTTGCTCACTGATACTACTAAGGTATCCCAACTCTCCAGTAAAGTGCTAAGTAACAATAAGGCTTGGAGTTCATCCTCCAAAACTATCTTCATAGAAGATAATTGGTTAATAGCACTACGAAATTCATTCAAGAATTCAGCGACAGGAGTACCTTCCTTATACTTGAGGTTGACAAGCTTCCTTATCGTGAACAATTTGTTGCCAGTTGTCTTTCGGTCATACAGCTCCTCCAGCTTCTTCCATAGGTCTTGGGCAGACGTCCCCTCAGACACGTGATGGAACACACTAACATCTAGCCACTGACAAATTGTCCCAATGGCCTTTCTATTCAGCTTTATCCAGTCCGCATCCTTCATGTCTTCGGGCTTGGATGACTCTCCTTCTATCGCTTCGTGCATGTCTTTGCAATACAAAATATCCTCCATCATCGGCTTCCAAATTGACCAATTTGGACCGATCAATTTAATCATCGAAGATGACGAACCTTCCATTTTAATTATACAATCACCTGCCTGAGCCTGGCTCTGATACCACTTGTTAGGATCGGGTGATTAATATAATTAAAATAGAGTAACGAGGATTAAAATAGAGCAATAAAAGAGACACCAAGATTTACGTGGAAAACCCTTTAGCAAGGAAAAAACCACGGGCTTCAAAATAACTCCACTAATGAAATTAATGGGAATACAAGAGGGACTCTCTCAAGGACATCGGACTTGAGGTACACGACACTTTAAACAGAGAATTTGAACCGCTCAACCCTCTCGAACCTCAACTCTCTCACACACTCTTTTGTAAATGACTCTACAAAAGGAACCACTTGAACTCACTCTAATTTACTCTCAATTTGTGTGATACTTAACAACTACTAGACTCACCTATTTATACTACTCTAAGTCGGTGATCTCCATTAATCAAGACCACTAAAATTAAGTCGGTGGAACCTTGAAGAAAACACCACAAAAACCATGAAAAATCTAGATACTTAAATTGCCTTTTCTAGAATCTAGGCTTTGCTAGATTATTCTTCAAGTGTATATGGATGGATTTCTCCAAATGGGCTGGACCCAACAAAGTAGAACAAAAATGATTCCAACCACAAGAGCAAGATAAGCAAGATGGGCGTAGACGCAGGCCAAACCTTGACCTCATGTCATTTTCTACTATCCTAACAGCTTACAACAATTAGAATTGAAAATTATGCTCAAACATCATAAAAGCAAGTATAAAGAACAATGCAAAAATACATATATACATATATATATACACAAATATAAAGTGAGAGACATCGACAATACATCTTCAAGAACATAATTTTGAAAACTAAAATAATTTAAATTGCAATCCAACCCATTGCTTATTGTATTTTCAATCACAATACTAAAATATATAATGATTAATCAAACTAATTAAGGATAAAGTTCAATAATGGATCTTAAACCCAAGATTGGAGTTATCTTGTAGTCACGGAAACCAGCATCGGCGAAGAGTTTAACCCATTCTTTTTCGTTCCTTTCTTTGCCGGTAACTAGCACCATCATCAACATATCATAGAAGAGTTGAGTTTGGATGGCTTCATTATCCGCTTTCCGATTCCCTCTGACCATGTCTATGATAATCACCTTTCCGCCTTTTCGATCTTTAATTGCCCTTTTGCATTGCTCCAATATTTTCAAGCATTCTTTGTCACTCCAGTCATGTAAAATCCACTACATTTCAGGATAAAAAAAATATCAATCAATGAGAAGTAATTGGAAAGTTCTTATTTGAATTCAACATGTAGTGTAGGACATTGTAGGCGATTTCTCCTACAAATTCTGTTCCTGGTTTTCTGTAGGATACTCTCCTACGTTTACATAATGTAATTTCTGTTTGACACCATTTTCTACATGCACTGGGTATTGAACCCGAGTCATAACTTAAGCGACTTGAAAGTCTTATCCATGTAAGTGACTTTGTAGTAATTTTAGTGTTTGGTTATGGCTTGATGGCTTTTATAATATTCATGAATTAAGTAGATATACCTTTAACAGAATTGCATCTGCCGGAGGTACTGCATCAAACATGTTGCCTCCAACAAATTTCGGATTCAGAGTGTCATGATGGAGGCCATCCACGACACGTGGAAGATCAAGAACGGTGCATTGAATGTGAGGAAATGCTTTGGCTATGGTTCTGGCTGCAGTTCCAGTTCCGCCTCCAACATCAACTATGGAACCCAACCCATTAAACACTTTTTTCCCTTCATCTATGAGAATACTCGTAATCAATCGAGAATCATTAGCCATGGCTTCGTTAAAAAAATTGTTGATCTTAGAATCATGGCTAGCATAATCCCAAACTGGCGTCCCATGAGCAGTATCAAAAGGGGTAGAATCATCATTACGGAACCACGTGCTACCAAAATGCCATGGTTTTGTTAAAACTGGATCAAGCATAACTAGCAGGAACGGTCTTATGCTAAAAGGATTGTCCTCGAGGAGTAGCTGAGACGAACTTGTGAGAACGTATGCTTCTTCTTCTTCTTCTTCTTCTTCTTCTTCTTCTTCTTCTTCTTCTTCTTCTTCTTCTTCACCGTTTTGGGTATTAGTTTTTGCTAGAGCAAAGAACCCAGAATGAATCAAAATGCGCATCAAGCGAGGAAGGCAATGAGCTTTGGTTGGATGGATAGATAGAGCAGAACTAAGCTCGGAAATGGTAATAGGTTTGGAATGACTATGGATGATGTCTGGGATGCCTAATTCAACAGCACATTTAAGAGACATGGAGTTTATGAAGTTGAAGATATGGTTCCATATGTGAGCTTGAGCTTCAAGAAGCTTACAACTCGCATCCTTTGAATCGCCTAAATGACTCATGATGATGATGGTAATGATTAATTTCTTCTCCTCCACTAGTATGGTTATTTTATTTTTATTTATTTTATCTGAATTTTATCTGAATTGCTATTAGATTTATCTAATTACAGGCAAAAAAAAAGTAATAAGTTTAACCATATAATTTTCCGACTAAACTTGAAAACATAACAAAAAAATATATTTAACTGTTTTTGAAATCAAAATGTATTATGATTACTAAATTTCAAAATGTGTTAATAAAATAATCACTACTGATAGAGAAATTTTAAAATACTTCTGGAGTACGGATGACGTGGTACTCCGGACTAATAATTCTATGACACGTCACATATGTTAGTGTTTAAAGTCGATGATTCAGGGTCTAGAGTTTAGTTTTTAGGGTTTAGAATTTTTGTTTTAGGGTCTAGAATTTTCTATAAATTATTAACTAAATTAAAATTTTAATTAATTACACTTTATCAAAATTTTATTAGTTGATGTAACATATGTCAACCATTTATTGGTTTGGAGTACCACGTCATCGTGCTTCATGAGCATACTAAAATCTCTCCTATTGATAAGAGTGGAAAAGTTCATTTACTATAAAATCACTTTTTTCTTCTTTTCAAAATCATTATTTTAGAAGTTACTTCTCCCTAGACACTCATTCCTTTCTTCTAAATAGAAAACGGGCAAATTATTAATCCTTAACTTTTATCTAAATTTACCGTTTGGTCTTCATATTTTGAAAAACTCACTACAAGGTCTTCATATTTCGTTATAATTAACTCTTTGGTCCTTCTGTCCTTTTTTCTTAGATCTGTAACTTTTATAATTCGACATATATAGACATGAAATAACAGAATCACAAGGTCATTTTGTATTGCAGTATGGATGTCTTGACTGTTAAAATATATTATATTTAAAATCTAAAATATTGACATAAGGGACTAAAGAGTTAATTATGACAAAATATAAAGACTTTATTGTAACTTTTTCAAAATATAGGCACCAAACACTAAATTTTGACGAAATTCAGAGACCAATAAATCATTTGTCCTTAAAAAAAAATTCAAAACAAGTTAGAAAAATTAAATTTAACTCAAGATATCATCAATTAATAGAACTTTATTTTGAAATTATAGAATAATTTTAAACTGGACCCGAGAACCAATCAAATTCTGCCACATTATCACTATGCTGATGTGGCAGCACATAATTGGGCGAAACCAGTATTAATCTAGTCCAAATCTAGAAATTTTCAAGATCGTCAATGATCATCTGAGGTGAGAATTAAAGTTTAGTCGGTTGGTAATATTTTAAATTAATTAAGATATATATGGTTCAGCAGTCATGTACGTAATCTTTTCGATATTATTGGGGACTAGGAACAAATGTAACCACATGTACCTTAACGTGATTGGGTTCACTTTATGGTACTGGTACCATGTTTTCGTTTTTGTTTAATTTGACAAGGACAGTACTATGATTTTGTGATATCGTGAACTGTATTTGTGGTGAAAGATTGTTTTTGCGGTCAAATAATAGAGTGAGGGGATACAATTTAATATTGTCTTTGCTTTCAATTTAAATTTTGAAAAAATAAAATAAAACTTTGTGGTTTCGTGAATTTGCAAAATAAAGGAATGTGATTTTTTTTTCTTTTTTAAAAGTAGGCATGTGGTTTACAAAATTGATAATTAAACTTTTAATTAGTGTTAGTATTTGATGACATTTCATATTGACTTTATGTGTCATGTTGACTTGTTGACGTAACACAATAAAATATTAATTTTTTTGATGACATGTCATGTTAACTTGATGACGTCAAGAGTTGACTTGATGATGTGACAAATGTTGTTTGTCAATTTCTCTTATTTGTCAAATATGTAAACCACATGCCTCCTTTTGAAAAAAAATGAAAACACATTCCTCTATCTGCAAAACATCGAAACCACGAGAGTTTTATTTGTAATTTTTCCTTAAATTTTTGTCCTTGGTTGCCAAACTCGTTATAAGTTCATCAATTGAATTATATTTTTCTTTCTTTTTCTTTTTCCAAGGGGAGTTATATTTATTTTCCAATCATCGAAAACGAAATATCTCAAAGCCTTAATTCGTACTATTATAATTCGGGGTCGGCTAACAGGGCTTCTGGATTACTATGTTTCTTAAGAATGTAAGGATATAAAACAAGGGAAAATGAGAAAGTTATTTAGGGTCTACGACAACAACAACAAAGACTAAATTAGTCCCGTTATAATTCGAGTTGGCTAACATGAACTGTCTCAAAGAACCGTGAAACCAACAAAATCAGCACAAAAGAACATAAAATCCATTGCTAAAAAGAAGTAAAGAAGACGTTAATCAAAACCGAAATTAGAAGATGAAAATGAAAGGAAAAGAGGGAAATTGAGCGATATTGACGGAATCGAGGGTGCTTTTCGGCTTCCTTCTTCAGACGATTAGCTATGGGTTTGCGGGTTGTTCTCTGAGCAAGCGTCCCTAGTTTTACCACTGGTAAAATGATACTGTAATTATTACTCTCTCTTTTGTATTCATGATTCTCCTGCAACTTCTTCTCTACATTAATCGGAGAACTGTGATGAATCGAAGACTGAAATGTCAGGGAGCCGGTCAGTGGCGGAGCCAGGACCTAGAAGTCGGGGGGGCTCATATCTCTCATGGTCTTGAAAAGGAACTTCGAAATAAAAAAATCCCAAACTCAACCCGTGAGTTACAGTGAGAGAAGGAGAGAAAATTTTTTAGTTTAAATGGATAATGGAATGTTAATGTGGTTCATACATATTTGGGTTTCTTAAATGACAAAATATAGTAAGTTTGGGCTTGTATGACTTAATTTTGTAAATGGGCCGCCGGTATGATTAAATTTGGTTAAATGGGCTTACTAATCAAAACAACGTCGTTTCATTAAAGGATCCAAAACGACGTCGTTTTGATTTCAACCCAAATTAAAAAAAAATTAGGTTTACCTTCTTCTCCAAACTTCAACTTTCAGCCATGGATTTAGGGGGGAGGGGGGGTCACCGGCCATGGCCGAAATCCGGCGAAGCTCGGATTCGACCATCCCTAGTGCTAGATTTTAGCAAATCGGAGGGTCCGGTGACCCTCCCGGACCCCCCTGGATCCGCCCCTGGAGCCGGTTATACACCTAAGTGTGTAAAAAATAATTAAATTTTTTTTTCTTAGAATGAATCTTTTTATGTAGCTCATACATTCTTTTGAAAGAAGAAAAAAATACCATTTTTTTTTAAAAAAATTGCAAATTTTCGACGAACATTTTTAAATTTCCAACAAAATTTTGCATAGAATTCATCGCAACCGCTGACCTTACTCCTCCCATTTTAATCATAATGAAAATCTTAAGTTAATTTCAGCAAAATTCAATTCAGTCCAGTTTCATTCTGCTCAATTCAATTCTGTCAAATTCAACCAAATTCCTTTTTCATTCAGTCAGTTTAGCCAATTCAATTTTAGTTTCATTCAGTTTAGCCAACCAAATTTGTCTGTCATTAGAAAATAAAGAAAATGACAGTTTTCATTTCTTTTCCGTCATTTGATTCTCTCAAGATGACACTTTTTATTCAATAATTTCCCAATAAAATATAATAATTTGGATTGAATGGAGCTCCCCTATATAAATTGATTAACTAAATTAAAGATCAAACATGATCTAATAAAGATGAGACAAACTTGTACACAGTTCTTGATGTGTTTAAAAAAGAAGTATGACAAACTCAAATAAAATAAGGAAAAGTGGAAGAGACATGTTCTTTCTAATTGAAACTTTGGGATATTAAATGGACACATTAGGCACCGGCCCTCATAAAGTATCAGCATTTGCCTCGATAAGTAACAAAATCATATTAACAAATTTTGCAACATTTTATCCATGAAAAACAATTATAAACTCAGACCTACCTTTACAATGAACAATTAAGTCAAAGATGAATATCCTAAAATGAATCTCATGAATCCAGTGCAATGTCACATTATCAATCTAATAAATCTCATCCTACTGTAAAGGAAAATTAGAAACCAAATAACAAAAATAGGGGATATGAATTTCATAATTTAGTTCAGGAGGAGGAGAAATGAATTCATATGCATAAAAGACAAATAGAACCTAATCACTTAAATTAGTTTTGAATCAAGACCATCAGTAACCCTATCTACCAACATACTACTTCAAACCTAGCCACCGTCCTCACCGGCGAAGTAAAGAACCATCATTAACCCTATCTTCCAACATACTACTTCAAACCTAGCCACCGTCTTCCAACAAAACGAGGGTCATTTTAAGCATCAAATCAACAACAATAACTCTATGTTGCAATGAAACCTTGATTTCAAAGACTTTCCACATTTCAGTTCCAAGCTTTATGTTGAAAATATCCTAAAATGATCATTAAATTTCAATTGTAGATCAGTCTAGGAAAAGAGACATAGAAGTACCTTGAAAATGGAAGTTTACGAATACAAACAGAATAGTTGTAGTATCTCGAGCTCAGTGGTCTGAAGCGACAACAAACCGTCATAGTCGACCTCCTCCTCGAGGTTCAGATTTGTAAAGGGCTTTCAATCGGGCGACGACCTCTGCTCTCCTCTCCACCAAATCTAAAACCATAAACACATTGAATAAAAAATAAGAGCATAGCTAAAGAGATACTAAACCCAAACCCGACGCTTTTCCAGAACTGGTTCCCTCCTTTCCCGGGTCTCTTCCTCTTTCCAGTAGTCGTCGACCTAAGAAAAAATTGGGGTTTTAATCTTAACCATTGATTCAAATAATTTGATCTCAACCGTTGATTCAGTTCTGATCGCGCGTGTTTTTTTCAAATAATTTGTGCTCCGCTTACTTCAAATTTAAAAATTTCATTTTCTATTGTTAGTTCACATGACAGACATTATATAATAACTGTCGTCTGATTAAAAGTGCATTTTGGCACATTTTGCTTACATGACAGTCAATATTAAAGCGGTGTCAAGTAAAAGGTATATCAAATTTCATTATCTGCATTCAGATGACTGTTTTTTAAAAGCCCGTCACGAAGAAACAACAGATGACGGGGAAAAATTTGTCTGTCAAGTATCTAGTGTCATCTATCAAGAAAAATGACATAGTGAATATATAATTTTGTCAACAAAACAATTTATCTCTTGTCACTTATATAGTTATATTAAAAAATAGATCAATTAAATAAACATAGTTACTCATTTAGTTGGAAAGAAAGACCATATTTCCAATTTATCAAGTACATATCAACACTATATACCTTATCAAACAACCAAATGATAAATACTATGTACCAATTGGTACACTCACTAATGTGTGAGTGGAGAGCACATGATTCGAATCCTGCTCCTTGCAATTTATAAATAGAAAACAATGATAAATACTAAGTTTCTTTAAGTAAAAGCAAAAGTTAATTAGGAAAGCGAATGAGAGCGAACATCCCAACTAGATTGGCTCTCTCACAAACTCAAAAGAAAAACTTGAGCTCAAAATTTTATCAGAAAAAAATTAAAAAAAGTCTAAGTGAACCGATACAAGTCTTGACCACAGAAATTATCTCAAAAGAAACCAATGCTAAAAGACGGAACATTACCCCACCAAATTAGAGCATCTTCACTTCGACCATGATTAGCCAACGCATCGGAAACCTGGTTATCATCATGATAGATGTGCGAAATTGTGAATTGCATTGACTCAATTTGACGTAAACAAGTGTACCAAAGATTGAGTCATTCTCTAACCAAGCTTACTGCAAGTTTGAAACATGTTGACAACATATATAGAGTCACTCTCTAACCTAAGATTGAGTCAATTTTTCTCAAAAGTTGTGCTTAATGCATAAATAGCAGCCTGCAATTTCGCAAGATAAACTTGCATTATGTCATATTTAATTTAAAAATATATATAATATAAATCAATTCGGGCCAGGCAGACTCGCACCAATACTATACCCCAAGCCTAGCCTGCCCATAAATTTGCAGGCTTTATACGAGCTCGGGCCAGACTGGACTTATAAAAATTTTAAGTGTCTAAGCCCGCCCATTTTGATGCGGGCCTGGTTGGCTTGAGCGAATACCCAAGCTCATGGCTAGGTCTACCTATAATTAATATATTATTTAATAAAATTTAATAGTTTTATCCACCAAGCAACGCCTTGGTGTGGTTATTACATTCTAATAAAGAATGTGAGGTGATAGGTTCAAATATCATTATCGTAGAAAAGTTAATCCTCAAAAATAATATAAATTTAATAGTTTAATTCATAATTTTAATAATTTCTGTAAAAATGAGATAATGAGCAAATGACTTACCAAACATCCTGATTAGGTCGGTACTCCTAAGCAACAAGCCCCAAACCGAACTCGAATTTAAATATAAAAAGAAAGTTAACGATTACAAGGAAACAGAAACAAAAACATCTAAAGCAAATTTCAATTAAAGCAAAATCATCAGAAATAAACGTGTTGCAAAAGGATGGAGAGGTATCCCATCACATCAAATCTCCACACTCGGAATGAGAGGACGATACCGGGGTTGGAGTGGAAGGACCTGCTTCCATCGAAATGGAGGAAGAAGTCTCCGGTAAGTTGCTCCATGCTTTTCTAGCACTATGCCATTTTCCCCTTCAGATGACGGGCCAAAACCGTCATCTGAAGCTACTTTCGTCCGTCACGGGGCTCAGCACCATCTATCGACCCTTCAGACGACGGTCAAAAACTGTCATGTGAATGAATTTCTAATGACAGTCATCAAATAGTGAAACGTCATTGTAAATTGTTTCGCATGACATTTGTTACAAAAAAATCCGTCCTCCTAGTACATTTCACATGACAACAATTTTAAGTGTATCCGTCAACCAAACCATCCTAAGTTGGAGTATGTAATGTTCAGATGACAGTTTATTTAATTTGTCCGTCATTAGAAAATAAAGAAAATGACAGTTTTCATTTCTTTTCTGTCATTTGATTCTCTCAAGATAACACTTTTTATTTTATAATGTCGTTTAAATTATTCACGCAATAAAATCTAATAATTTGGATTGAATGGAGCTCTTCTATGTAATAGGATTCTAAAAGCAAGTAACACATCAAAAAATATGAAAACGATACTGCAGAAAGATGTAAGATATTGTTGCACAATATCCCTTCATTTTAACTATATAATATGGCCTTCCTTGAAACAGGTGACCTATCATGATGTATTTTGAAGGAAGTTATCACTGAAACGATGACGAGAAGGGCGTAGATGAACCAGAAAAGACCCCTGCTAAAATTTTGTAAAGACAAACAAGGATTGGTATTAAGATGCAGTGAACAAAGCTACTCAAAATAACTGCATCATCTCAACAGCTTGTATGCTGAATGTGAAATAAAAGAAAAAAAAATATCCTAATGATACAAAGTTTACATCTTTGACCAATAAAATCACGATGATGCATGCTTAACAATAATCCAAACTGACTTATACTATGAGAATGCAATCAGAAAGATGCCGCTATGCTTAACAATGGAATAACTATAACACAATTACTCAATTCAATCCAAAAAAGAAATGGTTTACTCACATAGTTCTAAGTGTCAATCGGTTATCAATCAAGAATTGCTCCTCCAACGAAAGGAACCTAAACAGTTCTCGAACACGTAATCCAATCAGAAAAACTACATAACAATACTTAAGGACTTCAACAAGTGAACATCAACATAACAACATCTACAGACCGGAAAATAGGAGACGAGGCATATGTGCTCCGATTAGCTCTAGGAGAAGCTGGTTAGAGACCTCCACCTTCCAGTAAAAGAGCTTTATCATCTTCTTTCACAGCACCATCACCGACTTCCTCCAGAGCAATATTAGAATACCGACTACACAAATAAAAAATCCAAACCTCAAAAACCACAATCCATCAATCAAAACTAACCACAACATCAAAATGCATTCAACTCACGCTTTAGATATAGCAACATTCTTCCTGTACTCCAAAAACTCAGAATAAATCCAAGCAACAATACAAAATATAGCTCCGAAGAAAAACGCGACCTAAAATTAAACAACATCAACTCATATCAACTACTCAAATCGAAAAGCAACAGAAACAAACATAGCGTTAATAACATAGAAACAACACAGAATTGACAGATCTAAAACAAACAAAATGAGTAAGGAAAGGAGCAAATAACATAGAAACAAAGTGAAATAGCAGTGTAACCGAAATGAACTTAGCAAAGATATACCGAAAAAAAGATGGGGCCGCCGTCGTTGTCACCAAGAAGAGCGGTGGTTAATGGAGTTTAGGAGGAGAGATGAGTCTAGGGTTTTAGAAAGAAAAAGGAAGAAGATGATGAAACAGAGAAGATGAAGAAGAGTGATTAAGGGCATTAACCTTGCTTGGGAGATAACAAGAAAGAAGAAAATGAAAAGGAGTGGCAGAGAAGAAGAATGGGGAAGGAGGCGGCTTAGAAAGAAGAAGAAATGATATGAATTAGGGTTTCTATGCAAAAGGAAAAGAGAATGACAAAAATTGGGGGTTTTAATCTTAACCATTGATTCAAATAATTTGATCTCAACCGTTGATTCCAATTTGATCGCGCGTGTTTTTTTAAATAATTTGTGCTCCGCTTGCTTCAAATTTGAAAATTTCATTTTCTATTGTTAGTTCCCATGACAGACATTATAATTAACTGTCGTCTGATTAAAAATGCATTTTGGCACATTTTGTTCACATGACAGTCAATATTAAAGCGGTGTCATGTAAAAGGTATATCAAATTTCATTGTCTGCATTCAGATGACGGTTTTTTAAAATCCCGTCACAAAGAAAATTCAGATGACGAGCATAAATGTGTCTGTCAAGTATCTAGTGTCATCTATCAAGAAAAATGGCATAGTGTAGAGAGTTAGCTACTAGATTCCTTTCTCTAAAATTTGAGTCACCACCACATTCATTTGTCGAATCTGAGATATGCAATCGAACCACAAACTAGGCACTGCTAGAAAATACCTGTTTTCTGACGGAATTTTTATGGACTGATTTCCGCCTGCAATTTTGACGGTAATCGTCAAAAAATGTTTCCGTCAACGATTTTGACCAAACTTTTTATTATGGATTCCGTAAAAAATACATGGAGGGAAGATTCCAACCACGTCACCTTGACGAAACCAGTTGATGGTTAGGATTCCGTCAAAACTATTGACCAAAATTCAGGCACAATAGATCGTCAAGAAATGTTGACGTTTTTTTGACGGTGTCTGTCCATTTTTTACGATATATGTATTGGTGTTATTTTCTTGATGTTAAGGTTAAATTAGTATAATTTTTCACATTAAGCTTAAATTAACACTTTTATAAACATATTTGATATCTGATTTTTTTTCTCAAAAGATTTTTTGAAAAATAAAAAGTATAAGTTTACCTTTAATATTTTTTCAAAAAAGTATACATATTTAGCATAGGAAATAACCAAATTGCAAAGAGTAATGTTAGGCCAAAAAAACATTAGGCCCCAAGTTACCGAACTCATAAACAAGATGGTTATTTTTTTTTATAATTCTTGTGATTTCATCAATTTGTAAATGGAGGTCTGATTGATTTAACAGTTTGCAACTAAAGGTATGCGGTATGAATTTTTTGCAAAATAAGATATCCTAAATTACAACTTCACGTTTTAATGACAACGGAGTACATTTCGTATTTTTTTAAGAAAATTACATTTTCATATCGATAAAATATATCCTTTAATGACATTTTCCACTCTCAAATCGAAATCATAAATCATATTACGGATGTTTTACGTTCTTTTATAATTTGACAATTTACAGACTAAATTGATGTTTAAGTCCATTTTACAAATCTGTAATTCGACCAGGAGGATCAATACTATGTCAATATATAGATATAAGTTATTTAAAAGATAAAAAATATCATCAGAACTCAATATTGTGATTCCAGATACTCTGTTATGTAAAAAAATTCATACCACATACCCCAATTTGCAAAAAAAATAAAATCATAGCACATACATCTATTTGCAAACTGTTAAGTCACAGATCCCTATTTGAAAATTGAATAAACCACGAACATTATTTTTGAACTTTTTCCTACGTTTTATATGTTTCAGTACATATCTATACTTTTCAAAGAGAAAAGTAAAAAAGAATAAAAAGGTATTTAATTTTCATTAGGTAAAATGAGATATTTTTTCTTACGAAAAGCTATGCGTTTTAAACATATTTATAAGCTTAGTGACTTAGCCCCCTCAATTTAATAAATACAATATCATTTACCCTTTTTGCTGATGTGGCATAATGACATGTCATATTGGTGACATTAATTGGCACAAAAGGAGGCAAATTGAGTCATATATGACTAGTCAATCGGGTAGAGAAAAATACAAGTTCAGGTGTCTAATAGATTGTTTTGAAAGGACCAAGTAAAATTGTTTTGACAAGTTTAGAGGCTATGAATGTATTATAACTCTTAGATTAATGAACTCTTAGTGACATATTTACTTTGACAAGATATTATGTTAATTTATTAACTTTACTATCATTATATTAATAAAAAAACTGACATGATTATGTAACGTGTTAACTTTATAGTAAAGCACGTATTTATTTTTGGAGAGATTTTATTATACTTTTGGAGTACGATAACGTGGTATTCCAAACCAATAAATGGTTGACATGTGTCACATTAACCAATAAAATTTTGACAAAGTGTAATTAATTAAAATATATTTTTTTGTTAATTATTTATATAAAATTCTAGATCGAAAAATAAAAACCCTACACCCTAAATAATAAACCCTAGACTTTAAATGATGAACTCTAAATACTAACCGATATGATGTGTCATCGAATTATTGGTCCGGAGTACCACGTCACCCGTACCCCAGGAGTATTCTAAAATTTCTCTTATTTTGCTACAATACAACAATACAAGCGTATATAAAGTGGGAGACATTTCAACAATAAATCATCATAAACATAGTTTTGAAAATTAAGCTAACTTAAAACCTATTGCAATCTAATCCATTAAAGCTTATTGATATTTCGAATGACAATGATAAATGTGTATCTGATTAATCGAAATAATCCAAATCCAAATTAATCGATCCAAAATCTAATTAAGGATAAAGTTCAATAATAGATCTTAAACCCAAAACAGGAGTTATTTTGTAGCTGCTGAAACCAGCATTGACGAAGAGTTTAGCCCATTCTTTTTCATTCCTTTCTTTACCAGTAACTAGAACCATCATCAACATATCATAGAAGAGTTGAGTTTCCATTGCTTCATTATCTGCTTTCTGATTCTCTCTCACCATGTCTATGATAATCACCTTTCCGCCTTTTCGATGGTTGATTGCCTTTTTGCATCGCTCCAATATTTTCAAGCATTCTTCGTCATTCCAATCATGTAAAATCCACTGCATTTTAGGATAAACAAAATCATTGAGAAGCAATTGGAGAATTCTTATTTGTATTCAGTATGTGGAAAACTTCCACATCTGTAGGAGCTTTTCTATGAATTTCTATAGCTAATTCTATTTGAGACCACTTTCAATGATATGTTGTACACTTTGTGCCTTTAGGAGACCCGAAAAATGACATAATTTAAGCAATATCAATTTTAATTTTTCAAAAAGAAAGAAAGAAAGAAAGAACAGACTGATTTATTGTTATTTGGTCGGTTATTTAACTACTATATCAGCTTTCAACCATCATACCTTTAACAGAATTGCATCTGCTGGTGGAACTGCATCAAACATGCTACCTCCAACAAATTTCAGATTCGAAGTGTCATGATGGAGGCCATCCACCACATGCGGAAGATCAAGAACAGTACATTGAATGTTCGGAAATGCTTTGGCTATAGTTTTGGCTGCAGTGCCGGTTCCGCCTCCAACATCAACTAATGAACCCAATCCATTAAACACCTCTTTGCCTTCATCTATTAGCATACTGGTAATCAATCGAGAATCACTAGCCATAGCTTCGTTAAAGAAATTGTTGATCTTAGGATCATGGCTAGCATAATCCCAAAGTGGCATCCCATGAGCCGTATCAAAAGGGGTAGCATCATCATTAAGGAACCAAGTGCTACTGAAATCCCATGGTTTTGTTAAAACCGGATCAAGCATAGCTAGCAAGAACGGTCTTACGCTGAAAGGATTGTTTTTGAGGAGTAGCTGAGACGAATTGGTGAGAGTGTACCCTTCTTCTTCATTGTCGTTTTGGTTATTAGTTTTCGCTAGGGCAAAGAAACCAGAATGAATCAAAATACGCATCAAGCGAGGAAGGCAATGCGCTTTAGTTGGGTGGATAGATAGAGCAGAACAAAGCTCGGAGATAGTAATAGGTTTGGCATTACTATGGATGATTTCTGGGATGCCTAACTCAACGACACATTTAAGAGACATGGAGTTAATGAAGTTGAAGATATGGTTCCATATGTGAGCTTGAGCTTCAAGAAGCTCACAACTCTTTTTCTTTGCATTACTCAAATTAACCATATTGAAATTGTAGTTTTGTTTTGCTTTTGTGTGTGTTCTTCTTGCAATTGAATGTGAGTTTAAAAAGCACACTATATATAGAGAGAGACCATTGAACCTTTAGTATTGCTTTATGTTTGAAGCACATGAATTTGATGTTATTTAAAGTTTTATTTAATTTATCTTACTAAATGAAGCTTTCAATATCACCAGGATAAGATCATGTCTATTAATCTACTATATATAATACGGGGTTATGTAATTATATTTTATCAAGTTTGAAGTCTAAATATTTGATTAATTTACTTATTATTAGAGATAAATTAGCACACGTAAAACTGAACACCAAGTTGTAATTAAACTGTAATTAAAGTGATGCATGAAAAGGATGTTATAAATAGTTTAACATGGCATATATATCTCTTTTTGGAGAACATTTTTTGGTTTTCTCTCCGGTTTCCGAACCACATTGGACCGACTAATCCGAATTCGGGGCGGGTTCAAGGATTATGGTATTTAAACGCCTCCCAGTTGCGGTTGTGGGGGTTCGATCCGCAGACCTCCCTACCAAGCGCATCCCCATACTACCATTGCCTCAACCATCGATTGGTTGGCATATATATCTCTAACTAAGATTAATACTATCTTTTTGTTTGGTTTTTTATTCGGTTTTTGAACCCACATTGAGCCTCTAATTTGGATTCGATGCGGGTTTAAAGATTATTGTATTCAAACCCCTATCGTTCGGGCCATGCTGCCACTACACCAACTTACGATTACGATTGGTAGTTTAACACTATTTTAATAAGACCTTCAAAAAAAAATATTACAATTAAGATATCATAAACGTTTACAGTATCATATAAAAGTTAGGTATTGTTAAGCCGTCCTCTAATTTACCATTTATCAATTTTTTTTCTCAATTTATTTATTGAGGTAGTTTTATATTAATACAGTATGGTTTCATTTTTTTTAATAAGTTGTTGTGGTTTATTTTTTAGAGAAAAAAAAATTGTGAAATGCATTGCTTTCTGTTGGCGTGTATTAGGAATTTTTCTCCAAAACTTTTAAGAAACCTTTAACTAGTTAGATTAGAATTTAAAGTTAAAGGTCAAAATTATTCTTTATTGGATAAAACTGTTATTTAGATAAAAGAATGATAATCTCGTATACATCAACAAAAATACCTACGATTTCTTCTATAAGAAACTACAAAATCATTTACGGATAAACTCAATAAAGAATTGATAAATATTGGCTTAATACATATCTAGTCCTCTGAACTTGTATAAAAACTTCAAATGCTCCTAATACAACCCTATCTTGGAAATCGATCAAGATGGATCGTTTTGGGGTGGAAACGACCTAAAACACTACTCGTTTTTCTAGTTATCGCAAACTGAAATATTATTAACTTCTGAATTGATTGATTAATTACATAAGCTTAAAGCTTTTAGATAGTAAACCAATAAACCTAATTCTACTTATAAGAAAATACTAATTAAATAGGATATATTAGAGACCTAATACTTCTAAAACAATACAACTACTCCTATAATATTAATAATAAAAAGACTCCTAATTAGATAACAACCAATCTCGGACCGTATTATCCGGGTAGTATCATTCGTCACCCCTTCAAAATCACCTTGTCCTCTAGATGGTAGTTTGAAAAATAAATATAACAATAAGAAAGTCAAAACCCAAAGAGAACTTGAATGCTTGATGATGTTATCGAGTCGGTACAGCGGGTCGGGATCAAGTAACTCGTCATCTCCAAACAACACTAGGAATCTGTTACATACTCCAAATTTATGCAATAAAAAACATCTAGCTTCACTCCCATCAAATTCAGCAGATCTATAAGGAAGGAATTTATCAAATGCAAAAGCAATTTTCTTGACATTAAGAACCTTAATGGATGATTCTAGTGTAGGGAAAGGTGAAGCCTTTTCGGTCAACTCCTTTTGAGGATGTATGTCGTGTGGTAAAGTATTTGAGGTTGCATTGGGGATAAAATCAACTTGTTTGTCTTCTTTTGACCTGTGCTCCTAATCCCATAAATGGCATTGTGTGTCTCAAAATGTATAAATTTCACACTTAATGACTTAATTTGAATGCTAGCATCTAGCATGCAACTATCCTGAGAAGGCCCATATTGTTCCTTAAATTTCTCCAAAAAAATCAGTCCAATCTCGAAATTGACCATTAGTTGTCATTCGGCGATACCACAGATACACATCACCTTCTAAATGGAGAGCGACAATTTTCAAACGATTCTCTGAGATTACTTTATGAAAATCAAAATATTATTCGATTTTAAAGCACTAAGCTTGCGGATCTTCACCTGTGAATCGAGGTGGATCTAAATGTAAGGAACGAACCAAAGACTTGAAGTCGGTATTGTTGGAGTTGTTGTTTGTTGATTGTTTTGGTGGTTGTGAAGTTAGTAACTCGTGAATACAAGCTTCGAGTGACTGTTGAATAAATAGTTGAAGGGAATTTTGTAGGTCGGCAAATCTAGCACGAAGTATGTCACGTATTGTGGATATGTCGTCCATGGCGGAGAATTGGATATGGATAGAACGAATCAATGAAAGATGGGATAGAAAGCTCTCAATGAAAATAATGATGGGTACAAAACTCTCAATGAAAGCACCAGTTAATACGACTCTACTTAGAAATCGATCAAAAGGGATCGTTTTGGGGTGGAAACGACCTAAAACACCACTTCGCTTTTCTAGTTAGCGCAAACTGAAATATTATTAACTTCTCAATTGATTGACTTCTTACATAAGTTTAAAGCCTTTAAATAGCAAACCAATAAACCTAATTCTACATATAAGGAAATACTAATTAAATAGGATATTAGAGACCTAATACAATACTTCCAAAACAATACAATTACTCCTATAATATTAATAATAAAAAGACTCCTAATTAGATAACAACCAATCTCGGACCGTATTATCCGGGTTGTATCAGCTCCTCTGAACTTTCAGTTGTTACAAATTATCTCTTATACTTGTCAAAACGTAACAATAAACCCTCATATTCTTGTTTAACTATTGCAAAATAATCCCTTATGTTTGTCCAAAAGTTACAATTGACCATTTATTCTTGTCTGATTGCTTTCAATAACCATCTAATTCTAAAATCGTCTGTATCAAAATGTGAAATCAATAGCTATTGTTTACAAATTTCTGACTCCTCATATAATAAACTTGCACCTATAGTATGCACCATCTACATTTTGTAAGTTTTGATACATCAATTCTGAAACTAGAAGGTAATTTTGTTATTTTTTGAGAAGTATATGGGGTTATTTGTAAAATTTGAAAATTCAAGGAGCAATTGAAGTTTTTAGACAAGTTCAAAGAGTTATGAATATGTTAATTCATAAATATTCCGTAAGATATCTCTAACTAATTGCATACATGAATGTTATTACAACTTTCAAAGATTGTCGATTCAAGAAAAAGTTCTCAATTAGAATGAAAGTTTACAAATTTTATTTTATTTTTGTAAGAATAAGTTTAGTTAAAGATAGAAATACGGTCACAAATTTTATTAAATATCAAACATTACCTTGAAATCAAGCTTTTATATAGCTGATCATAACTCTAATATGATAATGAAGATCAGGAAAAGAAAACTAAAAGTGAAAACATCAAGGCTCAATATATAAATAGGCCCTAAACTTAGTTTTTTTTTTTTTTAGTTAGCTTTCTTAATTTAAAGGACAACCTTTTAACCACCACTTAAACTTGTAGCTTTTTTCCATTTGGTGCCCTCAACTTGTCAAATGTGACTCATTTTGACTTTCTGTGCTGACATGACATAATATCCACCAAGTAATGACTTAATAGTTATTACGCTTCAAAACAAAGTAGGAGGTATTGGGTTCAAATCCCAAAATTAACAAATATAAAATCTCTCAAGAAAAAGACAGAAACTTATACAATTTTTATTTTTTTTAGGTTAAACTTTTATACATGTTTAATGTACGAAATAAACAAAGAGTAATGTTGGGCCAGAAAACATTAGGCCCAAGTTACCGAACTCATAAACAAGATGATTATTTTAGGTCCAGAATTACTCAGTTTACCCTTCTTTTTTTTTTCGATTTTTTCATGTGATGCTGCACATATCTATATTTTTCTTAGGGACATTAGGCCGAATTTACCAAACTCATCAAGAAGATGGTTATTTAGGTCCAGAATTACTCTGTTTATTTACATATCTATAATTTTCTAAGGGAAAAGTTAAAATATTAAAATAATATATTTTATTGATGATTTGTAAATGTCAGAGAATATTAATACATAAACCATAACTAAGCTTTAACTATAAACTCGAGCTTTTAGTTCAATCGGTTAAGTAACTGGTATCAGAGTCGAAAGAACCTGGATTCGATTCCTGACAACCTCAATATTTGTTGAATTAAAAACACATGATGAGCTAACCTGTGTTGTGCACGCTTCAAGCCCAAGGGGCATTCGCGTGAGGGAGTGTGTCAGAGAATATTAATATATAAATCATAACTAAGCCTTAATTATAAGCTCGAGCTTTTAGTTCAATCGGTTAAGTAACAACGTGATATATATATTGACTTTGATTAATATGTCATATACATTGACTTATTAACTTTGCTTACGTGGTAATAATAAAAACTGAGTTGCTGATTTAACATATAAACATGATTATATAGGTGTAGGCTATGGTGACTTTGTTTTTGAGTTACTTTGTTTGTATTTTGCTTTATTCACCATTAGATCACTTTTCACCCCATGATCTAATGACGGACAAAACAAAGTAATGGTTACTTTGTCAAAAACAAAGTGACCATAGAATTTCCCGATTATATAATGTCTTAACTTGATAATGTAACACACAATAATAATCAAATTACTTTATTTGCTATAAATATGTAAAGCACATATTTATTTGTGCTATAACACAACAATACAAACATATATAAAGAGGAAGACATTTCAACAATACATCTTTAGAAACATAGTTTAAAAATTAAGTTAATTTGAAAACATATTGCAATCCAATCGATTGCTTATTGATATTTCCAATCACAATAATAATAATAATAATAACAACATATGTAGCTAGTTAATCAAACTAATTAAGGATAAAGTTCAATAATAGATCTTAAACCCAGAACTGGAGTTATTTTGTAGCCACTGAAACCAGCATTACCGAAAAGTGTAGCCCATTCTTTTTCATTCCTTTCTTTACCAGTAACTAGAACCATCATCAACATATCATAGAACAGTTGAGTTTCGATGGTTTCATTATTCGCTTTCTGATTCTCTCTCACCATGTCTATGATAATCACCTTTCCACCTTTTCGATCTTTAATTGCCTTTTTGCATTGTTCCAATATTTTCAAGCATTCTTCGTCGCTCCAATCATGTAAAATCCACTAAATTTCAGGATAAGAAAAATAATCAGTGAGAAATAATTGGAAAGTTCTTATTTGTATTTCCTATTAATTTCTATATAGTTGATTTTTTGTAGGAGAATTCTTCACCATTAGATACCATTTTCTATGATATGTTGTGCAAAAGATTTGTGGCTTTAGGAGATCCTTAAAATGACATAATTTTACCCCGAATTAAAATTTTATGGAAGATCTAAATATTTATCAATTAATTAAGTAAATATACCTTCAACATAACTGCATCTGCTGGAGGAATTGCATCAAACATGCTACCTCCCACAAATTTCAGATTAAGAGTGTGATGATGGAGGCCGTCCACCACATGTGGAAGATCAAGAACAGTGCATTTAATGTTCGGAAACGCTTTGGCTATAGTTTTGGCTGTAGTGCCAGTTCCGCCTCCAACATCAACTACTGAACTCAATCCATTAAACACCTCTTTCCCTTCATCTATCAGGATACTCGTAACCAATCGAGAATCACTAGCCATAGCTTCGTTAAAGAAGTTGTTGATCTTAGGATCATAGCTAGCATAATCCCACAGTGGCATTCCATGAGCAGTATCAAAAGGGGTAGCATCATCATTAAGGAACCAAGTGCTACCGAAATGCCATGGTTTTGTTAAAACCGGATCAAGCATAGCTAGCAAGAACGGTCTTACGCTGAAAGGATTGTCCTTGAGGAGTAGCTGAGACGAATTGTTGAGAATGTACCCTTCTTCTTCATCGTCATTTAGGTTATTAGTTTTTGCTAGGGCAAAGAAACCAGAATGAATCAAAATACGCATCAAGCGAGGAAGGCAATGCGCTTTAGTTGGGTGGATAGATAGAGCAGAACAAAGCTCGGAGATGGTAATAGGTTTGGCACTACTATGGATGATTTCTGGGATGCCTAACTCAACGACACATTTAAGAGACATGGAGTTAATGAAGTTGAAGATATGGTTCCATATGTGAGCTTGAGCTTCAAGAAGCTCACAACTCTTTTTCTTTGCATTACTCAAATTAACCATATTGAAATTGTAGTTTTGTTTTGCTTTTGTGTGTGTGTTCTTCTTGCAATTCGATGTGAGTTTAAAGCACACTATATATATAGAGAGACCACTGAACCTTTAGTATTGCTTTATGTTTAAAGCACATGAATTTGATGTTATTTAAGGTTTTATTTAATTTATCTAACTAAATGAAGCTTTCACTGGGATAAGATCATGTCTATTAATCTATTAATTGTAGTTTTCTTTTGCTTTTGTATGTGTTCTTCTTGTCAAATATTTGATTGATTGACTTATTATTAGAGATAAATTAGCACGCGTAAAACTGAACACCAAGTTGTAATTAAACTGTAATTAAAGTGATGCATGAAAAGGATGTTATAAATAGCTTAACATGCATATATATCTCTAGCTAAGATTAACACTATCTTAATTACAATTAAGATATCATAAAACGTTTACGGTATGTATAATAATTTTACGTAAAAAAATCCTTATAAAAGTTAGGTATTGTTAAGCCGTCCTCTACTTTACCTTTATTTTTTTTCTCATTTATTTATTGAGGTAGTTTAATATTATTGCCATGTTATTTTAATGAGTTATTGTGGTTTGTTTTTGAAAGAGAAAAAAAAATTGTGAAACGTATTGCTTGCAAAACTAGTTAAATGGTCGATTCTGTTAGCGTGTATTAGGATTTTTTGTCCAAAGTTTTTAACAAACCTTTGACTAGTCAGATTAGAATTTAAAATTAAGGTTAAAATTATTCTTTATTGGACAAAACTGTTATTTAGATAAGAGAAAGATGATCTCGTACAACATCATTTACGGATAAACTCAATAAAGAATTGATAAATATTGGCTTGATATATATCTAGTCCTTTGAATTTGTACAAAACTTCAAATGCTCTTTTGAACTTTCAGTTGTTACAAATTATCCCTTATACATATCAAAACACAGATAAACCTCCAATTTTTGTTCAACTATTACAAATAACCCCTTATGCTTGTCCAAAAGTTACAATTGACCATTT
The DNA here is from genome assembly GCA_028411795.1 of Euphorbia peplus. Lineage (NCBI taxonomy): Eukaryota > Viridiplantae > Streptophyta > Magnoliopsida > Malpighiales > Euphorbiaceae > Euphorbia > Euphorbia peplus. Next base: position 2,955,555 of record CP110841.1, read on the forward strand.
ATTATTGTCTACTTGAGTTCAATAACCATCTAATTCTAAAATCGTCCGTATCAAAATATGAAATCAATAGCTGATATAGTTTACAAATTTCCGACTCCTCGTATAATAAACTTGCACCTATAGAATCCACCATCTACATTTTGTAAGTTTTGATACATCAATTTTAAAATTGGAAGGTGATTTTGTTATTTTTTGATAAGTATATGAGATTATTTGTAAAATTTATAAATTCAAGGAACAATAGAAATTTTGAGACAAGTTCAAAAAAGTATGAATATATTAATCGATAAATATTCCGTAAGATAACTCTAGCTAATTGCATACATGAACGTTGTTACAACTTTCAAAAATTGTTGATTTAAGAAAAAGCTCTCAATTAGAATCAAAGATTATAAATTTATTTTATTTTTTTAAGAAAAAGTTCAGCTAAAAATAGTACTACCGGTTACAAATTTTACTTTTTGGAGAACGGTTACAAATTTTATTGAATATCAAACTTTAACTTTGAAATCAAGGCTGTCATAACTCTAATATGATTCCGAAGAGTTAAAGAAAACTAAAAAAAAGAAAACATTAAGGCTTAATATATAAACAACTTCCTAAATTTGTTCATTTTTTCAATTAGCTCCCTCAATTCAAGAGCAACATTTTAGCCATTTGAACTTGTAGGTTTTTCTCATGTGGTCTCCTCAACTTGTCAAATGTGACTCATTTTGCCTCTTTGTGCTGACATGAACATAATATAAGGGCTAATAAACAATTCATGCAAAATCAACCTAAAAGAGGAGAAATAGATCACATTTGATAAGTTGAGAGGATTAAGTGAAAAAAATAAAAGTTGAGGGAACCAAGTTAAAAAAAATTACAAGTTCAGGTGGCTAATAGGTTGTCGCTTGAGGCTAAGTGGAAAAAATGGACAAGTTCAACGGACTAGAAATATATTTAGCCAAACATTAATTAGAACCAAAAAGGAAAGTGTAAGCTGAAAAGGAAAATTGTAACATAAGATTGCGCTTTTTAGGCCTAAATAATGGAATTTGGATGAAAAGCCATGTAAGGCATGACAAAAGCCATGGGATTTGATTCTTAGGCAGTTTCCAACAAAAAAAGGGTAAAGAAAAACGCCCAGAACTGAAAATCAAAACACTAGCATCAACATATCAAACAAGAGTTGAGTTTGAGTACTTTAGCTTCTTTCTGAATCTCCCTCACCATTCCTCCCTCCCTGTCTTTAACTACTTTTCTACGACAAGGACACACTAGCTTGCTTTTAAGCAATATTATCATAGTCGAAAAATGCTTAAATTAAAAGTTTAAGCTTTTAGTTCACCAATAAATGAGAGTTTAAATCCAAACATCTTTTATAATAATAATGTAAAAAAAAAAAAAAAAAAGGAAAACCAATAACAAATATTAAAATTGGACAAGTATAGAAAGAAAAAGGAGCTAGTGCGATGCTGAGAATTATCCTATACTTCAACAATATTCATAATATAACTCCCAAATAGCAACAATATGATTTTTAAAATATCGTAATGAAACAGTGTTCTGAATTTATTGTAGTACATATACTTGTTTGATAGAATGAGTTAATGTATTTCTTTTTTTGTCAACTTAAGGCTTATAAAATATATTAGAGATGGATATTTGTAGTAGAGATGTTCCATATTGCTAGTATGGGAAGGATTCTAAAGGGTAAAAGCATTTTGGATGTACAATCGATGTTAACAAAAGCCTAAAGCCCTATTTAAAGGGACACGATTATTGTCGTATATTTAAGGAGCCATATACTATGTACCATGGGTAGCTCAGATGGTTAAAAGAGCAGAGAAGGTGGGAAATGCACACAATAGGTCTCAAGTTCGATTCTTAGAAATTGCAATTTGGTGATTTGGGCATGCTGAACTGCTCTGGAAGCCTCTGTTATAGCCCGTGTGAAGTAGAAAGCCCGCGTTGGTGAGGTTACAGAGGCAAGCTTCCCCGAGATTCAGTAGAGTTCCTCGTCATAAAAAAAATAAAAAAATTAATAATATAGGACATTTTCAGTCCATGATGTAAAACGATGTCCTTTTTTAATTAATACAATCACAAATACCTTAGCCTTTATATTTTATTTCGAAAAGGAAATGTTTGTTTGATTCATGAAAAATATATAGTTGCACATCTCAACACAAGTAATTAAAAAGTTATAATTAAGTAAAACATAAGAAAAACTTGAATCTGTATTTTCAATATTATAGAGACTAATATGGAGCAATAGTAGACAATAATTGAAACTGTTTTTACAACAACGGGAAACGCACTCCACCCAGTATCAATTTCATAGCTTTTTTCTTTTTACATGACTTCATGAACTTTCAATTTGAGTCAAATCTATGTGATAGCACACAAATTCTTTTTGTCTTTCCACGAAATAAAATATAAAGACACCCAAAAAAGGAGATAAATGGCAACTCCTCGTACAAAGGAGACAAACTGCAATCACCCATATAGAGAGAGTAAAACCTTTCATACATGGAAAACAGAAAAACTAATAGTTGTTGCAATATTTATGGATAAAGTTCAATAATTGATCTTAAACCGAGAATTGGAGTTATCTTGTAGCTAGTGAAACCGGCGTCAGAAAAGAGTTTTGCCCATTCTTTTTTATCCCTTTCCTTGCCATTTAACAACACCATCATCAACATATCAAAAAAAAGTTGAGTTTCCATGGCTTTATGGTCCTCTTTCTGATGGTCCCTGACCATATCTATGATAATCACCTTTCCACCTTTTCGATCTTTAATTGATTTTTTGCATTTCTCCAATATTTTCAAGCATTTTTCGTCGTTCCAATCGTGCAAAATCCACTAATTGACACGGATAAAAAGTCAAACAAATGGAACTTTAATTTGAATGATATAACTGAAGTAAATAAATATACCTTTAACAAAGTTGCATCTGCAGGAGGAACTACATCAAACATGTCGCCTGCTAGATATTTAGCATTTGGAGACTCATGGAGGCCGTCCACCACTTTTGGAAGATCTAGCACAGTGCATTGAATGTGCGGAAATGCTAGGGCTATAGCTTTGGTTGTGATACCAGTTCCGCCTCCAACATCAACTACTGAACTCAACCCATCAAACACATCTTTCCCTTCATCTAACAGAATGCTCTTAAGCAATCGTGAATCACTTGCCATAGCTTCGGTAAAGAAATTGTCGATCTTCGAGTCACGGCCAATGTAATCCCAAAAACCTATCCTATGAGCAACATCAAAAGCGGTAGCATCATCCTTAACAAACCAATTGCTACACAAGCCCCACGGTTTTATAAAAGTAGGATCAAGATTGAGCAGCAATAATGGTGCTAAACTAAAAGGGTTATCCTTGAGAAGTAGTTGAGATGAACTTGTGAGAACATACCCTTCATCATCATCATCATCATCATCATCATCATCATCATTTTTGGTATTATTAGTTTTCGCGATGGCAAAGATACCGGAATGAATCAAAAGGCACATCAAGCGGAGAAGGCAATGAGCTTTGGTCGGGTGGATAGATAGAGCAGAACTAAGTTCAGTAATGGTGATTGGTTTTCCATGACTATGGATGATATCCGGGATGCCTAATTCAACGGCACATTTAAGAGACATGGAGTTAATGAAATTGAAAATGTGTTTCCATACGTGAGCTTGTGCTTGAAGAAGCTCGAAACTGGTGTTCTTTGCATGAGAATCACCAAAATTATTCATGATGATAATGTTTAATTTCTTCTTCTCATGTGAATTTAAAGCTTACTATATGAAGTAGGATAATGGCAACCCCTAACCATAACCACTCGCCTTTTCTGATTGGGACATATCATGAAGATTTATAGTGGGCCAAATAGGCATTTTTGTGATCCAAAAGCTGAAAGTCTTGAACTCTCAGTAATATTTCAATTGATGAGGGATGCTTAAATAAGCTGTACAAAGTAATTGGTTACAACAGAAAATCTAAAAGATACAGATATATACAAGACTCATTCAAACTAAGCTAAAGACCAGTTCAAGGCCTGACTCAACGAAGTGGCTATTTACAAGGCCACTCTTATCATCTCCCCTCAAATTAACGGTGGGTTAACAGTTAATTTGCTCCGTAATAACTGAAATCGAGTCTTGGACAACGGCTTAGTTAAGATGTCGGCTGTTTGGTCAAGAGTTGAGATATAGCATACACGAATCTCCTTACGAGCTACTTTGTCTCGTACAAAATGAAAATCAATTTCAAGATGCTTGGACCGGTCGTGAAAGATGGGATTGGCAGTTAAGTACGTTGCCCCGAGATTGTCACAATACAAAATAGGAGGCCTGGATAATTTGAAGCCAATTTCACTCATAAGCATCCGTAACCACAACACCTCGGATGCAAGACATGCCAATGCTCTATACTCAGCCTCAGTCGTGGAGCGTGAAACTGTATTTTGTTTACGGGACCGCCAAGAAACTAAATTTGAACCAACAAAGACCGCATATCCCGAAGTTGATTTTCTGTCATCAATGTCACCACCCCAGTCGGCATCCGCAAAGCCAACAACATCAAGAGACGACCCTTTACGAAGAAGAATGCCATGAGAAGTTGTAGACCTGAGATAACGCAAGATTCTTTTCACAGCTTTCCAATGATCAACGCACGGATTGTGCATAAATTGACTCACTTTGTTTACTGAATTGCTGATGTCTGGACGGGTAATCATGGCGTATTGCAATCCGCCAACGATACTGAGATACAAGCCCGGGTCTTCAAACGGTTCCCCACTATCTCGGCTGAGTTTGATGGAAGTGCAACTGGGCGTGGAAATACACTTAGCTTCAGCCATCTTTGATTTTCTAAGAAGATCAGTAATATACTTCCTTTGACTGAGATGTAAACGGTTTGGTCCCCAAGTGGCCTCTATGCCAAGAAAGTACGAAAGTTTGCCAAGATCTTTAATTGCAAAACGATTCTGCAGTTGGGAAATTAATTTGGCAATAGCATTTGTACAATTACCGGTTACCAAAATGTCATCAACATAAAGTAGGCAATATAAGCGAACACCCTTAGTATCAAAAATATAAAGGGAACAATCTGCTTTAGAGGCAACAAACCCAAGTTCCAAAAGAGCATTTGTCAAACAACGATGCCACATACGCGGAGCTTGCTTCAACCCATACAAGCTCTTCTTCAAACGACAAACATGATTGGGAAAATCAGGATTTACAAACCCGGGGGGCTGTTGCATATATACCACTTCATCCAATGTGCCATGTAAAAAGGCATTGCTAACATCAAGTTGCTTCACACTCCACGAATTCGTAATTGCAATAGACAAAAGCAAACGTATGGTGGTGGGTTTTATAACGGGACTATATGTTTGCTCATAATCGATTCCGGGACGTTGATGATACCCCTTAGCAACTAAACGTGCCTTGTAACGATCAATTGTTCCATCCGGATTCAATTTGACGCGAAAAACCCATAGACACCCAACTGTGTTTGTTGCATTGTGTTCCGGAACGAGCTCCCAAGTACCATTATCTATAAGAGCATTATACTCACTCCGCATAGCCGCTCGCCATTCGGGATGGGACAAGGCTTTGGTATAACAAGTAGGCGTCTGTATTTCTGTCACAGCGTGATGAGCTTTCGGTCGAAGTGAACCTGTTCGTGTTCGAGTGACCATGGGATGAGTGTTAGCTTTGGGTTGGGATTGGGTTTGGGTTATGGTAGGAGGAGGTGGCATTGTGATTGTAGTATTTGGAGGTGTAGTTGAAATAGGGGCTGATGTGGTTGGATAATTTGATAAATCCACTTGTAAATTAATTGCAGGCATGGCGTTAGTGGATAACAATGGCACATTTGTGGGATTAATTGGTGTGGTGTTTTGAGGTTCAATGGGATGAGTTGGTGTGATATTTTGAGGTTCAGTTGATCGAGTAATTGGGGCTGGAATCACAGTAAAGGGCTCTTTTGCTGCTGGAAAAGTAACGGTTACAGGAGCGGAAGGTTGATTGATCATAGACATCCGTTGCAACTCATTTTCTAACGACTGATACGGGAAAACCTGTTCATTAAAAACAACGTGGCGTGAGATAAACATGTTGTTGGTAAGCAAATCATAACACTTATATCCCTTGTGAATTTTGCTATATCCAAGAAAAATACATTTACGAGAACGGGGAAGCAATTTATTAGAATTATAGGGGCGAAGCCACGGAAAGCATAAACAACCAAAAGGACGGAATGAACGATAGTCGGGTGTAGAACCGAAGAGCTTTTCATATGGGGTACAATAATTGAGAACTTTAGCTGGTAACCGATTGATTACATACATGGCACAATCAAATGCATATGTCCAGAATCTTTGAGGTAAGTTTGCGTGATTAAGAAGAGATAAACCGGTTTCAACAATGTGTCGGTGCTTTCTTTCCGCACAACCGTTTTGCTCAGGTGTATACGGACAAGAAACCCTTTGATTAATACCATTTTGACCGAGATAGTTGGTTAAAGCCTGAAACTCGCCACCCCAATCGGATTGAAAATTAAGAATAGGACGATTAAAAAATTTCTCAACAAGTGTGCGGAATTTGATGAACACACTTAATATTTCAGACTTGTAACGCACAAAGAATAACCATGTAAATTTGCTATAATGGTCATAGAAAAGCACATAAAAACGATAATTATCATGTGATATAACAGGAGCAGGTCCCCATACATCAGAGCATACCAATTCTAAGGGATTAGATGCAACAAAGTTCGATAAAGAAAATGGTAACCGATGTGATTTGCTAACACAACAAGAATCACAAAAAGTACTGCTTTTATTATTATCAAAAGAAAGATTATTCAAAGCAAGAGTTTTTCTAACAATTGGATAATGGGCATGTCCTAATCTAGCATGCCACAAAGGAAGACTAATATTAAAAGCTTGAACACGAGATTGATTGGAAGACGGCAGTGACATGGTATAGAGTCCATTCTTATGCACCCCTCGAAATATCTCCTTCTTTGTCTTCAAATCCTTCAAAACAAAAAAGTCAGCAAAGAACTCAACTGAAACAGGATTAGAACGAGTTAGCGATGAAACCGATAACAAGTTATTGACAGTTTTAGGTACACGAAGGATATTCTGAAACTGAACAGATTTATTTTTGACAGAAAATTGAGAATGACCAACATGAGTGATTGGAATAGAAGTTCCATTACCTACTACAACTTGTTCGGGGCCATCATATTCACTATGAACATGGAGGTTATCCAGATCTGCTGTTAAATGATGAGTTGCACCGGAGTCGATGAGCCAATCAGTGGAGCTGGGTTGAGAGGTAGCAGCCATGTTAGAGGACGGCTTGAAAGATTCACGGGTGTTTCGATTGAATTTGGGAGAGGGGCATTGTCGTGCTATGTGACCTGCACCCTTGCAATTGTGGCAAGTCAAGGTAGAGACATCAAGGGGAGCAGAGACACTGTTGTAGGGGCGAGCGGAATTATTGTGATTATTGTAGGATCCACGGCTGGAAGAACCAGCAGTAAAGGAATTGCGACCTCTTCCACGGCCTCTATTGGGTGTCCGAGCAGAATAGTTAACAGATGGAGAAAAAGTAGATATTGAACTTTCTCTATTCAAGTTGCGTTCTTCACTAAGGAGAAGGCCAAACAGATCATCAAACGTAATAGGCTCCAAGCGAGCCTCTAGAGCACGAGAAAATGGGCGATAAGCAGCTCCAAGGCCTTCAAGAATTGCTTCAACCAAATCATCTTCAGAGATTGGATTTTGAAGAGCTGTCAATTCATCACTGATAGTTTTTGCTTTTTCCAAATACACAGAGATAGTATCATTCTCCCTGCGAAGATTATGAAGACGGTGTTTCAGATCACGAATCTGTGATCGGGAACCAGTGGCATAAGATCGGGCCAGCGTATTCCAGGCAGTTCACGCTGTTTCAGCCCCAACAACGCGCGAGATTACACTCGACGATAGAGACGAAATTATCAGACTGAGAACCTGTTGATCTTTCTGTTCCCAAGTTTCATAGGCCTGATTAACAGCTCCGGTAGGCAAATTTTCAGGGGGTGCTACTTTGGTTGCATCGATGTGATGTGCCAACCTTTGCCCTCTTAAGATAGGCAACAATTGGGTTTTCCACAACAAATAATTATTTGGGGTTAATTTTTCTGAGATTTGGGTGGTCGGGGTTGTTCCAGTCGAAGCCATGAAGATGGTGGAATTCGAAAACTGAAAAAAAAAATAGACAGAGTTATTAAACCACGTTAGGCTCTGGTACCATGAAAGTCTTGAACTCTCAGTAATATTTCAATTGATGAGGGATGCTTAAATAAGCTGTACAAAGTAATTGGTTACAACAGAAAATCTAAAAGATACAGATATATACAAGACTCATTCAAACTAAGCTAAAGACCAGTTCAAGGCCTGACTCAACGAAGTAGCTATTTACAAGGCCACTCTTATCAAAAGCAACTTCTTCTAACATTATTTTTGCTTGCAAATTTACTCATATTAATTTGGATTTCATGTTGGCGTTTCCAGAACACTATGTACAGTTGGAAAATGATTGAAGTGAAAAAATAAATATACAGTTGACATATGTCTGATCCATTTTACTAAGACCATAGTGGAATTTCATGGCATCTCTTGTTGCTATGGCAATTTTAATGCGAACTGAACTCTTCTATTCTAGACTCCACTAAATTTGTTGTATTTGTTGAATGCGTAATGATTTTTTCTGAATTCGGCTGAACTAAATGAATGTCAAGGTCTTGTTTTTTTTTTTTTTTTAAATCAAGAAGGTTAAAAACCCAGAACATCATAGAAGAAAAAAGAAAAAGAAAAACAGCAAAAGCTAAGCTTCTATTTTCCGAGGAAAACGGACACCGCTAGTATCTGCCAAAAGAAACTCCCGGATGCCTGTAGGAGGCACATCACACTCGTGATGACTCAAAGTACCCTGTTCTGCAAAATTAGCCATCCAATCCGCCGATTGGTTCCCCTCACGGAAGCTATGAGCCAAATGAACGTTCCAATCTCGACCCATCAACTTCTTACACGTATTAATAAGCCAAAGGTCCGACTACCAGCCCAATCCGTTACGTAGGCTCGCATCCTTTAGGGGGCTAGCTTAAATCCGCGTCTCCTAGATTGGATCATGCAAAAAAATATTTGACTACCCTTCAAGGAAATTGAAGAGGTTATCAGGATATATAGCACGAAAATGTAGAGGGTTAACCAAATTTCTTGAATAAGTAAATGAATAATTAGTTACATCTTAAGTCAGTTGATAAGGTATGATTATGTGAAATGCAAAAAACGGAAAAATGAAATATTCAAATCAAAAGCTACAGACTAAAAAATTCTAAAAATATTAAGCGCATATTTTTTATCTAACGGCTGAGATTAAAATCCTTTGTGATTGAAAAGTCTTGAGTTCGAATCCGAGCAATCCCATTTGTTGGTGAATTAAAAAACACGTGGTGGATTGGGCATGTGTTGTGCACTCTTCAAGCCCAAGGGGAATTTGCATGAAGCGTTGTGTCAAATATTAATATAAAAGATGTTGTTAGCCTTAACTATTTGCTCAACCTTTTGGTTTAATCAGTTAAGTAACATGAAATCAGAGTCTTTGTGATCGAATGATCCTGAATTCAATTTCGGGCAACCTCAATATTCATTGAATTAAAAACACACGGAGGGATTGGTCTGTGTTGTTCATGCTTCAAGCCCAAAAAGAATTCGCGTAAGAGAGCGTGTTAGAGATTACTGTAAAATATGTTGTTAGTCTTAACTATTAGCTTGAGCTTTATTTCAATCGGGAAAGTACAAATTAAAAGATATGTGATTTGTGCCATTTGAAAACAAGATTCTGTGGTCTAAAATTGTACAAATAAGAGTTTATGGTTTGCACCATTTGCAAACAATGTTCCAAACTATTAACTGTGTTAAAAAAAACGAGTTAAATGAGCATATTTGACATTTTATTTGATAAAATGAGTCATTAATTTTTATTTGAAGTTAACAAACCTCTGCTTACAAATTAAAAATTTAAAAATTCATGTGCAATCTCGTCACAAATACGAAAACTACTTTTGAACAATCAAAATTGTGAAATTTGAATGCATATAGAATTGATTTAGGAGTTCTCTCTACTAACTTGATTTTATGTTTGAAAATTACAGTTAAAGAATATACAACTTTTGACTTTGTGGCTTCGACTCCAACGTAATCTTTTTTAATATCTTATAGTTTGAGATTTTATTTGCTAATGGTGCAAACTCCATACTCTTATTTGTTCTATTCGAAATCATACAACAATATTTACAAATGGCTGAAACCATTAGGACTTTTTTTATTTGTACCTTACCATTAATTATAACCGTACATACTTTACTCAGGGAAAAAAAATAAAAATTATAATCATAAATATCCTTCATAGTTAAGATAACAGTTTGCTATGTGTGAGCATCAAACTCAATTCTTTTTTTTTTTTTAAATAGGGCATCAAACTCAATTCAAACGCACGATTTTGCAATTTCATAGTATTCTTTTGCTTATTTCTTATAGAAATGTTTATAATACTAATAATTACCGTAAATATTTAAGGATAAACTTCAATAATAGATCTTAAACCCGGAATTGGAATGATCTTATAGCCCACTAAAACCGGCATTAGAGAAGAGTTTAGCCCATTCTTTCTCATCCCTTTCCTTGCCATTAAAACACACCATCATCAGCATATCAAAAAAGAGTTTAGTTTCAACGGCTTTATTGTCCGCTTTCGGGTTCTCCTTCACCATATCGATGATTATCACCTTTCCTCCTTTCTTCTCTTTAATAGCTATTTTGCATTGCTCCAATATTTTCAAGCATTCTTCGTCGTTCCAATTGTGCAAAATCCACTGGTTTACATGGAGTGAAAGTCAAATAGATGGAATTTTCTTGTCCGAATATGATATAAATAAATGAAATAAGTAAATATACCTTTAACAGAGTTGCATCTGCATGAGGAACTGCATCAAACATGTCGCCTCCGAGAAATTTAAGATTAAGAGTGTCATCGAGACTGTCCACCACATGTGGAAGATCAAGCAGAGTGCATTGAATATGAGGAAATGCTTGGGCTATGGCTTTTGATGTAGTTCCAGTTCCTCCTCCGACATCAACTATCGAATTCAACCCGTCAAACACCCCTTTCCCTTCATTTATTAGGATACTCGTAAGCAATCGAGAATCACTTGCCATAGCTTCAGTAAAGAAATTATTGATCTTGGGATCAAGGCCGACTGATACGACCCTATCTTGGGAATCGATCAAGAGGGATCGTTTTGGGGTGGAAACGACCTAAAACACCACTCGCTTTTCTAGTTAGCGCAAACTGAAATATTATTAACTTCTGAATTGATTGATTTATTGCACAAATTACAAGACTTGAAAGCCTTTAAATAAGAATCCTAGAAATAATAAAATAGGAAATACTAATCCTACCAAAATAAGAAGACTAACTAAATAAGAATTATAAATCTATTATCCTATAACAATATAAATATGACTAAATAATAATAAGACACCTAATTAGACAACGACTAAGCCGCGGCCGAATCATCGAGGTTGTATCATTCGCCACTCCTTCAAAATCACCTTGTCCTCAAGGTGGTAGTTTAAAAAACAAATATCGCAATAAGAAACTCAAAACCCATAAAAGGCTCGAATGCTTAAGAATTTCGTCGAGTCGGTCCGGGGGGTCGAGATCAAGTAACTCATTGGCATCTCCGAAAATTACGATGAACCTGTCACTGCACGTACCATGCAGAAAATATTGCTCCTTGAAAGAAAAACAAATGCCATGTTGTTGATACTCAAGACAAACCCCAAAATAATTCAACAGAAAACTAGCTTTTACACCTTCAAATTGCACCGATTTGTGATAATAAAATGGATCCAATCCTACATCAATTTCCTTGCCATTAACAACATTAGGCCATCCGAATTTAGAATCATTAAATATCCCAAGTGCATTGCCACAGCTTCGAGTAAACATATCTTGATTCACTGCCAACTCTTCAATTATGGAGACAAAACTTGGGTTATGGTGAATAATGCCAACTTCTCCATCATAAAATTGGACACCTATGGAATCATCAAAATCATGATTAACATTAGCTGAGGTCATTGTAAAACAATCAAGAGTTTTAATTAAGCCACTTTTGTCTTTAAGTTCACGGGCTTGTTGAGTTTTTTCTTTGCAAAAAGAGAACGTCGTGCTTATATTTTGTGTGGAAGTTGCTGCCAAGGTTGGAACAGAATCAGAACCAGCTGCTAAAACAAAAGATGGACTCGAGGAAACTTCAGCCTCGAATTCCTTGGTTACATGGAAAGCTCCAAACTCTAAAGGACCAAATTCTTCTTTAATTTTCTCCAAAAAATCATTCCAATCGTGAAACGTTTCGTTATCTCTAACCGAACGAAACCATGTTAACGCATCACCCTCTAGATGTAGAATGACAATTTTCAAACGATTTTCGGATGCTGTATTATGAAAATCAAAATATTTTTCAATTTTAGAGCACCAAACTTGAGGATCTTCGCCTGTAAACCGAGGTGGTTGTTGTAAGGAACGAAACAAAAATGTGTCATCATTATTATTGTTGGAGTTGACTACCGTTGAGTGTTGTGTTTGTATTTGAGCGCGCAACTGTTGAACACAAGCATCTAGGGATTGTTTAATAGATAACTCAAGGGCCTCTATGTGGTTAGCAAACTTGACACGGATTGCGTCAATCATGGAGGACAATCAAATATGGGTAAAAAAAAACAATGAAAGATGGGTAGAAAAAACAATGAAATATGAGGATAAAACTCTCAATGAAAATAATGATGGGTACAAGGACTCTCAATGAAATATGCGGGTAGAAAACTCTCAATGAAAGCACCAGTTGATACGACCCTATCTTGGGAATCGATCAAGAGGGATCGTTTTGGGGTGGAAACGACCTAAAACACCACTCGCTTTTCTAGTTAGCGCAAACTGAAATATTATTAACTTCTGAATTAATTGATTTATTGCACAAATTACAAGACTTGAAAGCCTTTAAATAGAAAAGCAAGAACCCTAGAAATAATAAAATAGGAAATACTAATCCTACCAAAATAAGAAGACTAACTAAATAAGAATTATAAATCTATTATCCTATAACAATATAAATATGACTAAATAATAATAAGACACCTAATTAGACAACGACTAAGCCGCGGCCGAATCATCGAGGTTGTATCACCGACATAATCCCAAAAAGCCATCCCATGTGGAGTATTAAAAGCGGTTGCATCATCACTAACAAACCAATTACTACATAAACCCCATGGTTTTATTAAAACAGGATCAAGATTTAGTAGCAGTAATGGTGCTAAACTAAAAGGGTTGTCCCTTAGGAGTAGCTTAGATGAATTGGTGAGAACATACCCTTCTTCATCGTCGTTTTCAGTATTAGTTTTCGCTAGAGCGAAGATACCGGAATGAATCAAAACACCCATCAAACGAGGAAGACAATGTGATTTGGTTGAATGGATAGATAGAGCAGAAATGAGCTCACTAATGATGATGGGTTTTCCATGGCTATGAATGATATCCGGAATGCCTAATTCAATGGCACATTTAAGAGACATGGAGTTAATGAAATTGAAGATGTGGTTCCATATGTGAGCTTGAGCTTCAAGAAGCTCAGTACTTGAGTTATTTCCATCACCCAAATTATTCATGATGGTCATGTTTAATTTCTTCTTCTCATGTGAATGCAATGCACACTATTATAGTGGACTTACACGTGGATTTGTATAACCCCAACCACTTGTCTTTTCTTATGGAAAACGTGACTTAATTGCTTTTCTTATTGGATAAAAAAAAAATATGCAATATTAATTTTAATAAGATTGTTTAAGAAAAAGACATTAATGAACTTTTTGTCGGACAAAAGTTCAACACGCTAAAACTAATTACATTCAGAATAATATGAATAGAATAATAACGGCAGATCGAGTAAAAGCGTCAGCTAAACCATTAGCTAACCGACGAACAAAACAAACCGAAAACCGTTGTAGATACTAATATGAGACTTGAATTGAGAGATGAGATCACCAAATTCATTAATAGGGCCAAATTAAACATTTTTGTGTAACCAAAAACAATTTCTCGAATATTTTCTTCTGATCAGTTGTTGAATTTCTTCATAATTTTGAAAATTTATTATCTAAATTGAAATCTTATGATATACTGAGAATATTTATTTCTTTAACTATGAAAATAGTTTATATATTTTGTATCAATACCCTAACAACCTTCAACATCGACCCTTTAATTTTTAAAAACATGATACACCTAGAATACTTTACAATTTCTCATGCAAGTACTATGTTTATTTGTTTAATTTCGTGGAGACAATACTGTTTGTTTGTGGTCTCCTAAACTGTCATATTTTAGCTTATTTGTTTACTTTGGTGGAGACAATTTTTCATATTTTAGCTTATTGCATATACTGATAATTTTTTCAAAATAAATTTGGCTAGTATAAAGAGATAGACCTTGTTCTTTTGAACTTATGAGTACTTAATTTCAATCGAGTATAGTAATTTTCAATAATTTCACTTTAGTTAATACACAGTTCAGTTTTTTTGTCAATCATAAAGAACATAGACTTATAACTATATTCAATAGAATTGACACATTACCACTTTCTTAAATGTTGTGTCAAAGTCTTATAGCACGAAATTCTTTCAAAAACAAAGAGTGTATATTATGTTTGTGGTCTCCTAACTTTCATAGTCTCCAAAGACAGTTAATTCAATGGTCTCATAATGGAGTTAAGGGATGCAACATAGCTTGTCCCTGGTTATAAAATGACTGTAATTTGCTATTTCATGGTCCAAGATGACTCCGCATACTTCAATGCAAATTTGTTGAGGTCTAAAATTATTCACAATTTTTATGGTTCACCCAACAAATAGGCCAAATTAGACGGTTTTTTATAGAAACGTCACATGGGCTTTTAAAATAGTCCATCGTCTGTTACTAAGGTTCTTCGTCTATATATAGGTTAAATATTTCATGAAAATATTTGAGTAAGTAAGTTTTTGATTTATTTAATTACATTTACTTGTTTCTTCCTATAAGACACTTTACTTGCCACCTCATCAATCTGTTATGTGAATTGTAATTCCAACACCTTGGCTCTTAAGTTGGAGATGCCATTTTCATCGATCCCAAATTGCTCAAACTATGCCACTTTTCTAAGTTGCACTTAATGGTTTTATTAATATATTTGCAAGTTGAGAACCATATGATATATAAGGAGTTGATAAGAATTTTATTTATCTTGTTAACTTTACTTCCATATGACCATAATAAGTTCCTTTTTATTTTATTTATTTTATTCTTGTCTACCATAACATGTAAAAGATAATATTATGTGGCACAAAATTAATGTTAGTCAATTTAATTTATTTGCTATAAGTTTGTAAATCACATGTTAATTTTTACAAGAAAACATATCACAGTTTTATACTTACAAAATTACAAATCAATGATTCTGCATGTGTTTTATCAATTTTTCCTTCTTTTAAAAAATACCCTTAAATAACCGATAAGAAGAGTTGGTTTAAATAGGTAATGCAATTCATCTTTACTTGAAATGGTTTGTTTGAGTTTTCGTTTCGTTAAAATTTAGCTCTTATTGGTAGACAATATGTGAATTTCATTGTAAACTCTCATCAAAGTCTGTGGTTTGTCCTACTTTGCGAATGGATAGACCTTAGCTAAACTATTTCCTCACAAATTACAAGAAAATACCCCTAAATTTAATTATGCAGTCGGTGTTAAATTTTAAGTTATGTATATGCTTCACTATAATAAATTGAAGGCTTAATACATCTTCCACTCCCTCTACTTGGCCTAATTTGTCAGGTGACTTCCGAACTTTAAAATGGTTATCTACATCCCTATACTTGATCAAAACTATATAACTAACCTCAAATTGATGACGTGGCCCCATGCGTGAACTCTCTTCAATTAAGAGCGCGTGAAGAAGTGAAAAATTCATTTTTCAAAATGGGAAAAGTTTCATTTTGATCCTTTTTCGTTCTTTTCCTTCCATTAATACCTTTTCTGCATTGATTCTTCATATATCTTCTCCACAAAATCAAAATAACATTTTGAATATTTATCGTTTTCTCAATTGATTCCTCCCTTCTACCTACAAACTAGAATTAGACAACATACATCGAGCTTTGTCGATGACTGTCTTGTTCACCCGTTCAACAATGTAGTTCTGTTGTGGCCGATAAGTACATGTGTGATGTTTGATTATTCTTTCATTCTCAAAAATTTTATTAAATTCACCAGAAACAAATTTAGATTTATTGTCAGTCCTGAAATATTATATATTTCTCTCCATTTGTTACTCAATTATGGTTTTCGATAGTTTGAATTTTTCAAACACATCACTTTTATTAGCAAGAAAGACAACCCAGTGTTTGTCCAATTTCACTTTTTAATTGCTCTTGTTTTCCTCTGCTATGGATTTTAGAGCCCATGAGCTTAACGTGATAGAAACATAGAGAGCAAATAATTCCAAATTAATTATTGTTCAGAAAACAACTTAAAACAACTTGGTGATAATAATTCAACAAATCTCCAACCATCACGTATAGCAATTTGATCAATAATTAGCAATTGGACCCATTTAATTAAGTCCAAATAATCAGACATTGATGAAACGAAATTAAATCTTGATCCTATCTCTTACTTCAATTTATTTCTCGTAACTAACAAATTAATTAGAGAAAAGAGAAGTCCACTAACCAATGAAAATGTTTGCTTCAGTCAACAAAAAAAGTATTATAAAATACATTAATTATTAAAGAAATTAATAATATATTCAGTGTATCCATACTAATTAATTTATCACTGTATTATAAATTAAATATTAGAATTTAAAGTTTATAATTTTGAATTCAGAATTCATTATTTAGAGTGTAAGACTTTTAGTATCTAAAATTTTATATTAATAAAATTTTACTTTTTTTTATTCAAATTCAAAAATTCAATTAAGTTTGAGTTCTGTAAATTAGTAAACAATTTGTCAATAATTCAATTTAACTCAGTTCAGTTTAATTCAATAAAACATAAGATGACATAATTAAATAAAATATATAACATTAATTAATTACTCGGTGATAACATTTTATTAGTTAAAGTGATATATGTTAATCATCAATTGACTTGATGTACCACGTCACCACCACTCATGCGCCTAATCTAAGTTAAAACTATCAAATTATTGATCTTTCTATTATTGACTACAATAAAGGCCACAATAGTTTCATTTTTATAATCAGAAAAGATAGACAGAATATATAGTTTTCTTTTATCGGGATTGGCGTTTATAACTTTTCTAAATATAATAAGATGTCATCTTTCTTTGTTCAATTACATTATATCTCTATATGCTAGTTTTAATAACTGATCCTTCAAATTTTCAAAGTTGTGTATCACATTAAGTAAAATTTCCTACAAATTGTTTGGCTAATTGTTGAAGCATGTTACAAATACGTACTGCAAAATCCTCGGACACCCTAAGGTTCAATGTCCACAGGCGTACACCTGAGCTAATTACCCCTATCGCGCCTACCCCTCACGAATTCAAGCCATTATCAGACCTAGATAGCCTCAAGGGTGTTCGAATTCAGATTCCAACCATACATTTTTATCCTTGTAACCCTTCAATGAATGGCATAGACCCAGTTAATTTGATAAGGAAAGCACTCGTGCATGCGCTTGTCTTCTACTATCCGTTTGCAGGTAGGCTCAGAGAAGATCGTTCAGGCGCGCTTATAGTCGAATGTAATGGTGAAGGTATCTTGTTTATTGAAGCAGATGCCAATGTTACACTCAGTCAGTTCGGCTATCCACTCGTACCTCTATTTCCATGCTTTGATCAACTCCTTTTTGATGTCCCCGACTCTTCTGACATTCTCAATTGCCCGCTCCTCCTTATTCAGGTATTGGAAGTTTTATAATTTCCTGTTATATATTCCAAGTTTGGCCGAATAGTTTCTTCAAAATAATATCAAAGACTTGTCAATTTCTAAAATAAATACAGTTGAGGGTTTTTGCACGTACTTCAAATGTAAAGGACCTTGACAATAATCAAATTTATATTTTATGATATTAATATAAACAGATGGTATTCGTCTCAACTATTAGCTCAAACTTTAAATTTAATCGGTTCAGTAATATAGTATTAGAGACTATGACCGAAAGATCCTTAGTTCGAATTCTAACAATTCCATTTATTGGTGAATAAAAAACACATGTGTTTACTGAAGTTTGCTGAACTAAATATAAAAGTTGTTGTTAGTCTTAAGATCCTGTTCTTTATTAATGAAATTTGTTGAACTGAACTGAACTGAAGAGCATTTACTGAAGGAAAATTGAAGGAAAATTATTGAACTGAATTAAACTCAAATCAATTATGCTAACAAGGCATAAAAAGACATACCCTAAATATTGGCTCGAGCTTTAAATTCAATTCAATTGATTAATGAACATATTTGTCTTTTACCTAAGGGAGGACTTTATGGATTATGAAGAGTCGGCCAACCATTAAACTCCAAAAATTAGAAGCAAAAAGATTTCCAAACTGAAAAAATTCACTGCTAAACATAAAATTTCATGGAAATGTCATTGTTATATACACTATTAAGGAAATCTTCCCTTGATTCGGAGAGATTCTAGAGCGCTAGCTCTCGAATTATGATACTTAGTTATAAATAGAATTTCATATTTTTATATTATATCGTGACCGTATCAACCCGTCATGCTTTAAATAGAATTTTATATTTTTATATTAATACCTTATATTGATGAATTGCCAGGTGACCCGATTGAAATGCGGAGGTTTCATTATCGGCATCCGTCTAAACCACACCATGTGTGATGCTCAAGGCCTAGTTCAATTCTTGTTTGCAGTTGCGGAAATAGCACGAGGAGCAACTTGCCCCTCTGTGCTTCCAACATGGGAGAGACATGTCCTTAACTTCCCAAACCCACCACAGCTCCTATCTACGCTTCCTGAAAACAACATTATTAACATGTCGGAAAATACTACTCTTCACAATACCATGCCATTGCTTGAAAATCTCTGCTATCGATTTTTCCTTTTTGGCCCAAGTGAAATCTCAACTTTTCGTAAACAGGTCCCTCTTCATCTCCGCAGTTGTACTTCTTTTGAAATAATATCTGCATGTGTTTGGAAATGTCGCGATATTGCACTTCAACCACATCCCACACAAGAGATGAGTTATATTTGTCTAGTTAACTTGCGTGGTAAGCTTAAAGATTTAATACCGGTCGGTTACTACGGCAATGCAGTTATGCTTTCATTAGCAAAATCAACTGCAAAAGAAATAGTAGAAAATCCATTGAGTTATACATTACAACTTGTACAAAATGCTAAGAACAAGGTTAAAAATATTGAACATCAAATGGAACCAATAGGAAGTACAATGATGAGTTCGATGTGCTACACAGTGTCGGATCTGGGATATGCTAGGTTTGAAGAAGTCGATTTTGGATGGGGTAACGCTGTATATGCTGGACCGTGTATTCTTCTGCCAATGTTTGTGATCCATCTCCCATTCAAAAAGGAAGATCAAGAAATTGGGATAACGTTGGCAGTTTGTTTGCCGAACGAAGTAATGGAAAGATTTGAGTTGGAGCTTACCAATATGTTAAAATACCATCCATCCGTTATTGTTGATGACATTGCTATTATATCCAAGATGTAAATCTGAAGTTTTTGTTTTACAATTTCCTTCTGTTTTTTTCTGTAATCATATCATTTTATGCAGAGGTTTTTGGTTTCATTCCACTTAAATCTGAAACAGTTGTCAATAAAAGTTTACGTGACAATAACATTTGTCACTGAAAATGTGAGTTTGTTAAGCCTATAATTTGTGTCTCATTGAATTGAAATTAATAGGATCCGAATGTAATGGCTTGTTAAGTTGTTAAGCCTTTTCTTTAGAGATTTTACTATATGTCTGGCATACGAATGAAGTGTTATGTTAAGCCTATAATTTACTAACGCGTAACACTTCAACATTAATAACAACTTAACTTTACGAAATTAATTAATAATTACTTTTTTAGTTAATTATTTATATAAAATTTTAGACTCTAAAAAAATCTAATTAAATAAAATTTAGAGTTTAATGAGATTTCAATCATTATATGTTTACTATGTTTAAAATTATATATTCAATATGATAGGCCAATTTATTTTTCCATAGGAATATGATGGCTATTATTTTTAAATGTAATCATATTTAATAAATAAAACGATTTGGAAATGTATTGAAATAAAGAAAAGATTTTAATAAATGAAATTATTATAATTATAATCAATAACTTTTCAATTATAAATAAGGTATAATTAATAAATTATATTAACTAAAATTGATGAGCTAAGATTGTTGAACTAAACTGAATTAAGATGAAATTGTTGAACTAAACTTAAAATACTAAATTGAAATGTGTTGAATATAAGTAAAAAAAACAAGGCGTAAATCCAATCAATAATCCAAAATAACATATTTTTCAACATATAATTGATAGTTATTTAACATGTCACCTTCTCATGTTAGCATACGTTATTTTTGACTAAATTGATTTCGAATAAAATGTAAAAGTTTAAATTGATACTCGCAATTAATTATGGACTAAGTTGATCTCGCAAACCAACTTCAGTGATTAGATTGATTTCTGGAGTCCCAATATACTAGAACCACACTTCTTCTTTCTGACTAAAGAAGTGACCGGATGGACCATCATTGGATAAGAGGGCTAACATCACAGGATATTCAGAAGCTTCTTTGATGCTTAACTTTCCCATATTGAAAGTCAAATCTGTTTTAACATAACCAGGACATACCGAATTTATCCGAAATTTTTGAAATTTCTTAGCTTGGATCCGTGTATAAGCATTCAATGTTGCTTTTGATAGTATATAAGAAGAACTTGTAATTGGCCATCCTTTCTTTTTTAGTAAACCTTCTCTGAAATCATTTAAGTATTTACTTAAAACCTCGTCAATTTTCTCAACTGAGAGCTTCTCGTCATTACTTAGCACCTCCTTAGCCCATGCATTTGGTACATTCTAAAACAAGTCATAGAAAATATCATCAGCTAGAAAATGCAATGATATACACAGAATAACTCCAGTTTCGATTTTCTACATTTTATTTGGAAAACCAAGATGTTAAAAGAGCAAATATTTCTGCCATCAAACAAAAAGGAAAAAGCAAAAATTTCTTACATACCATCACACAATTTATGAACACGCATGCTTTTGTGCCACCTAAGTAAGTGAAATAATAATACAGAATCACAAGGTTATAGAAAGTGTTACTTAATTGATTGAACT
The DNA here is from genome assembly GCA_028411795.1 of Euphorbia peplus. Classification (NCBI taxonomy): domain Eukaryota; kingdom Viridiplantae; phylum Streptophyta; class Magnoliopsida; order Malpighiales; family Euphorbiaceae; genus Euphorbia; species Euphorbia peplus. The sequence continues at coordinate 2,977,046 of CP110841.1, forward strand.
AAAAACTAATAATTAATGTTTAGTTATGATTTAATCTATTAATCTTTTAGTAACATTTAATATATTAATCTAACATCATATGTGTCTAATTCAACAAAAATTGAGATTGTCATGACTCAAACTCTCGTAACCTTTTCATCACAAAAACTTTGATACTATATTACTTAATCAGTTGAACCATAAGCTCGAGCTGATGATTAAGATTCAACTATGATTTATACTAATCTTTGAGAAAAGAAATCTTTTAGTTTAATTCTATTTTGTTCACTAACTTCATAAAACACAACCTCTTTAGATGAAATAAAAAGTACAACCTTTTATCGGGTACAACAAACATATGCAATCTACATAGTTTAGTTGACGAGTTACCTCTAACTTGCCCCAGGAGGAGGAGATATTAACAATCCTAGGTGAATTAGATAGTTGAAGAAGAGGAATAAGTGCTTCAGTCATCCTCTTTGCACCATAATAGTTTATCGCCACACATTCTTCAACTAATTCGCATGTTTCAATCGAATGCCAATTGGTTGGTTTAAGTTCCTGCACATTAGTACTCAATAATATTGCATATGAATTTTGTTTAAGAGGCTCTATATGTTGTTCCATCTATGAAAATACCATGAACCATTTCAATAATCAAACTTGACGAGACCCAACAAAATAACATAAATAAAAAAGAAATGTTATAAATGTGCAATGCCTATGGTTCGTTAAATGATTAAATCAAAACATCGAGTTGATAATTTCTACATTAATCTCTGACATATTCCCTCACAAAAATCGAACTCGGAATATTTCGATCACGAAAGCTTTGATGCCATATTGTTTAACCGATTGAACTTAAATTTTGAACAGATAGTTAAAGTTAACAACATTTTTTATATTAATCTCTAACATTTTTAAAACAAAACGCAACCAAAAATAGCTTCAACAATGGCTTTGAACTGCTCCATCTTTGGGTTCTAAGAAAATCTTATTTTTATTAGATATTTAATTTGCTTGATTTTTTAGAATTTATATTAAATTTCGTGAACTCTTAAACATAGTCCCCTTTCTATTATACATAGCCCCTTTTTATATTTTTTAATTCTATTTTTTCACTTTTTCTTTGTAAACTTACCAAACTGCCTTACTATAATATTTAATGTTTTTTGACAAAAAATAAAATTACCAAAAAAACACAAAATCAAGAAAAACTTTCATAAAATCATCCACTTACACTAATATAAAAGAAAATCAACTCAAAATTAAACTTCCAAATCCGCTCTAGTGACTTAACAAAATCAAGCACACAAAATATCAAATCCAAATACAAAAAAAAACTCGTCCAATCAAAGATGGATCCACAAAAATCAGACGAAATCATCACCAAAATCTGGAAAAATTGAGGTCGAATTAGAATAAGAAGATTGCTAAAATCAAGTTACAAATACATTTAATTGGATCTAAGTCAAAATTAAACTATATACCGTAAAGAATGGTGATCATCGGCGGTTGACGACGGTGACGGACGACGACAACAGCTACTGCGGCGACGACTCGACAGATTGATGTACAGTGGTTCAAAATGGTAAAAAATGGAAAAGGAAAAGAAGAAAAGAAAAATTAGAAATAAAAAGATGAAAGAAAGAAAATAGATTGTGAAGAAGAAAGAGGAGGAAGAAGTTGCCGCAGGGATGGGGAAGGGAGTTGAACGAGGGAGAAAGGATGAGATTGAGGAGTTTGTTTTTGGGTTAATTAGGTTTTAGTTTATTTTTAGATGGTAAATAAGGGGTATTTTTGGAATGAAAAGATTGGTGGGTGCTACATTTAATAGAATGGGGTGCTATATTTAATGAGACCCTAAATTTCTTATCGTTGTTCATTTTCTTAAATTTATAGCCAAAGTCTTTTAAAAAAAATAATAAGATAATTTATTGCCAAAATGATTAACATAACCAATCATGCGTATATATAAAGGCGCGTGTTGCACTATCTTCAATTAAATTTTATATAGTTTTGATGTAAAAAAAGAAATCATTGAGAGTTATACAATGGATATTCTATGGTCACTTTGTTTTTCACAAAGTAACCATTACTTTGTTTTGTCAACCATTAGATCATGGCTTAAAAGTTAATCTAATGGTGCATAAGACAAAGTATAAACAAACTAAGGGAAAAACAAAGTAACTATAGCCTACACCCATACATATATAACTTCTTTTTTTTTTTTTTTTTTTTACAAATTTAGGGGAGGGATAAGGTGGTGACAAGGTCATTTGGAGACAGAAATTTAATGGTGTGACAAAAGACCCAACTAAAAAGCCTCACAAAAAGTCCGCATCTTCAACCTCCTTCTTCCTGCGCATCGCGCATCTTCTCATCGTCTCTTCCCATGCCTCTACTGCTCTTGCAAATTCTACACCTCTCAAGCTCTCGGCGGCCACCAGAACGCTCACAAGCGCGAGAGAGCCGCCACTCACAGGAATCTCTCTTTAGATTTGTGTTTCAGATTTCGAGTTTCAGTTTGAAGATCAAGTTTTAAGTTTGAAATTCCGGATTTCAGTTGTGTTTCAGAATTTAGGTTTTAATTTGAAGATGGATTTTAGAGTTTCACATGAGATAAATTACTTTATCAACTTCTTCCTCTCTCTAATTTGAAACGTTTCTTTTTTTAAATTCATTGTATCTGCAAAATATTAACCCAACTGAAATTAAGATTAAGCAAGAAACTGAGGTTTTGCTGCACATATGTTAAATGAGTTCAATATCCGAGTTATGGAATTTTTATGAAACACAGAATTGTACATCTCCAAATAAAGCTGTATATAATAGGTATCAAGGTGAAAGAAGGCATCAATTTAGGATGTGAGGTTTTCATTGTTAACAAAATGACATAGAATTTAAGATCCCGTTTAGGTTGAGTATTTGTTTAAGCCATTGTTATCAATGCAATTACAGAGAAACCTTTAATGGAATATCTATTATTCAATTTGTGGACAAGGGTTAATGGGATCAGTTAAAATATATAGAACACAAACAATTGAAATTGGTGAGTCACCTGCTTTTGTTTATAATGCATCATTAAAATGGTAAATGATTGAAGAATGAATTTCAATTCGTCTTATTTATGGTGAAAAGTCTTGTGGTGAAAAGTCTTGCTCTTGCATATTGCGATGGATAAATTTAAGATAATGGATAAGATTTTGGGAGTTGTTGGAGATTGCAGAACATATATGGCTATGACGGTCTCCTCATTGTTTAGGAGTGTTCAGGAGTGTTATTTGTTTGATGTGATTTTATGTTATGTTTAGAATATTGTAGTATGCATTTTGGAATATTGTACTATGTTTTTTGGAATATTCTGGTTTGTATTTTGGAATATTCCAAAATGAAAAAAATCGTTTTCAATTGAACACAATAGATTTCAAATTGTTTTTGTTTGTGTTTTTTGTTTTTTTTATTATACCCTAGGTAGTCTCGTATCAACCCGTCGTGTGTAGGAGTGTTTTTTGTTTTTTTATTATACCCTAGGTAGTATTGTATCAACCCGTCGTGTTTATGAGTGTTTTTTGTTTGATGTGGTTTTATGTTATGTGTGGAATATTGTAGTATGCGTTTTGGAATATTGTAGTATGCGTTTTGGAATATTTCGGTCTGTATTTTGAAATATTTTCAAAAAATATCGTTTTTATTTGACCACAATGGATCTCAAAATGACCGGCTAATTAATACGAGTCCAACGGTATAAAAAATTTCAAAAACCGAATTCGGAATCATCGAGAAAATGTATTTTAAAGAAAAGAAATATAAGACTTTTCTCTGTCATGTGATGACATCAACGCTGACATCATCAGCCCCCCTTCCCTCACCATACACGTGTATGCCCCTCATATTATGCCATCTTTTTCCTTTTAATTACACAATTGTCACCTGTTGTCACACCACCTTAAAAGTGTCACACCTGAACCCCTCCCTACAAATTTATATATACATATAGCGTGTGCTATGTGATTAAGGTAAATTCTATAATTATTTTAAAGTAACTATTAATTTGTGATTACTAACATAAATCATTTGAATAGTAAAAATAGACAACACAAATGGTTACTTAATAAGAAAAGTATTTAATTATTTTTTTCGAAAAGTATAATTTTTTAAATTTTCTCTTGCCGTGCTCTAATGCTAATTGATAGGTCAGTTGGTTGGAGGTCGATATCTAGTAGGCATTCTCCGATTGGTGGTTCTCGCGAGGTGGGGCTTGGAATTTGGGAGTCTCCAAGAAGTACTGGGCCGATCAAATTAAATGTAGATGCAACTTGGACGAGAGATCAAGCTAGTGGTGTAGGTGTTGAGGCTCGTGATCGTTCAGGGATGATGCGTTTTTCTGTTGCAGCTTCGATCGTATCCTCGATTTAAGGTAGCAGATATGACAACCATGATCTTTCGGCTCGATGTGGCGTGGGGTCAGGATTTGAAGGAGGTGATCTTGGAATCTGATAATTTATCAGCGATGAAGACTCTTAACAATGAGGGGTTAGTTGATTTTAATGGTGGCGTGGTGGTTGATGATCTCAAGCTCTGGATCCTAAAGTTTACTTCTTGGCGGGTGTGTCATGTCATAAGAATTGCAAATTTGGTGGCACACGAGCTTGTAGCTTGGGGTAAAATCTTTCATCAACCAACTACGTGTTTTGATAGATTTTCCCTTCTTTTCTTGCTAGGTTTATCAATCAAGATCTTTGTAATAAAGTGTTGCATTTGATGAACTTTATGTATTTTGATCTAGTTAGGGCGAACGATGTTTATTTTCCACTCAAAAAAAAAAAAAAGAAAAAGAAATAAACTTCTATTTTGTTTTTCTTTTTACTAATGTTATATACTAAAGGGGAAAATCCTTATTTATGGGCTTTGGGTCAATTGGCCGCCCCTTTTGAAGACGGGGCTGGAAGAGAAGTTTAAGGGGTAAATTGATGGGCTCTAGTTGTTCTTATGAGAGATAAACACACCAAAAGATGTAATCACTACCAAGAAAAATAAATTTTGTATAGAAACTTAGGCAATTTTTTGGTGCATGAGTGTTAATTAAGAAAGGTTTTGATGGTTTTGTATCTAATCTTTCCTAATACTCCAATTAGGAGTGTTGGGATTTTGAAGAAAAAACCTCTCATATAAAACCTTATTAATTTATACCTTCTTAAAAACTTTTCTTCGCAAACATAAATTATAGTCTTGAAACCTTACTTTATTAACCCTCATCGACCCTTCATCCAAACAAAGCCTTAAGGAGCCGTTTGGTTCATGGAATAAAAAGGAATAGAATAGAATAGGAATTCCATGGAATAGAATAGGAATAGATAAAATAGATATTCGCTAGGAATATAAATTCCTATGTTTGAAATAACTATTTCTTACTTCAATTAAGAAATAGTTATCCATCCACTTTTGGAATAGCAATTCCGTCGAATAATTATTACGTGTTTGAAAAATCCAACCAAACATAGGAATAAGAATAGGCAAAGAATAACTATTCTATTGCTTGCTATTCCGCGAACCAAACGGCACCTAAGAGTTTTAGAAGAAAAGAAATAAATATAATTATTTATTTTAATAGTATGATTGAATTATATGTAGTGCCTTTTCAAACTTTTTTAAGGCCTGTATCAAATATAAAAAATTGGGGAGATTCTATGGTTACTTTGTTTTTCACAAAGTAACCATTACTTTGTTTTATCCACCATTAGATCATGGGTTAAAACCTAATCTAATGGTAAATAGGACAAAGTACAAACAAAGTAGAGGAAAAACAAAGTAACCATAGCCTACACCAAAAAATTGACCTTAATATTATCTTAGAAAAATTATAACTATAGTGTTTTCGGTTATTAATTAATGATTAAATTACAAAATACTTTCATATAACAATTATATTTTTACTAAGTTGAGGCACCAAAGTTATATGTATATATAATATATTTCCAAATTATATTCTCATAATTATAAAAAAAAACACATTGGACTAGATCTCTTAAATAAGAGAGTTTTGTACATAAGACTAGGAGCCTTCTGTACTACGGCAATATATATGAGTGTTTAGGTGATCGTATAAACACATCAAAGTTGAGTAGTAACTTACTTTGTTTAGATCATGTGTTCTTAATGCGTCTGAAGCAAATCTATTACCAGCAACTCCTGCATTATTTACCTGTTCAAAAAATGCGATTGTATAATAATAATCATAGGAATTCGTTTCATATTACCTGTGGCTAATTAAAACATTTATACATAAATTAATATGTAGTTAAATATAATAGTAGCTAAAAGATTTTGTTATGAATATGAAGAATTTTTCCATTGCAAATGTGAACAATTAATGATCCACTTATATAAAAGTATATTTGAAATTTTTTATAGTGTAACTTTTTTAAAAAAAGTCAAGTGGATTCGCAAATGGTCAAATTAGTGGATGGGTTTGTTTGGCGAGAAAAAGATGATTGTAGTTTTTGGTTTAACAAAATAAATATCTTTTATTTGGATATCATTAAAAATGATAGTGAAGGATCCTAAAAAAAATTAAAATTTAAGAATTGATAATGTTTTAGCCAATTTTAATTTTTTTATTTTTCAATTTTAAACTCATGTAGATTTTGTTTGTTGAAGAGAAAGAAAAATCTAAACATGTTGATTTTGAAAAATATAAGATATGGTTCCATTAAAATTTAGATGTGTATTGAAGAAGTTTAATTATTTCAATTGAATCTAAAAACTTTGAACTTTGGTGGGCAAATTTTTCGAGTCCTGGGTTGGAACCACTACCACCGATAGTAGACGTGGTTCCGGAGGCCTATAGGAAAAGAATGAAAACGATTAGATTGAGATAAGAAATACCAAGATATCGAGCTTTCCGAATTGAGTAGTGATGAATTCAACAAGAGCAGCAACACATTCAGAATCAGTAACATCAAGTTGATGAAAAACAACATAATCAGAGAGACCAGAATCTTTGAGTTTTTGCACAGCTTCAAGGCCTCTCTTCTCATCTCTTGCTGTTAAAATCACTGTAATTCCTTTGGAAGCCAAGTTTTCACAAACTCCAAATCCTAACCCCTTATTGGCTCCGGTGACTACAGCATACCTCTTGTTCTCTTTTTCCATTGATGATTACCTTTAACTTTATCAACACAAGCCTTGTTGATTAGTTTTGTACAAGTAGACTATATGGTGTGCGTGTGGAAAATAAGAGCTACAAAAGTTGACCAATTTATATAAAGAATTACATGTTTTTCCATTTTTATATATATGTTTTTGTTTTTATTAGAAGGAGGGCGCTAGGCCCGGGAAACAAACTAATGAAACAAAAACAGAAACTACAAGACCATAGTACCACTCGGAAATTATAAACTACTGGCATCAGCAAATAAAATGTTTCGAATACCTGCATGAGACAATATCACATTCAAAATCAAATAAAAAGTTTCTCCATTTTATATATATATATATATTAATTATATAAGAAAATATGATATAATGCAGTGTGCCATGAGCAAAGCTGAAGGCATTAATTACTAGAAAAAACATTAAGAGGTCGTTTGGTATATATTGGAATTTAATTCCCGTGAAAAGTTTTAATTTATAGGAAATTATTTTCTTAGTGTAATTTGCATGGAATGGCCAAAATGTGTTTGGTTGAGATTAAGGAATTTGAAATTTTCATGAATTTTGAATGACTAAGGGGGGCTAGGTGATTAATTTTACACATTATGTGAGAATTTGAAATTCCCATGAATTTTGAATGTCCCAATTTTCTTAATTTCATGTCAACCAAACAACTAGCCAAAATAGAAAATCATGAAAATTTTTATTGCCTACATAAATACATGTATACCAAACAACCACTAAATATTAATCTTCCTATTCTTGTCAATTTGTCAACTATGTTAGCCAATGAAAATGTTTGCTTCAGTCAGCAGAAAACTAAAACTAGTATTAGAAAAGACATTAATCATTAATCTTTCTATTATTGTCTACAATAGTTTGATTTTTTTATTGTATAATTTGAAAGATCAACCATGCTCACCTACTTTCCAATTACACGATCTTATGCTCACATCGCTGAATTACGAGCTGCAATTTATGCTGTTAATGTTGCATGGAAGAGAGGGTGGCATTACCTCTGGTTAGAATGTGACTCAAGCTATGTAGTAGAGCTTTTTCGACTTCGTTCTACTCAGGTTCCATGGGAGCTTAGACAAGATTGGTTGCAATGTCTCTCTTCACTTTCTAATATGCATTTTGTGGTTTCTCATATCTTCCGGGAAGGCAATAGAGTAGCCGAAGCACTTGCTCGATTCGGTCAATTAGCTAGAGACATCACTTGGTGGAGCTTTGCACCTCATTTTTGCTGCAATCTTATTTCAGATGATATTAATTCTGTTGAGTAGTTTCGTTTTGTGTAATCTTGTTTTTTCTTTCCAACTGTATACTCTTTTTCTTCTTTAATGAATTGGGCCTTTCGGGTGGAGGTGTGTCGTGTGTGCCAACCTAGTTGGGATACCCGTCCTCTCTTTTCCCGTTAGCTTCCCGTCTTTATTCAAAAAAAACCATATTCACCTACATTTTAATGATTAAATGATATAAAACTTCATCATAAATCTTATAATTAAGAGAAAATTATTTAAAATGTCCTTATATTATGTTAATTTTTTAATACATAAAGAACGACGGACTCATAAAAAAACTATTTAAAATATTGTAAAAAATATAAATTTCAATTTAATGCTTAATAATCTAAATAAAATTTAATTATTAAAGTGTAAGTGATCAGAACTCTTGAAAAGATATAGGTAGAATAAAGTATTAATTTTCTTGTACTGTAATTGACATTTTATAATTTTTAAGTGTAGTTAGACCTTTTCTTTCCTTTCCCATCATTATACTATATGATAATCAAGTCTTGGTTATGGAATTACCTTTTGTTGTGTACATTTTCTCAGATTATGTTTCAGGCCACAATATGTACCAATTTACTAAATTTGTCTATATCTTTTTCTTTCTAGCTACCTTTTCTGTAATTTTCTATTTTTTACTTTGTTCGGATTTTTGGTTCTTTGTTTGAGGTTGTTAACCTAATTCAGATTTCAGAATTTATTTACGGTCCGTCCATTAGATTATTTAACCTTGAATTAATTATAAAAATGTATGAGTAAAGTAGTAACATGAAAGCGTTGTACTTCCGTTCATTATGTTCATTAAATTTCACTAACATAAAGCCTTTTTACAGTTGACTAAGTTTGCTTAACGAGCTTTCAAATAGCTCTATATCCTTCGTTCGTCGTGACGCGAATAATGTTACTTATTTACTAGCTAGAAATATTTTATTTTATTTTACTCGGGAAGAGTGGTTAGATGTACCCCGATTACATTTGCTCGGCCTTGTTGGCTTCTTTCTAGCACTTTTCTTTGGTTGTGAAAAAAAGTAAAACTAACAACCGGATATCTCAAATGGGGCAAAGCTAAGAATAATTGTTTAGATTCTTATTTCTCATGAAATCATAATTGTAGATTATTTCAAATAATTTTCATAATTTTTCTTTTACAAAAACTATTCTCTTCTTTTTAACTAAACAGTATTTAAGTGATTGTGATTAAATTACAAATTCCTCCCCTCGGATGAGACCAAAAACTTATATTAAAGGTTCCACTTCTTTACAAAATAGAAAAATTTAATTAATTGAACTAAAAGTTTCAGCTAATAGTTAAGACTGAGTTATGGTTTATATACTGATATTCTCTGACATACTTCGTCATACAAATGCTCTTTGATCTTGAAGCATGCACAACACATGTTAACCCATCATGTGTTTTTTAATTTATCAAATATTGAGGTTGTCAAGAATCGAACTCATGATATTTCGATTACAGAAACTCTGGTAGTACCAGTTACTTTTAATTAACTGATTGAATCAAAAGTATAGGATGGAGGTTTGACAGTTGCAAAGAGCTTGAAGTCTCTCCTTCGTGGAATTCTATTCGACTTCCATCAACTTGATTCGTCTCAATTTGTAATCGAATACACAAGTCAATTGGTTCTATTAGGGTAGTGATATGTTGTGTATTATCATTATCAATGGTTATGAAGTCATGCGTGAAAACTCAACAAACTTTTGTATTTATTTCTTAGTGAGGCATGAAATGGTTGGAGAAAGAAAAACAAAAAGTAGACAAGTGGATATGCAATAAAGACAAGAAAAATTCTTATTATTAGAAAGATAGGGGTATTGAACAATACATCAATTACACCCTTCATAAACTTACTTTTCCAACTTAGGTCATCATCGATCATTAACATTAGCACTGATCTTTGGCTGAATTAGTATCTCTAAACCGTTCTTGAAAATTGGAAATGGATCTCTAGAGAATGACATATTAGGAGAAGCAAGCTTCCAAGTATATTGAGTCACCAGATTATGAATTGTGACTAAAGTTTCAATTTTTGCAAATTCATTTCCTGGACACATTCTGGGTCCTCCTCCAAATGCTATGAAACTATAGGGAGGAATTGATAATTTCTCAAAATGTGAAGGATCAAACTTTGATGCATTTGGAAATATGTTGTCATCCATATGAGTTATGAACGTAGGCGACATTACCTGAAAATCAGGGACAAAAAGTTAGTACGTAGTTTCCAACGGGCAAGTCCTTCTCGGGTAATAAGAGGATGAAATATAGTGCTAGAATTCTAGAAATCAAGACCTGCCATCCTTTTGGGATTAAAAATCCTTGGTACTCGAAATCTTTCAGGACCTTCCTGAAGGCGAAAAATACAGGAGGAGTCATCCTAAGAGTCTCTTGTGCTACTCTCCAAGTATATTTCATTCTTGTAAGATCATCCCACGTCAAAAGTTCCCCAGGAGTCTTACTCTTAGCTATCTCCTCTTGTTCTGCATTCTCAAACGTTAGTATTTTACGAGCAAAATTATTTGACTATGTGAGACACATAACATGCCCTGCACCTAAAGCGTGAAGCAAATATCAATTAATGGATTACCGTACATGTTCTCATTCCATCTAACATATCTCACTCTAAAAGACATGGGATATAATGAGTTGTATAGTTTTCAAGGCTATGTTTTTTATGACTGAAAAACCTGAGCTGATGTGATCTGAAAATTACTGAACTGAAGTGCATTCATTTACTGATGTGAAATTACTGAATCGAACTAAAATCAATTACTGATATGGCATAAAGAACAAAGCCTAAGAATACATACCTTTAAGAATATTGGCAAAAACCAAAGCATCGGCTGCTAGACGCCTGATCAAGAAAGTGAGGAGGATGGAAGTAGTGTCATAGCCTGCAAACATAACAAGAACAGCATTGTCGACGATTTCATCATCCGATAGCATGGTTGGATCATCGTTGTCTCCGAGAGTAATCAAACAAGAGAGAAGATCCTGTTGAGGAGAAGCCTTTTTTTGCTCAATTGCTGCTCTTTTTTCATGTATAAGCTCCATTAACAAAGCTTTAATTTTTGCTCTTGCCTTGAGGCTACGGTGGAAGCTTGTGAAGGGCAAATTTATGGGTATTGATAGCACTCCCTCAACAACTTGTCGGAAATTTCGTGCAAGCATATCTCTTTTTGATCCTTTTTCTATTCCGAAAAGGAGTGAGCTCATCATGTTGAAGGTGAGTGTCTTCAAAAATGGTTGAGCCTGTCCAGTTTTCTTTCGAAAAATTAGCTTAACAGAGAGTCAATGGACAAAAATATGTACACATTCTTTGTAGTATGAAGGAGCACATTAAATTAAAAATTTAAGCGAATATATTATTATTGAAGTTCAGAAAACTTCTAATATATTCAATCGGACCAGGGTCGACTTTGAGTGCAGAACCATAAAAAAGTATGCAACTAATTAATATAAAGGTAATCTCAAATAGGTGTTTTTTGGTTTTCTAATTTTGCAAAAAAAAGAAGGAATTGTGAATTACCTTTGAGAAAAAAAAAACTGTTATTTGCATTATTTGCAGAATTAAAGAAATTGTCGATTTTGTTGACAATGAAGACATTTTTTGTCTGAAATGTTTTTTTGACCTTTGATGAGTCAAGCTAGAATTTTTTTTTGTTTTCCATTCGGTTTCCGAACCACATTGGGCCAACTAATCCGGATTCGGGGTGGGTCCAAGAATTATGGTATTTAAACCTCTCCCAGTCGCTGTTGTGGGGATCGATCCGCAGACCTCCCTACCAAGCGCAGTCCCATGCTACCACTGCGTCAACTTTCGATCAAGCTAGAATTAAGCTCCAAGAACAGAAAAAAATTTTGGTGAGCAAAATCGACAATTATTTTCATTCTGCAAACAATTCAAACCACAGTCATTTATTTGCTCAAAGGCAAACAAAAATCCTTTATTTACAAAATCGCGAAACCACAAAATATACTTATTTGAAGCTAACCTTTAATATAACCAAAAATACAATATTTTCGAATTTATTTAAGAAATATCGAGTAAGAATAGTTACTTTTTCAATTTATTAATCATATTACTAATCAATATTTTTAATCAAATTATATTTAGTTCACAACTCTTTTCTGTCAAGATGCAACACTTTGTATAATATCAAAGTAAGAGAATTTAGTATGATTTTGGAATACGATGACGTGGTGCTTTAAATTAATAAATGATTAGATTAATCAATAAAATTTTGTTAACGTGCAATTAATTAAAAATTTATTTTTTAGTTAATAATTTATATAAACTTTTAGACCGTAAAATAAAAATTCTAAACTCTAAAAACTAAACCCTAGATCATAAATTATGAACTCTAAATATTAACATATATGACGTGTCATTGAATTATTAATCCGAAGTTCCATGTTATCCGTACTTCATAAATATTTTAAAATTTAGATCTCCCTATAAATAATAAATATATCTTAGAAATAATAGAATTTCAACAAATCTTAACTATCAATGTATCTCTGTAATTTGGAAGGCCCGGCCTGTGCGGTCACACAATTTACACCTTAGGCCGGCCTTGAATCAGAAAACAATAGTTGAGTAAGCTGAACTCTATTTACTGAATTGAAACGAATCGAATTTACTGAATTGAAATTACCGATGAAGGCATAGAGAACACAAACTAACTTTGAAAAAAAAGACATACACATACATACCAAGATTTGTTGCTTTCCATGCCAATTCATCCTGATTTGGCTTCTGATTCCTTGATCCATCTTTCCAACATATTGCTTCAACACATCAGGCTTCAGGAATGAAACAAAAGCACCTCTAACTCTCTTATGTTCATGTCCACTCAGTTCCAGAATGTTCCTTTCACCCATAATCATTCTGACCGAAGAAGGCTGCTGATTGGAAAGAATGGTGTGCTCACAAGAGTAGATGAACTTGTTAGCTGCCGGGCCATGGAGGAAAACTGTCGGTGTCCCGAAAACGTTCATTTTTGAGATGGGACCGTACTTTCTGATTCTTTCCTGGAGCCATTCTTCTGCTGTGTTTCTTTTCATGGCTTGCTTCAAGCTCAGGCCACCTATAATGGGGAAACCGAAAGATCCCGGAGGTAACCTTTTGGAAGTTTTCTTTGGAATTAGGACAAGGTAGAGAGGAATAATGAGAAGGAACATAAAGAAAATGGAGATTGCAGGTTCCATGTTTTCTCAGATTAATTGTATGAATGCAGTGAAGAAGACTCTTATTTAAATTTTATATGCATTTGTTTTTGGTAACATTGAAGTTTAGGTAAGGGTTAGCCTGAGCAAACCACAAACCTCGATATTGTCTATCAATACGAACTAAATTTTGACGAAGCGGATACTCCAACCTCAAACATTTCAAGAAGAAAATGAGTGTCTTACTGTTCAGAACAATTCTTATTGGCCTCTACATTTGTTTTAGTTCTTTCGTTTTTCAATTATGTATGAATGTGAGAATGGTCTTTTAGTTATAAATAGAGTTTTATACTTTTTATTATATTTAAAATAACTGCAGTATAATTCTGTCGTCTTTTATATTTTCAAAAAATATTATATTTTGGATTTTTCTTTAGTGTGACATGTTATTGTTTTATGTTTTTCAACTGTAGATGATCAACTCTATTTTTACGTCGTTTTAACAGATTTTTTTGGTGAGCTGTCATTATTAAAAGATACATATTCAGAATATTATATGTTTCGAAACAAAATCAGAATATTATAAGAATTTCCTAGTAAACATCATTTTCAGTTTGTTAAGAAAACAATATCATAATTTCTCTAAATGGGGCTTAATATTATCTCCACCATTTTATGGATGGATGTGTGTTAAAAATTAACCATTGATTTAAACTAAAAAATAATATAAGAAAAAAAAATAATTAAATAAAAAAGGAAAATGAGATTGGCAAGTTGATAAACATTTCATTGTTTGGTTCAATAATTCTGGCAAAACATGTAAATTGATGAATTTGTTTTTATTTTATTTTGCCAAAATATAGAGCTGGAAGACTTAATTGGTTTCAGGCTATGTAAGCAATTGTAATCAAGATGTAGAGAAAGTCGAGTAGGAAGAGTGACTGAGGTAGATAGAAAAGTGTAAGGCTTAGAGTGAAAAATCTCTAAGGATATTATTGAGAGCAATTATGAGAGAATGATATAGAGCGTTTTGGAAATATTTGGGTGTCGAAATTCATTGGAATGTTCTTTTTAGTTTCAACATGTGTGTGTATATGTCTGTGTTATGGTATTTATGTCTTGGTATTTAAACCCAAACTGAGCCGATTAATTCGAATTCAGGGCAGGTGGAAGGATTATGGTATTTAAACTCCTCTCAAATGCCGTTGTGGAGGATTGGTCCGCAAACCTCCCTACTAAGCGTAGTCAAAAGTTTGGGGGTGCAACACAAGGACGGCGAGTTTGTTTAGAATTGGGGAAGGGATGAGATGAGATTAAATTCGGGGTGGAGATGAGATTGAAAATTGAAGTTGAGATGAAATTGGAAAAAATGGGTTGATAAGCTCTTGTTTGTTTGGGGGAGGGGGATAAGAGTTAATGAGATGAAAATGACTAACTACCCCCTATCTAAAATTATAAGAGAAGAAGGAAGTGGGGTGATGAGCCCAAAATAAACTCATGCTCTAAGGGCATAATTCAGCAAATATCAACTCAAAAAATGGAAAAAGTGCTTAAAAATGGTGAAATATTGGAGCTTCGTGGAAACTGTTCTCTTTCAGCAGAACAAGCATACTAATTGTTCTAAAGAACTTTGTGAGGAGTTGAAGAAGGGCAATTTGGGCAGGTTTAGATCAGAGAAAAAAGGTGAAGTTTGGCTCAGCAGGGTCCACCCAGAGCTAGCATCCATTTTGTGAAAAATCTCAACGTGTTGGAGAAGTCATAAAGAAGATATTATCTCATTTTATTGTATTTTAATGGTTGAACAGTCTGGTTTAATGTTGTTGACTTTATGTACTTGATGGTACTTGTTGCAACCTTGACCATTGATCTTTGGCCCGAATCTCGAGGAGAGTCTTATCCTCTGAAAAGAAGGGATTTTAGGAGACTTAAGGGGTCATCAAGTCAGATTATGATAATCACTTTTAGTTTTGCATTATTGTAGTAGTTTTAGAGAGAGAAGTTAGTCTCTCTCCTTAGTTCTTAATTTTCTCTTTCATTCAAGTTGTAGAACTCATTTACGGAAACATAATTTTTAGCCATTAATCTATTGTTCATTGTCTTCTTAAATGCTTGCATTAAATTCTATGGAGTTTGGTGAGAGAAGAATTAAGATGGATCGTGAGTAGTTGTTCTACAGGTTTCGGCCAACCAAAGAGCTGGGAGAAGTAAGTATGAATCTCCTTGTTTTACATGAATGTTCTTGTTGGGTATCAAATGAAGTTATTAATGCATCTAAGGCTTAGCTACCCTTAGTGAGTGGAACAACCTAGGAGATGTCTGAAGTTGGGATACGAATCTATCATTTAATGCATGTTTATCTTCAAATCTGAGTTAAATATGTTAGAGGTTTTTAGTTCTTAGACCGGAGATGCTTTTCTCTACTTATTGCTTAGATGTACTTTGTTAGAGACTTCGATAATGTGCATCTAAGTATCTCAAGATTAAGTGAACATCTTACTTGAGAGTATTGAGTGAAGAGAAACCATAAACCTATGATTGAAGACCTTATGTATGTATGTATATATGACCGTATGTATATATTTATGCATGTATGTGGAGATGAATGATTGCTTTCGCCTGTTCTGGTTGTGCCTCTGCCTGTTCTTAGATTATTGGAGTTCTATTTTCGCTTGTTCGACTGAGAACCTTAGATTTATCTTTTTGTTAACCTATTATTGTTCATTGTAGAAAGTAGTTTAAAATCTCTCAATTAACAGTAACCCAACTGAAATCCGACTGTTCTTAATTAAGCATTGGAACAACCGTTTAGCTTTTCATTCTCTGTGGAATACGATAATTTTACTTTTGCTGTACTATTATGCGACATGGTCCTTTTGCCAGAGTGTCCACACCACATTTTGACACAGCATGGGGCAACTTAGTCATTTCTCTATCATTAAATTTCTCATCTCACATCCTTCATTTCATGTACCCCCTTAGGTACAAGATTTAGAGGATGAGATAGAGAAATTTTTCTTGTCTCCCATCTCCATCCCCCAAACAAACAAGAGACTACCATTTTTTTTCAACTCATTTCTAAAAATCCCATCTCATCAGGAGTTCCTAGGAGGTCACCCATCTTAGTACTACTCTCGCCCCATCACGTTTAACTTTGGAGTTCTGATGGAATCCAATACATTAGTGTTGGTTGTCACTCTACATGGTGGGCAAATCGGCTCTTCAGGGGGAGCTCATCTCGGTGTGTCCGCCTAAAGCCTCACTTCTTTTAAAACGTCAAAATTCGTAATTTATGGTATTAGTATTTATATCAAGTTCTTAAATGATTTTGTTTGTTATACATGATGTGATATAAAATTATGAAATTTTAACTCATTAAAAAAAAAAAAAACAAAATTCGCCACTGAAGGCTTAAGTGGAGAAAAAAATTTCGTCTGTTGCTAAAAGTACCACACAAAAGGTACGTGTGTCAACATTATCTCACCACAAATGATGATTCTTCTTGTGGCGATTTCACCTTTGCCATAACCGACTCTACTTGTGGCAGCTAAGAGCATCTCCAACCTTCACCCTTACTTTTCTCCTCATTCCCCACTTTTTTATCCTCATTCCCTATTTTTTCTCCAACCACAAATTTCATTTTTTTCTCAAATCTACTTTATACTTTTCCACCTACTTTTTTTATTAATATAATAATACTTCTTTTTATTACTTTTTATTTCTAACTCATTCCCTATTATTACTTCTTTAAATTTAAATCAAAATAAAAAAGTAAATTGATTAAACTATATTATTTCCAAAGTGGGGAGGACCAAAATAATCTCCACTTTTACGGAAAAAAAGTGGGGAATTCCCACTAATGGGGGTAAAAAAGGGGATGGTTGGGGTAACAAATCCCCACTTCCCACTTTCCAAGAGAGAAAATGGGGATGGTTGGAGATGCTCTAATATCCCCAAATATAGTGGTTATTGATGCAATTTTGTGGCAAACAATTTGCCATAATTGAAAAAAGTTTCACCCCAAAACCATGTCACCATGAAATATACATTGGAGAAGTCAAAATATTTCGATAGTAATTAGTATCACCTAAACACCGGATTAAATGCATTATTAGTCACTCAATTTAATTTGTTATTTTAAAATGATTATTCAATTTTAATTCGTGTCTCAAAAAAGTCGTCCAATTTGAGATTTATCTGAATTAAGTCACTTCAGCAACTTAAATAATAATTAAACACTAAAAAAGTCATGTGTCTACCACGTTATCAAAAGCGAACGCTTGATTGTTGACTTTGACCACCACATGCAGCCACCTAGATGCTAATAAAATTTTATGACATGTGACGCTTATTTGGTTGCCACATGTCGGTCAAAGTCAACGGTCAACCATTGGCATTTTAATGACATTGAAGCGACATTACTTTTTTGGTGTTTAATTAATTTTTAAATTGATGAAGTGACTTAATTGAGACAAAATTCAAATATGAGTACTTTTTTTTTTGACGGAAATATGAGTATTTTTATTGAGACAATTGAGTGACCATTTTGAGACAACAAAAATTGAATGACCATTGGTGGATTTAATTGCCTAAACACATGTGTCTGTTACATTTCAGTCATATTTTTGTTGTGATTTATCCCCAAATTTCAGAATAATTATTTGGATTATAATTAATATCATTGCTTTACCCATTTGAGTTTTTAAGCAATGTCACACAGCCAACAAATTCTCACTATTCAAGCATTTTGCACAAAATATAAACAAAAACTTCTCAATCAATGATAAAGAGGAAGTAACAAGATCGACATGTACAAAAACATATTAATCAATCTGTTTCCAACTGGACAAACTTAAGCCAAAATATCTTATAGAAAATGTCACAAAAAGACACAATTAAGCAATTCATATTTCGATTGTCTATTAGCTACAAGCATCTCACAATTAAATAGACTTCATGAAATGCAAAATATCGAAAACAATTACATATCATTGTTATATCCAAAAGCCAAAAAGATTGAGACAAAGTTCAATCAATTTAGTTCAATAGATCCTAAAAAAAACCATGTTTTCACTAGAATTGAGGATCTGACCTTCTAGAAGCTAAATTATTAGAGAACATGACACAAAGGAGATTTCAACCAAAGCTATATTAAAAAGAAGGTGGTTCTAAGTTCTAAAATCAATCTTAATCAAAACAGAACATAAATGAAGAAGCACATATCAGTAAAACCAGGGGCGGACCCAGGATTTGAAGATTGGGAGGGCTAATTTTGGTTCTAGCGTAAAAAATAATTTATGTATGCGTGTATGCAAAAATGAAGTAGAATATATAAAATTAGGAGAAGCAAATTAATGATCTAATAATAAATTGTTGATAAATTATAAAAAAAAAGAAAAGAAAAACAAAAATGTAGAGTTTTCGATCAAAATAACATTGAAAAATTTAAAATGATGAAAAGTATTAATAATGTTAGGGGGGAAAATTGATGGAAGAAAAAAAATGTAGATGATGGAATTTGAACCCTATTCTTCACAACTAAACACACCCTTCTTCCCAACTCTCCCACTCTTTGACTTTGTCCATTTTATCATCTTTACTATTAATATACATTATTTTAGGGGGCTAGCCGGAACATACCGCTATATCTCTAAGGGTTGTGCCGGAACTGAGGAGGGCTCGAGTCCACCCAAGCCCTCCTCTGGGTCCGCCCCTGAGTAAAACACATAATACAATGCAAATAATGGAAATTGTGTTGATACCTCTGAATGTGAACTAGAAAGAACACATGACCATACAGTCACTCGTAACAGTCAACATGAAACTGGATCTTAAGCCAAAAGCATGTATAATTCAATCTAAACAAACTGCAGCACAATATTTCGTGATTAACTCGATCTCAATGATTTCAGCGCAGAGAAAACTATAAATGTCGAACATGCTTGCTTTCGAGAATAGTGTATACCTATACCACAAAAATCTAGACAGAAACCAACAATGTAACCGCTTCACTGCAGTTTCAGAATATAAACCCCTTGTGTAGGGATTACCCTACCAACTAGCTGAAAGTTGTTCGAACACTTTACGGATTTACCTTCCCTGGAGTCAATTTACATATCTGTTTCAGTTTTCGTGCAACAAAGGTATACTCGAGTTTTTCTTTTCTTTTCCTTTGCCAAATCAGTAGGTTGCTTTTGTTGATTAGCATAAAATAAAGAAAGATTAAAACTTTCAAACTGAAGAAGTAAACTGGGAAATCTTTCTATAAGAAAACACAACCCAGTGGACCATTAATGCTTATAATGCCCATCTTTTGCTGATATCCAAAATGATTTGCATTTAACTAGACCATTTCAAAACTTAAGCATTGCTAATTCACCACCTACACACACTACTGGCATAATCTAGATTCCACTAATCTCACATGGCTCTATTTCCCATCAATTCAGCCAAATTACGGAAGAATTTCTAAACCTCCAAATTCAATATAGTATCTCATTAAAATCACTCAACTGAATGTAAGATTAAGAGAATTAAGTGAGCACATGAAACGAAATAATCATAGGAAGGAAACTCGAGAGAATTAAGAGGGAAGAATTGTTCAGCGGTGAGCGATTGAACAAATGTAAGCTCCAAATCCGCACGATTGAAGCACTGTTTAATTGGCAGAACCCAAAAAGAATATCCAAACATGTCTAATATAATCTTTAACCATATGATGTATGCTATTTGACAAAACAGGTTTTAGACACAATATTAACTGAAACTCCAAACTAGTATGGTTGACAATTGATAGCTCAAAACACGATTTAAATCATAAATAAAAGCAAAAGGAAAGCTAAACAAATGGTTAAAAAACATCTAAATATGTGCACCCCACACACAAAGCATGTTATGTTATGTTCACCCACCTGTACCCATATATGCAAAAAAAAAAAAATACAAAGGTCGAGAGAACTTTGAGGGATACTGTTAAATTCACTGTAAAATTTTGTATATCCCATTAATCTTCATCAGTACAAATATATATACAACCAAGAAGAAAACCCTTCCCAACTAGGATTCCTAGAATTTATCCTGAATAGACACAGCAGACTAGGAAAAGGAATTCTGATTCCTAAACAAAACTACAATCCTATACAGGAACATAAAATACTAATTAATTAATTCTAACACCCCCCTCAAGTTGGAGCATGCAAATCACAAATGCCCAACTTGCGAAGTAAAAACTCAAACTTAGCTTTGCCCAAGGCTTTGGTGAAAATATCTGCAAGTTGAACAGTCGTAGGAACATAAGAGGGGGAAATCAAGCCTTCTTGAACAACATCACGAACAAAATGACAATCAGCTTCAATATGTTTAGTACGCTCATGAAACACTGGATTCTAAGCAATGTACAAAGCTGACTGACTATCACAATACAACTTCATGCCTTTAGGATGTGCCACACCTAAATCACGCAATAATTGTTTCAACCACTTCAATTCGCATGTGATGGCTGCCATAGATCGATACTCTGCTTCAGCGGAAGAACGAGATACTGTCTGCTGCTTTTTAGTACGCCAAGAAATAGGAGAATAACCCAACAAAACAAGCCATACAGTCAAGGAACGACGAGTAAGAGGACAACTTGCCCAGTCCGAATCACACCAACCTGTCAAACTCAAATCACTATTAGATCGAAGCAAAATCCCTTGTCCAGGATTCTTTTTCAGGTACCGCACTACGCGCAATGCTGCCTCCCAGTGTGCAATTCGCGGTCTCTGCATAAACTGAGAAAGTATATGCACCGCATAGGCCAAGTCTGGGCGTGTAACAGACAAATAAATCAAACGACCAACTAATCGTCGATATTTCGTGATATTTGTCATCACCGGGCTGTCATCAAGCGCAAGACGATGATTCTGCTCCATAGGAAAATCGGCTGGCTTAGCTCCCAATAAACTTGCTTCTGCAACAATCTCCAAGGCATATTTTCTTTGACACAGAAAAAATCCCTCCTTACTTCGAGGAACTTCTATGCCAAGAAAATATTTCAACATACCCAAATCTTTCATCCGAAAGCAACGTCCCAAATAAGATTTAAAAACTTGTAATGAGACATCATTATTGCTAGCTATAATCATATTGTCAACATAAATAAGCACATTAATCTGAACACCACCTTTAGCATAAGTGAACAGAGATTAATCAGAGTAAGATTGGGTGAAGCCAAATTGTTTCAAAGCATTAACCAATTTACCGAACCAGCATCGAGGAGCTTGTTTAAGTCCATACAAGGACTTTCTCAATCGACAAACTAAGCCCGTCTTGCCACCAGCAAATCCTGGAGGTACACGCATATACACTTCTTCTTGTAGATCACCATGAAGAAAAGCATTATGCACATCCATCTGATGTACCGCCCAACCTTTCACAACAGCAATAGAGAGAAAAGTACGTACCGTCACCATTTTTGCAACTGGCGTAAAAGTCTCATTGTAGTCAATTCCCTCTGTCTGATGATTACCAAACACGACCAAACGTGCTTTATTCCGCAGCAGAACACCATTCTCATCACGTTTCTCTGTAAACACTCACATACTCCCCAAAGCCTTCTTGCCGGGAGGTAATTTCACCAACTCCCAAGTTTTCTGATCTTCTAGTGCTTTTACTTTAGTCGCCATAGCCTCTTTCCAATCTTTACTTTGCATAGCTTCATTGAAGTTTCGAGGAATCTTCGCCTCATGAATAGCTGCAAGATAAGCACGATGCTTCGCAGAAAAATTGTGACAATTAACAAAATATGTAATAGGATAAGGAGTACCTGAGGAAGGAGACGAATCGGCTGTTACTTCGAGTGGAGTATGTTTTCTAACTGTATGTGTGATGAACTCTTGAAGTCTGGTAGAGGGCTGTTTTACACGTTTCCCCCGACCCAATTGCTCCTCTATTACAGCCGCTTCTTGTCTCGGTTCTGCTGCTGTTTCGGAAACCTGGACAGGTCTCCGTTCTACTGTCAAATCGGGAATCATGGCTGGAACAACCTGGTTTGGTGTCAATTCCACCTCTGCTGAACTCGTCGATGCAACTCCAGGATTCGATTCAGCAGTATTTTCGACAGAAATAGGCGAGTCTGTTGGAGCCTTATCGTGTTCTGCTATGATTTGGTTATGTACTGTTGCAGAATCTGAACTCTCATCTGATATCCATTCCAAGGTTTCTATATGGGGTACACTATTTGTGACATCTCCCAAGTCTGGTTTTCCGTATGGAAAAATATATTCATAAAATTTAACATCTCGACTAACAAAAAATTCTTTTATATTCAAGTCATATAATCTCCACCCCTTTTTCCCATACGGATAACCCACAAAAATACATTTATGACTCCGTTTTTCGAATTTATTGTTGGAATCTGATCAACGATCAGAGTCGCGCAGCGGAAGCGAGAAAAACGATATTAACATCATTGATCAGATTACATTTGATCTTTATCATTGCCTCAATGTTATTTACTTAATTAATGGTGATTAAACTACTTTAGTCACTCACATGGAATCCCTCTGAGAGAGATGGACGAACCGCACGATCGGAGGTTCCGCCAAGTTCACGTGCACAACACTTCAGACGACCAGTGCTCGAAATAGGCACGAAGAACGATGAACAAAAACTCCAGACACCACCAGCAGAGGTTCGGCCGAATGGGGGCTAAGAGGGATTAGGGTTTTCTTGATTTCTGTGTCAGAAAGTCTCGGGTTTCAATCGATTAGGATTAATTTATAGTGTGTCGACTAATTACAGTTTTAGTACCTGCATTAATTTAATTAATCTGATTGTACCACAATAGAATACAATAGATTCAATTAACATCAATTAGGTTATAATTAATCACACACTAACCCCTAAAGAAAATCTAATTAATCAATCGCTTAATTAATTAACCCGATTGAATAATTAATCCCTCCAAACAATCAATTAACTTGTTCCAATCAGAACAATTAATCAATTAATATTATCAGTTAACAACTAATAATAAGTTCATCACAAATACACTACATGTATTAGTTCTCCGAGTACAAGTCTCAGTGTCTAGTGTGCACGATCCTGTGGGCCATAATCAATTAGCTCAACGACTGATAGAGAGTTGCCTAGACCATATCAGTCACCAATTGATTACAGTGTTAGTCCATCTCATACAGATAGATACCCTGTAGTATTCTCTAATATCTCTTACCAAGCATATCGATATATCAAGCATGAGGCATGGTGGACGTCATCCTCTACAACTTGAGATATTTCTCGATCTAGAGTTAATTGAAGAACAGATAAGTAACCAGCTTATCTGAGTGTGGCCACACATTTCACAGTTCAACTCAACGAGGGGCCTAATGATATCATCTCACTTATGGAGTGAGTGGTAATCCCTTCACTTCAACTATCAGTATGAATGAGTTCACTGACTAGACCAATCATACCCGTATTTGGCATCCTTTTACAGACCTGTTAGGCGTATGTCAAATCTAATCAGATTCCTCATTCAATACTATATTGAAATCAGGTCGACAGATAAAAGAGATCTACATTTATAGAAGGGCAATGACACTTCCACCATGTGCCTTCTAAAGCAGATCGACCAAGTCCCGCATTGGTCATACGTACCTACAAACATATCATGTACACGTGTACATATCTTGTTCGTAAAAGCTTTACATTATATTCATTCCCATGAGTAGAACTAGCTTCTGGTTATTTATGATATACAATCAATGGATACTTCATACAGTACATATAATACAAGATATATTAACTGAATGAATTAATGCCTTTTATTCCATAAAACAATTGTATAGTACAATCAACAAAAGTACAATACAATAACAAAATAACTATGCCTAGAACTAGGGCACACCAACATTTATCACCTTGAGTACGTTGATTGTGCGCATAACACAAACAACCAAACACACGCAACATGTTATAGACAGGAATTTTTCCAAAAAGAATCTCGTATGGAGTTTTTCCATGTAAAATTGCAGAAGGAGTTCGATTGATCAAATGACAAGCAGACAAGACACACTCTCCCCAAAAATACTTAGGTAAATGACCCTCAAAATGCAATGCTCGTGCAACATTAAGGATGTGTCTGTGTTTCCTTTCAACACGTCCATTCTGCTGGGGTGTACCAACACAAGATGTTTCAAACAAAATACCATGAGTGGAAAAATGCTTGCCTAAACAATTAAATTTTGTGCCATTATCACTACGAACAATTTTAAGACTTCGTCCAAATTGACTCTTAACCATAGCCATAAAGTTAAGAAAACAAGTTTCCACCTCCGTCTTATTCTTCATTAAATAAACCCAAACAGCACGAGAAAAATCATCAACAATAGTAAAAAAACAAGATGCACCACAAGATGACTTCGTACGATAAGGACCCCAGACATCACAATGAACTAAATCAAAACAACCCACTGTTTTATTCAAACTTAAATCAAAGCTGCTACGAGTTTGTTTCGCATCAAAACACACATCACAAGGTTGTTTAACTTGATTACTAGATAACTTAACATGAGGTAAAAGTTTGACCACTTCTTCTGATGGATGCCCAAGTCGTCTGTGCCACAGATCAGCCGAATCATAACTCGCAACTGTCAATACTCGTGCTTGAGGAGTTCCACAGAAAACATACATTCCACTACGAAGCTCACCGATTCCAATCACCTTCCTCGTCCTGTGGTCTTGTATTACACATAAAGTTTGAGTCAATTGAACAATACAATTGGAATCTCGAAGCAATTGACTCACAGAAATCAAACTACACTTCAATTGTGGCACATATAGAACATTATATAAAAGCAAACCCCCTTTCAATTTGACTATGCCTTCATGATCAGCAATTGCAGTTCCTCCGTCGGGCAATTCAATATGACATTTAGCAATTTTCTTTACTTCAGAAAGGTCTGATAAATTTCCTGTGACATGATGTGTCGCACCAGTATCAAGAATCCATGTATACATATTAGTCTTACCATTCAGACGTTCAGATGTTTTTGCATTATGCAAAAGTTCAACAATCTGCGACCATTGTTCTGGGGTAATTCCAGCCAGTCCAGTTGAATCTGCATCGGAAGAATAAGTATTGGATGAGGCTTGATTGTTGCTTGCGGCAGCCTTGTTCACTCTTCCAGTTTGCGCAAATAATCCTGTACTGCCAAAATTCTGTCCGGCGCGACCTCTCTTATTGCCTCGGCCACGACCTCCAGTTCTTCCTCTGCTTGAGTTTCGGCCTCCGCCACGTCCAGCCGAACTGTTACCACGATTCTTCTCACGCCACCAATCAGGATAACCGTTTAACTCAAAACAAGTACCAATCTCATGTCCCTCAGTTTTACAATGAGTACAAAATCGGCTAGAATTATCAGATTTATTTTTATCAAATTGTACTTTAAATGCCACAGCATTATCAGATTCATCCCGAGTGATTTTCACATCACCTTTAATCAATCGTTCCTCTTGGATGACCCTAGAATAAGCTTTATCAATTCCAGGTAAAGGATCAAGAGACAGTATATTAGATCGTACCGTTCCATAAAGGGTTGAATCTAACCCAATCAGAAAGTGATGTTGCATATCTTCTTCTTGAATGACAGCAACTTGTTTCGGGATGTTGCAATTACAGCCACTGCACGTGCATTCAGGCAACTTCACATATGTGACAAGATCATCCCAGATTTTAGAAAATCTTCCAAAGTACACCTCAACATCTTCAGATTTACCTTGCTTACATTCAGAGAGCGCAGTCTTCAGCTGACAGATTTTTGTGCCATTTACAAAACAAAATCTGTTCTTCAAGTACGTCCACAAAACATCAGGTTCCTCATAATTAGGCAAAGTGGTCCTAATTTTAGGGTCAATCGTGTTGAGCAACCATGCCACCAACATCGAATGAACTGTCTCCCAATCTTCTAATCTCTCTACAGATTTAGGTTTTGGAATTCTTCCTTCCACAAACCCAAATTTTCTTTTGGCTTTCAAAGATCGTGTAACCGCACGAGCCCATTCATCGTAATTATCTTCGCGCAACACAACAAGAGTAATTATCTTGCCAGGATCATCAGTAGTACTAAGAAAGTAAATATCAACTTTCTTGTCTCCTCCGATTTTCCCTGCATCTTTAATATCATCACCCATATCGAGGAATAAAGAGCAAGAAAATCGAGTCAGTAGGAAGAGAGTAGCCTAATTGGCTTAGAAAAAGAACAAGAAAATTTTGGCTAGAGTTTTAACCTTGCTCCGATGCCATGTTAAATTCACTGTAAAATTTTGTATATCCCATTAATCTTCATCAGTACAAATATATATACAACCAAGAAGAAAACCCTTCCCAACTAGGATTCCTCGAATTTATCCTGAATAGACACAACAGACTAGGAAAAGGAATTCTGATTCCTAAACAAAACTACAATCCTATACAGGAACATAAAATACTAATTAATTAATTCTAACAGATACGTATAAGTAACAGCTCTCAAGAGCAAAATTAGGGTACGATTGAAATAACTAATAAACTGACCCATAATAATACCAGAAACCAAAGCAACATATTAGATTGGATACTGAAAAATTGCCCAACTTCTGCAATTCTTATTTTAAAAAGCATTATCAATTAATAAGGGTTTAATACATCCATGACTCCTCTAAGTTGTCCACAAATTGCATTTGACCTCCTCAACTTAGAGACGTTACAACCAACCCCTTCAACTTTTGACTTTCTAACATATAACCCCGACGATGACGTGGAGCATTTTCCATGTGCCATCTCCGTAATTAAATTAGCATTCCTGTAACCAGACTCAGGGAAGGATCCAGGGGAGAGCACAAGGGGCACGTGCCCCCTTGCCCTGAGGAAAACCTAAAAAAAAAATATTTTTTTTCGATGTGAAAAAAGTTAAATGCTTTATATAGATATATAATGTATAGATGGTGTTAAGATAATAGACATCTCACATCTTAACTAAAAGATCATGACTTCAAATCCCCATTCCCTGATATCGATGTTTTTTATTTTTTCTCACATTCTATACTTTTTCTTTCATATTATTATTCCTTTTTTACTATTAATTTTATTTAACTTGAATATAAATGTAAACTTATATATTTTTTCTTTTTTTCCTTCCATTTTCATTATTTTGCGTCATTAGTATTTTTTTTCAGTGTTGATTGATTTTACTATTTTGAATAAAACTAGAGTCGTCTATCGTTAATTTTGGTATTTTCTATGTAAAATTAGAGGTGCATGACAAAAAAATTTTTTTGCATAAAAACGTGCCCCCCTCATATGAATTTCTGGATTCGCCACTGACCAGACTAGAAAGTACTTTTTTGTTCCAGTGAGAAGTACTGAGGCTCTAATTTGTCGCAGGATTCGAAAAGGTGGCTGTTATTGGGGCTCATAGTCAGAAGTTTAGTTCTCAAATTGCTACCATTTGGCGGAGTGCTATCGTTCATTCAGTTTGGTTGATATGGTCCACTAGGAACGCTTCTATTTTTGAAATTGTTTCATGAAATTTTCATAGTATTTTGCAGCATCTATGGGTTATGCGTCGTGAGTCAAGTCAAACACCTCGGGGAAACATTTGGAACTCTACAGTGGACCTGGGAATTTTAGAGCAATTGCAGATTGAACCACGTTTGGCACGAGTTCCGCGGATTATTTGTGTCAAGTGGTACACTCCCCCTCTAAATTGGGTTAAAGTCAATACCGACGCTTCTGTTAAAGGTTGCCCAGGGCCAGGGCTGGCTCCAGGAATTTTGGGGCCCTAGGCAAATTTTATGATGCAAATAACCACTTGTCCGCCTCTATAGCACTCAGTGTGTGTGATATTTCGACTTGCAGCACATTTTTATTTGACGGTTTTTTGGATGTTAAATACAAGAACTAAGATTTTAGAGATGGAAATTTATCAAAAAAAAAAAAAGATTTTAGAGATAGAAGTTATATTGTTGCATCAAATCCCTCTCTAGTTTCAAAGTTTTTGGAATTGCGTAACATGTTATTTTATCGTTTATTCTCTATTTGACTTTAGATAAAACTATATGTATGTTTTAATAAGCATAATGTGACCTCTAACATATTATTTGGTCGCATTTGCACACTGATACATGTCAATTGATGACATTTCATACAAATTAAATTGAGATTGAACGTAAATTATTGTCTTTCTTTTAAGAAATTACGGTGATTTTTAATTAATAATGTCAAGATAGTCATTTTAAATATTTACTCAAAATTTAGAGTTATAAGTTATAAATATGATCTTATAAGCGGTGACATTGCTAATTAGATATGCAAGGCTATTAGAATAAAATATTGGAATTCGTTGTTTTATCAATTAGATAAGAGTGAAGACTATGATTACTTTGTTTTTTTATCACTTTGTCTCTCTCACCATTGGATCATGTTTTATCCCACTCATCCAATGGTGATAGTGGACTAAGTGATAATTACTTCATAAAAAATAAAGTAACTATAGAAAACCCCTTAGATAAGTACGTCGTTAAAAAATCAATTAGATAAGTATTTTTAAATTGCTTTCCTTTCCAAAATGCATACGTGGGCGGACCGTCCTATAGGGCGGACCACTCTTTTGGATTCTTAGGGCAAATGGTCGGAGGGTGGTTGGACAATGGAAATCTTCAGAAGAAAGGGAAAAACTCCTAGGATAGATTGGGCGGACATTGTCCTAATAAGGCAGACCGGCCTGCCCAACAGAGCCCTGGACTTGCTTGGACCGCCAAATATTGTGGGCCTTCGGCCATGCATTATGGGCCTCAGGCCGTCTCTCCATTCCTGCCAAGCTCATATGATGACATCTTCAACAAGAGTGGATGTGGATGTCATCAATAACTAAATGTGTGCATTAGATCTGGTGGAAAAAACAAACACAACCAAATTTGTCAAGAAGAAACTAAAAACAAAACTCAGATAGGCTTAAAAACAAATGAAAATGCAGCAAACCAAATTTAATTATAGTCGTTGGATTAAATTAACAATTGCCTCTTGCCCAAGTTGTAAGATTAATTAAGTTGGTCTGTCCCAATAGTTTTTATTTCTCAATCCTTCCATTATCTATCCAATAAATAATTTCTCATCTTAATATTAATAGAAAAATAAGTCTACTTGCAGATTCTTTCAAAAAAAAAAAAAAAAAGTCTACTTGTAGATATAGTTAATGATGGATAAGATGTTTAGAAAAATGAATAAAAACTTAAACCAAAAAATGGTTGCAACAGAACTTGTTATTTCTTTTATTGGCTTAATATCTTATTAGCCCCTTCAACTTAACAAAAAAGTCGCATTGATTTTCTGTACTTAACACTTGTTTTGTGCGTCACTTAAACTTGACAATTTTGTTAATCTTAAACACAAAAACACATAAAAAGCATCTTCATAAAGGGAGGTGAATAACACTTGCACTGACATGGACGTTGACATTTCAAACACTAATTAGATGATGTCTTTATGTAGAATTTTAATCTTTTTATATTTCTTTTTAGTAAAGAAAATAGTTTTTTTAAATAACTAAAATAAAAAGTATAAAAAGTAAAAAAATAAAATAAAAATCAACTAACTCCCCCTTAAGTCTAATTCCCTTCTTACCTGCACTTTTCTGCAGAAAATAAAAATAAAAGTTCCTTCCCATCAATTCCTCTCAGTGGATAGATTTCATATTCTTGCTTGAGGGCAAATTAACAAATTCACCAGTAGTTTTTCTTATTTTTGCTTCCGCTTTGCTTGAATTTTCGCCGGAGATCTCTTTCGTTAACTGCGGTGGAGATCCCAACGATCTTTAAGCAGCTTCGATGAGATTTTCTAGAACGCCTTGGACACCATTTTTTATTTGCAGGAATTAGGGAAGGTGAAATTGTTATGGACAGGGAAGAAATAAATTAGGATTAAAGAGGAGAGGATAAAGGAAGAAATAAATTAAGATTAAGTTGACTTTTTATGATGAAAATTTGACTTTCTAATGGTTCACGCGCATACTTTTGAGCAAACTAGATAAAAATGGCCATGTAGGATTATTGTGTTTGATGTTAACAAAATTGCCAAAGTTTAAATGGTCCACCAAACAAGTGTTAAGTATAGTGAATTAATGTGGTTTTTTTGTCAAATTGGAAGGGCTGATGAGGTATTAAACCTATTTTATTTCATGTGGAGACAAAAGTTTTGGTTTTCTTATTTTAAGATTCTTTTGATCTATTTTGTATTCTAGCGCAACTTGTTCTTTCTAAACATCTTGATTGGACCCATGGAATTTAACAACAGTAAAATAGATAAAAGACAAAATTTAAGCTAAACAAGCTCTAAATTTAATGTTCAGAAACAAGTAATTAAATAATATGAAATTCCATCAATTCGTTCGGAGTTCAGTTGATACATTCGTTAATGTGTGGGGTGAGGAAATTAGGAATCAAATCCCACTCTTTACAAAAAAAAAAAATTTAAAAAATGGTATTCCAATTACTTTGAAATTATCATCCAATTATTTTCTTGGAAAAACAAAGTACAAAACTAATAATCTCAACTGCTAATTTTATCACAGGAAGAATAGTAAATAATTACCATAAATAATCATCTACAAATCATACCAGAAATCAGGATGATAATCCATCATTAATTCATTGTTTGATGATGAAGATGAAGTACTGTACTCACAACCTTGATATTCCCAATTATTATTAATCTCCATTGGAAATGTCTGAAATTCTTGTTTTAATTTTGACAAATTACTCTCCTGATCCTCCGTAATATAATTCATATCATAATCGTTAACATCTTGTGATGAATTAGTAGAAAAATAAGAAGAACTTGACACGTCATAATCATTAATACTTGATTCCTGATCCTCCAGTAAAAAATCCAGATCTTCCACTTTCAATTCAGGTGAAAACATGACGTTTTCATCTATTTTCAAGTTTTTCAATGAACTGTAATTTCCAGAATTCAATAATAATTCCTCTTTGACTACTATATCAGATGTTCGAATTTCGGGTTCTTCATGAACACGGATATGATCTTTTTCCTCTACTAGTTTCTTCAAGTGAGAATGCCAACGATTCTTGATTTCGTTATCTGTTCTTCCTGGTAATTGAGCTGCTATTGTAGACCATCTGAAAAAGAAAAACACAGTTAATTAAACCTTAATCATTGCTTAATTAATTAATGAAGTGATAATTAATTGTTGAGTTTAAGAATTCATTAATTAGTTACCTGTTTCCTAACGTTTGTTTAATTCTGATGATAGTTTGATCTTCTTCTTTAGTGAAATTTCCATGTATTATATCGGGTCTCAAGTAGTTCATCCATCTCAATCTGCAACTCTTTCCTGTCCTTTGTAAACCTGAAAATTCACCGAACAAAATTTACTTAATTATGAACCCGTGCATCTCCTCCAACATGGACGTCTAAATAAAAAACGGGAAGCTGAAGGAAAAAAAATCGACTATAGAGAACTAATTAATAGTAAACTTTAAGTACTCACCAGCAGCTTTAGGCATCTCATTCCAGTTCCAGATGCCATATTTGTTAATATACGAAATTAATTTCTCATCTTCTTCAGAGCTCCAAACACCTTTCTTCAATGGTATCGGCTCGAATTGAAGATATGTTATCATTTTTCTTAATTATTTTCTGCTGATCTGAAGATCTAATTTATGACTAATCAATCTGATAATTAAGTTTAGTTAACTTGATCAGTTCTTCAGACAAACTCCTACATATATGCATGTTATCAAGCACGTGGGTCAAAATTATTAATTGAGCTTAATAAATTTTTTTAAAAATTCAATAGTCAATATCAGAATATTAATTTCCAAAACCGAGTAAAAGCTACTGATAATTACCATCTTGGAACATTCATTAATTGATTTTAAATTGAATATATTTTTGGCGTAGAGTGAGTATTGACACCAAGAAACAACTTCTCTATCGGTTTCATATATACTTGTATATATTAATTTAGAGTTTTTGTGTTGAGGGTTGGTTAAGTTGGGTCCAGATCGTTTGGTGGAGGATCCAGCTAGAACTAGATTAAAAGGATATATATAGATGATTGATGAAGGATCTAGCAAGAGCTAGTGTGAAAAAAAATAAAATAGTATCTAGATTCTATTTTTTGGGTCATGTACAATTGAAAATGTGAGAAGTATTAATGGTACTTGATGTCTTAATTAATATACTTATATATACAATGGTAAAATATGAATACTAATTGAAGTGAACCAAGTTCAGGTCTTGATAAAAAAAAAACAGGGGCTTAAAGGTTATTTAACTGAGCATTAACTTCTAGTTTGCATGAAAATGTTTTGGGTTGAGGTGTGATTGAATAATTTTATTTAAAAAATTGAAATTAATAAATGTATAAAGAGTTATGTGAAATTGAAAAATTATATTTTAAAGTTGGACAAAATTACTGTATGATTTTGATTCTCAATTCAAAATAAGTGAAAAGGCGCTCCACCACTAATGGAAAAGCCACAAGTGTACAAGCACCCCCGACAATATACTATTGTCGTTAGACATATGTAAGAATCATGATAATTGAATTATCATAACTTGAATTTGAAATTGTTTCATATATTGGTATTGAAGCCTTAAACTGCTCTAAGAACGATATTAAGGATAAATATATTTTATCTTACTTTCTTATGATTTAAACGCACTTTTCTCAAACTATAATAAATTTAAAATTTATCTTAATTTGATGTACATAAATTTAAAATTTATCTTAACTTGATGTATATGAGTACCTCGCTGCATATATGAATTTTCTTTGAATTTTCAATTTATAATAATTGATCAATTCACCATATAATTATGTTTAATTAAATTGTTGAAAGTTTAAATCTAATAGGAAACTCATGTTCTCTAAAAGAATTCTTATTTATAACATTCATTAAAATTTTAAAATTTAACAGAAAAAGTAGTTATTTTTATTTCTTTGGTTGGAAAATGGATTCTTTCAATATAACAAGCCTCCAAAAATTATTTATTTAATTTATGTTAACGTACATTTTGATAAGAAGTAAAAGATTATTTTGTTATAAAATAAAAGAAAAGAAGTAAAAGATATCTGGGTCCTTTTATAATGAGTCAATGCTTATAATATTAATAAAAAATGGGCATATTCACATGGTACAACAGCTTGTGACGTATACTTGCTCACGTCATCATAATTCAGCAAGTAGGGAGGCTAATGATTCATTTAATTATTTTATGTTATCAATTTCAATAATTATTACACTCATGTTGGATTTGTTTAACCAAATCTAGAATTATATGTATTTCTTTATATTAATCATAATAGTCCAAATTGACAAATTGGTCCATTAATATATACCATGACTGACCATTAATGTTTTTTGTTAACAAACTGACCATTAATGTTGAATACTGCTACTAATAATTTTTTCTTGTGAGACTGTTTCCGCCTAATTAAATAAAATAACTTATAGTCGGGACAATTTTGAGGCTTGGAAAACTGAGAATTTCGAGCCAGGAGCTTTAGTGGGGAGTAAGAAATAGTTTTATAGCTTTTATTTGGAATTCTGAGCCTCGATCTATTTATAGGAAAACTGAAGGACCGATCGATTGAAGACGACTTTTTTCAATATATAATGTTGATGAAGTTGAGTTCTTGGCCCATAAATCCACAGGCCCATGATTGGAAAGACCAAACCTACTCAAAACAAGTCGGACCCACACATGCGTACGATGATCGACGTAGTTGAACAAGTTGGATGACTGACTCAATTTCTTTTCTCCTCTGGACTAGAGCATTCAATCTAGATCTCTCCATCGCATTCATTCAATACACTATATTCTAACTTTATATTAACTAGTTGAGCTCACTTTAATTTAATAGAACATCATATAACATAAATGGTTTTAGTGGTGTTGGGCAAGCTTTGTGCGTGAAACCCGACCCTAAAAGAATCAGACATGATGATGAAATAAAAGTGTAAACATAACCATGTTCAAATTAATGTCTCAATAAATGACCAAGGTAATAAGTAGTACAATTCATAAACATTAACAATGTTTTTATAACCAAAATTTCAGCGGCACCCATTGAGCTTCAAAGAACAATAACTCCCAAAATACAAAATGAAATAAAGCAAAACCAAATTCTAATAAATCCTAACACATCAAAGGAGACTCTAGATTAACATTGCAGAACTGGCTGAAAATATGCAAGCAAAAATGTAACATGAAAACCGTGCATGTCACATAAGACATTTCTTGCACATGTTATATCGTATCTCCCTCATTCGGAGTCCAAATGGGGTGATTCAAAAATCATCGGAAATCTAAGACACTGACTCCAAACTTCTCTTTAAAAACCCAAGACACGGACACAAAACACATCATTTATAGGCAACAAACTTTTCTGAATCTACCTGCTATATAACACAACTCCAAAACAAGTATAAATCTCTGCTTTTCACAATTATAATTATACATTGCCAACTAAACATCAAACTAAACATTTAAGTTTGATTATCACATATATCACACCATATTCATATTACACTGGTACATAAATCTCTGTTTGCATCGCTATTTTTGCTTCAGCCCTGCTAAACGCTTAATCAAATATGGAGAAATTATAAGCTTTTTGCTTCAATCTATAGCAAAAGGCCGAACAAAATGTTAATAAAATTTCTATTTTCTTCAGTCTTATAAAAAGGCCCAATAAAAAGGTATATATATATATGCTTGGAGCTTACTGTTGTGTCGAAGTACATGAGTCCATTTAAAAAATGCTTCACCTATAGTTCTTTTTTCGTTCTTCATATCTCTCCAATCTTTCTCTTCTTCTTATTTTCTGCATTGATCCCTTTTCACGATTGGATTTTTTGTACCATGTAGAAATAGAGGCATACCTATATAGACATATCCACGCTGAAAATGTGTGACCCCTAAACCTACAGGACCAGTCAGGCCTCAAAGTACTATGAAACAAGAGTTTTATGGTTCCATCTTCATGATTTTTCGAACAAGGTAACTTATTCCAAACCTAGAGTAATTGGCATGATGGTACTTTTATTTTTTTCACACTTTTTTATATCATTATTATTTTATTTTTTGTTTTTCATCCGATTTCCGAACCACATTGGGCCGACTAATCCGGATTCGGAGCGGATCCAAGGATTATGGTTTTAAACCCCTTCCAGTCTCGGCTGTGGGAATCGATCCGCAAACCTCCCTACCAAGCGCAACCCCATGCTACTACTGCGCCAACCATCGATTGATATATTATTATTATTTTTTGATATGTAAATCTTAATTTGCATGTGCATGATATTACTGGATCATGTAAAGCACGCGGCTGATACAAGTTAAATTACTTGAAACAAGACTTCTTTGGGAAATTTTCTTTTCCTATTATGTTATATAGAATCCTTCCTACGTATATCTCAACTTTGCAGATCGTCTTTTTCATATTTCGTAGATATAGACGAAAAGATAGTTGTGTACCCAAATTCTGAACTTGATATTTGATATTCTTGCACCAAAATGGACTTCTTGATCACTGGGAAACCTGAGAAATGGTCGGTGTTGGACGCCCGTTTCACTTCCAACGATCAAGTTAGTAAGAAGTTTAGTGAAGAATAGTAATGAAACTTGAACGACTAGTATGGAAAAGATAGCTTTTTAGTGGTGATGTGGGGAGTATTTATAGTACATTTGGGATTGTTGCCGTTGTTGGGCGATTTCCGCAAGTGTACGGAGTCACTCATGTAGTAATAAAATATCGATCCCACAGGGAAACGCTAATTACTCATTTACTTACATCGTCTACTTTATTCGTTTTCTCGAGGTTTATAGAAAAGCGATAATTTGGATTGTTGTTGATTAAACTAATCTAATTCCTAAACTAACATTTATTCCTACACTAACATCTTAACCAACATTCATCATCCAAGCAAAGACAACGATTCATTTAAGCACAATGAACATTATAACAATTTACTCATACAATTCAACCAATTCTAGAACACAATTAAACACGATCTTTCGATACTTATGTTTAATTGTCCTTAAGTGAATTAACTTAACAAGACTACTGGACCTATCCTAGACAATCTTAATTAGATTAATGAATATCACGTAAGTTAGATTGATTACGACTTACTAACTGGACCTATCCTAGATTAATAAAGCGTAAGTGATGAATATTCTATTGATTTTACTTGATAGAAACAAAGTAAATTTACCAAGCAATAAGATTTGAACATTCAAACACATGAACATATATGAATATAACTTTCATTATAAGTATTCCAATTGTCAAACATTCATAGAAATTACAACGGAAATTCAGAGAAATGTAAGAACTGTAATCGATAAAGGGAAAGAGGGTTGTCAATCCTTTTTACTCTTGATCGCGAGGTTTGTCAATCCTCAGGGCGTTCTTGCTCTTCTTCTCCTCGATGAATCGATGAAAGAAGTCTATCTCTCGATCAGAACTACAATGCCATGGAATCTGGAATGAATGGTAAGGTGTATGGTGTTTACGAATTCCCCGAAGGGAATTCGGTGGAACAAATGGGAGTAACTATGAATGTGATTTCTTGTAGACTATGATTCGTGATTCTTGGATCGTGATTCCTCTGATGATTGATTATTTCTTTCGCTGGAGAATGGTGTATTTATAGCCAAAAACTCAAGGATTACATTGCTTGATGAAAGGATAAAGCTATTGGGTGATTTGGGGTGTCGTTTGGGCAATAAAACACAACATTTGAACGAAGGAGCATGTTGGTCGAAAAGTGGCTCGATCGAGTGGGGATATTCAAGGCAAACAGAATGCCTCACTCGATCGAGTGGAAGATTGGCTCGATCGAGTGAGCCATTCTGTTTGTCAAGAATAGGCTGCTCGATCGAGCAATAAGAGTGCCTCGATCGAGTCCAACTTCAAACCCTGTTTTGACCACTTTCTGCTCTGAATTTGGAAACACTTAAAACATGAAAGTTGTTTGTCTATGTGTTAGCTTTCCAACGCTACTTGAAATGCCCAAAAATACGTTCGTATGAGGGAGTTATGGCCGAAATACTGCAAGGTGTCAAAACTGCCTCGTTTGCTCGAGTAGAACCCGATTTAAGCACCAAATCAACACGATTTCACCAAACTTGATCCCTACACATGAAAACACAAATACAAAGGTAAATTTGCCCCTAACCTATGTAAATCTAAGCTAAATGGATCAGTTTCGTGTGAAAATATCGATTAAATGCCTCGAAATATAAGTTACATTTTGGACTTATCAGCCGTAAATGAGATCATTTTCCGTTTTGTCATCGGGATTGGAGCCGAAGGACGTATATGTCCTATTCTGGCTTGTGGGGCCAAAGGACAAAGAATGTTTCCCTAAAGGGGGGGGGGGGGGGACCATTTACTGCTAGTCCGGATCCGCCTTTCGCAATGGCGGAAGGATCTTAAACACCTAAGGCGGGAGGAACTATCCGCCTTGGGTGCGTTCTTGGGCCTTGAGACGTCGCGGAAGAACTCCTCGTCCGGAGCATTTTCAATGGATGCCACACGAACTTCATCTAAGACAGGACCAAAAGATGAAGGTCTGGAAGAAGGGACTTTCAAATAGGCCGTAGGATCAGATGAAGGTGTGGATGATGGGAGAGCTGGGGAGGCATCCACCCCTGAGGCGGGTGGAGGGTCCATGCTCATTTCAAGGGAAAAACCTCTAGCTCAAGAATAAAAAATGCTCTACACGGAAGAGGCCACTGATCACCGCACCAATGATATTCTTGCACCAAAATGGACTTCTTGATCATCGGGAAACGTGAGAAAGGGTCGGCGTTGGGACGTCCGTTTCACCTTCGACAATCAAGTTAGTAAGAAGTTTAGTGAAGAATAGTAATGAAACTTGAATGACAAGTATAGTATGGAAAATATACCATTTTAGTGGTGATGTGGAGGGTATTTATAGTACATTTGCGATTGTTGTCCTAAATGAGGTCATTTCTCGTTATGTCCTCGGGATTGGAGCCTAAGGAATAACAAAATCCTAACCGTATCTGTACTTTTCTAACTTGTGGTGCCTGCGGATAGAGAATGTTTCCCTAGAGGAGGGGACCATTTTAAAGCTAGTACTCCGGATCTGCCTTGGCAGAAAGATCTTAAAAGCCTAAGCCGGAAGGAACTATCCGCCTTGGGTGAGTTCTTGGGCCTTGACTGGATAACAGCTTAATAGGCTATGTGAATCCATATCAGCTTAATAGTTCTCTTATCTAACATGACTTCTAGACAACATCTTGGAAGCTTTTATTCTCAAATTTAGCAGTTTAATATAAACAGTTCTTGATTGGAATAAACTATAGCTTAAAGGAAGCATATTTGGTTTTGTTTAAATAGCTTAATGGTTGCACTTCCTATTTCACTCGACCAACTTACAAGTTAAGTTTTTATTTCACTTAAGAGTGGATCAAACGTTCCAATAAGAGTTGGTCCTAGTGGTAAGACACTTATCTTCTGGTGGTAAGACACTCATCTTCTTAATTTGTATGAGTGGATCACTTTGTGCTTAATTAGGATGTATTGGGTAGGTTTTCTTTTTCATGTTTTGTTTATTTGCAATTTATGCCCACTAAATGAGTATCTTTTTTATGGTTCTGACAATTTATGCCCACTAAATGAGTATCTTCTTTCCAGTTTGATAATTCTCATTATCTTTTTTTCTCTTGGTGTTACTTTTTGGAGTAGACCAACTTTGTCGGTTATATCCGATCTAGTTCTTTGTAAGATAAAGTTCTGTTTTAATCAACTAGTCTTAACCTATTGTTTTAATTTTGCAGGTGAATGGAAAGTTCACAAGTGATCAGTCCTTTGTGTACAATGTAAGTTTGTTCAATTAAGGTCAATGGCCCCCTACTTCATTTTGTCCTTCCCTTCCATTTCTAAAGGAAAATGAAAAAAATTCCACAGTTCAAATGGATTCATATCCTTATTGTATTGCTTGATATCTACATTCTAACCCCAAAAAGGAAATAGGGAAATGGGGTTTTTTACCAAAACTTGTGTTTTTTATTTTGGGTTGATTTTCAATTTGTACTTTACTATTTTATAAAGATAATTGGTCTTTTTATTAAGGATCTATCTGTATTTCCTTTGTTTAACACAGTGACGTGTGGTTTTGGTTTTGACGCAATCTCTTTTCTTTTTGTTTATTTCAAATCTGAACTCTTGTTCTCTTTAGCTTTTGCTCTAGCATGT
Source organism: Euphorbia peplus (assembly GCA_028411795.1). Taxonomy (NCBI): domain Eukaryota; kingdom Viridiplantae; phylum Streptophyta; class Magnoliopsida; order Malpighiales; family Euphorbiaceae; genus Euphorbia; species Euphorbia peplus. Next base: position 3,016,933 of record CP110841.1, read on the forward strand.
TGCGGATCAAAATGGATTTCCTAGCATATGTGAACATGTAAAGTTTGAATCTGCAGAATTAGTAGTTATTGGTGTCTATGACCTTCATTTCTAATCATGTATATGCTTGTTAACTTTGATCTGTTTGCTTTGCTTTTGAATAATTAGTTATTGTGTATTATATTTCTATATTAGACAAATAGTGTATTCTGTCTACATTTCTTCATGAATGCTATATTGTGGGCTGTTAAAGTTTACATTGCCTTGCACCTTTCTGTTTTCATTTGCTTCTGAATTTAATTGGGTTATGGTGTGCTCTGAATCAACTTATCTCATGTTGTTGATTGTAGCCTCTTGAATCCATTAGAGTCTGTGTGATACCTTAGACTTCCCAAGACTAAGGCTTAACTGTATAAACATGAAAATTTAGGAAGTCAATGTGTTCCGCATATTGGACTTTGTCATCTATATGAATAATTTAAAGTAGTTTGAAAAGGTAAAGGATTTGATATGCTTGGAGTTCTCTGTCCAAATCAAGTGACTAATATAGATAAAAGGGTTGAAAACTTATGTTTGAATAAACATATATTATTCTGATATATATATATATATAAATCCATGTTAGTGTTTTGATTGGTGTGTCAAGTGTGTTCAATCTTTATGCTCTTCCAGTTCAATCCTAATCTTATGTCTCTTCCAGTACTCCTATCTTGATAAATTACCCATTCACTCTGCCATATGGTGACTTGCACTCCCTTTTTTCTTATGTTTAATAAATTTTCATGTTGACTTATCTAATTTTGTTTCTTGACTCATAAAACTATGATTAAACTAAGCCATTTTATTACCATTCTCTAATTTGGTTGATAGATTAGCTCTTTGATTCTCTAATTTAGGTATAGGCATGAAAATTTCTGATAATAAGGTAAAGCATGTACTTTCTTGCATGTCAACTGCGACCACAATGGGAAATGCTTCCTGCTGATATTAATTGATCTTGATTTCTAGAAGCTGAATCAGAACTTCATTTTTTGTTCTTTTAAAATTCCTTCCCTGTTTAATATTAACTTAACTTGATTTGGTAGTTACATAGAAGTCACGGTAGCAATTTTAATTACAAGTTAATAAGACTTTATCTCTAGTTTCTGTACCTGTATTGTCATATTCGAGATTTGTGAATTGTTGGCTATTACTGGCATGGTTATCAAACCCCGCCCGGCTCGGCCGGTCGAACCGGGTTGACCCGAACCTGGAAGGTAAACCGGGCCGGAAGTAGGGAAAATTAAGTCTCTTTAAAATCCGGGTTTTAAATGGTCAACTTTTCTAATTTTTTTAAATTTTACTTGGAAATGCATTTAATATGTGATTAGGAAAGAAATTAATTTGTTTTGGTAGTTGTAAAAAATTTAATTAATGCTTGTAATTGTTGTAAAAGAAAATTAATGCTTTGTATTTGAAATACTTCCTATTATAGAGCTTTAATGTTAGAATATTAAATTATTTATTACTTTTACTCAATTTTCTTTTCAATTTTTTAGTTGTCAAATGAAATGTTAATTTGACACATTTTAATTAATATATTAAATATAAAAAAAAACAAATGAAATGCTAATTTGGCACCTATATGTCAAATATAATTCAAATTAAGAACGTTTTACTATAGTTATCGACCTCTGGTTCAACTCCGAGTCAATCCCGGTTGAACCTTAAATCCTTGACCCTCTAGCTCTTCCGGGTCTTTGACCGGGCCGGGTTTGACAACCATGATTACTGGTGTTGTCTTCTAATTAACAGCAATTCCATGCTTACTTCATGGAAGATCTTGATTCATGGATGCTAATATATGTATGTTAGCCTCTTAGTTGGCACGATCTTTTAACTGGTTGAATGTTCAATGTTTTGTATAGTATTATTCATCTCTACCTAATTGCTTTTTATGTCTGTCTTTTCGCATCCAATTATTTTAGTATCTTTGTCTGGCATCTCCATGTGGATAAATGAAATATAGGTTTTTTTTTTATATCTATGGTCTAATACTTCATTAACTACTTTAAGCAAGTTTCAATGACCAATTGGTCATTTAAGGAGTTGAAGAGTTAATCGATAGGGCTAAATGTTTTCTTACTTGAGTATATAAAGTTTTTGGTTTGAAAATTTATTAAATGTATCATTCAAATTCTAGTTTTCCAAATCTTGGGCTGTGGTTGTTTGGGAGTTTTATATATGCAATATGCACTGATATTTCTTGGCATTTCATTAAGCTTGTTTTCTCATGAAGAGTCCACGAATTGTATATGCTAAATCTTTTGTTTCCATCTTCAGGAGTACTCAACTGCACCTGTGCTAGTTAAGGTTGGAAAAGCAAGCAGCACAACAATTGATGTATCTCAAAAAGATGGTGGAAATTGACAAGCTTATAGATATGACGAGGGATGCTAACCCAAAAAAAGTGAGTGACCAATAAGTGAGTGACCAATAAGTTAGCTCCCGGTTTAAATTATGTGTCCTATAGCAGTCCCTCTCTTATGTTAGAATTAGAACATAAGTCAATATTTTAAGTTGGAGCAGAATATAGGATTATGTTTAAGTTGGTGGTCTGGTTTTTATTGCTGCAGATTTGTATGTATTACAATTGATCTGTAATTGTGCATCATTATTTGTATTGATTACTGAAATTTTGCTGTAATTCTGCTGGATGCAGAGCAGGTAGTAATGTATAAATTTTTAAAAAAACAAATTATTCGAGGCACCAGTTTAGTAGAAGGTGTTGCAAATATTCATTAATTAAGAGCATCTCCAAGAGCCTCCCTATTTAGACTCTGAAGTTAAAATTTGAAAAGTTTGGATAAATAATTAACTCTAAGAGCCTTTTAGTAGGAAGAAAATCTGTTGTCCCGGATTTCCTATTCTATTTTTCTGTCCCTCTATAAATTTTTGACATGTGTAAAAAAGATTCTAATGTTTTTTTATTATACCCTAAATAGTTCTCGAATCAATCCGTCGTAAAATCTTTTTACACATGTCAAAAGTTTTATAGGAGGACGGAAAAATGGGAGTCTCTCAATCCTCAACATGGACAACTGTGTGGAAATCGGGACGTGTGCGCCAAACAGACATCTCAAGCAAATTCCCATAAATAGGCGTCTCAACCGACCATTTTTTGTACTAGTGTGATTTCCAAAAGGCTTCTTCGTATGCGATACATCCCTACCTCATATCAAGTAGTAGATATCCTCACCCAACCGTTATGGAAAGAACGACTTCGGACCTTGTGCTCCAAATTGAGCCTTTGTTTTTCTCGGCTCAATTTCTGGGAGGTTGATAAAACAGTAAATAGTGTGCAAGACACATATGTAATTAAGTTATACATCTATATAGGTCAGTTATTTCTTGTATAAATACTCTCTTTGTTAATATCTTAATCAAGAAAGACGTACTTCTTCAGTACTGTGGGGGCACGGTTGGGAAGCTATTTGAGAAGTTATTGTGGCAGTGGGGATGTGATTACTCGTTGAAGGCTATAAATAAGAGTTTGTCCCTCATTTTGAAAGTTCACACGACAAGCCAAAAACTCAGGACAAAACTTTGTTAAATTTATCTTTTGAATTACAATTTATAGCAGTTTTTCTTTTCAATTTTTTAATAAGAACTGAGAATCGGGAATGACTAAGACTCAAAATCTCAACTAGGTTGGCACCTCAAAGCACGAAGCCACGCACCAAAACTGTTTTTCTTTTCAATTAATTCCTTGTACTGTTTTTGTTACATTTCATAGATTTAATTCAAATATATGCAATTTTCACTGTCAATCTTCTTTTGAATTTCAGCATTCTCGCAATGTTCTTATTTTATTTTATTTTTGTTTAAGCTTTTGATAATCTGAATCTAAAAGAAATTATTTGGTCCCTTTATTCCTAACAATCATTTGAAGTCAGATCCGACACATTTTCCCAGGTCCCGGATACTACAAAACTTTGACATGTTCACGAAATTTAATTTCAACCAAAAGAGCCACAACAAAGTTATTTAAGATATAATGAAAGATATGGAATATTTTTTACGTATAACTAAAGAAGTATCTGCATGACAGATTAGGCAGGTAGCCCCGGACCTTGAGCTATTTCAATGTTTGATCTGTGAGTCAAAGAGGGTTATTATAAGAAAAGTAGCATTAAAATTGTCATAGAAAAATAACTAGAACAACCCCAACATGAAATTCCAATTGATATCATAACATTGTCATTAATTAGAACCAAGGTGGCTAAAATCAGCGGCAAGATCGGATTTGGACAAAAATGTGACTACGTTTAAAAAATTGAAGATGATATTAGGACCGTGTTTTTTTTACTTATATTCAGCACATTTCAGAAATTACAATTCAGTTCGGCAATTTCAGTTTTATTCAGCAAATTTTGTTCCATTCAACAATTTCAATTCAAAAATTTCACTTCAGTTCAACAATTTCAGTTCTATTTAAAAATTTCAGTTTCATTCAGCAATTTCAGTTTCATTCAGCAATATCAATTCAGCCAAAAAGAACATAGCCCTTATCACAAACATTTAGGTGGTTAATCAAGCTTTTGGACAAGTAAATGAACAACTATAAATTTTAAACGAGTTGGTTCCATCATGACGATATGAATCGTAAATGGTTACAAAAGAGTGTTTGTTTTTTCTTCGGAAATAAATTGTTAACGCATAATAAACTATGCATCGTTTAAAGGGAGAATACAAACACACATACACCAAGTAAAAAAATAAAAGTACAATGGTCTTAACCATTGGTTATTGATATTTCCATTCACAATTAATTAGAAATATATGATTAGTTTTTCAGTAAAAGCGAGTTAATGAGAAAGGGAAATCACCAGACATCCTGACTGGGTCGTCACTCCCGACTAACAAACTCCAGACAAAAATATATGACTCGCAAAACCTAAGGAAAAACTTCAATAATAGATCTGAAACCTAAACTTGGAGTGATCTTGTAGTGACTGAAACCGACATCAGAGAAGAGTTTAGCCCATTCTTTTTCATTCCTTTCTTTGCCATTGATGTTGACCATCATCAACATATCATAGAAGTTTTCTGTTTCGGTGAGTTTATCATCCTCTTTCTGAATCTCCCTCGAGATCTCTATGATAATTACTTTTCCTCCTTTCCTCCCGTTAATTGCTCTTTTGCACTTCTCCAATATCTTCAAGCATTTTTCATCGCTCCAATCATGTAAAATCCACTGCTTTTACAAATCAAACATATAATGAAAAATGAATGGAATTTAACAGAAAAGAACATTTTTTTTTTTAATTCTACAAATAAGTATTACACAAATAAATTACAATAACTTACCTCCAATAAAGGTGAAACTACCAAATATTAGTATGAGACTAACCCAAATAAATACAAAATCGTTTCATCACATCCAATAATTCATACCGGATAAAATTGCTCAATAGGCATATGCATGGTAGACAACAATATTTATAGCAAAATTGTCAACTTATTTGACGAAACAACTTCAACTCTTATGACGCCACATTTAATTCCTACAAGCCAAAATAAATTAAATGCTTTCCCCCGAGTAAAAGAAAAAATCTTCATAAGTTGCTTCTTAATAAATTATTAATCTCTCCTTTGAAAAAAAAAGAAAAAATTATTAATCTCAACCATAGATATATACGTGAATATACCTTTAATAGAATTGCATCTGCAGGAGGAACTTCTTCAAACATGTTGCCAACTACAAATTTCAGATTTGGAGTATCGTGGAGACCGTGGAGTACATACGGAAGGTCAAGGACGGTGCATTGTATGTGAGGAAAAGCTTCGGCTATGGCTTTAGCTGTAGTTCCAGTTCCACCTCCAACATCAACTAATGAATTCAGCCCATCAAACAACGCTTTCCCTTCATCTATGAGAATGCTCGTAACAAGACGGGAGTCACTGGCCATAGCTTCTTTAAAGAAATTGGCGAAGTTAGGATCATGGACAGCATATTCCCACAATGACATCCCATGTGCAGTATTGAAAGCTGTAGGATCATCATTAAGGAACCAAGTCCCAAAACAAAACCACGGTTTTATCAAAATCGGATCACGCATAGCTTCCAAGAAAGGTCTTACGTTAAAAGGATTGTCCTTGAGAAGTAGCTGAGATGAAATAGTGAGAACATACCCTTCTTCTTCTTGATCATCATTCTGGTTATTAGTTTTCGCAAGAGCAAAGAAACCAGAACGAATCAAAACACGCATCAAGCGTGGAAGGCAGTGAGCTTTGGTTGGGTGAATGGATAGAGCAGAGTTGAGCTTGCTAATGGTCATAGGTTTTCCATGGCTATGGATCACATCCGGGATTCCTAATTCAACGGCGCATTTAAGAGACATGGAGTTTATAAAATTCAAGATGTGGTTCCATATATGAGCTTGAGCTATAAGAATCTCAGAATTCGTTACATCACTCAAATTAGCCATACTAATTATTTTGTGTTTTATACTTTCTTCTACGTAAATACATGAGTTTAAAACATATTATATATAGAGAGATTATGTTGAACCATTTATTGATAATAACTTAATAAGGAAAGGATAATATAAAATATTTGTCTCCATAATCAAAGCCCAACGGTTCTATAATTGAATCGATAAGATTGTTGGACCCTCAACGAACAACCAAGCCCAAATATTGTTGAAAAAAAGTTAATTCATCACCTATTTTTTTTTATTTTTTTGATAATACATCACCTATCTTTTGAACTTGAGTCGTAAACTAAATTGAATCTTGTTTTACAAAATGTGAATGGCTAGCTTTTTAAATTTATTTAATTAATTATTATTTGAATTTTTTTAAAATAAACTAATTTTTCAAAGTTTGTTTAAAATGATATATTTAAGTTATGTTCTTTTCGCGAAAAACTCAAAATGTCTAACAAATTTTACTGAATTTATTGAAATGGACTGAATTTTACTAAATTTGAATAAATAAGAATAGAGTCATTCAAATATAAAATGATATGTTTAATATAATCTACTATATGGATTTAAAGAGCTAGTTATGACTCTACAAAAAAAAAAGAGCTAGTTATGACACTTTAATCAAGTTCAAAGAGTTAAAATAACATGCTCTAAATTTAGTGGTGAAAAAAATAAATTCAATTGTACTTGGTAAAGTGATCAATAAAGATGACGTAGAAATGATAATCATCAAATGAAATATCAGGCGTAGGACCCCAAACAATAGAGCAAATTGTTTCATGAGGAGCATAACATGATCAGATAAATTAAATGGAATTATGAGATTTGGCAATATTATACGAAGTACATATAGAATTGTTACTACCTGAAACATCAATTTTATTATCTTCCAACTACAAGAAAAGAGGCATGTCCCATACGATCATGCCATATCGAAAAGACTAGCTAAATTTGCATGACAATTATAATGAAAAGCTAACAAACACAATGAATATAAGCATTATTACTCCGACCTTTTCTTTGATCCTCCCCATCTCCAAGTCCGTTATAAGAAAGAAATTAGAGAAAAATTCCACAAATATAGGATTAGAGTTAGTAAGAGCATAAACAAAATAATAATTTATGGGAAGATGCAAGAACATGTAAAATATTCCGGAGATCAAATCGAGATGATTGAGTGGAAACAACGAAATTTGTGAAGAATTAACTATTAATTAAAAACTAATTATTAAATAAAATAAAATAAAAAGAAAATAAAGAAAAGAAAATAAATAAAGAAAAGTCAAGGAGGCATAAAAATGTGTTTGCTTGCATTATTTTGTTGGTTTTATATGGATGAAGACAACATCTAATTAATATGTATTATTGTGTGTATTTCAAATATAAGGCTATATATCAAGCCATTTTGCATATAATAGATACAGAGAAAAAGAGAGAGTGAAGATTATTGAGAGTAAAAAAAAGGAATAATATTCTTGAGCGTTTTGGGAAATACTTGGGTATAGAAATTCTTAAGAATATATTCGGGTTTGAGATTCCATAAATTCGCCTGTAAATGTTCTTTGTTACTCCAATAATAAAATTATCTACTCTCTCGTGGATTAGGCAAAATTAGCCAAACCACGTAAATATTGTGTTTTGAGTTTGTCAGTAATTTCTATTCCGCATATCAAACTTGAATAATCAATATCAGACTCGATCCCCAATTTCCTTACAGTGGTATCAGAGCTCGGGAAGTCGGTCTTGATTATTTCCGAGAAAAAAAAATGGTTTCATCATTGAAGTTTGATATTGAGAAATTTGATAGATCAACAAATTTTGGTCTATGGCAACTCAAAATGCGGGCTATTCTCGTTCAAAATGGATGGGAAAAAGCGTTGTTGGGAAAAAGTAAAAAGCCCACTACCATGACGGAAGAGCAGTGGGAAGAAAATGATCAAAATGCGCTTTCAACTATGTTTCTCTGTCTGTCAAACAAAGTGATGATGGAAGTTGCAAAGGAAACTACTGCTTCTGGTGTATGGCTCAAGTTGGAGTCACTCTATATGACTAAATCTGTCACAAATAGACTGTTGTTAAGGAGCCGACTCAAGGAGCTTCGCTTAGAGGAAGGTAAATCTGTTAAACCTCATCTCGATGAATTCCTTGGAATCACTATGGATTTACAGAATATTGATGTTGTGATGGATGATGAGGATTTAGCTGTAACTTTGCTCTGCTCCTTACCAAGTTCATACAGAAATTTTCGTGAGACTATGTTGTATGGACGTGAGGAGATAACTTTGGAGGAGGTTACAAATTCTTTGCTACAAAGAGAACTGATTAATGATCAGTTAGCCAAAGCGGAGGAGCCAATGGCAGTAGGCTTGGTAGTCCACAATAACAAAGGAAATGCAAAGTCTCGATATCAGGCCCGAATGAAACTCACTTGCACATTTTGTAATAAAAAGGGTCATATAAAGGCTGACTGTTGGCACTGGAAAAATAAAGAAGAAGCATAAAGTTCAGAACAAGGAGAAAAATCAGAGAAGACACATGCCACATATGTTGATGGTGATGATGAAGCTGATGCATTCACAGTTACCACAGGAAAAGAAGAGACAAAAAGTTCAGACTGGATACTTGACTCCGCTTGTTCCTTCCACATGTGTTCCAACAAAGAGATGTTTTCAAGCTTAAACCTCGATGCAGGAGGAGCTGTGTTTATGGGTAACGGTGATCCATGTAATATCTCAGGATTAGGAACAGTGAAAATCAGAATGTTTGACGGAGTGGTACGAACACTGAAAAAATGTTCGGTATGTACCAGATTTGAAGAAAAATTTGATCTCTTTAAGCACTCTTACAGAAAAGCGGTGTAGTTTTGTAGGTCGGGAAAAGACCTGAAGGTGATGCGAGATTCTTCCACAGTGATGATAGCCAGAAAAATTGGTGCATTGTTTATTTTGCAGGGGCAAACGACTCTTGTAAAATCAACCGATCATTCGACGTGAAGAAAGAAGAACAAAGTTTTAAATTAATAGTTAAGGAGGAGATTGTGAAGAATTAACTATTAATTAAAAACTAATTATTAATTAAAATAAAATAAAAAGAAAATAAAGAAAAGAAAATAAATAAAGAAAAGTCAAGGAGGCATAAAAACGTGTTTGCTTGCATTATTTTGTTGGTTTTATATGGATGAAGACAACATCTAATTAATATGTATTATTGTGTGTATTTCAAATATAAGGCTATATATCAAGCCATTTTGCATATAATAGATACAGAGAAAAAGAGAGAGTGAAGATTATTGAGAGTAAAAGAGAAGAATAATATTCTTGAGCGTTTTGGGAAATACTTGGGTATAGAAATTCTTAGGAATATATTCGGGTTTGAGATTCCATAAATTCACCTGTAAATGTTCTTTGTTACTCCAATAATAAAATTATCTACTCTCTCGTGGATTAGGCAAAATTAGCCAAACCACGTAAATATTGTGTTTTGAGTTTGTCAGTAATTTCTATTCCGCATATCAAACTTGAATAATCAATATCCGACTCGATCCCCAATTTCCTTACAGGCCTATGCTAGAGACGAGAAGGGAAGAACCATTACCAATTTGTACATACTTATTTAGATCCACTGTATTCTGAGTGGAGATTCGGGTTAGCAAGATCCGAAGTGATGTGATGTATCGCACCAAAGTCCACGACTCAAGGTTGATTTGAGTTTGAGCTAGTGGTTATGCTGGATTGGGGTAAGTAATTGATATCCCGATTAAAATGAGGAGAAGAGAAGTTGCAAGAACATGTGTAATGTCATTACAATTATGACACTGTAGATGTTCAAGACCATTAGCATCATACTTATATAGATGCCATCTGAATTAGGGCAAATAATTTATTAGTTCCTGATTTTTGTCAAATCTCATTGTTTGGTATTTTATATTTTAAAAAACTTACTATAAGGTCTTTATATTTTGTCATAATTAACTCTTTAGTCCTTTTTGTCTATTTTTTAGATTTTAAACATAATATATCTTTAACTGTTAAGACATCCATACTGCAATTCAAAATGACTTTATGATGTTGTTATGTCCTGTCTGTCTGACTATGCCGAAATGTAAAAGTAGAGATCTAAAAAAATGAACATAAAGACCAAAGAGTTAATTATAATGAAATATGAGGGTAAATTACACCACAGGTACCCAAACTATGCATATTTTCCCAAACTGGTACCTAAAAACTATTTTGTCACATATAAGTACCCAAACTATCGATGACCTCCCAAATGAGTACCTCGTTACCTCCTATAGCAGGTTTACCTCAAGTCAACGCCGGTCAACGGAAGTCAACCCAAATTTAGTGGACAATTTTCACTCCCCTAAAAAAATTGTCTAAACTACCCCTCCTCCTTCTTCTTCTTCCACCTCCATTTTACCTTCTCACTCCTCTTTCCACCATAACTTTTTTTTTCTTCTTTTTTTTCTCTATTCTTTTTCTTTTTTCTTTTTTTTTTTAAATAAATTAGAAAAAAAGATCCACGGTGGACGGGCGACCCGTCGGAATCTGGGAAATCCAGATTCAAGCCTCGCCGGAATTTGGATTTCCAGATCCCAGCGGCGGGTCGCCGGAATCTGAATTTCCCAGATTCCGGCGGGTCCCTTTCCATGATTGATTTTTTTTTTAATATAAAGGAAAAAGAATAAAGAAAATAGAAAATAGATTATGGTGATAAGAGAGAGAAAGATTGGATAGAGGAAGAAGATGGAGGAGAAAGAAAGGTTGAATGGAGGTGGAGGAAGAAGATGAAGGAGGAGAGAGGAAGGTTAAATGGAGGAAGAAGAAGATGGAGGGAAAATTCGTCTTTTTAATAATTCGGTCAACTGAGTCAACCAAAAATTTGGTCAAACATGCGTTGACTTTCGTTGACCAGCGTTGACTTGAGGTAAACCTGCTATAAGAGGTCACGAGGTACTCATTTGGGAGGTAATCGATAGTTTAGGAACTTATATGTGACAAAATAGTTTTTAGGTACCAGGAGGTAATCGATAGTTTAGGAACTTAAATGTGACAAAATAGTTTTTAGGTACAATTTGGGAAAATGGGCATAGTTTGGGTACCTGTGGTGTAATTTACCCTGAAATATGATGATCCTGTAGTGAGTTTTTCAAAATATGAGGACCAAACAGTGAGTTTGACAAAAGTCAGGGACTAGTAAATTATTTGCCCATTTATTTACAAAGTTTTTCAATACCTTTAAACTTGTTTCCGTTAAAAAATTAACCTCTTAAAGTGTCGAGCGAAACATGGTTAAGATAAATTGAAATGTAGATTAGATTAAACAAGTTCATGAAGCAAATAAAATACTGTAAATAGATTCAAGAGGTTAACAGTTACTTTGAGCTGGTTCATAAAGTTAATGAGATTCTTTGTTAGTTTAGGAGACCAATAAACTTCAGGTCATGAAGTTCGGTGTATTCTAGAAACTTTCTTTGTTAATAACCTTTGTTTTTCATTGATGTTTAATCCGAACAAAGATGATGGTGCTGCTTCAAACCTACCATAGAGTATGGGCTTTATGGTGAAACCCATGGGTCTATTTATACATGGATTTCTATTGAAACTTGTAAAAGAAAACAAGAAAGTTATATAGGATCAATACAGTTGATTAGGCTCATTTTCAGGACCATTTCAATTTCAAAGGTTCAACAAGAAAGTTATGACTTGGATGTGCTCATCAAACACCGATCAAAAAGGACTTTTGTGGTGCTCTGAGCTCATCAAACAACTAAATTGACAAGAAAATTTCACATTAGGTCCAGGCTGACTAAAGTCCGGGTCTCCCGGATCGGATTTGGAATTTTTTTATTATTATAATGTTTAGAGAAATTGAAGAGGCTATCAGTATAACACCTAACTTTTTTATGGGGTTAATCATAAGTATATGAGTAAATACATTTTAAGCAAGTTGATGAGCCTATTAGTTATATAAATATATAGTCTATAATCAAGTTATATTTTCTAAGTGTTGTGAGACAAAGGAAGTAGTAAATATCAAGGAACAAATGAAGGTAAATAACATATGTGGTGTACCATATTTGGGTTAACTCACACTATGGTGTACCACCTTTCATTTGTCACTTTAATATGTACCATCTTTCTATAATGTCACAATAAAGTATACAATCACTAAAAAACATCGGTTAAAATTGCTCAAAGTGTCAAATCACTCATTTTCTCTATTTTCCTTTAAAATGCGGTTACTACGTCACCCTTTTTCTCTTAAAAAATGAGGTCAATTAATCTATGAATTTTAGTGCTTGTATACTTTATTGTGAGATTATAGAAATGTAGCATATATTAGATTGACAAATAAAAGGTGGTATACGTACTATATTGTGAGTTAACCCAAAGGTGATACACCACATGTGTAATTTACCCGAACAATTGAATTACTACCAATTTAAGCTTATAGTTAAGACCTTACAACAACTTTTTATCTTACAATAGGACAAAGTATAATAAAGTATGAATTAGAACTAGAATACAAACACAATGAATATATCAGAAATATATAATTAATAACATCTTAAAATAACTAAAACCTGAGTAAAGTCTTGTCCTAAATAGCTGCCACATCAGCCAATTTTACTGAGTTGTCATCAGCATATGTTTTCCTTTCAAATCAAACGTTTAGTTTTGTGCTTCTCTTTTGGTTTTCTCTTGCACCCATTCATCTTCTTCCTCCTCAATAAGCATCAATTGCTTTTCCTTCGGTCACAATCTTTTCTCTACATATTCGGATCCCTTACCATTGTTCCATATCCCTTAAATCTGGATTTCATAGCATCAAGTTTTTCAATCTAACTTGTGCGGAAGGTAATTTCATCCATCTAATCCCTTTTTTCCTTTAATTTGTATTCATTTGTTCTCATTTTGTGTCCTTTGTGTTGATTGCATGACTTTTTCCTCTTTTAGATTGGAGAGTGGCGTTCATATCGGTCTGATAATTAGTCATCATGAACATCTTAGAATATACTCCGCTGAAAAGGTAAGAATTGCTAATTTTGTACTTTCGATTTTGATTTCCCATTACTTTTTCACCTTAGTTAGTTATGAATATTTTCGGCCTAAATATTTCTCATCTTTTTATATTTTGGCAGTCAAATTGAATTTTTAAGTAATTTCAATATGGGGGAGCGAAACATTCAGAGGTAATTTCATCGCTACCCTTTGAAATTAGGGAATATGTTTGTTTGAATATTCAAGTCTCTCAATTAGGGAATGATAATTTTAATAAATTGAAATGGATTCAATTTTGTTCCTACCTCTCATCTTGATTTTGGATTTTCAATTCCCGATCATGTGCTTGCGTTTGCATTTCATTAACGAATTTGATGAAGGATTATTTTAATGATTGGATTATTAAGCCATAAATAGTTTAAAGTGGTTGTTTCATAATGAATGTTGAGTTTTTTTTCCTGCAGATTGTTATCCTTAAGGGACGAAGAAGATTTGTCAAACTGGCTATAGAAACAAGTAAACTGTCGGTTCCAGTTTACTGCTTTGGTGAAGTATGTTTTCTTTCCGTTCTCATTTTCACTCTCAAAGAAACATACATCACCTAGATGCATATTCAGTCTTACACTATGCCATTTTCCCCTTCAGATGACGGGCCAAAACCGTCATCTGAAGCTACTTTTGTCTGTCACGGGGCTCAGCGCCATCTATCGACCCTTCAGACGACGGTCAAAAACTGTCATGTGAATGAATTTCTAATGACAGTCAGAAAATAGTGAAACGTCATTGTACATTGTTTCGCATGACATTTATTAAAAAAGAATCCGTCCTCCGAGTACATTTCACATGACAACAATTTTAAGTGTATCTGTCAACCAAACCATCCTAAGTTGGGAGTATGTAATGTTGAGATGACAGTGTATTTAATTTATCCGTCATTAGAAAATAAAGAAAATGACTGTTTTCATTTCTTTTCTGTCATTTGATTCTCTCAAGATGACACTTTTTATTTATAATGTCGTTTAAATTATTCACCCAATAAAATATAATAATTTGGATTGAATGGAGCTCTTCTATATAAATTGATGACCTAAATTAAAGATCAAACACGATTGCAAGCAAGCAGATAGATATTCCAACTATTATGATCTCATATATAAAGCGCATTCATGATAGTAGACAGTAGACAAGTTAACCAATCCTTCCATTGGAAACCATGAATAATCTAGTCAACATCTTACAACAAGAAAATGCAGTAATAACATACTTGCACACACAATATATGATTAAAGTAAGCACATTGGGAGACTAATTATAAGGGATATCAATGAATAATCATCCTTACAAACTTATATGCACAGTACAGCTCACATCAGTGCCTAAAAATAATACTAAAGAACAGAAATAGTGACATTTTCTTCATGAGAGCCTTCTCAGCATTGTTTTTATTTGAGCACCTTACCCTTACCCAACGCATGTTTCATAGTAAAAGAAAAAAGCAATCAAAACCCCAAACCCCCCAAAACCAGCAAACAAAAAACCAAACAGTTACAAAACATTAGATGCCTTTACACTTAAATACCAGCAGCCGAAAAGGATAACTTTGAAAGTTTTTTCTCCACCAAGTACCTCAAAAAATTTCAGGTTCAAATGTTTGGCCACAACATCAAGGGCAGCTGACGTTGGCATGCTCCTACAAACATCAAAAGGAATATCATTCTAAAAGCAAAGGGGGGACAATTGAGAATTTGAGACCGTCAAATAAAGTTCAAACATGGAGAAAATATATGAAATAACCTAATCAAGTAAATCAGAGAATAACCCCAAAATCAAACCACAACATGACTAGAACAACCTTTAGAATTTCAGGCGGGTTGACAAATAATATAATGCGAAAATGTAGTTTAATCAGTACATACGCTCTAAGAGAGACCATAAAAAAACACAATTAAGAATATGTAACAACCATTAATTCTCTGAATAATGGTACCTCAGATAACTACCAAAAATTTAAGCATACACTATCTAGATATATAAGCTAAAGAGAAATATTTCTTCAATGCAAAAATTTCAGCTCAGTCTTGTATGCAATACTTAGTGACCATTATCAACTACCCTCTGTTTGCCCTGCACTCACTGCAGAATACATGCATTGATGTTTGCAAGCAAACAGGTATTTAAGCATATTTTGAATTGATGAGATGTTCCAATACATCCTCCTATCTGAACACAATCTAATAAATTGTTGTATCGAGTAGTTGGATCATATACATGCAACAATATATGAGTTTGATATTACAGTTTAGGAAAACCAGATCACAAAAACAACAATAGCTTAGGGAAACCGTTGATTGCATTTTGATTAAAGTTTAGCGGTCCAATAATCCACAAAGATTTGGAAATCTAAGTATGCACGTGCTTTATTTACTTAATTATCAGAAGAAATTAATATTTTGTTAAGAATAGAATGCTCTAATTTAGCAAATAAACACATCTTATGATCAATAAAGAGCTAATAAGGCTGAGAAGCGGATCTGAAAGAAAGAGATCTGAAAGAATGAATACCTTGAGGAAGAGAAAGAAGAGGCTGAGAAGAGCAATCGCATACAAAAGAAGAAGACGAAGAAGAAGAAGAAGAGTGAGTAACAGCAGCTAAGCCTTCCTTGAAGTGCCAATAGAGAGCAGGACCTAAAATGTAAGCAGCTATGCATAAACCGATGACGGAGAACACCAATTTCACCACCGCCGATTGATTCATAGCCATCGAAAATGGATCTGAGTTTGAGAGACGCGCAAAAATCAATTAAAACAGAACATCAACATCACACCGTCAATCAGTAATGGAAATCTTAAATCTTACCTTTTTTTCTCCTCAACACCAGAAGCTGCGGACGGTGAAGAAGGGAAGGAGAGGGAAGAACAACGACGGCTACACTTAGGTCTAAGAATGAGAGAAGGTTAGGTGAAAGAGAGATGGGTTTTGTTAGATGAGAGAGAGAATGGGCTGCTAGGATTTCAGCCATTGAAGAAGAAGAGAAGAAAACTCAGAAGCTGTTTGAAGATGGAGGAGAGGTGGTTGTGGAGAAGAAGAAAAAGGGAAGAAATCATATGAACTAGGGTTTTCTATGCAAAAGGAAGAGAGAAGGGAAAAATTGGGGGTTTTAATTTTAACCATTGATTCAAATAATTTGATCTCAACCGTTGATTCAATTCTGATCGTGCGTGTTTTTTCAAATAATTCGTGCTCCGCTTGCTTCAAATTTGAAAATTTCATTTTCCATTGTTAGTTCACATGACAGACATTTTTAATAACTGTCGTCTGATTAAAAGTGCATTGTGGCACATTTTATTCACATGACAGTCAATATTAAAGCGGTGTCATGTAAAAGGTATAACAAATTTCATTATCTGCATTCATATGACGGTTTTTTAAAAGCCCGTCACAAAGAAAATTCAGATGACGGGCATAAATGTGTCTGTCAAGTATCTTGTGTCATCTATCAAGGAAAATGGCATAGTGTTACTTCTAAGTTCTAAACCAATCAAATACAGGGTAAGAACAATAAGAATGTCATAAAGACTGTGATTTAGGTAAAAAAGTATAAAATGGTTCAAACGAACATAAATTGCTATGAAAATTAGCTATCGAGAAAAAGAGTCTTGCTTGGAGATTATTATTAGTATAATTACATTATATTGAAAAGGACATGTAATCTGGAGTAGTTCCTGTTAAGCTACAATCTACATTTGATCGATGATATTGTCGCTATAATTTCAGTTTTGCAGCAAAGTTTACAGAGGAGTTGAAAGGTCCACCAATCTTAATTCAATAAGATAAGTATGTTATTCTATTCCCGTAGTCAGTGTTGCTTTACGGACATGAAGTGGTGTTTCATTTAGGCATTTTTAATGAAGTTATTTTATTTGACTCGACAATTTCTTTTTATTATTCTATGCCTTATGGCTTTTCTCACTATAACTTGGTTTTCATATGAAGAATTGGTTTTGTAATCTATTTGGGTGGCACATCGAAAGAAGAATTGATATTGTTTGGGATGGTGAGGTGAACAAGCCATTGGTAATATATACCTATGTGGCACAGTGATGCTTACACAATAAATGCTTTAGAGTTTGAACAATACAACCTTCACTAGCACTTCCTTTTTGTGAGTCTTTAACTTCAATTTGGGCATTATTACATTTCACTTTCGAGTGTATTATTATTTCTGTCAAGATATTCCTAATGGTTTCATTATAGAGAAAACATTGGAAAACTTTCACCTAAGAAACTATGTATTACATGGTGGCAGCTTCAAGTGCTAAGACGAATCCATTTGGTACTAATTTTGCATTTTGGTTGACCTATTATGAAATCTGTGGTGCTATGTGAAACTCCGGACTTACTCATTGGTGTTGATTTTTCCTGTCTTTTCTCTTGCTTTATTGTTAACAGGTACATGCTATTTACGAATTGCATCAAATATCGTTCTTCCAGTTCTCACTCTTAATGTTAGAGTCAACATATGGATGTAGGTGTCTCCTAATTTACAGCAATTCATTGGGCTATATGCTAAAATTTTGATATCTTTGGTTTCCATACAAGCTGCATTTAAGGGAAGGAAAGAAAAGAAGAGATCCTGAATCCTTAAGACATTGCAGGAGCAGGACTGAAAAATCAAGATTGATGATACAGAGGATATCACAAGCTGGGAAAGGAGTTGTCTTTTGTCTCTTTAATCTATAAATCTGATGGCTTTATAAATTGTTGGATCAATTCAGCTTGCAAGCAGACAAACCTTAGATCAAAGACGAAATTCTTTTATTCTGTAAATTCAACTTGGTGCAACTTGAGAAAGTTGCACAGGTATATAATAACATAGATTCAAAATGAGAACAATCTTATCAAATATAAATGTGATTTATTAATCTTCCTGTTTTGATTCAGAGCCCCCGCACACAAATTATGGATCTTCCATACCTAAAATATTACATTTTGAGTAAATGTTTAGTATATATGGCTCATTTTTATTTATTTATTTAAAAAAAATGGTAATCAAATATAAGTATTTTAAATCGTTAACAATGAAAACAAAATTGACACTACTTATTTATTTTTATTTTTGTAACAAATTGCTACCACTTATTGGTATGCAGTGTTGTGAATATCAAAGTATCCAAAATTTATATTGTAGACACTATACATTTAATCAAAACACATGCTTTTTCGATAATTAATTGCTTCAAGCACTCAAAACATATTTAGAAAATGTAATTCATGCCATCAAACATGTTTGATTAGCTTCAGAGCATATTACATTTTCTGATATAATACAACAAAAATATGATTTGTTAAATGGAAGATTTTGGGTATTTTAAATGGAAGATTTTGGGTATTTTAACTAGCTCAATATGATTTTTCTTATAAGCTCAAAACACATTATATGGCAAGAGTTTACCTTCTTTAAAAAAATGCATTTATTTACCAACCTAACAACATGGATAGTATTTCACTATTTTGATATACCCGCGCAACGCGCGAGCATACGACTAGTATAATTAATAAAACTAAGGATAAAGTTCAATAATAGATCTTAAACCCAAACTTGGAGTGATCTTGTAGTTGTCAAAACCGGCATCGTAGAAGAGTTTAGCCCATTCTTTTTCATTCCTTTCTTTACCATTAAGTGGCACCATCATTAACATATCTAAGAAGTTTTCGGATTCAGTGACTTGACTGTCTTCTTTGTGATTTTCTCTAACCATATCTATGATAATCACCTTTCCGCCTTTCCTCTTCTTAATTGCTTTTTTGCATTTCTCCAAAATCTTCAAGCATTCTCCGTCGCTCCAATCATGTAAAATCCACTGCTTTCACATGTCAACAAATGAATATCAACCACAGTTAGGCTCTGCAACCCGTTCCATTAAAAAAATGTCAAAAATGAATGAAAAAAAGGGAAATTCTTTTATTTTAAATGATGTTATATATATTGAATAATGAAAATGAGATTCAAATTCGGGCAAGATATCCCGTCGCTATATATGTATGCGTTCACGTGATAAGTAAATATACCTTTAATAAAATTGCATCTGCAGGAGGAACTTCTTCAAACATGTTACCAGCTACAAATTTCAAATTTGGAGTGTCATCGAGACCACCAAGCACATATGGAAGATCAAGGACAGTGCATTGAATGTGAGGAAAAGCTTCAGCTATGGCTTTGGCTGTAGTTCCAGTTCCACCACCAACATCAACTAATGAATTCAGCCCATCAAACACTTCTTTCCCTTCATCTATGAGAATGCTCGTAACGAGACGAGAATCAGTGGCCATAGCTCCGTTAAAGAAATTGGCAAAGTTAGGATCATGGACAGCATATTCCCAAAGTGACATCCCATGAGCAGTCTTAAAAGTGGTAGGATCATCATTAAGGAACCAAGTGCTCATAAAATGCCACGGTTTTATAAAGATCGGATCACGCATTGCTTCCAAGACAGGTCTCACGTTAAAAGGATTGTCCTTGAGTTGAGAAGTAACTGAGATGAAATAGTTAGAACATACCCTTCTTCTTCTTGATCATCATTTTGGTTATTAGTTTTCGCGAGAGCAAAGAAACCAGAATTAATCAAAACGCGCATCAAGCGAGGAAGACAGTGAGCTTTGTTTGGGTGGATGGATAGAGCAGAATTGAGCTCGGAAACTGTCATGGGTTTTCCATGACTATGGATCACATCCAGGATGCCTAATTCAACAGCACATGTAAGAGACCTTGAGTTTATAAAGCTCAAAATGTGGTTCCATATGTGAGCTTGAGCTTTAAGAATGTCAGAATTCTTTGCATCACTCAAATTAGCCATATTAAGCTTTTTTTTCTTTTTTTTTTGTACCCTAAATAAATATATAAGAGTTTAAAACATTCTATATCTATATAATATACTAAACCTATACCTCTCAATTCTATGTCATTTCTAAAATTTTTCTTCTTAAAATAATAATGTTTTCATTTAATATATTTATTTTAATTTTAGTTTACCATTTTAATTTATAGAAATATGTTTGTACTTACCATAATATTTTAAATCTCCCATCATTTTGGGGAGGTGTAATTAAGCTAATTGATTTATTTTCTGATCTATTTATGTAATATTGTTAATTTATAAATTTAAATATGTAAAATCAATTGTTTCTCTAAATGATTATTTTTTTTCGTCTTCACGATTCCATTTTATATAACACTATCCAATTTTTTCGTACTCACTTTTGTTTTTGTACAGTATGTAATGATTTGTTGCAGAATTACAATTTAATGTTTCAACTATTCAATTTTTTATGATATAGTTTGTGGTAATTTATATTTTTATTATTTTGCAGATTGTTTTTTGTAAATTTTCCTCTTTATCTTTCTTTTTGTCGCTATTCTTGAATTCCTAATTTGGTGTAGATCCTTATATTTTTTAGTAAGTCTAATTTGAACATTGTTGGTGTTCATATAATTAATTTTTTTACTATATCCAACACGAATTAGTATTTTAAGTCTTCGTCACTTTAAATATGCAAGTTCTTCTATTTCTCACTCTGTTTTCTTTGCTAAACTTTCGAGGAGCATTTTTCTTTCCGAAAAATAATTTGTAGGAGCATTTTCTTAAATAAAAATTATAACTTTTAGAGATTTCTCCAATTGGACAAAACTGACGAAGATCTGAAATTTATATTTTAGTACAAATTATGAACAAATTTACATACTATATTAAAATCTTACCCTCACATTCTATGTAACATCTTTAGAACAGTTCTCATATATATAACAATATGTATTTTTTTCTAAAAAGTAATTTATAATAATAATAATGTTGAATTACTTTATAATTTTGGAAATGGTGGATCTTTAATTATGGATCCAATGTATTTACATATGTTAATTTTGTATATTTCCTTGCTTAAACTTTTTTGTAAGTTTACTTAACATTAACAAATTAAATTTAATAACTGTTGGTGAATTTAATAGTTTTTCATATAGTAAAAAAAAAAAAAAAGTTTTTCATATAGTTTTTAAAAATATAGCTTTTCATATCATCTTCCTAATAGAATTTTTTATTTCTTTTGATCGTTTGTGTCGAATATTTTATGGTAAGTGTTTTTCTATATAAGTTTGTGTCTTTCTCATGTTTTACTTCTTTCTTTTTTTTCTTTATTTTATGCCATTTGTCTATTTCTTGAATTCTTTCTTCACTGATTTCGTGCATGATTCACTAATAGAAAATAAAATAAAATTAGAGCGTTCTCATAATACGATGCTCATTGATACTATAAAGTTATGTTGATTCAAAAGTTATTTAGAGTATAATAAAAATAATGAAGCTTTTTCTATAAGGTTATATTTGGATGAGGTGTATGATGGGTTAATAAAGGGAGGTTAGAGAAAGGTTTTCAAGGTTTTGTATTCAACCCTTCATAACACTCCAATTTGGAGTGTTGAAATTTAGAACAAAAAACCTCTCATACAAGTTTATTAACCCATACACTCTAAAAAACGTTTCTTCCTAAACATGGATTAGTTTTTAAACCTTCTTTATTAACTCTCCTCGACCCTCCTTCCAAACAAAGCCTAAAAAGTTGACTACAGTAAAACCTCTATAAATTAATACTCGATAAATTGATATTTCGATAAAATTAATAATTTGTCCAGTCCCAACTTGGGACCAGTACAAAATTGGACCTCAATCGATAAAATAATAAGATAATAACTTTTTTGAAATTTCAGTGTATATATATTGGTCCCAACGAAACTATAAATTAATAATTACTAAAACATTTCATGTATATATGTGATACACTCAAAAATTCTAAGATTGTCTAGTAAAAAATGAATCTATAGTCACTTAGTTTTTTTGTTGAACTTCAAATCCATATTGATTTCATCTTTAAATCTCTTCATTGCATTTAAGAGTTAGGACATTGTCTTCTTGTACTGGAACAAAAAGTTGTGCAGAGTTGCTGCCACTTGCAATGCTTCTTTTCGAGTGACCGGTTCCAAAGCTATTGAATCATCTTCAACTTCGTCATCGACCGGATTTTGAATATTCGTCACAATTGCTTTAATACTTTGAATCATCTTGTAACATATATTATTTTCATCTCTAACTAATATATCTTATAACTAGTATACTGGACTTGAAAATTTAAAGGTCATACGTAAATCTCTTTAAATTAATAAATTATTAATTTATCGATATAATAATATCTCGCTAAATTAATGAAATATCTTGGTCCCGACATTATTAATTTATAGAGGTTTTACTGTATATTCTCTAGAAGTGCTCTATTAGATATATTTATTGGAAGGAAACAAAAAGATGAAAAAAACTTTGTTATTTTTTTTTCTCAAGAAACTCTATCATTTCTTACTTAAATTCAGTAAATTAGTTCATTTTACTAAATTTACTTTAGCTTTTTTGTTAAGTCAAAAAGAATTAATAAAACCTAAGTCTCCATATAAACGTTAAAATTTTGTTTTTAATAATACCATTACAAAAATGACCAACAATGATTACTAAAAAAACTAAACATTTAATTAACCTGAATTTCAAATTAGATTTTTTAATATAATAAATTATTAATAAATTAAATTAATTAATTTCAAATTAGGATGAAAATTATAAAATTGATGATATTTTTATTAGGTAATTGATGATAATATTTGATAGAGAGAATAAAGTAATACAGTTATAAATCAAAATTAAAATTGAGATCCACTAAATAAAGCATTAATCAATATTAATACCAAAATTATTGTCAATTTCATAAATTACTCTATCCAAAATATATAAATACCAAAACGAAAATATTAAAAGGAAAACTCTGAAGTAAAATTTTATTTCGATTATGTGAGGATTCAATAAACACTTAACTATATGATAATTATATAGTTTGAGTATCTAATAATTAATTTTAGAATAATGTTTTTTTTTTTAACTGATGAGTTTTAGAAGATAAAAAATGATACTAACTTTTAAAGAATATTTGTGTGATTTAATTGGACTTCTAAATCTTAAATCAAGTTAATATAATAATATTTTGCTTCAAAAAGTTAATATAATAATATTTGAGTGATTTTAAAAAAATATTTTTTAAATCGACATATTTGTGTCGTTAATTTTAATTAGTACATTATAAATAAAATTTGTCTAATATTTATATACATCTGAATTCAAATCCGTGCATTGCACGGGAAAAAGACTAGTATATATAGGAAAATTGTAACGAAAAATTTTTTTTGGCTCTATAATCAAGCCCAACCTTCTATAACTACATGGATAAGATTGAGACCCTCAACGAACAACCAAGCCCAAATATTTGTTAAAGAAAATAATTATAAATAATAATAAAATTTAAATTTAATACATCCCCAACTACTACTTTAAGAAGTGAATTTAGCTTTATTTTTATTTTATTAGTTATTTGAATTGATTTAAAGTAATATATTTTTCTTTATAAAAAAAAAGTAATATATTTTTCAATTGAATTTGTTCAAAATAACCTATTTGTTTAAATTAATATTTGACATATTTTATAATTTTTCAAAATTCACTCTTATTCTGCCATGACTGACTTAAGGAATTAGTTTTTTTTTTTAAAAAAAATAAATAAATTGAGCAATTGCACTTATATTATTATATAACAAAGGAAAACTCTTCACCCCTGATGTCATTCGAACTCATGACCTTTCTGATCATAGGTAGAGTGTTTAACCACTAGGTTAACACATTCATCAAGAACTTAAGAAATTAGTTATGCCACTTAATTTAAGCAAATTGAGAGAGTCAAGACTATAATGATTTTGGTCCATTGAATTTTCCTAATAAGTGTATCATTTATGAAACTACGGGCAGAACGAGCAGGATAGACACGATAGGCATGACATCGACGTGCATTACGGGCACGACAACTACAGATAGTACAAGAGAGGGGAAAGAAATGCATCAATGGAAGAGAGAGAGAGAGAGAGAGAGAGAGAGAGAGAGAGAGAGAGAGAGAGAGAGTGGTATCATCTGTTTCCTTTGTTTTCAAGACATTTGAACGGTCGTTCATTATTCATCTGGTTGTTTTTCGTTGTCGTCATTTGTCGTTTCATAGGAGGAGGAGAAATTATCGTTTTAATAACAAATGTCCTGTTTTTTACGTTTTATTAGTAGTTCATTGCAGTTCAGGGAAATTTAATTCATTTTAGTTCAGTTCAGTTCAGTTCAGTTCAATTCAATCATAAAAAACAAGGTAAAAACTAATGACAAATGAATAAAAAGGAGGCAAAGAGGTGGGAAGTCAAATAAGCACAATTTTATCCAAATAGCTTGTAAATGTTTAAGATTTGTAAACATTGAGCAAAAACGGGTACATATGTAAAGGACCCATAAGAAATAAGACTAGATTTATAAATAAAGTCGACAGTAATTAGTGAAAATTGATGGTAAATAGTAATTCACTGTTAATTTAATAATATTGCAATCATAACTAGCTATGGAGGAAAAATTTAATTAGCATATGCATTATTGAATTGGTTCATTAACACACGGTGAATTTGGTCCATTTTAGAATTTTTTTTCATAGAATATAGAAAAAATAATTTATTAGTCCATGAGTTTTGTCAAAATTCACTATATGGTCCTTCTATTTTGAAAGACTCATTACAATATTCTCATATTTCGTTATAATTAACTCTTTGGTCCTTCTGTGTATCTTTTTAGATTGTATCTTTTATATTTCAGTATAAACAGATAGACATGACACAATATAATCACAAAATTGTTTTCTATAGCAGTACAAATGTCTTGGAAGTTAAAATATGTTATGTTTAAAATCTAAAAAATAGACAAAAAAGACTAAAAAATTAATTATAATAATAGATAAAGACGTGGTAATGGATTTTTTAAAATAAGAAAACTAGACAGTAAATTTTGACAAACATTGAAAATAGAATATACAAGTCACATGGATAATTTCAGTGATTGGGAATTTTTTTGATTTTGGGCGTTGATGCGTTGATGGAATAATTAAATTGGATGTTGTAACCTGTAACTATAACACCTATAATTGTATTGGGTGGTAGGTTATTGTTATTGTTTATTAATTGGGTGTACGTGTTGGTGGAAAGTGTTCCATAAATCGAACTTCATGTCTTAAGCACTCTGGTAATACGTTGTAAATAGTTTGATAGAAGAGTTATTTCGAATATAATAAAAATTATAAAGTGAAAATGTATTTAGGAGCTCTTTAAAGACTCTTTTCATTTGATGTTTTAGCTGAGTTAAGTTTAAAGAGTGGTGTTCACTTAGTCGATAACTGATCAAATAAAATTTAGTTAATTATTATTAGATTTGAATTTAAGAGTCGATAATTTAAGGTCTAGAGTTTAGTTTTTAGGGTCTATGGTTTTTATTTTAACGTGTAGAATTTTATATAAATTATTAACTAAAAATAAAATTTTAATTAATATGTAACATATGTCAACCATTTATTAGTTTGGAGTACCACGTCATCGTGCTCCAGGAGTATACTAAAATCTCTCCAATAAGAGTTGGTTCAAGTTGTAAGGCATCTTCTGCTTGAAAGGTTCGCGGTTCGAGTTTCCACTTCATCAAAATTTAGCTTTTATGAGTATGTAATTTGTCAATTCTACTATAAACTCTCATCGAGGTTTGTGATTTGTTCGGACCGTGCGACTGGATATATCTATCCTTAGCTAAACATTTTTACAACAAAAATGAAAATAATTAAAACTTACTGAATTAAAGTGAACTACTAATAAACAAAGTAAAATAAACATGAAGAACCTTTCACACATGAAAGAACTGATATAGAACATATGAAATACAGTAGAACCAAGTAAGATAAAGCAAGAAATATTAAATAAATAAATAAATAAAAAGATAACGCAAGAAATATTCATTATGTATTATTATTGAAAAGAGAATACAAACACACATATACTCGATAATAAGAAAATGAGGGTCGGAAAATACATACATAGTTCGAAAAATGAAATTAAAATACTAGAAATAGAAATATGCCAATCAGAGACGGAATATTGATACGGAATCGGACCCGAATCCAACACTAACGCCTAATGCCGTCATAACATTCCATCATTGATCAGCAGATTGCAATGGTTGCAATATTCATTCAATGGATATTTGAATCAAATAAGTGTAGGAACATATAATAAATAAAACTAAGGATAAACTTCAATAATAGATCTTAAACCCAAACTTAGAGTGATCTTATAGTCACTAAAACCGGCATCGGAGAAGAGTTTACCCCATTCTTTTTCATTCCTTTCTTTGCCATTGATACTCACCATTGTCCAGATATCACAGAGGTTTTCAGTTTCCGTGACTCCATTGTCTTCTTTCCGAATCCCTCTCACCATGTCTATGATAATCACCTTTCCTCCTTTCCTCCCGTTAATTGCTTTCTTGCATTTCTCCAATATCTTCAAGCATTTTTCGTCGCTCCAATCGTGTAAAACCCACTACTTTCACAGGTCAAACATCAATAAAGAATAAATGGATGTTTCTTATTTGAAGGATATGAGTGTGTATGTGTGTGCGCACGCGTATATAATGTGTGTGTGCATGCCCGTGCAATAAGTGAATATACCTTTAGGAGGATTGCATCTGCAGGAGGAACTTCTTCAAACATGTTGCCACCTACAAATTTCAAATTCGGAGTGTCGTGGAGACCATCCACTACATGTGGCAGATCAAGGAGAGTGCATTGAATGTGAGGATAAGCTTCAGCTATGGCCTTGGTTGTAGTTCCAATTCCACCTCCAACATCAACTAGTGAATTCAACCCTTCAAACACCTCTTTCCCTTCATCTATTAGAATGCACGAAAGAAGACGAGAATCACTGGCCATAGCTTCATTAAAGAAGTTGCTTGACTCAGGATCATGGACCATATATTCCCAAAGTGACATCCCATGGGCAGTCTCGAAAGTGGTAGGATCATCGTTACGGAACCAAGGGCCAACGAAAAACCAGGGTTTCATTAAATTCGGATCACGTATAGCTGCCAAGAAAGGTTTTAAGCTCAAAGGATTATCCTCCACAAGTAGCTGAGATGCACTTGTGAGAACATACCCTTCTTCTTCTTCTTCTTCTTCTTCTTCTTCTCCTTGACCATCATCATTTTGGGTGTTAGTTTTTGCAAGAGCAAAGAAACCAGAATGAATCAAAAGGCGCATCAACCGAGGAAGGAAATGAGCTTTGGTTGGGTGGAGGGATAGAGCAGAAGTAAGCTCGGTTATGGTG
Organism: Euphorbia peplus; assembly: GCA_028411795.1. Classification (NCBI taxonomy): domain Eukaryota; kingdom Viridiplantae; phylum Streptophyta; class Magnoliopsida; order Malpighiales; family Euphorbiaceae; genus Euphorbia; species Euphorbia peplus. The sequence goes on from CP110841.1 coordinate 3,044,692, forward strand.
ATCGGTTTTCCATGACTATGGATCACATCCGCGATACCTAAGTCAACTGCACATTTAAGACACATCGAGTTAACGAAGTTGAGGACATGATTCCATATGTGAGCTTGAGCTTTAAAAAGCTCAGAACTAGAGCTGTTGTTCTTTCCATTACTCAAATTAGCCATATGAAGTTTTTGTGTTATTTGTTGTACCATAAGCTAGAGTTATATAGAGATTATATCCAAACATTTTATGAAATATTTATGCAACTATTATTGAGAAGAAGAAGGTAATATAAATAAAAAATATTTGTCTCCATTACCAACCATATATATTGTGGGAAACTGTTGATAATTTGTCTCGTGTTTGGTAGCTGCACAAATGAAGAAACCATGATTTAAGGTGGGGTCGTGGATCGGTGACCTCATTCTGATAATAACGATAGACATAGTATGATGGCTACTAATGTGTATAGAATGGTCAATACTAGAGATAACTTAGTGATGCTAGATTGTTCATTTATAGTAAATAAGGTATGCCGTAGACACGTGTCATTCGTCATTAGATGAGCTAGATGTAGTGGTTAGACGCATATACTAGGACGCGTTGTTTCTATCCTAATTGGCATTGCGCGTAGGTGTGGCGCGTGTTCTTAAAATTGATATTTGCCATGGGTTCTGGCAAATGTCATCTAATATGAATATATTATATGATCCCAACCCCTCAACGAACAACCCAGCAATGAGAAACAAATACGAAGTTTATACAAATTAAATAACAATCCACCTGTTTTCAAAATAATAATAATAAAAATAACAAATCACCTAATAAATATAATATAATATAATGTGAAATTTTATATGTGTATCGTTGAATCACATGGAGTAGGAATAGATATTTTAATGTTTCAAAGTGTTACAACAGCTTAAAGAATCTTCAACATGTTCTTTCTGTCAGCCGAATATATGAGGTGGTGGGTAAAAGCTAATATAAAATATCTCCTTAATTCTAACTATTAACTTAAACTCTTAATTCAATTGTTCACTAATATATAAATCTTAATATCACCTTTCTCAAATTACAGTTTTAAATCAATCTGTCTACCTTAAAATGATTGACATGTATAATCAATAATAACTTTAACGTGGTAAGTCAAAGATAAAAATAAAACTTGTTCAAAGCCATTATTGTATAAGAATAATAAAATCTATGGCTGGAGAAATAAAGAGATATATTGGGGAAAATAAACATTGGCCTTGGTTCCGTTCCTTCTTTATGTCGTGCGGTCGTGCCCTTCTTGGTAGTTTACAGTATTTGTCTTTACACGACATTTCCTTTGCCATTAACAAGCTCACCTAGTCACGCAAGCCCCTGCATACTCTAGTTCATGGCAATGTGTAAACTGTTTATGGCGCTATTTGCAGCTCACCAAATCTCATGGTCAATCGTCGTTTTTCCTTCACGGTTTTACAGATGGGGACTAGGAAGGCAATCTTGATGATCGGACCTCTACCATTGGTTATGTGATGTATTTTGGGCTAGTCTCTTGATTCTTGGTCTTCTAAAAAGCAGAGGTCTATTGCCCACTCTTCTACCCATGCGAAGTAACGTGCTCTTGCCATCGATGCTTCCGAATCTGGTTTGTTTCAAATCAGTGACGGATCTAGGATCCGGTGAGAGAGGGTGCTACACATGTTAAGACAAAAAAAAAAAAAAAAGGTTACAAATCTTAAGATATGAGATTTGGGGAGAAAATATCTAGATATTGTTCATTCATCATAACAGAAAAGGTTCTACAACTGGTATATAAACAACCCAGTAACCAATAGAAAGCAAGGAAATAAAATGGTAACAATACAAGTGAAACTACACCGTTTAAGGCAATACTAATATATGCACGAGATCAACACGTGACTAACTTTAACACCCCCTCCTCACGAGTTGCATCTCTGTTCTTGAGCTCAGAACTTTCCTGGTAATTCAACCACACCCATCTTCAACAATATTGGAGCCATCTTATTATAAGACAAAGGCTTTGTAAAAATGTTTGCCAATTGATTTTCGGAGGCCACATAAGGTGTGGTGAGCAATCCTTCCTGAATATATTCCCTAGTGATGTGACAATCAATATCTAAATGTTTAGTCCTCTCATGGAAGACTGGATTTTCTGCTATGTGTATCGCAACTTCACTATCACAATATAACGGTACTGACAGCTTCAAATCAATCCTCAAATCCTTAAGTAAATATGACAGTCATTTTACTTCACACGAAGCTGTAGCCATTGCCCTGTACTCTGCCTCAGCAGAAGACTTACTAACAGTAACTTGTTTCTTTGCCTTCCACGAAATCAATGATTGCCCCAAGAAAACACAATAACCTCCTACTGACCGACGAGTCTGCTTACACCTTGCCCAGTCTGCGTCTGTATAAGCTTGCAACTTCACTTCATCTCTTCTATCTTGCTCATCATAGTCATTATTGCAATAAGCCATCAACTGTAAATTGGATTGACTGGGATAAAATAACCCCAGTGATGCTGTTCCTTTGAGATATTTGAGTACATGAATAGCAACATCTAGCTGAACTTTAGTGGGCTGTTGAAGATAATGGCTCAATTGTTGAGTTACATAACACAAATTTGGTCTTGTAAAACCCAGATATAACATTTTTCCAATGATTCTTCTATACAGCTCCACATTCTCAATATAAGGACTTTCATATCAACCTCAGCTGGAAAAGGACTAAAGACTGGATGAGCTCCCTCTAATCCTGCTTCATTTATCATATCATGAATATACTTTTGTTGAGACAACACAAACCCCTCATTAGATCTTGTAAGCTCAATCCCCAGAAAATACTTGGCCATGCCAAGATCTTTTATTGTAAATGCTTTATGTAAAGCATTCTTCACTTCCTCTATCATATGCACTGAACTCCTAGTCATCAGTACATCATCAACATAAACTACAAGAATCATGTAATCTCCCTGATCATCAATCTTAGTAAACAAACAATGATCATATCCAGATCTTGTCATCCCCAAACTCAATAAAATGCTTGTAAACTGTTTATTCCACTGCCTCCCTGCTTGTTTTAAGCCATAGAGGGACTTCACCAATCTACAAACCTTGCCCTTTGGTACATCATACCCTTCTCGAGGTGTCATATACAGTTCCTCCTCAATATATCCATGCAAATATGCATTATTGACATCTATCTGAAACACTTCCCATTTGAAATGAGCTGCAATTGCCAACACCAATCTTACTGTAACCACCTTTGCCACAGGTGAAAAACTATCTTTGTAATCGATGCCCCACTGCTGGTTATATCCTTTAGCTACCAACCTTGCTTTATACTTGTCAACACTCCCATCTGCATTGTATTTTACTTTAAACAACCACTTAGATGTTATAGCTTGTTTTCCCCTTGGTAAATCTGTCAAAATCCAAGTACCATTATCTTTCAATGCATTAATTTCAGCTTTCATGGCTATCTTCCACTCTACTTTCTTACAAGCTTCTTTGTAGCAAGTTGGTTCTGGAATCTTTTCTAACTTGGTCAAGAAACTCTTGTGTTGTACATTATATGCTGGCATACAAACTCTGCCACTAGTCACCATACATACAACATTAACCACAAAGTCACTTGTCCATGCCGGAGCTCTAACATTTCTGACTGATCTTCTTAATCCTGGTGTAGCATTTTGAACTGGTATTATCTCTTGCTCCACCTCAACTTCTGTATCTCCATGTTGTGGTGCATCTTCATCAAATAAAACTGATCCTCCATCTTCATTGACAGGCAAAGTGACAACATAGTCTGCATTTGATGCAGTATTTTCGGTAGAATAATGGAAACTATGCTCATCAAAATGCACATCTCTGGACACAAACAACACTCCTGCTTGCAAGTTGTAAAGCTTCCACCCTTTTTGCCTTGGAGAACTCCCCAAATAAACACTTCTAATTGACCTGTCTGCAAATTTGCTTTTATGAGCTGTGTTAACAGCATAAGCAACACAACCAAACACTTTCAAACTACCATAGTCAGGATCTGTTCCATATAACTGTTGGAAAGGGCACTTCCATTGCAGCACTTCTGTTGGATACGAGTTGATCAAATGTGTGGCATGTAGCATAGCCTCACCCCAAAACGTTTCTGGTAAACTAGCCTGCTTCAATAAAGATCTGGCAACTGTGGTGAGACTTTTGTGTCTCCTCTCCACCACCTCATTCTGTTGTGGGGTATGAACACAAGTTTTCTGATGAAAAATGCCAAAATCTCGAAAGATTTCCTGTGTTTTATGTCCTACAAACTCAGTGCCATTGTCAGTCCTCACTTTCTGAACATTACACTGAAACTGAACTTTAACCATTTTTAAGAAGCTAAGTATAATATCAAGAACTTTATCCTTAGTTTTGAACAATATAGTCCACATTGCCCTAGTCATATCATCCACAATTGTTAGTATAAACCTATCACCAGTAAGAGATACTTGTTTATAAGGGCCCCAAACATCCATGTGAACTAATTCAAATCTTTTTATTGACTTTGTGGTACTATTACAGAAGGCTGATCTCACTTGCTTCTAAGACAAACATCACAATGAGATAGATCAGTTTTAACTATGCTTTTACAAACATCAATACTTCTTATTTTTTTCATTCTCACACCAGATAAATGTCCTAACCTTTGATGCCATACTTCTACCATATCCGGACTAACAACATTAACACATGAAACTTCCAATGTATGCTTATCTTCAATACATTTCACAAACTTAGTACTAAAAGATTGACTTACTAAGTAATGTAATCCATATTGCATGATTCCCACAGCCAGTATCTCCTTAGAGTGTTGGTCCTGCAAAATGCAATATTCAGACCCAAAACACACAACTATATTCTGATCTTGCAAAAGTTTGCTCACAGACAACAAGTTATAGGTAAAATTTGGCAAATACAATACATTCTGCAACACTAAACCTGAATCCAGCTTAACATCACCTTTCTTAGTTATTAATTGTGCCTCTCCTGTAGGCAGAAACACCTTTCTAGATCCTATAACATTTTCTACATTATGCAGCTTATGCAAATCACATGTCATATGTGTTGTGGCTCCTGAATCTATCACCCAAGCATCCTCTATCTTAATATTAAAGTTAGAAAACATACCTGCAGCACAAAATCCTGCAAAAGCAGAGAAATCTTGGTTGGGCTTTACACTTTCAGTATGACTTCGAACGACTTTTTGGCATTCTTCATTTGCTGCCGGCGACGATCGGAAGTCATATCTGTTTTTCCCGCTCTGATACCATCTTAAGATATGAGATTTGGGGAGAAAATATCTAGATATTGTTCATTCATCATAACAGAAAAGGTTCTACAACTGGTATATAAACAACCCAGTAACCAATAGAAAGCAAGGAAATAAAATGGTAACAATACAAGTGAAACTACACCGTTTAAGGCAATACTAATCTATGCACGAGATCAACATGTGACTAACTTTAACACTATCCAATAGAGAAAAAAAATATCTTTTAACGGTTCGGGCTCTAAGACGGAAAAAGAACAAAATAAAAACAATTATAAATTCATCAACTAAAATTAGTATATTAATACAGTGAATATGGGATGAACATTGAATAGAATATTTTTATTTTTTTTGAAAGACAAATGCATTAATGAGTCTTTAACGGGCAAAAATTCAACAAGCTAGAAGGAAATCCACTCGGGCAACTAATAAACTCTTTAAGACTAGCATGGAAACGAGATAACCGAGCAAACGTGTCGGCTTCACCATTAGCTAATCTATGAACAAAACGGACCGAAAAACCGTTATTATCTTCAAGAACTTTCCTGCACTGACTAATAATGTCTCCAAACTCCGAAACATCAAGCTCCGTTGAATTGGGGAAATAGAGAATTTATAGAAGTAATTAGAACTGGATTTGGGCTAATGTAACAAAGACTTTTGGGCCTTTTTCCTTAGTGCTTCACGTAAGCTACTTCTTAAATCCAAAAAACGATATTCTTTTAATATATTTGGTCTTAATAATTGAAACACAACTCATTCATCCGTTTAGATTGTCTTCTTCTCCAAATCAACCTAACTGGTAACTGCAACCCTAGAATCCAAAATCCAAATCTAAATATTAAAAAAAGGTTCTGCTTCAGTCTCGTGTTAGGTCTCTCTCTTAGTAGATGGGGTTGGGTGCTTATCTTATATTTTTTTGGGTGCTTTTCAACCAAAAAGTTGAAGTTTCACATAAAGAGTTCTTAGAAACTAGTGGGTGCTCAAGCACCCTTCTGCTCCCCCCTGGATCTATCCCTCTTTCAGATTGTTCTTCGTGAAATCGGGTTTCCTTTGCCTCAGCCTCCCCGGTTAATTCCTTTTGTGAAAATATGTTGGCAACATATCTCACTATCAATCCTATATTTCATTATCGGAGAAAGTATATCGAGGTAGACTTTTTCTTTATTTGTAATCAGGTTTCCAAATGTCTTTTCCATGTTCAATATATTCCTACGGTTGATCAAGTAGTTGATATTATGACCAAACCCTTCTCCACAGATTGGTTTCGTTTGTTATGTTCTAAGTTCGGTCTTTGTTCTTTCCTGGCTCAACTTGTGGGAGAGTGATAGAATTAAACAAAATTGAACTGAAATGCATTTACTGGAAAAAATTTACTGAACAGAATTAAATTGAACTAGTTTTAAGGCATAAAGAACATTACCTTAATTTTGTATTCAGGTGAGTCTAGGTGTGTTCTATTTGGATTTTAAAGGAGTTTTAGAGACTTTATAAGTCTAGGTGTATTCAATTCGGAATTATAAACACTCCGTCGAAATCTAGAGGTATTGAATTGAAATTTTAAAAGACTTTAAAAAAGTCAATAAAAATCATGATGTATATTCGATTACAACTTTTAAGAAGTCTATAAAAATATATGTGTATTCAAAAAGTCATTGAATGTTAGTAAACGTAGATTTATATGGACTTTGGATGACTTTTGCACTTATTTAGGAATAAAATTTCTTCAAAATTGTAGTATTTCCCCACAAAATTTCATAGGAGTTCTTACATTCTTTTTTTTTTCTCTTATGTAATACGGCTACGGCTACGGCTACGGCTATTCAACCTCTATTTTCTCTATGTTTATTTTCTCTTCTTTCTCATACGATCTAACCTCTGTTCCTATACAACATATTTTATCTTGTTTTTTTTATTACTCTTCCATTTGCTATTTGAGGGTTTTTGAGTAGCAAGGTTTATTCACATCCTTTTTATATATTCCGTTCTAAATTTTTTTTTAAATCTGCACATATATTAATTGTTTGTTTGAATAATTTTATTTGTTTTTGCTACATAATTTCGTCTCTAGTCTATCTTTACTCTTGAATTGCAATTACTTGTGTAATGCAATTTAAAAGGTGTCATGCTATAGTTATGTACATAATTTTAAAGAAAAAAATGTTGCTATTAAAAGAAAATAGTTTTAGTTTTATTTCAGTATGGAGTATTTAGAAATTTGCAAGTGTCATTTGGATTAGAGTTTGTACAAATTTATTTGGAGAAAAGCAAATTGGGTTTAGTAATAATTGAAATGTTATTGTATTGGCAATTTTTACTACTAATTACGGGATAAAGGTATTGAGGATGTGGTAACATTGAGAAGAAGCGTTGGAGTTTAGGTCCTATGGTAAACAAATTGTTAATTTATTAATATCAATAAAAGTTTAAAATATCCATGAACTCTATAAAAGTTTATAAAAGTCAATTGAATTGAACTCTATGAAAGTCATTCATAATTTTGTAAAAAATCCAAAACATTCTTCAAAACTCTATTAAAGTCTTTAAAAATCATTCAATTTAAAAAGTTTCTAGAACTTTTTTAAAATCCTAACAGAATACACCCCCCTAAGCACACTATAGTCTATGAAGCATGGAGGATGGGTTAAATGCATCAATGGTCACTCAACTTTGCCTCTTGTCTTAAAGTAGTCACTCAACTTCAATTTGTCTCTATAAAGTCACTCAACTTTGAGTTTTGTCTCAATTAGATCACTCTATCAACTTAAAAATAAATTAAATGCTAAAATAATAATGTGGATGCCACATTATCACAAGTCAACTTTTGACCGTTGACTTTGACTACCACGTAGCAGCCACCTAGATGTATAATAAAAATTTACGACATGTGGCGCCTAGGTGGCCGCCACGTGGCGGTCAAAGTCAACGGTTAAAAGTTGACTTATGCCAACATGGCAATCACATCATTACTTTGGTATTTAATTTATTTTTAAGTTGATCAAGTGACTTAATTGAAACAAAATTCAAAGTTGAGTGACTTTATTGAGGCAAATTAAAGTTGAGTGACTATTTTGAAACACCAAACAAAGTTGAGTGACCATTAATGCATTTTTAACTCGATGGAGGATATTCTTGACCCCAAACCTTTAATTTCTGAACACTCATTTAATTTCTTGATTTCTAGTTGAATAAATTAAGTCGGCGATCTTAATTTTAAAAAGATTTCTAATGATGATACTTCTAATTTCTTGATTTTTTTGGTCGAAAAATAAAAAGGTTTTTAGCGGCCAAATTAGGCATTGTTGTGTTCCCTAAAGCAACGTTTTCTAATTTATTTATTTATTTATTTTTGTCGCCAATTTACTCAAATATCAATTGGGAGTTCATGTTGGGGTTCCTCTTGTTATTTTGTAAAATTGAATTTTGTTTGGCTCAGTAAATTGAGCAAAATTTATTAAACATTCAGTTGATAATCTAGTTTAATAAATTTCAGTTTAATATAGCTAAAAAGAAAATGTTTTTATTGTATATTTTGAAAGTAAATCGAATAGAAATATAAAAAGTTAACAAGTTGATATGCTAAAGCTTCTTATAATATAAATAAATAGAAACATTTTTTATAGTCAAGTAATGAATTGATGTTAATTTTATAAGGAAAGAGAAAACTACTAATCGGCGGAGTAATTTTAACATGGTCCGTGATTGACCATGTTAATTTGGTCAGTCACCGTTAGATTTGTATAATGATGTTAGCTCTAACGGTAATTAAAGTGACTGATTTGGTCAGTCACAGACCATGTAAAAATTACAGCCAATCGGGGTAGATGACATTAGGTTGATTTTTCTTCCTGGTTGAGGAACATTTAACAAAAGAGACCATGAAGAATTATTTTCTTTTCAATTATTTTTAAAGTCTAATCTTTTACGTTTTTATGTATTGAATGTCTTTTTCTTTGTTTGTTTTTGTTAAATTGGTTAATCTTAACGATGTTTGATTTATTTGTATTGTTTAGCATGGAAGGAGATGATTCACATGGAGACTTTAAAAAATACATATTTATTTTTACTTATGAAAATAATAACAATATAAAAGGTAAAAAAATTTTACATAATATAATGTTTAGTCTGTTTATTCGTGAAAACACATTATTAGGTTCTCATTGTTTGACATAACTAATTTTTTGGTCTTTTTGTCTAATTTTTAGATTTTTAACGTAACATATTATCATACAAAATTATTATGTGATTCTTTATATCATGTCTGCCTGTTTAATGCCAAAATACAATAATTACAAATTTAAAAGAAAAAAATAAGTAAAAGGATGAAAGAGTTGATCATGACAAAAAATGAGAATCTAATAATGTGTTTTTGAAAATATGAGAACTAAACAATATATTATGTAAAATCTTGGTGACTTTAAAATTATGGTAAATGAAATATACAGTCCAAAAGATTGTATATAAACATTTAATACATTTTATCTCTCTCATATTTTCTATGTAAAAAGCATTAATTTCATAATACATATTTATTGTATTTGGAAATATGTAATATATTTATTGGGTTTTTCTATTGTTACTTTGTTTTTTACAAAGTAACCATTACTTTGTCCACTATTACCATTAGATTAGTGGATAAAATTAAATCTAATATTGATAAAAACAAAGTAAAGATTACTTCAAGTAACCATAGAAAGCACCTTATTTATTTATTTATTTATTTCATAAACTCTATATTCTCCGCTTAACTAATTTATTTATTTTTTCAGATCGAAAAGATTTAGAATAAATTATTTTTTTATGAATTTGATAAGGTTCATTATATGCAACATCTGTTTTAAACCTTTTTGTTTTAATCCAATTACCGAACTGGACAATTTATATATACTAAATTAAACATAATTGCTGAAATATTTGAATATAAGTTAAAAAAAAAAAAGATTGTTGAATTCTTTAATAAAAGTAATCATATTTAACCCGTGTTTTTAATCATTAAATGTTATTATTATAATTATTATTTTTCTTTTAGAAATTATTATTTTTCTGCACTCAATTATTACGAAGGTAGCTGTTGTTATTTATAATTATTTATTCCAAAGAAAATTATTCATGACCTCAAAGATTTATAGCACATATTAATGATTATAGATGTGATTTATTCAAAAATAAATAAATGGCAAAAAGACCATGTGTTTACTGATTTTGTTAAAAATTAGCAAAACACCCGGGGTGTACAATAACCTTTAATCAATCTTATAATTGATAGTTTCAAACTTTGTTGATATTTTTGTTACTCATTGTTATATAATTCGTTGAAATAGTTAAACTATTATTTATTTAATGTTGAACCAATATCATTTTATTAACGTGAAGCATCAAACATCCATTGACCATGTTTTTATGTGTCTCATCGCACCAAATGTTGGATATTTGGATTAAAGTGAGCCCAAGATTTATCCATTTTAGTGAGAGAATGGGAGAGAAGTAAAGTGAAACAGAGAGATTTTCATTAGCCCCCACTATTTAGTGAGCTCTTAATATATATAGGCCAAGAGGTGAAAATACGTGGGTGCCCTTAGATTGGTGGCAGTTATTCGAGTCTCTGAAAAAATATTCTAGGGTTCCCATATTTGTTGTAATGCTCTTGAGAATAGTGTTTGGGCTTTTTGCAGTATCTATAGGTTTGTTGGGCCTTTGGGCCTTAAACTCATAATCCACATCAGAAGGTATCATATATATTCAAGAAAAGTGGTGTTTAGTTGTTCTTTACTTAATAATTATGTTATTTGGTGCAAATGGATTAGAGTATTGCTACCCTGGCATTGTAACCCGTTTTCACAAAGATCAAAAGAATTAGGTGAGAGCATACATTTCAAACTCAATATCATCTCATCCTTCGAGAATACATACAAATATATGAATTATCAAGTAACATAAAATTCCAATAATTTGTCACCGACATTGTCACTATAGTACCATCTGTAATCTTTTCTTGCATACTCGAGATCTACAAACATTGATAGGATCCAATAAGCTCCAAAATACTGCATAAATTATTAGGTGAACAAAATCTATGAAACTATATTATGCTTAGCTAATATAATAAGCCAAACTTGAGTAAGTATTCAAACAAACAAATTGCATTTACTTGCTAAAGAGCTATGAATTCAATACTGTTTAAATAATTGTTTAAACTTCAGTTTCAAGAAATGAAACTTGAAATACTAAATCTAATTCTCTTGTAAATCTAAATCTGAATTGTTAATACTCAAGAAAAGATAAACTTATTGGAGTCAGTGTTTGAAGTTCTACAAATAAATATTTTAACCTCCAATTAAACGTGCTTTTGATGAGATGAAAGAACTGAAATCTCAATAGCATGTTTAGAATAACTAAAAATGTCTCAAGAAACAAAAAAAATTCATAAAAGATAACTTGGAAGTGTTTGCCTCAATCTAATCTAATAAGAAATATTTGGTTGAGCTACGGCACAATTCAGTCCATGCAATAACTCAAATTCATACTCTATTGAAGGGTTTGATCTACTAATCCATTGTAGGAGAAATTATATTATGCTTAATTAGTATAATAAGCTAAAATTTCCAGTTCAAAGATCTAATTGAGTTGATTCTCTGCCAATTCAAATTTGTTTCATAAAAATGATAGGTACTTTAGTTTAATTTTCAAATAAAAATACATGTACCTGATTTTAGAAACGAAGAATCCCATGTCAAGCATTGGGTAATGATCATCCGGCAAGAAGTTCGTAGAACTTAGGTTGTATAAAATTTAAAGACATTAATAACATTTATGTTTTTTTTTAGTTTTTGGTGCATTGAGGCGTTTATGAGAATAGTGAAAGCAAAGAAATATGATTCTTAACCAAAATAAAAGTATGATTATTTAAAAATGAGAATTATGCTTTCCAACCTTTTTCAACAAAATTTATGTTTCAATTGGTTTTGGTCACTACTATGATCATTGGATAGGTTTAGATTGCAATAATATCTAATTTAAAATGGACCATCTACTCGACTTTTAATGCAACCAACATGAAATTTTAGATATTGCATCATGTACATCTCTTATTATTAACTTGTTCCATGACTCACTCAACATGAATTTCTTTAACTGAATTATTTAATTTGTTCCATCATATCTTAACTATTGAAAAAGAATTCGGTAGTTGAACTCAAATTATGATGTGGCCATACAAAAGAAAACTGAAAATTGATAGACTTCACTTTTGAAAAGAAATTAAACAACAGTATTACTGTTTCCAACAAATTTACAAATTATAGAAAATTAAATTATAAAGATAAAATATTTAAAGGCTCAAGTTGGTAAGTTATGAAATTAATAACACGAATCCGCTAATATAAAAATGTGGGATGTAAACTAAAGATATAATTTTGAAGCATCTAGAATTCATAATTAATTGACATATGGCTTAGGAAATTTCTTATCTCTTGATGCTTATACTCTCATGGATCATATGATGTCCTCATTGGCTAATTCAATTGTCCAACACATTCAACCATGATGAATTCTGGAAAGTTGAGAGTAAATATACCCAAAACTAATTAGTCTCCTTTAATTATCGATAGTGTAGATCAAATTTCCATCTCCATGGATGTCTTCAATACCTAAATTATAAAAGTTCATTTCTTTTTTTTTATTGATCAAACTTGGAAGAAATGATAGCTAAACTGAAAGATAAAATTATTTGACACATGGTTTGAATTTGTAGATAAAGAAGCAGTCGTTGAAAAAATATATATTACTAAATTGTATAAAAATGAATAATAGTTTAAGGCATCAATAAATTTCCAAATAACAATCGAGTCAGTATCCTAGAGAGAAAAGAGCAGCAACTAAGAAAAAAAAGGAGAAATAGTTGAGAAAAGAGTCACCTCATATATTGGATGAAGATCGTGAAGCAAAGAAGCTATGTGCTGAAGCATATAACTGAGAGACGGTGGATTGGATTTTAACATACAAATCTTTTATCTCACTGGTTTTGTTAATCATATAGGAAAAATATATATTGAGAAGAGAGGATTGTTAGTATGGGTTTGGAAAGTTGAAATAACAAACTTTAGAAACTTAACAGAAGGTGAGTAATTGCAATTTAATATAGGTAAATAATTACGTTCGAAGAGGAATTAATGGATAATGTAAATTGAAATTTCAAAAGAAAAGGAATAACGTAAACTCCTAAATGGGAGGCTTCAAGCTATGGAAAAATCAAGCGTGTGTTTATTTTTTTAACAAAATGAGAACTGTGTTTATCACCGTTATTTGAAGGGCGGAAAAATCATAAACAGTGTCAAAGATGATGATGTGGCAATGAGTGTTTGGTCATTATTTCTTGATAAATTTCTTAAATATTCATGGGCTTAATACACAAAAAAACCCTCTAAACTTGGTCAAATGTTGCAATTGTCCCCCGAACTTTTAATTGTGACAAATTACCCCTCACACTTGGCAAATTGTAACAAATAATCCCATATTTTGAGTTTGAAAAGTCAAATGCCACGTGTCATGCCCTTATTCGATATTTGAAAAGTCAAAGTTCCACGTGTCATGATTCTATAGGGTGTTTGAAAAGTCAAAATTCCACATGGAATGATCTTATAGGGTGTTTAAAAATTTATGCATTATTGGGGTAATTTGTTACAATTTAACAAGTTCGGGGGGTAATTTGTTACAATTGAAAGTTCGGGGGGACGATTGCAACATTTGACCAAGTTTAAGGGGTTTTTTGTGTATTAAGTCAACATTCATGTGTTTATAACTTTAAAGTGTGAGAAATGAGTTTTTCATATCATAACCCATAAAATTAAGACCAAAATACCCTTTGCCACGTCATCACATTTAACACCGTTAATGATTTTTTCGCTTTTTAGTTAACGGAGAGAAATACAATCCTCAATTTGTCAAAAAAATAAACACGGACACATTTTTGACAAAATTGATAAACACATGAGTTTTTTTCGGAAATTACCCTAAATAAATTTGTACATGTGAACTTTTATTCGATTTTAAAGCTGTCTGATATGGTATCAGAACTTGATATAACCAAATGGTCATGTATTTAGGTCTTGACAATCTTCTTTATTGGTGAACTAAAATCCGATAGTACGATTGACATTTATTATATACGCGTCAAGTCTAAAGGACTTTCGCATCAAAAGAGTGTCAGGGATTAATGTAAAGTTAAATGTCTTTGAGTTTTAACTCTCAGTTTAAACATGTAGTTCAACGGAAACGAGTTCAAGAGGATTCGATATAGACAGTTGCATGAGGCTACCGTTCTTGAGGGGCTTCCAATCATAAATTTTGAAGTAAAGCAATTACTAGATCTGAAAGATTAAAAGTTATGTCAATAACTAATTAAGAAAACATGGGAGAATATATTAAAAAAACTTCCTAGTGGATGGTCGATTATAGGATTACATTTCCATGGTGTATTATACTAACAATTATATGGTTGGTAGAGTTCCCTTTTCTAAATTGAACCTCTTTTATAAATCTTAAGTCATTTTGTTGAATTGTCTAAGAGAGCGCAAGTGTAGTTGTAATATTCCTAACATAAATAAAATCATGTTATTACAGGCAAAATCACCATCTTCTATAAAGTTTAAGGTACATAGAAATGTATCTGAACTAGTGCCTCCTGCAAAACCTACACCTTATGAAATCAAGAAATTATCCGACATAGATAGTCTAGATGCTATGAAGCTTCACGCTGCTACCATAGCAATATATTCTCACATTCCTTCCAAGAATGGTGTAGACCCTATTAAGGTGATAAAAAAGGCTATTGCAGAAACACTTGTTTTTTATTATCCACTTGCAGGTCGGCTTAGAGAAGGTCCTTCAGGAAAACTTGAAGTAGAATGCACCGGCGAAGGTGTATTGTTTACTGAGGCTGATGCTGATGTTACCCTCGAGCAATTTGGTTATCCGGTTGTACCTCCAATTCCATGCTTCGATCAACTGATTTTTGATGTCCCTGGCTCTAAACATGTTCTTAACTCTCCTCTCGTGCTTGTTCAGGTAATCCAATGTGAATTATTTTATTTGTCGTATTGATCTGCTCCACTGTAGAAATTCTTGGAACAAAATATGTCATTAGTAATATTTGATAATCTGTAGGTGACCCGACTCAAGTGCGGAGGATTTACTGTTGTTATCCGTACCAACCACACCATGTTGGATGGTGCTGGTTTAGGTCAGTTCATGAATGCAATCGGGGAAATAGCAAGAGGGGCAACTTCCCCCTCTGTTCTTCCAATATGGGAAAGACATATCATTGATTTGACTACCAATCCCCAGAAACTTACATCTCCACTTCTTGAATCTGATGTGGCTGCAGTGGATCTTGAACTAGACCTTTATCTTCATCCATCCAAACAAAAAGACCTTTGTAATCGATCTTTCTTCTTGGGACCAACTGAAATCTTAGCTTTAAAGAGACACGTGCCTCCTCATCTTCGCAATTGTACTTCTTTTGAAATAGTCTCTGCATCGGTTTGGAAGTGTCGTGTTATTGCATTTCAACCACATCCTAAGAAATGGACCAATATGACTTGGATGATTGATTTGCGAAGTAAGCTTAAGTTACCTGCTGGTTATTATGGAAATGCAGCTTTGCCTCGAACGTCAAAAACCACAAGTGCGAAAGAAATAATAGAGAATCCATTGAGTTATGCATTACAATTGATACAAAACGAAGTGGTAAGTATTGAAGATTACGTTCAAACTCTACTTAATCCCAAGGCAAGTGAAATAAGCTACGCTCCGAGCGATTGGAGACATTCTGGATTTGGAAAGATGGATGTTGGATGGGGTGAAGCTGTATATGGTGGACTTAGTGTCTCTTTAAATCTAACTGGGAATCATTTGCCATATAAAAATAAAAATGGTGAAAATGGGATAATGTTGTCACAGAGCTTACCAAAACCAGTAATGGATAGATTTGAAAAGGAGCTAAACAACATGTTAAAAGATCAACCATTTAGTAGAGATAAAGATGTTGCTCACTCCAATCTTTAAAATGTGTGATTTGATTAACAAAATATTCAGTGGCTCGAAAACTTCCCCAAGAGTTCGTTTGTGTTTTGTTTTAGTGTTTTATATTTTCCTTCTCTATTTTCTGTTTGGACTGTGAAAAAGAATAATAAAAAATAATGTGATGCATGTATGATATATTCAAAAATGCCTGTTGCAAAATAATGAGCTATATTTTGTGAAAACAATATTACGTATATGTAACCATTTTGTGTGAGAAGTTAGTTTATAATAATCCTCTGATAATCTTATTTTTGTGTTTTTTTTTTTAACAATTTAGTGTGAGTTTGTATTCAAAAATCTTGCATTGAAGTTATATGAGACTGAATGTATAATTAGAAAACACATAAACATTATCGTTCTAATATATGGTGATAATTTTAATGGAATAGAACTTTTAATGATTTTCATTAATACAATGTGAGTATAAATACAAATTAATAATGGGTTAAAAATAATATATTTATGACTCATATAATAAAATCTAATTAAGGGTAGATAAATAAAAGTGGGTGTAAACAAATATATATACATTTTCATATACCTCAGACCAATTCCAACACTGCAAGAAAAATGCGGATTACAAGCGGAAAATTTTGTCAGTAACGAACTAAATTTCGAAGGAGAATGGACTTTTCGATTTCTTGTAGTTCAAGACCTATATTTTTTATTTAAATTCAGTAAAATTTAGTTCAATGAATTTCGAAGGAGAATGGACTTTTCGATTTCTTGTAGTTCAAGACCTATATTTTTTATTTAAATTCAGTAAAATTTAGTTCAATGCTGCAAATTTCATATTCAATATATTTATCAAAATTCATTAAACATTAATTAATAATTCAATTCGGTTCACCAATTTTCAGTTGAGTTCAACAAAATAAATAGGACATTACTCTTTAATGATGAAGTATTCATTTCCTGATACATTATCAATTTAATTTAAATTGAAAAAACATTACGGGTAAACATTTATTTAGTCCCTGAAGTTTTATTTAAACAACTGTTTAGTCTCTATATTTTTTGAAATAATTATATAGCCTTTCATATTTGATTCTGTTAAAATAGTAGGTCTTTAGACATTATTTCATCTATTAATTTGTTACGGAACAGTGGAAAGATGTAAATTATTCTCAAAATGTCAAACTTGCTCCTGCCAACTGAAATTCTTCTTTCACTCTCCACTCTTTTTCTTCTCTTTGATTTTCCATCTTCTGTATTTCTTTCCTTTATAACAACAAATAAAACCTTCAAAGAACACTTAACAATAACAAGAAAGAATTAAGCTTTCAGTAAACACTTAACGATCATAAAAAAAATAAATAGCATTCCCTCTTTTTCTACCCTTCTTTATTTTGTAAGAGTATTATTGTCTTTTAATCACTTAACAGAAAATTTCAGGAGAAGAATTAAATAATTAGAAGTGAAAAAGTAAAGGACCTTATAATTATGTAAGAAACTAATGAATGTATTATGTAAAACTTTAAAAACTAAATAATTGTTCATTCAAAACTTATGAATTCAATACACGTATGCGTTACTTAATTGCTATACCCTAATTTCTAGATGGCAATCTTACAAAAACATATAATTTCCTTGCTTTTTTTTTTATACATAATAATTTCCTTGCTTTGTAAACCATGTTCCTTTTAGTAAAAAGTCTAAATGTCCAATAATATATTCTTTAAGTGCCACCTTTTTTATTAAAAAAACTGCCAGTTCTTTTAGAGGAGCCACCTTCTTTTCTTTCGTTTTATAATAATGATAACAAATAATTATTGCTATTTTATTTTTTTATGGATAATTATTGCTATTGTTTACAGGTTTTATCTAAGAACTTTTCTTTATAAAAAAATAAATTTGTGCAATTGCACTTACATTAAATAATAAAATAAAACTTTATTTTAGTGTGATTCAAACTCATAACATCTTTAATTATAGGTATAGTGTTTAACCACTAAGCTCACACCTTCACCAAATCTAAGAACCTTTTCCTTTTGACATAATTTCAATAAAATTCATCAATTTCATTCCGTTCAGTTCAGACAAATTCTGTATGCCATCAAATACAATTAGACTAAAATTTTTGTATCAGTTTTACTTAAAATATACATAGTATTTGTTTGTCATAAATTAATATAAAAGATGTCGATGAATTGTAATTATTAGGTAAAAGTTTTAGTTTGATGGATTATGTAACTTGATATCAGAGCTTTTAAGATCAAACCGGTTCTATGTTTAAGCCCCGACAAACACGTTTAATGGTAAATTAAGATCACATGGTATAATGGGGAGATATTGTGTAGCTTCGAGCACACAAAACATTCATATTAGTAATGTGTCCAAAAATTAATATAAAAGAGATGTTTTTAAGTCTTAATTACCAGTATAAATATTTAGTATAATAAAGGTAACAATAGGAGGAGTCGGTATAGTCGACCGCCTAGTACTGATGTTGGTAGAAGGCTTCCAATCATAATTTTTTAAGCACAGTAATTATTGGAATTTGAAAAACTAAAAGTTATGTCGATACTGTCAAAAAAAATAAGTTATGTCGATAAATAATTAAGATAGCATGTGTTGCTTTCGAAAGAAAAAGAAAGATAGCATGTGGAGAATGGAAAAAAATTTGTTGTTCTGACCTTTCTATTTCATTTTTCTGTCCCTCTATAACTTTTTGACATGTGTAAAAAAATTCTACGACGGGTTGATTCGGAGACTATTTAGGGTAAAATAAAAAAACTTTAGATTATTTTTTTACACATGTCAAAAATATATAGGGAAACAGAAAAATGGAATAGGAAGTCCGGGACAACAGATTTTCTTCCGTGGAGAATACATTAAAAAGAAACTTTCTACATAATAAAAAAAAAAAAAGAAAAGATTTCTACTGGCCGGTGGATGAGAGGGTTGCATTTTTATGGTGTATTTATTATACTAACAATTATATGGGTGGTAGAGTGTCCATCATAAATTGAACCTCAAGTCATTTGCTAAATTTTCTAGGAGAGCACAAGTGTAATTGTAACATTCCTAACTTAAATAAAATCATGTTATTACAAGCAAAATCTCCATCTTACATAAAGTTTAAGGTACATAGAAATGTATCTGAACTGGTGCCCCCTGCAAAACCCACACCTTATGAATTCAAAAATTTATCCGACATAGATAGTCTAGATGCTATGAAGCTTCACGCTGCTACCATAGCAATATATTCTCACATTCCTTCCAAGAATGGTGTAGACCCTATTAAGGTGATAAAAAAGGCTATTGCAGAAACACTTGTTTTTTATTATCCACTTGCAGGTCGGCTTAGAGAAGGTCCTTCAGGAAAACTTGAAGTAGAATGCACCGGCGAAGGTGTATTGTTTACTGAAGCTGATGCTGATGTTACCCTCGAGCAATTTGGTTATCCGGTTGTACCTCCAATTCCATGCTTCGATCAACTGATTTTTGATGTCCCTGGCTCTAAACATATTCTTAACTCTCCTCTCGTGCTTGTTCAGGTAATTATATGTGAATTATTTTATCTGTCGCATTTATTGCATCTGGTCTACCGTAGAACTTCTTGGAAAAAGATATGTCATTAGTAATATTTGATAATGGACAGGTGACACGACTCAAGTGCGGAGGATTTATTTTTGTTATCCGTACTAACCACACTGTGTTGGATGGTGTGGGTTTAGGTCAGTTCATGTATGCAATCGGGGAAATAGCAAGAGGGGCAACTTCCCCGTCTGTTCTTCCAATATGGGAAAGACATATCATGCATTTGACTACCAATCCAAAAAATCTTACATCTCCAGGTCTTGAATTCGATATGGATGCACTAAAACTTGAACTAGACCTCTTTCACCATCCATCAAAACAAACAGACCTTTATCATCGATCTTTCTTTTTGGGACCAACTGAAATCTTAGCTTTAAAGAGACACCTTCCACCTCATCTTCGCAATTGTACTTCTTTTGAAATAGTCACTGCATCTGCTTGGAAATGTCGTGTTATTGCATTTCAACCAGATCCTAAGAAATGGACCAATTTGAGTTGGACTATTGATTTGCGAAGTAAGCTTAATTTGCCGATTGGTTATTATGGAAATGCAGCTTTACCTCAAATGTCAAAAACGATAACTGCAAAAGAAATAATGGAGAATCCATTGAGTTATGCATTACAATTGATACAAAATGAAAAGCACAAGGTGGTAGATATTGAAGATTACGTTCGAACTCTAGTAAATCTTAAGTCAAGTGAAATAAGCTATAGTTCGGGTGATTGGCGACATTCTGGATTTGAAAAGATGGATGTTGGATGGGGTGAAGCTGTATACGCTGGACTTAGTTTCTCGTTGATGCTAGGTGGGGGTCATTTGCCATATAAAAAGAATGGCGAAAATGGCATAATGTTGACACAGTGCTTACCAAAACCAGTAATGGAAAGATTTGAAAAGGAGCTAAACAATATGTTAAGATATCAACCATTTAGTAGCGATAAAGAAGTTGTTCAATCCAAGCTTTAAAATGTGTTACTTTTTTGCTTTTCATTTTTTCGTTTCCTTGTAGCAAAAAAGAAAAAGAAAAATGGTGTTGTATGCTTTTTCAAAAGTTTCTGCTGATTGAACCTAAAATTTCTAGAATTTTAATGAAGTATATTTCTATTGCAATGTGCTATTTTGTGAAAACAATATCACATATATGTAACCATTTTGTTTTAGAAGTTAGTTTGTGATCAACAGTTTGTTTGTCAATTATGCTCACATATCGAATACAAATAGAAGTTTAGTTGATTCTATGCTATTTTGGTAAATCTGTATGATTCAAATTAAGACTTAGAGAGCATATTATTCAATGAAACTATCATATAAAATAGAAGAGAATAGATGAGATTCCGTCACAGAGGATTTCAACTATTTCAATGTACAAATTTTTCAATGAGAATAAAAAAGGAGTAAATATCAAATACGTGCTACAAGAGAAGTCTCAACCAACAAACAAACTATAAACAGAGTCCTTTGAGTTCTAATAGAGGTAATATGCACGGCCCAAAAATAAAAAAAAGGGACATGGCGTTTAAACAAAATCAGACAGGAACATAAATTTTTGTAATGCATTGGTACCTTTGTAGACAACAAAAGTAGTCTTTCCAGTCTCCATATCTTCTCCGTCACTAAAAAAAATAGAGTAGACAATTAAAGAGCTGCAAATTAGAGAAACGATGACAATTTAACTCAATTGGCCTAAAGGTTCTATTATATCGTACACATAACTAAGGATTAAGTTGTTTTTCAAAATAAAATAATTGTCGACAATTAAAGAAAGTATTTCATCACTTGTTTCGCAAGTTCAGAATCATATGAAGTGGTAAATTAATCAATTTCATATGCCAAGAAAAGTAAAGAAGAAAAGCATCATATCATTAAATCTACAGCCGTACACCAAACTTAATTCAAAGATCTAACACCCCAATATTTCATCCATACAACTTGAAATATGCCAAAGAGAAGATAGCAAGGTTTCCTTTCTGTTCTAAAATGGACACCAAAGGCCTATACACAAGGCTTTTCATTATTAGAAATGGGCCTCAATGCCTAAAATCCGACCCACTTCTATTTTGGTTTTCATAAAATATTTTATTTTTTCTATACAAATACTATTAATTTATAAAATATTTCAACTACATATTCATGTCATAATTATAATAATGAAAATACCAAATTTTGGAAAAATTATCAGTTTACATATTCATAAATAATTTTTTTAAAAATATTTCCTTATAGAAGAGTATATTTGAAATTCTTAATTATAACAAGATTAAATTTAAGTGAAAATATAATTAACTAAAACCAAATGATAAGTTTTCAAAATTTATTTAGTAATATTTATTATTTAATTAAATTTGTCAATTCCTACAAATAAATGCCCCTACACATTCAGTAGTGATTTTTAGCGGGAATGTTCCCACCTCACATCTCCTACAAAAATATTTGTTTTGTATGAACGTTCATAGGAGATTTCCTAAAAGAGAGTTTTGTAGGAGAAAGTGTAGCTGAATGTAAACTTTTCTACAGAAAAATATTTTGTAGCAAATTTCTGTAGCAGATCAGCTTTTTTCTTGTAGTGAGGCGGCAACAGCACGAGATTAGAGAATGAGCTACCGCCCTCTCTAAGGTTTTCTTTAATGTAGTTGCGGTATAGATTGTTAGGTATTGTAGCATATAGAAAGAGTATGTTTAACCATTAAATTAAAATCTTTATAACTTGAAAAAATTATTAACAGAAAGGAAGGAATTTTGTAATTATCCTTCCTGATACAAGCAACACTGGCACCACTACTGATCATCATGGTTATATTGACTTTAAAAAATAATGCTCTTGCTTGATCTTGTAAAAAATTACTATTAACGATTTTAAAATTAAAATTTTAAAAGATTAAATTTATTTAATTACTGGAACAACTCTTTCAATATTGTTCAAAAAGTCCAAATAATGAAAGAAAATGTGTTGTCCCGAACTGCTTATCCTATTTTTCTGTTCCTTTATAAATTTTTGACATGTGTAAAAAGAAATCTAATGTTTTTCTATTATACTCTAAATAGTCCTCAAATCAACCCCTCATAGAATCTTTTTTACATATATCAAAAATTTGTAGAGAAATAGGAAAATGGAATAGAAAGTTTGAAACAGCAGATTATTTTCCCCAAATAATTAATATTATAGCTAACTAATTAAGTTTGGGCTCTCTCTATCCAAAAAAGAAAAAAAATTAATTTTGGGTTCTATGTTTTTAAATTTTTCATTTTATTTCACTCATTTTTTTTTATTTCAAACTTAAAATATAAAAAGTCATAACTCAGTTGCAAAATACAAAATAAATAAATAAATACAAAATTGGAGAATCCATGTGGATAAACAGTGTTGCTCACCGAGTCAATGATTGACCAAATACAATTTAGTCAATCACCATTAAATTGTATTTGGTCTATCATTGACTAAGTGAACACAACTGTGTGCATAAATGATATAAAACGATGTCTATCATTTCATCCAACGCTAATTTAGGCAGATACTTTTCTAATTTTTGTATTGAGGGTCTACACAATTTGTGGGTCAAATTACATTTATGGTCCTCCAACTATTAGAAACGAAACTATTCAATTTTAAATAATATTTCATCTATAGTTCTTTTGACCGGAATTCGGCAAATACACTGATCTGAAATGTTTTGTGACATCCATATCATGTAACATTTTTACGTGAAGTGTTTTTTTAATATGTTGATGAACTATGAAAGTGAGAAGTCGATAAATATATTGATAAATTGATAGATATATTTAGGTTAAAAAACTAATTCTAGAGCACTTTTTTACTATTTTTTTAACGGTGAAAAAGTCACGTGATTTGACTACCACGTGAAAAAATTATTTAGCAATCACATGCATTTTTCGGTTAGTTTATTTGTCAAATTCTAATCAAAATGACTATGAATAAAATGTTATTCAAAGTTGGATGATTTTTGTGCTCAAAATTAAAGTTTTGCAGCATCGTAGTTCCATGTCTGATAGTTGAAAAACTATCAGCGTAATTAGTCCACGATTTCTTGCTTAATATTTAAGCCCCAGTTATCCCCAGGTCACTGTTCGGCCACTGCTTTCACTTACATAGATTTTGAAATATATAGTTGTTCTATGTCAATGCCGTATCCATTTTGTTGCATGTATGATGTCTCCATAAATGGAAAGGGGAAAAGGGATTATGCACCTAAAAAATGCTAAAATCCCTAATAATTCATCAAAGGTTGTTTGGTTTAAAATATACACTAAATTAATACTTTGACTCGTTAAGATACAGTTAACTTCGATTAATGGATAACCGAACTATGCTTTTCGGTGAATGAATAACCAAAGTGTCAATTAAAATATTAAAACTACAAAAACATGGGTGACCTCATTTATTCAACAACCGAACTCTATGACTTGGTTGAATAGGGAAACTGAACACTACCCGTATGGGATTGGGAGATGAATTCATGGTAAGATAGAGCCAACAAAACCCACTAGAATTTCCATGAAAGTGAAGCAAATCAAGCTAACAATTGGAAAAATTATAAATTTGGGTTCACATGTCATTCACTTTTTTTTTTTTTAATATTCCTAAATGAAAAAAAGAAAAACATCAAAAACAACCAAAAGAGAACAAGAAACTCCATTTTAGCTCTTGCAATTAAAAACTCAATCTTTTATACTCATTCTAGAATCAAATTTCAGATTTGTAATTTGTTGATTAAAAGGGAAAAAAGACAGAGGAGAATAGGAAAAAGAGACCAACTGCAATTCTTTATGAAGTCTCACCAATAAAAGGAGCCAACTGCTCTCTGTGGCTGACTTTGGTTCTTCAAAAACCGAAGTGCAATCTTCGGCTATTCAACTGCATGCATCCGCTTTTAATTTTTTAATGGAATAATTGGTGGAGTTCGGTGATACAAAAACTGAAAAATGAACGTTCCTTAACCAATCAAGTATTAAATTGGTATATATCGTAAACTAAACAATCTTTGATAAATTATTAGAAATTTTAGCATTTAAGTGCATAATCCAGGAAAATGATTGCCAGCACTAGTTTGGGAGTATTATAAATACAAATTCTTAAGTTTAATTATTAAAATTTCGTGTACATTTTGAAGGGAAATTCTATGGTCACTTGATTTTTCACAAAGTAAGTTTTACTTTGTTTTATCCACCATTAGATCATGGGTTAAAACCTAATCTAATGGTAAATTGGACAAAGTAAAAACAAAGTAAAGGAAAAACAAAATAAGCATAGCCTACGCCCATTTTAAAACAAAAATGATATGCATCTCAATGTTATTATTTTATAGATGCAATGCAACCATACATTAAATAAAAATATTTCAAATATGACTAATTTGCATATGTGATGTATTTAGCAAAAAAAGTAAAATGAAAATAGCTAATCAATCAATAAGTATTAAAGTCTAATATTATCCTTTAAAAATATTACATTATTCTTATTATTATTTACTGTTATTATTATTTTTGAGAAATTTAATTAAGTTAGCGTGAGTGGCAAGACACTCCGTCCTTACAAGACACTCCGTCCTTACAAGAGGTCTGAGCTTCAATCCCTACTTTTATATGGATAAATACAATTTTTCACTTATACGGATCTTTCCGATGCGAGAACAGATTAGTTTAGCATTGTTTCAAAGGTACCATGTGATCGAACATAAAAAAATTTATTATTTATGTGAATTGACTTCTTTTTTGTCAATTATGAAATTTGAACCATGACCTCACACTACTTTTTGAAATGTAATAACCAAGAAGTTATTGCTTAGTGATTATTATTATTATTAATATTATTATTATTATTATTATTATTATATTTACTTTTATCATAAAATAGCATTAAAGTCTAATATTATCATTCCAATTCTATCTTTGTAGCTCAAAAGAACAAATCAAAATGAGTATTACGCTGTTCTTTTTGGCTTAACTGAATTTAACTGAAGTTAACAGAATATAACTCAACTGAATCGAAATTTGCTGAACTGACCTGAAATTAAGTTTGCTGAACTGACCTGAAATTAAGTTTGTTGAGTAAGGGGAGTTTTTAATTATACCAAGGACTCTGATTTCCAAAACGTCATAATAGAGAGAGATTTACTATGTGTCTGATATATACGGATGACATGGTATACCAAACCTATAATTTGTTGACACGTAATACTTCAACTAATAACAATTTAACACTATGTAATTAATTAATAATTAAAATATTTAGTTAATTATTTATATAATATTTTAGATCCTAATATAAAAATTATAGACCCTAAAAAAGTAAACGGAAGACCCTAAATCATGAACTCTAAATGTTAATATATTTGACAAGTTATCAAATTACAAGGTTGGCATACAATGACGTGATATCAGTGGCGTAGCCAGGATTTACACTTTTAGGGGCTAAGCTCTATATTAAAGGACGCACAGATAAATATTAAGAGGGCTGTCAAGTGGCGTAACCTACCTTAACCAAGGGAGTCGCTGGAGCCGAGGGCTCTAACCTACCTATTTATGCGGCTGGCTACGCCACTGCGTGGTATGTCATGTCAGGCATATTATAAAATTTCTCCATAGTATAATCAGATTTCACCTCTTAGTTAGTGCTATCAATGATCACGAAGAGAATTGTTTTACATTTGAAATTGTTGTTTCCAACTATAATTCCCTCGTACGGGGATACTCATAATCGTGGTGGTAAAGTGTCTGAAGGGCCTCAATATATTCTGTTCTAAGATGTGACCAATAAAAGCTTCTTTAATATATTGCAATTCTCCATTAATACATAACTTTTCGAATAGGAATTTGAACCCTGGCTATGGAGTGCGTTTAATGTTATACATTAATGTAGAATTGCATATTCTGCAATAGAAGAAACAAAATCAGCAGAATAAATTTTACTTTTAGCTATAAACAGTATTCATATTAATGGGGAATAGATTCTTCGTCACTAAAGTCACATCAAATGTGGCGACCAATATAATTTTGCTTCCTTTCTACATTCTTAACCACAAAGGGAGAGATTTTGTAAGAAGCCTCAAGTAGACGCTCTTGAATACTCTCGACAATGACAGGAGTCAGTCTACCCGTGCAATTCTTGTATACATAAGAAATATCAGTTATCAGATTCCTGAAATAAGTCTCGGATGATGATTTTGTAGAAAAATGTCGACGAGGAACCATATATTTCATGATATACAGAGTAGAAATAGAATGCTTTCTTTTTCCTTGACCTTTAGTATATTTATAAGCTTGAATTCTTCGTAATATCGCAAAGATTTGAGACCAAAAGCGGTTAGCGGTGACCTTTGGATAAGTTTCTTCAGCTATAGTTGAGTAAAAAGCACGGAATGTTTTGGCACCATCACCATCTTCAAAAGCGGCTTTTCCACAGTAGCGCCATGAATAGAGCATAACAGGGTAGTGCCCAACATGCCAGCAACTCCCATCTTTATATGAAATAGGTTCAGAGTCCAGGAATGAAATATAGCTACTACACCAAAACTAGATGCAAAAAACCAACCAGACTGCCCTAGTGGTTAAGTCAGGAATACAAAAACAAAAACAACAATTGGACCAGAAAAATTACGATTGCATTATAAGGTCACAATTGCACGGATCGAGCAAGTTCAAATTGACGTTACATAAAACTCATTAGCCCGAAAGCGCCGTGGAGATAAAAAAAAATGCATTTTTTGTGAATTTTTATTGCCCCACTAAAAAAATAGTGTATGAAAACTTTAGAATATATATATATATATATATATATCACTGAGTATATAGGGATACAAAATAGTACGTGAACAATTAAATCATACAGTAAGGAAGCAATTATTATGGCACTTTTATGTTGAGTCGATTTGCTTTGTTGTTGGTGTTGGACTTTTCATAAAATGAAGGTGATATGTAATTGCTCCAAATCTATGGTTTTGAGACTTTTCACGGTTGTAGACTGAATTAGCTTGTCCGACGTGGTACGCCGGGTGTATTTTACAATTTCTCAAAATATTGATATGGCAGAATTTTATATTACTGAATTCATATTATTATCTCATTAGAATTAAGAATATTTGATTCCCACAATTACCTAATAAAGGTTCAGTAGTCTCTATATATAATGTGTTATAAACTCACAACAAATTACGCAAAAACTAGCAACCCATTAAATATGTCTAATTTGATTGATTCTAAGAGTTCTGAGCTTCTTAAAGCTCAAGCTCACATATGGAATCACATCTTCAACTTCATAAACTCCATGTCTCTTAAATGTGCAATCGAATTAGATATCCCCGAAATCATCCATAGCCATGGAAAACCGATCGCCATATCCGAGCTTACTTCTGCTCTATCTATCCACCCAACAAAAGCTCATTGCCTTCCTCGTTTGATGCGCCTTTTGGTTCATTCTGGTTTCTTTGCTCTTGCGAAAATTAATAATGAAAATGATACAGACGACGAAGAAGGGTATGTTCTCACTACTTCATCTCAGCTACTCCTCAAGGACAATCCCTTCAGCTTAAAAACATTCTCGCTCGCTATGCTTGATCCGATTTTAGTAAAACCATGGCATTTCGCTAAACCTTGGTTCCTAAATGATAATCCCACCACTTTTGATACTGCTCATGGGATGCCATTTTGGGAATATGCCGGTCATAATCCTAATTTCAACAACTTATTTAACGAAGCTATGGCTAGTGATTCTCGTCTGGTTACGAGTGTTCTGATAGATGAAGGGAAAGAGGTGTTTGATGGGTTGACTTCAATAGTTGATGTTGGAGGCGGAACTGGAACTACATCTAAAGCCATTGCCCGAGCATTTCCTCACATTCAATGCACTCTTCTTGATCTTCCACATGTGGTGGACGGCCTCCAAGACGCTCCAAATCTGAAATTTGTATCGGGCAACATGTTTGTAGCAATTCCTCCTGCAGATGCAATTCTATTAAAGGTACATAAATTTTATTATTGCATATATATTATATATATACATATATATTTGAGGTCTAAACATCCGCAATGCATAACACTGTCACAGATCCAATCAATGGTGTCAAATCCGTGATAAATTCTACTAAATTATATATGTTTTAGAGACAGAAATGTTCGTCTACAATTCTCTTTTTTTTCATTTTCACTGGTCTTATATGAAATTGTTTACTTATTTCATATATATCATGCAAGTTAGAATTTTCCATTGACTTTTTATCGGTGCAAACAGTGGATTTTGCACGATTGGACCGATGAAGAATGCTTGAAAATATTGGAACAATGCAAAAGGGCAATTAAAGATCGAAAAGGCGGAAAAGTGATTATCATAGATATGGTGAGAGAGTATCAGAAAGAGGACTATGAAATTACTGAAAGTAAAGACTTCTTTGATATACTGATGATGGTGATGTTTACGAGCAAAGAAAGAAATGAAAACGAATGGGCTAAACTCTTCTCCGATGCTGGTTTCAGTGACTACAAGATAACTCCAATCTTAGGTTTAAGATCTATTATTAAACTTTATCCTTAATTAGTTTGATTAGCTACATATGTCTTCTTATTATGATTGGAAATTTCAACAACCAAAGGATTAGACCACTGTGATATTATCTATATGGCTATGTGATTTGTGGAACATGTAAGAAAATTTGTGGTTTACATTTTACGGAAGTTTGATTAGCTACATATGTCTTCTTATTATGATAGAAAATTTCAATAACCAAAGGATTGGAATTGGACCGTTGTGATATTATGTATATAGCTATGTGGTTTGTTGAACATGTAAGAAAATTTGTTGTTTACATTCTTATGTTCTGTTATCTGTCTCTCAAATAATGTTTCATACATGATGTAATTTTCCAACTTTAGCCACGATTAATCAAATTTGACTAAAGTTAATATTTGTGTATTATTTTATTGCTTGGCTTATTAAGTGAAGTTTCATGATGTAGTATGGGAAGCTTATAATTTTGTTGACACATTACACTTCAAACAATAACAATTTAGCACTATGTAATTCATTAACAATTAACTTTAATTGATTATTTATATAAATTTTAAACTGTGAAATAAAAATCTTAGGCCCTAAGCAATGGCAAATCCATGAATTGAAGAGAGGGGGAAAAATACCCTGTAAAATTTTTTTTGTCATGTAACTTGGTTTTTCATAAAAAAACTAAAAAATATGAGAAAACAATTGTAATTGGAAACAATAAAAACATAATTTGTATTTTTATTTTGTTTTTTGAAAAAAACAAACGAAACTACGCCAAATCGATTAAAAGGACATCACTAAGAAACGGAGGTGGACATGCCCACTCTCCACGAACAGACAAATAATTAACAGCTCTTGCAAGATAATGTGTTGCTATATTCGCTGAACGTTTAACAAAAGAGACAGAAATGACTCTAACTCTTGTAAAATCCTCAAACACTCCATAACAATGTCGTCAAGGTAAGATAGATGAGGTGAGTAGTTGTGGAGCTCCTGCACCAAATTTAGACAGTCAGATCGAACCTCGACATTCAAAAAACCTTGAACTCTAAATGTGGAGCTCTTGCACCAAATTTAGACTTCGTTTTGGATTAATTATAGCAAAATTCAATTCAGTTTCATTTAGTAAAGTTTATAGTTCATCCAAATTAAGAAAATTTCTTTTTCAGTAAAAAATTTGGCCAATTCAATTCGATTCAGCCATAAAGAACATCGCCTTAGTTGATGCATGGAACCCTCAAGAGTTTTAATATTCATCGTATCTAATTCAAAAGATCTAGTTACTAATCATAGATTTTTCCAAATTGCATAATCTTGTCTAAAATCATAGAAAAGTAATAATTCCTTAAAATGGACAAAATTTGAAGAAATCTTTTATGTCACCTATCCACTAGTGGAATTTTTAAAATGGGGAGTGGTTGATGTGTCAATATTATGACCAACGATAACGTAATAAAATTGGTTTAATAGGGTGAATTTAGAAAAAATAAAAAATTATGTGATTACAATTTTGTTTCTCTTTAAATCTGCTAGAAAAAAAATAAATCTTCCCCTCTTATTTTATTCCAATACATGTGCATTATTCTCATTTTGTTCCGGATTGTAATCCAAAATGTATTTTAGTAGGATTCAAGTTCCTAAATAGCTTTGGAGATCGACATACTTGCTTATTCCTAAACAAGATTTACTTCAGTCAATTTATGTCTTCTCGACAAATCTGTACCTATGTGAAAATGGGCTTCATGCCGAAAAAGGTTTTACACGGATAACAACAAAAGAATTTATGAGTTTGCTTAAGTGGGCTTTGTAACTGTCGTGAGTCATCACTGACCTTATTAGAATGTCTTGGTCTTCTAATTTTACTTAAGGACCCTCCCCTCCCCTCTCCTTGGTTGCATCTTTTACATGTGGTGGATGGCCTACTAAATTGTGCGTCTGCCACATGTTGAAAGTCTAATCGAGATCCTCAGTTGAGGATCGAAACTTCTAATAATTCCTCGCATGAAAGACGATTGGCGTTAAAGAACAATATGTGTATCGACATCAATTACTTAATATATTGTTATAGGATGATAGTGGAATTTCACTAGTATTGCATATATATAAATTGTTTTTGTCTAACCATACAGTTTTTTTACACAATGCTAAACTAATTTGCGCTCTCACCGGGAAGGCTATTATAAGTTATATAAGTACTGAACAAATTAGGTTGCTCCATACGAGAGTAGGGAACGCACTTAAGACCTCTCTTAAAGGATAAGAATACCTAACCACGCACTAATATTTACACCATAAATAATAGTAACTTTTAGCGACAATTTATTACAAACATTACAAGTCTTATTTGTATGTATAGGCGTTTTGGCTGTCTCAACAAAAACAAATTAAAAAAATGTTTTTGTTTTCTTACAGAATTGGCTTAATACTTATCGGGTCCATTAAACTTGTCTATTTTTTTCACTTAGCCATCCAACTTACGCGACAACCTCTCAACCACCTCAACTTGCCAATTGTAACCTTTAGCCACAAATGTTATATGTAGCGTTGATGTAGAAAAAAAGTGAAATAAAGAAAATGAAAGAGAGAAGAAAGGGAAAAAAAATATAAAAAAATTTCAAAAGGAAACCCCCATAATTAAAATTTACGTTCTTCAACTCATTTCCATTAAATCTTCTTCTTCTTCTTCTTCTTTCTAAAAAAATCAAAACAATACAACATTCCAGCGCTGGAATTTAGAAATTTCAGAAACCAGCAACTGAAATCTAGAAGGCAGTCGGATTCTAGAACTTCTAGATTTCGGTGCCGAAATGCCTCTTTATTTTAAAAAGAAGAAGAAGAAGAAGAAGAAGAAGAGAAGAAGAATAAGAAGAAGAAGAAGAAGAAGAAGAAGAAGAAGAAGAAGAAGAAGGAAAAGAAAGAAGATGAAAAAAAAAAAAAAATAAGAGAAATTTGAGATTTTTATTTTGTAATTTCTGAGAGAGTGTAGTACAAAGTGCGACTGATTATTGGCGAAAAGGGGACTAAGTGTGGGTAGAAAGTTCAGTTGAGGTGGCTAAGAGGTTTTTCCCTAGATTGGAAAAATTAAGTGAAAAAAATGAACAATTTTATAGAGCTGATATGTAGTAAGCCTAAAATGTTCGGATACTTAATATTAAAAATAAATAATTACAAGATCAAATATATTTATATTCAATCAATGATTAAAAAAATTATTTCTTTTTCAGAAGTTGGTATCTCATCATATAGCATTATTTAAGCAAATAGTATTCTTGGATCTTTTAACCAAAATGAAATTATTGCATATTAATATTTTGCTTGTAGCAACAGCAATATCCATTAGCTAGTATTGTTTATTCATATTCCCTATCACAATCTCAGTATCACCTTATAGCCAGCGAAATATCCCATATGTTACACTAGGAAGAATACACCAAATGTTATTTCTAAAACATACTTATATAAAATACATTTCATCAGACATGAACATGAAATACATATAGAAACCTTACGAAAGACAAAGTTCATGTAACATATAGTCATACTTAAGCTATATTCTTTTTGGTTGAACTGAATAAAGCTGAACTAAACTGAATTGAAATTGTTGAATAGAGTTGAAATTGTTACTAACTGAAATTGTTATTGTTGAATAAAATTGAAATTGTTGAACTGAACTGAAATTTCTGAATAAAATTGTTGAATAGGACTGAAATTACTGAATTGAACAGAAATTGCTTAATAGAACTGAAAGCGCTGAAATGTGATGAATATAAGTAAAAAAGAACATGAACTTATATATAACAATGATACAAATATTTATTGTTTATACATATTTCCAATAATTGTCTATTACAGCAATTTTGCACACTATTATTACATAATTTACAAGGAATGTTTTACCAAATGGTCTCAATTTTAATATGTATGTGTGTGCCAACTATATATAAAATATTTGCTTATCAAGCGTAATGAGGCGTCCATTACCGGGCTCTTTCAAATATATTAGAGGATTGAAAACAAAATATCTTGTGTAAGAAATTTTTTCAACTAAGAATTTGGCATGCTCACTCAGTAATATCAGAGCAAATTTATACATACTTTAATTAGGGATTATAATGAAATTACAGATTGTTTATTAATGTAGAGCTAAATTTTGACGAAGTGGAGACTCGAACTTCAAATCTCAAGCCTTTTAAGTAGAAAATAAAATGCTTTACCACTTAGACCAATAAAAGAAAAAAGAAAAAAAAAAAGAAACAAGTTAATGAAAACTAAACAAACTTGACTGTAAGGATTGCAAATAATACTACTAAAATAAGTAGGGACACTCCAAAAAGAGGAGTAGGGTTTTGTTTTTTATGCTTTATCGTAATTCCAGTTCAGTAAATTGCGATTCAATTGAGTTGGATAATTTATGTTCAGTAAATGCATTTCATATCATGTCAATTCAATTCGGTTCAATTTAGTAATTTTCAACTCAGTAAATTTCAGTCATGTAGAAAAATGCCCTAATATTACTGTTAATTTAACAGATGGCGTTAGATATAAACTTGTAACAAATAATTTTATAATTAATAGTGACCAATTAAAAGAACAAGGCTTAATGAGCCTTCAACATGCCCGTTATAAATAGTTTCTTTTGTATTAG
Source organism: Euphorbia peplus (assembly GCA_028411795.1). Classification (NCBI taxonomy): domain Eukaryota; kingdom Viridiplantae; phylum Streptophyta; class Magnoliopsida; order Malpighiales; family Euphorbiaceae; genus Euphorbia; species Euphorbia peplus. The sequence continues at coordinate 3,078,766 of CP110841.1, forward strand.
GTGACATTTGAATTTATCGTAATGAGTTGTGAGGTACTCCGTAAGATCAGTCCATGTTGCTCGCACCATTTTGTTATTGTGTGAACTAATCTTGACTTCTACGTGAGCTTGAGTTTCCTACAAAAGAGTAAAGGTAAGCAAAGAAGCGGTCTTTTACTTAGAGATCGATGAAGAAAGAACTTACAAAGTTTTGTGTTGTTAACGTACCATGAGGTATGTAAATACCTTCCTATGTATAGGAGAAGAATAGAATCTTAGCCCTAACCAAATTGGGACTGTTTAGGAGCTCTACTGAGGTCGATTAAGACGTTAATTCTATTTAGTCGAAGTTTTTCTATTTTGGATAGTCGACTAAGTAGGAAATATAATATACGTAGAAGAGAGTCACCCAGAACCCTTGACTATTCAAGTTGGATGATGTGACATTTATGACCTTTTGACATTATCTTGTACGTCCATGTAAAGGTAGATGTTTTTTTTTCAATTAAACATTGTAAATTATATAATAATACAAACTTTATAACTATTTTTTTCATACAATGGCAAGAAAAATAGTACATTTTGATGAAAGCAATTGAAAAACAATCTAGAAGTACATCAAAAGAGCCTTAATCTGCATTTTCAAACACATAGATTATGACAGAGAAATAGTATAGAGTCTGTTAACTGTTATTGACAAATCTGCAAGAAACACACTTCATCCGAAATCGTTATCTCCAAGAATGACTTCATAATCTTTCTATCAGTCAAATTTATGTGATACTAGATAAAATATCCTTTGTGTTTTCATGAATTATATATAATTTGAAACTACTCATGAAGAGAGACAAAATACAAGAGAGATAGAAAACACTCCACAAATGTGAGGACTTATCTTCCAGCTAAGCAAGACAAAAACCTTAAATTTGAATCAAGAAGAGCTTAACTACTTTTAGCTCACTATGCCATTTTCGCCTTCAGATGACGGGCCAAAACCGTCATCTGAAGCTACTTTCGTCCGTCACGGGGTTCAGCGCCATCTATCGACCCTTCAGACGACGGTCAAAAACTGTCATGTGAATGAATTTCTAATGACAGTCCGCAAATAGTGAAACCTCATTGTACATTGTTTCACATGACAGTCTATTTAATTTGTCCGTCATTAGAAAATAAAGAAAATGACAGTTTGCATTTCTTTTCTGTCATTTGAATCGCTCAAGATGGCACTTTTTATTTTATAATGTCGTTTAAATTATTCACCCAATAAAATATAATAATTTGGATTGAATGGAGCTCTCCTATATAAATTGATGACCTAATTAAATTAAAGATCAAACATCATTGCAAGTAAACAGATAAATATTCCAACTACTATGATCCCATATACACATTAATATATAATTGTACTCATGTAGAACACATGTTTGAATTACAAGTAGATAAAAACAACCTTACAACATAATCTAACTTGTTATGCAGTGAAACTGGAAACCACTGCAGACAATCATTCAAGCTTAGAAATGGAGCATAAGAACAAAAATTGAGCTCAGTTACCTCTGACTCTGATACTTCTTGATAAAATGGAGGTAATTCCGTCTAACAATGATTGTCCTGTTCATTTTCGCACAGTGGCAAGTACCAGCAAGGATGCGGTCTCTGATCGAGACACTACCGATAGATGGACATTTCTTATCAATGTATGTTCCTGCAAAAACAATACTATAGCTCTCAATGACAGTACACACAAAATTCAGAATAGTATATATTCACAGAATAAAAATAGGAAAATATACTGCAGTGCCATCTACTCAAATCAGCAGATTCTAACACAAGAATTTGCAAGAAACACACAAATTTAGGATTTCAAATTCTATTATTTCTGTTGTTTGTCATATTTATAATAAACCCAAGATATATGCAATGTTACATAAAAAAGGAAACATCAGCTGAATCAAAAGTGACACCAAGAGAAATATGAACATGTACAGGTATACAGATATATCAGTGAAGTTTTCAAACAAATAAGAATGCTGACTTTCAATTGTACCTACTTAAAAAAGCACATAAATTTCACATAACATAGGGGAAAAGGTAATTTCAAAAGCTTCGGGAGGACCATCTAGAAAATATTAGGAATCCACAGCTGCATTACATTCTAAGCAACAAAGTTACATATCCTAAGAAACACAATCAAACTACTATTTTATAGTGACGGTTTTTGAAATGTTACGGAAACATATAACCATTCCAAATAGAACTTATTGTGCAAAATAAGTAATTAAAGCAATAATTTCCTTCACCAATCTATTTACATTCAAAAGATTCACTATCAAACTACTATTTAATAGAGCTGCTCGTATAAAACAAGTGAAGGCAACTTGAAGTGGTCTTCTATTCAAAGAAGAAACGCAACATTATAACACGAAATCAATAAATCCGAACTAGCACGAGAAAACATATTTCAGCAGGGATAAAATGAATCAAATCGTATAAGCATCAAATTCACAATAAAGACATCAAAGTTTAAAGCATTTCAATCAACGAAACATATAAAGAATCAAACCTTCAATAGCTTCTCGGGGAGTCTTAAACCCTAACCCGACGCTTTTCCAGAACCAGTTGCCTCCTTTCCCGGGTCTCTTCCCCTTTCCAGTAGTCTTCGACCTACAAAAACCCCCAAATCTCAACACCAGAAAACAAAACCCTAACCCTAATCAAACAAGCAATTAAGTATACAATTTACACTTTTCTTTCCTGTTTGTCGCTGCAGGTACCTCCGGTCACCAGTCACCGGAAATCAGCTGCTCGTAGCTGCTCCGGCCACCACAGTCACCGTTGGCTTGCCTATGGCAGCCTCCCCCCGCTGGAAAACCCCCTGAAATTGTAAAAACAAATTAGAATCATACTATACACAAAATAGATCCACGAATCTAAGAAATAAGCCCAACCGAAATATAAAACAAAACCAAAGAGATATCATATCCATCCCGGAACCGTACCTATTTCTCATCCGTGTTCACCGTCATCCGCTGTCATTGAAGCCTCCGCCGTCATTGGTCTGTCGAAAGCAGCAGTGATTTGTTTAAATGAGAGAAACCGAGAAGAAAGAAAGAAGAAGAAGAAAGAGAGAAGCAGAAAGATGAAGAAGATAGGGCTGCTAGGGTTTCGGCCATTGAAGAAGAAGAGAAGAAAACTCAGGAGTTTGAAGATGGAGGAGAGGTCGGCTGTGGAGAAGAAAAAGGGGGAAGAAATGAATGGTTAAACCTAATTAGGGTTTTCTATTCAATTTTATATGTCTCCGGATTTCAAGGCGGCTTAAAATTTGGACAATTTTTTTGTTCCGCCGCTTCTAATTTGAAGATTTCTTTTTTCTTTTTTTTCATTTCACATAACAGACATTATTAATAACTGTCGTCTGATTAAAAGTGCATTTTGGCACATTTTCTTCACATGACAGTCAATATTAAAACAGTGTCATGTAAAAGGTATAACAAATTTTATTGTCTGCATTCGGATGACGGTTTTTTAAAAGTCCGTCACGAAGAAAATTCAGATGACGGGCATAAATGTGTCTGTCAAGTATCTAGTGTCATCTATCAAGGAAAATGGCATAGTGGCTGCTAGAGTTTCTCTAATCTTGAAGAACTTTATTACTGATTATACATATATAATTTATACAATTAATGCAGTTTTGCAAATCAAATCAAAAGCAGTTTCTACATAATGCTTGAACTTGTCTGAATCAATGAAGTCCTTCTCCATTATAGCAGAAACCGTAAGCTTCCCCATATAACTTACCACTCCTGTCATCAGACTCTATAAAAAGACATATTACTCATAAATTTAATATCGACGTATTTTAATTACTCATACCGATGTAATGCTCTTTAAAAAAAAAAAATATAATGCTCTTTTAATGAATGAAACATTTGTTTTCTTTAAAAAAAAAGGAATGAAACATTTTATTTTATTAAACAAAAAAATACTTGACTATAATTCGTAGTTAATGTATATGAACTATGAAGTGGTATGAATATATCAATCCAACTATGTAATAATACAAAATGTTTATTCCAAAACTTCTCTTTTTTTACTCATGTTTTCAATTTATTTACCGATTTGAAAAACTAAATTAACGCTTTACAGAATCACAAGAACAAAGAAAAATTTATATATTAATTAAATCTTAAATATATTCTAAATACAAAAACTAAATAAAAAAAATAGATAAAAAAATGTTGTATCTATATACCTGAGGTGAACCAGAAACCACAAAATAGAAGCCACTGATTGGATGATTTGCTAAAGCCATCTGTTCAATTGGTCCCATAAGATTTGTGATTGTGTTTGTAGTGTGATTCAATGTTCCATGAAGATATTTAGAGACCTCCTAATTTAACAGAGGAAAATATAATCACGGAAGTAAAAGAATTTTATTATTATTATTATTTACAAATTGCAAAGAGCAGAATTTTCTGCTCTCATCTTTCCACTTATGCATTACAAATGTAAAAAAATTTAATTAAAGTTAAATACATCTTTTACATTTACATTTCACATCTTAAACGTGTTTAAATGGATAATTTCCCAAATCCACATAATGGAAGAATTGGATGATTGAGATATATGGAAATATATATATTAATTTATTAAAGAAACAAATTAAATTCAATAAACAAAAACTAGCCTTAACTACGATTTTGTATGCGGATGTCTCAAATATTAATATAAATTTAAGTAGTTTTAATTATTAGTTCGAGCTTTTAATTCAATCAATTAAGTAATTAAATAAAATCAAAAGTTTAAGCTGATAATTAATATAAAAAACATCTTTATATTAATCTTTTGAAAAATCTAAGAAGCTTGAAATACTTACCTCTGGACCTTTAAATTTTCTGACAAGCTCAAGGAATTTTGCAGTGAGAAAAACACCAAAAGAACTTCTCTTTCCCTGAATGATTTTTCTAGCTTCCCAGACAAATTGGAGAGGATCTTCAATCTCATTATTATTATTATTATTATTATTATTATTATTATTATTATTATTATTATTATTATTATTATTATTATTCAGCTTAGGAATCGGAACAGACAAGAAAGTGAAGTGGTTTCCCCATGGTGACTCAGCATTGCTAGGTTTAACCATTTCTTGGATAGATTTATAACCCCTTAACATTCTTGTATTTAGTAAGATCATTGCGGTGGCACGTGACTTTCCCGATCCTTTGCTCATTGCTTCCATGTACAGTCTAGTTCCTAAGAAAATTGTACCCGCTATTACATCATTTATTGTCTATCATGAGAAAAGAAAGAAAGAAAAATTAATTAGTATATATACATTGTTACGACCTTTCGATCTCAAAGAACAAATATGCAGTGAACAAAAATAGTACAATTAAGTCGACAGTCCTCCCAAACAAACAATGATTTTACTGATTATTATACTCTAAAAAGAAGCACGAGGTCCTGGGTTTGAATCTTATATATAATTGACGGATGTTAAATTCGCAAATAAAAGAAAAAGTTAATAGTCCTGATATAAATTGTTTTAGACAAATAGTCTTACAATCTTAAAATGACTTGATTTAATTACAATTCACAATAGTTGTTCTTTCACCAATTTGGATGAGTGAATTGCGCCCACAGTAGCTTGGCTTTGTTTCAGTGAAACCAATATATCATCTAGTACTAGATTTTTATCATTTAAATCTGTCCTTGGTGAGTGGGTATGTTCATCACAAATCATTTTCGATGTTATAATGTTTGTTTATTATACATTAAAAAATACTAAAAAACTTTACCAAGAAAAAAAACAAACTTTATGTGTGTGGTTAGTTGATTAAATACAGACGTGATGGGTCATTGGAATCTATAAAAAGGATTTGTTGATGTTGTTCCCAAATAGGAAAATAAGAATTTATGCAGTTAATTGGTGAAGCTCAAGGCCCTAGGATTTAATGTAACCTCTTCATAGCACTTATTGTGGTTGAAAAGTTTAAATGTTTTTTAACTCCTCATTTAAAATATATTATTATAATAAAATTATTAGAGTGTTTTCGAAGTGAGAGATTTTAGTGCATTTCTGGACCACGATGATATGTTACTCCAAACCAATAAATAGTTAGCATATGTTACATCAACCAATAAGATTTTGACAACGTATAATTAATTAAAAGTTTATTTTTAGTTAATAATTTATATAAAATTATAAACCCTAAAATAAAAACCTTAGATCCTAAAAACTAAACCCTAGATTCTAAATCATCGACCCTAGATACTACATATGTGACGTGTTATCAAATTATTAGTCCGTGTTACCACGTCATCCATACTCAAAAGTATTTTAAAATTTCTCTTTCAAAGTATCTACTCTTTTAGTTATAAATTTAATTTTATATTTTTTATTGAATCATAAAAGCCTTACATTAACATATCGTTCTTTATATTGTTACTATGTTTTTTGTTATACCCTAAATAGCATTCGTAAAATCAACTCATCGTGTTATATATTATCGTACTCCGATGCGCTCTAGAATTTTCCTATTATATATAAATACCTTCAAATATCAACACTATTCCCAAAGACCTCTAATGATTTGAATATTATTTTCATTTTAATCACTCATATAGTAATAATTAGTTTCACTGCAATGAATATTTTTGTATCAAAAAGACAAATTATTCTCATTCATCTACTCTTTTTAGCTGATTTTTCTATATAGAGGCATTTTGTTTACTTCATTTTTATCTATTGTTTGTCTTTTATCCCCAAACAGGAGATAGATTAGTGTTTGGTTGAGACCGTTTGTTTACTTTATTTTCTACCTAAATGCTGCTTTTCCACGGAGCATTTCCTGTTAGCCTTTTCATTTCCATTATTACCATTTGAACTCAATAAAATCTACTTATTTTTCTCTAAAAAAGTATTCGATATGTTTTTTCCCATAATCCTCCTTTTACTTCCTGCAACCTCCTTGTTCTCTTTCAAATTCCATGATCTAATCAAATTGTTTTTTTTTCTTTTTTTACTAACACATTTAAAGATAAAAAAAAAAATTATCTTTGAAATGAACAAATAATATATCACCCTTGTTAAGCAATATTTTTTTATATAACCTTATTTAACAATTTAAATTTCAATGTAAAATACTTGCGTTCTGCAATTTTTATTTCATTATTTTTCAATTTATGTTCACTTTAGAGTTAAATTTATTTAGTAGTTTAAAACATGTACATTTTAGTCTTTTCACATACTAACAGCAAAAAGCAATTACAAAATTACCAAACACTTATCTTGAAACAAGAACAACAAAGAGAAAATCGGAACAAGAAACATGAACAGGAAACAGGAAACGGGAACAGGAAACAGGAACAGGTGCACCAAACGGAGCCATAAGTAAGTTTCCTTTTTCAGGTGGTAGCTAAGAGTTAAATAATCTAAAATACTTTTATTATATCACTTTAATTAATTAATTTATCTTTTATATTTACGAGGTTACTTTTATTATTGTCAATATTAATTAATTTCATTTAATTAATAAAATAACAAAATACTTTTTCTTTGATAGAAAAATAACAAGATACGAATCACGACTATTAAGTTGATTAACTACATTATATTTGTTCCATTAATTATAAAGGCTATATTAGCAAACATATATGGTTTAACTAAAGTTCTTGATACTGTGTAAATGAAAAATTGAATATCAAAATAGGATGGAGGAGTAATTTACCTGTTGATCCTTTTTATGAACACTATGGATGCTCTACCATTAACTCTCATGTATAATATATTTTAATAAATTCAATACTTGAGATGGGTTCTAATATAGGACAGAAGGAAAAAAAACGTTAGAAAGTACCTCAAGACTATTTTTTATGCAACATACGAGATTAATAAAAATTATTCGGTTTTTAATTATAAACTTAAATTTTTGGTTTGATAGATTTTTTTTTTGAAGAGGAAGGGATACGCTTCGAGAACAGAAAGAAAAGGAAAAAGAAAAAAGACAAAGCAAAAATAACAGACTACAAACGACTAGCCCGAGGCGTGCCATGATATCATAGTCTATGTGACTAAATAATTATGAGTGTGAATCTTAATATTTGTTGAATTAAAAACACATGGTAAGAAGGAGTCTATGTTTTGCGCGCTTTATGTCCAAAGGGTATTTACGTGAGAGGTGTGTCAGAGATTAATACAAAAGATGTTATTAAACCTAGACTATCAACTTGACCTTTTAGTTCAAGCGGTTCATTGCATACACGTAGTTGTAGTATGGTTGTAAAAGTAAAAAAAAATTCAAAGATGTTGTCATCTCACTATTTTATTTGACTTTTTTTACTTGAATAGTGACATTATGAAGAACCTGATTGAACTAGAAGCTTGAATTTATAATTAAGACTAACGACATTTTGTATATGTTAATCTTTGAATTTGTTTTAGTTCAGCTCAATTCAGTAGTATTCAGTTCAGTTCAGTCCTAAGAAATATGGCCTTATTTTTTTAGCTGATCTGAAATGAAAGTAAACTAAACTAAGTTTGAATACTATGTATTGAACTAAGTTCATCTAAAATAAATTGAATGCTACTAAAATAAATTAGAACTAATTACCACTCCAAGCTTGGTCTTGATTTGTTTGACAGAATCAAGAGAGAATGAAATCGTAGTTGTAGTAGTAGGCAAAAACTCCACTCCAGCATGCCCAGATCTTACAGGAGATATATCATCTTCAACAAACCCAAAACTATTAATAACACTTGAGCAAAAATCACATAAACTACGGTAGATTGAACCCATAATTTTAAACATTGTCCTATTATTATTATTGGAGTGAATTTGGGCGGAAGGAAAAGTCAAAGGAATAGAAGGATTATCAGCTCTTTGCAAGCAAGAAAAAAGAGCTCCCATGAGTGAAAACCCATCTCCGAGAGCATGATGAAGCTTGAATATGATGTTTCCAGAAGCTTCTTTTGTTGGGTATTTTATTAAATGAATTTCCCATAATGGTTTGTTTTCTGGGAATTTTTCCATTCCTATGTTGGAGATGTATTCATTAAGTGAATCATCATATAATTTGGTGGAATTTGGAGTAGAGAAAATGGGTGTTTTTATGTGGTCTTTGATGTTCACTTCTACTTTCTTCCATTGCTTCTCCCCTTTTGCGTTCACAACCTGCAAAGTAAATAATTTATTAGTAATCTTCACATTTTAAAACTGTGTTAGAAATTAATATATAAACCATAGTGGGCTTGTCAAACTTTTAGTTCAATCAGTTTTATAACTCTGTATCCAAGACTCCGCGATCAAGTGGTCGAAAGTTTAAATCCTAGCAGCTCCTTTTGTGATTAAATTTAACAAATTGTAAGGCTTCAACCCTAGAGTGCATTTGCTTGCGGGATGTGTTAGATTAAAAGATTTTGTGGCCCTTAACTATCAACAACATTCTTGATCTCATTGAAATCATTGCCAATCAATGATGACCAGTCGCCAGATTTCGATAACCCATTGATGTATTTGGATACTGATCGCCAGATTCCAATGTTTGAAATTCTCCATCGTCGTTCGTCAATGATCGGAATCTGCCATCGGTGGTGATTGAAGTCCAAGTATGTTCTATTTTCATATATAGTATATCCTAAATTAAATAGTCGGAAAATAGTTTTATGTTCGAGTCAAACGCTTAAAATATTTTTCTACAATTTATTCAACTATATAAAATTTTCTCTTGCACAAAACTTTTCACGCCTATATTGCTTAGCGAAAGGTATAAAATTTTATACTATGAAAGAGGAATTAAAAAAAAAAAATACCAGAATTGAAGAGAAGCGTGGGTTGATGGGGAGAAAAACATCTGTAACCAATGGAATTGCTTGGGAATCAAGATCAAGTGGAATTTCTGATTCAAGAACTGCAATTATTGAAAATGAAACTATTGAGGTGCTCAAATATTCCCCAAATGGGCTCATTGGTTCGTCTCCCTCATTTTCCATTGATTCTACAATAATTTTAAAATGTGTCACGACTATTATCAAACCAATAAAATGTGTGTGTATATATAATATTGGACTGAGGTATTAATACTTTTGGATTATTAAATGTGTACTTCGAGACAGACTCGTCAAATATTTCGTTGAATTTCGTTAATAAATCGAGTTGCTAGGGTTTCATGATATCAATTAGATGACTACTTAATTTCTAAATTATAAATAAAATCCCAACTTTCCAAAATATGTAATTATATGAGAAAATTAATTAAATTAAAAATTTAAACTCATATATAAAAGCTCAAGAGTCATTATTATTGGGCAAAAGCTAAGGGACATTATTATTATTATTATTATTATTATTATTATTATTATTATTATTATTATTATTATGGTGTAGGGTATGGTCACTTTGTTTTTCCCTCACTTTGTTTATACTTTGTCTTTTTCATCATTGGATTAGTTTTTAACCCATGATCCAATGGTTGACAAAACAAAGTAATAGTTACTTTGTGAAAAACAAAGTGACCATAGAATATCCCTATTATTATTATTATTATTATTATTATTGAAAATACTCCTGACAAACAAAAGAAAAATATATTATAACAAAGAAATAACTTTTTTTACACAATAGTAATAAATAATAAATTCGAAAATGATTGATTAGTTGTGAAGCCAATTGTATTTATTGTTGTTAATTCACAACCATATATTTATATTGAGTGTGACAATGGGTTTATGATGTGACAGTCTAGTTATATTGTGACAAAAGGAAAAGGTGGGGGCATTTTTGTAATTGAACAGGGAAAGATAGCAAACTTGTAATTAAATGAAAAATGCTTGTGTGTGGGAAATGGAGGGAAGGAAGAGGAGGTGATGTCAGTGTTGATGTCACCTCTGGAGAGAGAAAAAAAAATTAATTATTTTCTTTATAATGCATTTTTCCCGCTCTTCCCGAATTCATTTTTCAAAAAAAATTATACCACTGAACTCGTATTAATTAGGCGGTCATTTTGAGATTCATCGTTGCTATTTATAAGCGATTTTTATTTTTTTTATTTTTTCTATGGTTGTTTCAAATTGAATACTCGGTTGTTCCAAATTAATACTATGTTGTTTCAAATTAATATTCTGTTGTTCCGAATGAAATATTCTGATAGGTCCCAGTCAGAACTATTAGAATGAAAATAGAAACAAATAATATAATTGGAACAATTCTCTTCAGGTGAGAATAAACCTCAGTTTTTTATTGATAAAAATAGTCTGCCATTACAAACAATGGAACAAAGTTTAAATAACAAAAGGAAATAACAGAACTCCTAAAAAATAGAGATGTAGTAAACTAGTAGCATCAAAATAGCAAATTAAGTTGATAACTAAATGACCAAGTCTTCAGTAAACAAGTATGGAGCACGTGTAACAACTTGGACTCCTTCCTTGCCAACTCATCCCATCATTTGCAGCAATTAAATTCAATTAAAAATGCTGGATGATAAAAGCACTTCTAGTCCAAATACTTTGGATTCTTCTTAGGCACACGATATAATCTTCTTGGCTTATCATATTCGGTTGTTCTATATGCTATATTGTTTCAACAGAATACTCTATTGTTCCAAATTAATACTCAGTTGTTTCAAATTAATACTCTGTTGTTTCAAATTAATATTTTGTTGTTCCGAATGAAATATTTGAAACATAATTAACATTTTGGATTGAATGGAGCTCTGTAATATTTGTATTGTACCAATTACTAACATAAGCCAATAAATTAAGATCAATTACCTTCATCATAAGTAAATAATTAAGATTTAAACATATAACAAGAATATGAGCACAAGAATATCAAAATCACACAAGCAGCTGCAAAATCTCACCATCACACAATGGACTCATGAATGGAATGAATGAAATTATAGCACAAGATAAAACAAATAAACAACTTTTAAGAGAAAAAACCTATTTGTACAGCAGCAAGCAATCAGATTAAAAATTTCTAAGGGAATTGAGAAGGCAGCGCCAATTTGTTTTTGAAAATCAAAATCAATCAGATTAAAATTTCAAAGGTGGAACATATACACAAGACCAAGAAGTAAATGAGGTGAACCACGATGAAGGAGGCTTGGGGTCACAGGTTTGCTCATAGAAAATAGCAATGAAAAGAAAAAGTTTATAGGGAGAACAGAGATCTGTGAACAGCGACGTTGGAGTTCTCCGACTGTGATATTCCAGGTGGATTTGTAAATGGCGGAGAACAAAAAATACACCAGAGAAACCCGTGACTTTTAGGGTTCCGAGGGACAGCAACCATAGAGAAACGAGATTCCAGAGCGAATCCAAATTGGACGAATGAAAAACGGGGGAAGGAGAACGCAATTTGGGAATTGAAAAGTAGAAAAATCAACGATTGCTAGGTAGAGGTGAAATAACATTATTCGCGCGTTGAGTGTCCTGTTGTCACACAATAAGGAGTCTGTCACACGGTAAGGGGGGTGTCTCACCTGAACCTGACTCTATTTATATTTAGGTTTCATATACAAGTGAAACAGTCGACTCTCCAATTAACATCAAGTTGGTTCCATTTGAAAATTAGTGATGGGTCATTTTGTATATTGGGCCTGAAGCCCAATACCTAGACTTAGAGAGGAACATCCCAACTGTCTGGACCCGCCTTTTTTGTGCACAGATCTAATTGTTATCGAAAACCAAAAATGGTACATAAATCGTAATGTTTTGGATCAACCAGTTGTTATTGCTCATTTTGAAAAGTTCAACCATATATATATTATTTGTATTCACGGAGCTAGAACAGAACACTAGACAGGTGTATAAGGTTCAACCCAAAACATACTTAGAGACGGAATCAATTGGAGGACAACTATTGTTCAGAAAACATTTAGAGATGGAACACCAAGTGTTAACTGAATCTGTGGCTAAGACCACTTAATACTAGCAACGTTTTGAAATACTATCATTGGCGTTTAAAACTGCCATTGGTAATACATTCCGTAGGGACATTTTCTGAGTGCTGTAATTTAACCGATACAGACAGATATCTTGTCTGTAAAATTATTAATTTACTTTTCTCCTTCCAACATCCAATTGTATTATGATCGCTTATAATAAAGTGTGGGATTGAGTATCTTTCAATTAATGAAAAGAAGCTTAATAAATGAGACTTGAAATTGTATCGTCTGATAAACGTTTGGCAAAAGACTACAACGTTTTATGCGTGAAGCCTAAATTTATTTTCACTGATAACTACATGACTAAATTTTAATTTCAAGGAAAAACCTCAATGAGAGATCTTGGGAGTAAAATAGGTTTTGTAACAAAAAGTTCGGCTAAGGGTATGCCTACCCACTCATAAGACCAGAGCAAACCACAGATCTTGATGATGGTTTACAATGGAGTTTACAGATTGCTTATCAATAGGAGCTAAATTTTGACGAAGCGAGAACTCGAACCTCAAACCTTTCAAGTAGAAGATGGAGTGCCTTACCACTTGGACTAACTCTTATTGATTAAAATATGATGAATTTTATAGTTACTAAAACCAGAATCAAAGAAGAGTTTAGGCTTGACATCATTTCCATGTCCAAAAACATATGTGTGTCACTCCAATCATCATCGTCTTTATCTTCGTCGTCTTTAAATGTTTGGTTTCTCATCACTACTTCAATGATTATTATTTCCCCTTTCGTTTTTTTACTCTTAATTATTGCCTCTTTGCAATTCTTGAGTTTGTTCACACATTCTTCATCGGTCCAATCATGCAATATCCACTGCTTTTCAAAAATATTAAGTAGTCATTACAATTTTAGTTGATTAGTACTCAACTTTAATCGACTTGATGCTTATACTTATGTTAATTTACTTGAGTTTCACATCCATTTTGATTGTTTCACCTTTTGTGAAACTAGATGAAGCTCGTTTGGATCAGATTTTGATGGGGTGTAACAGAAGTTTTTTATATGACGTTTTAAATGAGTTTTATCAAGATATTCCAATTGAGATACAACTAGTTTCGCCATTTGTGAAACCGGATGAAACTCATGTGGAAGTAATTGAAGACCTTCTCACTTGAATTCGACAGGTTCCAATTGGCTTTCACATGAATTTGTGAAACCGAATCAAACTCATGTGAAATATATTTTGATTGAACATGAAATTATATTTTTCGTTTTATTTCAATCTTGGTAGGACCATTTCGGTCGTACATGTATCAACTTTAAATAGTCTTTGTATCAACCCGTCGTTCTTTATATTTTTAACATAAATTTTTTTTTTTTTACACATGTCAAAAATTTATAGGAGGACAGAAAAATGGAATAGGAAGTTCGGAATAGAAGATTATTTTCATCTAATCTCTACCCTCAAATTTTGATCTAATGGTGATTGACCATGTGAGCACAACTGAATAATAATACATAAAAGAGATGAGAATTTCACTATTCATCCAATTTGCATTTTATCATTCAATCCTTCCACCCCTCGACTGGGTTTATACAGATTGCATGTTTGCTTAATTACTTTTTTCTTCTATCTTTTTCTTCCATTGCCTTTTGAAATTTAATGATTTATCAGTGATTGATTACTAGCATTCCCTCAAAATTGTAACTTGAATCCACGTAAGCTGTGATCACTGCAAAATAGTAAACGTTAGCCTAAAGGAGGCCGCTGACCGGCGACCCCTCTCCGATGCTAAAGTCAGTACGATTTGTGATCGGAAAAGCAATTAACAGAGCTTGAGTCAAGAGATTAATGTACCTTAGATTGTAAAAATCCCGTGTATTTACAATAGTTTGATCACGTATCCGAATCCTAGTTGTATTAGGACTTAACATAAATCACGCCTATTTAGGCTACCGATCATAATCCTAATCAGCTTAAACTCTCCTAATTGAACTAGGAGACTAAAAGAGAAATATAATCTACTTAGGAGAGAGATTTGCTAATTTGCTACGGTTGAGTCTCAGAACAGACCCTGTGATTTTCCAATGCACTCTCGTGACCAACGATGATTATCTCTAATCTATTTCAAATTCGTTGATTTCCTTTAGGTGAGTGATGTCCAATGATAATCTATTTCAGATTCGTTTGTTTTATTATATCCTCCAGTTGATATTAGTTATTCATAGTTTCGTTTTTGTTACTTTTCATTTTAAAATTTATGTATGTAATTTTTTACAGCCTCCATCAGTTATTTTTGCCTTATGTGGATAAATTTTTATTTTTCTTTCTTCGTCTTCCATCTACTCGATTGTTGTGGTTTAAATTTTTATTTGTATGTTTCCTTTTGTTTCCATAATTTGATTGCACAGAAAAGCCATTTGACTGCATAGGAAGGTGGTTCCTCTTGCCAAGACCGATTCAAATGAGCTGGTGAGATCTTATAATTCTATTTTAACAGTAGTTTGTGAATTTTTTTGGATTCAAATGTATTTAGTTCAAGCTTTTTTGCTTTGCTATTTAATCACTTACAGAAATTGTGTACTTTTATTGCTAGATGGTTTTTCAGTCCATAGTTATAGGTCAATGTCATTCCGATCAAGGGAGTTAATGAATATATGTAGCCATTTGCAATTCAATTTATTGTACGATTCACTAACAGTTTAATCCTTGCTTATTTGTGTATGCTTTGCTGTTTACTTCCTGAATTCGTTGACACTTTTTTTCCTCCCAACTATGATTCTTATGTAGATTATCATGCTTGCTTTTAGTCTGATTTGTTAGTTTTGTTGCATTTAAGATTCTTTTTGTAGCATGGTAACATAAATTGTAAAAAATAACTCAATTATATATATCATATTCTTCTATATTAAAGTTTGTGCTGTATACTTTGAGAATTTAGCAATTTTCAATGCTTAGTAATTGTAGTTACCATTTTCTTGTATACTACTCTTTGGATTATGGACTTACTACTCTTACTGTTTGATTTTCACTATTGAATTCTCTGCCACTGTATTCTCTATAATCTACTTTTTTTCCCTAATGCCAGTTTGAGGTATCACTTACCTTCTACTTATAATAGATGATGAGATGATTGCTAATGATTTAAAAAAACTGATATTATGTGGTAACATTTGGATTGACCTTTAGATGTTTGTGCTTCTAATTTTCCTAAAAGAAATTGGTAGTATTTTAATTTTATTTTTTTGTTGCATCCCTTTTCTTTTTACACTGTTTTTATCTTTATACCATTTGGTTGTTTCTCTGTATTATTAATGTATACCTTGCAAAAAATGAAACAATGTAATGAGTTGCAATTTTGGCTTATCATTTTGAAAAATTGTTGTTTATTTCTATTCCTTTTTCTGCGATAGCTATTGTTGCAGTCCTTATTTTGCTGTAAAGTGAAAGGAATTAAGGATTATTAAGGTTAACATTCGTCCTTACTGAATTCTTTTATTTTTATAAATTTTTGTGTGGCTTTATTACGTGGATCACATTAATGAGCAATGGCAAGTTATTTAACTATGATTGTTTTTTCGAAGCGAAGCGAGGTGTCTCCTAGTATATATATGTAACAAAACTAATAATTCTGTCCAATGATGTAGGAAGAAATATAGTATACCTTGAGTAAATTGTGCGTAGGCGGGAGGAACAGCTTGAAACACATCTCCAACAACAAAACTCAAGTTGTTTAAGGTTTTCAAATCACCATTAACAACATGTGGAAGCTCCAAAACGGTACACTTCATCTCGGGAAATGTTTCCGCAACAGCTCTAAGCCATATTTCCAGTTACACCACCAATATCAACCATTGATTCAAACCCTTCAAAAACGTCCTTACACTTAATCATCACAATCTTCCCAATCAAACCGCAATCGCAAGAGCCATGCATTCATTAAACAACTTATTCAACCTCGGTTCCCTGATCGAATTCTCCGAAAGAGTCTTTCCACGGTGAGTGTAAAAAGTGGGTTCTCAACATCATCACTTTTGAATCAACTGGTGAGATGTTCAAAGGGTTTCACTAGAAGTGGTTCCGACAAGGACCATAGACACGAACGGTCTATAGTCTAAAGAGGTGTCCTTGAGGAGTAGACGAGATGATGGAATAAGACTATATCGCTCGGATTTGTCTATCGAAAAGAAACCCGAATGTATGAGAATTTGCATAAGGCGAAAGACGTGGTCGGTTTTCCAGGGCGGATTGCGAGAAAAGCAACAAGATCGGGTAGAGAAATGGGTTGAGCGTGGTTGTTGATGATCTCTGGATCTTTTTAATTTAAAGGCGAATTTTAGACATATTGACTTTATAAAAGAAAGTGAATTGTTCCATATTTGGGTTTGAGCTTTAATTAGCTCATCTATGTTTTCAACACTAGCTATTGATTTCAAGAAATTAAAATTTCTAAATTTCATATTATTTTATTTATCAATTGATGCGTCTCTCTCAATTTCAAACCTTGATTTATAGCAGAAAAACTCCCTAAAATTGTATCGTTAATTCTGTCAGTAGAAATGTGAGAACTTAATCATAGACTCATAGTGTGTAAAGTACTTGATTTTGCGAATTAAATTCAGCAATTCAAAAATTAATCAAGCAATTAAACAAATTCAGTTCGGTTTACTTCAGTTTCACCATAAAAATACAGGACGTAATATAGGATCATGTTTATGTAATTAATGGTTGGTTTAATTAGGCTATGCTATATTTGGATTAATTTCAACAAAAATCAGTTTCATTCAGTAAAGTATAGTTCAGCCAAATTACATTCAGTCAAATTCAGCCAAAAAAAAATTTCAATCAGAAATTCAGCCAATTCAATTCGATTCGGTTCAGCCATAGAGAATATAGTTGTAGCGTGGAACCCTCGAGAGTTTTAATATTCATCTTATCTAATTTAAAGATCTAGCTACTAATCATAGATTTTTCCAAATTGCATAATCTTGTCTAAAATCATAGAAAAGTATTAATTCCTTAAAATGGACAAAATTTGAAGAAATCTTTTATGTCACCTATCCGTTAGTGGAATAGTTAAAATGGGGAGTGGTTGATGTTTCAATATTATGACCATCGATAACGTTATAAAATTGGTTTAATAGGGTGAATTTAAAAAAAATAAAATATATATATATAGGGGAGGATCAAGTGAGACAATGTCCTTAGGTGTGACAATTTTTATGGTATGACAACTTTTATTTAAAATGCATTTTTCCGATGATTCCGAACTCGATTTTCGAAAATTTTTATACCGTTGGATTCGTATTAATTAGCCGGTCATTTTGAGATCCATTGTGTTCAAATAAAAACGATTTTTTTTTCAAATTTCTTGATATTCCAAAAGTCATTACCAAATCTTCCAAAAGTCATTACCAAATATTCCAAAATGAAAAAATCGTTTTTATTTGACCACAATGGATCTCAAAATGACAGGCTAATTAATACGAGTCCAACGGTATAAAAATTTTCGAAAACCGAGTTCGGGTTCATCGGGAAAATGTATTTTAAAGAAAAGAAATAAAAGACTTTTCTCTCTCCTGCGATGACATCAGCACTGACATCATCAGCCCTCTTCCCTTCCTTACACGTGTATGCCCCTCACAATATGTCATCCTTTTTCATTTAATTACACAATTGACATCTCTTGTCACACAATAAAAATCAGTCTCACAATAATATAAGTGTCACACCTGATCCTTTCTCTATATATATGTATATATATATGTGATTATAATTTTGTTTCTCTTTTAAGTCGGCTAGAAAAAAAATAATTCTTGGAGTTTAGTTAGAATTTCCTCTTATTTTACTACAAAATGTATTTTAGTAGGATTCAAGTTCCTAAATAGTTTTGGAGATCGACATACTTACTTACTCCTAAACAGGATCTGCTTTAGTCAATTTATGTGTCTTCTGGGCAAATCTATACCTACGCGAAAATGGGCTTAATGCAAGAAAAGGATTTACACGGATAACAACAAAAGAATGTATGAGTTTGCTTAAGTAGGATTTGTAACGGTCGTGGGCCATCACTGACTTTATTAGAATGTCTTGTCTTCTAACTTTAGTTAAAGACTCTCCCCTCCCCTCGGTTGCATCTCTTACATGTGGTGGATGGCCTACTGCCACAAGTCAAAAGTCTAATCGGGATCCTCAAACTTTACTTGAGGATTGAAACTCTCTAAGAATTCCTCACATGGAAGACGATTGGCGTTAAAGAATAATATGTGTATCGACATCAATTACTTAATATATTGCTATATGATAGTGGAATTTCACTAGTATTACATATATAAATTGTTTTTGTCTGACCACGCGGTATTTTTGACACAATGCTAAACTAATTCGCGCTCTCACCGGAAGCCTATTATAAGTTATATAAGTGCTGAACAAATTGTGTTGCTCGATACAAGAGTAGGGATCGCACTTAAGACCTCTCTTAAGGGATGAGAATACCTAACCACTCACTAATATTGCATATAAATAATAGTAACTTTTAGTGACAATTTATTACAAACATTACCAGTCATATATGTAGGCATTTTGGTTGTGTCAACAAAAAGAAATTAAAAAAATGTTCTTGTTTTCTTACATAATTGGCTTAGTACCTATCGGGCTCTCTAAACTTGTACATTTTTTTCACTTAGCCACCCAACTTAGGGGACAACCTCTTAACCACCTCAATTTGTCAATTGTAAGACCTTTAGCCACCTATGTTCTACGTAGCGCTGATGTGGCAAAAAAAGTGAAATAAAGAGAAAGTGAAAAAGAGAAGAGAAGTGAAAAAAATTTAAATTTTTTTCAAAAGAATCCCATAATTTTTTAAATTTACCTTCTTCAACTTATTTCCATTAAATCTTCTTCTTCTTCTTCTTTCTTCTGAAAAAATCAAAACAATAGAGCATTCTAGCGCTGGAATCTAGAAATTTTAGAAACCAACAACCAAAATCTGGAAGGCAGCCGGATTCTGGAACTTTTAGATTCCGACGCCGAAATGCCCCTGTATTTTAAAAAGAAGAAGAAATAAAGAAAGAAGATGAAAAAAAAAAGATGAAAAAAAAAAGAGAAAAGAAATAAGAGAAATTTGAGAGATCAATTTTGTAATTTTCGAGAGAGTGTAGTACAATCTCTTGAGTGCCACTGATTATTGCAGAAAAGGAGGCTAAGTGTGGGTAAAATGTTAAGTTGAGGTGGTTAAGAGATTGTTCTTTAAATTGGAGTGACTAAGTGAAAAAAATGGACAACTTTAGAGAGCTGGTAGGTATTAATCCCAAAATGTTCGAATATTTAATATTAAAAATAAATAATTACAAGCGTGTTGCATGAGGAGAGATTTTAGTATACTCCTGGAGCACGATGACGTGGTACTCCAAACCAATAAATGGTTGACATGTGTTATATCAACCAATAAGATTTTGATATCGTGTAATTAATTAAAAATTTATTTTTAGTTAATAATTTATATAAAATTCTAAACCCTAAAATAAAAACTCTAAACCTTAAAAATTAAACCCTAGACCCTAAATCATCGACCTAGATACTAGCTAACATATGTAACATGTCATCGAATTATTAGTCCGAAATACAACGTCATCCTTATTTCAGAAGTATTTTAAAATTTCTTGTTGCATGTTATATTCGATCAATCATTAAAAAATTTACTTTTTTTCTTCGGGACTTGGTATCACATCATATAGCATTATTTAAGCAAATAGTATTCTTGGATCTTTTAACCAAAATGAAATTATTGCATATTAATATTTCCAATCACAATTACTTGTTTGTAGCAACAGCAATATCCATTAGTATTGTTTATTCATATGCCCTATCGCAATCTCAGTATCACCTTATAGGCAGCACAATATCCTATATATTACACTAGGAAGAATACACCGAATGTTATTTCTAAAACGTACTTGTATAAACTACCCTTTATACATTTCATCAGACATGAACATGAAATACATATAGAAACCTTACGAAAGACAATGTTCATGTAATATATAGTCATACTTATAGCAATTATCCAAATATTTATTGTTTATATGTTACAGCAGTTTTACACACTATTACTTAATTTACAAGGTATGTTTTATTTTATATATATATGACTAAGGTCGTGTTTTCTATGACAGGCAAAAAAAAACTGAATTGAACTGAATTAAAGTGCATTACTGAAATGAACTGAAAATTATTGAATTTAGCAAGTCATAAAAAAACAAGGCTTAGTCTAACACCAATGAATCAAGCTAAGGATAGACTTGAATAATAGATCTTAAGCTCAAACTTGCAGTAATCTTGTAATTGCTAAAGCCAGCATCGGAGAAGAGTTTAGCCCATTCTTTCTCATCCCTTTCTTTACCAGTAACCACCATCATCATCAACATATCAAAGAAGAGTTGAGTTTCAGTGGTTGCATAATCCTGTTTTTGATTCCCCCTCACCATATCTATGATAATCACCTTTCCTCCTTTCCTCTCCTTAATTGCTTTCTTGCATTTATCCAATATCTTCAGACAGTCTTCGTCGCTCCAATCGTGCAAAATCCACTGCTTTAACAAATCAAACACTAGTGAGAAATAAATTAAAAATTCTTAATTGCATGATATATATGAAATAAGTAAACGATTCCATTTATAGTGACGAGTATAAAAAAAATAGCTTTGTTGATGACAATTTTGTGGCTAAATATGTAATTTAGTAGACCTTCTCATTGACCAGCGAAATAGCTTTGTGGATGAAAATTTTGTCGCTAAATTTAATTTAGGGACAAAAGCTTCCGTCCCTGATAAATATAGTCCTAAAATAAAATGTAATTTTCAAACAAAATTATCTATTAAACCCACTAATAATATAAATATAAAGAGCTTAAGTAAATATACCTTTAATAAAATTGCATCTCCAGGAGGAACTGCATCAAACATATTGCCTCCAACAAATTTCATATTCGGAGTCTCGTGGAGGCCATCCACCACGTGTGGAAGATCAAGCACGGTGCATTGAATGTACGGAAATGCTAAGGCTATAGCTTTGGCTACGGTTCCAGTTCCACCTCCAACATCAACTAATGAATTCAACCCATCAAACACCTCTTTTCCTTCATCTATCAAAATACTCGTAATCAATCGAGCATCACTCGCCATACCTTCGTTGAACCTAGGATCACGAGCGGCATAATCCCAAAGTGACATCCCATTAGCAGTATGAAAAGGGGTAAGATCATCATTAAGGAACCAAGTGCTACCGAAATGCCAGGGTTTTATTAAGACCGGATCAAGCATGGCTAGTAAGAACGGTCTTATGCTAAAAGGATTATCCTTTAGGAGTAGTTGAGATGAATTCATGAGAATATACCCTTCTTCTTCATGATTATCATTCTCGGTATTAGTTTTCTCAAGAGCGAAGAAACCCGAATGGATCAAAATGCGCATTAGGCGAGGAAGGCAATGCGTTTTGGTTGAGTGTATAGATAGAGCAGAGGTAAGTTCAGAAATGGTGATTGGTTTTCCATGAGTATGGATGATTTCTGGGATGCCTAATTCGATTGCACATTTAAGAGACATGGAGTTAATGAAGTTGAAGATATGGTTCCATATGTGAGCTTGAGCTTTAAGAAACTCACAACTCTTATTCTTTGAATCACCCAAATTATCCATATGAGTGATGTTACAACTTTATGTGTTCTTATTTTGTTGCATGTAATTGTGAGTTGAAAAAACACATTATATATAGAGATTATATTGAAACTATACAAATTTTTAATTTTAATAATTTTTCATTGGCTTTTATTTTTTATCTTTTCTTACGGACACTTGATATATGACATGATGATTTGTACTTTTTCTTTAATTAGAAAGTTACAGTTTTGAGAATTTTCATTCAAAT
Organism: Euphorbia peplus; assembly: GCA_028411795.1. Taxonomy (NCBI): domain Eukaryota; kingdom Viridiplantae; phylum Streptophyta; class Magnoliopsida; order Malpighiales; family Euphorbiaceae; genus Euphorbia; species Euphorbia peplus. The sequence continues at coordinate 3,101,570 of CP110841.1, forward strand.
AATGAAAAAGGTGATTTATGTCGGTTTTAAAAGAAATAAAAAACAAATCACTCTTCCAATTTTTTTGCCAATCTTTTCAATAGGTCATAAAATGTTCGTGATTTTTGACAAAAGTACATTCCCGTGTACAACAAAATAATTACTGAACCTCTTTTGGACGAAATGGCTGAATTTGCTAGCGGTGTCAAAAGACTTTTTGTCAGAAGAATCCATAGTGAAAAAATTGGGTGTGAAATGAGAAATGCATTTCCGCTCTCGAACCGCACCGTTACCATCTCTAGTAAAATGTCTAAATATTTAAGAGTTTTGTTGAATAGTTAATAAATGTTAATGAAAGTTAATATTTTACTTTCATTAATCTTAAAACCTTAACCTCCAATTCGAAATTTAATGAAAAATCATTAAAACATTTGTAATTAATTTTCCCTATATATCCCTGTTTATATTTTATTATTCAATAAAAACTTATAACCTAATTATATACATATGTAGTTCATTCAGAAAAAATTTCCGCCAGCAGCTAGAGAAATCTGTTTTTATCTAATAAATTATAAAACTTTTTATATAAATTAAGATCCAATATTGTTCTAATATTGAGATTAATTATGTGTTTGTGTTAAATTATGTGAATGAAATATTATAATTAATCTACATAAGAACAATTCGTTTTAGGGTTAAAGTCGTCTATGCACTATCAAATTTAGCTTTCCATTCTGTTCAAATTTAAACTTTCAAACAAAGTTAATTTCTTCTTTTTATAAATAAACAAAGTTAAATTTTTAATTTTCGTTACAAGGTCTTTATTTTTTTGTTATAATTAACTATAAAGTCCTTTTATTAACTAGTTTTTTTATTTTAAAAACTCAACAAGGTTTTCATTTTTTTGTTATAATTAACTCTTTGGTCCTTTTGTTTGTAATTTTTATATTTCGACATAAACAGATAGATAAGAAATAACAGAAATTACGTAGATGTTTCGGTAGTTAAAATATGTTATATTTAAAATCTATAGATGAAAAAACACACTAAAAAGTAAATTATGACAAAAGATGAGGACCTTGTAATGAGTTTTAAAAATAAAAAGATTAAACAGTGAGTTTTAACAAATGTCGGAGACCAATAAATTATTTTCCCTAAAAATTAAAATTTCAAATTATGGCTAAATTAGTCTATTCATCTTTGGGAAAAGTTTTAAAAAAATGCTCGTGGTTTCCAACTTTTGCAAATGAAGGTTTGTGGTTTAAGTGTTTGCAAATAAAGGTACGAGGTTTCATTCCGTTAGCAAATAAAGGTACGGTCACTAACACCGTTTATTTTTGTTGACGTGGCACTTTGACCACAATTTGACCAAAGGGTAATTCCGTCACTAACAAAACTAAAAAAAATAAAAGTAAAAGAAAATGTTTGTGGTTTGATTTTTTTGCAAATAACAGCTCGTGGTTTGATATTTTACTAAAAAAGAGGTACGAGATTTGATTTAATTACTAACATACGGTTTTAGACTAATTTATAAATTAAAAATTACCAACAAATTTATTTTTGTAAAAAACAAAACAACAAATGTTCTTATAATGTAAGACTAGTACTTAAAAAGTTGACTCATTTATACAAAATATTAATTTTAATGAAAATAAATCATCGACAAAATTATAATTCAAAATAATAAATTGATTATAAGGTCAATAATGAAATTTCAATATTCATGTTCATTCAAACAAATAAAAATTCCTTAAAAAAATGAAAATACTCAAATTCATGAAAATTTTATGAATCCAAAATAACCAAAAACATTATAAGAAAATTTGTTGTTTTGTTTTTTACAATAATATTTGTTGGTAATTTTTAATTTGTTGTTTTGGTAGTTAAAATCAAACCGCATACCTCTTTTTTAATAAAATATCAAATCAACGGCTGTTGTTCTCAAAAAAATCAAACTACAAACATTTTCTTTTACTTTTTTCTTTTTTTTTTAATGACGAAATTACCCTTTGGTCAAATTGTGGTCAAAGTGCCACGTCATCAAAAATAAACGATGTTAGTGACCGTACTTTTATTTGCTAATGGAATGAAACCTCGTACCTTTATTTACAAATAATGAAACCACAAACCTTCATCTGTAGAAGTTAGAAACCACGAACATTTTTTTTAAACTTTTCCATTCATCTTTCTATGTTATGATTAAGAATAAATTATTAAAATATATTTTAATAAAATAATGCTTACTGTCAACATTAATTACCAACTGATATAATGAAATTGTGTTTTTCACTGTTCTAGCCACCAAAACCTAATAAAAGTAAGAAAACACTAATTACGTGTAAAACATAATAAGATCTTTAAGCCTTCACAAAGTAGATTTCCTTCTCATCTATTATTTCTTTTATCATAATTAAATATCAAATTAGAGTATTAATAATCAAACCATACAAGTAGACAACTGAAGAAATATTAATAATGTACTGTAGTGGTGCACTAGACATGTTCTGCGCATGTTTGAACTCCGAAACATTAGCGTGTGAAGTGTATTAGAGGTGATTGAGGAGAAAAACTATAACTGCTTTTTCATTCCGATAGTTCCTCCAAATAATGTGGTGTCCTGAGCAGTGGCGGAACCAAAATCCTGACTCAGTCGGGTCTCAAAAATCTATTAAAACTTTTTCCATCATGTACATGAAAACCATAATTATATCGCTAATATCAAAAAGAATTAGCCATTACAAGAATAATAGGGCATTTAATGTAGAAAAATGGAAGAAAAACACAAATCATAAGTTTAAGAAAATATAAATGAAATTGGAAAACAATTTGAGTTCAAATAATTAACAAATAAGAATTAAAAAGATTTTGCTTAAAAGTCTAAAAATCGAAAAATAATATGTTGTCTCGGACTTCCTATTTCATTTTCCTATCTCCCTATAAATTTTTGATATGTGTAAAAAAGATTCTACGACGGGTTGATTCGGAGACTATCAAGGGTATAATAAAAAAACATTAGAATCTTTTTTATACATGTCAAAAATTTAAAGGGGGACAGGAAAATGGAATAGGAAATCAGGGACAACAGATTTTCTTCCCTAAAAATCAAAAGAAAATGGTAAAAGACCATCATATCCTTTTATCATCTTCAACATAAGAATGGGGTGCTAGGTCTTTTATATTCCGGCGGAACTGCATATTACTCGGATAAAAAAGTCTCAGGTATCACCGGCAATCAGGCCGGCTCGAGCCCCGACTGGACCCCCTTAGTTCCGCCACTGGTGCCGAGCATGAGAGATTTTAATGTATGTTCAGTGAATTAGAGTTCGGCCCCGTTCTTTTGGACTGAAAAAATCTGAACTGAACTGGAACTGGAACTGAATGAACTGAATATTGCTGAAATGAACTGAACAGAACTGAATGTTGCTGAAGTGAACTGAACTGAATTGAATTTTGCTAAAACTGAAAAATAAATATTGAAATTGAATTGAATAAATAATAATAATATTAGTTTTTAATAATACTATAGTAAAAAAATTTAAATATAATAATAATAATAATTAATAATAAGATTGTGCACGTTTGAGATACCGATTATACATCATGGTCTGAATGTTAATGGAATGGTAGATTCGGATATATTTAATACAGATCGTAAAAACGTCATGTTTGCAGTGCAGAATGTTATAGCACACCAAATTTGGGAATTGCAGGGAGAGGAGGATGACAATAATGATGATGAAGCTGAACAAAATGATAAGATCATGGATCATATGGAAGAAGATGATTAGAAAAATAAAATGAGATGATGGTATTAGTGAATTTTTGAATTTACTCCTAATTTGCTAATTTTAATTTCTTTTACGAGATTTTTAAATTTTTTTTAATTGATGCTAATTTGCTCCTAATATTATATAACTGACCACTATAAAATTTTAAATTTCTTTAATTGATGCTAATTTGCTCCTAATACTACATAACACTGTTACAAGATTTTTGAATTTCTTATTACAATACATAAGCAAAATCGGAAATTTTTGTATATTAAATCCAAATTTATATAGTACAAATTATTAAGTTGGTAGAACATTGTATCGTATATTGGTAATAATATTTACTTACATTAATATTATAATAAATATTAACATATTATATTTAAATAAAATAAATATTTATTTGTAATTTATTAACCTGAACCGTTGCTGAATTGAGCTGAACTGAACTGAATATTACTGAAATGAACTAAATTAAATACTACTGAAAATTGAACTAAATGTTCCTGAACTGAACTGAATGTTGCTGAACTGAACTGAACTGAACTGAGAGAAGGATTCAGAAGATGAGCAAACTCAGAAATATATTCAGGTTCACTACAGAAGTCATGTAGCCATGTCCCCAAAGATCACTCATTGAGATTTTTATCCACTAAGTGTGTTTTTCTGGCAAACACAAAGCTCCTTACAATAAGAAGTTCTTAGTTAATTTCTCACTAAGATACTCTCTTTTTTCCTATAGAGTTCTAAACTACATCACCGCTCTTGAATGAGTTAAAAGATTTTCACCAAGATCTTATAACCAGACTTGGATTTCTACATCAAACTCAAACCTCAAATGGATTTCTCTCTAACTGGATATCACAGGCGATATCAGTATACAAATTATTTATTATGCACTTGTATTTTCTTCACTTTCTCTTTTATAATTTAGAATTACAGAAGAAGGAGAATGATATGTTTTGTTTTTGCTTTTTAAAAATAGAGTGCGTTGAGTATGCTCAAAGTCACGTGCAAGCTCTCGGTGGATCAGACGACATATTTATATGGACTTTGGAGATGACTATTGATGGATTTGAATCTTTAATCCGTTGAGAGATAGATGAACTAGCTAGTAATTGTTGCTTTGTTTTCTTCTTCAAACGCTCTTCAAGTACAGGATTGATGCCCTTTAGTTTTTCTTTAACCCAAATCTCTTATAATATTTGAATTTTAGAGATAAGGATGTCTATTAACTTCTTCAATAAGTTGAACCAATGGTAGACATGGTATAGACACGATTTGAAGTCTAGTGGGCGCTCTGTAACAAATTCTGTACTTGACACGGTGATCTCTAACAACATTGGAGATGCATTTAATGCTCTAGGACATATATTTTATGTCATCTGAATCCAGTCTGTTATCTTCTGAAATTCCTTCTATCTTCTGGATGAATATCTTTAGGAACAACTTCAATGGTATCATCAACTTTTGAGACACAACTTGATCAACAATTCTCTCATCTCGCTCAAATTTTCTCGCACTTCCAAACTTCCATCGACTCGTCATAACCTAATAAAGAAAACGCAATCGAGTTTCATTTTGGCATGTTTCTTGCATCTGAGATTCAGCGGGCAGAATTTATACCAAGTCAAGGTTCGTCGTGAACATTTTCAAAGGCAATTCTCCAGAATAGTTGTCTACAGAAATGGCTTTCCAAATAATTTACAAGTAATCACCCATTACAAAAAATTAAATTAAATGGACCCCAATTTTAATCCTTATCTTTTTAACATAAACGTGTGGCAAATTAATCACACACCATTCTTCTATGATTTGTCACACACCATTCTTCTAACTTCATATAATTTTATTATTATAAATAGATCTATATTTTGATTATCTAGCAAAGAGCTAAACAATTACAAACAATAAAGTTCAAATTATATATCATAATTATGGATTTGATTGATGAAAAAATCAAATTCCAAGATCATGATCATGGTCATCTCCTCAAATCTCATGCTCATATATGGAACCACACATTCAACTTTATAAAATCAATGTCCTTAAAATGTGCTGTTGAGCTAAACATACCCGATATCATCCACAACCACGGCGGTCCTATGACTCTTTCCGAACTCGAATCATGTCTCTCGTCTCTCGACCCCTCCAAATCCCAACACCTCCCCCGCCTCATGCGCGTCCTTGTGGATTCAGGATTCTTTTCACTACGTGAAAACGGGTATCTGCTCACCGCAGAATCACTCCTCCTACTAAAAGACCACCCGTTAACTGCTCGGCCCTACATTCTCGCGGTACTTGATCCGATCCTCGTACAACCGTGGCAGTTCTTGAGCGCGTGGTTCAGGGAGTCCTCGAACACGAATTCCACACCGTTTAGTCTAGCGAATGGACGAACGTTTTGGGACCTCGCGGGTAAGAACCCGCGGTTTAACGGGTTTTTTAACGATGCTATGGCGAGCGATAGCTTTTTGATTGGAGAAGTGTTGGTTAAGAAGTGTAAGAAGATTTTTGATGGAGTTCATGACGTTTTGGATGTGGGAGGTGGGACTGGGAAGATGGCGAAAGCCATTGTTGATGCTTTTCCGAGGTTGAATTGTACTGTGATGGATCTTCCTCATGTGGTTTCTGGTTTGGAGGATTGTGATAATTTGAGGTTTATTGCTGGGAATATGTTTGATTATGTTCCTCCTGCGGATTTAATCATGTTTAAGGTATGTGTTTTCTTCTAATTTTTTATGTTTTGATGAGTTTAAATGCACCGTTGCTTACAGAATTTTGACGTCCTCCTTATAATGGTCAATCAACTTCAATTTCCCAACTTTTACATTTAATCTCAATTAAGTCACTTTAATCAATTTGGATATCGTAACTATATCATGAGCAAAATCAACATTAAACATTGACTTTAATTGATATGTCGCAACCACGTTACGCCATATATGCAACCATTTTTTGTATAATTTTAAAAAAAAAAATTAATTAGTGATACATAGTATCTAGACGGCTGCAACATGACAGTCAAAATCTACATGTAAAACATATATAATAACTGAGAGTATTGTAGAACCTCTTGCACAATAAGTCTTGTTTCGAGAGTAATAAAATATATTGTTATATATACAACTCTAATATCCTGACAAGTAACACTGAATTAGCAGATGGTATTTCATCTCCTGAATGATGAAGAGAGTATAAAAGTTCTAAAGAAATGCAAAGAAGCAATATTATTGAAGAAGGATGGAGATGGAGGGGTTAAACAGGTAATTATAATGGACATAGTCATGGACAAAGATAATCAAGTTCATCACTTAGCTTCAGAAACAACAAAGCTCTATGACTTGGAGATGATGGTTCTTGTTTCTGGCATTGAAAGAAATGAGAATCAATGGGCTAAAATCTTCTTTGATGCTGGTTTCACCTCCTATAAAATTCACCATGTTCTTGGCCTCCGATCACTTATTGAAGTTTTTCTGTGAAATTTATAATATATGTATGCAAAGCTTGATGATTAATAAACACTTTGATGTCCGGGAACGGACTGACTATCTCAATAACGATACTTATCTTTCAAATATATAGTGATAAAGGTATAATTCTGCAGTTATGTCCGTGTATGAGCAATGGTAAAACTGTCCTTAGGAGTCACTGATTGCTTTAGAGTATAAAATATAAAACGTAATAATATGAGCCGATCTTAAAATAAAAATACCCCTATTGACGTTCACTTCAGACAAAAACGTAAAATGTAACCACTCATCTCTTGAGAATACAATTAGCACCCATGAATGAACATGAATCAGGGAACAGTGAGAAACCGCACCTACAAGGGGTGGTTCCGACAGCTAGAAGCCAGAGCTACGTTGGCACCTGTACCCCGGTATCCTGCCTTTGCACCCAAATAAATGGCTTGTTTTACATTTACAGTTAGATGGACTCAAAGTCTCTCCAAATTATAAACTTCACGGGCAAAATCTATGACTTTCGATAAGCACAACAGAAACTTATCCTTAAAAATATTATACAATTAAAATACGATAATCAATAATCTTATCCAAAATAATCTTATCAAATAAATAAAGCTTCCTTTTTTAAAGTACATATCTGAGATAATATTTTAAATCTTTGACTATAGAAGTTGTCAAAATAATTGAACTATGAATAATAAAATAATATTCTATGAGCACCTTCAATTTTCTTCTGTAGAGTAAGAAAAGATTCAACTACTGAAAAATAATGATGCAGCTTTAGTTCCCAGATTTCTTTCTCCTTGCAACAGATAGTTGAACCCGAAAAAAGGTGTTTAAGATAGGTCTAAGTTAATCTTGTGGGAGATAAAATCTGCTAAGAAGTTCACCAATCCAATTCTTGAGGTCGCGACGACTTGAGCTTAATAACGGAACAAGAACCCTCCTGAAGTTTTCAAGAACTTGTTATCTTTGTCCTTGAAAACATCTTCTGCAGTTCTGCTGCATAAGAAACTAGATCTGCATAGCCAAAAATAAGAAGAAAAATAATGAGCCTATTTGAATCAGGAACATAATGAGAATACTGGCAAAGTTGAGGGACCATGGATGTAATTGACCCTGAATCGGCCAAAATCTTCAAATCGAGAATAAGGACACAAATATGAGGGATATCTTGTACTCATATGATTAAAGAAAATTTATTGGCATAAAATACAAGGAAATAATTCAAATCAAAAGAAAAAAACATTCTTCAAACTTCAAAGTATTAAATAAGAGAAATGTAATATACTAAAGCGCGCTCAATGATTAAAAATCAAGTACGGACAACGGAAGGGCCTAAAAGGCTAATCCTTTTTTCTCCTTTCATGTAGCTCCTTTCATGCCGAGAGGCTAAAGGTTTTATCCAAATTAATTTGCATGTTTATGAGATGAATTTTTTAGCCCCAATCAATCCCTATTAGACTAAATGTGCCAAAAAGAAAACTAACAATTAAATGAAGCTTATCCCATAAAAGACTTCAAATAAGGACATAATCGGGCGTTACCATACGGTTATTTACTCCAAACATCCCAATACTCAGATTCCCATACAATTTTAATTGTTGTTCTTTCAGCTAAATGATTGTTTTTTTGCATTCTTCCCAACTCTTTCAAGTATAACTAGCCTTCTGAAATCATGTCATGACTTTAGATTTCAGACAGAATATACGCGGAATTTGTCCACTAGAATGCGCAAGATCATCACAAGTCCGAGCATAATCAATTACACTTCAATTACACTTCATACCTATCCATTCACCGACCATCCAAGCCTTCCACCTCAAGATATAACGTGCATTTTGTTCTGGGAATTAGTCATATAGATGGACCAACACAATCAGCAAAGCAATCAGAAAATATTCGAGTTAAAAAAAAGCACTAAGAATATAAACGGGAATCACGTTGTTGCTCATACGATAACATATTTGCGGAATTACCAACGTCAGTATTGGACACCCCATTGTCAGCAAAACTTAGATGTCTGTGAGCTAGGTAATCTACTGCATGAGAACAACTTGACAATCCCCAAAACATATTTAGGATGTGTAGACTTTTATTGTGTCTGTTTTCATTTTTTGTAACAAAAGACAATACATGTTTAATATCTCGGATGAGACTGATTTCCAATGGTACCTTTTACAACAAGCAACTGCCTCAAACTACTTTAAAACCGTGTACATCAAGGAGATTCAACAGCTTGTCTGATATCTAAGTATGATCCTACAAACTTGATTATAAATGAAAACAAAAGCTTTGAATGTAAAAAATTATATGGATGGACACCGACACAGATTCAATAAACATTCTCTCTAAAACATAACCATCATAAAATAGCGTACAAACGAAAACAAATACGAAATGGACACGGATGCAAATACGCAGGCTATAAAAGGGACTGTCCATGCAACATAGATCCTAAAGCACTCTAATAACTGAATCAACCAATCAAAATCTGATTAAAACTACCACCAAATATACCATTCTATGAAACAACTACCCGAAAAAACTTTGGATCCTGAAAAATCAGAACTAAAAACAGGGTAAAAAATTTAAAAACAGAGCATATATCAATCAACCAAAAGCATAAACTTTTACCATAATCCACTTGAATTGGGGCGATTCCCACTGGATCGGGGACGATTTACCAGACTGGGATCGGGGTATCCGCCTCTCCCTCTGCGATCATAACCACCTGATTTCGGGCGGCCATCCTCCCCATAAAATCCCGGAGAACCAAACCCCCCTTGTGCCTGCTGCTGGTGGGGCGGAGGTGACTGCAATTGGCGGTGATTCAGCTCCTTCCCCCTAAAAACCTCGGGGCCGGGCCTCTCCTCCCTCCCGGAAAACCCCGGTCTAAGATGGGGCGGAACAAACTTATTCGTCTTCGGAGACCCCACCAAACCCCCAATTTCCTTCGGAGAGCCACCACCTCCGGGCCGCAGCGAAATGGGGTCCGATTCGGGTGAATTATGAGATGGGATCAATTGGGTATTTTTGGGAGATGATGAAATTGTAGTTGGAGGAGGAGCAACGGGTTTCGGAGAAGGTCGGGTCAGAACGAGCATACGACCCGGTGACCCGGAAGGTGAAAATTGATTCTTGTAACCATTTGGGGATGAAATTACAGAGTATAAACCAGGAGATGATGATGATGATGATGATGATGAAGAAGAAGGGTGTTTGGATTGGGGATTGGGAGAATTAGAGGATTTTTCATAGATGTGATTGAAATTAATGGAGCTGTATTTGTTGGTTCTTGCCATCCACCGTATACAGAGCAAAATTCAGGGTTCCGGGTCGGATCTTTATGGGGGGAAAACCCGATTGGATGTTGAATTGGGTTAAGGAATTTGAAAATGGTGATTTGATTTAGAGAGATTTTTGAATCTGTGGGGGAGATGATGATCGGAGATGAGAAACAAGGAAGGAGAAGGAATTAGATCGGAAGGTGTCATCATTGGATCCACCTAATCTACGTGGCCAAACCTTTTTTCTATTATTATTTCTCTTTTTTTTTTTTTGAGGTTTTAATATTATTTCGAATAAATAGGTTTTGTTTATTATTGTAAGAATTTGGTTTTGAATTAAATGCATCAATCAGTAAAGTTTGGTCACAGACCCGCTCGTATTTAAATTTGTCGGTTTAATGTGTGTTCAAAAATCGGATGGAAAATAAAAAAAAATAAAGTTTGGTCATTATCACAAGAGTTGGTTTAAGTGATAACGCACTACATTTTCTATTTGATAGTGGTTTGAACTTTGAGTTTTCGTTTTGTCAAAATTTAGCTTTTATTAAATAATCTGTAAATTTTACTTTAAAACATCATGAAGGTCTTTGGTAGAATGTAAAATTTTCATTATGTTAATAAAAATTACTCCCTCCGGTCCATATTATTTGTCATATTTGAAGAAAAAGTCTTGTTCAATATTATTTGTCATGTTATGTTTCCAATGTAAACTTTTCCCACTATACCCCTATTATTTGTATGTTAGTTTTCCAATATAAATTTTTCCCTCTTAATTAATAAGGGTATTCTAGTCCAATTTACATATATTTAATGCAAACCAATCATTTTCTTAACACCCGTGATTTAGTCAAATGTGACAAATAATATGGACCGGAGGGAGTAATATTTTACTTCTATTAGCGTTAAAATCTTAACCTTCAAATTAATGATTAATGAAGGTAACGTAAACTTTTTAACTAATGTACATTCATTAACTTCTCATTCAATTCAACAAATTCTCAATCAAAATTATCTCTTAATTTTCATTATTTCTTTACTCATATAATCTTCTCTAACTCTCAGCTTCATTAACCTCTAGTGTTTCAATTAACGAATGACTTTTTCCGTTTAGGTCCTAAAATTGAAGACTTTGAAACACTAATAAGATTATTTAGATTCTCAAAATTCGACAAGTTTCCAACTAATTTTTGAATAATTTCGACAAGATCTAAAAAAATTTCGCCGTAGCATCTAGTGTTTTTCAATACACTGCTTAAAGTAACTCTCACTTTATCGAATTAAATATCATATCATCCATCTACCAGTAAAACTATAGAAAATCCTAATGTTAAAAATAAACAATTGAAAACTTATGTTTCCTTCGGAAAACGGACCTTTTGGAAGAGGCTAATGCAAATTAATATGGAAGTAATGAAACATAAACTTTTCATTTAGCCTCGTCTGAGAGATTGTTTAGAGATTAAATAAAGGTTAATCGAAATTAACATTTTATTTTAATTAACCTCGAAACCTTAACCTCCAAAACGGATGTTAATTGAAGTAACGTAAACATTTTAACTAATTGACATCCATTCACATCTCATCAATTTCATAAACACTCAAATAAAGTTAACTCTTAACTTTCGTTTCCATCACTTCACTTTCTGTTTCTTTATTAGCATTGACTTCTTCTAAGTCTTACCCTCCATTGACCTCCTAATTTCCAAACAAGGACTAAATTATATTGTTCCACTTCATTTCCAATCTATGACCTTTTGTCTAACCAAAAGTTATTTGTATCCTCATTTCATTCCTTTTTCTTAAGCAGAGGTGAAACAAATAACAGTCTATTAACCGAGTTGTATATTAACTCAAAGTTGATTTTTCGACCATCAATGGTTTGACAAGCAAAATTAAAGATGGTAACCTCAATGTATTCAAATAAAAAACTCAAACACTTCATAGATGCAAAAATAGAAGATCAAGCATACATGATACTTTCTGCCAATTTTATTCGGTCGATTACAAAATGTAATTATCCTCATGATGCATATGGAGAACATATGATCTTATCGATCAGTACCTTAATATGGATGATTTAAACTCCAAAGTTGTACAAACTGAAGTTAAGCATCCGATTTGAGAGTATTGGCAATGTCGATTACAAATCGATATCTAACATCCGCCTTCAACAAGCGATCCATGGCTGTGTTGACGTAGTCAATCGGTATAACCTCAATATCGGCAGTTATGCCATGTTCGGCCGCAAAATTGATCATCTCTTGTGTCTCTTTCATTCCTCCGATACCACTTCCAGCAATCATCTTTCTCTCTGTTTAATTTATCGTACGGTACATGATTAATCGACATGGTTAATATTAATCAAATGCTTAATAATTTAATTAATGTTAAGAGAAATTTACTTGCAAGCAGTGTAAATGCAGGTAGCTCAAGTGGTTTTTCAGGAGCACCAACCAAAACCATCTTCCCATGAGGTTTCAATAGATTAAGCAATGGCATGAGAGGATGCATTGCTGATACTGTATCAATTATGCCATCCATTGTGCCTACTGCTTCCTATAAATATATTCATCAAATGATTAGTTCTAATTGTCAGACATTAATACGAGCAGTTCAATCAATTCTTTGACACTACTAATTTAAACTTTGAATTCAATGAGTTTCTTGACATGAATACATTACCGACACTTTGTATTTGGTTCAAATATACTGAATTGACTCCTTAAACTTATAAGTGTGTCAGCTTCCTAAGCTTATTTAAAGTGATCACTTAGTTAGTTGTATTTGTTTTAAATGACTTATTTTCCTTCCAAATATATTCGTCCTTTGAACTTTACAATTTGTCAAAAGGCTTAAGGCAATGGAAGGTCCATGAAGTTGGTCAAACAAGCATATTGGTCCATGAATCTGTGTTTCTTCCGCTCCCTGAACTAGTTTAAATTGATATCATTTACCCATTAAGTACACGTGGAAGAACAAAAATGAATTTTGACAAATTGTGAAGTATACCACTTATGCAAGTTTAGGGAATGAATATAACAATGTAAGCAAGTTTGGGAGGCGAATAATAGGCTTTTTTAAAGAAATTCGGGTAGTCAATAGATAACTTTAAGCAAGTTCAAGGAGCTAGTGAGACACTCTACTAGTTTAGAGAGTAAATCTACTTTTAGGGCCAAATATAATGTCATCAAACTCCATATTACTGTGGTGACACGTGGACTTAAGAAATTATACAATTTTAAGCAAATTTAGAAAGCTAACTAGAGGCTTTATAAGTTTAGAAAGCCAATATAATTTTTGGACCCGGTTCTAGGGGCTTTTCGATTAAGCCGATTAGTAATCTTAACATTACAATATATTTAAGACAACACGTATAAAGTCACATTATAATTTAGTTTAACATACCTTCATTTGATCCTGATCACGACTGACCAAAAACAAATCAGCACCAAGCTTTTCAATAGCCTCCTCCTTTTTATTAGGAGATGTACTAATCACAGTCACCTTCAAACCCATAGTTTTAGCGAACTTCACTGCGACATGTCCCAATCCGCCTAGGCCTACCACGCCTAGATGCATACCCGACTTATCCAATCCGTAATATTTCAGGGGGCTATACACTGTGATTCCAGCACACAACAGAGGAGCCGCAGCGTCGAGAGGCATGTTGTCCGGTATACTAACTATGAAGTGTTCATCTGCAACCATGATATCTGAATATCCTCCATACGTAACGGTTCCATCATAGTACTTTGAGGCATATGTTAGGATCATTTGTGGGCAGTAATTTTCAACATTGTTGTTGCATTGCTCGCAAGAACGGCATGATCCTACCATGCATCCAACGCCTACTTTGTCTCCCACTTTGAATTTTTCTACATTGCTCCCAACTTCTGTCACTACTCCTACAATTTCGTGTCTGCATTCATATGTTAAAGGTCAATATAAAAAAAAAATTGAGATTTGATGTATATAATGGGCTAGAGATATATCAAACCCTCAAAAAAATTTAATTAAACATCTAAAGATATACAAGTAATGTACGTCTTTTGATGAATCTTAGTGAATCTTGAATCAGTCACTGTTAATAGATACATACCCAGGAACGAGTGGATAAATGGAAGCACCCCACTCGTTCTTAACCATGTGAAGGTCCGAGTGACACATGCCGCAATATAGGACTTTGAAAGACACGTCTTTGTCCCCCGTAACCCTGCACGCATTAACAAATTAATATACAATTTGTATCCCGTGATTAACTTTATATTCCATTCATTTCATAATAATTTTAAAATGTTTGTCACATTGAGAAAAATATTACTTGTCAAAATAATTCCATTCACTGTTTATCCCACTCATTAAAAAAATTAAGAAATAATTTAAGATATCTTTTACTATTTTACTCTTAATGATATTGATTATTTTTTATTATTTTGCATTTGAAATTATCAAAAATTGTGAAATTGTAAAAAAAAATGATTTAACTTCTTGACTGATGTAAGAATTGTAACAGAAACGAATACATGATATTTTTTATCCATTTTCTATAAGTTCATTAGAGGCGAATTATTTTTTAGTATGTATGATTTGATTCAAATGAAACAATTATTCTGAAATAGATAGATTATATGAAAATTGTATTTATCATATATAAGCTTAAACTATTATTTGTCATTTTTCTCTATAATATATTATTTAGTAATATTTGTCACCTCATGATGATCTATCTAAATTCTGTGAAATCTCAATCAAAACACATCAATCTGGTAAGTTTTTGATTGAGATTCACTAACTTTGGTAGATCGCAAGCAAAAATAAATGTTTTAACGTTTTAAAATAGATCAATGGTCAAATAGTACGTGAAGTAAGAAAGCCAACCTTCGGGAGAATTTGAAAGGAGAGAGTATTCCAGAAGAGTCTCTGGCAGCCCATCCGATGGCCTCTCTGGGATGCTCGTTTTCCGGCGATAAAGCTGCCATTGATTTCTTGTTTGCCGGAGGCTGGAGATATAGATGCTAAAAGAGCTAAAATTGAAGAAGAAGATACAAAAACTTTGTCACTTATGAGTGAGAGGTTTTAAAGAAAAAGTAGCAAGTGTTAATATTGGTAATGTAATTAATAATATTTGGTGGGTAATCAATTCATGTCTTCCACTTATCTTTATACCCATTATGGGAATGAAAGTGACGCATAAGCTGAGCTGTTTTTCTATGGCAATTAAGTACCATGTGATGCGAGTATAAAACGCTCCGATCTTAGTACAATGGATCCAAGCAATAGACGTATCATTGGCACGCGTATTTTCTTTACATCAATCATTTTCCAATAAAGTGTTATATTTGTCTAGTTTTATTGGTCGGGTCCACTGGTTCATAGTAGAACTTCTCATAGTTATTAAATAATGAGATCAAAATAAGCATCACGTTTTTTAAAGGTATTTTTATCAATTTAAACATCACAAATAAAATAGTACTAATTAAGACACTTTTATAAAACGGTACAAATTCAAAACTTCAAAACGGAGTTTCGAACTATAACAAATGCACTCTCTGTCACATTGTTGGCCTTCGGTATATGCTTACTACAAATTATCTCCATCTGCTGTATATATGACGCACTAAATTTTGTTACCGAGGTTTTTAAACATTCGGCCTAAATTTGTATTATTTTATAAACATTGAATTTAAATTGATATTATTTTATACATTAAACTTACAGTAATTTTCACATAGTCCATGACTGACCAAGTTAATTTGGTCAGTCACTGTTAATTACCGTTAGATCCTAACTTGATACTTTTTTCGAAAACGTTAAACTTGTTTTGGTACTTTTATCCCGTATACAATAGCTTAACACATCCTAAAACTTGGCAAGAAAAGCATATTGGCATTATGTGAGTGTTCCAATTGCAAATTATATATATACTTTTGTGTTTATGTGTTATAGCTGTTGAGACCTCCTTAAAGTTCAGAATGCCAATATGATTTTTTTTGCTAAGTTTAGGAAGGGAGCTAGTGATGTATTAAGCTGTAAATAATTTATTAATGACTTAATACAAACGAATCATGAAAAAAAAAAACCAGATTTTGTCCCTAAATTTATAAAATGTGTCATTAGCTCCTCAAATTTTTTGAATATGTATAATTAATTACTTAAGTCCATGTGACAGGGCAGGAGTGGGTTTTGATAAAGTAATAAGTATATAGAAATTATACTATACACCATGATATACCATGTTTTTGGTACGATGGATCAATAAATTCACGACGTGTCATATTTTAAGCACATAAAGTTGATCTGATGTATGAAATTAGAACAATTAGACACCTTAGACTCGGTATAAGACATTATCCATATGCTAGATCAAAAAAATCACAACTAGCTGCTCAAAATCAAGAATCCAATATGAATTAATAAGTTGCTTAATCTCGTTTAGACGCTCAAAATTCAACTTATCCCTAATTAATTTTCCGATTAATTCTCAGTTACTCTTTAAAAGTTTTCAACATTTATGGTTGATTCATGTTTTACTGCATTATTTTTCTCTCTATTAAAAGTTATTTTGTAGCTATTTAACAATATATATAGCACTTATATAACAATTCGGTTCAAAATTGATGAAAATAATGACTTTTTACTCCAAAAACTTAATATATGCCAGCAAAAGTTAGTATCAATATCGAATTAGGCCGTGTTATTTATGTCTTATCAGTAATTTATTTTAGTTAAGTTCAGTAGTATTCAGTTCAGTTCAGCAATTTTCAGTAAATTTAATTCAATAACTAATCATTATTTATGTATTAAATTGAATTATAAACTAAATTAAGATAAACTTTAATCTATTTAAAAAAATAATTAATTCATCAATAAAACAAAATATCACATGATGAGAAACTTGTTACACTTTAATAATTTATATACTTCATGATGAACGTTTGATAGTCTTAATTAAATAAAAGTAAATTTCACATATATTAACAATATCATATCTTTATAATTTCAATTTTAGATATTTAATATTACTAATAAATAAAAAGTATGTCTCACACATAGTAGAATTGTAACATAACCGAGCACGTCCTCTTTCAAACCCCATCGCGCTTACGGCTCTATACCCCAACCCAACTTGCTCTGGCCCCGGGTCCTCCCTTTCTAATTGTTTTTCATCAAAGTTGAAGTTATTACTAATATGTTTTTATTTGAGTTTTTTTTTTTATTTCAATAAGAATTGTTAATGTATGACGTATATCGTATTTCATTGGTCTTATATTATCGTATTTTCAAATTCTCATATTCACCATAACTTAAATTGTTGCAATATTTAGTTATTTTAGATTCAGTAAAATTTATTTAAAAAATTGTCACTAATATTATTTAACCTTATTTATTTTAATTATTGCTCTTTACAAGTCTAATATTATCATTATTGTTAAGTTTAGTTTAATTCAGTTCAATTCATTAGCATTTAGTTCAGTTCAATCATAAAGGACGGAGTCTTCGCCTCTAATTGCTAACAATTGAAACCACATGATACTTAGTTGCAAGAATTTAAATCACTAGAATTATGTTTGAAAATGACTACATGGAAACTTACTAAGTGATAACTTTCAAATTCGGAGAAATTCTGGAGTTAAAAATGGGCAATCCTAAGCTAAATCCTATTTTTCGGAAACAAAAAAAGAACTCCATAAAGACAGAAAAAAAAGGATTGGTGCAAGGACTCAACGGAACCTATTCTAATAACTGAGGTTGGCTGCGTTGCATTAGTAAAGTAAAGAAATCCTTCTCTCAAAACTCCAGAAATGATAAAGTAAATGATAACCATAACAGACTAAATACTATCTAAAATACTATAATATATTCTATTTATTTAATATATTTGTATTTTTATCTATATATTCTATTT
This sequence comes from Euphorbia peplus, assembly GCA_028411795.1. Classification (NCBI taxonomy): domain Eukaryota; kingdom Viridiplantae; phylum Streptophyta; class Magnoliopsida; order Malpighiales; family Euphorbiaceae; genus Euphorbia; species Euphorbia peplus. The sequence continues at coordinate 3,119,985 of CP110841.1, forward strand.
TTTTAATATATATATATAAATATAGAAATATTTTTAATTTTCAGAATTTAATTTCTATAGATAATATAAATAATTGATTTGAATTGATTTGACCTTAAATTGAAGTAAGTTAAAGCTTTAATGTAACATCGCTCAGCTTTTTAGGCTTTCTCGGCAAGTCCAAGACATTTGACTATTTGGACGGCACGGCAGCCGACCAAGTCAAACTCTTCCACTCACAGAAATAATTGGGATAACATTTATTTATGACTTTTTGGGCCAATAATTTATTACTTCCTTCGTCCCAAATTGATAGGCAATTTTTCATTTGCACGGTAATTAAGAAAATTAGTTAAAACAACACATGTTTACTAATATATCCTTAATAAATCTAATGTAAATAATAATGATAGTCTTGATTGGAGTGTCTTGTTATTCTATTGGTTGAATGAATTTAATTAATATTGGGGTCAATAAAAGTAACCTTGTAAATATAAAAAAAAATTAATTAAAGTGACAAAATATGGGCATTTTAGACTTTTTAACATTTAATTACCATTTAAAAATAGAAAAATGCCTATATTTTGGGACACCGAAAATAGAAATAATGCCTATCAAAATGGGACGGAGGGAGTAGTTCTTAGAGTATCTTCAATGGTTCTATTTTCTTTATTTTTATCCTACTAGTTTTCTCCGGTGCAAATGCACGATTACCGTGTTTCTAATTAAGGGAACAATTTGATAAAATTTTACTTTAACTTGTAATTTATACAACAACCAAAAAAATAGAACCAAAAATTGAGTTTTTTACCCATAAATTTATTCCACATATATAAATCAGATCTTGCAAAAATATATACCCATTAGATTACAAATTAGCTTTCCCAAACATAATCAAGAAGACATTTTTTTTCCAATGATTATTTCACCATAGATGGGATGATAGAAATGCAACTGGTAAATATTTTTTAATATTTCTTAATGAACCATAAATATTTTTATTATACATGTTGTGAAGTCCAAAAAATAATAAAAGTTAACATTATTATGAATTTTAAATCTTCAAATTACTATGATTAAATAAATACATTAGTCACCATCCAAAACAAACTACATTTTAATTGCAATAAAATTAAAGAGGTGTTAATTCACCAGAAGCTTGGAGAACATAATCACGTTTCAATTTTTGAGCTAGTGTAGAAAACAAAAAAAATGAAAATGGATAACTCAAAAACACTCAAATCACGTTTCATTCTTGTAAGAAAAGATTAATTACTAAAAAATGACCTAGTTAGAGAAGATTAGAGTAAAGAGATAACTGAACGAAACCGAACTTCGAATAACGACACTACAAAATCCTCAATGATTCACATAATAATCTTGGAGCTTTAAAAGAATTTTGTGTTATTTTTCACTATACAATATTCAAATATTATTGTATCCATAAAAGAGAGAATACATATGTATAAAGAAAAACTCACCAAAAGATAAAAAAGAAAAAAGAAACGCGAGAAGAGCACCACATGGGAGGGAACAAAAAAAAACGTGAATACGACCTACATAGAAAGATATATATGCAAAAAAATTAATCAGAAAATTGCATAGGAAAAAAATACATTTATTTTTATAATTTATATGGCAAATAATCAGAAAATTGCATAGAAAAAACAAATACATTTATTTTAATAATTTATTAGGTGTAAAATATATTTTCTGGTAACAAACGTACCAAAATATAATAACAGAATATTAAAAAGAAATAAACAATTTAACGGTAATTTAACAATGCACATGTATTGTGTTTCTAAAATAACATAAAAAGTAAGAGAAAAAATGCAAAAATAATTTAATAATGAGAAAAAAATAGTAATATTTGATGAATAACGTACAAACTGAAATTCAAAATGAGAAATTAAGTTGTTTTATGTAAAAAATGATTAATTAAGAAACTACTAAAAGCTATATAAAAAAGGAAACTATATAATTAATTAGAAAGAAAACAAATTAAATACAAATCAATTACTTATAATAGATTAATAGATATAATAATTAATAAGTTAATTAATAAAATAGAGGAAAAATGTGGAGATGTCACGTAGGATCATGAGGAAGTGTTTTAGTATATTATATAGATTTGAGGAGATGAAAAACACTCCAATGGTTTATACTTTGGTTGTTCTTTAAGAGTGAAGTTCTTAGGATTGAGAACAAGCATTTGAATAATAAAACATATTTTAGTATTATATTTGGGTCTCAACCACTACTTTTCAACTTTTTATCAATAAAACACATTTTTATAATATATTGTGATTATATACAACTATAAAATAATATTTAAATAAAAGTATTTTTAAGTGTTTATTTGCTTTTTATTATATAGGTTCTATACTTTAAAAATTAAGAACAATGAGAAATTCTAACCATTGGAGATGCTTTTACTTTCATCAAAACTCATTACTTCGAATCTCATATTTGGAAAAACTCACTATAATATTCTTATTTTTTTATATAATTAACATTTTGATTCTTTTTGTTCATTTTTTAGATTTTAAACATGATTTTTTTTAACATTCAAGACATGCATATTGTAATAGAAAATGACCTTGTAATTCTGTTTTGTCTTGTCTATCTGTATATGTCGAGATATAAAAGTTACAGATCTAAACAAAATGGACAGAAGAACCAAAGAGTTAATTATAACTAAATATGAGGACTTTGTAATAAGTTTTTCAAAATATGAGGACCAAACAGTTAATTATAACCTAAGCAGGCGCGTGACTTTCATTTAACTGATAACTTGTGTTTTCAAGTTTTCTCGATCGTCGTCAGAATGTCGTCAGAAAGTTGACAACCAACGATCCACTACCTACTAGCACTCTGACGATCAAGTTAGTAAAGCTAGAGAGAGAACGTAAATAAAGAGGGAATGAGGTAAGAAGATGAGCATATTTGGGGAATAGTAGAAGTATCTCTTCCCTTTTCATTTGAGATTTTATAGTGAAATCACCTTAATTCTAAATGAAAAGTGAATTGCCCAAAATACTCATTGCTTGGTGAGCAAGAGAATATCTTTTTGGGTGATCTTCCATACGGATGTACGAAAATTTGGTTGATGTCACGTCATCACTCTTTATGTTTTACGATGTGGGTATGGCAGGCGGCTTGAGTCGTCGGAGCGCGTCGAGCTTGGTGACGGCGCCTTCCCCTACACTATTACAAAAAAAGGCTTGTGGTGTCGGTGTTTTTGGGCTTTTAGTGTCGGTTTTGGACCGACTCTAAAGCTACAGTTGCCATTGCCTACGTTTTGGTTCGAAACCGACACCGACAGTATGAGCATAGGAGTCGGTTTTTTGGCAAAACCGACACCATTGCCCTTACTAACGGGGACATTTTTGGCTTAAACCAACCTGAGAGCACTAATAATGGGGACGATTTTCTTCAAAAATACCCCATTATACCTACCAATGGGAACGGTTTTTCCCAAAACCGATCCGATTCGTTCAATGCTAGTGATATTGAAAATAAATAAATTTGGATTAAATGGAGCTCCTTTTTATTTAAACTAAAAAAAATTATAATTATGCTAAAATCCTAGATAAGATAAAAATAAATTTATAATATAAAATTTAAAGGCAGTAAGAAAAATAAAAAAAAAACAGACCCAACGTATGTTCCAAATGCAATAAAGTGTAACAAAATTTGGAGGAAATTTAAATTTCTTTTGACAGAACACACAAGGGAATATGATGGAATCGGTTTTAGGAAAACTGATCCGAATTTGGTAAAAATGTTATATAATGTTAGGGTTGGTTTATGGAAGTGACGCCAATAATAAAGTATTAGGAATTGTTAATGACTGAACCGACCTCATTGTTGACTTTAAACAACTCTAGTTTTGGTTATTTTCAAAACTAACCCTACTACTATAGTTTATGGGGACGATTTTGCACATGAACCGACCTATTACTATGTCGTAACGTTTTTTAGAAAAATCGACACTGGTGAAGCGTTGTCATTGCCCAATTTTGTACTAGTGCTATACGGTATGGCGTGTCGTCCTATCTCTTCGGCGTGTTCCCCCTTTGGTCGAGCCTTATGACGGGTGCATCAAATCATTTAAGTGGGCGCATCAGGTATGGTAATGACGCAACCTGCCATATGTCGTGGCGTGCCCGTTCCACCTTCTCGACTTGTCCCTTTATCGATCGATCCTCCCTTTGCGCGGATTATCCACTTCTGAAGGGCGGATCTGTTTGCATTTGAAGGGCGGATCCATTTGTCTTCTAAAGCTGGGTCCGTTTTACCCATTTGCCTCGTTGGGCCAAAATAAGGGCGGATTGAGCCATTCGAAGGGCGCGTCCAGACAAGCTTAAGGCGCGTTCTGCCATATATGACATGACGTGTCTGTCCAACTTCTCGTGTTGTTTCCTCCTCACTAGCAGATCCTTTACTTCAAATAGATATATCATTTTCTTGAAGGGAGATCCGTCCTTGTTCCTTGGGCTCGTTGGCCCGAATAAGAGCCAAAGTCCATGATCCATCCTTCTGGCCCATTATCAAAATGTCGGAGGCATGTGATGATGCCCAGTACGAATTTGGGTTTTATCAAGAACAGTGATCATTATTTTTATTTTTCTTTATAAATCATCTAAAAATGATAAAAATAATATATATTTCATCACAAATACTTTTTTCTGCTTCAAAGTTGAATATCAATGACACCTAGAAAACAAAATCTAAGCAAAAAAAGAAAAAAGACAAAACCAAAAAAAAAAAGTTATATATCGTTGAAAAAGTGGAATCCAAATCCGTTGCTTACCTCTCCTTTGCTTACATAAACTTCTTTCATAACGAAATTATCTTTGAAAATCATGGCATTGTCACTCTCAAAACTTGGAAGAAAATGATTAAATTTTTTTCTCATTTTCTTTCATTTCCATTAATAGCAATAAAGATGGCTAGTTTAGAATTTTTGATGAACAAATACTAATTGGTTCATAATTATTTTTGTATATATTACAGTATAAATTTTAGTTAATACTAACTCTAAAGATTAATTTTAAGTAAAAGCAGAGGACAAGAGGAGGGCGAAGGGCAGACATCCAAACTAGGTTGAGGTCTTTGTGCACCCAACCACGCCCCCGAAATTAGTATGGAACAAAGAGAAAATGCTTCACTTCAATTTACACCAACATGGGCTACTGCAATTATTTGTTTCTGTATCATTCTCATTTCATTTTTACTTGAAGCTGTTCTTCAATTTATCAGACAAGTAGGTATTAATTAATTAAATTTATTTATTTATTTATTTTATTTCTTATCTAATTATGATAATGGTTATTTTTATAATTGTGTAATTAACTAGTGGTCTATGTGATCAGTTACTTGCGAAACGAAGAAGAAAATCTCTTGTTAGAGCCATGGAAAAGATTGAAACAGGTCAATTTAAGCTTTTCTTGCGCCAGTTCTATGCTTTTAGAAAAAATTAGTGTATTTATCTACGTTAATTAAGTTTTTTTAATTAATTATTGATTAGTTTTGATTTAATTAGTATTAATTATCATAGAGATGATGACGATGGGATTCATATCGCTGCTTCTTACAATATCCGAAGTTCCTATATCAAAAATATGTGTGAGACAAGAAGTTGTGACCTCCTTTCTTCCTTGTAAACATTATGTGAAACGACGTCGTATTTTGCTGTCCAGAAGACATGTTTCGGGTCTTTCGTCAGACACCATAGGCCAAACCTTTTGCCAGGCAAAGGTTAGTATGAGATGTTTATTCTAAAAATACGGACAAAAAAAACCCCTATGATTAAGGTTATTTGTAAACAAGATTTCATGTATTAAGATGGAACAAATGTGAGTTTCCCGTACCGATCACTAGCAAACAAAATTTGAAAAAATTGACGGCGACAATCAAAGTCAATTTCATATATGCATTAGAAAAGTAGTAATTTAATAAAATTTTCAAAAAAACAGTTTTTATATATGTGACATGAGAAGAAAATTTAATATTTCTATTGGTTATTAATGTAGGGAATGGTATCATTGTTATCAAGGGAAGGAGTAGGACAGCTAAAAAATTTCATTTCAGTGTTGGCTATTTTTCATGTTTTCTACTGCATTTTAACAATGTTTCTTGGCATGGCGAAGGTAATATTAACTATTTAATGTCAATCCTTAATTCTCGTTAATTTGTTGAATCGGGTCTTAGTCAGTATTTTCGATGAGATAGCGCAGTATACGTGCCATAAAGAGGAAGAGATGTGAAAATTCCTAAGCTGATTGGACGTCCACTAGATAAAATAACAAGTCATTTCACCTTTGAAATATGAGATTCTACAATACTTCATAATTTTTTCAAAAAAATTAACTAAAGTCAATAATAATTTGTGCAGATGAGAAGATGGAAAACATGGGAGGAAGAAACTCAATCCATTGAATATCAAATTGCTAACGGTGACTTAATATCATATTATTACTTCTAACTAATTCTTAATTTTGTGTAGTGTTTTATCCGAGATAATAATAAAAGTTCATAATTATGTGTAGATCCGAGGAGGTTTAGACTACCTCATCAAACATCATTTGGAAGAAGACATTTGAAAATGTGGACATGTCACCCCGCCCTGTTATGGCCGGTAAGTCAAACATAACGTGTTATGGCGGAATCAGAACAAAACACTCTGGGGTGTAAATGTAGTTCTTCGTTAGATGAAAACGTTCCATCCTTATCCCTTGTTGAGTGAAGTGACGAAACCAGAACCAAATACTTAGGATCACTGGATGAGCATTTAGCAAGAAATACGGCTTTTTTGCGACTAAGAATCAGTAATGGAAATTTTAGTCGTTAACTCTGTATGCAGGAGCAAGTTTTTCGCAAACTCAAAAGTAACGGAATTAATGACAATTATTTTGATTTGGGGACGGAAATTGACATACTTGAAGATAGTTCATGTTATCTGTCTCTAGAGTTGAGGGGTCGATGGACCATGTCTGCTCTTATGCATCAGTCCCCGCTTGGTAAGAACTCCAGATCTCGCTGGTGAGACAAGTTAATTACAATCAGTCTCATGCATTCAGTGACGGATTTAGGGGGCCTACCACGAAAAGATAACAAAAACAAATAGAGTAGACATAATTTTGTTGCGAATTATTAATTTCCGTTGTAATTACTGTCTATTCAGAATCTTTAGCCGATTTGGCATGGAATTTTTTATGGATATAGCCGTCGATGGTTCTTAGTCGCACAATATCTGACTTCCATTACATTTTTGTCCGTTGTTTTTCGAGTAATTTGTTCTGACTCTGCCATTGTATGTAACCTCAATTGGCCCGTTGAGCCGCCACTACTTGATCTTTAAAATCTACTAGTAGACTAATAGTATTGATGTGATGTGATGTGATTCAGATATGTTTGATTCGGCAGTTCACTCACTCAGCTTCAAAATCTGATTACTTCACACTTCGAAATGGATTCATCCTGGTAATTAATTAAAATTTAAAAATCTTCACTTATGCTATATTTTATTAATTTTGTAATCAATTTTTTTTGGTTACTAATTGACAGGCTAATTGTGGTGAAAGCAGCAGTTTCAATTTCCATAAATTTCTAGCCAGAACTTTTGATAATGATTTTGAACAAGTGATTGGGATCAGGTGACTAAAGATACTAACAATTTATTATTAACTTCTATTTATTTTGTGAATCGGGGCAGCAGATGTCTCGGCTAATTCTGGTTGACGTGGTTCTAGCTGGTCTTCGTACCCCGATTTGTTATGGTTCCTGCTTTTTAAAAAATTTCGGGCCTTGTTTTTTTTTTGTTCCGAATGTGTCAACTTAGTTGGATTTTCGAGCTCTAAGTAATAACTTATTTCAGGTTATGGATTTGGATGTTGTGCTTACTCTTCATATTTTTTAGTGCACAAGGTAAAAATTGCTACGATGGTGTTTTATAATTAGATACTCCTAGTCTTCTAAATTTTCAATGACAATTGAGTTTGATTAATTGATTGTAATTTGTGCAGAGTTTTACAACTACTATTGGCTACCATTTCTTCCTCTACTGGTAATTCAATGGTGAAAATTACGTACATATATGACACGGAGGGTGCGCTCAGAACCCAGCGTTTCTGGGACCCCAACTTAGGCCTCTTGTCTTCACAAAAAAGGACTGCACGGGGTGCAAATTGGCACCCCAACTTTTAATAAAGTCGGGCTTGTTGCATCCCGATCACCGGAATCCACTCAATCAAGAGTGGTTTTAGGCGATTTTCCGCCAGTAAAAAGAGGGCTTGTGTGGTGCTATAATTGCAGAGCAATATATGAAATCCTTGCACCATCACAGCTCTCTAATACATAAATGGGTGTTGAATTTTGGTGCAACATTGCGTTAAAATTCTTGATACAATAGGGGCATTTTGGTAAATGTTTTTGATGCTTTTGCCCGTAAGCAAGTAGGATAGCGTCAATCTCATATAAGACGGTTTTTCCGCCAATAAAAAGAGGGCATGTGTTGCAAGTGCACTGCAAGATTTGGAATCCTTGTTCCAGCTAGAGCTCTCTAATAGATAAATGAACGTTGATTTTGGCGTAACGTTGTTTCGAAATTCTTAACGCAACAAGCGCATTTTTAGCAAATATTTTGCATAATTTGACGCTTTTGCCCATAAATGCACAAGATGATTCTAATTATATAAGGGCATGGTTATAAAATCACTCATGTTTTTGACACAACGTCACGCCAGATATCCATTTTGTGTGTTTTTTGACGCTTTTGTCCATAAGCGCAAGATGACGTCACGATTCTAAAAGCACTAATGTCGATTTTACGCAATATTCCACCAGAGATCAATATGTTTGTTTTCTTAATTGTCTATTATAGCTTATTGTGGCAGTGGGGACAAAGCTGGAAACAATAATAACAAAAATGTGTGTAGAGAGTTGCAAGCAAAGTTGTATAATTCAAGGCACTTTTCTTGTGAAGCCTAGCAATCAATTTTTCTGGTTTAATAGGCCTAAGTTGCTGCTTTATCTACTTCAGTTTATCCTAATCCAGGTACTTCAAAATTTGTTATAGACAAAATCATATTTTTGCTTTGTGCATTCAATTTTAATTTGGGTGAAGTATGTAATAAATAAGGCCTTATGGTTTAAAAGATATAAATGAAGGTCTATGGTACCGATCTTTAGTAAACAATGTCCGAAAAGGTTAATGGTATTAAAAAAAGATGACCTTTTCGGATCTTGTTTGCTAACGGCCGACACCATGAACCTTCGTTAAACACATGATCTTATTTGCAAATGACACGAACCATGTTTTTCTTTTCTGTAATATACCCTTTAAATTTCATTAACTATATATAAAATCAATTAATTAAGGTGTTGAAATTTGATTGCAGAATTCCTTTCAGCTGTCATTTTTCACCTGGGCATGGGTGTGTATATATTATCATATCTCAATTTCATTAGTCATAAATTTGGAAATTAATGATTTTAATATCCTGATTTAGCTAAAATAATTAACTACTCCTTTGTGTAATTAATGGTTAATTAACAGTATCAGTATGGGTTAAGATCATGCTTTAATCAAGAAACAGAAGATGTAGTAATCAGGATTACAACTGGCTTAATTGTTCAGCTCCTTTGTGGTTATGTAACTCTCCCAATCTATGCACTCGTCACTCAGGTATTACTATTTCTCCTTATAGATTTTGAACTCCCGGACAATTTTATATAGTTAATAAATAATTACACATCCAAATTTAGCCCTTGTTTTTTATGACTAAAAATTACTTAAATTGAAAATTATCGAATTAAATTGAAGGCATTTTAATAAAGTGAAATTACAAAAAATTAATGGATTGAACTGAAATGATCCTACTAATAAATGGTGTTAAGTCATAGAGAACATGATCTTAAACTCTTGTATTCCATGTGATTTCTGATACAGAGAGAGGGTTAAGAGGAAAGAAACCGCACGAAGATTTTAACCTTAAACCAACAAAGAAGGATTTTCAAGCTAAAACTTAAAGGATTAAAAGAAACCCCAATGTGATTTTTAATCTAGAACTTGAAGGAGATGAAAATGCTCCAATTTGATAGGAAGGGAAGAACCCTAAATCTCAAAGAGATAATTTGATAGATAGATGATGATAAAGTTTACATTACAAAGCATTGAGATGAATTTAAACTTCTTGTAACCTTAAAAGTATAAAGTTACAATAATGTCCACCCTTAAAAATAAAAGACAAAAAAAGATGACATAAAAGTTCAAAATACATTAAAAGTAAAAGAAGAATGACCAAAACAAAAATTAACCAAAGAAAAAGAATGATTGGTTCGAATATTCTCCATAAACTCACCACCAAAGAGACAAAAAGGCGGAAGTGAACAAAGAAGAAATTTTGCTGAATTGAATTATGCTGAACTTAACTAAATAAAACTGAACTGAGTTGAATTTTGCTAAAATTAAGTAAAAAAAAAAAAAAAAAGTATTGGACACTTCAAAATATTATAAGCTCAAACAATCTCTTTTAAGTTTAGGATAATGTATCAAAATAGCTTCCAGGTGTTTAGGGAGCTAAAGTCTCTATGCGCAATACAATGCACGAGATTTCATCCCGACATTAGAAAATAACGTTTAAAGATTTCACTAAACGAAACTGACACTCATCTTACTGTCTCATTCATGTCTTCACACATATAGGTGTCACGTCATGTTTTCACCCAAATGCACGTAATAAGAAAATTCAAAATTTAACACGTCCTAAGCATGTAATTTCAAAGGGAGTAACCCTATAATCATCTTTCAAGTCAATTTTCGTTTGTGAGGTCTTTAATTGCGCCATTTTCTAAACACTAGGACTCAAATTGTATTGTTTTATACATGTGGACTAAATTAGCTCTTACCTGGAAAGGTAAGAAACTTAAAAGACTATTTTGATACCTTGTACAGAATTAATCACATTCTGAAACTAGTATTTTTATTTGGTGATAATTAATTAATGAAAAACAGATGGGTTGTGGAGAGAAGAAAACAGTTTTTACAGAAAGAGTAACAAATGGGCTAAGAAATTGGCAATGGAAAGCAAGGCATCATCTTTCAAGCACCACAAATTCACCTAATCACAATAATCAACCAAGCTCATTAGCCCTAATCACCTACCCTAATCCCGAGATTAATAATAATCAAGATCAAGATGATCATGATGATGATCAAGAAGACCATCAAGAAGACCATCATCATCAACAACAAGAACCTTGTGATTCATCAAAGTCTAATTGTGAAATCATAGCGGAAGAAACTAGTACTAATCTTGATGATGAGATATCATTTGCTAGTAGTTGGAAAAAAATAGGGAGTGATCAATTTAGTAGTAGTGGAGATTTTCGTTCTATAGTGGAAGAACAAGAAGAAGAACAAGATGATGATGATGATGATGATGATGAGAGCTTTACTACATTGGCTAAGGTGTTTAAGGTTCACTTTTCAGATTTTTCCCGTATAGAGTAGTTCAAGCTTAAGTCTACTCGCTAATAAAAAAATTAAGTATTTTTTATTTTTTCTTTTGAAAGGAAAGAGAGATTTTTCTTGATTTGTAAATATGGAGTATCTTGAACATTTAACATTGTATGTACTCTGTTACATTGTAGTGTTTTTCACTAAAATGGGAAAAATTAGGAGTTTTTTCCTTCATACAAAATGAAATTCTTATTTTCAAAATTTATATTACTTAAACTAGTTGTTGGCCCGTGTTATACACGGTTATATCTTTTAAATATATAAATTTAAAAAATTTAGAATAATTAATTAGATTTTTGAAATATGTACTTGAAACTGTCCACTAAACTCTCACACCATTAAAAGTGTAATCAATATTGTTAAAACTTTTCAATTCCAATATAGTTAATATGAATGATATTTTCATTTGTTTTTACGGTTCCGATATATGCAGCCCTAAACCCTAACCCTAAACCCTGACCCTAACATTGAATCCTGACCCTAATTATTGATCCTAAACCTAAACCCTAACCATAACCCTAACCCTGACCCTACCATTAAACCCTAACCCAATACCCTAAACCATGACCCTAACATTGAACTCTGACGCTAATTATTGACCCTAAACCCTAACCCTAACCCTAAACCCTAAACCCTAATTCTAAATCCTGACCCTAGTTTCACAATAGGAAAGTAATTTTATTAAAATGGTATTTAACTTATATTTATATTGTTAACATATATAACACTCAATTAAATTAATTAATAAATATAAAAATATTTAGGATAATACTATATTTAGTTCTATTAAATGCTTATATGCAGCCATTAGGGCTGCATATATCAAAACACTTGTTTTTATTATCAGTATAATTATTTTATATTTTCTTTTAAATTTATATCGAGCTCGCTAACGGGCGCTCTGAGACGTCAGATAAGACCACATTATATAACCATAATTAATTATGTAAATACTATTTATTGTCTCTTGTATATTAAAATCTAAATTGTTTGTGCAACATTATTATGACATAAATACTACTAATCAACTAATTCTAAATCTCAACCCGAACTTAAATCATAAACTCAAATCCAATCATATATTCTTAACCCGGGCCTAAATTATCAACCCAAACTAAACCCGAACCTAACTTTCAAAACTTTAGAATCTTAAGTATATAAAATAATACATGTCTCTAGATGTAGGAAATAAAATTTTCAATAATGTAAATATTATTTATTGAAATTAGTCTAATTGTTATATATGGTAAGGATTTGGAAAAATCAATTACAATATTGGACAAATTGTTACATATGGTAAAGAATTAAAAAATAAACATTAAATTTAATACCATATCATGAGAAATATGAAATATGAAAGTAAATAATATTAAGATGAGAAAATATAATTAAGAAAATAAAAATTAGAAGAAATTGACACGTATATTTTAAAGGAGCGAAAAAGGAGAGCTCAACATCTCATCCTTATTGTTACTCCTTTATAATATATAAATAAAATATTTTATTTTATTTTGAAAAAAAAATCTTTTAAAAGTTCTTATATACATATCAATAAATTGATTTTATTCTTGAAAATATATTTGAATTAGCAATTTTATACCCGTAAAATAAACAAACAATTTTATTAATATGACATGATATATGTAAAAAATGCAAAAAAATTATTTACTAATATATTAACTTAATCAATTAATAATTTAATTATTTCCTTATTATCAATTCGTACATACAAAATATAATTGTTTCCTTATTAAATAATTGTTTTTTATTTCATTTTCAAAATTTTAATCTAATATGGAATCTAATATAGATAGGAAATAAAATCTATATAATATATAATCTAATTATTCAAAAAAATGACAAATTGACACCTAAGCATTTTAGGAGTGAAAAAATGAGGGCTTGACACCTCATCCTTATTGTTACTCCTTTAATATATATATAGATTAGTACGTAATCGTTGTGATATTGGAACCTCTTATTTTGCTTATAAGCCCACCAGATACTTGAATCACTTTAGGCCTTGGAGCCCATACTAAATTGCATTCTGTAAATTTATCCAATTTTTCAGTTCAAAACACGTCGAGTTTCTTTAGGTGACTTTTCTTTTTCCAATTAAATTTTTTTAATCACATTGAAATTTTAACCTAAAACTTATCACTTGTTTGGAAGAAGGTTAATGGAGGTTAACAGGAGTAATGAAACGTAAAATTTTCAATTAATCTCGTTTGAAAGTTTGTTTAGAGTTTAAATGAATGTTAATGAGAGTTAACATTTTACTTCCATTAACCTCGAAATCTTAACCTCCAAAACGGGAGTTAATGGAAGTAATGTAAATATTTTAACTAATTTACATCCACTCACATCTCATCAATTTCATGAACTCCCAAACAAGACTAAGGGCCCGTTTGGTAAGCGTTTTGCAAGAGCATTTAGCGTTTCGCAGGAGCATATTACAATTTTATTTCAATATGTTGCTACATAGGTGTTTGATTAAAAAATTTAAACTACAACATTAGCATTTTGGAAGCAAAACGGAGCGTTTCGCGAAAAGCTCCAAAATGGAGCTTTTCACGAAACGCTAGTTTGTATTTTAAACCACAAGTAGACCTTGACCAAATTACCCTGACTTATTATTATTTATTTATATTTATAAATGATATATCCATATTAGTCTTTTCACATGTCAACGGCTACTGTTTTTTGTAAGTTTTCCAAACACTAATTATCCAACGCATATTAGCAAATGCAACAGCTAACAATAACAGCTGCAAAACTAACAACAACGCCAAACAGGCCCTAACTTTTAATTTTCATTCCCGTTACTTCCTTTTCCATTTCGTTACTCTCATGAACTTTCTCTAACTCTCACCTCCATTAACCCCCCAACTTCCAAACAAAAAAATTTTAACCACTAACTTAGCTACAATAAATAGTAAAAATACATTATAATTCTATGTGTGAATTTAAAAATAGTTTTTTGGTAACATAAAAGTTTAGATAAATGCAAGTATATTCACTCTGCAAAAAATTAGTTAAGAACACTTAGATTTGGTTTCTCATGCAAAAAGTCTAATTTTACTTCCATTATCCTTACCTCAGTTTAATTTTATCATTAATTTTAGTATGTATTTACTTAGAAAATAATAAAAGTTAAACTGGAGTATTTTTTAGGAAAAGTAAGCTATTATCTCTACTATAAGGATAGAATTGAAATATTATTTATGATGAGAATAAAATAAATCTTCTCAATAACTAGGAAGATAAATTTAACTCTAGATCCTTTATTTAAAAATTCAACTAATTACACAGCTTATAAAATTAATAAATAATAACATATAATAACATTCAAAAATCTCAAAACAACAAGCAATATAACTCAAGTAATCTCAAGAATCGAAATGTCCTACCTGTTCTGATTATTTAATGAGTATTTCAAACCTAGATGTTAGATAAATGATGTGAATAATTGGGATTAACATGCATGGCACACCAACTTTATTGGCCTTAAGAGTGAAGTGTGTTTGGTACTTCCTTCATGACTAACTTATATATATTTACAGATTATACATGTTTTTGACAATTGTGTGAGGATGATGTTAGGTGTGACATTTGTATACTTATAAGAAAAATATGGACTCCCACCGCCCTAGATAAAATTCAAAATTTACAACACAATTTTATCTCAAGAATAAAATCATTTTTGTAATCACATTTTACTCTAATAATTTCATTTATGTGGCTGGTTTAGCGTTAGTTTGAAGAGAATCAGTGGCGAAGGAATAGAGAAAATTAAGAAATATTTAGTGAGCATACATATACTAAAACAAATTCTAAAATAGGAAATGAAAAGTAAAAGTATGTTTTTATTAAATTATTTAGTTAAGGCTACTTTTATAAAAATAAATAAAACAATATTAAATATCATATTTTTTTTGGATAAATTGAGATTTCGGCAAGTGTTTTTGCTCAAAAGCTACAAATTGTAGATAAGTTTGATAGATGTTTTTTTTTTTTCAAAAAATATAGTTTTTGCATTTACTCTGCTTTTTAAGTATAGAAAAACTAAAAGAAGCTACTTTATTATACATCTAAAGTACGCATGATATATACTAAACCGAGTTAAGGGTAAATTACACTACAAGTTTCTAAACTATATCCACTTTCTCAAAGTGATATTTAAAAACTATTTTGCACATTTATATACCCAAACTATTGATGACCTCCCAAACTAGTACCTAATGACATGATATAACAGGTTTAGCCCAAGTCAATCCTTGTCAACATTAGTCTATACAAATTTGTTGACTCTCTAAATGAAATTACTAAATTAACCCTCCCTTCTATTTTTTCCTCTTTTTCTCTCTCCTTCAATTTTTTTTTTCTCTTCTTCCTCTTTTTACCCCTTCTCTTTTCTAATTAATTCTCAGCCCGACAAAGGTCGGTCCGGAATCTGAATTGCCTGATCCCGGACCGACCAGGGATATGGAAATCCCATGTCACCGCCGGTCTGGAATTACCAGCGGCGACCTGGGATTTCCAGATCCCAAGTCGCGCTGTGATCTGGAAATCCCAGTGCCGCTGGTGTCCAGATCGGCGGTGACCTGGGATCTAAAAATCCCAAGTCGCCGCCGGTTTGCAAACCAGCGGCGGCGCTAGGATTTATAGATTCCAACGGCGACCCACCGGAATCTGGGAAATCCAGGTTCCAGCTAGAGCTGAATTTGGAATTCCAGATTTCGGCGGGTCGCCTTCTTGTGGATCGTTTTTATTTACTTATTTTAAAAAAAAATGAAAGAAAAAAAAAAGGAAAAAGAATAAACAAAAAGAAAAAGAAGAAGAAAGAAAATAAGTTATGGTGAAAAGATAGAAAGAGGAGTGAGAAGGTAGAATGAAGGTGGAGGAAGGAGGGGTAATTTAGACATTTTACTTGAGAGAGTGAAAGAAGTCAACTAAATTTTTTTTTACTTTCGTTGACTTGGAGGTGACGGGTTATAAGAGGTTCTTAGGAACCAATTTGAAAGGTCATCAATAGTTTGGGTACATAAATGTGCAAAATAGTTTTTTAGGTACCACTTTAAAAAAGTGAGTATAATTTAGGAATGTGTGTGTAATTTAACCGCAAAGTTAACAAATTGTTGTTATGTAGCACTTCAGTATTGATATAATTTAATGTCCAATAAATAATTAACAGTGTATTTTTTGTTACTTATATAAAATTTAAGGGGATGATTATATTTTTTTATTTTTTTTTTGATAAAATGATTATAATTTTTTTGTTTGCATAGAGAAGGAGTATATATGTAGTTGTATTTAATTTAATTTATATATAAGTCTCACATGTTATGTTTTGTGGATGGCAGGCTGTATAGGTATAATTGTATATATATCTATAATTGAATCAAGATAAGAGATCGCCAAATTTTGACCCACATTATTCATCTCACAATTATTAAAAAATTGCCCTGTAATTCAGCTTTTGGCTAGCCTGGTTTCATCTAATTCAACTTATAATCAAGTTGTATGTTTTTGGATAAAAAGGGCTGACTTTAATTAATTGTGTTTTTTAAAGGTAATATTTAGTTTTTTTTAACAAAAAGTTTAGTTAAATGTAAGTTTACGTGCTCACAAAGATATGGCAAACCACAGAGTTCAGTGTGGGGTTACAACGAAATTTACATATTTGCTGCTAATAAGAGCTAAATTTTGACAAGGCGAGTACTCAAACCTCAAACCTTTAATAATTAATTGTGTTTTTTAAATATAACATTTTCTTCCACTTTTTTTCCACTGAAGTCGTGTTCTTTATGACTGAAATTTACTGAACTGAACTAAATGTTACTGAATTGAATTGAACTAAATGCTACTGAATTGAACTGAACTGAAATGCATTCACTCAAGGAAATTACTAAATTAAAGTGAACTGAAGTGCATTTACTAAAGAAAATAATTGAACTGAACTGAAATCAATTAATAATAAAGAATATGGTCCAAGACCTATTCTTTTTTACTTATATTCAACAAACTTCAGTTCAAGTTAGTGGAACAAAATTAATTTCAATTGAGCAAGTTTAGCAAAATTCATTACACATTCAGTCAATAGTTGAATTCAGTTCGGCCAAAAAGAACAGGACCTAATAGAAAAAGAACTTAAATTTTATTTTTCTTAAAGTAAAAGTCAAGTGTGTAGAAATTTTTAGTAAGTCGTGAAATGTCTGTAGTTCTTTCATTTATATCATTGGCGACATCCCTAATTCTTCCTACAAATCGAATGCATGAATGAGATAATCATGAATAGGATGCTCCTAAGCGAGATTGAGATTTGCATAGAATCCACTCAACTTGGCTTTAACGATGTAGCTTGTTGCTTATTGGTCTCGACTTAATCAATCAAAGAGGTTGGCTGATAAGGATCAGTCCCAACTAGCTTGGCACCTGGAAAGAGGCTCCTAAGTAAAAGCCGCAAACCCGAATATATTAAAAGAGAAAAAAAAGGTTACAAAAGTTCAAGGAGACACAAAAGAAGAAAACCAACAATTAAGCAAAATGATCGATATTGTTCTAAGAAACAACTATCATCCTATACGAAGCTTTCACAAAAAGCAAAGGGCTAATCCTACTAACGAGTATCCAAGATGGAGAATCTGTGTTTGGCAAGAGAGTCCGCCAATCTGTTGCCTGCACTGAAGGTAGATTAGAATTTATAAAATGACATCGACTTAAGTTCAACGCTTACAAAATAGTACAATTAAGAAAATTCTCGGCAACAAAATTTGACCCGTCATATTATCATATAGATGATTTGTTTTTTTTTTGCACGGTATTATATACTTGATTTGTTTTCTTTGCGCACGGTAATATATACTAAAAGTAATATGATTGTCATTGCAATTAAAGTATCATATTTTGTTATCAGAAACTAAACGATCAATATCATTTTATATACGTTGATCCTAAATAAGTACCATTTTACACGTAAAGTTTGATTACTGCATAGAATTTTAACCCAATTTTCTGTATGATTTCAACTTGTACATTTTTCTGGTACATTTCAACTTGTACATTTGCAACTTAATAAAAGAAAAATGCAAATTGGACTAATAAATTATTTAAATCCAGCTTTGTGACTAACAAATATAATGGCATCTTCCAGCTCATTCCAACAAAGTCTAACCCCCACATACACCACTATTTTTCAATTTAAATCTCCACATATTTATACACTATCTTATCATCACTCTCTTCACTAAAAAAGAAAAAACCTTCCAAAAAATGGCCACCACTTTCCTCCCCACCGCCACCCTCCTCCTCCTCTTCCTCCTCCACACCACAGCCCAAACCACCCCTACCGCGCCGGCCCCTGCCCCTCCCGGACCCATCAACCTCACCGGAATCCTCTCCAAAAATGGCCAATTCACCACATTCATTCGTCTCCTTACATCAACACAAGTAGCAAACCAAATTGACAACCAACTCAACTCCTCCACCGAGGGCATGACCGTCTTTGCCCCGACTGATAACGCCTTCGACAACCTCAAACCCGGGACACTTAACGGGTTGTCTGTACAACAACAAGTGCAAGTTATTCTTTATCATGTGTTGCCTAAGTTTTACAATATGGAGAGTTTTTTATCGGTTAGTAATCCGGTTAGGACACAGGCTACTGGTCAGGATGGCGGCGCGTTCGGGCTAAACTTCACTGGAAAAGGGAATAATCAAGTGAATGTGTCGAGTGGAATTGTTGAAACTCAGATTAATAATGCTATAAGACAAGACTTTCCTTTGGCTATTTATCAATTGGATAAGGTTTTGTTGCCAGAAGAGTTGTTTGGTGTTAAAGCTCCAGCGGCTGCTCCTGGACCACCGGCTAAGAGTTCGTCTGATGATGGATCGAAAAACACCACCGTGGCGGCTTCTCAGCCATCGACACCCGATGGTTCAGGTGTATCAAGGGTTAAGAGTTTGGGGTTTGTCATTGGAGGGCTCATTTGCATGGGTATTTTCTTTTGAGGACCGAGACTGATATTTTTTGTTTATTTTTTTCTGAATTTTTTGAAATTATTATTTTTTCCCAATGTATATTTGTCCTTGTTATTATTGTATTTTTGAGTTAATTTTTTTATAATAAAATTCATATTCTTGATTAATAATCCTGAGCATATAAATTCATCTTACAATATTATAAAATTTGAAACATATGTATAAGGATAAATTACTAAAACAGTCTCAATATTTGCTTAGAAGAGCAATTAGCTTAACGTATAAAATATTATAATTTCAGTCTCAACAGTTTTCGGAAAACAAAATTAAAGTCATTTCTAACATAAGTTAACACATGATATGATATAGACTTAATGCGCATGTAGCCCCCTAAATTTGCATCTTTTGGTCATTTTACCCTCACCTTAAAGGACATCCATTTTATCTCTTCAACTCTTCAAAAGTGGTACTATGTAACCTTCAAACTATTTTTTGGTCATTTTACCCCCTCACCTTAAGGAACATTCCTTTTACCCTCTCAACTCTCTATAAA
This sequence comes from Euphorbia peplus, assembly GCA_028411795.1. Classification (NCBI taxonomy): domain Eukaryota; kingdom Viridiplantae; phylum Streptophyta; class Magnoliopsida; order Malpighiales; family Euphorbiaceae; genus Euphorbia; species Euphorbia peplus. Next base: position 3,140,027 of record CP110841.1, read on the forward strand.
TGATACTATGGTAGAAGTTATATGATTTAGAGAAATGCAATAGGGACCATATGTAATGGTTTACAATAATTTCTTATATGTTCACATTTAAGGTGTTTTTAAGTTAATCAAAAGTGTTTTTTTCCATTTAATTACAGATGCTGACATGTCCAAATTCATTGTGACATGTCCTACGAAAATTTAACTACTGTAGCGCGTATTATACAGTCTCCTTTCTTTTCCATTGAGTTGAGAAATGTAGGGCAAATAATACCACTTTTAGAGAGTTAGAGAAGTAAAAGGAAAGTCTCTTAAAGTGAGGGGTAAAATGACCAAAAGATTTAAATTTAGAGGGTTATATGTGCAGTAAGCCCACTATATAATTTAATTGAAGGTGTTAGAGAGTTAGGCGATCTGTTATAATTTCTTCAAAAGCATCCCAACATGAATGTAAAGGTGAAAGGTACAATCATATGATAATTTGTTTAGTAATGCCTTTTATACCAGTTCACAAATGCCGTGACTAAAATTTTATTATACTATATATATTAAGGTTTTCCTAAAAATCCCTAAGACTAACTTTAAATTTTTAGTATCATATCCCATCTCAGGCAAAGACACAGGAGGCTTGGGTCCGCCCCTAGGCCACCATATATCCACCCATTAAATATTTGATTTTGGATGCATCCGTTTTTCTTGTAGATTGAGAGGAGGTTCGTCCTCCAATATATAACTGAGTTACCTCAAAATAATTTAGCTAGAATGTAAAACTAACTGTCAATATATGAATTCTGTATAAGTAAACATTGTAAAATATGAATATTTTATAGGTTTTCTTTTATAGGTTTTAGTGCTTAGGTGAAATTCCAAAATAATTGTATAAGAACCGTAAAAGAAGAATGAACATCTAAAGAAATTGTGGCTAATTTGATATAAGTAGTTGAGAAAAGAATACAAATCTGCCCTACCTCCCAGGTTGAGCTATGCCTACCCTATAATTAATGTAGCTAATTTTGTATAAGTAGTTGGGGCATGTGCGCATTACTGGCTTAATATTACTAATAGAAAATTTTATGGTTATTTTTTGTTAACGGTTAATTTGTTTTCTCTACCACAATGATGTAAAAAATAATTTAATAATAACTAAGACAAAGTAAATAAAAAATAAAGTAATCATAATCTACACCGTTTAGTAATATCTTTTGAAAGAAAGTTTAATAATACCTTTAAAATTGAAGATTAGGATTGGTAACTTTTTACTTTATTCTTTCACTTTATTCTTTCAATAATTTTATGAAACTTTCTATTTTGAGATTGGTGAAATAGCTTTTAAGTAGAGCTTCTATTAATTAAATTTTTATTTTTATGTATATTAGTATTTCAATCCAAAGCTTAATTTAAACGATTTGAGACATTTAACTATTTAAAGCAATTTTAATTGATTGGTGAAAATTGAAATTATAATAACATTAAAGATATAAAATTATGGAGAACCTAGCCTCCCTTCTTTCTCAAAACCTTGATTCTAAAAACCTCTTGTTTTGAGCTTGAAATCGAGAAGAAAGTTTTTTTTTTCTTCCTCCTCCCAACCCCAAATCTGATTTATTTTTCTCCTTCTTCTCATCGTTTCTTTTGTTTAGCATCATATATCTCAACAGTCTTTTTTGGTCATTAAATCTGCATCCGATAGCTATATTTTATTCATTTATAGCTTATTCATATTTAGCACGGGCGGAAAAGGTTGACTTAATCCATAGATCTGTAGATCTACGGGAGTGCGATTTCAGGAAAGACATAAATCCGATTTTCTGGAGAAGTATAGGTGTTGAAGAATGGTTTTCGATTGTTTTTCTGCAGATTCGAAATCTCAAGAAATATATGATGTATTATGTCTTTTTTTTAGTACCTTTATGGTGTCTTAGGCTTTCTATAGCGTTTCTTTGCCCTATATGCAATTTATATTGACTTTTAGCTGTATTTTTGTGAAATTTAGTTTTTTTTTTTCTTGATTATCATAATATGATAACTCTTCTATCCAAAAAGAAGATATAAAATTATATATTTTTGAGTATATCAACTTAACCGCATAAATATTTAAGTTAGGGCTTCTTATATCTCTCTTAGCAAATATATATTTAGTAAAATTAACGCGCGTTATGATCGAGTTATAATCCATAACTGATTATATTGCAACTATATAACACACTTTAAGTTGACTTTGGATTAGGTCTACTAACGAAAAGCTTAATATATTGATGGAGAGTTGAATAAAATTTAAAAGGTTAAGGGCCACAATTGTTTAATAAAAATTTAAGAGATGAAGGGCTAAGAAATGTTTTTTTTTTCTTTTTCTTTAACGTGGCCACCTCTTTTGTTTTAACGCTCTAAAGAGCTGCAAGTCAAACCTTGCTCTTCAAAACCTAACTAAAATTCATCGAAAAGAAGGTTATAAAAAAAAAGTTTCATCAAAAAAGAAAAAGCAATTCAAATGAAATAAATCAATGTGTAAACTAATGATACTGTAAATATATCAAAGGTGTCATTTTCTCTCTGGACTTTTTATTTTCTTTTCCATTCCAAACCAGATCTACAGGAAGACTTGTTTGTTTTTAAATTACTACATTTCAGAGGATTGCAGTGGAAATTTTTATCATACTAAACTCTTATATTTTTAAAAATAAATAAATAAGGTCAACTAATACTAAATTAATGGCATGAAGGAAAAATCAAACCAATACACAATCTCTTGCTAAAAATTTGATATGTTTCAGGCTTTTTTTTTTTTTTTTTTCTTAAGTAATCTAAACTGAATTGAATTATTGGCTAAATGTATAGTGAATTTTGCTGAATTTGCTGAACACAACTGAAAAATGATGAACAAATTATCTAAGTAAAAAAGAACAGAGCCTTAGCTGAATAATAACGAGTATATTTTCCTTAACATATTATGGGAGGAGAATATTCACCGTAAACATAAGAAATTGTATAAATTTGCACTAACATTTTCAATTAAGGTAAATTTTACCTCTACGTTATAGAAAATTTGAACAAGATGGTCTTATAGTTATTTATTTTCGAATCAGACCTTTCAAATAAATCTCTCAATAAATTAAACTAGTTTCATACGTTTTAACTGGAGGTGTGAAGTTTCTCCTTTTGTAACTATATACTACTAATACAAAACCATTTTCATTTTAGCCACTTTCACGAAAATTGTATTGATTAATTTATGCATGACAAATTTTTATTTTTATTTTGAGAAACAACAACGAATCAAGTTAAAGAGAAACAAACTCGTTACAAACTAGAGGCCACGCTATTGCAGGACAATCTTCCATCAACACAATGGTGGACGATAAATCCTTGGCTCATGATGCTAAACAATGAGCTACACTGTTACCCTCTCTATACACAAAATTAAACCAACAAGAAGTAAATCTCGATGCGAGATTAATTACATCATTGTAAGATTCATAAAGAGAAGATAAAGGGAGAGAATCTAACTTGAGGGCATCAACTACCAATTTTGAATCGGATTCAATAATGATAGAGTAAAACCCGCAATCAAATGCCAAATTCAAAACATGAAATATAGCTTGTAGCTCTGCTGCTTCCACCGAAAGACAAGGATCAATAAGCACACTTGCAGAAGCTAGCTAGCACCAAACCCTTATTATCCCTTGCAATGATACCGACTCTGCAAATAAGGCCATTATCCCACATGCGACATCGCAATTTACTTTAACAACACAGCGAGAGGAGGATACCAATTTTTTTTAGAATCAAGGCCATCATAACTGGGAATTTGTGATGAAGGATTTATGAGAGTGTGATAGTCGATAGCCTGGTGATAATCTGAAATAAATGCATCTACTTTCTCAATAACCAAGGAGGAGTCGAGCCAAATTTTATCATGAACCCACTTATTTCGTCTGAACCAAAGCCACCTCATAATTATTAAAGCATGTTCCAACTCTGAGGGAGACATATTTTTTATGCTAAATTCAAACCAATCCAGCATATTATGGACCAGTACTTATCTTGTCGAAAACCTAATTTTGTCATCTTCCAAACTTCAACAGCTCCACGACAATACAGGAGACTATGCATGTCTGATTCGTCTTGGAAACCACAACAAGGACAACTACCATTGATCATTATTCCCCGTCGTAGCAGAGCCGAGGCAGTAGGGAGAATTCCTTTTATGCATGACAAATTTAGTTCTTACTATTTCGAATTTTCTTTTTAAAATTATGTTGTTTACACTACACAACTAATAAAGAATTAGGCTCAATCCTTTTTTACTGAATTGAACTGAATTATTTGCTGAATGTTTAACTGAAATTAATAAATTGAATTGAATAAAACTAAAGTTTATTAAAAATAAGCCAAATAGAATAGAGCTTTAATATTTTCAAATTCCAAAGCGACAATTAAATAACCATAAAAATCTAGTCCGTTCAAAATTTATAGGCTTAATACATTTATAGCCCCTCCAAGTTGTTCATAAACTGCATTTGACCCCCTCAACTTAGAAATGTAACAACTAACCCCTTCAACTTGCATTCTTTTAACAACTAACCCCCTGACAATGACGTGGAGCATCCTCCACGTGCCATCTGACATGCTTCACGTCAACGTGAGAACGCGCCACGTCAAAGTCAAAGGGATTAATTGTTAAAAAGATGTAAGTTGAGGGAGATATTTGTTAAAAAATGCAAGTTGAAGGGGTTAATTTTAACGACCCTAAGTTGAGGGGGTCAAATGCAGTTTATAGACAACTTGGAGGGGTTAAAGATGTATTCAGCCAAAGTTATATAATACATAAATAAAATTGACCATTTCTTACGTTAAAGTGCAAAATGGTGATAAAATAATCTACACATTGTTATCCTTATTTTAAGTATTGAATTATTGGGCCGAAAGCCCAAAAGCCCAAACATCTGGAAGCTACCCATTTTGAGATTATTTTATTTTTATTATTATGTAGTGATGAAGTTTTTCAGCTATAAAATATAAACCCTAAACCCCTCTCTCTCTATCTTTCATTTTCGCTTCTTCCCCAAGTTGAAGACTGCACGGTGAGCGCATTTCTCACCTGCTCGTCTTTGCTTTTTTGAGTCGCCGTGCTTTAATTTCTTGTGTTTTGTTCTTAATCTTGAGTTTTTTTGGAAGGATTTGGAACATTTTTCGTGGCAGATTTTGCTAAATTGATGTGTTCTTTCGATTTTGATGGATGCTATAACGATTTTATGTGTTTTGAGTGCTGATCCTTTGTTTTTATTTGTTTATATTTACTGTACGGTATCACAAGATTGCATTTAATCGTTTTAGAATATATTTGTGTTTTCGTAGAGTATGTTTAGGTAGTGTGCGTGAAATTATTGAAAATTCGTTCAAGGAATATCTGATGTTGTACATGATTGTTTATGTGTTCGTTGTTGATTATGATCTCAAGTAGAGACCTGAATCTGTGTAATTGCTTAAGTTTTTTATTCTCGACATGGAAATTGTGTTGCGGGGACTCAAGACTGTTTATTTCAAATATTTTGTCAGTCATGTAAAAAGATTTTATCTCTTGAGAAAGTATTGAGACAAAATCATATGAAAATAACTTGTTTCGATTTCGGATTTGCTATTATACATGTCATATTAATCTCTACTTGTTAGAGATCTCCAAAATGTTAGCCGAAAATTGGAGTGAAATATTTGAACTAGCATCAACATCATCGTCATCATCATGTATACTTGTGTTGCTATCTCTGCGCTGTTATATTTTGCATTTCTGTCATACTTTCCTACTCATTGTTCTTAGGTTTCCTTCCACGTCCTTGTTCATATGCCAATGCTTGAATAGAAAGCTGCTGTCCTTACAACGTGATATGTTAGTTTTAACTTAATGCTTCAAGTTTTACCTTTATTTATGTCAAAGTTGAACTCAGATTGTAGGAAGATGAATTTCAACAATGTCAAAGTTCCTAAGATGCCTGGTGGAGGTGCAGCCTCTGCTTTGATTAAGCTCGGTGTTCTCGGTACGCTAGGTGTGTATGCAGCTGCTAACAGTCTCTACAATGTTGAGGGTGGGCATAGAGCCATTGTGTTCAATCGCCTAATTGGTGTTAAAGACAAGGTTTGTTACATTTTTTATTGTCAAAATATAAGAATATATTGCCAGATGTTCATATTAATGGAAATTTCGTTGCCAAATCTGGGCGTCTTACTTTTTCATGAAGGCGTTTGCAGTCAATTTTTTACCATTAACCCAATATGTTTCTGTTAAAGTAATGAATCATTGTTTTCTAAGCATGGTTTTCTTCTTTTAGTCTATCTCTGATGTAAGCTCTTTATTGATTTTAATGTGTATATGTTTTCTGTTATTTCATTGAAGATCAGGAAATGCAATGGATTTAATTTTAATGTCAAGTGCAGTCAGATGCTCTTTACTGCTGGCATTAAGCCTCATGGTGTCTAGATGTTTTTGTTTACATGCACAAAAACTAGTATTTGTCCTGAGATTTCTGCACTGAACTGCGAGCTTCACAATCAATAGATAGATCTCACTGGACCAGGAAACGTTCAAAAAGAAGATGCTTCTTATCGCAATGAAGTTGGATTTTGGTGAATTACTTATTGCACTTAGATTTCTTTTTGATCGTGTGTGGGTAATGTTAAATGCAACCAACTTTCTTCGTAAATCTCCACAATTATCGATAGCAGAAATCGTTTTTTGTTGTGAATAATCTTAAACTGGCCATTTGAAATTTAATTGGTTGTTATTTGTTATTGTTGGAGATACATCAAATTGTTCAGGAATGAGTATTAAATATTTAATAGATTTTCTGGGGTCACCTGCTTTTTTACTGTTGAATAGACCAAAGAGTATCTTAATCAATGGTACTGCAAAAGCTACTGGGTGGATTACAGACATGTTTTTTTCTTATTGCTGGTTATTTCTATCATTTAGTGTTACAATTTGTTTTCTTTTGAGGCACTTTGGTTTAGTATTTTGTCAAATAGGTTGTGGGAGGAGGTATTGATTGCTTCGGGTAGGAGTTTCAATGCTCATGCCACTGTAACAATGTGGCTATTAATTTTGCACTGGCTAATATTTTTCAGTTTCTCCATTGCATTCCTGCTGTTATTAACACATTTCGGGTTTTCTCATTTTCATCGTCCATTTCTGCTTTTTGTTTCTACAGTTAAAGTCACTTCTTGAATATGCAGGTTTACCCTGAGGGTACTCACCTGATAGTCCCATGGTTTGAACGCCCAGTCATCTATGATGTCCGTGCACGACCCCACCTGGTAGAGAGCACTTCTGGGAGCCGTGATCTCCAAATGGTATGTTTATAATACCTTACCATCGCCCTTGTTTCAGCAAATTATTTGAGTTGTTGCTGATGAGTTGCTTTTTCTACCTGATGTCCTAAGAAGCTTGACTAATGTTCCTCTACAAAACTTCATCTAAATCTTTTGCATTTCTTTTTTAATTCCATTTTCTTTTTAAAATATTCAGAGCCCTTTTGTGGTGTATTAATTTCTTTTCGCTTAAGAAATTCGACAATCATAGTTGCTAATGAGATTCCTAATCTCAACGGCTTTTTTTTCATCCTTTTAGTTCTGTTTGTAGATATTGTGACTACCCTCTCGTCTGATTTGAATTTATAATGATCTTTGGAGCTTGGTTCCTTGTTTGCTAAGGATCACTAACGAAATTTATCAAGTTTCTGATTTATTTTGTGGTCCCGTTTTTTCTCTCTTTTTGCCTCCACATAAGTGCACATGTTAATAAAAATCACGTCTTTTTTTCTGATGTTCTCTGTACTTGGGTTTTCTGAAATGAATTCAGTGTTTTTACTGGTGGACTTTACGCTTAGGTGTGAGTACTGTTACTTAGTTCATTTGTCAGTAATGAATGCATTTTATCAAATTTGTTCTTTCGATTCTCTATACTTACATATATGTAAATGTTCATAATATAAATGTTTCAAGCTTTGGGACTTCTGCTCTGCAGGTTAAGATTGGTCTTCGAGTGCTTACTCGCCCAGTAGCAAACCAGTTGCCTATAATTTACCGCACACTTGGTGAAAACTATAATGAAAGGGTCCTACCTTCTATAATTCATGAAACTTTGAAAGCTGTGGTTGCTCAGTACAATGCCAGCCAGCTTATCACTCAGAGAGAGGTAATATATTCTAGTGCTTCATATTTTCTGGTTGAAGTAACATTCTTTTAATCCTTGGCTTTGCAGCTTAGAACAATTACATATTTATTGCTTTTCGTGAGAGGGATTATTTAAAGTAATAGTGTATGTTCATGTCAGTTGTTACTTCCTATATATTTTCTTATAAAGTGATGTGCCATCTTTATGTGGATTTTTCTAGTGCTGCTAATGCTAAAGGCATAAATATCCGTTGAATTTTCTCGAGATTTTCATTTGTTTGGAGAATCGGGAAAGTATTGTATTGGTTACTACTCATCAATTGTGGTTGTTGAGGTTTTTATTATACATGATTTCTGACCTTGCTTTTTATAGGCTGTTAGTCGAGAAATACGGAATCTTTTGACAGAAAGGGCATCCTATTTTAACCTTGCACTCGACGATGTCTCCATCACTACCCTGACTTTTGGAAAAGAATTTACTGCTGCAATTGAAGCCAAGCAGGTGGCTGCACAAGAGGCCGAGAGAGCTAAATTCATTGTCGAGAAAGCTGAACAGGACAAGAAAAGTGCTATTATCCGCGCAGAGGTGAGAAACAAACATTTAATCGATCCCTCGTGTTCTTCATTTATTCATTTCGTGATTTCAAAAAAGTGAAATATGCTCAGGAATCTATATTCTTAATTTCATTTGCTTTACATTTCATGCTTGTTTGCTTGGAACTCGGACCTCATCGAATTATATCCAACATTCTTATGGTTGACAGGGAGAGGCGACGAGTGCTCAGCTTATTGGTCAAGCCATTGCTAACAATCCTGCATTTATTACTCTGAGGAAGATTGAAGCTTCAAGAGAAATTGCTCACACAATCTCCCAATCAGCAAACAAGGTGTTCCTTAAATCAGACGATTTGCTACTGAACCTTCAAAATATGGAGCTGGAACCTGCCTCTGGTAAGAAATAGGCCATCTTTGTGACCTTGCCACCAGTCCACTTCTTTTGGTTTGGTTTCAGAGACTTGTTGAACGAGATTAAATGGTGAAAAATTTAATTGGCGACGTAAATGAGGAATTTTTATGTTTCTGTATGAATGTTTTTAAATAGGATTAAATAACCGTGGAAGGAGACTTCAATCCCTTTTGGAGTTGGGATATTTTAGCTGGATGCAAAATCAATTGAATGGATATTCCTGTTTCCTTTTATGGTTTTTTCCCAATTTGTTTCAAGTCTGGTGCGATAGATAATTAACGGGGCAAGTAACTATTCTCCCTAGTAGTTTGCAAGTTCTATTATTTCGTACTGTTAGTGCGATCCCTAGTGAGTTGTATAGTTTGAATGCCTATATATCTATAACTTGTGAGTGTAAATGGGGTTCACTATAGAGTTGGTTGAAAGTGATAAGTTGGAGTTCATTTAATTTTATGCAGATTATAGGTTTTATACTTTAGCATTTGATCATCCGAAAGTTGTAATCGGTGTAAATTTTACTTCCCAACAAATAAAGGACTGAATGCCGTCCCATTCTTCAGAATGCCGTCTGTTCCATTCTCAAGGCGTATAATAATTCTATATTATACTAAATTCTAATCCTAATTGTAGACCCGAATCATTTGTATAATGGATATGCTATTAGAAAGGGTTTAGTGTGAGGCGTTCGAAAAATAGGTATGTTGGAAAATCAAATAAATTGGAACTACGTCAGAAGGAATATTGTTGTTCTAAGATTGATTTAAAAAAAGAAAGTGACTCTTCATCAAATGCTCATTCCCAATTCATAACCAATTCGTAACTAAATGTGATTGTAAAGCAATGATTAGATTTACAATTGAGAATGGTTATGGATAGTCATATACTTTTTTTTATGAGCATAATCATGAGTTTGCTTCATCTTCGAAAGCATATTTGTTGAGATCTAATAAATCAATAACTGCACCACAAGCTAATGTTATTAGCTCAATGGTGAATGCCAGTTTAAGGACAATAGATGTTTTTTCCTATATATCAGGGGAAGCAGGGGGAGATGAAAATCTTGGGTTTCTTAAAAAAGATTGTTACAACTTTATAAACAAGCAATAGTTGACAGTTATCGGAGTCAGAGATGCACAAAGCTTGATTAACTATTTCAATAAACAGGAAGTAGAAGATTCAATGTTTTCCTATGACATTCAAGTAAACCATGAAAATAGATTGACTAATTTTTTTGGAGTGATGGAAAATCATCAATAGATTATGAATTTTTTGGAGATGTTATTTTTGACACAACTTTTCGCACAAACAAATGTAACTTGGTATGTGTCCATTTATTGGTTTGAATCATCATCGTCAAAACATTATGTTTGGTGTGCATTTTTGCTTGATGAAACTACCGATTCATTTGTTTGGTTTTTCAAGTCTTTTCTTACAGTTAAACCTCTTTAAAATAATACTATTAGGACCGAAAAAAAAATTACTTTACCGAATTTATTACTTTATCAGTAATGAACACTGATGAAGGGACTGATCCTAAACCGGACAATAGCAACGGAATCACCTACGGATGAAGAAATAATTGAGTAAGTAATGAATATTGGTGAATGGACTGATCATGAACCGGACGATAGCAATGTCATCCCAAACGTGTCATCAAATGAAGCATTTCAAGTAATCAAGACTTTGAACAATTACTTGTTACAACACGAGCAAAACATACCAAGAGTCATTTATGCTTTACATAAAGTCAAGGATGAGGTTAATTTTGGTTTTGGTGGAAAGAAGAAACAAGCTAATATAGATCCATATTTTTAAAAAATTGAATTTTATAACTCATATATATTATACAGTTGTGCTCACCTAGTCAATAAATGACCAAATACAATTTGGTCAATCACCATTAAATTAGAATTTAAGGGTGGAGATTAAAACATAATAAAATCACGTTAAAGACGACGAGTTGATACAGAACTATTTAGGATATAGTAAAAAAACAAAAAAAAAACATTATGTTATAATTAAAGTAAAATAGACGATTTCATTAGAATTATACATATTATATATATATATATATATATATATATTCTAGAATTATTAATTTACATATTACTTGGCCCTTCAGGACTTTCTAATTTTTTATTATCTTACGCTTTTAACGAGAATATTACTTTACCACATTAGCCCAAGTTGGCTTTGACAAAATTTACTATTTAAGCGAGGTTATTATTTTATCGGATATTACTTAAACGAGGTTTAATTGTTTCTATGGGAGGGAAAGCACCTAAGACTATTTTTACTGATCAAGATCAAGCAGTGGCCAATGCGATTGAAATAGTTTTTCCCGACACTTCTCACCGTTTATGTTTATGGCATATGGGGAAACATTTTCCATCTCATTTGGGTGATTTAAATTTCAATTCACAGTTCCAAAACTTCTTCAAGAAATGCTTATAAGGTTGTGAATCAGAAAATGAGTTTGAAGATACTTGGAAAAATATGCTGGAGAAATTTAATCTTAGAGAGCATAAGTGATTGCAAAGGTTGTATGTTTTACGCAACAAGTGGAGCGTGGCATTGTTTAAAGATTGTCTTTCAGCTGGAATTTTATCAACTCAAAGGAGTGAAAGCACTAATAATGTTTTAGGGTCATCTGCAAATAAAACTTGATGAGTCCAAAATGTACTCATGTTACAAGGGTATAATTCGTTATATATGGACCCAAAAGAAGGAGATTTGTGTTTGAAAAGGGTATTTATTGGAGTTTAGTGCAGATTGTTCTGTTTTCAGAGAACAAGCGTTTCTGGCTGTTCTTTAGCCTCATTTCAGCAGCTTTAGTGAAGGATGTGGAGAGGGGTACTTCAGTTAGCTTGTGGAAATGGAGAAAAAGGTGAAGTGTGGCTCAGTGGGGTCCGCAAGGTATAGGCAGCCATATTGTGAAAGTGTCTGGCATGATTTTGGGAAGCAAAAGAGGAAGATATTTCCTTGTTTATTGTATTCCACTACTAGAAAATAGCTGATTTCTGACGGTAAAATTCCGTCTGAAATCGCCTAAATCCGTCAGAAACTCGATATTCTGACGAAATTTCTGACGAAAGTGAACCGTGGTAATTTCGGATTGTGCAGACGGTCGTCTGACGGTTTTCCGTCAGTCAGTTTGACGCTTTTTCCGACGTTTGGTAAACGTCAGAGCCCCTGACGTTCTATTGTTACGTTATTCCGTCAGAATATTTTGGTGAGATAAGAGAATTTAATCCGTCTAAATTCTCATCTTTAGACGAGATTCCGTCAGAACATTTGTTCTTTTTTAAAAAAAATAAATTTATTTAGATAGATTCATAAAATATTTATATATATAATACAAATTCAAATATACAATGATTTAATGCTAAAATACAACAATAATAAAACCTGGTATTTAATGCTAAAATACTACAATAATAATTTAATAGGATTAGACATAAAAAGTTGTTCAGCTACAAATACATAATAAATAAGCTCACCGAGCAAATCTGGGCATTGCATCACTGATAGAGGTGAGGTTGGGGCTGGCTGCCTATATGCAGCATTACTAGAAATTGAACATGATAAGAAGACGACTCTGCATATCCTCTTCACTCACCACTCTGAGAATTCATCATCTTCAGTTCTCTGTGTTGCATTCTTCACACGAACCAAAACTTCAGTTAACACGTCCTTGGCAGCCTGAAAAAGAAAAATGCAGTTACCAACCAAGTCTAAATGGGTAATAATGCCAGAAATTCCAAATTCGTCAAACTTATCAAAAGAAGACAATAATGCTAATACTCCTAATAATAAACTTCCATTAGAAAAAAATGTTATAAGAAATCCAATACATGATAGTAGAAACATTTCTGGATAAACAACAAGCAAATTTTCTAATCTGCCAACCTATACTCAAGTGCTAAAATTTTATCAATATAAATGTTTGATTACCTTATTTTAGAATGAAAAAAACCTTGTAAAATGAGAAATAATATAATGAATCACTTCATGATAATTATATTAAAATCCATTCACCAACAAGTAAAACAGTCCAAAAAATTAAGTAATGCCACTTCATTACTTCACAAATGTAGTAAAAATCCTTATTTAAATCATTTGACTTGTGTACATGAAACATCACTTAAATACATTTTAAACATTCAAATTAACCAGAATGATCCTTCAAGTTAATCCAAATTCCACTGCATGTCATCAAAAAATTGAAGTAAAGCATTGAACAAGTAGTTGCATTCAATACATAACAATAGTAAAAAAGATCAAAGTCTTGGCTACAAAAAGTTTGAGTCCACAATATGAATTCCTTTTTCCATATTTCAAAAAATCCTCCTAACACACAAAAATCAAATAGAAGCATCACAGCTAACACACAAAAAGAAAACAAGATATAATGGTTCATAAACTTTACGTACAAGAGTTCCTAATTCATAAACACTACTAACAAGAACAAGAAAACATATTTGAAAAAGTGCAAACATATTTGATAAAGTGCCAAATCAATTTTCTTCCAATTGATAAAGTGCAAACATATTTGAAAACAAAGAAAACACCCGTTAAGAACCAAGCCCACCTTCAAATAAAACTGATGGACTAATATATCCAAAACAAAGTAGGAAAGAGGTCAACCTTCCATTTTCATGCTTTGGCCCTCCCCAAATTTAGAACCACTGCTCTGCTCAAAGGAGTATCTTCCCAGAATCAAGTCATCTGCCACCGCGACTTATGTTCATCTCATCATCAAGATCTCTTTTTGCATTATTTCCGCTCATCTGTTGCCATGGATCATCAGATTTAAATTATAAAGAAAAAGCCAGTAAGAAAAAGATTTAAAAGGGGCAATCTGAAGAAAAAGTCACCTTAACAATGAAGCCGATTGACGAAGGATTGATCGCCGTTGTCAATTCTACACCATTACCGCCACCGTTTGAGAAAAACCGCTGACATTAGAGATGAATATGTCGTTGATGGAGAAGCAGTCGCCGTCATGAAGGGAGCCGTTGCTATCAAAGAGGACGGCGGCCATGAAGGTATTTTAGGGTTTCTATGGAAACGAACTTAGAAGAAGAGGAGAATGAGAGAGAAATTACAGGGTGAAATTGAAGGGGGCGGCTAAGAATGTTGTGTGCAAGATTCATGGTATTTATATGGGACTGTGAGATGTTTTAGGGTTATACATAAGGATTAATGGGCTGGGCTAGGTGGGCTGAGTTTTATTAACATAGATTACTGAAAAAAGTTTACATGAATCATAAGTGTTTTTTTTTTTTTTTTGAGAAGACATGAATCTTAAGTGTTAGTTAAATTATAAATCCAACTCTTAGATTATAAATTATAGCCGTTTGTTTTTTACTTATTTTATAACATAAATTATAGCCATTAATCATTAAAAAAATGGAATAATGTATTAAAATAACTTTAAAGTTATTTTGGAAGTATCAATTTCATACTCACATATACAAATAGACTAATTTAACCTCAAACCTTATGAAATGGATAATGAAGGTCACAATTAAACCATTTCATAAAACATTGGAGTTGAATTGGTCCTATACTACACGTGAGATCAAAATGAGACTTTTTTTTTTTAATAAATTTAAGTCATCCTTTTTTTTATTAGGATAAATTTTTTAAAAAAATTAAATAAATTTAAGTCATTCTATTACTTTATCCCCTAAAAAAACAATTATAAAATTCTAAAATATGAACTCTAGATCATAGACCTAAGTCCTAAAATCTAAAATATAAATTTGAGACTCTAAAAAGTAAACCATAAACTAACCCTCAAATAATCAACTTTTTGTCATTTTCACTCAAACCTCAGTCTATTTTTATTCTCATTTGTGGCCTCTAAAATGTTCTGTTTATATATAGACTAAGGGATTCTAGATTAAGAGTTGGAATGTAAGGTCAGGGTTAGGGTCAAAATTAGAGGGTTAGGGTTAGAGTTAGGGTCACGGTCCAGGTCAGCAGACTAGTACCTGTAATCCCTAAATATACCCCGACTATACACCAAAGGTCTTTGATCGCCTTACTAGCGCCTAGCCATTTTTAATACACTTAGTATTTAGTTTTTGTCAATTTTATCCGTAAAATCATCCACCCGAAAATCCAACTAATTAAATAAAATAAGAAAATGAATAGTGTATATCACTAAAATAAATAGAAATTACATGTTTTAAAACTTAAGAAAAAGATATGCTAAAGTTTGTAAACATAAAAGAAAATATAAAATTTAATGATTTCAAAAAGTATTAGAAATAATATGAATAAAAATAGTACAAAATTGAAAAATAATAAAAATAAACAATAGTTTTTCATTTAATATAAAATATAATATATTAAATTATAATTATTATAAATAATAATATATTCATTATTTTATATAGATAAATAAGATAATTTTAACTGACGGAATTCCGTCTGGAATCCGACGGAAACAGATTTCGTCAGACAAATCCGTCAGAAAGTTGGCGCCAAACTTCCCTCCAGATAATTCTGACGGAAATTGTGTTCCGTCAGGAAATTTCGTCAGCTGTCCTGACAGTTCTTCTTGCTGACGGATTTCCGTCAGACGTTTCTTACGGACGACCTTCCGTCAGACAATTCCGTCAGAAATCAAGCTTTTTCTAGTAGTGTAAGACTACATTCAAATTCATTTCAGTTACAAACAAGTTTTACACGCAAACTGTGATTAAGGTGCGATTAGTAGGCGATTAGCGACGTCTTAAGCCGTAATGATTGTTTAGTGAGAGTGAATCAACTTAGGACACATATCAATTGAAGAAATATGGACTTAATTGGGTGAATTAGAAGTATGGAGGGTTGATTGAGAAGTTATGCAAGCAAGCACCTCATTTAGCACGAGGTGTCACCCTTTATAAGACAAAATCACCTCCTTCATTTATAACCTTAAACTCGTTTTCTTCAGCAACCAAAAACCTCCCTTAAACTTCCATTTTCAAACCCTAAGGACCCGAAACGAAATCTCATTCAATTCCAACCATTTCCAAGGCAAACAAGTGGAGATAGGTAGCATAGCAAAGGAAAGGCATCAAGTTAAGGTTTGTAAGTTGTTGTAGCATAGTTTCCATGGATTTGAAGTTCTGAAAACCCTAAGTATAGTGAGAGGATTGATTAGAAATGAGTTATGGTGATGTTTGTGGTGGCTTGGTGTTGTTTGAGTTGGTTATATGTTGTTTAATTGGAAGGTATGCATGAAGTGTCTTAAGCTAAGTTGTAGGCAGTTTTCTTCAGTCATCTTAGGGATTGTGTTTCATCATGATAGAGATCAAATTGGCAAAAACACAAAGAAGAAACCATTTAGCCTTATATGTTGGCTATATCCCTGTAAAATATGAGTCTCTAATTCATTGTGTTGAAGAAGTTATCTTGGTGGGAACAAGACTGCCTCAAAATGAAATTGTATGTGAGGCAGCAATCTTGTGATGGTAATTTGAGGATCTTAAGCTCATATTTAGGGACCACATGTTCTTACAAAGTTATTTAAAACGTATGGAAGTATATCTCTGTAAAAGGATTTGTGTAGAAAGTTTGTGGTTTGAGAGAAAAATGGACATTACCATGTGCGATGGAAAGCTGGGTAGTCTGTTTTCTTGCCAGAAATAGAACCTAATCATTTTGCTTTCCATTTATGATCCAGAGATGATATGAATGTGATTTTTGGATATGTTCAACATATATTTGTCTAGTTTCAAGAGGAACAAGAATCAGGTTATTTTGTGTAAGTATTGAGAGAGTTATGGCAGACTCTAGGCACATAGGTCATATGAACAACTAAGACCAAAGAATGAAGTTTAGTCTATAATGTGAAGCTAGTGAGTTGTGAGAATCATATATCATGCATAAGAATACATTTTCATATAGTTTAATTGAGTCTAATTGTATGATGTTATGTGATATTAGGAGGACAAGGTGCAAGTGAAAGAGCACCCGAGCGTGTTGAATAGATCTCGTCGAGTGAACGGTAAGCATAGTGCTTATATGTGTGTATAAATGTAACGTGATTGGAACTTATTGAGTATGGAACATGATTGATTCTGATGTGAATACGTGATATATGATATGTGTTGGTTTGTGAAATGTTGTGATGATTATGGAATGTTGTGATGGTTGTGAAATGTGGAGATAGAACTATTGGTGACATCATGAGCTGAAATGCAGTATGTTGAGCTGTATGATTGATGTGTGAATGAGATAGTGATTAATGAGAAAGGATTGTGAGCATGCTTAAGTGAATATGTTAAATGGTCCATGTTGTTGAGATTGCTATCCGAAATTTGGAGCCGGAAGCACAATGTTGAGATATATCCGTAGCGGACTGCGTGAGTTGAATTTTACTCCTCCACAGGTGATTGTATTCGATATGTGAGACAGAATACAGAGTGGGCCCACGGACCATTTTACATATGTCATTTAAGTGTAGCATGACCCTAATTGATTTAAATAATGATGAGCATAATAAATGAATCGTGCGTGTGACTGTGTAGTGATTTATATACAGTTAAATTGATATTGATGATATAACTCTACTTGTATTCTTTCACGTTATATTTGTATACATATATGACTATATGTTTATTGAGTAGGCATCTCACCCCTTGCCACCATTTTTCAGGATAGTGGAGTTCTTTTTGTTAGGATCGCACCGGCAGCGATAGTCCGTTTTCACCTGTGCATTTTGGAGCATTTTGAGTGTATTTTGTTTTGTATATTTCATGTATAAACGAATGACTTAAATATGTATTGTAAATGACAAGTGATGTATATAGTTTGATATGTAAAGAATGATGTGTATTTATATGATATTAACTATCTACGTGATTTCATTTATTGAATATGAGATTAAATTAAGATTTCAATGGAAAGTTTAGATCATTATTTTATATGAAAATGACTGAGACTTGAATGTATACATGGAATTATTGTTACGTGACACGTAATGTGATCCCAGTGAGGGGGTTACAGCTTTGTTGGTTGAGATTTGTATATTTTCCTTTTTAGTTAGTCTTTATTATTGTTTATCTTAGAAATTAGATAAAATACATTTAAATGATTGTTGAACAATTGGAATCCGACTGTTCTTAAGCTTAGAACGACATTTAGACTTTCTTTCTCTGTGGAATACGATAATTTTACTTTTGTTGTACTACTTGCGACCTGGTCCTCTTGCCAAAGTGTCCACATCACATTTTGACACAACAAAACTACTTCACTTACTCAATTCTTAATTGCATTTGAGAAAATGGTTGTAGGGTGGCGTTCTATTGAGGTTGAAGAAGATTCCCAATGTAATTATAGAAAGCCTTCATTATCTATTAAAAATAGTGGGATCATAAATCATGCTGCAAATGTTTATGCCCACAAAATTTTTAAGTTATTTGATGAGGAATTCAAGTATATCATTGGATTGAAGTGGTTAGAAATATTTAGTCTAAACAATGTTCATGTGTTTCAAGTGATGGGGGGAGAAGTCAAAAATTCGTCATGTTAGATTAGATATATCAACCACGGAGATAAGTTGTTCGTGTAAAAAGTTTGAGTCTAGTGGCATACTTTGTTGCCATATCCTGAAAGTTCTTATTGTTAAAAATTTGATGCTATTCCGGAGATCTATATGTTGCAAAGATGGAATAAAGAAACTAGAAAAAGATGGAAGAAAAGTGAATCTAGTCAAGTTAGTAATAATGGTAGTAAGATTGTTTATCGCAATAACATCTTTATTTTTTACATTTTTACTTTAACTATTGAAGATGATTTTTGTTTAGTATTGGAATGTTGAAGTTTAGAATATCCCATTTGCCGCAAATTTCACCCCACAAAATGTAAATCAAATGGATACTTGAGAAGCTTGCCCTTTACACAAGGAATTGTGCCAAAAACTCATTAAAGTCAAGTAAGTTAATTTATTTTTTTTAATCTGAACGTTATTTTTGAACGTTATTTTTGTTTATTGTATTGATTAGAACAACTACTTATTTCTGTAGGACGTTTCTCAACAAATTCAACGGGGTAATTCGTCAAACAAAGAACATTGAGATAGATTTTTGCAAAGTTGTGAATTTTTTTGTTCGAGCAACATACAAGGATTGTGTCAGAGAATATTAATATAAACCATAACTAAGCCTTAACTATTAGCTCGAGCTTTTGGTTCAATTGGTTAAGTAACTGGTATCAGAGCCGAAAGGTCCTGGGTTCGATTCCTGACAACCTCAATATTTGTTGAATTAAAAATACATGGTGGGTTAACCTGTGTTGTGCACGCTTCAGGCCCAAGGGGCATTCGCGTGAGGGGGTGTATCAGAGAATATTAATATAAACCATAACTAAGCCTTAACTATCAGCTCGAGCTTTTGGTTCAATCGGTTAAGTATACTACATTTATGTAGTTGAATTGATTAGATTCCATAAAATATGTTTAAGTCTTCCCAATCAAACCATAATCATTTTGTTAATTTGAGAGTTTTCAAGTTAATTTTGTTGGTTTTATCTTGTATGTATGTATATCTTTTGTCATATCTTGTATGTATAGCTTTTGCTCTAAGCATTAGTTGATTGACTTTTTAGTGGAGCAAATGATCATCGGTATGCATAGTTCCAGTAACATCAATGTACATTAATAATTTCATGGGAACAACTATTTACTTATCAAACAAGCTCTACAAATTGTTGGGACCTTAGACTAGAAAAAAAAAGACATATAAAAAGGATTTACAGGTTAACTACATATGGTTCATAAAATACAAATCCAAATTGTTATATATTTCTGCAAACTTAACCTAAATGCCTGAATTAAATATTTGCATTGAGTGACTTTACATTAAGAGACCTTATCATATCACTTTAAAAGATTTTGCATCATAAAGAATCATTCCAATGTTGATATCAACATCATTGTTGAGCCTGACTTTCCCAAACTCGCAGCAACATATAATTCAACATGGTGTACTCTTTAACTCTTTGACATGGCGTACTTACATGGCGTAATTCAACATATAAAAAGGATTTACAGGTTAACTACATATGGTTCATAAAATACAAATCCAAATTGTTATATATTTCTGCAAACTTAACCTAAATGCCTGAATTAAATATTTGCATTGAGTGACTTTACATTAAGAGACCTTATCATATCACTTTAAAAGATTTTGCATCATAAAGAATCATTCCAATGTTGATATCAACATCATTGTTGAGCCTGACTTTCCCAAACTCGCAGCAACATATAATTCAACATGGTGTACTCTTTAACTCTTTGACATGGCGTACTCTTTACTCTTCCATTGGCTCCAAACTTGCTCTTTCCACAATCTAATAACAAAGAAAAATACAAGCACAGTCAATAACTTGAACTTTTTAAAGTAATATTTTACGATGCAGTAAAAAATGCTAGACGTTAGTTGGGCAGTTGAAAACCGTGGAAGGCTAATTGGGATTAGTTGAGGATAAATCGAATTTCAAACAACTAGACATGCCTCTACTTGAGAGTTTTTTAGTACTATTCATGGATCTCTACGTGATGCCATCAAAATAAATATAAAGGTATGCATATCAGTTAATTAATTTACACATTCCACTTACAAAATGTATACATATCATATAACAAAAAAAACAATGACATGTTAACTTGGTTTTTTTTGTTGATTTAGCTCATAGAACTTTCAGTTTAACACATTTAAGGGGTTTTATTTTATCAATTATAATTGCAAACATTGAGCCATTGTTCCAGAGACATACACTTAAAGTTGATAATATCAAATTTGGTTAAAGATAGGACTCAGGTAGTTCTATTCTACTCTGAAATTGAAAGACATCCATTCCAACAAAATAAATTAAGAACTGAATCGTAATTACCAGAAATTAGTTAGACGAAATTGATGGAAAGGAGAATATATGGATGGATGTAGACATGCCGATGAGATTGGAACACCCATTAAATCCGACCGACTATTTTTTTCATTGTAGGTCGACGGAGGGGATGGATGGCGGTGACGGCGGCGCTGGTGTTGGGAACTGGAGATCAAATTTTAAGAGCGTTGATTTTTTTTATAGGAACAACGTTGATAGCAAATCTTTGTTTTTGGGAGTAAATTATGTAATTTGGAGACAATTATCTTTTCTATTTTATGAATTAAAAGGTTTAGAAAGTGAGACACGTATCTACTAATAAATGGAAGGAGTTAAAGTGATGTGTCAACACTAAGAGTTTGAAAGAAGAATGGAAAATAATCTGATGTCCCCTTCATTGCGTCCCTCTTACTTAAATATAAAAAGGCTCACAAAATATTTTAATTGAAATAATTAAATATAATTTTATGTGACAGAAATACAATAGTGAAAACAGCCAATTATTTTCTAAGAAGAACTCGTGATGGTGGCTCGATTTGTGGGCCAAATACGATATTTAATTCAGGTTGGCGGATCAGCTATGTCTTGTCCTCTAACATATTAACCTTGTTTCACGACTCTAGATTAGATATTTTCATCTCTTCAGACATTTGGGCTTTGATGGGCTCTATGAAATTGGGCTTCTGTACCAGTACTACTTGGAATATTGGTGTCTTCCTTTTAATGGGACTTTGGGCCTATGGCCCATATCCTCATCAGATATTTTTGTTAACGTAGTAAGTCATTGCAAGCTTTCCACTTTCGAAGAACTGCTTCAATTTGAAAATTCACCAATTATTATTGTGATATAATAATAAAAAAAAAAGAAGTATCACCAATTATTATTGGGCTTAATGCTTCATTTGCCCCCCGAACTTCAATTAAATCGCCGCTTTGCCCCCTGGTCTATATATTGGCCCGAAGTGACTCCTTAACTCAATTAAAGTGGAACTATGTCACCCCTCCGCGTTGATGTGCCACTCTCAACGGGGGAAATGAGTTGCACGCGCCTGACAAAGATGACAGGTCATTGCCACTTTGCAATTCAACTGAAGTCTTATAATTTGACTTTTTTATTACTTTAGTTAAAAAATAAAATTCTAGGGATTAATCTTTCAAAAAAAAATTTAAAAATTCTAGGGATTAAAACCCACCGCTTCACTTAATCCTCTTTCTTTTTATTTTTATTTTATGAATAGCACTTACTCCTCTTTCATCATCCCACAAAAATTCTTCAATTTTCTCAAACGAACCCTATTGTTTGCGCGATTGTAACTGAACTGGAAGTAAATCGAAGACGACATTGATAATATCGAAGAAGAATGAAGATTCAGAGGAAGAATTAACTGTTTACTCTGCATATTACTTCAACGAGGTAGGTTTTCTTATAAATCATTATTTGATATTTATTATTCATGTTTACTCTGCATATTTTTATCATTTATTATTCTAGAATGAAATGGTATATGTTTTTTGTAGTTTTTTTGATTGATAAGTTGGTCACTTGAAAAAGTATGATTTTTTAGGTTTTTTTCCTTATGAATCCTTATTTTATGTTTAATCTTTATGTTTACTCTGCATATTTGTATCATTTCTTTTTTAGGTTTCTTTTTCTGGTTAAAAAGTATGATTTTTTACGTTTTTTCCAGTTTTGATGCAATTAAACTGAAATTAATGGTCTTGTGTTTATGTTAAATGGACAGTGTTGAAGTAATAGAGTGATTGAAGTTAATTTCATGAACTTCATTTTTATGTCCCCTGTTTTAGTACAAATGTGGTCTCATTGTTTAAGTATGATTATTTTTGTTCTTTGGGAATTAAATAACTAAATTTAAGGTAGATTCTGCTATTTTTGTTTATTTCTAGTATGAAGCCTTTGTTTTACAAGACTGGTGTGGATGAAAGTATATTAATGTCTTTAAATATTTTTTCTTTTAGGTTGTTGGAAGTAAAAGCAAATGAAGGTGTTGATTAAGTTACTCCTCCACCATGGGGGTAAGTTTGTCAATTCACACTACATGGGAGGAGAATGTGAATTAATTCCAAATGTGGATGTTGATACTCTATCCATTCCAGAGTTATGGTCCCATGCCAGAAATTGTGGGTATGCTTATGGTCAAGTAGTTGGGTTTATGTATAAGGCTGGGAACAATTTTGGAGAAATCACCTCTGATCAGTTTTTACTGGATTTGTCAAAGGGTTTAGTGTATGGAGAAGAAGTCCATGTCTATGTCATACATGGTATATCTGAGCCCACATTTGTAGAGCCCACTGCATTGTTTGAGCCCACAATTGATGACACAGCAGATGAAGTCCAAGAAGTCCCAAGAGATCCAAATCTATTCCCTAATTTGGATGAGCACCTTGCAAGGTTAAAGGAAGAAGCTGTGGGTAAAACACATATGCCCACCATCATAGAAGACCTAACTATTCCTCCTGAGGCAAACCATAAGTTCATTGAAGACCTAACTGTTAACAGGGATGTAGATCAGGAGGATGAGAATGGACAAGACCAACCAGATGTAGAAGATGCAAGCTCTTCAAGTGATGAGGATGAGGATTATGTCCCCAATGAAAACCATGAAGCTGATGTAGATGAAGCAAGTGATGAGGATAATGATAACAGTAGTTTATGTGATGAAGATGAGGAGGATGTTGAGTATGTCCCTACTGCAAACCAAGAAGCTGTTGATAATCAACTCAGTGATGTTGATGAAGAATTAGTGCAAGTTAGAGCAAACATCAGTCAACTTAAGAAGTCAAGAAATCCTAAGAGGCCTGCAGCTACAGATCCTAACCATATACCACTTAGGCATGCTGGAGTTGATCCTGGTTTCGAGGATTTGGACAACAACACTTCAAAGTATGCAAGTTTAATTGGTGGTGATGAGGAATATTATGGCAGCTCTGACCCAGGGAGCTTTAGCAGTGGAGATTCAAGTGATGATAGCCAAAAAGAACATGTGAGAAAAAGAGCACAGAGGAGACATGTATTTTATGACCCTGACACCCCCACTGTAAGTTGGCAATTAGGTCTAGTTTTTCAAAATGCTGATGAATTTAGAGATGCATTAGCTAAATATTGTGTTCAGAGGGGAGTGAATGTGAGAAGAAAGCCTAATGAGTCAGAGAGAATTAGAGCTAGATGCAAGGGTGAGAGATGTGATTGGCAGGTGTTTGCTAGCATTGATAAGAGAACTAATGATTTAGTAGTGAAAAGGTACCATCCAGTGCATAATTGTGAAAGGTCTAACAGGAACAAAGCAATGAACTCTAAGTTCATTGCTAAGCACTACAAGAAAACTATTATTAGATTCCATATGGTTAGGATTTGGCAGATTCAGGAGATGGTTAGGGATGACTTCACATTGCATGTAGGTAAAACTGTATGTAGGAGGGCTAAAAGAAAGATTATTGCTGAGCATATGGGTGACTTTAAGGAAGAGTTTGCTAGACTGTATGACTATAGGGACCAACTCCTTAGTACTAACCCAGGTAGCACATGTGTTGTGAAAGTCAGTAGAAATGGTGAGCCAGAAAACCTGCAATTTCAAGGTTTTTATATTTGTTTTAAAGCTCTTAAAGATGGGTTTAGAAATGGGTGTAGGAGATGCATAGGGGTGGATGAGACTTTCTTGAGAGGTATTGTTAAGGGTCAATTACTAGTTGCAGTTGCAAAAGATGGTAACCATCAAATGTACCCTTTGGCATGGGTTGTTGTTAGTCAGGAAACCACAGTCACATGGACTTGGTTCTTGTCAATTTTGAAAGAAGACTTGGGCATCAACAATGGGGATCAATGGACCCTAGTCTCTGATATGCAGAAGGTAAACTTTGTTGTTTACTGAACTTGTGTAATTTGATGTAATTAACTGTTGTGTGTAATTAACTTAGTTTGTATTTTGTATTAATACAGGGATTAACAAATGCAGTAGATGAATTGTTCCCAGAAATTGAACACAGGATGTGTGCAAGACATATTCTTGCCAACTGATCCAAGAAGTGGAAAGGGATAGACATGAGGAAGAAGTTTTGGGCAGTTGCAAGGTCCACATTTGAAGTGGGATTGAAAGACAAATTGAAGAAGCTGGAGAGGTTAGACAAAGATTGTATCCCAGATCTGCTGTATTATAATATAGAGACTTGGTGCAGGACCTATTTCAAGACTTACAGCAAATGTGATGTTGTTGACAACAATATGTCTGAGACATTCAATGGGTGGATCCTAGCTGCCAGACACAAAACCATCATAACAATGCTTGAAGAGATCAGAGTGCAAGTAATGAAGAGGATCCAGCAGTTGAGGGATTTTGCAAACTCCTGGGAAGAAGACATTTCTCCTATGGCAATGAAGGTTCTTAGGGACAACACTAACATAGCCATGACATGCTGCAATATTGAATGGAATGGAGATTCAGGCTTCCAGGTGGTTGAAGGAGAATATGGCCATGTAGTTGATTTAAGGAAAGAAACATGCAGTTGTAGAGCTTGGGAACTGAAGGGTATACCATGTGCACATGCAATTTGTGCTATGCATCATAGGAAAATTGACCCTCTTCAACATGTTGCCCACTGGTATCATAAGCAGACACATATTCAGGCCTTTTCCAACTTCATTCAGCCTGTCACAAATATGAAGATGTGGCTGGAGACAGGTAATCCTCCAATTGAACCACCAGAAGTGAAGAAAATGCCTGGAAGGCCAAAGAAAAACAGAAGAAGGGAGCATGATGAGCCAAGGCATGGCAAAGCATCAAGGAGAGGATTGCAAATAACTTGCAGCATTTGTAAGACCCCTGGCCACAATAAAAGCAAGTGTACTAAAAAACCAACTCAGGTATAACTCATAATTCCTTTGAGATTGTTATTTGAGTTATGTATTATTCTGGAATACACTTTATTGAACTTTATTCAACTTTGCAGGATTCACAAAGTGAAATTAGGACATATGAAAGTGGAAGTACTTCTGCTACTCCTGCAAACAGTCAGGTAGTGTTTTGGTAGTAATGCTTGTTTTTTTTGTTTTACATTTT
Source organism: Euphorbia peplus (assembly GCA_028411795.1). Classification (NCBI taxonomy): domain Eukaryota; kingdom Viridiplantae; phylum Streptophyta; class Magnoliopsida; order Malpighiales; family Euphorbiaceae; genus Euphorbia; species Euphorbia peplus. The sequence continues at coordinate 3,166,094 of CP110841.1, forward strand.
ACTTGGATAATTGTTGTACTTGTTAGTAATCCTTGTACTTTTATAGACAACCCCTAGTTCAAGGGGCAGAGGAAGAGGAAGGGGAAGTGGTAGACCTAGAGGTAGACCAAGGGGAAGAGGAGCTTATACACCAATAACAAGGGAGAATATAGGTGATGCATCAAGTGATCCATCACAGAAAAGACCAAGGGTATCAGGTTATGGTATTTTTATCAATGAAAGGAATGGATGGACTTGCTCTAATGTAAGTGATACTTTTTTGGTTTGAATGGAATACTCTTATTGTCATTGATTTCTTTAGCATTCCTAACAGACTTTTAAATTTCATCAGATTGGGACACCTAGCCAAAGGGTTATATCTACTGGATCCAGTGCTGTGAAGAATTCTGCTCAAGTCATAGGTGATCTTGGTTATAAGCCCCGTGGACTGAAATGGAAGGGAAAAGCTGCCATGTCTACTAACACACTAATGGAGAAAAGGGCATGTAAAGCAAGAAAGACCCAAGCCAAAGCAGCTCAAGCTAACCAGCAGAATGCTTCAGCAAGCCAACAAAGCAATGCTCAAGGAACACAGCCAAGTGGTAATCCAGCAGGTTCAAGACCTCCAATTCCAACAACAAAAAGTGCAGCTCAAACCAACAATAAGAAGGGCAGTTCAACAGTTGTCCAATGGAAGTATTGAGTCTTCAGCAATTATTTTGCAATGTGTTTTAATTTGGATTATTTGCCATGTGTTTTAAGGATTGTTATGTGTTATTTTGGATAAATATTGGTCTTTTGTGATGGCCTTAGGGTATGTTTGTTTCTTTTTGGTTATATTCCCTCATATGAGGTGCCTTTTGTAATGTTTTGGAATTGGTTATTTTGATGAAGTTAATTTCATGATGTCTCCTGTTTTAGTACATTTGTGGTCCCATTATCTTAGTATGTCCCCTGTTTTACCAATTGCATACCAATTTAACCAAAATAGTAGAAGTTACACATATGCATACACAAACAAACTTCAAATATTACATTCCTCTCATCAACTACAACCAGAAACAATTTTTTCCACTTTTCCACTACAATAATTAACCCCCAAATACAGAGCCAAAATCAAATCATAAACCCCAAAAAAATCCATCACAATTTGGCACTTACATCTTTCCAATAAAATAGCCTACAATCAAACCCAAAAGAAACCAAACAACCTTAACCAACTTCATGGACCCTAAATCCGCCCTTCTCATTTCAACCGGTCTGCGGACATCATGCCACGCAAAAAAACCACATGCCCTGTAATCGATCCCATATTTTGCACACCCGAAAAACCTTCTACCTGGATTTGCAAGTGTCCCTGAAACTTTTAGCACTGAAACTTCTCCGCAGTGGCATAGAGGAGCAGACAAATCTCCTTCTGCATACATCGTGCAAAAGCTTCAATTACCAGATACAAGAAAGAGAAGATAGAAGACAGACAGCGAAGAAAGGGAAGAGAAATCCGATTATAAATCAGTAAGAAATCCGATTCTAGAGAGAGAGAGATTTCATTTGGAGAGAGAAAGCTTCAAATTTCTTCGAAGATGGAGATAGAAAAGAGAGGTTTTTTAATTTATAAAGAAAATAGAAAAATAAAAAGGAAAGGAGGGAGAAAGAAATGTAAAAAAGTAAATAAAAATACTAAGAGGGAATAGAGTTACCGTTGACCAAGGTCCAATTCAGCTTCTACGCGCACCATTTTCTCTTTCTGTCAACTAATCTGCCACATCAGCGCGGAGGGGTGACATAGTTCCACTTTAATTGAGTTAAGGGGTCACTTCGGGCCAATATATAGACCAGGGGGCAAAGCGGCGATTTAATTGAAGTTCAGGGGGCAAAGAAAGCATTAAGCCATTATTATTGTGTAGTAGGGTTGTAATTTGAACAGAGATTTTTCAGACGTATAAGGAATTCATCTCAATGGGGACAGAGAATAATTTTCTCTATAGGGTGGGGGTGAGGAGAAAAAAATCTCCAAAATCGGGATGGGATAAGGATCTCTTTCTCCCCCCTTGGGATCCCCATTCCCAACCTCAACAACGATTCCTTATATCGTAATATAATAATATTGTTAAATATGTAATTACTTTATTCGCATAGAAAAATCGCATAGGTAGTTCCATTCATTGCAAAAGACATCTCTTGCAAACTCCACAGGAACATCTTCGGCAAAGCAGAAAGCTCATGCAAAGGAGGAGAATCCTTACTAAGAACTGAGAATCCTTCACAAGAGTTTCTGCAAATGAGATAACTTATATGAAATGATTGGATCAATGTTTTGATCTTTAAGTTTATGAAAGTATTAGGTCATGGAACATCACCGCTTAGTAATCTAGAAATTTGGCCCACAACGTTAATGATTGTCTCCAACGGGACATTTTGTAATTAACCTATGTTTACCAAATAAATATTTATATTTTGAATTTAATTTATTTTAGTTATGGTTATTGGATGATGCAAGGATGTGAGCTAAGCTAATCAATGTTTTCGAGTTATTACATAAACTTTTATAAAAGTTTGTGACATATACATTGACATATTAACTACTACTAAATTTGTGCTTCTCATTTAATACATAATTTGCTACATAGAACTTGTAAACAAAGTTTAACTGAAATTTTCAAATATTCAGATAGTTGATGAACATATTAAGAACGGGCATGCTTATTTAAGCACATTTGGAATATAATTAAAAATTTCTCTTTATAGATTGTATTACACATTTCAAATTAAAAGTAGTCAATTAAAAACATTTTATCTAAGCACAAGATGAGGATACTTGAACGTTTTATATAAGTACATAAGACTATTTGAACGTTTTTAATAAGTTTATAGAGGACTATTAAGCAGAGACATGTTTTTCAAGCACATAGAAAAATTTAACGATTTTATAAGCTTGATATTTGACATTTTTGAAGCTAGGTTATAGTAAATTTGTTCATTGATCAAATATTGGTCCAATAGCTTATAATAATATGAGTGTGCCGATTTAGCAACTCCATTAAAGTTTTTAGAAATTATCAGGGCTTTATAAGTATCACCACTGATTACTAAATCTTTTTTATATCCCGTTAGGTTTTTTGATAATGTATATACTTCGCAATAGATTTTATATTCCCTTTTGATGTGTCATACTACTTAATAATATATAATGATGATTAACAGATTGCTGCTAAAGACTCTTAATTTAATAAAAAAATCAGTTGTGCTCACCTATCTGATGGTGGAGATTATAACTTAATGAAATTACCAACCTAATCTTCATTCTTAGATTCTATTCTAATGGTGAAACCACTCATAATATTTTTATATCAAGAAGGTTAACCGATGTATCGTAAAATTGCTCGAAAATTTATTATAATTTAATTTTAATTTAATGGCTAAATCGCTGTCTAAAAATAATAATTTCAAAATAAAATAATTTATACTTTAAATTTGTATTGAGTACTAAGAATTTATACTTTTTTAATATTTCAAGCATTTTAATAGTAATCTACAATTCCTAAAATCATGTTGCTCATGAACATTAATGGCGAGTTTTTATTTACTGCCGTTAGGCTTGTAAGTAAACTTTCAAGGTGAAATAAATATATAAAAATTACTCCATTCGTTCTAAAAAAATGTGTACAAATAAATTTGTTAACTAAACAAGAAATATAGTTATTTTTATAAAATCAATACATTTTATTTCTTTTCTTCCTAATTTACCCTTCCACGATAATTTATATTCTTCCTCACAATTTAGAATCTTTTTCTCTTGGAAAACTACAACTTACATCATTGATGATTCCATTTTTAATGAATTTCAAACTACAAATTACAAATTCCAACTGCGATATCCATCTCCAATATCTAGAAAAAAACACTAATTAATATTTATTTACTTGTAATTAGTAATTTAAATAATCTAAACCATAATAAATAAGATGTACAATGGTAAAATAACAAGTGAAAGTTAGTTATATGCATATTTTATAGAATAAAGAAATTAATTATTTTGTACATAATTTTAAAACAAGAGAAGTAATTATTTTATTTGTTGAGAAAATCGAAAAACAAAATGGACAAAAATAAGTTTTGCACTAAATAATATAGAAGTAAGAAAGTGACGCATTACGCCAGTGGTACGTCATGAAATGAGGAGGAACAATGTATCATATGACGTGGCAGATAAAGTACAGGTCATTCATTTTGACAAATTCCTTTTTAATTATTAGTTGAAAAATAAAACAGAAGATGAGGACACCCGTTCCACGTGGAGGGCCCCCAAGACTGCGTCACGCACGCATTGCATGATGCGCCGGTGAGTTTAACAAATAATAATTGTGCGGGGTCATGACGTATGCACCGCGCACCGTCCGCCAACGGCCTTTTCGTTGGGTTGTGGTTTTGGCTTTTTTGGTACATGGTATCTAACTCTGATCTCCATTTTTGTACTACCAAACAAATTCTATTATTCTAACCTCAGTACTGTTTAGTTTCGGTTAAGCAATATTCGATAAAGTAATAATTTAATAGAGTTTGTCGGTTTTAATTTAGGTCAATGTAATAAAGTAATATTTTCGTTAAAAACATAAGATAATAAAAAATTAGAAAGTTATAAAGGGTCTAAGTAATAAAGTAATCATTTATATAATATATATGAGTTACAAAGTTCAATTTTTTTAAAATATAAATTTACAGTAGTTTGTTTCTTTTTTCCACCAAAGTTAAAATTAATCGCATCATTGACTTTATGTAAAACATAAATAACTTCTGGTATGTTTTACCCGTGTTGTAACAAGTAATTGTTCAAATTGTTGATTGTTTGAAATGTTTCTTTTCATGACATGCTTGGGATGACATTGCTATCTTCCAGTTCATGAGCAGTTCCTTTACCAATGTTCATTACCGACTCAATGATTTATTTATCTGTAGGTGTTTCTATTGTTATTGTCCAGTTTACGATCAGTCCATTAATTAGTGTTTATTATCGATAAAGTAATAAATTCGAGAAAGTAATACTTTTTTCCGATCCCAAGGGTATTACTTTAAAGAAGTTTAACTGTACTGCATCAACTTATACTTGAACGTAAGAGCTTCAAGCTGTTAAGTATCGCTGATATATGTAAAAAAATTTAGTTTTAAGAGGATGTATCTCCAATAAATTCTTGTTCTTTTTGACTTATATGCAATACGTTTCAGCAATTTCAGTTCAATTCAGCCATTCAGTTCAAAAAGTTCAGTTCAATTCAGCAATTTCAGTTCAATTCAACAATTTCAGTTCTATTCAGCAATTTAGTTCAGTTTAGTTCATCCAAAAAGAACAAGACTTAAGTCTCGAACTGAAAAATAAAAAATTTATTAAAAATAAAGTCCTTCAAAATTTATCCATCTAAAACAAACAAACTACTTGCTGAAGATCGATGCTCCCTCCTTGAAACTTAAATCATACTATATTTTATAAGATAAAAAGGAAATTTGTACTTAAGATATCAAGTTCTTTTGACATTGTCCTTATTGATCGAAGGGCCTTTATTGCCTCTTGGTAATTTAGCATCATCTTAGCGGGGGCTGTTGCCTTGGGTGGCCAAATGTACAATTTGATACCATGCACGAGACTGAGGAATGTGCAATGATCCTTCCTCCATACATTTGTTCTCCCTTATTTCTTCGTGGCTACTTTACATTTGAGCACTATCTTTGCTTAACGTCGCGAACCAAATCCACGAGGACAATCTCTGGATCGAAGAACCAACGTATTTCTAGAATATTTTCCTGACCAAATTGGATTGGTACTATTTATGAGGAAATAAGATATCGTGATCGATATGCAGGGTCGGTGAGACGTTTTACTAGCAGACACGAATCCGCCCGCAATTTCAATTAAGCATTGATGGATATTTCCGCTAGTATTCTACATTTTTCTTGTTGTGATATTCAAATCAATTTTCTAAAACTAGTAGAAATAATAGATTGTTGAATTAGGTAGGCAACAAATTATAAAGTAACAGAGTTTTGAAAAGTGATAAAATGACTTCCTCAAGTACATATTAATATATTCGGTAAATGTCACAACTCATTTACATCATCATCTAACCCTATAAACCACTCCTTTCTTTAAATTACCTAATTTTTAATTTCATTACGAAATCCAAATTTTTTAAAAAGTTTAATAAATATATACTCAACACACATTAAGAGAAGATTAATACATCAAAGCAAGCAAATGTTATTATCAAATCAGATAAGACGTATACACACCACATCAAATTGGCAATTGATTGACTTCTAAATTAAATAATAAATCATTTAATCAGATTAATTCAGTATATTATTCTCTTTCCAAATTACTAGGGGATATAGCTGTTGAGGATTTAACTGGCAAATTGATCAATTTTAGACGTAGGATAATATTTTACTCACCAATCATAAATCTCGTTATCTCTATTGTGTATATTCAAGTTATCACTTAATAATAACAAATTTAAAATGTGTATACATACAAAAAAAAGATTTCTACATGTTTCCAAAAAATTGCAAATATTTTTTTGAAGTTAAATGAAAGTTAATATCAAACGAAAGAATTTGACATAGTATTAGCCTAAAAGAAAATTTGAAGGTATTAAAATTGAGTTTATATGGAAATATTATAATGTTAAGGTATTAAAATTGAGTTTATATGGAAATATTATAATGTTGAGCTTGAGTAGATTACATATGAACTTTCATATGGACTAATCTTTGCATGTGGTCACTCGAATAGTTTGTGGTGCGGTAGTTTTGGTGCTAATGTACTCCTCCTCTTGCTTGTAAGGGCTTTACTTCAGCCCGGAATTATCATGTTTGTTTATTTGAGACTCTTGAAATTCATCATCTGTTTTACTAACTTGATTTATCATTGCTGTGCAACTTGTGTCACGTATAATGCTTAAAATATATTCAGAGATATATTCAAAAATTAGTCAAAAACTATCTAATCAGTCTAATTGAGTTGTCATTTTGAGCGTCTAAGCGGAACTCTTTTAAATTTGTTCCACTTAAAGAGTAAGAATTAAATTATTTTTGTTGACCAAAATATTACCAAATAAGCAAAAATTAAATAAAAAAACATATGGATAAAAACAAAAGAAATGACACAATGAAAACGTCACCTCCACAAGCATATAGCGCGTAAACAAGAAAATAAAAAAATAATAAAAATGCCCACAACTGCCGTTGACGGCCACCACCATCATCATCTTTCCAAATTATCAAAGTCTCCTCCTTTCTTCTTCTTCTTCCCCATTTATAAAATCCAACCTCAAAATCTCCATTACCCCATTTCGAAATCCACTCACTACCCATTTCTCATTTTCTCTCTCTACCCCTAATCCCACTCTCTCTCTAAAAAATGCAGCAAGCAATTCCCTATAAATCATATGTTCCCTTATACACCACCACTAAAACCCCTGTTTTCTCGCCGGAGCCGCCGTCCACCGGCGGCGCCGGAGGCAACTCAAACTTGAAAGAACTCTTAAAAGGGTCCTCAAAAATGAAAAGTATGGCCAATTTGGTGCAAGAAAATCCGATCATTGTGTTTGCTAGACGTGGGTGTTGTATGAGTCATGTTGTGAAGAGATTGCTTTTGGGACTTGGGGTTAATCCCCCAATTTTTGAGATTGATGAGGAGGATGAAGTTAAGGTTTTGAATGATTTGGGGGTCATTATTGGAAATAAAAGTGTTGAAAATGTTCAATTTCCTGCTGTTTTTATTGGGGGGAGATTGTTTGGAGGATTGGATAGAGTTATGGCTACTCATATTTCAGGTGATTTAGTTCCCATTTTGAAGGAAGCTGGTGCTTTGTGGCTTTGAGTTTGTTAATTCGTTAGCAATGTTGTAAACGAAGGCCTATACTGTCTAGCAATCGAGAATCTGACTGGATCGATTACACTCTTTGAACCTTTGAAATTTAAGTTTTGTTGTCGTTGTTAATTAAATAATTAGTTATCTAACTTGTTTAATTTGTTCTTTTTGATTTTTCATAAATGTTTGACTTGGGAGGTTTTTAGAAGAATCAAGGTTGTAATTGCCAATGAAAGAGAAATACAAAGTTAATATTATTAATATTTTTTGCTTTACTTATTTGCTTTTTTTTTTTTTTTCATCCAATTTCCGAATCACATTGGCCGACTAATTTGAATTCAGGACGAGTTTAAAGATTATGGCATTTAAGCTCCTCTCAATTATCGTTATTGGAGGATCGATCCGCAGACCTCCCTACCAAGCGCATCCCCGTTCTACCACTGCACCAATCAACGATTGGTTTTTGCTTTACAGTTAAACCTCGATGAAGTAATATTCGATAAAGTAATAACCTCGCTTAAGTAGTAAATTTCGTCGGTCCCAACTTGGGCTAATGTCGTAAAGTAATATTCTCGCTAAAAGCATAAGATAATAAAAAATTTGAAAGTCCTGAAGGACCCAAGTAATATGTAAAGTAATAATTTCAGAATTATACGTATATATAATATGTATGAGTTACAAAATTCAATTTTTTTTAAATATGAATATATAATATCTTGTTTTTTCTTTCCACCAAAGCTAAAATTAACATCATCATTGACTTTACGTAAAGCATAAATAACTCTTGGTATGTTTTGCTCGTGTTGTAACAAGTAATTGTTCAAAGTGTTGATTGCTTGAACTGCTTTCTTTGATGACAAGCTTGAGATGACATTACTATCATCTGGTTCAAGATCAGTTTTTCACCAATGTTTATTACCGACTCAAAAATTTGTTCATTCGTAAGTGATTCTATTGCTATTGTCCGGTTTAAGACTAGTCTCTTCATCAGTGTTCATTATCGATAAAGTAATAAATTCGATAAATTAATATTTTTTTCTGGTCCCAAGAGTATTACTTTAAAGAGGTTTAACTGTATTTTCTATGTTTTGGTGGAGTTTTTTTTTTATTATTTCATTTTTGTTTATTTATTTTAATGGAAAGTTTTTTTTTTTTAAATCAATTTCGAGACTCAAGTAATTCGTAGCCGTACCATCCTCTTTTGATATAAATAATGTGGTTGAGGCATAGTTAAGGTTGACAATTGAAGAGTTTAAGGATAGATTGGAGGGAAAGGTTTTGAATGGTTTGTATAGCAAAAGTTAGCAATAGTCAATAATAACAATTTTTAATGAGTATGTGGGTTTATGTTGTCGTGACAGATATTGGATCGCCACTAATCAGAGTTAATGGACTTGTTCTACCTATACGAAACTAGTGTTAAATTCAGTTCAAGGGAAAGCAACGAGTAGGATACTCGTGCGTATTGCATTTCTCATACCTTGTTCGTTTAAATATACTCTTCAAATCTCATGCTCTTACTTTTTAAATTAATAGATAACCGCAAGTACCTTTATCCGTTTATAATTATTATGATATGTACCTATGAATATTCTAGAAGGTAATCTCACATCTTATTTTTTTTAACTCCTCTACTATGTCCAGTATCCTTTCTTTGATGGGCTTTGGGTCTGGCAATCCATAATCCTCATCAATTTTTATAAAAGAAAATTTCATTTTTATTAATATCGTATCCACATTTCTAGATCTTTGAAAAAAAAACTTTACTTGCTTGACGGACTAAAATCTATATTTATTTACTTGGAAAATTAGTAGTATCAACTATCTATGAAGCATGAGCTATAGATTTCTACCAAATGATACAATTTCTAACCACATCAACACAAAAAACAAGGATACAGTTACAGTAAATCAGATTGTATCTAACCATGAATCAAAATCATCCAAGACTATCGATTTCGAAACAGACTGAGACGAAGAAGACTGAATCTCATTTGAGGTTGCTCCTGCTTTACCTAGATTATATGAAGCATTTTGGTTGGAGGAACTCGGTGCTCCTTCAAGTAAATCATCGAGAACATCATCTAACTCGGTGGTAAAAGTTCCGGTTCTTGAAGAACTTGGAGCAGCTCCTGTGAATTGTGGCTGAGCCTCTTTTTGTGAGACAGAGAATGTACTGGGAGAATCAAGTAACTTGGTCTCGCTAAACGAGTCAAGAAGCATATCCAATTCTGCCTCGGCAGCTGTTGCTGCAAATGTTGATAGTTGCTTACTCTGAGCTGCAACAGAACTAGAGTTTGACTCTGTTGGGGTTTTCACAGCTCTGATTGGACTGGAAATGCTATCGGGTTTCAAGTTTAGACCAGTTGTAGTTTGATTTAAAATATTTGATCCTCGAATAAATGAATCAGAGTTTGTCTGGACATTAGCAGAGGACTGTGATGATAGAGTCTCGGTACTCTGGTATTCCACCTTATTCTCCTCATAAAAATCTTGTGCTGCTGGTTCTTCAGAGTCGGTTGCACCAGTTTGGACTTCGTCCGATTCCCGAGGGTCAATTTTTGTTGATCTGTGATCCTCAGCCTGTCAAGTAAATCAAACTCGAAAAATTAAAAATCCAACTCGAATAGTTTTTAGCATTGTTGAAACCTCATTCCAACTTGACTAATAAGCTTACTCCAAAACTAGGAAGGACCAGTTATAAGAACTACAGATACTTATTCTCCATATAATCACATAAATATAACTCGGCATTAGAAGTAATAATAAGCTGTCCACGAGTTTTCGCAAAATTGAATTCCAATGTTAAACATACCAGCTCTGCTGTTAACATGTCTGGTTCAATGTAAAGCCTATCTGAAAGGTTCACTTTTTCCAGTTGTTCTGCGAGAGCGTTCAAATTTAAGGAGAGATATGGTGCCTGCTTAAGAAAACCATCCAGCAGATAATAAGTCAAACTCAAAGATTAAAAAAGATAGCATAATACAAGCTAGGCGAAGAAAACAAATCAACTAGAATGTGACAAGAGGGCAAGTGTCAAAAAGAAAATAGAAACCATGTCATCGTTCTAACAATTGCAGATAAGTGAAATAACTAACATTGACATATCTAAGTTCCACAAGACATTAACCAAATAACCACGACCTGAATCGTAATGGATCTAAAGTTGAGCAGAAATTTTGGATGAAAGCACCCATATGAAGAATTAATTAGTAAACAAAAATCTCAATAAATACTGAAAAAGATTCGTCTGCAATAAAGTTCTTCGTAAGAAATGCGTATATGATGTAAAATATCAAGCAATCAACAAAAAAATCCTCTAAGCAAAATTTACCACAGTTTATTCATACTGAATCATAGATATTTGGAAGTAGAAGTCTTCAAGCAATTTCAAGTCAAATAAGCTCTAATCATTCGAGTACGTTCCACTAATTGGCAAACCAATGGAAATTGGTCAACTTTGTTACCACAAATTACTTGATATCAGTAATATAATCTATGTATTGTATACTCTAGCTTCAGTTACATGATATCAAACACCCGAGCTTATCATGTTAGCAGTCTAATCTAACCTCTCTAGCAGCAGAAGGCACAGAAAGCAGAGAATTACTTCTCAATCAAGAGTGAAAGCCATATCAAGGAGCTTAAGGCTTCAAAGATTTTGAATCACTAGATTTCTACTTCTATCTACTTTTATCACATTTGGAATATTAAATAGCATTAGTATCAAAAGATAATGAAATAGAGAATTGCAAGTAACTAAATACCTCGGGATTTCCAACTGTTTCATCCTCCACAACAAAATTGTCATCCCCAATCCATGACAAAAAGCCTTCTCCCCTGACTGAAAGAATTGGTCCGACTCCAATTTTAAAGTCACCTGTCACAAGACATTGCACACCACTAATTTTTCCAATAACTATTCAGTAAAGGCACCAAACAAGACATCATCAAAAATTCAAAACAGAAGAGTCCCAAGACTGAAGCATATCCCAGTTCACCGTGAAGCACCAAGAATGAACTGTCTAGATTAACTAACGGATTCGAAAAATATCAATCACGACATGATTTTCATAGCAGTATATGGAAACTCTGAACAAATTATGCATAGGGAAAAATGTTTACCCTCTGCAAGTATACCATTAACCTTAAACAAGAAGTGACAGAATACAGCAAGAAAATTACGCCATAAGTCATATACCCGTGCTAAGTACACATTGGCAGTTAAGAATAACTTAGATATTTACTGGTGAGCAGTAACGTTTTACAGCTAACCTGAAACGTTAACATATATATACACTTAATCAATGATCAACATTTTAGACATCATTAATCCGAATCCATTGAAGAGTTGAATTCTTAAAGAGAAGTGAAAGTGAATAGCAATTTTCAGATCCCTAAGAACTGGAAAAGGATGTTAAAAAACAAGTAAAACTCCTGTAAGACGCAAAGATAACTTTACGAATAAACCTGACTGTTAACATATTTATTTGTAGGTCTACCAAAAAAAAAAAACTAGATCTTGGTCACTAGCTGGCCACATCAAGATAACAAGTCAGTTATGTTCATTCCTGAACACTTAGTCGCAAAACATAGTCATCTCTTGATGGCACATACTCGTACCTCTATCACAGAGTTGATAGTTCCCTACAACATGCCTGAACACTTACATTTTAGGTGGAATTTCTATTAGACTTCCAATAAAATGTTATAAGCCACTAAATCATGAATGTACCAATTGGACCAATTGCTAATATAGTTAAAGGACAACCTTAGAGTAATTCTATTAGTGTATTCTAATAGTTCGCAGCCATATAGGAATGTAAAAAATTAAAATTGCTGGCTAAAAATTACAAAGATTGATGACAATGCAGAAATGAATAAAGAGTACCGGGGAAAATGTCATCCAAAGAAAGAAAGCTATCCAAGCAAGGATTAGATTGTTGCTGCGATTTAGCTTCATCAATCAGGTGACTGTAATCTGCTCCTTTACTCTTGGGAAAACCAACATCGGCACTGGCCCTATTAATATCGTCCCCTGGTGGTCCTTCTGAACCTTCAAATTCATCCTCATAACGATCCCAATTGGAAGGGAGAGCAGCAAGTTGAGCTTTCTCTTTATTTTGCTTCCCAACTGCCTTATTCCCACTTCCAGCATTACCACTAGTGCCTCCGGATGAAGCTTTCGCTTTTTGAATAGCATGAGGCTTTTTGTTATGGTGGAGGGAGTGAGCCCTCTTGGATTTTGCTAAGGATTTTGCATCCATTTTTTGAGAACAATGATTAAAGAAACATCATCTAGTAGTATATTGGGAAATCCAAAATTGCTGCACCATAAAAATTTCAAAAATAAACAAAGGGTCATACACGCACAAGAAAATTATAACATTAGTACAGAATAATCAAAAGCTGATTCAGATTTCAATTGATAGAAGCTCCCACAAAACTGACAGAGGACACCACGTGTTTAATCATACATACATATATTCTTCCGAAGCTGCAAGTATCATGCTTGTTTAATTGCCATTAATCAGCATACATCAATACTCACAGTAGATTCTAGAAGCATAACGTGAAGGGGAGAAACGAGTTTCATGCTAAAATATCGCATTGTGCCAGTAGGCTTCTGAGAAAAGAAATGAATCATCTCAAGATAATGCCCTACATAAAAACTCAAGGGGAATCAACAACGATTAGCAGCTCACCTACGGATCATATTTACCAAAACGAAACAAAAATGAGACGGTTCTTATGTGCAAACAGTACAATACACTTGAGTTAAGTTATTTTGACAGCAGCAACAGTACAATGTACTTAATGTCGTATGTATACGTGCGGTAATTTCTACACGATAACACAATTTACAAAGAGAACAGAGTTCCACACGGTTATCAATTTCTGCATTAGCATATATTAATTCCGGGATATATACCGAATTATAACCCTTACTTTCACATGCTATAATGACTAGAGTTTTTTTAATTTCAAATATAAAAAGATAGGGTTTTACATGTCAACATTTCTACGAGGTACCCGAAAATGGCAATAAAAGCTAAGATAAAGAAATACTCGCAAAAGTATCCAAAAAAAAACTTACAACGGATAACGTCCCGCCGATCAGAGAACCTCGTCGGAGATTTGGAGTTAAATTAGGGCATAAACAGAGAGAGGGGGAGATTTGAGAAGATGAAGATGAAACAAGAACGCGATGACCGACGACGAGGGAAACCTGAAACGACGTCGTTTGGTTTCATCTACAATAATATTATGGGCTTGAGTATGGGTTTGGTTTCGGGCCTTAGTCCAATAGAGGCCCAAAACTATCTGAGCTGAGGTTTTTATATCTTTGTACCATTTGCCACAAAAATATTGGAAGGATCTTAGAAAAATTTAAACTTTGCCATTTTAATAAGGATATCACTATTTATATCTCACTTTTTTCGAACTACAACCCATTTTGACAAATTTGCCCTTTCCACAAGTCATAAAAGATAAAAGTTGAAATTTCTCAAATAAAAAAACTTATTTTTGAAACTTGAACATTAGAAATTCGGAATTTGAGATGTCGAATGAGCCAACAAATCCGGAATCGCATAGTGATGATCAATTGTTAGAAGACGAGATACTCGAACATTAAAAGCACATTAAAAATATTTAAAAATTAAATTTTTTTCGAAAAACGGTCGTTTCAACCTAAGGAGAAACGTCCTCCATGGTGGTTGTTTGTCCATATGGCGAAACGGCCTCCATGGGCGTTTCTCCATACGAGGACGTGTCCTTGATGGCCGTTTCTCCATATGGACAAACGACATCCGAGACCTAAAACGCTCTTTTTTAGAATTTTTTTTACAAAATTAACTATTTTCGAGTGTGTTTTTAAAAAGTTACGTATTTTATTCGTGATTTTGTCCATAATTGTGAGCGAAAAGTGTGATTTTGGAGTTAAAAAGTTGAATTTTGAAAAAGATGGTGTTGAAAGGTTTCAGAATTTCAAAATGAAAGAGAAAGTTATGACAAGGGTATTTGGGAAAAAGTGGTTGTAATTCGGAAAAGGTGGGCAGTAAACAGCAATCCACTTTTAAGAAACCCTTTAATAGGGATCAGCTACTCTGATTTGCTCACTTTGATTTGATTTTCGTTGTCGTTGTTATTAGATCTTATAAGTAGAACAATATGAAAGTCTTCTTGTAAGTTCCTATGCACCCTTCAACTTTACCTAATGTTACCCGAGTAAATAATAATGTCTATGTGGACCATGAAGCCTCCTCGTTCCTATTACAGTCAGCATACATGACTCTTTTATAGATTAAACATGTTGGCATGCATTCCAAAATAGTCAAAGCTCCGGTTAAACATAAATCTTCTTAAGAAACCTATTTAGAAATTCTCAAGTTCTAAATTAACTACGATTAAGATTCCTATTTTGACTTATATATATTTCTTTCATTTTTAAATATTATTTGCTTTTGTAAAAATATGAGAAATTAAGATATTATTAATTATAACATGGAAAATAGTGATTTGTCATCCCTTTAATTTCTCTAGTATTATTTGTTTCCTTAAAACTATATAACCATAGGAGCATAATTGACAAAACATAACTCTTATTACCAAAATGGAAAAAAGACTAACATTGTGGAAAAGTTTACTACCAAAAAACGACTAACATATATTCGACACACATACAATTACTCAGATTATTCTTCCTTTGACCATCAATATATGCTAACTTAGCTAACTTAGGTATCAGATTGACTTCGCAAGTCAAATGGCCCTTCCTTAATTTACACTTGATATTTTCAAAAAAACTCAATCCCACCTAAAACAAGTTCAGTTTATGCTATAACACCTGAGATTAGACATGAGTGTACCCCTCCTCCCCTATATAAAAATTAATCAAAATAGGTAACTAATTAATTTACAGAACTCCAATTTTTGTATAATTAGTTTCCCTCTAATTAGGGTGCATGCTTATTAAGTGGTTGCAGGGCACACGTAAAAAGACAAAAAGCAAGTGGATTACCAACTAGTAGTTATTTAATTTGGACTTAATCAGCATGCCAAACCCTTGTAGTTGTATTAGTGTACGAGAAAAAGCATATTAGCAATTAAAATCTTTGCACTAACTGAAATCTTTCTTTGTTTCCTTTCCAAAATAAATCTAGTGTGAGACTAAATTCAAACATGATTCCGGTGAACAAATATCCGGTGCCACCACATTTTCTGGCGAGAAGATTTTCCGGCAACCGATCATATCAAGGAGACGAGGCAACGGAAAATATAATGACATGGATTAATATGCATAGTAGCTTAGCTTGTATATCCTTTTATTTTATTTTTACGTTCGTTTTGTATTTGTAATTGGTTGAACCTTTTCACTTATTGAAGTAACTAAATTTTTGATTTAATTTGTTGCAAAAATTATGTTTTAGTGGTAGATTAGATTAAACGACCGGACGTGTGAATAATGAGCCCGGTGAAAATGAGTTTTCGATAATTGCATACATTTTGTATTGCAAATTATATAACGAATCACAGAATATTTAGATATGCAATAATTCAAAAACTTACTCACTCCATTCTAAAATAAGAGCATAATGATATTTTAAGCCTCTCTTATTTCAAATTTTTTATCTAGAAAGACATTTATTTCAGAATGGAGGAAATACGTTGGTGAACAAAATCAAATTAAGATAACAAAACAACCTTTACAATTTGTTTAGCAATTTTTGTCTAATCATTGAAAAAGAATTTCCTTATCGAGTGGATGATACATGTAGTAATCAACAATTAATTAAGCTTTGAACGAAATTTTGTCCTTTCTTTCATTTCTTGAATATGTATGCACTAAGTAATAATCTATGAATGATTAACCAAGGGCAATCACCAACCAAATCCTTAATTTATATATAATCCATATATTTAATATGACATTGAAATTTCTTTTTTCTTAGTGGAAATCTTGAAGTGATCATTTAAAAATTGGGCCCTCGTTCAATCAAGGTAATTAAATAACGAAAATAATTTGTAAATTTTATCTCAGTTTGGTATTGTTATGAAAGAAATTTGATGTGGTTGAAAAAGTGGATAAAAATTATAAGAAATAATTGTAAAATTTTAGAAATAAATAAATAATAATAATAATAATAGGTATTATTAATATGTTTTAGTGGTTAGCTCCTCTGCTGGTAAAAACCTCTATTAGTTCTGGTCTTTTTTCCTTAAAAAAAAAAAATATGTTTTAGTAGTTATTATATTTTTAAATAAAGTGTAAAGTTTTTGGTTCGCATTCCAGGATCGACAAAAAGTGAAACTTAAAAAAAGAAATAAAAAAGTATCAACTTTGGATTTTTGGATAAGTTGTTACAACTGTAAATTATACCTTTTTTTTAAAGCAGTTTTTCTTATTTTTTTAAATTTCTCGAAAATCAATTTTGCATTTACTAAATGATGCTTTTAGCTAAAAAAAAGTTAGGAAAAATGATTTTAAAAACAATGTCAAACAAGACAATTATGATGATTTTAATTCTTATTTAACTGGCTAAATTCATTTGATTAGGTACTAACCAGGGAAATACCACCATATAATCAGAAGTTTTTAATAATTTTTATAAAAAAAAGAAGTTTTTAATAATGTAATATAATTAATTTTGATTCTTTTACATTGATTGTTGACATTATTCGTAATTAATTTAGGTTATTTATTTTTGACTGAAAACTAAATTAAATTATTGATTGAATATATTTAATGAATTTTGTTGAATTTACTAAACGGAAATAAACTGAACTACAATATGTTAAATAAAAGTTAAAACAAAAGATCTAAATTAGATTGGATGAATTTACATATGGATAAGTTTATTCAGTTGAACTATTGAGATAAACAGAAATCATAATTATATAAAGAAATAGAATTCTATCCTAAATTAGATTTTTAATTAATTAAAGTTTACTAAAATCATATTCTAAGCCGGAGTTAGAGTTAGAATGATTAGGAATAGTTGTTTAACTGTGATTTTATATGAATAGAGAGAAAAGTTGGAGCACAAGGCTTTGGGCGGCTACCTCTAGCCCTCAAAATTTCTCTTTAATCTATTATGTGTTTTTAATTCAACAAATATTGAAGTTGTCAGGAATGAAACTCATGACCTTTCGATTGCATAGGTTCTGATACCAGTTACTTAAAGAGTTGAACTAAAAGCTCAAGCTGTTTGTTAAAGCCTAGTTATGGTTAATATATTAATATTCTCTAGCAGGTAATACGAGGTTATTGTATCGTTATATTATTTTGTTGCAATCAACTCAACGAGATTCAGAGCTATAAAAATAACCCCCATAAAGTATTGGAATTGTTTAATATATTCCCTTCATTTATCTTACCTATATAATTTTTTTTGTTTTCTATCCAATATACGATTCCACACTGGAGAGACTAATCCAGATTCGGGTGGATATAAAGATTATAATATTCCGTTCATTTATCTTACTTATATAGTTATATCTTGTTTTGTTCATATCGTTCTATCACACCTGTAGGAAGCATTGAACATATTAATAATGTTTTGGAATATTTAATTCTATGATTTGGGCATTATATGGTGAAATGAAAAATTAGTAAAATAATTTACATATTTTTCCCTTTTAAGAGAACAAGTAGGGACCATGATCCATTTTCATGAAGAGTGGGGGTGCTTTAATTAATTTTGCTTTTCAAAGCCGAAAAAAATCAGAATCTCTGATCTTCTTAAATTAATTGTATTTGGAAATGTATGAGATAAATTATTATTATTTGGTTGATTGAGTGTCTTATATAGTGGCGGTCTCTTTCAATGTTTTTGTGTGTACTTTATATATCTATAGATTGGTATCATGAACATGTTTTCCTTTGCATTAGGTTATAATGAGAAAATGGGAATTATAGTGTGGATTTTTGATCAGATCTCTCATGCACTGGGAACGGTCTGTCGAATTCACTCTGACGATCAATTGTCAGTAATTTAGTACAAAGATAAATGAAAGAGAGACAAAGATTATCAAATGAACATACCTAACTTTCATGCGAGTAAAGGCTTTATAGTGATTTTGCAAGACAAAACTATATGAATGTCTTTCATAAGGTGACCAGTCCTCTTAGAGTTGAGGGATGTGCCATAATATGCCTTTAAGGTACATAACATTATCATAGACAAGGACTTGGTGTCGTTTCCAACATGCTGTTGAAGAAGATCGAGAGGGCCGACCGGATAAAGTCCACCAGAGCTAATCGTTTATGAAAATCAATTCGAAGTATGAATGTTGCTTCAAATTGATTCCATTTTTCTAGGAAGTTCTAAAAGAATTCAACTTAGGCACCAAGTAGAAGTGGAACAAGAAAGGTTAATGGCATGGTCAATATAAGAATCCATTATCGTTGCTAGGTGACATTTATATGCTTTACTGTCTACTCATCTTCGTAAAATGTCATACATGCATATACATGAAATTTTCATGGAAATAATAATTTGTCTTCTTCAATTCTAATTTGTTCCTTTTTTTGCTTAGACAACTTGTCCTCCATCTTTCATGTCAACTGACTTATATACATCCTGTCTTTGTACTTTTTACCTCATAAATTATGTCTATTTTTCTCCCATTTCCTTCATATATATTTACTTATTACTGTTAATTCTTTGTAGTTTGTTCTTTTTATTTTCTTTAATAAATTTCGGGTAGGTTTTTCTCTGTTTGCTTCGGATGTGCCAATCTAGTTGGGATGGTCTAGTCTATTCGCTTTCAATTAAAAAAAAGAAAATATTTACCCTATTACTGTTATATATAAAATGATTATATATAATATAGAAACTATAATTAAGTGAAAGTATAAGATTTGAATAAGTTACAAATAAATGGTTCGCAAGTACTAGTACACCCAAGCTTGTCGAGAATTGCTTCAAACCAAGTCACCATTAGAATAAAATAGGATGCTACATGCCGAGATACATATTTTTTATATCAAAATGGAATATTAGTATGATATCAAATATAGTCTTTAAAATTGAGTGTTTGAATTCCCAAACCTTAAAAATATCTTTTTGTGCGAAAACAATATCATTTGGTGATTCGAAATTACTTTTCTCTATAACTCAAAAAGCTAAGTATAAATGTTTTTAGAAAAAATCTTCATTTGCAACTTTTTTTGAAAACATATTCTAGAGCTTAAAAGTTGATAATAAGTTTTTTTTTCTGATATATATATATATATATATAGCCTGAGAAAGGCTCAGGTGTGACAATGAGCTTATGGTATGACAGCCCAGTTATGATGTGACAATGAAAAGAGGTGGGGTCAATTTTGTAATTAAATAGGAAAATGTGGCAAACTTGTAATTAAATGAAAAAGCCTTATAGGTGTAAAATGGAAGGAAGGAAGAAGAGGTGATGTCAGCGCTGATGTCATATCTGGAGAGAGAAAAAGTTTTAATTATTTTCTTTAAAATGCATTTTTCCGCTCCTCCCGAACTCACTTTTCAAAAAAAATTATACCACTGAACTCGTATTAATTAGACGGTCATTTTGAGACTCATCGTTGCTATTTATAAACAATTTTTATTTTTTATTCTTTCTATGGTTGTTCCGAATTAATACTCGGTTGTTCCGAATTAATATTCTGTTGTTCCATATACTATATTGTTTCAACAGAATACTCTGTTGTTCCAAATTAAGACTCGATTGTTTCAAAATAATACTTTGTTGTTCCAAATTAATATTCTGTTGTTCCGAATGAAATTATTGGAACATAATTAATATTAAAGAACTTGAAATCCAACTCGTTGCAACCTGAAGAACATATTAGCATCAGAATTCTCTCCCATTAAATATTATACGAACAAAAGCTTCTCTCTCATTAAATATTACACCAACAAAAGCATGCAGCTCTTATACTAAAAGAAATGAAGAAGAATAAGTAATTTATATTAATCTATGCAAGCCACCGCCATTTTCCAAGTATCAGGTATGTAATGGAACCTAAAAACAACTATAGGTACATCATGGGGTTTCAATCGTGCGCTTGCCTAATGGGCTTCAATTGATTAAACTCACCTTGTTCTGCAATGAACTTTTTTTCTTTGCACAAACTCTAATCTAAGTTTGATCAATTTGCACCGTAATTCTATGTAAGTAGAATGAAAAATAAAGCTCAAACCGAACCATAATTATCAGCATCACCATCAACTTCTCCCATCTAAACAGCAGATCGTAGAAACCACAGATCCAAATCCATCTCCGGCGTCTTGAGGCGGAAACAATTAACAGTGGCGGCGACGACGGATTTCCATGGAGAAGAAAGGGGAAGTGGCGGCGGACGGTGAATAGCAATGAGATTCCAGAAGTGGAAGTTGGGGCTGTTTCTTCGGCAGCAGAAAGCGAGAAGATGAGTTCTGAAGAGGGTAGAAAGAAATCTAGGGGAAAATACATGGATTCGGTGCCAGAGGGAAGCCTAATTAGTAGGTTAATTACAAAATAGACCCCTGTCTTACCATAAGCACCTTGTCTCACCATAAGCCATATGTCTCACCTGAACCTGACTCTATATAACCTTCAACTTTCAACAAAAATTATTATTTTTACAAAAGTTGCCCCAACTTTCGCGTATTTATCAATTACTCATCAAATTTTTCAATAATGCTTTTCTATATAACATTTTCAAAGCAATTTCAAACTAGCTATATATGTTTATTTGAAACCAAAAGAGACAATATTTGTTTGCTAAGATATACTAGAAATAATAAAAATAATTATAATAATATTATAATTATTTACCTGTCAATTTAAAACTTTTGACTTCTGAGTCATAAAGTTACAGAGAAATTCTACTATGGATCCGACCAATGAAAACTAAGATACATAACACTTATTAATGTAAAAAAAAAGATATGCAATTATCTAATTTGCATTGGTCAATGTATTGTACTCGGTAGATAATAGAAGTTTTCATTTCTTACATACTTAAATCGGTTTGGACTATATTTTTGTTAGGCCCCCTTTTTTTAAGCTAAACTAGAATTTGCTTAATTAAATTGAATCCTTAATTATCTAATTAATTTTGTTGAACTAAACTGAATAAAACTGAAATTTACTGAAAATAAAAAAAAAAACGAGCTAAAACGAGCTTCTTAGTATGACTCATATTCTAGTAATGCATTTTTTTCTATCTAATGTTGTGTTTTCCCTAGAGCCGTTTTTTTTATAGAAGAGTTATCATATCATTGAATAATATAGAAAAATTACAGCACGATAATAATAAAAAAAAAGGAGGAATTAAACCTCACAAAGATACAGACAAAAGCCAGTATAAACCGCATATCGGGCAAAAAAAACGCTACAAAGGCGTATGACACCATAAAGGTACTAAAAAAGACAGAATACATCATATATTTCTTGAGATTGCGGATCTGCAGAAAAACAATCAAAAACCATTCTTCAACACTTATGCTTCTCCAGAAAATCGGATCTATGTCCTTCCTAAAATTGCACTCCCGTAGATCTACAGATCTATGGATTAAGTCAACCTTTTCCGCCCGTGCTAAATCTGAACGAGCTATAAATGAAGAAAATATAGCTATCGGATGCAGATCTGATGACCAAATAATACTGTTGAGATATATGATGTTAAACAAAAGGAGCGATGAGAAGAAGGAGAAATGTAAATCAGATCTGATGACCAAAGAATACTGTTCCTTAAATCCGTTTTACTTGGCAAAGTGAAGTGTTTCTTTTTTTTGTTTTTTTTTTCAGAGTGAAGTAAAGTTATTTTTGAATAAAATTTTATTTTGAAAAAAAGAAAAGGAATTAAAGAATATAAATTTTCTTTTGGTAAAACTGAATGTGTGTTGCTTTATGTATATTGAGAGGAATTACACAATACATTTTTGATCCACCAACCATATATTAATTATATTCAAAGAATATTCATAAAATGATTTTCATGTCATTAAAGTTAGTTGGATTAGATTTAATGACACATTTGCTGTTATGACATGTGTATTACAAAGAAAAAAAAGAAATAGAGGAGAAAAATAACGATAAACATATATAACATGATTTGTAAAAAGGCATATATTCCTAACTTTTGACATAGCCAGAGCATGTGGATTTCTGTATATATGTATAGGAATCCTAGATCTTAAATCTGCACTCCCCTTTTGGGATATTAATTTCATAAAAGAAAATGTAAATCATATTGTAAATTTTTTCAATGCAAAAGGTTTCAAATAGATGCAAAGTTAAATCCTTGAAATAATTTTGCAATTGAGTCAACAACCAGCGATACCGAAAAATCTATACATATGTTGCTTCACAAGGCTTTTCAATGAGTGAGCTTCCTAAATCGCATGCCTTCATAATTTATTCTCGCAACCCAGTTACTACGAAGCACTGTGAAATAAGGTGTTTTTGGACATTAGTAAAAGTTAGAAAAAATCCATCTAGTTTAGTAATTTTAAAATGAGTCTGAAAATGTAAATAAATCTTCCTATTAAACTAATTTTGTAATTAACCCTTTATTAAAGAAAACAAACTTAATTAATTGATGGGTAAAATATAGATTATTTTAGTTAATTATTATTTTGTGAACTAAATAAGGAATGAGCAAGAATTTTGAACTTCTATATAGTCACATGATGAGTGACTAGGTTTTCAGAACTAAGTTGATACATGTCCATCTCCTAAAAATCTCTTTGAATTGCACAAACAATTATAAAATAAATCAAATTTGATCAAATATTCATTTTCAAAGAAAGAAAGAGACAAGCAAAGAAACAAACATACCCTTGGTGACAACAATTTGCTTTTCCCTAAACCCTTCTATCTATAGCTGGACTAATTACTTTCTAATCCTCATACTTAATCACTAATGTAAACAATTCTTTTTACAAATATTTCTCTTTTGTATATGGGCAATAAAACTCCTAAAATCATGCAATTTTACTTACGACGATGATTAGTTAACGTCAAGAAATTGATTGAACTAAACGCTCGAGTTGATAGTTAATAAGTACAGTTATAGTTTATGTATTAATCTTTATGCACTCCATCATGTGAATGCCACTTGAGATTGAAGCATGTATAACACATGCACATCTTACCAAGTTCAATGCACAAATGAATCGAGATGTCAGGACTCGAACTCAAGACCATGTCAAAGATCTAATTGAATTAAAAGGTCGAGTTGATAATCGAGGCTCACTTATGGTTTGTATATTTATCTTTTATAGTTAAATCAATTTAGACATCATTATATACATCTTGATTCAATGGATTTAAATTGACTCAAACTTGTCAATGTCAAGTTTAAAATTACACTTGATTGCCAACTAGTATGGTAAAAAGTGATATGCGAGTTAGCAATCGGAATTGTTTGAAGCCTATTAATTGAGGATAAGTTGAATTTTGAGCGTCGAGACAATGCCAATGATCAAAACGGTCAAAAACCAAATTCTCGATTTTAAACGCTTAGATAACCAGCCAGTTGACCTTTATTTATAGCACTGCTGCTAATGTTGGGGGTTAAGTTTTCCGACAAAATTACAGCTCTCAACTATCCATGTTAATGATAATTTTGTAATTTACCCTTTTCTTTTTAACAACCCTAAAGAAAAAAAGATGAAAACTTTGGGGGTGGGGTTTGTGGATGTAATTAAGAAATGTTATATGTCCTATATAATTAAACAAAATAGACCTTGAAAGTTGAAGCCTTTGGAGAGGTGTTGGAGAAGGAGAGAATATTCTTAAGCAGCCAAAGTTCAACAAGAAAATGACAAAGCTTAAATACTAAACAAAATTAGAAAGATTAAACATGATTAGATTATGATTAAATTTTAATGAGTTAGCAGGAAAAGTCAGCCCACAAGGAGACGACTGCTCACACTTCCAAAAATTCACTGCCTTTGTCAGCTGGCTGTCTTTTAACCTCTTCCCTATAATTAATTTAATTCTTTTAAACAATTTCCTAATTATTTTATAATATTCTTTTTCTTTATTTTATTAGCATGCTATATACTATATCAGATTTGCTAGGTAGCCCAAATATATTCCATTGTTTATCTTTAATGTAAAAAGGGTTTGTATTCTGAATATTATTATATAATCTTAATGTAACCAAAAATATATATATCATGATCTTTATTAACAAAATATTTCTTCAATGTACTAAATTATAGAGTTGGCAAAGGGAGGTAAAAAATACTCCTAAACTTACAAAAAATACATAAAAAAGCATCTTACAAACAAAAGCAAACACAAATGAGTTCAATATACATCATTTTACATGTATGTGCAATAAATTATCTCAAGCAGTTGATTAAATGAAAAATTCTATTGTTAGGTCCTATTCCTTTTGAATTAAATTTAGTAAAATTGAATTGAGTTTAGTTCAGTTGAATTCAATTCAATTCAATAAAATTCATTAGGCATCTAGCCAATGATTTAGATCAGTTCATTTAGTAAAAAAGAACAGGACCTTAAGGTCCAATTATGATTTATATATTAACCTTTAAGACAACCCTTTACGTAAATGCCCATTGAGCTTAAAGTGTGCACAGCACATGCTCATCTCACCATATGTTTTGAATTAAATGGGGTAGTCAGGACTCGAACTCATGATTTTTGATCATAAAGGCTCTAATACTATGTTAAAAAACCGATTGGACTAAACACTCGAGCTGATAATCTTTGTTATTAGCGCTTCGTTATTTTTTAATAGTTTCAAATTGTTTGACACTTAACCATATTTAATTTACTTTGGCTATTGTTTGCCCTTTCTACCCCCTGCCTTATGTATAATTATATTAATTGCATTCATTTTTGGAAAGAATTATTATTAAATGAAGAATAAATAAGTTGTTAAATATTTTAAATGACAATCTTATTTTTTGGAAAAACAATAAAATGTCTCAAATTTCGGAATGGAAAGAGTAATACATATACCTTTGTAATCAATTAACCAACAATAACTAATAAAGTTTAATTAAGTATTATTTGTAGTCAAAAATTTGAAGGGAGGGTATTGATTTGATCCCTTGAATTGGTGGTGTAGTGTAATTATTAATTAAGACGATTATTCCCTTTTATGAAGTAATTTTCGTCGTTTCCTTTGGGATTTTCCTTCTTTGACAGATGGACACGTGCATGGATCTACGTGCATGGCAGATCTCTAATATTTCTATATTACCAAGAAATTAATAATAAAGTATATACTATTAGAAACCATATTTTATCATTACATACATATTAGATGAGAAATTAATGAAATTTAAACAGAAGTTTTCCCTCAAAAATTGTGTTTACTAAGTAATACTCCTTCAATATATATAAGATCTTGTGAGCAATTGTTGTTCGAAATATTGGTTTTGAATGTAAATAATCATGAGATTTGGTGTTAGCGGATATTAGATTTCAAATATGATATATGACAATTACATCAAACTTGTGACTGAATCACTAGATGTTTTCATATTTAAACTTGGTGGTTTAAAGCTTTATATATTAGGCCAAATCTAAATTAACTTAACTAAATAATTTGTTAAATAGGACATGAAAATTGAAATGAATGTGGTTAGAGGTGAAAAGACATTGAAGAGATATGAAATTTTGACTATAAGAAGGGTTGAAGAAAACAGGATGAAATGATGAGAAAAGATCTAATTACTTTTGTGAAAAATGAGGTTAAAAGAAGAATTGAGTGGAGCAAGTCACAATCAAAACAGTCATGGACATGTTCACTTATCTTTTTTGACAAAAACAACATAATAATCCATCTTCTTGCTTTTTTCATTTCATGACCACTCACTATCTACCACAATATTTCAACTTTCCCTTTTTTTTTAAACAAAAATAATTTTTAAATTGAAATATATGATTTGCTTCAATTTTAATACTTCAGTGTATGATCTACTAGCAAAAAAAAATCAATATTCCATGTAAGCCTAATTAATTAATGCAATAATGTTGTTGGAAATAAATTAGACTCAGTTTACAATTAGAACAAAATTTATGCTATTATAAAGAAGAAGAAACAAGAGAGAAATATAGAGAGATGTATCAAAATTTGTTTTTAGCTTAGTTTTTTTCTATGATATTTTTATTATAGGAAAGTTTTCTTTGTGCATGGAATTGGAGGCAGACCAAACTTCAAATTTCAAAATTGGAGGCAACTACCAATTAATTATTGGACATATATTAGGTGTTAAGTAGTTTTGCAGAAAAGAAATTTTACTATACTCAAACCTACAGATAACATGGTATGTTAAACCAATAATTTTTCACATAACTTATAATTTAATATAAAATTTAACATGTGTGTATTTTATTAACTACATATTATTTAGGTAATTATAATTAGATAAAATTATAAACCATAAAAAGCCTTTAACCATAATTTATAAACATTTAAATGCTAAAATATATTACATGTTATTATTTTATTGACCCGACGTGAAGAGCATGTGAACCGTTGAACATATAGTAAATTTTCTTATACACCTACTGTAAATTTAATTGCATGCATGATTAGCTAAGTCTCTCTCATTATTATGGCTGAGTATAAAACCAAATAAAACAAGTCAAACTTATACTTTAATCAACACTTAAGAAGATATTTAAATTTTTCTTATATAAATATATAGGATAACTCAAGTAGCTCTTAGCCTTTGTTACAAACATATTTATATAGATAATACTTTATAGAAACATAATTAAAAAATTTCATGTTTGTCCAATGCAAATATTTTAATAAATAGAGGTGATTAGAAAAATAAGAAAAACAAAAAGCAAACAAATTATGGGATAATCATTCCAAATAGAAAAGGCATAGAGCTTAGCTTTTGCCCAACCTCATCATATGTGTCATCATGCACCTTTCATCCTCTTTATTTTTCTTCATTTCCTTCATCTTAAACTTCTTCTTTTTTTCTTTCTTCCTCCAACATCTCAACTTTAACTTTTTCACCATTTCCCCAAAATTATCATTATTTTATTACTAATTAAATTTCCCCACCTAGCCCTAAAGTTTAATTAAAATGACTGCATACACATATTTTAGATAGTAGAGATAGAGAGAGAGAAACTTGCATATATTTGCTTATGTTGTTAGGGTTCTCAATCAATCAATCAAACTCATCCATACCCATTTGCGAAAAAAAAAACATCTTTTTACTTGGGTTTTTCTTAATTTCATTCCCAGTTAGTTTTTATTATCTGGGTTCATCTTATTTTTAGTTAATAAGATTGATCAAAGTGATAAAAAATCAAATCTTTATTATTATCTTTTTGTAGTAATATGGCAGCAGAACAAGATATCTCAAGTGTTACTAATGGTTTTGTTGATCAAATTCAAAACCCAGTTTGTGTATCTCATCTTCCTGCTTTAAAGAAGAAGAGAAATCTCCCAGGAACTCCAGGCAAGCTTCTTCTTATTGATTATTTATCTATTCGAATTTGTATTTTCACTAACGAAACTCGTTTTTAGTAGCGTTTTCGCGTTTTTTAATCCTTTCTTGTTTCAGTTTCCTATCTATATTTGTCTAGAAATAACGTTTTTTAGTGTCTGTTTCCGTTTCTGTGATATAAGGTGTTCTATCATTGAACTCAATAGAACTTATGTACCGAACTTCAATTTTTTCATTAAAATCACGGAAAAAGTACTAATTGAGCACCCACAAATCATCAGAGAACATCCTAAGCACCCGAATAAATCCCGTATCCGCCCCTGCTATCCGTGTCTACATTATCATTCTATATATTTAGCTATGTTACACAAACACTTCTCTTTACTAGCATACCTGTATATGTGTCCGATACTGTGTCCATATCCGTGTCTAATTATTAATGAATAAAGTATGCAGATCCAGAAGCAGAAGTGATAGCTCTATCCCCCAAAACATTGATGGCAACAAACAGATTTCTCTGTGAAATTTGCGGGAAAGGATTTCAAAGAGACCAAAACCTGCAACTACACAGAAGAGGACACAATCTGCCATGGAAGCTGAAGCAGAGAAGCAGTAAAGAAGTACGAAAACGAGTGTATGTATGTCCCGAAAAGACATGTGTTCATCATCATCCATCAAGAGCTCTTGGAGATTTAACAGGGATCAAAAAGCACTTTTGCAGAAAACATGGGGAGAAAAAATGGAAGTGTGAGAAATGTTCTAAGAGATATGCTGTGCAATCTGATTGGAAAGCTCATTCTAAAACTTGTGGGACTAGAGAGTATAAATGTGATTGTGGCACTTTGTTTTCAAGGTATGTCTACTTACATTTTCACATTACTTTCTTATAGTTTATACGGTCATATGTTCGAAAATTTCTAGGATGTTTTGGGACTAAACGGGTCTTGAATTGTTTTCATGTCAACACAACTAGTAGTCCAAAATATTGGAGTTTATAAATTTAAACTGTCTAATTGTGAGTCAAGATGAAAGATGAAACTGATAGTCGAGATACTTCAATTTTTGAGTTGAATGATTGTTTTCATATATCAATACTCACAATTTCACATTTCTTTCTCATAGTCTATATGGTGTAAGTTTGAAAATTTCTAGGATGTTTCGGAATCGTCTACATGTCAACACAACTATTAACGTCTCAAGATATGAGTACGTAGTTTGGGGTTCGTATAGGAGTTCATAAGTTCAAACTATTGTGAGTCGAGATGAAAGATGAAATTGATAGTCAAGATAATTAATTTTTTTTAGTACTTAAATGATTGTTTATTGTTAGAACAATAAAAAAGAAGAAACATGAAATTAAATTCGTCATACTTATGAGCAAACATTGTATGATGGGATATGCCTAATTCTTTTTAGTTAAATGGTCATTTTCTTGGTAGAACAACATCAATAATAAACTATCTTTTGTGGAATTAATGAGACTACAATTTTTTTTTTAATCTTAGGAGCTTTTGAAATATATATTTCTCTAATATAAATAGAGTTTCATATTTTGTGTTATACTTAAATAATTTTTATATTAATTTATTTACCTCTATATTTTCAAAGAGCACTGTATTTTGGGATCGGGATCGTATAAATTTTCCTCTTATTGTTTCTTGTTATTGTTTATTGTTTATCATTTTAAGGACTACAAATGTGAATAAGAATAATTAAATGGTTTAACCGGATTAAGAAACATAATAAATATAGGCATGATAGTGATTTGTGTGGCTGTGAAATGTTTGTCTGTGCACCGCCCTTCCTCTTTCTCTAATCTGATTTGGAGGAGAAGAAAAGGAAAAGGGATACACTGAAAGACAAAGTGATATGGGTAAAAAGACAATTCTTTTTAGAATATTTTCTTTTTCAGTTGCATGTTTTCAACATTTCTTGCTCACACAATGTTGTTTATAACTTAAAATCTTTTATTTGTTTTTGAGTAAATTGAAATTTTGTGGTCTTGAAACATGTTCACAGTACAAATTTTTTCTTTATCATATATGAACATTTTCATTAATAAATTGGAGTTATCATTATTCAGACATTCAACTACTTAGTTTCACGAGTTTGGATGAACTAAAAATTTAAACTAACAATTGTGTCGTACCAGCTAATAATTACTTTTTTTACAATCCTTTAAGTATTGAATGTAAGAAGTCTAATAAATTTGATGCAATCATATAGATCGGGTCAAGGAACAAACAAATCGTTATTTGGATAAACTTGGTCTGATGGACAACTGGATTTTTTTTAAGTTTCAGTTTTCTTGCATTTTCGAATCTTAGTTTTGTTGGGAACAGCTTAATGATCAAAACTCATCACTTTACCATGACCTACGTCGCTATTCCGTCAAATTCCACTCTCCATTTGAGAATTTTTAGAATACACCTGGTGTAGCACGTCATCCGTACACCAGATCAATAGTTTAGCGACATGTCATAACTATTATGGTTTATAATTTATAGTCTCGGGTTCATTTTTTAAGGTCTAGGGTTTTTATTTTGTCATCTAGAAATTTATATAAATAATTAACTACAAAATATATTATTAAGCTATTTAGACGGTGTAAAAATTTGATTGGATGAAGTCATATATGTTAATCACTTATTGACTTGGTGTACCAAGTCACCGTACACCGGATGTATTCTAGAATCTCTCCATTTAGGGACTCAAAAAATATGCATTTTAGTGTTTTTCGGATTTTTTTTCAATTTCATGTTTTGCGTTCCTTATCCTAATCCGATTCGATATTAGAGTTCGTATGAATGCATAAAAGGTTTATTCTATTGTTTTTGACAAGTTTTTATGATTAATGAAGATATTTTGTTTCTTTCATTCTAATTGTCAATACTCTCTCCAACCAATCGAATCAATGTTATCTAAGGTTTATTAATACTCTTATTCATCAAAATTGCTTCGTTCTTTTTTTGGTGTTTGTTGTTTATTATCACTTTTAGTTCTTTGTCACAATTTATCGTAGTTCTAGACTAATACTACTTATCAAACGTTGTTTCTCAATTCTAACCAATCCGATTCGACATACAGGAGGGACAGCTTCATCACACACAGAGCATTTTGTGATGCATTAGCAGAAGAAACAGCAAGAGTAAATGCATCATCAACAAACACAAACTTCAACTATCATCATCACCATCTTTTAGGATCATCTCAACTTCCTCCAAATATATCCCAACATTTCTCCTCAATTTTCAAACCCATCACAACCACCTCCACAAATGATCTCCACTCCACACTAGATCAATCAAGAATCAAAGGCCTCTCTTTATGGATGAATAATCAAGAATCCCCAAATTACCAAATAGGGTGTCTAAATTCTCTAAATTCACCATTGTTCAATGACCCTCCTCCTCCATACCCCTCTCATCACCATCTAAATTGGGAAATTTTTCAAAATGATCACAATAAGCTACCCAATGATCAAGATCATCATGATCTGATTACAAACAATCACGTGGTGAGTGTTCCATCTTTATTTAGTACACAACAAACACATTGTGGGAATTCATCAAACATGTCAGCCACAGCATTGCTGCAAAAAGCTGCTCAAATTGGTGCAACTTCAAGTGACCCAAATTTTCTTGGAACATTTGGGTTAAAATGTAGTAATAATAATACCCAATTAGTTCAAGATCAAGGGAATTATAAGTTATGTGGACTATATGGATCAAATGATGATTTGGAGGAGATTAGTCAATTTCAAATGTACCGTCCACCAATCAAGCGCCAAAAATTGCAGAGCATTGAGCAAGAAAATGGAGGAGAAGGAGGGCAAACTAGGGATTTTCTTGGGGTTGGAATGCACCATGCAATTTGTCATCCATCTTCAATCAATGGTTGGATTTGACGATTTAGGGTTCGATAATTTAGGGATTTACATTTTGATTCAAACGCGATACCACGTTTTTTTAGTAATAAAGTTCAAATTTACTTTTATCGTTTTTCTGAGAAGTGTATATTTAACTTTAACGTCGAAATGGAAAATCTTTACACTTTTAACGTTTTCAAGCAAAAAATCGATTTTCTCTTTGCCAACAAAATATTTGATATGGTGTTTTGCTCCACTTAGCATGAAATTTGATGTGATGATCTGACGTTATTAATTGATTGCCATATTTTATCGTCGAAATAAATAGGTAATTGAATGAATTTTATTTTTTTGAAACCTAACTGAATGAATTTTATACATTTCAACAAGTTATGTATAATTATAGCAATGTCATAAGAATTATTTTAGCTTTCTTGGTGATTGCATTACATTAGTCATTAGTAATTGTTCTATTAACAATCCAAACACTTTACGCATAATTAGTGATTTAAATGTTTAATATGATAGTTAAAAATAACAATAGATTAAATATTTGTTTTGTATGAGAGTAAAAAGAATCTTGTCTAGACAAATTGGAAGTAAATTGGTTTACCATTTCGTGAGTAGATTTCTCGGGATAATGTTAGGGCGTATTTGAACCTTTATCTCGAGAAATTATATACCGCTTCCGGAGAGTATGTACTCTCTCAGTTATAAAAATAATTCCATACTTTTTTTTATTGTACCTTAATAATAACTCTCTTTCTTTTGTTACATAGGTGGGGCTAAGCCCCAAGAAACACCAAAAAGACTATGTTCTAATCATCCGGGGAAGACTAGAACCACATCTATCTGAACTGATTCTGAATTTTCTTTCATTTCAAGGCATAACATGTATCCATGCGCTTCATATTCGCTTAGGAAAACTAAACTAAGGACGCCTACGGACAGCTCCTCACACTCGTGAAGACTCAAAGATAAATCTCCCGCGAAGTTAGCCACCCAATTTGCTGCTCGGTTGCTGTTAGGATCGGGTGATTAATATAATTAAAATAGAGTAACGAGGATAAAATTGAGCAATAAGCGAGACACCAAGATTTACGTGGAAAACCCTTTAGCAAGGGAAAAACCACGGGCTTCAAAATAACTCCACTAATGAAATTAATGGGAATACAAGAGGGACTCTCTCAAGTACACCGGACTTGAGGTATACGACACTTTAAACAGAGAATTGGAACCGCTCAACACTCTTGAAACCTCAACTCTCTCGCACTCTTTTGTAGGAAATGACTCTACAAAAGGAAGACCACTTGAACTCTCTAATTAGCTCTCAACTTTTGTGTGTATCCAAAACATCATACTAGCACCCTATTTATACTAGTTTATGTTGGTGGTGGAAAGATTCTAGCACAATCTACACACTTTGGTTCTAGATTATTCTTCTCTTTTCATCTTATAATCTAGAGTTTTCTTTTTAGTCTAGCTTTTGCTAGATGATTCTTCAAGTGGGCTGGATTGTTTTCCAAATGGGCTGGACCCAACAGTTGCCTTCACGATAAACATGAACCGTCTTGAGCTTTCAATTTCTCGTCATTAATTCCCGACATTTGAGAATCATCCAATAGAACCGGTGAAGAAATACCACCCCTTTCGAAACCAATTCGACCACCACCTGAGAATCAAGCTCGATAATAACTTTCTGATACCCCTCTCTCCAGGAAAAATCAAGACCGAAATACAATCCTCAGTACTTCGACAAAATTAATCATTGTACAAATTGCTATATTAATGGAAAATCCGTCACACCAAATACCATTAGAATCGCAAATTTTTCGGATTACCTTTAGTCGCCCCATCACAATTAACTATTACCCAATTGGACTCCAGGGGATCCACTCTTGCATCAACTCCTGCCTTGTGTTTTTCAAGGGATATTCTGTAAAAGTAGCCCAAAGTTTTTGGTGAAAAATCAATATAGGGGATATTATAAAATGGTACTATTTTAGGTTCAACATTTATAAAATAGTACCAATTAGCTCTCATGACGCTCTCTACAATTAGCAATATCACCTCCACAAATAGTAGCGTATATGTGAAATGTCAAATTTTGTTACTAAGGCTATTAACTAATTGTATTATTTTATAAACGTTAATCCTAAATAAGGTAATTTTCTAAACGTTAAGTAACTTGATATAGTTTTATACTTCTAGTGTATATTTGGATGCTCATTCAAAAACCTTAAGCATATTCTCATACTTTGTCACTATTTTTAAGGAGCACTCTAGTTGTAGTAGTTGTTGAGACCGCTATAAATTCTTTCCTTTTATCTCCTTTTTACATAAAGCAATAAAAAGTGAGGATTGTAGAGAGGGAGAGAGGAAATGGGAAACTTTATGAGGAGAGAAAAAAAGTGGGAGGAATGAAGTGTTAGAGAACTATGCATTGAATGCATATTCCTGTTGGAATCAGAAAGCTGATAGCTTTAAGAAAAAATGGTGGCTTTTGTTTTTTGATAAAAGAGAAGCTAACTAAGGCTATAGTGGGGTGTAAATTATGAGTACCTTTTGAACTCCATTATTGCTTTTTTTATATTTCTTTTCTTTCTTTCTTTCTGTGTTTATCAATGGTGGTGGTTGTTGTGGTCTTGTCGAATTAGGACTTTGGGGAGACTAGAATCAACTAACTATTCATAATTATTATTATATATTCCTTACCAAAAAGGTAAATCATTACTATACTATCACAACTGTTGTGTTGTAAATGAAGGTAAATGTAGTATACTTGACCGAGTGAAATATGTCTAGGTGATTTTGAGTATCTGATTTGAATTGAATTGACTGTTTAAGTGTTCAAAATCTTACTTATTTTCGAGTAGTTTCCCAACTATGTCCTCTAAAATCATCGGCCGTTCGAGTATCGCATAACATCTTTTACTACATTGACTAGCACAATTGTATACAATGCAGAAAATGTGTTAGATGTTAGTCGGGTGGTTGGAGACCTTCGAATATTAGTCGGAGATATATACAGAAATAAGTCAGATTTTAAATGTCTAGGATGGCTTAGTCGGTTTCAATCAGTTCAATCTAATTTTTGATTTTGAATAAGTAAACGAAGTCTAAATGTTTAGATAGTCTTTGTTTACAACACTCATTGTAGATGCGCAGTTATTCATATAGGTGTCTTGCACCGAATTTAACATCCAAAAGATCGACTTTTAAGTGTTTACTTTGATTATCGAACACGGTCATGGTAGAATGCACACAAACTAGAGGGGAAATAAAATACAAATAATGATTTCACATATTAACATTTGATCTCAGCTTAATTTAGTCGATGCAGGAGATGAAATAGCTTATTCGAATTTAGTTGATGGTTGATAAATAGTTGTTTCTTGGAAGACCGAGACAATAAACAAGAGCTAAACAAAATGCATGTAACTTGTTTTTTATGGCTTAAAATTATTGAATTGAACTGTTTTTATTGAAGTGAAATTACCGAAAGTTATTGAGCTGACCTATTGATAATTACTAAAAAGTCTTGTTCTTTTTGGCTGAAAAAAATTGAACTAGAAAAAACTAAAATGGAAAAAAAAAAATGAATTGAACTGAATTATTGAACAAATGTTTAGTGAATTTTGTTGAATTTGCTGAATTGAACTAAATTTAAACTACTGAACTGAACTGATATGAAATGTATTAAATACAAGTTTAAAAAGAATATAGTCTAAGTATTGATAAGTCATAAATAACAAGGGCTAACTAGTAATGGACTTTTAACCATTTGTCACTCAAACCGTATTGAGAAAATTCAATCTCGCTCACCTACATCTTAATAAGTTAATAACCAAACTATATTTTAGTCATTAAACTTTTAGATAAAAAATATTTATTTTTTATCCTACCCGAAATAGTTTCCGTATGAACCTGTTGTCCTTTATTATACCATGTCATAATCTTTTGATACAGGAACAAAATTTCATATTTTGTAAAAAAAATATTTATATAAACTTGTAAGGAGCATGATTTGCCTGTACTCTTCATCATATATTAGTGAATGTGTCAATTGAACTACGATCAATTGGTCATTTTATAACTCCATATTATTGTCTACAAAATCAAGTTTGAATTATTGTAAGGTTAATACAATAGAACCTCCTTGAACTTCGTAGAAAAAATCAGATTGACGCCTTAAACTTACAGAGTGTCTTGTAAGTTTCTTATACTTGTTGAAAGTGATCTACTAATCACTTGAATTTGTATAAAATGATCTATGACCTCCCAAACTTGTGTATAAAATGTTATACTTTATAATCTCTCAAAATCCACTCTTATTTTACAATACGAACTTAAAAAGCTAATTATACCACTTTAATAAAATAAAAAAGCTGATGGAGCCGCTTTACAAGTTCAGAAGCCAATCTATTTTCTCGGCTAAATTTAAGAAGCTTTTGATGTATTAAGCTGATATAAAAAGTAAATTATTATGAATAATTAGTATTAGGTAAATATAATTTACCCATTTACTTTGTATAATTGAATAATACAAACTACATTAAATGGATGTCCATCAACAACACAACACATGCATTTATGATAACAATTTATACATGTGGTCATTAATTCAACCTTATTTGTAATCACATGTTGTGTTAATTTTCAACTGGTATAAATATGTGTATAAGCTTCATTTGTAAATTGCACCAAAGTAATAAGAAGATTATACGTTATTATTTCTCTTCATCTAAATTTTTCATTTACTAATTCTCAAGTTCATATATTAATTTCGAAGTTCATATTATAATCAATTTAGAATCCTTAATTTTATAACATAAATAATAATTTGCAATCCGAAAATTAAAGTATGCTTATGGGCCAAGTTAATGGGCTAAGCCCATGAGTATGTGGCCCAAGCCCAAACTTGTGCCTCCCTTGGCCTTAATCTTGCCGACGCACGCGGCGGAGAAAAACAGAGCAGTAAGCAAAAACACGACGGAAATGAAATTCACGGCGTCGCCGGTGATAGAGCTTCCGATACGAGACAAGCTTCTCTCCATCCAACAAGACAACGGGTCTATGCACGTCGGCACCTCCGTCTGGCCTTGCTCTCTCGTCCTCGCCAAATTCGCCGAACGCTGGACCTCCGCCGCCGCCCCAAACCCTTACTCCGACCTCTTCGACTTCCAATCCAAGCCGCGCCGCGCAATCGAGCTTGGCACCGGATGCGGAGCCGCTGCCATGGCTCTCTACCTGCTCGGCCTGACGGACATTATCCTGACCGACATCGCCCCGGTCATGCCTGCCCTCAAGCACAATCTGAAGCGGAATAAGCAAGTTCTCGGGAAGATGTTGAAGTCGTCGATTCTGTATTGGAACAATCAGGATCAGATTAAGGCGCTGAATCCCCCGTTTGATGTTGTCGTTGCGGCGGATGTGGTTTACATTGAGGAATCTGTGGGGCAGCTGGTTGGCGCGATGGAAGCGTTGATGGCGGATGACGGTGTTGTTTTGTTAGGGTATCAAGTGAGGTCGCCGGAGGCGGATGTGAAGTTTTGGGAGATTTGTAGAGAGGTTTTTGTGATTCAGAAGGTTCCTCATGAGGATTTGCATTGTGAGTATGCTTATGAGGAGGCTGATGTTTATGTGTTTCGGAAGAAGAAGACAACGACGTAGCTGCATACATTTTGGTAATTCTTGAGCTTGTTAGAATTTATACTTGTCGTTGTTGAGTCATGATAGTATGAGAATTTTTTGTATTCTATGTTGCCCGGTGATGGATAGGGATACATTGTTGGACACGAACATGGAAACAGACTCGTGATAGTTTAATGTAGTTTGTATGTTATGATAGTGTATTAAGGTCTGCCATGGTAGCTGGAAACACATAGGATTACGCGGAGTTGCTGTAAAGTTTTGTTCTTGAATTGGTTATAATTATGATTCATGCTTGGGGATAACATAATTGTTGCTCTATGATGCATTTACTTTTCGGGTTCATGTTTGGTTTACCTGTGAAAATCCAGTTATGAATATTGCGGATTTATTAGTGGTTATGAAATTTCGGAGCTGATTTCAAGTTTTAAATGTGTGGATTGATGACTATGGATTATAAGGATGAATCATAGAAATATTTCGTTCATCCATGTAATGTGTGATGTGGCACGGGGTTAGAGTTCTCATGCTGCTGCAATATCAATGTCGCACCTCTGGTCTCTTGTATGTATGTCCCGAGGCTAACCTTTATCAATCTCTGATGGTCACTGGTTTCACCCTTCTATGGGCTTATAGTGGTGGAGTAGGGACAGCTCCTGACCAACATCCCACCTAGATAGAACGCCCATCCGTCATAGTTAAAGTTCTACACCTACTACAGACTCCCTGAACTCCGTTGGGTAGCGCTGTCCCGCTTCCCACATTTAAACTCACCAGTAACCATCTAGCTTATACCTAAGTGTTACAACTAGTGGTCTGTGGCACAAATCATGTTAGAACTTAGTAGGAACAGACCACATGGATTGTAGCGCTCTCGATAGAAAAACTAAGAAGGGGTGAGTTATTGAAGGATTATTGACACTAAATCATTAGAGAGGTGCATGATTTTGCTAATTTTGCCATTTATTGAAGCTATGACATGTAATGCAGCAGGGGAATGCATTCAGCAAATAATGCTGATTATTGTGGGCCAAACTAATATCTATATATTGGTATCTCTCATTTGCTATTGTTCCCTCTGCATATATTTGAACTAACTAATCATGTATAGTAGAGTTGGTTTAGCAGTCATTAATGTCAGCTAATCTTGCCAAATTCTCTTGTCATCTTAAATGCCTAGCTTTCAATTCAGGGTTCCCACCACCAAGATGCTCTGTGATCTTTTGCTGATCAATAAAGTAAATGAATAGTTAATAATAGTAAGAACTGCTTTCCTCCCGAAAGTTAGCTTCTAATTCAATCCTTAGTATGTTTAATAGCAGTATAGCATCTTTTTTACTTCTGAACCTTATATTTATGGATTGTATAGAGAGGGAAGATGAGCATAATTTAATTTTTCGTTTATTATATATGTTTTCTGTTTCACTTTTAAAGATTGATATTAAAGGCCTTAGTCACACTAAGGCGCCAAGGGGTCCTGGAGCCTAGGAACAAGGTGCCCGCGCCTTGTAAACAGAAGGCTTAGAGAACATAAATAAAAAATACAAAATCTAAATATCAATTTTTGATACTAATATCGCTATACTCTATCACTAGTTAAAGCATAAGTTGTTATGAACGAACGAGTACATTTATAACCTTACAAACAAAATAAAACCGCATAAAATACATAATATTAAACGTCAATAACACCATGTTAAGTTCATAGAGACACATATACTTCCCCTAACTAATCCTAATACGCTCTTAAACATCCAATCAAAATGAACATAAAAAAGATGAATAATCACCATCCAGGCTGTTGCTGGTTTCTTGTGTCGTAATGGAGAACGAATGGCTTTTATGTTTTAGGTCTCCTCGTGTTCTTGTTTAGTTTTACACTTTTCCTTGAATTAGGTCAACAGTTAAAATCTAATTTTAAAGAAAATAGTAAAATAACGAGGCATGTCTGAGGGGAGATTTCGATGGCCAAGCAAGCTGCACAAGGCACGCACTTTAGTATTAAGGCTCAGTTCCTTGAGCCTTGCCTGAGGCGCACATTAACAACTATAGACAGTCACAGGAGCATGATTTATCTTTTGTGGATAATTCGTAATCAATCTCATAGCAGTAAAAACACTATTGAGCAAAGGTATCAATCTCAAAAACGAGATGAATGTACTGGAAACTTCTTATTTGACTGTCTCCAAGGAACTGGTGATATTATATAATAAAATAATATGCCTTAAAATTGATAATGGCACCTCATTTCTTGTTCAAGTTGCAAAGCCAACTTGTTAATAAGTTTGGAGCTAAGTGAGAAGTGTCTGCATCAGCTTTCAAGTTGACTGAAACTTTAGAATGCACATATGCACATTTTTTAAGCAAGACAATTGTACTTGGGACCCATTTTGACTTGTGTACAACTAAGCAATGTGGACGCTACCCAAGAGTCTAATTGTCTGACACCTAGGTGAGGAAGGACCATCAAACTGGGTTGATGTCTAGTGCATGCATTTTATTAAAATCTAGAAAGATCAATGTGTCAAACTAGGGTTCTCGAAATCGGTTGTCGCGTCATAATGGTGCTATGTGTTCTGTATATTATAGTTCTACTTGATTGTCTCTGTAAATTGTGTTGTCGTGTCAAATTGACATCCGTTTTCTGTTTGAACAGTTACAAGATCCTAGTTGCAATAGGAATAGTATTTCTTTTGCGTCTGAAGTATGGAACTTTTGAAGAACTTACTTTTATTCATAAAACAAAACACACAACTTTCAAAATTCTACATTTTACAGTCACTATATGTCTCCTGATCACAATTTACCGATTCAATCACTAGACTTTGATTGTATACGTACTTCTCTAGCATGTTAACAGGGCAACTTAACCAAGCACAGAGTTCCTCATCTGGAACCTTACTAGTATTATAAGGCCACTTGTAAGACATATTTCCCGGTGAGTATGAATTGGAAGCATCATCATCAGACACGAAAGTAGTTGCAGGTGAACTTGATGCGAGTCCAAGCATCTCCTGAACCCTCTTTAGCTCGTGTTTTAGCGTGCAAACTTCTTTCTCGAGCCTAATTTTTTCAGCTAATACATTACCTAGCTCTTGTTGGATGTTGTTATATTCATGCTCTTTGGCTTCACTTTTGTGTCTGACTCTTCTGTTCTGGTACCAAATTGCTACTTGTCGTGGTGAAACTCCAAGTTGTCGTGCAAGCTCGAGCTTGAACTCCGGTTTTAGCTTCTGGTTAGCACAGAAACTTGCTTCCAAGATCCCAAGTTGGTCTCTCCCAAGCCTTTTCTTGGTGAGTTTGAGAGAGTGGTGGTGATTTA
The DNA here is from genome assembly GCA_028411795.1 of Euphorbia peplus. Lineage (NCBI taxonomy): Eukaryota > Viridiplantae > Streptophyta > Magnoliopsida > Malpighiales > Euphorbiaceae > Euphorbia > Euphorbia peplus. The sequence goes on from CP110841.1 coordinate 3,207,202, forward strand.
GTGTCTCTGATTGGTTGAGATAGGAATCCATATTCTGAAATTCTTTAGCTGAAATTTTTTCCTTTAGATGAATGAAGTTGAAGATTTGGGGAGGTTCTTATAGGCAAATTAAGAGAGATGTGGGGTAGCTTTTGGGTTGCTTCTTGTTTTGAATTTTGATCTTTAGGTTGGTCCTACAAGTGCTACTAAGTACATGTCAAAATTTGTGGTCCTAGAGTCAAGATAGTAAGGCTCTTCTTCTCTATTCATTGCTTGTTGACCTCATTTATGTCCAGGGACGGATCTACGGACAGCTAGCAAGGCCTTGAGCACCCCTCAACCCCTTGTTATTGAAGAATGGTGAAAAATCTATGCAAATTGTATAAAAGAATTTAGTGTATATGTCAAAACACCCAAAAATATTTAGGGAAAAGTACAAAAATAAAACCCTTGTGGTTTTATGGATTTGCATATAGTGAAATGTGGTTTCATTTTTTGCAAAGGAAGAAATTTGGTATATAAAATTGGCATGTCATGTTGATTTGATGATATGTTATGTTGACTTGTTGACTTTGATGATGTGGCACAGTAAAATATTGAATTTTTTGGATGACATGTCGTGTTGACTTGATAATGTGGTAAACGTTGTTAGTCAATTTCCTTTATTTGTCAAATATCTAACTATATGCATCATTCTGCAAAACATTTAAACCACAAGGGTTTTATTTGTACTTTCTCCTATAATTTAATATCAATAGCACCCGTTTTCGCCAGGTCCAAATCCATCACTTTTATGTTCATGTCTTTGCTAGTTAATGTTCAATCTTACCACTACGGTAGAAATATTGTTTTACACTTTCATAAGTAAACAGTCTAAAGTTACAGTGAAGTTCTTTGAGAGGGGTTTCTATTAATTATAAATATCGCGCTAATAGTAAAACACTCTAGACGTTAGTCAGTCAAGGACTTCAAAAACTAATTGGAAAAATAATCGTGGATAAGTTAGATTTTTAGCGTCTAAGCAGTCCGGTTGGCTCATCTAGATTCTTATTTTGAAGGCTGTCCGAATGGTATTATTTACAGTAATCTGGCACAAGAGTTTGCCAAATTCTCTATACAATTTGTTGACCATATTATTAAGGCAAAACATACTATTTAGTCACTGATTTATTCAAAATTTGTGTATTTAATCACCGAGCTTTTATTTGCTCATTTACTTTTGTGGTTTATTATGTTAATTATGACATCTTGCATTCGTATCAGTTGACAATCTTTAGTTTTAGTATCATTTTCTTACTTGAAATGGAGGAATTTTAAAGTTCAACATTTTTATCTACTTTTAGTTTTGATTGAAAAATGGTGAGATTTTACTAAATTAGTAAATGAATGGACAAATATGACAAAATTACAAAAGTGGGTGTCCAAATGTGACCAAATAAAAAGCTAGTGGCCAAATGCTCAAATTTGAGATAGGTCAATGACTAAACAGTGTTTTTTTTTCCTATTATTAAATACGTTATGGTTTATCAATCGTAAATGTATTTTTTCGGATTATGTGATTTACCTATCCATATATTTAGTTATTGACATTTTATTGTGTTTTTCTTTAACTTTATTGGTAACAAGATACAATTTCTAAATATGATTGATATTTTATAAAGTTTTCACGTTAAACTGGTATATTAAATTAGAGGTAACATAGTAACATCTTAGACGTTAAAAGTTAGAGTTTCGTCATTTCCTGCTTTAAAAGCAAATCTCTAATTCTAAAACAAACGATAGTGACAAATTTGAGCAGTCGCAAAAGAAAAAATCTAAATTTAGGGAGATAGTTTTTCTTTTTTTATAACGAAGGAGCACTAACCGAATTGAAGCCAAGATTATTATCAAACCTGGGGTGGTGGACCCACCTGTATGGCTCACATCCACGTAAATCCGGGTTATAATGGCTATAATAAGGCCTCCTGCCTCCACTCCATCAGGAAAGGGCGTAGGCACGGATCGAACTCGAAACCTCGCCCATAGATGCTCAAATGGGAGGAAGCGTTTACCACTACGCCAAACCCCGTGTGGGTGAGATAGTCATTACAGGAGTAAACATAAACTTAAAAAAAATAATTTTGGTATCTTTTAAATATATGTTTTTCTTTTGTCAAATTAAACTACGTGGTTACACGATTTTTCAAAATATATATATTTTTTTTAATATCATCAAAATTGTCGATGACGATCTCAAAAATAAAATAATAACAATGTTTTAAATAACTTTAATTTTTTAAATTTTTTCATTTTGAAATTATTTAGGTACTGTTTTATGAAAGAGAAAAACTAAAGTTTATAAAATTATTTAGAATTATTCATTTTGAGGTTGTTAATTGTCGTGTTTTAAACTTTCAAATGATGATTTTTATAAATTCCAACTAAAAATTCTTTATCTGAGAAATTATAACCATGAAGCTTTTGAACAAGAAAATTATAGATAATACTTAGGGTTAATTTCATATGTTTTTTGTGGTTTCATCGTACTTTCGTAAAATCATAAGATATTTATATGAAATTAATTTCAATTAATTTCAATTTTTTTATAATATATTATTTAATTCATCTATTTTAAAAACACATTATAAGATTTCTAATTTTTGTTATAATCTTTAATCTGTCACCATTATATTTTGACATAAACAAATAAACTTAAAAATTACATAATTATTTTATATTAGATCTCTCAAAAGTGAAAGTATATCCTGGCCTTGCGGGTGGGTAGGCCTACCCTTAGCTAAACTTTTTGTTACCCAAAAAAGTGAAAGTATATTAAATTGAAAATCTAAAAAATAGTTATGACAAACGCTAAAAACTCTCATAATGTATTTTTAAAATAAAATATTAAACAATATAGATAATAACCTTTATATAGAATTCGTTTGAAACCGGACTATTTGTATAACAATTGGGAGATTATTGTTATATAAAGTTCGATACCGAAGAAAAAAATAAATACTTAAAGTTTATAAATGGTAAATATTATTAGTTATGAGTGACATAGTAGTTTAGTTTCCAACATATAGAGAATTGGAAGAGTTTATGAAGAAAATGATAATATATTTATAGTTACAAGTTGGACCGTATGTTCTAACTTATAAATAATCTCAATAAATTTTAAAATATTCTAGGGTAATTTCTTACAAAAATCCCGTGTTTATCAATTTTATCAAAATGGTGTTTGTGTTTATTTTTTTGACAAAATAAGAATTGTGTTTAAGTCCGTCACCCAAAGATTAGAAAAATCACTAACGGTGTTAAATGTGATGATATGGCAAGGTTTTTTTGTCTAAATTTATTTATAAATTCTTAAAAAAATCATGTGTTTACAACTTTAAAGTGTGAAAATGAGTTATTTACATCATAAATAATAAATTAGGACTCAAATTACCCTGTGCCACGTCATCAAACTTAACACCGTTAGTGTTTGTCAAAATTGAAAAACCCTTAGGGATTGTTTTAGGAGATTACCCAATATTTTATCTGGGTTGCTATTTACAGCCAACTTTTTCCGAACTACAGCCCACTTATGCCCAAAGTACCCCTTCCATAATTTCCAAGGCCAAATTTTGATGTTTAAAACCTCTTAACAACCTATTTTTCAAGATTGAACTTTTTAACGTCAAAATCACACTTTTTGCTCTCAATCATGGACAAAAACACGAATAAAGTACGAAAAACAAGCTTAAAAAATAGTTAATTTGATCAAAAATTTCAAAAAGTGGATTGATTAGGGTTTGGCGGCCGTTTTTATGGAGAAACGGCCATGGTGGCCGTTTTACCATAAGGAGAAACGGCCTCCATGGCAGTTTTACCATAAGGAGAAACATGGCTGTTCCACCATAAGGAGAAACGGCTTTGATGGCCGTTTTTCAAAAAAAAAACAAAAAATTCAATGTTTTTTTAGTGTTCGAGTACCTCGTCTCCTAATGATTGATCATCACTGTTCCATTCCAGATTCGTTAACTCTGAATTTTTAATGTTAGAGTTGCAAAATTAGGTTTTTTGATTTGAGAGCTTTCTATTTTTATCTTTTGTGACTTGTTCATAATGAAAATGACAAATTTGTCAAAGTGAGCTGTAGTTCGGAAAAAGTGGGTTGTAAATAATGATACCCATATTATATTTAAATCCTTAATATATATGAAAATAGCTTTAAAATTATTTACCCTGAAAAGAACAACAGCAGTAAAACATTAGTAACGTAACGATAGAAAAGGCGGTGAACATCGTCTCCTCCTCTACATCTCCATCTTCCTCGATGAAGAAGGACGACGATCGCCGTCGAATCGATTCCGGAAGGCCGATCAGGTTGGTGTATTTGGATGAAAATGACAACCTTACCCTTCACTCTGACGCCATTGACGTTCTTGAACGAATTCAAGGACCCGTGGCCGTCGTCTCCGCCTTTGGTCCTCCCCGGCAGGGCAAAAGTTTCATCTTGAACCAGGTTTAATTCTTCAAGATTCAATGCAACTTTACTTCACTATCTTATTTTACTTGTGCAATTTTCATCTCTCTTTCGGAGTTATTATTACTCATTTTTTAGGGTGAAATCGAATCATGAAATTGATTGTGTAGATTGATTGTGGTCTTTCAAGCATGTTTCTCGGATTTTGAATATAAATGTGTGTATTTTACAAACATGTCTAGATTCTTGGGAAGAGCTCGGGATTTCCGATCGCATCAACTCATCAATCATGCACCAAGGGGCTTTGGATGTGGAGTGAACCTTTGAAAAGGATTGCACTTGATGGAACTGAATACGATCTTTTACTTTTCGACACTGGAGGAATCAGTGGTTATGACCAAACAGTTGAGCGTTTCTTTTTCCTTTGACTTGTGTTATCAATCACGTGTTTTACGTTTTATTATGTCTCAGGAATGCTCAATTCTTAGTTCTGATTGAGAACATCTTAAGTAGCCTCAGGAATGCTTCACATTAATGATTGAACCACGTAATAGCTATTATGATCTCTTTGATACTGTATTTTTTAAAAATGATTGAGGAAGAAAATAATGCATCGTTTTCTGCTTCATCAACTCTTGTTTGTTGCTGATATAATCTAGTAGTGGCATTGAGTACGTCAAATTATATATCTTTAGTGTGCATGTCTGGTCGCATTCTTCTTGTCATGTTCCCTTCTTTTTTCTAATATAATTTGTTTCCATGTGGACATTATCATATTTCAGCAGGGGGTGCAAAGTGTTAAGATGTTTACATTGGCAGTCCTTTTATCAAGCATGCTCATCTACAACCGGGTATTTACATATCTTGCAGATAATGGCCTAATTTTGTTGATACTGTCTAAATTCCCAACTGTTAATGTGGCTGCGCATTTTCAGGTAGGTCTAATTGATGAAGCTGCACTAGATCATCTTTCTCTTCTGACTGAAATGACTAAGCATATTCATCTTAGAGCCTCTGAAAGAAACGACTTAATCTCGGGATTTGAATACTTCATTCCAGTCTTCATTTGGCTTTTACGGGTAATGATACTTTACCTTGTCATTATGTTCTTTACACGTTCCCCAGTAACATTATTGATGCTATATTATTCAGATTAATTAGTGTCAATTCTCATGCCACCATTTTTTATGTGCTGCTCAGGATTTTTACATAGATTTGGCAGAGGATAGTACGAGAATAGCACCACATGATTACCTAAAACATGCCCTCAGGCCAATGCTGGATGGTAGAAAGGATGTTTCCAAAAACCAGGTAATCATCTCATTATATGTTGAAAATATAGCTGTGGTAATGGTTTTTTTAGTATGCCCTCAAATAAAACTATCAACTTTTTTTTCTCTGCAAATGTCTTCAGTTGTATACCTTCAATGGCTGTAGTAGAAGCCTTTCCACTTATTCTGGTTCTAATTTTTGCAATTGGGTGACAAAGTCTGTAATTCAGAAGGCTTTTTAGGTGTCAAATATTCCCTTCACTGAGAGAATTTTAATTTCAGGCACTCTTTTGCTAGAGAGATATCAGAGGAGCCTTGAAATTGATGTTAAATATAATTTAGCAAAGTTCTGTTTCCTGTACATGACAACTTAAAATCACATTTTAAGAAGCAACAAAACCAACTTGTAAGAGTTGCACCTGCTCATCGACTGATAGAGTTTGTGTCTGTGATTTTTAGGTGGTCTTTCTTATCTTGATGTGTATGTCTAATACCAGATTCGCGAGTCCATTCGAGCTGTTTTTCCAAATCAAGAATGCTTCACTCTGGTCCGTCCCTTGAACAATGAAACTGATCTTCAACATCTTGACCAAGTCTCGGTAAGTTATTGTTTGTATCAATTTGAGTTTTAGTGCTTGTGGAATTAATAACTTATTCTACTATGATAACTCACGTTTTCAGCTAGACCAATTTCGTCCAGAATTCCGATCTGGGCTTGAAGATTTTATGAAGTTCGTTAATGAGAGAACTAGGCCTAAGCAAGTAGGAGGTAGTGCTGTGACAGGACCACTTCTTGCTACTATCGCAAAAAAATTCCTAGATGTTCTTAACGATAGCAACATTCCTACAATACCTTCTCCATGGCAGGTCAGAGTTTGACTTGGACATTCATTTGTGTATTTCTCTTGTGTTCTTTTGTGCTAAATTTTTATTCAGTGATTGGCACGATTAGGATCAGCTAATGTCTATGAAATCATTTCTCTTTGTTCTGTTCTCTTGAATATATTGTTTATTTATGCATTGGGATTCCAGAAGTATTTTAATTTTTGCCATGTTGGCTGATGAGTAATATGATTTCTCAACTCAAATAGTGCTTAAGACATGGAAAGGACTTGCAAACTCCAACTCCATATAAGAAAAAGGCTTGCAAGCAGAGGAGAAAAACTTTAAATGAAATCTCTCTGAGTGCTTGACGCATATTCTTTGAGAGGGTTCACAGTTGATGAAGCAAAAAATGGCTAAATGCTTGACCAAAATAAACTGTATAAAATTTGGCCTTCTTTAACCTTTTGATATGCTTTTGATATCATATTATGGATTTTGGATTTCTAAAGCATAAAGCTGGAACCAAAATTTCGATGAATTAACCTTTTGACTTTGTGATGCAATGGTGTAGATCCATGCAATAGATGCATTTGTGGAGGCAGATGCACATGGTTCAGAAGCTATAAAAAGCATGGAAACGAAATTGCACGTAGCTTGCCAAGTTGCTAATGCAAGGCTTGAACATGTTGCTGAGGTAAACTGCCATATACATACTAGTATAGCCTGTCTAACAAGCTCTTCATCTCTTAATTTTCCTCCCACTGCCAATAAAAAGCCACCAATGCCATCCGAGGATGCAGAAAGTTTTGGATTCACAAGACTGTTGGATTCATTATTGTTTAGGCCTATTTCATTGGTTATTGCAAAGAATGTTTACCGTTGTTATCTTTCTATTCTCTATGGTTGAACGGGCTTTTAATAGTCACGGTGACCTTGACTATCTATATTGCTCAGGTTCTTGAAAGTCTTCTATCTGAGTACGAAGTGTCAATTCATGGTCCAACAAAGTGGCAGAAGCTATCTTCATTTTTACAGAAGAGGTTGGTGCTTGTGGATGTTTTGCAAAATCGAAGGACCCTGTTTATGATCTTATTTTTGTACAGTTTGAATAGCTAGATTTCAAGTTTTTGAATTGTTTCCGAGGTATTATTTAGTAAGTAACATCAGAAGAATTTTTAGAAGTTCAGTTTTATTTCTTGTTAGTTAATCACTCTCAAGTCTTAACCAGTGAAGCTACAAGACATCATCATCTGTCCTAATATTCATTCCGTGTTCAGTTTGCAAGGTCCGATTCTCCTCCATGCTAAGAAGCTGATAGATCAGGTTTCATCCGAGAAGAGCGCACTCTTGTCAAGATGTTGCTCAGATGAAGATATGATTGGATTGCTCAGTAAGCAGCTCAAAGCAAGCCATAAGTTGCAAGCTAAATATCAAAACCGCTATGATGATTCTATAAAAGACTTTAAGAAGGTCTCTGATCAATATAAGAGCCGTGTAATAGATCTGGAGGAAAAGAACCGCTTATTAGAGGAGAGATATTCTAGTTCACTTGAAATGCTGGATTCTGCAAAGCAAGAATCCTTGGAATGGGAAAGAAAATATGAGGGAATGTTGGTTGGAAAAGAAGCAGATAAAGAGCAGGGTAATGCCAAAATAGCAGTTGTTGGGCTTGGAGTTCGTGAAGAAGCGGCAAAAATTGCTCCTGGTGCTGAAAGTTTGCAGCTAGCTTTGAAAGAAGCACGTGAATGGAAAGATAAGTATGATATTTTAGTTAACGAATCCAATGCTGCACTAGAGAAGGCAGCTGAGAAAGCAAGAGAGGGAGAAGAAGCTCTGCTAGCCAAGTTCACTGACAATTTAGCAGAAAAGGTTCAATAATTACATGCACACATACTTTTATTATGCTTTTTCGAATGGGTAGGGAGTCACCGTTACTGTTGGAGATCCGCCCTTACTGGGATGGGGAAGGGGGGGACTTTTAGAATTTGACAATGTATTTGTTTGTATAAGTTTTATTTGACTGCAATTTTTCCGAATTTAATGGCAGGACAAGGAAATTAAGAAGATGATAACTAAGATTGAGGACTCAGAACGAAGATTAACCAGTTTGACTTCAGACTTGAAGGTTAGATTTTATATTATCTAGGGATGTTAGCGGGACAGGGATTCCCTGTCCCTAGCAGGGATCCGCCCCTACAGGGACGGAAAATCCTTGATAAGATTCCCCAAGGGATGGGAATGTGAAAAACTATGTCACCCATAGCGGGGATGGGGAGAGGTATCCCCGTTTCTCCCCCCCCCCCCCCCCCCCCCCCGCCCCCCCCGCAGGAATCCTTGACAGGTTCTCTGTTTATTCTATTATCTTCATTTAATTATCTTTTTTTAGTCACAAATTACTTATAAAAACAATTAAATAGAATATAGCTTCTATAAAAAAAAAGTAATTTAGATAATAAATAATGTTAGGAAAAAAGTATTTGGATCTGTTAAGGTTAAGTTATTGTATACCGATAAAAAAAATATGCTACTTTTATGCGTGATTGTGTATTTTTTTTCAACTTCTATTATATGGGAATTTAATTCAAACCATTGTGTTATCTTGTGTGGAATTGACAAGAGGGGCTAGTTATTTTTCTCGTTATGGATCTTGTCACAGGACGGTTAACCGAGAAGTCAAGTTGTAATTGCTTACTCTTCTCTTTGTTATTGTTCCTTGACCGACCTATCGTGATTGTTCTCAGCTCGTTGAAGGGAGACTGAAACCTTTGGACCTCTTTTGAGAGAGAATCCGATCTCTTGAACACTACTATGAAGTTAATGATAAAATTATGCTTAATGCTTTATTGCTGAACTGTCCTTCAAATAGGACAAGAGAACTACAAAATAGGTATTAAAACATAAATAGGAATCCTAATAAAACAGTCAACTAATAGTCCCGTATTGGGATTTGCTAAATAAGAAATAAAGATAACTAATAAATCAAGTGGTCCCTACTTGGACCCTTATTAACACAGGAAACTAATTAACTCAATACTAATTAGGAATTGCAGTAGAACTAGGAATTACGTTCGTAACACGGGGATGGGGAATCCCCAAGGGGAATGGGGATGGGAAATGTAATCCCGGCACCACCCCGCCTCGTTTACATCCCTAAATATCTTCCCAGTTGAACAAGTTTAGGAGTGAGATTTTCGTGTGTTTGTATGTTTGATACTCTTTTTGTATATATACATGAAGGCTGCTGAATTGAAGATAGAAAAATCTGATTCAGAATCATCTGCTCTAATGCTTCAAATTGAAGAGTTGGAAAGAGAAGCACGTGAATGGAAAGAGAAGTATATTACTATTGTTAATGAATCAAACGCTGCACTCGAGAAGGAAACTGATCAAGCAAGACAGAGAGAAGAAGCTCTGATAGCCAAGTTCACCGACAGTTTGGCAGAAAAGGTTCGGTGTATACGTACATAATTTAAGCATGAATTCAGTACTGTCAAGATTCCCGCAGATTATCATAATTATATGCATATCGTTTGCTTGAATACTTTATCTGATTGCAGTTTCTTTGAGTTTTATGACAGGACGACGAAATTAAGAAGATGGTGACTAAGATTGAGGACTCCGAACAACGATTAATCAGTTTGACGTCAGACTCGAAGGTTAGCTTCTATTATATCCTCTTACCTGAGTTTTACATGCGTTCGTATATTTGATACTTTGTATGTATATAAAGGCTGTTGAAATTGCTACGGAAAGTTCGCGGCTAGCTTTGAAAGAAGCACATGAATGGAAAGAGAAGTATGATACTATTGTTAATGAATCCAACGTTGCACTAGAGAAGGGAGCTGAGCAAGCAAGACAGAGAGAAGAAGCTCTGAAAGAGAAGTTCACTGATTGTTTGGCAGAAAAGGTTTAGTATTATAGAATTTAAGCGAGAATTCAATACTGTTAAGCTTTCCACAGATTATCACAATCGTATGCGTAGCACTTGCTTGTATATCTTTTATCTGATTTCAGTTTCTTGGAGTCTAATGACAGGACAGCGAAATTAAGGAGATGTTAACTAAGGTTGAGAACTCGGAACAAAGATTAACCAGTTTGGCTTCAGACTTGAAGGTTGGATTCCATTGTTATATTCTCCTACCTGGTAGCGAATTTTACATGTATTCATATATTTGATACTTTGTATTTGTACGAAGGCTGCTGAAATTGTTGCTGCTGCGGAAAGTTCACAGCTAGCTTTGAAAGAAGCGCATCAGTGGAAAGAGAAGTACGATACTATTGTTAATGAATCAAACGCTGCACTCGAGAAGGCAGCTGAGCAAGCAAGGCAGAGAGAAGAAGCTCTAAAAGCGAAGTTCACCGACAGTTTGGCAGAAAAGGTTCAGTTTATACTTACATACTTTTATTAGGGTTGTCGAATGGGGTAGGGGTTCCATGTTCTTGTTGGGGTCTGTCCTTACACTGTCAAGATTCTCCTATTACTATATGCATTTGCTTGTATATGTTTTGTTTGATTGCAGTTTCTTTAATTGCAGGACAAGGAATTTGAGAAGATGGCAACTAAGATTGAGGACTCAGAACGAAGATTAACGATTTTGACTTCAGACTTAAAGGTTAGATTTTATAATATCTTCCTAGTTGAACTTAGCAGTGAGATTTTCATGTGTTCGTATATTTGATACTTCTTTTGTGTGTGTGTATACATGAGAAGGCTGCTGAATTAAAGATAAAAAACTATGATTTGGAATCATCTGCTTTGAAGCTTCAAATTAAAGAGTTGGCCGAAAAGCATTGGTTAGACGAAGCTTCTGATCAATCAACGATGAAAAAAATTATGTTGCTGGAAGAGAAGTACTCGTCTGAATCAAAAAGATTTGAAGAAGCACAAGAAAGGTTCAAAGTTTCTGAAGAGGAAGCTAACACGAATAAAAACGTTGAAACTGCTCAAACGGAAGGCTTTAATGGTCAAACAGTGAATATGGAGACCATGGATACAGGAAAAGAGGATCTCGCAGGCGAATCACCTTCCTGGCAGCTAGATATAACACGGGAGACCCCGTATTTTCTTAAGCAGGAATTAACTCCTGACAATACCGAAGAATCCAGCCATTTTAGGGAGCCGAGAACTTACTCTGGAAATAAACGCTCAAGACTAGAATTCTCCAATCCGAAACTTAGAAAACCGAAGAGCAGTTCAGCCATGCAGAAATGCACAACAGCAGAATCTGATTCAAGTTTCAAGGTGGGTGAAGAAGTGGATGAGTATCAAGATGTTGCTTCTTCAGTTGATTACACGAAATTAACCGTGATGAAACTCCGCCAAGAGCTTCAGGAGCGTGGTTTTGGTTGGGAACTGCAGAAGTTGAAGCAGCCAAGGAAGAAAGACATCCTTGCTCTTTACAGAACACTTGTGTTGAAGAAGTGAGACCTTACGGAAAGGAAAAGATCATACTTTTCCGACATAAATTAACCAAAATTTTGACGAATTTTGAGCCATTTTTAGGGAGGACCGGTCCTCCCTAAACCCTTGTCCGTTCGGTTTAGGACCCCTATCACAAATTCTGATCTGGCAAACATGTTCTGCAGTCCTTAATGGTTCTGAAATCCCCTTTTGCTGACAATGCGAATGTAATGTTGCATATAAACAAATATATTACATACTTGGGAAGGGCTCTATAATGTCTTTTGTACATAATTTAGACGTATTAGTATTGATACAACATTATTGAGAACATCTTTGTATATGATCTAAACATAATACTGGTGTCCGAAAATGTCTAGTCTGTGTACTATATTTACATCTGATTGAGACTAAATTAAATTAGGCTAGTAAAACTTATTTGTAATCCAAGCTAAGCTTACCTATCTAGCTGATAGAAAAAGCATATTAAGAATTGAAATTTGAACAATTTCAATTGTATTATATAGCAAATTAGAATTTAGTTATTGAAATTAATTCCTAACTTGATTAAAAGTTTAAAAGCATGGATCCTAACCTAATGGAGGGCTGTGGAATAACCTAGCTGCCTCTTCTCCGATCTCGTGCCTCTGCCTTTTTTAGCAATCTCGTCTCTTTTCCGTGTTGTGATTATGATCTACATTTATTCCTCTTTTCTTTCGTTAACATTTCATTGAAATTGAATAAAAAATTGTTAGAAAGTAAGAATGTCTCCCGTATGAGGAGTTAGTTTTAGGGTTTCGGTTTTCATAGTCTTGCCGCAAAAAATTTTCTTGCATAAAAGTACTTAAACTTTTATTACTGTTACATTCAAGTCCATCAAATAAGTTATTTAGAAAATTATTGAAATCGAGACCTAACAGTAAGCACTAAACTATTAAATTTCTTTAACTATCCAATTATTATGGGCTTTTTATCATTTAAAAAGTGCCCATCCCCAACTTCCAACTCGCCGCATGTCATGATCTTGAAATTAATCATAAGTTACTGAAATTGGTAATTGAAAATGAAACTTGGATAGTTATTCTGCAGTTAAATAATAAAGTCATTTCAGCATGTAATAAAATTTCTTAATGCATTGTAAATTAACCGCTTTTCACGTTATAAGCTCCTACTTCATGAGCAACGGATTATTCGAATGTGGCAAGAGTTGTACATTACGTGACACATGCAAAATATTTGCATAATACCATTTCATTTACTTGCAAAATAACATTATTTATGCCGCTCGTCACTCAATAATACTTATCATATATCTAGGTTAAGTGATACAAGCAAAATACTTGCCAAGTTTCTATTCATGCTTTTCGCCTTCGGGCATGTTGATTTTCAGATAACGAATTATACCTTCAAACAACATTAATTAATATTTTCAAAGTTTTAACAAGCTTAACGTAAATTCGAACGTATAACTTTTGGGCTTCTCTTCGGCAATGACTTCGGAAAACTCTGGCCTTACTGTCCATAACTTGGCTCGAGTCGAATCCACGATGTTATGTTCCTGTACATTCAAAAATAAAAAGATTTTCATCGGACGTCACAATTCAACTTTTCTAAATGCGAAAACTATATTTATTGCTTCTGCTTGGGAGCAAATTAGGAGTAGGAATCCTAAAGTTAAGTTGTACAGGTTGGTGTGGGGGAAGAAATACATTCCTAGATGCAGTTTTGTCTTGTGTCTGAATGATTATCAGCTGGTTGGAACGTAGAGGTTCTGGCAATTCCAAGTCTCAAGAGAGTTGTTTCAACTATAACCATTTATCAAATCTGGTTGGCAAGAAACAAAGTCTATTTCCAGCAAATTCACTTTGATATATAGCGCTGCTGTAATTAGAAATATTAAGTACTTCATTAGATTGAGAGCTGTTTGAGAGGCGGTTCTTTTTATGTTTTCATGTATTGATTCTTTGAGTGTTTGAGAGGGCCATTTCCCTATTTGTATATGCTGCAGTTTTTCCTTGATCAAGAAAAAAGAAAAACAAATTAAAGGTGTACCTGTGAAATGAGAATCATATGGATCTGTTGATCCGGTGCCTCCAGATAAACGTCAACAGCATCGTTCCTTTCCAGCTTTGCTTTCTTCCGTAACTTTTGAATGCCACTAACAATCTACGTCGTCAACACAAGAAGATAAATTAGTGGATTGCAAACCTCCTGCACTAATGTAATCACAGACTCAATTCCTACCTCCCGGGCAACACAAGCTTCAACCAAAGAATCATCACTTCGCAAGTCTAACACCACCAAAACATCGCCTGCGTTAACGTAACAAACATACATATTATTCGACTTGACCATCACTTCACCGCAACTTTATGTGATCAATTAGTAGTTTGTGCTACCTACCGTCACCAGCCCCGTCAATCTCCTCCTCACTCATGCCTTGGGGAGGTTTGAACTCTCGAATAACCTAACATTTTAATCCACAAAACAGAATCACTAAACATTATCACAGCAGAAACACAATTTATTTCATCTTCTCATTGAGATGTTCAAAACTAGCACAATCTATTTCATTGACTTCTCTCTATCACTATCAAAATTACGCAGAAATTTTAATCATAGCTTGTTACCATTATCGTACAAGTCAAATATACCTTGACATCCGACAATTTCAAGTTAAAATTCTTAATTGTCGTTTCACCAGTTTGCTCCAAAAGTAAAATGTCCGATTCAGACATTGCTCTCACTCCCTCGGCAACTTCACGCATTGAGCGTCCAAGACGCTTTCCTAACACACTAAAAAAATAATAATGGGTTAAAACCCGATTTTAAATTCACAAAGCTTCAAAAAGAAGAGGAAGAAAGCATTGCTCAGAGAGTATACAAATGAACTTTCCACTTGCCTATAATTAGGCTCCGCGCGTAAAGAAGCATACATCGAGATGTCATTGCACGGAACTAGTGCTTGGACATTCATCTCATCCAAGACATACTGCATGCACCCGGTAAAACATGAAATCAGATTAAACAAAAGACAGGACACACCAGAAACTAAGAAATATATGTATCCACTTTCAGCCTGAGGTTCCGATAGCAAGGGAAAAAACGGATTAAGGATAGCGAACAAATATGATCCACACACCTCTCTTAGCTTCACAACTATGTCATCAAGAAAGTCGTTATCCGGATGTACGATAACCATCTCCCTACCAAAGAAAAACACAGATTTTAAAAGACAGGTCGGGCGCTGAAGGCCACAAGAATAAAGCAGGTGTTGAGGAACCATTTGAACAACAGTAAAGAAAAAATAAATAACCTTAGAGGAGCCTTAAGGGACTTCTTGTGACGCTCACGGACATTACGTGCAAGTTCGATGACGGTCATCATCCTAGCAACGCTTTGTTCAATTTGCTTGTCCCTCTGAAAAATAAACATAATTCAACAAGACTGATGAGTAAAGCAACCAATTTTTAGTGACTTCTGATGCAGCAAAAACATAATTCGGTAGAAGAATGAACGATTCAAGAGTGAATACCACCTTTCCTTCAACTTGAGGAAATCTGCAAAAGTGAACGCTTTCCTCTGATTTCTTACAAGCTTTTCTCAGATTTTGATACATCGTCTCCGTGAAGAATGGCGTGAATGGAGCCATAACTTGACATGTAATCAGAAGCACCTGTAAACAACACCAGAAAAGGGGAATTGGAGATAAGAATGTCTCCATGCGATTCAGAAATTTTGAAATCCAGACAACTAATGATGTTTAAGGTCATTGAATATCCAAGACATCATCTTCAAGGACAAAGTAATAAATGGCATTATGGCAGTGACACAACTCACAAACATACCAGGAAAACGACATCAAACGGTTAAATGGGAGGAAAAGAAAACCATACATGGTAAAGGGTTGAAAGACCTATCAGCCGATCTTCAACTTCAGTTTGACCTTTGAGTCTCTTTCGGTTGAACCGCACGTATATATTAGCTAGGTTGTCAAGAAACTTCAGTAGATAAGGAACTACCTGGAAAAAGTCGCAAAACATTTCTAAACTTCTCATATGTTCGAGCTTATAGAAAAGAAATTTTTATATAGGGAGAGAAAAGCAGACCGTATCGAGACGATAACAGTTCATTTCTTCCGTAACAAAATCAACTAGACTCTGAGTTGCTGAGTTGATCCATTGATCAAGCACATTAGATGACTTTTGAACAGAGGCTAGATCAAAAGGGACGAAAGTTGCACGACTCTCTATCTGTAGTCTATTTGAATTCTGAACGAGGAATCTGTATGCATTATACCAAGGAAGGAGCACGTTCTTAATCTGTGAAAAAAATGAATTAGGAGATTGTCAGAACAATAGTAGATACCAAATAAAGGACAAAAGAACCGAAACAGATAGGTGAACTTGTAAAATCACAAGATGACTTACAACAATATATACGCCTTCCTTTTTGAAACGCAAGTCCTCTCCATGAACAACTGGAGAGTCTATAAGGTACAACCGCAAAGCATCCTGTACAATTGAGGAATCAGCGGAGCTCAGCTAAAAGTTAACCATACAAGATGGACAACCCAAAATGAAAAAGAACAAAACGAAAATACATATAAGAAAGAACGTACACCGCCATAAACATCCAAGACTTCTCTGGGCGACGGGTAGTTTTGCAAACTTTTGCTCATTTTTTTTCCATCTTCGGCAAGGATAAGCCCATTGCAAATGAGGTTCTTAAAGGCAGGTTTTCCAAATAACGCGGTAGATAACACCATAAGACTATAAAACCTGCACACAAGCAAGAGAAGATGATCGAAACACATTTCGGCAGCAATAAAGCTCAAGCAATCTCAAATAATTGACTTCCGCGCATAATCTTCACCACCACAAACAACAACCATAGAAATGATAACGAATAAAAATTGTTTCAACGAGATTTAAAAATATACCAGCCACGTGTCTGGTCAATGCCTTCTGCAACAAAATCTCCGGGAAAGTTGTTCTCAAATAGCTCTGTGTTCTCGAAAGGGTAATGGATATAAGCATAAGGCATTGACCCGCTTTCAAACCAACAATCGAACACCTACAAAATCAAGATGTATATTTAATAAACCGCGTGTTCGGTAAGAGCAAGCTAGAGATGTTCTTAAGAAATGCATTTTCTCAATAGCTCATATGGACATGAATTTTAAAGCAGATAGCCTAGAAGCCTTCACACATCTGATAGATAACAAGTCTGAGATGTTTGGGAAAGGCCTATATTGGGTATGAGTGAATAGTATATAAGGGTTATTTAGAGGAGAATAAGTCAGTTAGGACAGCATTGCTCGGTTGACCATCTAATTCTTTGTTGGACTTGTTACCAAGGCTGTGTATGTTGATGATGCACTGAGATCCTAGATTGGCTGTTTGTATTTGTCATTGCAGTTGCACGTTTCAACATGGCTGAAGCTATCAAGGATTCTGCTTGATCAGCATTCATAATAGGAACCTCTTGGACGCCTTTGATAGACGACTGTTGCATGGACGAGTCAGCTCCATCAGGAGATAAATCAAAGATCTTCTCAGCTTTCTCGCCTTCAGAAGATATTTCAAAAATAGATATATAGAATGACCTAGATTGGTCTCCCGGGGTTCCTTTAAAAATCTGTTGAAGTGCAAGTGGAACCATACCAGGCTCTCTCACAGTCCCAAACACCGTATGCGTCTTCCCCAAGCCACTCAGCCCCAAAGCAGCCAACATTCCACTTTTCCCCTTTACAAAATCCTCAACCAGCGGCTTCACCATTTTCTTGTACACTTCACCCTGAGATGTCTCCCACGCAAACACCTCCGAAAACCCTTATAAACAACGGAATAAATTCTCTTCGATTCTTGCAATACTGAGGCAGTACTAATGCCACCGAATGTGAATCCTTTACCGATATACACACCTCACTAATCTTTTTCCTCTCAATCAAATCTTTCCCCCTATTCTTAGGGTTTTGTGGCCAAGCATTTTTGTTCCTCCGCCTACTTTGATCCGTCCCTACTTTGATCGACTTAATTGCTACTAAAGGTCAAATTCTAAAATAAACTTTGAGGTTTTCGGGTACGTTAGGAGCGGGAGAAGATGTTTCGGGTTGAGGGATTTCCATGACCTGGCTGGTGCTGAAAGAGAAAGGAGAACTGGGAATCAGGGGTCAGGATTGCTTCAAAGTAATTTCATCAACAACACATCGATGGTTTTTGGCCTGTACCTAAGGTCATTATCAGAGCACCAGAAGAACCCCAAGAAGCCATTACAGAAGCACTTTCAGAACTCCATGTTGACTTGGTAAAGAGACTATTTGGAAGGAAAGAAGCGGATGGCTTTGATTTTAACAGTTCAACCAGGAGAAGAGGATTACCTCGATACATTGTACCTGCTGAGACAAGCCTCACCTTATCCGAAGATCAAGTTCAATAACGTTGAGGAACAATCAAATCCAGTTATTAGCACTGACTTATTCTCCTCTAACTAGTTCTTATATACTATTGGCTCATACCCCTTTCCCAAACATCTCAGACTTGTTACCTATCATCATAATAATCCAACTTCCAATGCCTTACATCTTTCACACGTTTAAGCACACCATATTCTGGGCCACGACTAGATGGGATTGTGATGTCATCGACGTATTCACGGTGGAGATCAACTATCTGGATGGGAAAAGAATGAAATATGAGATCAACCACAATAAAGCACCACTTGGGAATGAAATGCGAAACAAAGATGAGAGAGGGTGTAGACCTTCTTTCCAGAAAGGCTCTCGAGCATAGCAACAGAATCCACGACTACTATTTCTTGTCCATCCTCACTTATCCATACCGGAATAGGTGTTCCCCAACACCTACTTCGACTTATTGCCCAGTCTCGTGCATTCTCAAGCCAGTTATGGAAACGTTTCGCCTGTAACAAAAGAAGCAGCTAGTGAAATTTCAATGGTTAACATTTGAAGCATATCCTAAGCACAGATCAAATGGATGACTTGTCTCACCTTCACAACCTCTGGCACCCAGTAAGTCTGCTTGTTGGCTTCCAGCAACTGATCTTTAATCTTTTCGACCGCAACAAACCTACGAGTGCAACACAAGCAATAGAGTTAAATTAGAAACAAAGAAAAGACAGCAAATCCTTTGGAAAGTAGGACAGAATCTGCATACCAACTTAAACAGGCGAGGTGGATGAGCGGCTGATTGGATCTATTACCATAAGCTTTTACATGGTTAATAGTTCCAGACTTAACAAGCCTTCCTTTTTCCTGAAGGAGTAATCATAAATGAGTTTAGGGGGAAAGAAAAAGAGAGCATTCATTATAAACAGCAGAACACATGTATACCTTCACGGCTTCTATTATATCATTCTCTGCTTCTTTGATGTAGCGGCCTTGAAAATTATGAATTTTGCTGGTGAAGCATCCTCCACTATCTATTGGTACGGTCAGATCCTGGTCCTGCAACGAGAAAGATACAAAGGGATTAGCCTTATAGCACAAGGTGCTGTTCTTTTATACTTGAATTCAACAACATTCAGTACAGTTCAGCAAATTCACTTCAGTAAATTCACATTAACATTCAGGAAAATGTGGAAGTTATTGCAAACCTTGTTGATAATTCCATGTTCTAGGCAAACACGAAAATCGTCTTCACCAAACTGAGGAGCGTAGTGGACAATCCCGGTACCACATTGATCGGAGACAGAGCTGTCGACAACAACTCTGAAAGCAACATCAGAGAGCTCTAGGAAATAATCGAAAACTGGCTCATACCTGCAGAAGAGAAGAGAAGGAAGGTGTTGAATAAATACAAAACTCATATATAAAGAGTTGAAGTTGAACTTGAACTCACTTGGTATTGAGTAGGGAAAGTCCGGTAAATTTCGCCAAGACCTCGTAAGAATCAGAAAGTTTATCAGTTTTTCTTTTGGAATGAGGAACAGATTCTGACTTTTCCGAAGGGAGTTCAGCCAACCGGGACTCTGCAACAATGTAGACGTTTCCGGAGAACTTGTTCCGGACCTTAACATAGAAGAGATCAGCATTGACACAAAGTGCAAGATTGCTGGGGAGGTTCCAAGGGGTAGTAGTCCAAGCCACAAAAGCAGCTCCTTTATGGGGTTCACTTAAAATTGGAAAGGAAACCATTATAGATGGATCTGTGACCAATCTCTTGTTGGAATCAGCTTCAAAGTTGGATAGTTGAGTCTCCATGGTTACGGAGTAAGGAGAAACCTGAAGAACAAATTAAATTTCAAGAATTTAGAACAGATAAAAGAAACAAACAAAACTGAATAAAAATTAAAGAAACCTGAAGAACAAATTGAATAAAAATTAACCTTAAAGGCTCTGTAAACGAGTCCCTTCTGATAGAGCTGAGCAAAAACCCACCAAACAGACTCCATGAAGTTCATATCCATAGTTTTGTAGTGATCCTTGAAACTAATCCACCGGCCGCTCCGGCCCACGACATCCTCCCACTCATTAACGGAAGTGGTCACGAGCTCCCGGCATTCCCCATTGAATTTATCAATGAAAAAATCATCCCTGTGTCATAATAAACGTGTTATTATATGATTATACATGATATAAACGATGAAAAAATAACAATCATGACAAACAGGTTGTATCTAAAAACAGTGTTGTCGTGTCGAAAATAAACAGCTCTACTTGGAAACGATGTCAAGCTTCTCCTTGACGGCATTCTCCACTGGAACTCCGTGGCAGTCCCACCCGAAGCGACGGTTCACGTGGAACCCAGACATAGACTTGAAACGACACACAATGTCCTTTATCGTCCCTGCTAGGATGTGACCATAGTGGGGAGAACCGTTAGCGAATGGGGGGCCATCGTAAAATACAAATTCCGGTAAGCCAGAAGTCCTTTCCTGTTGGGTGTTGAAGGCATCAATCTCATTCCAACGATCAGCTATTTTTCTCTCTTCTTGAGGAAAAGAGAAGTCATTACTTTCACAGACCTCTTCCATCGGAATCAGTTCGGTAGCGCTCTAGAATCCAAGGTGGTGGCTGTGTTTTTATATTATAGAGAGTATGGTGAGGGTTACTTGGGCTCCAAGTTAGCAGGATTGTCTGTGTTGCAGTTTAGTTAGAATCTGTTTCCTAAACTGTATTTGGATCTTGGGTACCAAGTATAGATAGATTATTATTTTATTTTGTGTTATTTGGCGCCAACTAGAATCATATAACGTCAAACATCACAAACTAAAACCTAACTAAATAAGACATTTTTTTATTTATCTTTAGTTTCATTTTTTCCATATAAAAATTTGATGTTAAGCGCATGATTTTCAGTAAATCACATTGCACGATTTTAGATAGGCCAAATTCAAAAATATAGTAAAGTAAATAAACAGCATTGTGGTTATAAAAATTATCAAAAGAATAGTTTAGTTGGTTGAGAAATTTTATAATATTCCTGGAATACGGATGACGTGGTACTCCGGACTAATAATTCGATGACACGTCACATATGTTAGTATCTAGAGTTGATGATTTAGGGTCTAGGGTTTTTATTTTAGAGTCTAGAATTTTATATAAATTATTAACTAAAAAATAAATTTTTAATTAATTAAACGTTTTCAAAATCTTATTAGTTGATGTAACATATCTGGTTGGTGACTAAAAGGTGACAGTGATTTTTTATTTTGTTAAAAACAAAAATTTTTTAGAAGAGATTTTAGTATACTCTTGAAGCACGATGACGTGGTACTCCAAACCAATAAATGGTTGGTATATGTTACATCAACCAATAAGATTTTGACAACGTGTAATTAATTAAAATTTTATTTTTAGTCAATAATTTATATAAAATTCTAGGTCCTAAAATAAAAACCCTAGACCTTAAAAACTAAACCTTAGAGCCTAAATCATAAATCATCGATCCTAGATACTAGCATATGTAACGTTTCATCAAATTATTAGTCCGGATTACCACATTATCCGTACTCCAAGAGTATTTTAAAATTTCTCCTTTTTTAGATCCTGTAAAATAAAGCCTGTGAATACGACCACTAGCGTCCTTAAAAAAGAAAAATTGAAAGAATTAAAATTCATTTATTGTAGAACCATAATTTTCATGATTAAGGGACCAAAATGATCACAATGTTGCTAGGAGCACCAATTTAACCTTCACGTATAGGTTAACATTAAGAGTAAAGTTATTTGTGGCTGTCAACATTTTAAGTGCATGGCTATTTCTTTAAATGATTTTATCAGTAACTATGTGTAACACAAGGTTCAGAAAAACAGAGCAACCATACCATAATAAGCTACCTTGACAAATTGAAATTATCAAATGTTTCAATCTAAAACTCAAAATCAAGAAATTCCACTAAAAAATATTAAGATGGATTCGAAGTTGAGCATATACAAAGCAGTGATAGACTTAAACATCCTTTTTAATATTAAACAAAATTGTTTATGCATCAAATGATGAAAACAAAGCACAAAATTCTTCCCCGGAAAATACAAGATGTGCACAATTAGTCCTCATCAGGTGCGGCAGGCTGCTGATCCCTCCTTGGACCGCCTGCTGGTTTTGCCATTATAATCTGTAGCAAGGCAACCAAACAGAATTCAATTATCAACCTGTACTATGATAAGTTTTTGGCTAAATATTAGCTTATAAAGAATGAAAATCATGGTAAAACAAATCATGAAACAGCCATTGAAATAAATGAAATACCTGATCTACTCGCAACACAGTACACGCAGCATCAGCAGCATATTTGAGCGCAAAGAACCTGGAAAGGAAAACAGATATGAAGTTGGTATCACGCCAAGTTTATTATATTATAGCATATCAAAAGGATTCTCAATTTCTAACACGAAAAACACAATTTATGGAGACAACCTGTTTAATAAGAATATCATTTTCGTGTAATTTATAGATCATTTAATACGATTAAAACACAATAATCCACTTTTGACACATTTCCCAAAGAAACTGTAATTGCAGCTCCTAAAAGCTAAGGTTTTCTCAAACCAAAACTGACGGTTCTAAAAGACCTAAAACACATGATAGTATGATAGATAAAAGAATAAGATTATGTTAATGATTAGTGAAGAGCCAAGTGCAGTTTCTGATTGATGAATGTCAGTAGAGTCAACTGAAGCAAATTGAAGCAGGGATGCCCAAATTTTATAATAAAGAATGCTTAAAAGGTTAAAGAAGAAAAACATACTTTGTGACATGAAGGTCCCAGATGTTCATGGTTGAGATATCCTTACAAGCACCTTCTTCTAAATCAATGCCGACTTTGGAATTTCCAGATGCGTGTTCAGCATAGAGAGATGATATGATCTCCATTGCGTTAAGGCCGGCATTCTCAGCCAGAGTTTTAGGTACCATCTCAAAGCTCTCAGCAAATTTTGCAATCGCATATTGATCCAATCTGCACGACCAAAGTAAGAAATTTCATCAATAATTCTCCATGTCCAAGCCCACATTCAATTTTTGAAAATACAGAAACATGAGAACTTGAGGAATAAAATTACCCGGTTTCTTTGAAAGAGAATTCCTTCAGTCTTCTAGCCAACTCAATCTCAGTAGCTGCAGCTCCAGGAACAATACGACTGTCCTTGCACATGGCCTGGCAAATACATGCACAAATAAATCTTTACTATGGTTTTTATGCACAATCGATGCATTAATTAAGTTTCTCTTTTTTTATGATCTTCAAAAGGGAAAATAGACTCGCTTCTTCTTAATTTGTAAGAAAAACGAGATGGAAAATCGAGAAACCAAGAACGTAAGAACCCATGAACAAAAAACGAACAACAACCTTATATGTGTTCACACCATCATCAACAGCCCTTTCAAGGTCTTCTAAAATACTGTCCGTGCTTCCGCGTAAAACGACAGATGCTACAGAGTTTCCACCTTCTTCATTCCTCACAACAGTCACCTTCGCATAAGAAATATCAAAATTAATCAATACAGCAAGACATTTAGGACAAGTAACACACTAAAATGCAGAACAATTTAGTTCCGGAGTGGAACATCTGAGCATACCCTAGCACCACCAATTTCCTCGACTGAAATTGAATCTGCATAACCCAAGTCATCTGGGTTTGGTTGACAAAGTTTCAACTGTTGAAAATAAAAGCCATGTGAGGAGGGAATATTTTCAATTCAATATGCAAATAGAAGCAACTGGAAGGCGGCTTACCATAGCAATTGCACCCGTTGTGCGACAAAATCGCCTCAATTCAAACTTTGAGCTAATCTTCACAACCATAAGTCTGGAACCAAGAAACACGGATCAGGACAATCAATATGGATCATAGGCAGTGAATAAAAGATAGTCACACAACCAATTAACAGCATTGTTTAAAATTAACGCAGATGGTCATTCGAAGAAGATTAACAATAAAACATGCAACATTATGCAATTAATAGGTCAGTAGATAAACTGGTGCTGGAACAGGAAAATAGGAATAGGTGTATGGAAATTCACTGTACTTGTAACGTTCACAAAAATGCAAAGCCATTTCTCCAACAGCTGCTCCACTGACAATTACTTTGGCACCAGAATCAGCAACTGCTTTAATAAGTTCCTCGATTTTAGCTTCTTCTGTTTTTGCATAATTCTCTAGCTGCAAACCCAAAAACAGAAACATTAAGTTGTTAACCAACAAATACATAGCTCCCAAGGGATAAGGAACAACCTATTTACAAATTTGGAATATCAAAGCAAAAAAAGAACCGGATAAATTTGAACATTTCACACCTGCTCAGCAGAGTGAATAAGGACAGTTCCTTTGGTTTCAGTTGCTGATGAATCAACACCACCAGCAAAGACAGCAACCTATGGAGGCAAAATAAAAATAGTAAGAAAATGATTAGTAAATTTGTGAAACCATTTGTAGAAGAAGACAAAAAAAAAAAACAGAAGTTGAGGTGAAAACTTTAAAGAGAGAATTGACGCACGGATATTTTCAGCACAAAAAAACCTGATTAAGAATTTGGAAATGTTCTATTGCCAAAATGAAAGATCGATTTCCAAAAAAGTTATTGTTGGAAGAAATCCATGGAATAAGTTTAATATCGCAAGAAATTAAATTTCTCTTTGGCCTCTTAAACAAGTTCTTTTTATGATTTTTAGGCAAGAACCGCAATGTAACAAAGAGCTAGAGATTTCAAAACCTAAGAGGTGTATGTGCAGAGATTCAGCCATGACAAATCATTTTGTATTATTTCATCTGTAAATTAACATGACATGGAATCTAAAATTAGCCACACAGATAAATGAAATTATGAAAAAGTGGTGTGCCATTACAAAAAGATGAGCCAAAATAAAAGAGAACTCCAAAGTAAACTCGATAAGTGATTATCCAGGATTTGGTTTTATGTCCTATAGCAACAAGACCGGATTCAATAAAAAGAAAAAAGAAAATAGATGCTTCAATGGCATACCTTTGCTTTCTCTATTCTCTTTATAGTACCTACAGCGTCACTTCTCAATACCATTCCACGAACAATTGTACAATCACGCAAGCCTCCACCCACAAGCTTTGCAACCCTAACATTATCAACGTTGAAATTTGCTGGGTTCTTGGGGCATACTTGAATACATGCCTGTAATAAATAGAAAAAACAAGTACACAGATTAAATTCCAGTGGAAGGCTGATAAACCAGCTATTCATAATCAAGGAGAGTCGCTAAAACTCACATCAGCTATAAGACTAGATAAAACATCTTCTTGACCATATTGCTTGCTAGCAACAGCAGCTTTCATGCGAATAACAACTTCTTCCTTATTCCTCACATCCATTTTTTCAGAGCCACTCTCAACCAATTCATCCAAGATTTCAATTGTCTAGCACAGAAAATGTTTAGGAAAGAAAAAATTATGAGAAGGAAAGTTCAAATACATATTCTTCAATTCATTAATTGAGGAAAAGACATGTAAACTAATCATAAACCTTGTTTATTGCTTTGTTGTATCCACTTATAATCTCACTTGGATGCAAGCCCATCCTGATAAGCTCCTCTGCGTTTTGAAGGAGTTCACCAGCAAATGAAATAGTCAAATTTGCTCCATCACCAATTTCCTCCTGTTGGGCCTTGCCTGCTAATACCAAAAGTTTTGCCGCTGGATGTTGAACCTCTAGTTCATTGACAATAGTTGCAGCATCATTGGTGACAAAAAGCTTGTCCAAATGGTTAATAACCATCTTATTCATACCTGGTCAGAAGAGCAACAAATTAAACAACCTAAAAAACAGTGTGCTAAAGACATCCGCACAAGAATATTTGAATTCGTTGAACATCAAAGGAAAACATAATATAAGATATATAAAAGAGGTAGAGAGAAGTGAAGCAAACACATAATTTCTCATACCACTCATTGCATAACGTAATATGTAAGTCGAATCTCAACCCTACTATTATATTATACATCCGTACCAACCTAATAGGTCTCCCAATTTAACTCGTGATTAGGATAATTTGAGTGCAGTCATTTCCTTATTTTTCATTAATTTGAATGGCTTAAATTTGAACAAAAATCAATACTTTTCTACAAAGGAAACAGCCCAATTATCCAGGAAACCTCGCAGCAACTAGACTCGGCCAAACACAGTTTCATACTCAGCAACACAACAGGAAATCTAAGCTGTACAGAATTAGAAACCAAATTAACAATAATAAAGGAATGCACAGCATAAATCAGCGCTTGCAATAGCTAGTATGCCTTAAAGGTAACAAATCATACTTTTCTCTGGAGCGAAAACAGCAAAATTATCTTGGAAACCTCCCGGCAACTAGACTTAACAAAACACACTTTCATACTTGTACCCAAATAGATTACAATGTCCACATGGACCAACAGGAACCTTCATTCCTCACCACGTCAACATACATGACTCAGTCAGCAAGTCATACCCGACATATAAGATTCGAAGAATCTCTCTCCTACATGGATTCTACTTCCTACTTAGCAATCCTTGTACTAATAAGAAAGCTAGTCCTAAACAGGAAATCTCCTTGACACACAAGAACTCATAATGAGGCCCTAATTCAACTAGGGTTAGAATGCCGATCTCCCTCATATACATAACATAGGATCTCTGAAGTACGCTAAGTGAAGCTTACGTGGCGTGAAGATTAGTTTACGCTACAAGAATACTTAAGAAGATGAAATGCTGCAACTGGTAGAACGATTAGAAAACAAATAAAGAGCAACAAAACAATGCAGAGCATAAATCAACTTCAACTACGCCTCAACAGTACTAAAAAATGAAAGCGATCCAAATAAAACATCAAAGTGTCAGTATACAGTTGAAATGAAGCACCATAAAAAGCACAAACAAGCACAAGATCAGCGAAAGAAGGTACCGTTGGGGCCGAGAGAAGTGCGGGTGATGGTGGAAAGCTGCTTGCAAGCATCGATATTTTTGATAACAGCTTCATCGAGACCGGACATATGCTTGTGTCCTTCTTTAAGCATCGACTGTATTCCATATGATTGTGATGAGAACCCCATTTCAGAACTTCCTAAAACCCTAAAAATGAATCTCGCGCCCAAACAACTCCTCTCCTCTCCTCTCCTCTCCTCTAGCACTAGTGAAGAAGACACGGGAAGCAAATAGGGCTGTTCAATTGCTGCATGGGTTTTCGGGTTATAACCATCTCATTCCGCCCAGCCCAAACCTACATTCCTTGGGCCGCATTTCGACCAACATACTTGGGTTAGTTTTTTTCACTCTCATTCCGCTCAATTCGGTTAATTCAACGACTTCGTTTCATCTCAGTTTAATTTAATTCATTTCTCTTTTTTAGTTTTAAAGAACATACTCTTTAATTATACAGTTCGTCACGAGACTTTAATAGTTATCTCCAATTTATCATAACAAAGTTATTTAAATGAAATTAGAAACTGGTAAATGATGTGATAACAAAAAATTTAGACGTCATGTTTGGTTATTGACTTAACCGATGCGCGTAGCAATCTAGTTCCACGTATCACCAAAAAGTAGTTAAAAAGTAGTCAAATTCAAGAGTTTGCTTGACTACGGCCAAAAAATATAATTATCTATGATAAATATATGGATTCCAATAGTGTTCACTATTATGTAAAACCTTGGGAACTATAAAAATATTTAGCCTAAATATTTTAGGGGGCGTATGTTTCTCCATTTCGTTGCTGCTTTCTGCCTTTTCACTCCAAAAAGCATTTGCTTTGGTGTTTGGTTAGAAGTTAGGAGAAGCTGCTTTTTGCTTTTCAGGTAAAAAGCAACTGCTTTTTCAAGAAGCAACATAATACTACTTTTCTAACAAAATAAATACTGCAGATTTTATTTACCTTTATTATCCTTTGTATTTTACATTAATAAAAAAAATTCAATATTGTCCAAATTAGTCATTTTATATTCTAACAGCAACATTTAATTATAATTTTATCAAACACTAACAATCAAAGAGCAAACCGCAAACAGCAAAACGAAACAACAAACAGAAACAATTGCACCAAACGGGGCCTTAAATTTAAAAGGCTCAACTTAGGTCATGTTCCTTATGACTTAAACCTCGTTCTTTATAGCTAAATTGAACTGAATTGGTCTATCAAAACTGAACTGAATTAGCTGAATTAGTTGAACTGCATTTTGCTACAAATAAGCCAAAAAGAATATGACCTTAACAGTAGTTCAGTTTAGTTTCTTTTCTATATTTCGCTTCAATAAAAGCATTTTAATTCAATTTAATAATTCTCATTCAGTTTAGTAACTTTTTATCTTGAATAAGTGAGATTTAAGTATCAAGAAACTACTAACAAAAAAAGTTAAAATATATGAATTTCTTTGTACAAAGTCAACATTCTCAATGAAAATTTACGTGTTAATACATTTTCAATTTCAAATAACAAACAAAATTTACAAAGTATAGCCAGCCAAGAATCTTTAATTTTAAGCTCCTTTGTACTCTTCAGCTAAAGAAAACTTATTATTCTTTTCCATGTCTCCTTTTAGCCTTTAATATAACATTAAACTATACATTATATAGTATTTCTTTATTTATTTCACCATATTTAAGACTATATATTATAATGTTTTTTAAGGAATAAAGGAAGATCCATCATGGACTGCAAAATGAGGAAGCAGCTGGGTTGTGTTAGGCCTTGTTTGGCCTCCTCCTCCACCTTGATCAAAGGTTATAAAAGAAGGACTATAATATTCAACAATATTATTACTTGAATTTTTGTGATTATTAGTCCCTAATTCATGCCCAATTTGCCCCTTCAATTTTGAGTTAAGGGATAGTGAATTATTATTATTGTTACCACATTGTCTAGGTTGTGTTTGGTAGAAAATTTTAGAGACCACAAGTTCTCCATCTTTCTCTTCTTCATTGTTTCCAAGATGATATTGATGCATTACCCAATTCGTTTTTTCAGGTTTTCTTTGCTTTCCATAATTCGTGTAGAGAACAAGGATCTTTTTGTAACCTTTGACTTTTCCTCCAACGAACACTGGTCTAGTTTTGCCTGTTTTATGCCATCGTGTCTCACCTCCTTCTGTGTCTGTATGTACTTTTCTTCTCTTCCTTGTTCCTGTTGTATATGCTTTTGATGGCCTGTGGAAGAAATGTCGAACTAATCCATCTTTGCTCACTCCTGCATAAACCTTATTTATCAGTTTAAGCTTGTGAAATAACTAATTAATTTCTTGACCTATATAGTAAAAATCTCTTAAATTAAATAGTCGAGATCGTGGGTCTAGTATAGGTTAG
Organism: Euphorbia peplus; assembly: GCA_028411795.1. Taxonomy (NCBI): domain Eukaryota; kingdom Viridiplantae; phylum Streptophyta; class Magnoliopsida; order Malpighiales; family Euphorbiaceae; genus Euphorbia; species Euphorbia peplus. The sequence goes on from CP110841.1 coordinate 3,236,891, forward strand.
CCATTTAATCAAGGTTTAAATTAAGGTAATAGATTAGGTTAGCCCTTTAATCAAAGTTTAGACCATAAAGATGAGAATGCAGTTGTAATTAAAATACTTATTGCGAGGGAAACTAATTTGGATTAGTCGGAATTGTTGTAGTATAGTTTGAAAAAAATAATAAAAAATAGATTTATCTAATTAAAATGTTAAATCATATATGATGGGAAATCATATATTATTTGTGGTATTAGGGTTAGTTGGAGGGTCTTTTTTTTTTCGTCTCTGTCGATTGGGTTTCTTCCATTGCAATGGCAAATCTTACAATACCAAATGCAGTTGTCGAGTAGGTCTTTTCAAAGAATGAACGTGATACGCCGATCCAATAATTTGATGGACGTGGATCATCACTGTACACGATTAGCCCAAATTGACACCGAAGTTTGTTTACCATCTTAATTAAGTTCTAAGATGCAATGCAAACAATCAGTTAATACAGTTCTACTATGATCCCGAAATTCAATTACCTGGCAATTTTTCCGGGTGAGTATAACATATTCCATTCTCTCCTTCAATAGTAGGAATAAACTCATCGATTAAAGGATGAAGTTTACGAGCATCACTCTTCACTTTCCCCTCTAAATGCTCAAGTAACTCTTGATCCGTCGGATCAAACTTCACTCCCGCTGGTAACCCTGGCAAATCGTGGATTCTCGCCTATAAACACGCACACATACATATAGAAAAAGCGAGATTAGCTAAAAGTTATGTAAAAATGCTAGAGATTTCGAGTTCAAATCCTATTGTATGCATATAGTAAACTTAATCTGATTAAAAGAGAGACCACCTAAAATGTGTCTGCTCGACCTCGAACATGAGGACAAAAAAAAATAGATCATATAAAAAAGATTGAGAAAGAAAGCAAAAAGAAAAACCTGATGATGATCTAGGGATTTGATATGGTGGCCACAAGAAGGGCAGCAAGATCTGAAAAGGGTATCTTTGTGTGATCTTTGAGAATTAATAACAGTAGTTGTTGTTGTTGTTGTAGAAGATGGAGGTGGAGAAGGAGAGGTTCTTTCAATGGTTTGAACATCATTACAATCATTACACCAAGTCATTCTTATTATTTTTCTTTCCTCTTTTGCCCATTAATCTCTCTCTCTAGAACTGTAAGAGAGATTTAGAGAGAGAAACAAAAGAATTGGGAAGAAGAAGATCAAGAAGAAAGAAAAAGAAGTTTGTGTCTCCTAAAGCATTTTTGTTCTTGAGGGTAGGGAAGGAATTAAGTTCTCTTCTTCCTTCACTTTTTATCTCTTTTTGAGAGATCACTACTCATTTCTCTATCAAGAATGAGAAATAAGTATACCTAAAAAATCAGATAATAGTAATAATATATATAGAATATAGTACAATAAAAAAAATGATATCAATAAAAGTTATTTTTGTCATTATATCAGTTTAAATTATTAGTTAAATTCAAAAAAGGGAAAAAAATTGTCCATCTTAGTTTTCAATAACTATTTCTTTTTCTAAATAGTTTGCACTTCTATGAAAGAAGAGATTCTACAATGAACTTTGTCCACCATTTGTCTATGAACTCATCCAATAATGTTTTGGCACATTTCATTTAACTTATTATAAAAACATAATTTAAGTTAAAAAAAAATATAAGTATGTGTCAAAACACTATAATTTGATGAGTCTATGACCGAATCTATCATAAAATTTCTCCTATGGAAAGGATTGGTAACGAAAAAATTTTCCATTCTCAAAAATAAGAATCAAACAATTCGTACAAAGTTCAAATATAGATAACTTTATTTGTTAATAACATTTTAATGCAGAATAAAATATGCTAGAAATAATGATAAAATTTATTCATCTCACTTTAATTTGTTAAGTTTAATCTTATAGTTTCATTGATTTTTTAACTTGAGGCATGACATATGAGACTAAGTGGTTGAAATCTTTTCAAAATCAAGTCTACGATGGCTCAAGTTGTCGTGGAAATTATTTTTTTGGGTTACTGCCAAGGAAATTATTAAACTAAAAGTTTAACAACATCTTTTATATTAATTTATGACAATTTTCTCGTGTGAATGTCTTCTACCGTGTGTTCTAAATTTACCAACAAATGGGTCTATTAAGACTCAAACTCAAGACCGCTTGATCACAAAGGCTTTGAAACGATATCTAATTGAACCAATGTTTAAATTAATAGTAAAGCCTTACGAGATTTACCTTAATCTCTGAACAAATTCTGAGAACTTATTTATAAATAACATCTTAATATATATCTTACTTATTATCACCTTAAAATTTCGGATCAATACACATTAGGAAAAAGGAAAAACATGATCTAAATATAAAATATATATTTTATTGCATAATGGGATTGCTTGGAATTTAAGTAAGTGTATTGAGAGTGAAAACTTGTAGAAGAAAAAATGTAGTTTTCGGGTCTTTTTTACTCTGTCCAAAGGTAGCTTTTGTTTTCTTAAAATCAGTTTTGGAGATTAATTAATCAAATTAAAAGAAAATTTTCAAGATTAAATGAGGGTTGAGTGGAGATGGGGCAATCTTGTCTCTCTAAAAATCTTCCACCATATATTACAGATGGAGAGAGATTTCAGGTCTCATGTCAACCTAGAGTGTATACAAAGATAAAATTAAATATAAATATTTCTTCAGTTTTAGAAATTTAATGAAATTAAAGAAAACAAATAAAAAGGAAAATGAATTAATATATATTACAACCAACCAGAATTCTCTATTTCTTCACGTAGACTTCTCATGTAAAGCAAGAAACCTCTTACCTAGTAAATTCCCAACCGCAGGGATACAAAATGGTTGTTTTGCACCCTAAAGTCGAGTTTTCTACCCTTTGGAGAAAACATAAATTAGGGAACCTCTAACCTTAACCTACTCAAGTCAAAAGTTGTGAAAGCAATGACTATTACACTTTTTATGATAACAAAAAAACAACTCACCACATATATACACTATGTAATGGCAAAATAAAATAAAAGCATATCTATAAAAAAAATGTCAAGGTACTCAAGGATCAATATATTTGATCAATGAATAAATGTCACTATACAATTTTCTTTCTTTACATGATTATCTCTCATGTGTAGAGCTTTGCTCTGTTTGGATGTGTTTTCTAGCTTTTGAAACTCTGTAAAATTTCTCTTTATAGATATAATCTATAAGACTGTGGTTTAAAGTTTGTATGTTTAATTAGCAAAGAGATCAAATCTTCTCTCCTCAATTTGATATCCTTTTCCCTATCTCTCTTACACAAATTGAATTTTATTTACTAAAAATAATATATCGTGTGTGCCTTTTCAACCTCATACATAAACAAATAGTTTTTATGTGAGAGAGATAAAAAAAAAAGGGACATCAAAGGGGGATAGAAGTTTTTATCTCGTTAGCAAATATAACATTAAAGAAATATCATTTATAATTGATGGTGTGTCCATTTTACTAAATTTTATAAGGGCATGAAATTTTTTACTATATGTTAGACATACAATGTTATATGTACATTCGACCAATAATTAACATCTAATGTTTATGATTTATTAATTTTAGGATCTAGAACATCTATAATTAATCAAGTGAAAAATATAAAATTAACAAATGACACATTGTTCCCTCAAAAAAGAAAATAAAGAAATTACATGTTATAAAATTTTATTGGTTATTATACTACGTACGTGACATTATATTATTAACTCGATATATCACGTAGTATAATAACCAATAAAATTTTATAACATGTAATTTCTTTATTTTCTTTTTTGAGGGAACAATGTGTCATTTGTTAATTTTATATTTTTCACTTGATTAATTATAGATGTTCTAGATCCTACGTGACATTATATTATTAACTCGATATATCACGTAAATTTGCACACCTTGTGCATAGTAAAATCTCTCACGAAGAGCATATTTGTACAATAAAGGAAGAAAAAGGAAAAGATATATACATACATAGATTCTTGGTGCATTTCCTCTTTTGGATATACTTAGCCCTAGCATCACGGTATTTGCTCCATATCAAACTTCTGGTTATTTTTTGGATAAGCCGAATGGAAATTAAAATTAAATGCTTTAAGAGGTTAATTCTTTTTTATTTTCCTTTAAGAGGTTAATTTAGGTTAATTAATGAGTGTTACCAAAAAAAGGTTAATTAATGACTTAGCTTTTAATTGGCATTGTAGACATATTAATGGGCTGGGCCTAATTGGATTCCGATTGGGCTTGACATTTTCCCTCATTACGTTATCTAGATCCGATTCAATCTGTAATATAATGTCAAATTCGAGCCGGGTTGGACTAAGTCAATGAAACTAACAAAGCCCAATCTTGATTTATTGAACTAATGTATTTTTGTAAAGAAATAAATTAGAAATTAAAGTCAAACTAGTGATCAATAAAAATAGGATACAAATTTAATAATCAATTGGTAATATTCAGATCTGCCTGGATGTCATCAATCCATTTTGGACGGATCAAGGATATGGGTTGTAAGTAGGGGTCTTCCTTGGCCTATTAGGACCAACCCACAAGCCCAAAATAAGAGAAGGATCCAACCTAGGAGGAGATGCGGCCCCCAAGGATAAGAGGCGTCCTTATTCGTCACACCAGAAAAGCATCTAATTCTGAAAAAGCGTCTCTTAATTGCTAAGATGTGCTCCGAGCAACTAGGATACGCGCAAAGGTACTTTCCTACTAGAAGACAAAGATGCCTACATAAAAGCGATCATGTAAGCTATCTTTAGACGAAAAATCTTCAAAATTATTATTCTCTTACATATTAAGATAACGACAAAAAGAGAAAGGTGATCTCAGTTAGGGCAGCATGCTAGATACTATATAATCTCCAAATAGTGTGTAGATACCCATTTTTTACCGGGGTAAATTCTCATTTTTGGGTGATATCACCATTTTGATCAATTTATTTGCAAGTTTTCATTACATAGATGCTTAGTAAATATATTGACGTTCTCTCTAAATTCTTGTTATTTATATAGAAGTTTTTGCAAAAGAGAAAGACCAGTTTTCACGAATCCTAAAAATGAATGAGATACATGTTTTTAACTAGTAAATAGCTTAAAATTATGATGTGAATGAAGGAAAAATAAAAGATTATATTAGACTTTTATTAATAGATTCAAAAAAATAATAAATAGGGCCAAACCCAATACATTAAAGCTCCTTCCAGCAAGCCCAAATAAAAGATAATATATACTCACATTAATAATACAAATAGAAATAGAAGATAAGTGCAAATTGAAAGCCTCTCCGGGTCATCGGATTAAAAGAACCAGAACCTGGCCTTCATCCTCCAAGAAAACATAACATGCCTCTCATGCCTCCTGGGGGGCGGGGGGAGGCATGAGAGGCATGTTATGTTTTCTTGGAGGATGAAGGCCAGGTTCTGGTTCTTTTAATCCGATGACCCGGAGAGAAGGATATACAGATATAAGTCCAAATTACAACCATCGATAGAAAAAAACAGTAACAGAAATCCCATTGAAATTTACTCCCATTTCCATTTCCATTTCAAGTCTTTCTCATATCTTCTTCTTCTTGTTTTCTTTCATCAAGCGTTGTGTCATCTCTTCAATATCTGAAAGAAAAGCATTAAGAGGAGGACCTATGTCATAGGGACAACCTACAATTGTTCAAAACAACCTAGAACTCCTTGGGCGAATGTAATGATATGTTATATCCACACAAATCGCCTAAGGGACCCCAAACTATGTGTACTCTATTATTTTAACATGACTCAAGAAAGCAATTGCAAAAGATCCCAGAAAACATCAGATTGTCAAATTATGGCTAAACTTTCATTCATGCATTTAGCAAGGAACAATAAGGTCAAGAATAACATGAAAATAGAGAGCATCAAAAGCCATATGTTTGGATATAAATTCAACATGCCCAAACAAAGAAGAACCAAAATTACCAAATAAGATTAATCTTGAATCATTTAGCTCTTCATTGTTAGCGGACTGCTGTTTCAAGAATCGGTCAATTTTAAACCTAAACCGATCAAAGTCCTTAATTTCTAACAAAGTAAACACCAACAAATGAAACTGAAACAAACCCGGAAGGATGGAGATAAGGAAGACGATAGAAAGGAAAATAACGAATATAGACCGATGCTCACCAGAAGAAAACGATGTCTTAGTTCCATGGTATCTTCGCCTCTATCATAGATGGAAAACATCTCTTGCCATTAATGCTCCATTAAGGAAACTCATACCCATTGGAGAAGAATCGTCGGTACCACCATTGTCGTCAGAAGCAAAGCGTCGCCGGAGAAGAGTGAAAAGGAGAGGCCAAGCTACATGAACCCTAAATTGTGAATGAGGCTGAAATTGCAGTTGCTGAATGTAAGATTGGTATTGAAAATGCCGGCAAGCTCATTGTTGCTATTGGAGAAAAGGTTACAGAAGCTGCCTCTGATGTCTGCTGATCCGTTTGATGTGGTATGTTTTGAAATTCCGAAATATTGGCCCCCTTTCGAAAGATACCACAGCAAACAGATCAGCAGACACCTCGAGAGTCTCGACAGCATCGAGAACCTTTTCACCAATAGCATCAATGAGCTGGGTGACATTTTCAATACCAATCCTACCTTCAGCAACGGCAATTTCAGTCTCATTCACAATTTTGACGGTGGGCAATTTTGACGGTGGCAACAGAAGAGTTTGAGCAACATGTACCTCCACCTATTCTTAATTAAATCCCAGCCATCCAGCTCCATGTAAATTAAGGGACTAGATCCGTGCAAGGAAGCTAAATGGATCCTTGGATCCGCCCAACACAATCCAAACTCTTACGGGGTGTTTGTTTAGAGGGATGGGATGGAGTTTTTTGGGATGAGATGGCAAAAAGAGTTCATCCCATGTTTGTTTGAGGGGATGAAGCTTGGGGATAAACTTTTTATTCCATCTCATTCCCCAAAACCTATACCCAAGGGGGGGGGGGGTGTAACAGGATTTTGGGGTTGAGATGGAACTGGGCAAACTGTGAAAATGGCTAAGTTACCCTTATACAATTAAAAGAATTCCCTCCATATCCCTTAGCAACAAAACCTCCCAAATCCATAATCTTCTCCATTTCTCCATTGCAGACCATTTTTTCACCTTCTCTCTTTCCCGTCAAACCACCACCGCCGCCACTTCCTCCGCCGCCCTTAATTAATCACTACTGAAAACACCGTCTTAATTTGAACCGCCACTCCCTCCGAAACCTTCACTATTGGATTGAACCGACCTAATTTTTGGCCGCCAAACCCCACTTCACCTTCGTGATTCCTAGCCGCCAAACCTCACCTCACTTTCGCTATTTATGGCCGCCAAACCCCTCCTCACCTGAAACGCCTCTATTTAAACCCCACGGAGTTCGCCGGAATTGAGATTTAGGTCATCGGGGAAGAAAAATGGAAGACAGAAATTGGGATTTCGATTGAGATTATAAATTGGGGATTTCGATTTAGAGTTAGAAGGATGATGATGAGGAGATGCAAAAGAAGATGGATAATGGTGGTGCCGATAAAGGTCGCCGGAGATTGTGGCTGCTGAGAGGAGGTAGGATTTCAATCTACGTTTCCCATCGTATTCTGTGAAATGCGATTCAATACGAGCTGTCAATTTTTTATGTTTCTGTTTCCCATCGTATTCTGCGAAATGCGATTCAATATGAGGTGTCAATTTTTTCTGTTTCGTTTCCCATCGTATTCTGCGAAATGCGATTCAATACGAGCTGTCAATTTTTTCTGTTTGTTTTTCCTATCGTATTCCGTAAAATAAGATTCAATATGATCTGTCTTTTTTTTTTCATCGTATTCTGTGAAATGCTGTGAAATGCGATTCAATACGATCTGTCAATTATTTCGAGGTCGATTGCATGTCGTCGTTTCCCCATTTTAAATAATTAGTCGGGAACAGTGGGTCTAGGGTTTGGTGGGGGAAAATTGGCCGCCTACTTCCGATACCGGAGAGAAAGAGGAACGGTTAAACAAAATTTTGTTTTATATTTTCATATACCCATTTTAAAATGAAATTGGGGTAATATGGTAATCTCCACATTTTTAACTCTTATCTCATCCCTCTAAACAAACAAGTCCCTAAACAAATCTATTTACCATTTAATCTCAACCTCCTCATTTTAAACTCATCTCAACCCCCTTCTCCATCTCATCTCATCTCATCCCTAATTCTAAACAAACATCCCGTTAAAGGTAATTTTTTTTTTCTTCTAGTTTCATTTCGTTGCTCTTTCTTTCAAAAGAATAAAAATAAAATGTTGTAACCCATAAAAAAGGAACAACAAATTTGAGTCCAATTAAATCTAGAGGTAGTCCTCTTAATTTAAGCATTTCTTGATTCAAATAATAAAACTACTGTCTCTATATACTAAATATGATAATTTAAGCTTATAACTTAATAGTTTGATTATAGTAATTTGTCCCATGTTTATTATAATGAATTATAAATAGGGTGGACTATAAAACAAACGAATTAACAACTGAAATGACTAAACTCGTATCTCTACGTTACAAGGCTATAAAAGCGGTCGTTGAAATTAATATCCAACAATACTTTTCACATCTATTTTATTGAATAAAAGAGAAATGAATCAAACGAATTTACAACGAAAATCACATCTTTAGTACCAATTTTAAGTGTCGTAGGGTGATTATCTAAGGGTTTTCTTCCCTACACGTAACCGAAAAAACGAATCCTAAGCCTCTATTTTGCAGACCTTCTTATTCTTTAAATTTACCTCAATTTTGGCATCTGATCCGATCACGCCTTATTTTTGGTTAGTGGTGACTCTAAAACTAACAGTTTAAAAGTAAAAAAACTATTGATGAACATCGTTCGGCGTTGTGCTGTGAAAAAACCGGTTGTTACATAGTATCATTGAGCTACACAACATTCTCATACATACTCTGATTATATCTATTTTGCTTGCCTCATTTACTTCCCATTTCTATTTTTATAAGTTTACACTGCTCTCTTTCTAGGTACTCTAGTGACATTCCGGTGAGCAGTTGGATTCCATAGTTATCATCAATTCTATAAAATCAACCAACATAATCATAATTAAACAAAATAAAAGCTTATCAAGCCTTAAAACAACATATGAAATATAAGGAATTAAGGATGGGTGGGTTTGGGCTTTCGAGATAAATTTTAAGCCCAATTATTTTATCTGTGGGCTTGAGCAAGCCTGGATCAAATTAGACCATATTATGGGTAACAAATTGTTGGAAATCAATTAAATTAATGTTTGCTTCTTGATATACGAGAGATTTTAGTATACTTCTGGAACACGATGACGTGGTTTTCCAAACCAATAAATGGTTGGCATATGTTACATCAACCAATAAAATTTTGACAACGTGTAGTTAATTAAAAATTTAAATTTTAGTTAATAATTTATAAAAAATTCTAGACCCTAAAATAAAAACCCTAAATCCTAAAAACTAAACCTTAGACCCTAAATCATCAATCCTAATCGAATTATTAGGACGGAGTACCACATCATCCGCACTCTAGAAGTATTTTAAAATTTCTCATGATGTAATATGACACTATTAAACGTTTCAAACCTTTTTCTAATTTTCATGAATTATCGATAAAATGAAGATGAAGGATATGAACCTCGTACCCCAACCTAGCTATGCGCTTAGTGTGCTCTACTAAATAAGCTACATGTCCTTTGACAAAATTAACATTTGTTTAACAGAGATAAGATCACGTGAGACAATGTCATTATGTTGAGACTTTTTTTAGTGTGAGACAATTAAAAAGTAGTGGCAATTTTAAAATTTAAAAACATGGAGGGGCATTATTGAAGGGAAGAGGAGGTGATGTCAGCGCGTATGTCACATTTGGAGAGAGAAAAAGTTTTTATTATTTTATTTAAAATGCATTTTCCCGCTCTTTCCGAACTCATTTTTCAAAAAAAATTATACCACTGAACTCGTATTAATTAGGCGGTTATTTTGAGATCCATTGTTGTTATTTATAGACGATTTTTATTTTTTTTATGTTTGTTCCAAATTGGATACTCGGTTGTTCCAGCAGAATACTGCATTTGTTCCACCAGACTACTACATTTGTTCCAACAGAATGTTTTCATTATTTTTTTTAAAATACACTCTGGGAGTGTAAAAAAATGTAGTATTCTGGTGGAACAAATGTAGTAGTCCGGTGGAACAAATTTAGTGTTATGCTGGAACAACCATAAAAAATAAAAAATAAATAAATCGTCTATAAATAACAAAAATGGATCTCAAAATGAACGCCTAATTAATACGAGTTCACTAGTATAATTTTTTTTGAAAAATGAGTTCGGAAAGAGCGGGAAAATGCATTTTAAATAAAATAATTAAAACTCTTTCTCTCTTTAGCGGTGACCTTAGCGGTGACATCAGCGCTGACATCACATACTCTTCTTTCTCTTCAATTCACTCACGCATGAGGAGGTTTTTTTTAATTACACGTTTGCCACCCTCCCTTATTTTACCATAAAAATTAGTCTCATCTTAAACTCTTATCTCATTTGAACTTAACTCTTATTTAACATTATAAATTATACTGTGTAATTAAATTAAATATCAATTATCTTTATCCAAATTCCATCTATTGGCCGGGCAGGGTCCGAGCCATTAAATTCTCTTTTAGAGTCTTAAAAAATTGTGGTCATCTTAGTAGTCAATCGGATGATTATCTATAATTTGACACAATAGAATAGGCAAATGTCAATTTCATAGAGTTGAAATGAACTTTCAAAAGTTAATTAATGGATAAAAAAATATTTAGATGTCAATTGTAGATGCCCACATTGCCAATTTCTTGATAAATGTCATCCAAGACCTCCAAGCTCTATCAATATTTATACTCCTCTCATCTCAAAAAGTTATTCTAGAAAAATGTCGAAAGAATATAATACATTTAAAAATATAAAGAACGAAAAATTAATAAGAGATTTATTTAGTATATAATAAAAAAATAATATAAAGCTATATTTACAATTAAGGGAACGTTCTAATTTTTTTTTCTTAAGTAGCCCTTTTATCAACCTGTCGTCTTTTATATTTTCAAAAATCACCATATTTTAAAAGTGCTCAGTTTCTCTCTATCTCAAGAGACTCAATTATAATTTCAAACAAGATTAAACCATTAAAATCATTTTCATAGTATAATATTTGATTTATTATACTTTCCACAAATGATTTATGCATATGAAAAGCTTAATGAAGTGACGCTACTATGAAAAAAGAGGCCTTTTATTATCATAGGAAATATCTGAAGACCGAAAACATCTGCCCGAAAAAGTGATCGCTTGGACATATAAATCAATTAGAGTAAAGACGTGCAATGAATTCTTATAACAATTATTTATAATTGTCATCACCAATAGAGCCAATAATCATGCACATGAGCACTGCTCAACTCATTATAAAATAAACTCGATGAGTTAATTTAACTCTTCACATTTTCTTTGCTTAACTGACTTGATTATCAGAGGCGAAGCATATATCAATAAACTCCTTATATCAATTTTTCTCTTATTTTTAGATCTTTGAACCCTCAACATCAATCTCGGAAACCAAGTCATCTCCAAGGCATCTGTAGATAAGCATTCCTCCTCTACATTCTGATTATTGATTTTGTCTAAGGAAAATTAAATAAATTAGGAATTAATTATGAGTATTAGATTCGAAATCTGATATGATATTTAAATAATGATGGACGGCAGGCAAAACAAAGCACTTGCTTGCATTTATTTCCATTAGTTTTGCAAAATTGTCCTCTACCCGTATTTCATCACCATGCTTTTGATTGAATGCATACAATAATGATCTCAGAATAACATTATATCGGATCAAACCTATGCAGTAAAGACGAATGTGTTAATTAAGCATCTAATCTTGAATATCAATTAGAAATTAGTCGGGGATAAGTCAAACTTTTAGCCCCTAAATGTGTTTGTACGGTTTAAACATTCCGAATCTTTTGGACACTTAGCCAAAGCTTAGATAGCCATGCGGCTTTCACTTACAACAGTAATTCTATGAATATGTCTCAAGCATTGCGTTTTCGAATCCACATTAAATAATCTAAATTAATTTGGCTAAAACATAAGATCCACCAAATTTAGCTAAAAAAATTGATTGAAGCATTGAATTTTAATGATATCTCGTTAGCTATTGCATTTATTTAAAATATCTCGTTAATTCTTTACATTCATATGGTGGAATAATGAGAGATTTTGACAAATTAACATGTGTTATAAACAAATTCAGTAACGAATCGATTATTGTAAGAAACCAATAAATCGTTCTAAACAAGTTTATTGAGAAAACAAAACATCTATAAAATTCATTGGATCAATCAATTTTCTTGACCAAGTTTTTGGGCTCATGATGTATGATGAACCCTAAGTGTTTTGGTTATGTCCAAACGTTTCAGAAGATGAAAATGTAAATTAACTTGTAAACTTTTCGATGTTGACTAACAATTTTTGTTAAGTGATTATGAGTTTTCTCAGCAGATGCTGAATGAAGAATTCCTGCTTGCCTAATTGAACTCAGAAGATTAAAAAGCTGAAGACTGAAGCACTTTCTCAGAACCTGGATGAAGCGCTCTGAAGTCTTGATTGTCTGCCTAAAGCTTTTATCAGAAGTTCTCTTATGCAATCAGAAGACTAAGGTTGTTTTAGTTCAGAAGCGCTAAGAAGAAATACGAACATCAGAAGTTTGTTATCACGGGTTTGGTTAAGCATTTAATGCTTTGTCAGTTGCATTTAATGCAAGGCGCCAAAAGTTCAAAAAGCTGTTTGAAGGACGCGCCTGTTCACAACAAACAAAACCTGCTCTCTTACCGTTTCCCTCTAAATCAATCTTCAAGTTCAGTCAACTCCATCACCTTTATCTTAATCCCATACCGGATTAGGTTAAAGTACAAAGTTGACAGAGTTGAGTGTTTTGAGACCGTTTGAAGAAGTTGACAAGATTAACGGCTACTTTCATCCTTGTCATCCTTGAAGATTCAAATATCCTCAACGGTTATCTACTCAACACTATAAATAGTAGCAAAGCTCCACTGCATCAACTACGTGTGTGATCATAGAGCAAAAATCTCAACGCACTGTTATTCAAGAAAACAGAGCACACTTTCCATTCTCAATCTTTTCTTAGCTTAGCCTTTGTAATTGTGAGAGAGTGAAGAAAAACAAGTTCATAATAGAAATCTTGTAAACTGAGATCGGGTGTGATCTTCAGTTAGATTTAAAAGAGAGAAATCTGGTTGAGATTTGAGTTGGGTGAGAAATCCAGAAAACAGAGTATTGTTGTTCTGGTGAAAATCCTTTAACTCATTTTAGGCTAGTCAGAACTAAGTGAGAAATTAGCTTAAGTTCTGTTGATGTAAAGGAGCTTCTGAACTTGCCATAAAAGTTCTGAATAGTGGATTTATAAAATCTCTGGAGGCTGCGACCTCAGAGGACAAGACGTAGTCACAGGAATTCTGTGGCGAACTTGGATAAATTGAACTGTTCATCAGGACCTCCTGAATCTCTTTCTCCCTTCTTTATACTTGTTAATTGCTTCTGTGTACTTGTATCATATTTAGTGCTGAAACAGATTTTCTCTTAAAAATCACAAGTCTGTGTTCAGAAGACTGTCCAGAAGTTCTTTACTCAGAACTTCTGTAGCTGAAAAGACAGAACCTGTCTTAAAGCAGATTATCCCTCAGAGGCTACTTCAATAAGCTTGCCTCTAACTCTGAGGATTATTGACTCTGAAAATTGAGTTTTCATTAAATCCTTGAAAATATCAGTTTTCGTTTGAAACACCTATTCACCCCCCTCTAGGTGATTCTGATCTTGTTAGGGCCAACAAGTGGTATCAGAGCGAAGGTCACTTCGTATATTTACTAAAGATCTAACAATCTAAGTGTAAGATCCTATCAGAATCGATAGAGATGGCTAGTAGACACCAGCCTGAGAATTCTTCTCACTTCATTGTCCCAGAGGGATCCTCTACAACTAGACCTCCATTATTCAATGGTGACAATTACTCCTACTGGAAAAAGAGAATGATGTACTTCATTCAAGCTCAGAACATGAGTGCTTGGTTTGTCATCACAGATGGAGATTTCATTCCCACCAGAATGGAACCAGGTCTAGGGAATGTTATTATCCCTCAGAGAGAATATTCAGATGAAATTCTGAAAAAGCTCCAAACAAATGCTTCAGCAATAAATATGTTGCATTGTGCACTTACAGCCACTGAATATAACAAAGTTTCCTCTTGTGAAACTGCACAGGATATATGGAACAAGCTGGAAGTCACATATGAAGGAACAGGAAAAGTGAAGCAGTCCAAAGTCAACCAACTCATGAGAGAATATGAGTTATTTGAAATGCTTGACAAAGAATCTATTTCAGAAATGAATTCTAGATTCACCAAGATAGTCAATGACTTAAAAAGTTTGGGCAGAGACATTGAAGAGTCTGAAAGAGTAAAGAAGATTGTCAGAAGCTTACCAAGGTCTTGGCAAGCCAAGAAGACTGCCATTGAAGAAGTTCAGGACTTGAGCTTTTACCTGTATGATGAACTCATTGGGTCCCTAATCACCCATGAGATGTCACTAAAAAATCATGACCTAAGAGAAAGGTCAGAAGGAAAGAGACAAGTAGTCCTGAAGGCAGAGTCTTCTGAAGAATCATCAGAAGATGAAGAATTGGCCATGCTGACCAGGAAGTTCAAAAGAGCCTTTAGAAAAGGCAAAGGTGGAAACTACAAAAAGCCATTCAGAAGTTTTGAAAAGAAAACTCCTGATTCTGGTGAAAAGTTCAAGAGAGATCCAAACAAGCCCATTGTGTGCTATGGATGTCAGCAACCTGGGCACATTAAGCCTAACTGCCCAGAGCTGAAGAAAGATAAGAAAAAGTTCAAGAAAGCTATGCTGGCTGCTTGGTCAGACTCTGAGACCAGCAGTGATCCTGAAGAGAAGGAAGAGCAAGCCCAGATATGTTTCATGGCTATTGATGAGCCATCCTCTGAAGATGTCACAGGAGAAACTTCCGCACCTCCTGAAGCAAACTATGACTCCGAGGTAAACATATCCTCTGAACAAAATATCTTTGATTCTCTTGAAGAATTGTACAGCATGTTCAAGTACCTAAAAAGGAAGTTGGACAAAAGCGAGGCTGACAAATTTCTTAGGTTTACTCAAGTTTATGCTGATATGAAAATATTGGAAGATAAACTAAGTAAACAATTCAGTTCTTCCTCCAATGACTCAAAAGTCAAAGGTAAAGAAAAACTGCCTCTGAGGAATGATAAACCTCAGAAGAAGAAATCTGTCACTCCCTCTCTTCTGAAGGAGATCTCTTTTCCTCCTGAAGTGGGAACCTCTAAGAGTGCTAATGCCTCTGAAGAAGTAGTACCTTCCCAGAAGAAGAAGAATGCTCCTAAGAAGCAAAGGGAAAGATCCAAGAATCCTCCTTCTTGCAAGTTGTGTAAGAAAGATGGACATTGGTTGAAAGATTGCAAGTATCACATTAAGAACCTTTTGCAATCTGAAATATCAGAAAAACCTGTAGAAGTTAAATCTAACTCTGAAGGACCCAATAAGGATTGGGTACCTGTCACTAATTGATTGTGTTGCAGGTTGCTCTGAGTGCTCCATCAATGTCAAAGCTGTGGTACATTGACAGTGGGTGCTCAAGGCATATGACAGGTGATGAAAAGGCATTCATCACATTTGTACCTAAAAGAGGTGGTAAAGTCAGCTTTGGAGATGCTCAGAAAGGAAGAATTCTTGGTTCTGGATCCATTGGAACCAATCCTCCGATCGAAGATGTCTCCCTAGTCAGAGGTCTGAAGTTCAATCTCCTGAGTGTTGCACAACTGTGTGATAAAGGTAGAGATGTAGTCTTCAGCTCCTCTGGATGTAAAATCTTGGACAGTAAGTCAAGGGAAGTTATTCTAACTGCTCCTAGAGTTGAAAATGTTTTCATGCTGAATCTTGAGAATCTTTGCAAAAATATATGCTTGATGTCCAAAGAGGATACCTCCTGGCTCTGGCATAGAAGACTTGCTCATGTTAGCATGGATCTTCTGGCCAAAGTAGCTAGATATCAATTGGTTGAGGGTCTGCCTGAAATTAGTTTTAAAAAAGACCATTTATGCAATGCTTGCCAATCTGGTAAACAATCCAGAAGCTCTTTTAAAACTAAGAAAGTCATTTCAACTAAAAGACCTTTGGAATTACTTCATATGGATCTTTTTGGTCCTGTTCAACCAATGAGCATGGGTGGAAAGAAGTATGCCTTTGTCATTGTAGATGACTATTCAAGATTCACTTGGGTCATCTTGCTGTCTAGCAAAGATGAGTCACTTGGATGTTTCTCAGTTCTGATTAAGAAACTTGAGAATGAAAGGAATGAAAAGGTAGTCCATATCAGAAGTGATAATGGTGGAGAATTCAAAAACTTTATGTTTGAAGAATTCTGTGAAATCAAGGGAATTGATCATAACTTTTCTGCTCCCAGAACTCCTCAACAAAATGGGGTAGTTGAAAGGAAGAATAGAACTCTGGTTGAGATAGCCAGAACTATGATCAATGAAAGAAGGCTTCCAAAGTATTTTTGGGGAGAAGCTGTGAACACAGCTTGCTATGTTCTGAATAGAGTGCTAATCAGAAGCATTCTGAACAAGACTCCTTATGAACTCTGGAAAGGTCGAAAGCCTAAAATAGGTTACTTCAGAACCTTTGGTTGTAAGTGTTATGTTTTGAATACAAAAGAATATCTTTCAAAGTTTGATTCAAAGGCAGATGAAGCTATTTTTCTTGGCTACTCAACACATAGTAAAGCATATAGGGTTTTTAATAAGAGGACTCAAACTTTAGATGAATCCATTCATGTAAGGTTTGATGAGACTAACCCTGCAGATAGTAAAGTCTCTGAAGAAGATGAAGTTCAAGCTTCTGAAATACCATCTCCTCCTGTTGAAGATGTTATTCCTAAAGCTGCTGAAGTTGGTTCTCCTGTTGAACATGTTCCAGAAGAACATCCAACTACAGAAGTTAACTCTCTTCCAGAAGATGCTCCTATATATGATTCAACAAATGATGAACAGGTTTCAGAAGACTCATTGGATCTACCAAGAGAAGTTAGAGCTCATAGGAATCATTCCTTAGAGAACATCATTGACTCTGTTCACAATCCTGTCATGACCAGAGCTCAGCTCAGAAGATATATGGGAAATGTGGCTTTTGTGTCACTTCTGGAACCCAAGGACTTCTATGAAGCAGCTGATGATGACTCCTGGTTAATGGCAATGCAAGAAGAACTTGACCAGTTCAAAAGGTCAGAAGTTTGGATTTTAGTTTCCAGACCTAACAACAAGAAGGTTGTTGGTACAAGATGGGTTCTGAAAAACAAGCTTGATGAATTTGGAAATGTTGTGAGGAACAAGGCTAGACTTGTTGCTCAAGGTTACAGTCAGCAAGAAGGCATAGACTATGGTGAAACTTTTGCTCCTGTTGCAAGATTAGAAGCCATTAGAATCTTATGTGCTTTTGCATCATACAAAGGTTTCAAGCTCTTTCAAATGGATGTGAAAAGTGCATTCCTGAATGGCTACATTGATGAGGAAGTCTATGTGTCTCAACCTCCTGGTTTTGAAGATTCTAAGTTTCCTGATCATGTGTACAAGCTAAAGAAAGCCTTGTATGGACTGAAACAAGCTCCCAGAGCTTGGTATGAGAGACTGACAAAGTTCCTTCTGTCTAAGGGATTTGTCAGAGGCTATGTTGATACAACTCTGTTCACTCTGAAGAAGAACAAGGATATTCTTATAGCTCAGGTATATGTTGATGATATTATATTTGGTGCTACTAATGAATCTTTGTGCAGAGAGTTCAGTGACCACATGAAGGCTGAGTTTGAGATGTCTATGATGGGAGAATTAACCTTCTTCTTAGGACTCCAGATCAAGCAAAGTAATGATGGTGTGTTTATCAATCAAGCCAAGTACACTAGAGAAGTGCTGAAGAAATTTGGCATGATGGACTCTAATGCTGTTGATATTCCAATGGATGTCAGCAAAGACATTGATGATGAAGAAAAAGCTGGTAAACCTGTAGATATAAAAACCTACAGAGGTATGATTGGTTCTCTTTTATACCTAACAGCCAGCAGGCCAGATATACATTTTGCTGTGTGTTTTTGTGCTAGATATCAATCAAAGCCAAGAGAAATTCATGATGTTGCTGTCAAAAGAATTCTCAGATATCTTAAAGGCACACCAGAAGCTGGTTTGTGGTATCCCTGTAGTTCTGATTTCACTCCTATAGGATACACAGACTCTGACTATGGTAGAGATAAATTGAAAAGGGTCAGCACTTCTGGTGGTTGTCATTTTCTGGGGGAGTGCCTAGTCTCCTGGCATAGTAAGAAGCAAACCTCTGTGGCTCTCTCAACTGCTGAAGCTGAGTATGTTGCTGCTGGAAGTTGTGTTTCTCAGATGCTCTGGATAAAGCAACAAATTGCTGACTATGGAGTCATCCCTGGAACAATTACAATCTACTGTGATAACAAGAGTGCCATTGATCTTTCAAAGAATCCTATTCAGCACAGCAGGATGAAGCATGTTCATATTAGACATCACTTTCTGAGAGATCATGTTCTGAAGAAGGATATTATCATTACTCATGTTTCCTCTGAAGAAAACCTTGCTGACATGTTTACTAAGCCTCTGGCTGGTATGGCTTTCAGCAACTTACGAGAAGGCATTGGTATGACTTATCCTCTTCAATAACTTAGAATTATTGTCTCTGAGTATCTTAAGTGTTTGACTGTTTAAGATAATTTAGTTATAATAAATTCTAATCATGATTTGACTTGAAAGCATGCGTTATTTACTGCTTATTACGGCGCTGTTCTGTGGATAACGGTTATCTGTTCCCTTTTAAACGGTGTGAAGTTACTTTTTGAATTGGAACGGTTTCTGTGTTTGGGTATAAATAAGGGATTTCCATACTTAGAACTTTTTACTCTCATTCTCTTTGCCATTAGAATCTTCATAGCTTTTTCTGTGATATCATCTCTCTTAGAAATCTTAACCTAATTTCTCATTTCCTCAAATGGCTCAAGAAATCACTGTCACTCACATCTTTTCCGATGATTCACGAAAGAAAGTTAGTCAATCTAGGGTTTTTACCTCTAGATTTTTAGATGACGAAGTCAAATCAACTGAACCTATCTCTCTTTGGCTTAGTGCTCAAAACTGGAATTCTTTCGTCTCTCTCGAAGAATTCATCTACCCTAACTTAGTTACAGAATTTTATAAGAACCTCCATTTCTTTTCTAATGAGGAGGATGTGCTTCATTCTGTGGTCGGGGATGTTGAAATCGAAGTCAGCAGGGCTTCCATTTCTCAAGTGATAGGAATTGATGATGAAGGAATCATCATTGGAGATGATGGTTCAGCAGAAGGGTTTTCAGAAGCCAACTGGGCTAGGCCAGATCTAAGTGCCAAGGAAACTTATGCCACCTGGTTGAGTCAGCACCAGAGGTGGGCACATTATTTGACTACGAATGTCTTTCTTCCGAAGGCTGGAGGAGTCAACTGTGTTTCCAACAGAGAAAGGGTTTTTATGTGGCATCTGGTCAACCAGAAGAAGATAAATTTGCCTGCCATGCTGATAAGGCAGATGAAGAATGTAACTGCTGTGAGTGCATTAGCTTATGGCTCACTCCTGACAAGGTTGTTTGAGGCAGCCTCTGTTGTTATGTCAGGAGAAGGTGTTACTAGTAGGAGTACGGTTCTGAAGATGCATACCTTCAGAAACCTCAGTTTTGATGTTACTCCGAAAAAGAATGAGAAGGGCTCCTCTGTGAGTATTGCTCAGAAGGAGATTATGGATGCAACGGTTCAGAAAGGAAAGAATGCTGCCAAGAAGGGCAAGGGCAAGAAAGGATCAAGCAAGTTGGTCCTGAATGTTGAGAAGGTTGCTGTCTCAGAACCTCTTCCCACGTTGGTTCAAACAAAAATCAATGTTGAACCTTCTGGCAAGATTGTTGCTGAGAAGCCAAAGGATGTCCTTGAGAAAGAAGCTCAGGATGCTGAGGAAGCACGCCTTGCTGAGAAAGAGAAGGCTGCTGAAGCTGAAAAAGTTGCAAGAGTTGTGGCTCTTGCTGAAGAGAAAAGGAAGAAGAAAGAAGCTGAAGATAAGTTAGCTGCTGAGCGTGAAATCGCTGCAAAGGCTAAGGCTGATGCAAAACTTTTAGAAAGTGCTGCTAATCTTGAGGGTGCTGAGTTCTCCAAGGTAAGTGAGACTTCAGAGGAAGAGGACAATGTTGCTCTGTCCTCTCGAATTGCTGAGACTGTCACTCTCACTGCCAGAATTGGGAAGAAGGCTGTGGCAAAACGAAGGGTTCTGAGAAAGAAGGACTTCGTTATTGCTTCGAGTGCTGAAATCGAGGAACCTGCTGCTCAGGAACTAGAAACTGCTGATAAAGAGCTGTTAGAGTTTTCTGATAAAGAGGATGTTGAAGCTCCTCTGATTGAAGAGCTATCTGAGGTTAGTGAACCAGAAGATGAAGAGGTTCTTGAAGAAGCTAAACAATTTGTTGATAATGTTGACAATGAGAACTTCATTGACAATGTTCTTCTGAATCAAGGAAGAAACCCTGGTGAAAGGGATGCCTCAGAAACGCTGTTCAGGATGGCTCATTTATATGCTGAGCCAATCTCATCTTTTGATCCAAATGCCTCTGAACAGGTTATCTCATCTCCTGTCTTTACTCCTCATCCATCTCCTTCACTTCCTTCTGTCACAGAAGTAAGTGAATCTCAGAATTCCATTCCTCTGACAACTTCAACATCTGAGGTTGTCCCTCCTCCATCTACTCTTCCTTCTGAATCCTATTCAGAAGTGAATCTGTCCTCTGGACCAATTTTCACAGACTCCATTTCTACTTCCACTACTTCTTCTTTATCTTCTTTTGCTGTTTTTCCATCAATTGGAATTACTGCTCCTTCTCCTTCCATACCTTTGTCTATACCTTTTTCAATTCCCTCAACTTTACCTTCCTGCACAAATTCTTTTTCCTCCTCCTCTCCACAAATTTTCTCCTCTCCTCAAACTTCTGTCCCTCCTCTTTCAACCTCTGGACATACACCTCCTGTGTGTGATCCCTTAACTACCTCCTCCACTCCTTCAGGTTTTGCTGGATTGTCATCCAATTATGACTTTCTACGCAAACACTTGAATCGTGAAGATCTGGATAACAGATTTGGAAGTTTTGGCTTCATGGGCAGAGCTTCTGGTATTTCCGAAGCTGGAGGTGCCCCAAGTGTTGAAGAGTTGAGAAGAATGGGTCAGAGTGGCTCAGATGACCTGCTGAATAGGTTTGCTGGTATAGGACAAAGAAGTTCTGCTGCTGACATGTATGCTCAGGGCATTGTGCTGCAAGAATTACACTCTCTGAAAGCTCAGAACCTGCAGCTCATGACCATGCTCCAAATGCAGGATCCTTCTGTGTATATACGCAACCTTTCTACCCTTCATCTAGCCACTTATGATGAGCTGTATAAATTGAGGGAATTAGCTCTGACCCTTCCCTCTCTGGATAATATTGCTCTTGCTTCTTCTCTGAAGGTCAATGAAAATTTGGAAATATTGACAGAAGAAGTCAAGGAAGCAAACGAGCATTATGAGGCTCATGAGAAGATGCTTCCTAGTAAGATTGAAGACCTGCAAAGTACTGCAAATCACATTCTGAGAGAAGTGAAATCTTCTGCTCAAGGTTCTTCATCTTCAGGAGCTGCCAAGATTGTATATGACATCACTCCTGATCTCAACAACCGACTCTCCAACATTGAGTCTGCTGTATCTGCTCAGAATGCACAGATTGCTGAGCTCACTGAACTCCTGAAAGTTATGCATAATCAAGCTCGTGAACAAGAGAAGACTCTTCACAATTGTTATAGGTTTGTCCGAGGACAGACTTATCTTCAGAATGAGCATCTCACGGCTGCTGTGTATGCTAACAACAGGCTGATCAAGCTCCTTCTGGAAGATGTTCAGAAACAGAGACCTATGTCTGGTCAGACCTTTGATCATATGAAGACCATTGATGATGACTTCAGAAGACGAATGGATTTGATCAATTCTGTGCGACCAACTCCTGTGCAATATCAAACTGCTCTGAATGTTCAACAAAAATTGAAGTCTCAGGGAGCTCTTGGTGTTGCTGTTGGTTCTGGTCAAACGGGGGAGAAGTCTGGTCAGAAGAGATCAAGTGCTGCTGGAGGTTCCAGTGTTGTTCCTCCTCCTCAGAAGAAATCTAGGAACCTGTAATCATTTAGGACTTAAGCTTCTTAGCTAGGTTCTGGGTTGGGTAGTCTATGTCTTAGGACTTTTTCTGCTCCTCTGATTATTCTGTTTCCTATGTTATCTTCTGAATGATCATATATACACTGAATCTTTTCTATACTGTCTTGCATATCTGACTTCTTAAATGTTTGCTTATGTCTCTTTTTATCTCAGTAAATTACACTTCATTATATCTAACAACTTGATCTTAAGTCTTATTAAGTTTATACAGATTGCTGAAGTTCACCATTTATACTAAAATGGGGGAGTTAATTTACTCAGAAGTAATGAAATATTTGCATCAGGAAGTCACTCTCTAACCCTCATGTTTTTCTTTTACCTTCTGACCACGGTTTGTCCATAACCAAAATGGGGGAGAATGATGAACCCTAAGTGTTTTGGTTATGTCCAAACGTTTCAGAAGATGAAAATGTAAATTAACTTGTAAACTTTTCGATGTTGACTAACAATTTTTGTTAAGTGATTATGAGTTTTCTCAGCAGATGCTGAATGAAGAATTCCTGCTTGCCTAATTGAACTCAGAAGATTAAAAAGCTGAAGACTGAAGCACTTTCTCAGAACCTGGATGAAGCGCTCTGAAGTCTTGATTGTCTGCCTAAAGCTTTTATCAGAAGTTCTCTTATGCAATCAGAAGACTAAGGTTGTTTTAGTTCAGAAGCGCTAAGAAGAAATACGAACATCAGAAGTTTGTTATCACGGGTTTGGTTAAGCATTTAATGCTTTGTCAGTTGCATTTAATGCAAGGCGCCAAAAGTTCAAAAAGCTGTTTGAAGGACGCGCCTGTTCACAACAAACAAAACCTGCTCTCTTACCGTTTCCCTCTAAATCAATCTTCAAGTTCAGTCAACTCCATCACCTTTATCTTAATCCCATACCGGATTAGGTTAAAGTACAAAGTTGACAGAGTTGAGTGTTTTGAGACCGTTTGAAGAAGTTGACAAGATTAACGGCTACTTTCATCCTTGTCATCCTTGAAGATTCAAATATCCTCAACGGTTATCTACTCAACACTATAAATAGTAGCAAAGCTCCACTGCATCAACTACGTGTGTGATCATAGAGCAAAAATCTCAACGCACTGTTATTCAAGAAAACAGAGCACACTTTCCATTCTCAATCTTTTCTTAGCTTAGCCTTTGTAATTGTGAGAGAGTGAAGAAAAACAAGTTCATAATAGAAATCTTGTAAACTGAGATCGGGTGTGATCTTCAGTTAGATTTAAAAGAGAGAAATCTGGTTGAGATTTGAGTTGGGTGAGAAATCCAGAAAACAGAGTATTGTTGTTCTGGTGAAAATCCTTTAACTCATTTTAGGCTAGTCAGAACTAAGTGAGAAATTAGCTTAAGTTCTGTTGATGTAAAGGAGCTTCTGAACTTGCCATAAAAGTTCTGAATAGTGGATTTATAAAATCTCTGGAGGCTGCGACCTCAGAGGACAAGACGTAGTCACAGGAATTCTGTGGCGAACTTGGATAAATTGAACTGTTCATCAGGACCTCCTGAATCTCTTTCTCCCTTCTTTATACTTGTTAATTGCTTCTGTGTACTTGTATCATATTTAGTGCTGAAACAGATTTTCTCTTAAAAATCACAAGTCTGTGTTCAGAAGACTGTCCAGAAGTTCTTTACTCAGAACTTCTGTAGCTGAAAAGACAGAACCTGTCTTAAAGCAGATTATCCCTCAGAGGCTACTTCAATAAGCTTGCCTCTAACTCTGAGGATTATTGACTCTGAAAATTGAGTTTTCATTAAATCCTTGAAAATATCAGTTTTCGTTTGAAACACCTATTCACCCCCCTCTAGGTGATTCTGATCTTGTTAGGGCCAACAATGTATACACTATAATTTCAAAATTGAGATTATTTTTTGAATTATTATTATTTTAATATGAAAGGCATCCACCATCAATCAGTGTGACTTTTCTCTTTCACGGATGTTTACATGTTTAAAAGGTAAGGCTGTTTAGTCATGAAAATTCTTTTCATTCCTAAACATACAGATAAAAACTTAAATTGTTAATTGAGAGAATATGAGCTTATAATAAATCTTAAATTTTGAACTTAAAATTGATTATAAATACAAGACCAAGTGTTTGTAAATGGAAAGTTGTGTTTATAATTTATGAAAAGTCCAATGTTTTACGATGTAATAAATCCTAAATTTGAACTTCAAATTGATTAAAAATACAAGAACTGAGTATTTGTAAATGGAAAGTTGTGTTTATAATTTATGAAAAGTCCAATGTTTTTGGAATTAATAATACTAACCTAACTAAACAAGAAAAAACAGCAACTACAACATCAGACAATAATTGTTCTAGACTTTTTTCTTCTTCACCATTCATTCATGTCTTAATCTATGGTATTTAATGTTGACTATTCTAAATCAAGCCAAGCCATGTGCATTCCAATCCCTACCCCATTTCAATTAATACAATCACATCCCCTTTGCCCTCTGAAATCAAACACCAAACAGGCCAACAAAAAATCGAGGTACTAAAACTGAGATTTTCCATCCTATGCTTGATCAGCTACTGTTTCTTCAGTGTAATAAGGTGAGAGTTTCCCTTCCTTTTTGCAACAATTAAGTTTGCTATCTACACTAACCTCCTGCAGCATTTTCACCACTCGTCGCATCGATGGCCGCCCAATTGGTAGGGAGCTCGTGCATCGGAGACCGACATCAAGAACCCGGCAAATTTCGTTCTTGTATATTGAGTCAAGTTCAGGGTCAATCACATGATCTACCCCTTTTTCGTCTATTGTTGTGTATACCCATTTCACTAAGTCTTTTTCTCCGAAATTCGGGTCAATTGGTAGTTTTCCAGTTACTAATTCGAGTATCACAACGCCGAAACTATACGTGTCACTCTTCTCGTTCACTCTTAGAGTGTAGGCATATTCTGCATTATGAATGGAAACAGATGTTATTATAATGCATTTAACATTTTCATGTGATAATAGTCGAAAAACGAGATGGGATTGAACTGAGAATTAATACCTGGTGCAATGTAACCACAAGAACCCGCAATGGCAGACATGGGTTCTATCCCTTTGTTGAGTCCTTGAACGATTTTGGCTACTCCAAAATCGGCAACTCTAGCACCGAATTCACCATCTAACAAAATGTTGTTCGATTTCACGTCTCGATGGACAATTGGAGGAACACAATCGTGATGTAGATAAGATAATCCCTCGGCTGCATCTAAAGCAATCTTGTATCGCGTTGGCCAATCTAGCAATCCGCTTTTGTTACTATGCAACAAGTCGCCTAGGCTTCCATTTGGCATGTACTCGTAAACGAGTAGCTTGCAATCTCCGGTGCTGCAGCAACACCACAACCTGACAATGTTCTTGTGCCTGATTTTCCCCAATGTTTCGACCTCGACTTCAAATTCGCCCTTGTTCGAAGTAGCTCCTCCAAATAACTTCTTGACTGCTACCGTTTCCCCGTTGCTTAGGACAACCTTGTATACTTTTCCAGAACCTCCACTGCCAATCACATTTTCGTCTTTAAGACAATCCGCGATTTCCAATTCATCAAAACCGAGCTTATGGAATGATCTCCATTTCGTAATAGTGATGCCTTTGTTTGAGTTCTTGAAACTCCGATACTTAAAGTAGAACCAAATGAATCCGACAACAAAAATCATGGCAGCAAGTATAAAAATTGACCGGAGAATCCATAAATAGCTTACCTTTTTCGACTTGCCATCCTGAGGGCAAAGGCCTTCCATCTCCCCGCATAAACCTGGATTCCCGACGAAGCTGTCCTTGTAAATTTCCTTGGAAAACAGAGGAGGAAGTTCTCCTGATAGCAAATTGTTTGACAAATTGAACAGATTGAGTTTTAGTTTCTGCAATCCGGGTGGGATTTTCCCCGAAAAGTGATTCTCGGAAAGATCAAGGTAATTAAGCACCGGTAAGTTCCCAATTTCGTTAGGAATTGAACCCGAAAGCTTATTATTAGCTAAATTAAGCTCATTTAAGCTCTTCAAACCCTCTATACGGCCCGGGATTCCGCCTGATAATTCATTGTTGTTAAGAACAAGCCTATTCAGCATTGTCAAATTCACCAAAGTCTCAGGAATCGGACCCGAAAACAAGTTATTACTAGCAGAGAATTCAATCAAATTGCTTACAAGGCCAATTTGCGTCGGAATTTCGCCGGAAAATCTGTTATCTGAAATTAGCAAAACAGAGAGATTATAAGCAGAGGATATCGCGGACGAAATTTTCCCCGACAACGAGTTACCGACTAACTCCATCAAGTACACTCTCTGAAGCCCCCAGAATTTTTCCGGTACTGGTCCGGTAAGTCTATTGCTTCTTAATCTAGCACGCCCCAAGCTCTGGCAATCCCCGAGACTCTCCGGTATTCCACCGGAGAACGAATTGTATATCAAAATCAAGTCTTCTAACTCTCCATTTTTGCACAAATTCGTCGGTATTTCGCCGGTAAATCCGTTGTAAGACACATCTAAGTACTTTAACGGCGAATTTAAACCCAACTGCGTCGGTAATTTCCCAGTGAGTTTGTTGTTAAACAATTTGAGCTCATATAAATTCGGAGACTTCGCTATACTCTCCGGCAAAGGTCCTTCCAATCTGTTATCATACAAATTGAATGATCCAAGCTCCAATTCGCATAACTCTACCGGAATCACTCCGGTCAACTCGTTCATCGAAGCATCAAATCGCCTCAAAGTTGTCAAATTTGAAAAACCATTTGGCAAAGACCCAGACAACGAGTTACTAAACAGCTCAATTTGAACTATACTCTTGAACTCTCCAAAAGAACCCGGGATCAACCCGGTGAGGTCATTGTCCGACAAATCCAAATTCTCCAACCGAATTAACCGGCTCAATTCCGTCGGTATTGACCCGAAAAACTGACATCCAGCAATCCAAAGCTCTCTAACATTCGTCAAATTAGCAAACTGAACCGGTATCCGACCTGGGGTAAATGGGTTATAAGCAATCTTGAGCTCCTGAAGAGTAGAGATATTCCCAAGCTGAACCGGAATAGTCCCGTTGAGAAAATTCCCCGCGAGCAAAAGCGTCTCAAGCCGTTGGAATTCCCCAAATTTCGTCGGTATTTCACCGGAAAAATTGTTAGCTTCCAACCCCAAATACTTCAAATTGGGAAGCTCCGCCAAAGATTCCGGTAACCCTCCAATCAAAAGATTCTGCCCCAAGTTCAAGAATTCAAGATTCCGGCAAGGTGAGAAGTCTCCGGGGAGAGTGGAGTTGATTGAATTGTTATAAAAAGAGATGGAAATGAGGGAGGGAAGGCGGCAGATGAAGGTTGAAAAGGGACCGGAGAGCTGAGAATGGGGAAGATCGATGGAGGTGACACGGTTAGTTTTCGAGTCACATTCGATCCCGGGCCAATTACAGGGAGTGTCATCCCTTTGGTTCCAAGAGGAGAGGGAGTGAGTTGGATCAGAGAGGGTGAGTTTGACCCTTTGGAGGTAAAGGCCTTCTTGGTTAAGGGAGAGGGTTGAGAAAGGGAAGGAGATTAGGAAGAGGGAGATTAAAAGATGCATTTTTTGGGGGAAATTAGAGGAAGAAAATGGAGATGGAGAAATGTTAAAATGGAGGGAAAATGAATGGGGAGTTTGAGAAAGGGAAGTGAATAAGAGATTCTCAACAAGATTGTAGGAGGGTCCTACTTATTCGACACTTGTGGGTTCTTAATTTGAGATTTTGGATTTTTTTAAATAATAGCATCATTTTTAGTATTATTTTTTGGTAAACATCATTTTTATTATTTGAGATTTAAAAAGATTAAAATCTTAATATTTTATCTATATATTGATGGTGGAACCCATAAACGAAGCTTTTAGATTTCAATATTAAACCCTTAAATTTTTGTAACAACAATTTATCTATTACTTGTATACAAATTATAAACCTTTTATAAGAGTTTACAAATTATTTATTAATAAAAAGAAATTTGACAAATTGAGACTCGAACATTGAAAATGGATGTGTTACCACTGAAATAATCTCTTATTAGCATTAAACCCTTAAATTTAACACATAGAACCTTGACTAATGGTTTTTTTAAGATAAAGTGTAAGTTAATAGTAAATGTATGTAAAAATAAAAATTTTACTTTGGAGTTTTGGGATCCTATCACTATTTTTACGTACCTCCGAGATTTGTTTGTTTATCTTACATAAATCACTTCTATAAAATTTCCTTAGTTGTCTAAAAACAAAATAACTAATGTAAATGTTTTTCATCAAAACTTAATTTTTATTAGTAGACAATCTGTAAATTTCACCGTAAATTCTAATTGAGATTTGTGATTTGCCTTGATCATGCAAGTAAATAGGTCTATCCTTTAATAAACTCCACTCTACCAAACAAAATGTGTAGAAATTAAAATTTGAAGTGTTTAATCTGGAAATAAATGGTAGTAAAATTAACTCTTAAGTCTTAACAAAATAATTAGAAAAATAATAATAAAAAAAGAGAGTTGAAAATACATGGAATTAAGGGACAGTCAACGGAAGTGAGTAAAAGAAAGTAAATATTCATTCCAATCCATGTGGCCAATCACATAACTAACTTTATTGTCATATACCGGTGTTTGAACGTTGATTATTTTGGTCTCCCATCCCATCCCCATGCTAAACACATCCACATCACTCATTTACTTACTTTTTTTGTCATTTTTATCCTCCCAATTTGCATCTTCAATCCAATTTTTACTTAAGGTTTAACTATTCTTCCTCTAAACTTGTACAATATTTCGCCAGTCTTATAATTTTTTTTTATACCTTGTGGTTTGTCCATTTGCAAACAAGATCGCGTAGTTTACGACGATACAAATGGAGATTCATGGTAAGACATGTAACAAATAAAATTGAAAAATGTTAATAATCTTAAAAAAAAGATGATGCTACACTTATTATTACTTAAGAAAAGATGACGTTACACTCATCTAATCATTTTTATTTTAACACAATATACACATGATCATTTGTTTTGTTATATCAAATCCTTATCATGATCATTTGCAATCACGATACACATACAAATTAGTTTTAAATTGTCAAAATTGAGAATTTTTGAATGTTGTGTAAAAGTGATTTTAAATGATATGTTGGTTGAATTTCATGTTTAAAACTGTCAAACAAAAAATATATTACTGTCTTTTTAAATTTAACTGCAATGGAGGTTTTTACAACACCGTTAATTTTTTCGGACCTTATTTGTTAATATTCGATACCATATATTCTCATTTATAATGTTTTAAACCATAAAACCTTATTTACATGAAATAGAGCAAACCATAGAATTTATTGTGTACTTTATATATCACTCCATATTCTTTTAGAATAATGAGATTACAGGAAGAAACTATGAATAATATTTATTTTGTGAATTATCATATTATTTTTTAAAGAAATTAAATTTTTTGCATTAAAAGGAATCGAATTACATCCCTAGCAAGCTAGTGATTGCTCAAAAGTAGTTGGAATACCAAAACATTTGGAAGTTGGGAATTTTTTTGTTGAAAAATTGAGTAATTCTTGAGATAGATTAATGCATGTGATACTTTGTATATGGATTCTTGAATATATTCCATGTTTCTTTCTTTATTCACCAACAAATTGACAATTTGCTAGTTAAAATGTGGTGGGAAAATACTGCCTAAATTTGATTAATTCCAATCTATGTTTTTGAGCCCACATGATTTAACAGTAGTAATTCCTAACTTACGTTGAAAACAAATCCAATTAAACTTTTTAAAGAAAAAATGAATGCTTTTTTACATGCATTTTTTTTTCATACATGTGATAATTTGTTGGATTGTTTCATGCTCATTTTATCCGATTGTTATTGTTTTTTAAGATGGGAAAAAGGTATGACAAATAACATTTAGGAGGTTATTTCTTATTAAATAAAGATAATTTCTAGGTTTAAACCATATGCAGGTTCTTAAAATTGTCAAAAAAGGTTACTTTAGTCCCTTAACTTTGAGGACGACATATTGAGTCATTAACTATCAAAATGTGAATCTATTGAGTCATTATTCGATGACATGGCACTAAGTTGACATTAAAATTACTATTCTTCACATTCGCCAACTCAGTGTCGTGTCATCAAATAATGACTCAATAGGTCGTCCCCAAAGTTGAAGAGTTAAAATAACGTACATTTTTTAACAACTTTAGGGACTTGCATATGGTTTAGGCCTAATTCTTATATGGAGGTTTTACTATATGGGTTTTTCTGTAATGTGCCTAAGGGGCACACTATAGTATTGAATGACGGGTCGATACGGGGAATATTTAGGGTATAATAAAAAATATTGAGCTCTATTATATCTAAATAAGTACGAAATATTTATAAGTAGAGCTTCATATTTGTTATTATACCATAAATAGTCTCGTATCAACCCGTCATTATTTATTTTTTTAAGGAGCTCCAAGTGCTTTAGATTTTCTCTACGTTTTTTATAGTATTAAATTTAAATTAGGAAAATATAAGATGAGAGAGAAAAATAGATGCAAAAGGGGTCGTTCGGGCTTTTCACTCTGACTCATCTAACTACTCTGAATTTCGCGTAGTTATTGAGTCTTGTCGTCGTTTATTTGTCCAATGTAGTGATGTATTAGTTGTTTTTAATAAAAGGTTAACCAACCTTGTTGCTCACTCTCTTGCGGGTGACGCCTTAAATTTGGCTAGGCCTGTATTTTGGCTTGAAAAACTGACTGCTATTAGTTCTCTTCTTGCTACTGATTTAATGATACTTCATTTATAAAATCTCTATTGGTTTTGCTTAAAAAAATGAGAGAAAAATGTAGTTAATGTAAATAAATTAAGATAATTGTTAACTTTTAAATATCTTTTAATTAATCAATTAAAATTAAAAATTCAATTATGAATAAATCTTACTATATGCAATATTCAATAGGTAAAAAGCATTTTTTGGCAACCGACTTATCCTAAATTTGTGTATTTGGTTATCGACTTTTTATTTGGTCACATTTGACCACTCACTTTTGTAATTTGATTATATTTGGCCATTGAATTACCAATCAAGCAAAATTTCACCATTCTTTGATCAAATTGAAAGGAGGTAAATATGTTAGACATTAAATTTCTTATATTTCAAATAAGAAGATTAATTTTAAAACAAAAAATTGTAAAATAATAAAAATATAGGAATGCTGTTTAACATAATAAGAGTGATTTCACCGAATTACAAAGATGAATGGCCAAATATAACCAAATAAAAAGTCAATAATTAAATACACAAATTTAAAATAAATCAAAACCGAAATAATGACTTTTGCTTATTCAATATTATAATGCGCCCTTACACATATTATAGAAAAACCTTACTATATGTTATATTTTATTTTTTTGGGAAGATTACTATATGTTATATTATTCTTTCAATTACAGTTAATACAAATACAGACTTTTTCATTATAATCCATGCTGGAATTTGATCTTTATTTTGAATTAATGATAAAGTAATTAATTCAATTGATTGTTTTTTTTCGAAGGAATTAATTCAATTGATTACTCATCGCCTACCTAATTAATATACGAGTTAAAATAACATTAACAACAACAATAGACAATAATGTCTAAATCATGCATATGTATAATAATTAATAGAAAATAACTTAGCATTAGGTGTAATTTACTCACCTAAATCTTTTGGTCCAAGGCCCACATTTTTGTTTGATTTCTTTACCTATCAACATGCCATTCAATAAAAGGTAATTGTTATAAAAAAGAATAATATCGAGGTAATCGGATTTATATGTCCTTTATAATTCAGTAGAGTTGGTTTTTAATTCGGATTTATGATAATTAAGATTTTCGGTCTATTCTAATTTTAAACTAATATCAACACCTATTTAAATATATTCCGAATCAATTTAATCTTACGTGTAGTTTGAAAATATGTAATTAAGAAATTGTTTTTCTTTTATCAATAAGATCTAGTTGGTCCAAGTGGTAAGGTATTTCGTCTTCTGTTTGAAAGATTTGCGGTTTGAGTCTTCATTTCGTCAAAATTTAGCTCTTTAAATTTTACTATAAACTCTCATCAGAGGTTTGTAATTTGCCCTGGTTTTGCGAGTTGGTAAGCATACCCTTAACTAAACTTTTTGTACCAAAAAAATAAAATCTTTTCGTTTCTGAAGATTTTCTTTGCATACGATTAGAGCTCCTTCAAAATACTTGTATTCCGAAAGTCATTTGTCAATTGTAGCTAAATTTATCCAAAAAAAAAAAAGATATCATAAGATTTGAGTTTTTCATTCTGTGCACCAAGTTCATTGAATATTTACGAAGTTCTTAATCTCGTTAGTATTTTTAAGAGTAATTGTTAGAGTAGATATATGTAATTTTATTTATTCACATTTAAATTATAGGTTATATTTTTAGTCTATAATATTGTCAAAGAATAATATAAAAGAGATATTGTGAGCTTTAACTTAATTTTCAGCTCGAGCTTTTGGTGCAATCGGTTAATCAACATGGTACCAAAACTCAATAATCGAAAGGTCCTGAATTCGAATCTATACAACCCTATTTATTGATGAATTAAAAACACATGATGAGTTTGGCTTGTTTATGCACGCTTCAAGTCCAAAAGTCATTCGCGTGAAGGGGTGTGTTAGAGAATAATATAAAAGATGTTGTGAGTGTTAACTATCAACTCGAATTTTTGATTCAATCGGTTAATTATGAAAGTGACAAAAAAGAGAAAAAAATAAAAGGGGAGTGAAGATTGACTTGATACATACAATATTAAGAGGAAGGATTGTCTGACAAGTCTCAATTTACTTCATGTCTATCGAAAAGGGAACCATGCAGCCGGAGAATTTCATAGGCTCTCTTGCCTTAGGTCATCATGAGTGTGGTGTGCCTACTGCAGGCCTCTAGGAGATTTTTGTCGATGATCGTGTTAATTGTTTGATAAGAAGGATTGTCTCTGTTTAGTTTGTTTGTTTTTTCATTTTTTTGTTCGCCTTGCACCCTTCTTTTGCCCAAAAATAAAATAAATTTTCAAAAGTTTGGTTTTTATGTATTGATTCATTATTCTAAAGTTAGTTAAATATTTATTGATCAATTTTCTAGTTAAAGTTGTACTCCTCAATTAGGAACTTAAGAGTATTCTCAATTCTTATTTTTCGCGTCCAATCGTTTAGTTATTAGTCCAATACCTATTAGGAATAGGCGCAATTTTTCAACTTTTTAAACCGTTTCTTTAGATGTAAATTGAAAACCAAATTTTATATCGCGCACACTTCTATACGAGTTAAAAAGTTAAAAAAATATTATTTCCTTCACAAAAATATGGCTAGCTAACAGTACTTTTGTAATTTCAATTTAATAATCTTAATCATATTTAAAAAATCTATACATTGATGATTAATTATGCCATGTATGTGGATAAAGACTTCATAGGTCATCAAATTAAGACATTATAATCATAGAAAATGATATATTTATCAGAATTTTTATTTATTTTTTTTGATAAAATATATTTATCAGAATTGAAATAGACTTCAAATGGCAAGATTCACGGCCATTTGTCAATTAGAAAATTGTTTAGTAGGAGAGCATCTTATTTTATTCTTTAGCCCTCGTCAAACTGTTTATTATGTTTTTATTTTTATTTTTTTTTTTAAAATGGAAGGGCTAACCTCATCAACAGGAGAAAAGAAAAAGAAAGGCAAGAAACAAAACAAGAAGAAACAAGTTCTAATTACGGATAGAGCAAGGTGTGCCAATACCACATCGATCCGTAACAAGAATGTCCTGAAGACCTGCAGGGGGTTCATCACACTCGTGATAACCCAAAGGAAGAGTTCCCGCGTAGTTTGCCATCCAGTCTGCAACCTTGTTACCTTCTCGATAAATATGCCGAAAAATAACCTCCCATTGTCTCCGAATTAACGTCTTACACCCATCAATAAGCCAAAAATGCTTATGAAAAGTCCTACTCCGATTCAAGACTAAATGCTTATTTTATTTTTCTTAATCTCTCTTTTCTAATATATAAAAGTTACCATGTAAAAAAAAATTACAATTGCATTTGAATTAAATATAAATTTCTTTTGTTTTCAAAAAGAAAAACATCAATTTCTTTTGACTAATTAGTTTAATTTTTAAATTTGTTAATTAAAGCTGAGTTAAGTTATTAAGAGCCTCTAGCCAAATTTCCATTTGGAGTCATATAAATTAGTACAAAATTTTAATTAAAAAATGATTCATCTAAAGGGTGCATGCAGATCTGGAATCAAAGAATCAAATTATTTTTTATAAAAAAAGAGATTTGAAATTTATAAATTTTAAAAGAGAAAATTCTATATTCCATAAATTTTTATACTAGTCAAACTAAAAATTCATTTTCATTCTTTAAGGCCGTTTCTTATTTAAATCTTTCGCGCTAGTACTATATTCTCTAAATCAAAACTTACATAATCATCAATTTTCATCTAATTTGTTTTCAAACCAACAAATCATACACGAAAGAGTCAATTCACACACAAAAAAAAAAACTCCGATACTATATAACTATTATTTATTTGGAGCCAAATCTCATTTCTCGAACCTTTCAACTTAAAAGAAATTTATATATAATCAAAACACACCTTATTAAAATAGTTTATTCATTCTATCCCCATTTCCGGTAAGATTACCTCAATTTTACCTGCATTAGTTTGTCAATAAAACAGGAAACTAATAACTATAAGTAAGAGGCTTTTTTGTCACTTAAAATATAAAAAATAGAAAACTTTAACAATTCCTTAATCGAAAAACAAAACATAACTACAATATAATTGAAGAGGAGATTAGATGTCAAACTCCATAAATGATGTACTAACTGTAACTTACTGTTTATATTTATGTAATAAGACAAAATTAAGCTCAAAATTAACTGATAACTGCAGTTTGCTGAACCATAATTAATTAGTTAATATTTTATTATTATATACTAATTAAATTAGTAACTTGCAGCACAATAAAAAAACTGCCCCATAAAAAACTACCAAAAAAACTCCCAAATAACAATAAATCAACCAATTTAATTACACCACTAATTAACACAATTAAAACAAATTAACCATCTCCAATTCCTATATAAATTCCACAATAATTCTTATAATTTTCGCCAAGAAATATAGAAAAAAATTAAAATAAACACAAAATTCCCATCACAATTAAGATTACTCACCCCTGCCCAAAATCGTGCCAAATTATGGACACGATTAAGGCACGAGATCAAGCCTCCCAAACCCAAACGCCTCTCCTCGAAAATGCAACACCACCAACAAAAACACCAGCCCAAAAGGCCATAAGAAAAACCTTCAAAGGGACGGCACATTTATCGAAACTTTTACCCACAGGCTCAGTCCTCGCATTCCAAATTTTCTCCCCAATTTTTACCCACGGCGGTCAATGTAACACTATCACTAGTAGATCATTAACATTAACCTTATTATCCACATGTGCATTTTCATGCTTCGCCTTATGCTTCACCGACAGTTTCCGCGACGAAAGGGGGAAAGTCCGTTATGGGCTTGCGACGTTTTCGGGTTTGTGGGTTATGGACGGATCGAAGGTGAAGATACCGATAGACGAGGCGGTTAAGTACCGGTTAAGGGTGATTGATTTTTTACATGCTTTTATGTCTATTTTGGTGTTTGGGACAGTTGCTTTATTTGATAAAAATGTGGTAAAATGTTTTTGTCCTACACCTAGTGATGAGGAGAAGGATTTATTAATTGTGCTTCCTTTTGGGGTAGGTTTGATTTGTAGCATTTTGTTTCTTGCATTCCCTTCAAAACGACATGGTATTGGGAGCCCTTTATCTCGTCATTAGTTGTTTTTTTATTAGTATTTTGGGAGTTTAAGGATTTGTTTTGATGATAATTTGTAATTTCTGGGATTGCTAATGGATATTGTTTGTTATCATCATATCAAGGATGTATTTGTGTTAATTGTTCGATAGATTACATTCACGATGGCTCCTAAACGATAACATTACAAATTTAATGTGCCATGCATTTAATGTTGACAACACGGAATACAATTCATCTTACTTATCGCTGATAAGTGATTGCATTATACAATTAAATATTATATTTAAGATCATGACCAAAATTGAACTTGAGAGAACCCAAAATATATACAATTCATCTTAGAACTGTTAGATTCGTATGTAGACTAAATTTATAATGGAAATTTATATTCATAAGCTCAAGGTATGCAAACATTGGGCCTGCTTGAGTTCTTTTAGAAACCAAACATTGAGCCTTCTAGAGTTCTATTGGGCTTCTAAATTCTCATATTTTTGAAAGGCCCAAAACAACATAACAGTTCTAAAGTGGGCCTCTAATAGTTCCAGGTGAAATATTTAAAAAGAATTGATTTTATGCTAACAAAGATCCAAAATATTTATCATTACAAAATCAACAAAAGTGTACTTACTAAAAAAATATATAATAAAAATCCAACGAAAGTATTTTTTTTTGAAAAGACCAACGAAAGTATTTATATTTCACCAATTGTATAAGTTCATGGGATTACTTAAAAATATTATAACTGCCCTCTAGTTTACGCACTGAATTTATAAACAAACCTATAAAACTAACAAAATGTCATTATTATTAATTTTTTTGTCATAAATTAAAAAAGAAAATAAAATGTTAGTTTCCTTTTCTCTAGAGATATAAATCACTGGAGTTTATACAAATTTGTCCCATTTAAAAGATTCATTAACATAATCGTGTTTACTATCTCATTTACTTATCTAGCAATGACTTAGGGGCGTCAATATGGATTGGCGGGTTGTAAACGGGTCGTGTCGACCTACTCTAGTGACCCGTTTAGGCCAAACCTGACCCGACCTGTTTAACTTTATAAGTAACAAACGGATCCAATGACACGATTCATTAACCCATTAACCCACCAACCCTTTTAAATTTTCAACATCTATATATATATATATATATATATATATATATATATATATATATATATATATATATATATATATATATATAAAAGGGGAGCTAAAACTCTTTCATCACATGATGCCACCTCACCAAAAACTTAGGTGTCACTCTCTCATTTTTTGGAGATTTTTAATTTTTTTTTTCAAATTTTAATCTAAATATCTATATATATATATATATTTGTTTTTTGTTTATTGCTCTTTAATTCTATTTTTATGCCTCTTCACATCCTTTTTTACTACGGTTATATTACTATCAATTAATTAGTTATTATTTTTATAGTTACAAAAAGAATCATAAAATTAGCTATTAATTTTACAGTTACAAAAAAAAATCATAAAGTTGTGAATTCAAGAGGAAAAAGGAAATAAATAGAAAAAATGATAGAAGAAGTTATAATGTACATGCAGTCTGTAAAAAAAAATTGTTATAATGTATAGCAAAGGAAAACAATATGCGGGTGTGTCCAAATTTGACTCTCATCATTTTGGTTTTGAAGCTTCTTCCATACAACATTCGCTTAGTCACAAAAGAGGTATCATGGTTTTATTAATTCGTTATGTATTTCGTTCTACTTTTTAGTAATTGCATGTTTAATCCAATCTCCTCCATTTATGATCTTTTTTTTGTAATGATCTCATCTTACCTCTATATTGTTCACTATTAGGTTCAACACATTTTTTGTAACAAGATCTCATCTCACCTCTCTATTGTTCACTATTAGGTTCAACGTAAGCAGCACCTAAAACAAAATACGAGGTTGAAACTTTTCAAGATTCGGATGTTCTTCATCGATGAGAAGGAACAAAAATAGAAACTGAAGCCAAGAATGGATGATCTATGATTTTGAACTCATCGTATAGATGATAAGAAATGCAATTGATCTATATACAATATTTTGATATTTTATTCATCAATTATCACATTTACTTCCCTATGCAATGTCCTTTGTTTCCCTTTCAGAAATTTATGTATATTTGAAGAGGTGCACTTTAAGAACTCCAATAAAGTGAAGAACCAATTGAGTTCCACAACTGAAATATTTGGATTTTGTGTCAGATATTTTTATTGATTTGGCAAAATACATTATTGTTTGAATTTGGAAGAATAATTTAATTTTATGTACTAAGGCCCCGTTCTATCCCTTGGCTTCATTTTTTCTCTCCATTTTATATGTGCATTTTTTCCCCTTCAAATGGTTATAGTAGATAATATTATATTTTTCTCTTTACGGGTTTTCTGTGTGTTTGCTCATAATATTTTCAGCAAAGAAACCAAAATTGGGTGAGGTTTTTTCCTAGCGAAAAGTTATGATGATGATGATGATGATATGTTGCGACCCATAGGAGAAATACGATTAAGTGATAAGTTTTATATATTAAAAGAAATATGACATTTTTTCCAAAAAGAAAAAAAAGAAAAAAGAAAAATATAACATCATTTAATCATATTTCAACTTCATTTTCATTCATCATGTAATAACCACAAGTAGAATAGACCAAGATTTGTTCCCATCGGAAACTAATCTCTACTTTGTTTTGTTAATCAACATTTAAACTGCAGGCTATAACTACTTTGTGTATACCTTATGGAATTCATCATTGATTAGTTTTCACACAATGGTCTAAATGGTATAAAAAAAACAAAGTAATCTATACAAATGCATTTTTTAGGCCATTTTGCTTATATGTCACTTCAATATAGTTTATTCAATTTCTTCCAATGAAATTCCTTTAGATTTAAGAGGAACTACTAATAATGTTTCTAATTAATTATTTTAGACATTTATTGTGTTTGATGTTACAAAATTTTAAATGTTAATTTGTGTTTTCATGAATGAATATAAACAAATATTATACCGTAATAATAACATGAATTTTGTTAATTTACTTTTAAATAAAATCAAAATTTATTCACAAAATTCTTTACAAAAATTATTCAAAAGAATCAAGAAATTACTCTAAAAATTATCATTTTTAAAATAATAATAAAAAATTATAATATCAGTATAACTTTTAAATAATATTAATTTATCTACACTTTGGACAAATTTTTAATTTGCCAAAAACTATATAAAAGATAAAAGCATAAAAGCTAAAAACTAAAATAAGAAAACGGACAAAATTAGCGATGAATGAATCCGCAAAAGTTTAAAGCCATATTCCTTGAAAGACGTGAGCTTAATACATATCAATGTAAATATTCATTTGCATTTGAATTTCAACTTTTAATGTAATTAAGATTCAATTTATTGAAATTAATTTTGATTCATAAATGTTAAAAGTAACCGAAATCAACTTTTGTTTCTTTAACGGGTTAAGGATATGAAAGTTTGTGCTTATTTTTTCTTTTATATTTTGACATATTTTCATGTTTCATGTTTTCTTTTATGTATTGTCATCTTATTCAATTTGAATCGATCTATTATTTATAAAGTGATCTATAGGATTCATATTCAAATCCTTTCTTTTAACGAGTTTCTTTACTTTTATTTGCTTTCAAATTTGATTTCTTATCTTTATATTTTACCAAATTTGCAAGATAACAAATAAAAGCTGAAAGAATATCATGAAAACATTCACTAATAGCAGTTAAAATATAAAGATAAGAGTTCAAATTTCAACAAGATACAAATGCAAAAATGAAGTTCCTTGCATATAGCTTTTGTTAATGAAATTTATCCATTCATGTATGGAAAAATGTATTTATACATTTATTTATTTCTTTCTATTTTATTTTTTAAAAAACAGGATTCATTTTTTTGGTTAGTTATGCTTATAATTATGTAGGGTAAGAGTAATGATGTAGAGATCTACATTGTTATATAAATTTGATATTATTTTCTTTGATTTTGTTTCATCACTACATCTTTTGACTTATTTTAAATGAGGATTTGAAGATATTAATAGATCTTGAATTTCATAGAGTTTTTAGCATCATTAGTTTTGTTTTTCATGTCATGTAATACATACAAGTTGAACTGAAATTTTAATTTCACAATTTAACTGAATTGAGTATGAGCTGAAAGAATGTAATGCAATTTGCTAAACTGTTCCAATATATAGATAGATCA
Source organism: Euphorbia peplus (assembly GCA_028411795.1). Taxonomy (NCBI): domain Eukaryota; kingdom Viridiplantae; phylum Streptophyta; class Magnoliopsida; order Malpighiales; family Euphorbiaceae; genus Euphorbia; species Euphorbia peplus. The sequence continues at coordinate 3,277,406 of CP110841.1, forward strand.
ACGTCTATGCAACCTTACCAAAATAAGAAAACAATCAAATTAGATTAATTTCACTCACAGATTTTTTAAAATAATTTTTTATTAATATGGTCAAAGTAATTAAAACGATATTATATAACCCGCGCAAGCGCGGGTATTCGACTAGTAAAAAATTAAACACATAGTCTAGCTCTAATAAAATTCAAACCATTAGATAAAATATATATATATGATGCTTCACATTTACTAAAATACCCCAAATAATATATGATATTTACATCTAAACGGGTTAAATGGGTAAAATGTGTCGGGTTAAATGGGTTCACGAGTCGGGTTGACACGACCCACTAACTCGTCTAACTTAAAACGGGTTACAACGAATTTACGGGTCAACCCACGACGCGACACGTTTACTAAACGGGTCAAACGGATTGACCCGTTTATGACCCGTGACCCATTTATCCCAACCCTAACCCGCTTAATTTGCGTGTTACGCGAATTGTGTTATCGTGTTATGACCCATATTGACACCCCTAAATGTTATGATATTTGGATAAAAATACCCTCATCTTCTACGTGAAACCATAAATTCACTTATTCATTTCTTTTCTGAAATAAAATCGTGAAACTGTTCCACTCTTTTAGATATTTGGGTGCAATTTTAGAGAGATTTTTGTGCAATTCATGGCATTTGACGGCAATCACAAGTTCCGGCAACGAACTAAATCTCGATATTGTAATGAGTAAATTGAAAAGGAGTTAAAAACTGAAGTTAATACGTCACTTATGTAATTTTGGGGATATTTTACTTCAAAATTAGAGTTTAAGTGCTAAAAGCGAAGTTATGGATGTATATGTGGAAATTATATAATTTACAGTCAAAGAGCTTGAAGCTACAACAATGGCGCGAACTTGTAGCTTTTGAGAAAACGCGACAAGATCTGGTCGCAATCTTGTATCGTTTTGTAAACGCTACAAAATGCGATAAGATCTGGTCGCATTTTTGTTGCTTTGAATCTTTAAAAATGTAAAGTTCGTGGCAATATAGTCTCGAGAATACATTTCGAGGAACACTTCTTGAATGCTCATGCTCCGGTATATTGCTTTATTTCAAGTTATTTCCCTTTAAGCTTGAAACTGTTTGAAAATAAACAACCTACAATTTTAAGGAAAACGAAAATTGTTATATTTAAGCATAAATCCGTTTAGGTTGCGACTATTTTGTGCGACTTGATTGCAATAACGACTAGTTTTGAAGTAAAATAACACTAAATCATATAAATGACGAACTAACTTTGGTTTTGACTCGTTTTTCAATTTACTCGTCGAAAGTATGTCATATTTTTTTAGAAATTTGAAAAAATTACATCAAAAACCCGTAAAATTTGAGAAAATTTTCATCATGGAAAACAAATTTTCTTGTGGATTTTTTATGTAGATAGGTATAAAGCGCCCCCAATGTTCCAATATCTGGATTCACCATTGATTCTTATTTCCTTATTGGCTTAATTAGTGTCAAACCTCCTAAACTTGGCAAACTTGTGCAACTGACCCCTCCAACTTCCAGATGTAACGAATTACCTCATAAAATAGGCTAATTGCAATACATAACCCCAAATTTCAAAATGTTATGATATGGTGGAATGCACTCGCGGACACGTGACATTTTGTTGAAAAAAATTAATTACTCTTCCATCCCTTTCTTCTCTAAATCGAAATAATTGGTTATTCCATTCATAAAATTGAAAAACGAAGTGATGAATCAAAATCGAAATAGAAAGAAATTGGATATTTTAAGTAGTGGATCGACAACTTTCAATGATGTTAATGCAGATATTGAAACTTAAACTCAACATGTATTGTAATTAGCCTACTTTAGGAGGTTATGTGTTGCAATCGATCTACTTTAGTGGGTAATTTGTTACATTTCAAAGTTGAGGGAACTAATTGCACAAATTTATCAAGTTTAGAGAGCTCGACACCAATTAAGCATTCCTTATTTGACAAAATAATAATAAACTAATACCATTATCTATCTATATAAATCAGTAAAATAAAGTGCTTTTATTTTTTTTAAAAAACTTTTTTCCCTAATCCTAAACTTTATTATCCTGAAGGGTGAAGTTACTTTTCCAGGTTTTACTGAACTCATATCACAAGTTAACATTACACGTGAAGTTTAAACTAGTAAATAGAGTGAGAACCACGCGCGAAACCCCGCGGTTGAGAACGACAAGTGCACGTATAAACAAGCGCGAAAAAGAAACGGTAGGATCTACACATAAGACTTGCTCATAAACTGAAAAGAAAAAAAAAACCCAAACGCTCTTCATCTTTCTCTCTCTTCTTACTCTCCATATAAAAACCCCCCAAACCCAAACACACTCTTTCGATTTCCAAAGCTTAAAAAAGAATTAAAACAAAAAAGTTATCATCTCACCTGACAAACAATTTATAATTTCATTTTTATTTCCCCCAATTTCTTCCTTTTTCTTAATATAAAAAAAATATGTATTCAATCTCAATCACTGTTCCTTATAATCATATTTCACAATCTACAAGAAGAAGAAGACGACGGCGGCGGAGACGACGGCGGCGACGAGGAGGAGGAGAGGAGAGGTTTGGTTTGGTTTTGATTTGATTTGATTTTTCTATCACCTCATTAATTACTGATGCTATTATGATTATGATAGTGGAAGAATAGAAAAAATAAAAATAAAAATGCTTTGGGAGAAAATGTTAATTATTATTAATATTATTCTTCAAAATCTATATCTCTCAACCGCACATCTCAATCACACGCACCACCAAAAAAGTAATACTCGACTTGTTCTCAAAAAATACGATGCTATTGATTTTTCTAGAGAGAGAAAGTGTGATTGTTGTTTAGAGAGAGAAACTCTGTGGATCGATTTCGGAAACCTAATTTTGGAGTTGTTGTGGTTCGATCTATCTCATTTCTATGTCAGACTGTTGATTTTTGATTTGATTTTTAGGGTTTTGAGTAATGGATGGAGCTGTTGGTGGTTCTGGTGGTGGAGGAGATGGAGAGAGGAAGAAGGCTGCTGAAGGAGAAGCTAAGTCTAAGCGTATAATGAAGACTGCTTCTCAGCTCGAACTTCTCGAAAAAACTTATGCCGGTTTGTTTCTTTATTTTTTGTTAAGAATGTTAATTTTTTGTTAAGTATGTTACTTTTTGAGTGTTTATATTGCTTGTTTAGTGCATGTTAGATTGTTAGTGTTTTGTTTGAGCTTCAGGTGTGTATATTTAGTTGATTTTTAAAAATGTAGCTCTTATAATTTCGTTGGAGTTAGTGATGATTCAATTAGGCGAAAATATTTTGAAATGCAGATTTCTAGTTACTCTCTGCTTAATTTCTTTCTCCTTTTTTATATCTTATTGCTTGTTTTGCTTATGTTAGATTGTTAGTGTTTCGTTTGAGCTTCAGGTGTGTATATTTAGTTAATTTTTTGAAAATGCAGCTGTAATGATTTTGTGTCGTTTAGGTCGTTCTTCTTTGAATTTGGATTAGCTTAGTCGTATGCTTACACTTAGTTTTCTACTTTACGACCTGTCTCCTTATAGTTATTTTTTCGGTTTTGATCAGTTGAGACATACCCTGCCGAGGCATTGCGTGCTGAGCTGTCAGTCCAATTAGGACTATCTGATCGCCAGCTGCAAATGTGGTTTTGTCACCGGCGTTTGAAAGACCGGATGAAAGACAAGAAGCAAGCCGAAGGGAAACGCCAACGGAAGGATTCACCAACTCCGTCTACGATCCCTGGTGCTGAGGAAATGGGGGCAGGAAATGAGGTTGGAAATGAACACTTATCCATAACTGCTTCTGGGTCAAGTCCGTTTGGTCATGGAATTGATCCGCGACGTCCAGTTCACAGGACTCCTGGGGTGGCTGTTGCAAGGATTGGTACTGATATGTCTGCAATGAAAAGGTACTATGAACCTCAACAGTCGATTGCGGAGCTCAGAGCCATAGCAACTGTGGAGGCTCAGTTGGGGGAGCCACTGAGGGAGGATGGTCCAATTCTTGGAATGGAATTTGATCCTCTGCCTCCAGATGCATTTGGTGCTCCTATAGGTAAAGTTGGTTCCCTATTGTTTGCACCTTTCCTTTTTGAAAATTGTGCATAGAAAAAGTAGCCAATCATTGAGTTGGGAAAGTAAATTTAGATCACAGGAAATATCACGGATATGAGCACATAGTATTGAATAAGGTATATTCGGGTCTGAAACATTTGATGCATTTTGCTGTTACACACACACACATATTGTATTTAGTTAAATATTGATTTTATTAACTTTATCTAATTTCTTCATATGTGGTAGCATGGTTGATAGATCAACTCTGTTTCAATTATTGATCATGCAACTGAAACTTTCTATATTGCTTTAGTTGGGCTGATTTTCTTTCCTAGCATTTTATATAGTATGCTGAAGTTGTGCCCATGTGTTCTTATTCATATTTCTACAGTAGCACAGCAGAAGCAGCCTGGGCGATCATTTGAGGCCAATCTCTATGAGCAACCTGATCTGAAACCTTTCAAGGTTAGGCTGTATTATTTAACTTATGGCATATCTGGATACAGTGCTGATGAAATTCATATCTCTACCCTTCTTTTTATCTTCATTTTTCCTTGAAATTGTCTTTGTGGAATCATTCGTTTGATGGTAGTTACAAAACTTTTTAATTGAAATCATAACTGCAGGTATTTATAGTACCAGCACTGAACTGTATAGAAGCAATCATTATAAGGCAATAAGCACTTTAGACTCCTTGGTTCATCAAGATCTGCTAGGATTTTTAAGAAACTGCACCATATTAATGTCGAAGTCAGCCCATCAGAAGTGTCGATTTCTCCTTTTCAAGTTTTTTTGTCATGTATCAAAGCTTGTTTTTCTTAAATTCCCAATCAAGAATCATATTGTTACATTACTAGGCAAGTCTTATTATATAAGTACTCAGTTTCTGTCGGATTTTAAACTGTATCGGTACAGTTTCTGCAACTTGAAATAAGTAGAACCTGAAAGTACTATGCAACGTGAAATAAATACTGCTGTCAGAAAAAAAAATGATTTTGCAGGTTTACTAGGAAGCAAACTGTTCCATCTTTTTTCTGTTTTAGATGTATTCCCAACTCTTTTTTCCCATTAGCTCCCCTAAGAAACAACTTCTTTCATTCTTTTTTTAAAATATTTCCCATTAGCTTTTACTATTCTTGTTATGGGATACATTGTTTCTGGTTACAGCTTCCATTTAATCTTTTGAATTAAAATTGCGGTCTTCATGCATTGTTATCTTGCCCCTATATCTTATGTTTGTAAGCCCACTAAAGTATTAAATTCCATATCTCACATTTGACCTCAGAGTGCTACAAGGCCCGTGCATGAATACCAGTTTCTTCCGCAGCAACCAACTGTCAGAGCGGATGCGTATGAAAGAGTTGCCCCATCCTACCAATATGGTTCACCAGCTGATGGTCATAATGCCAAGTCAGCAACACTATCTTCAGCGCGCCCATTCTTGCATGCAACAGAGCAAGTTTCCTCTGGATATGGTTTTCCAAGTCAGTTGCCTAGTCTAAATCTCTTGCCCCAAGAAGGCAGGCAGGGTCACTTCTTGCCATCTGCAACAGCGGAATATGAGACTGTACTTCGAAAAAGTTCTTTGACAAATGTTAGTATGGACACTCAATTGGGTAGTCACCCGATTACTGCATTGGAAAATCCATTTGCACCATCTGATAGGAGGGCTACTCATGATGAGGATATTTTGCGCATTGAGAGGAAGCGCAAGGTAGAATCATCTCCCCCCTCCCCCCTGCCCCCTCTCCTATACCCTGTTCCTTAACTGCAGAATCTTAACAATTTATGTAAACTCATTCCAGAATGAGGAGGCAAAAATAGCACGTGAAGCTGAAGCGCATGAGAAGAGGATCAAGAAAGAGCTTGAAAAGCAGGATATCTTGAGACGAAAGGTCTTGTCTTACCATCCATAAGATTTCAGCAAAGCAGTATGTTTTATGCTAATCGTAAGATATTGCTTGTACTTTATATTCAGAGAGAAGAGCAAATGAAGAAAGAAATGGAAAGGCTTGACCGTGAAAGGCGGAAGGAAGAAGAAAGGCTGTTGCGTGAAAGGCAGCGAGAAGAGGAGAGGTTGCAGAGGGAGCAAAGGCGTGAAGTCGAGCGTAGGGAGAGATTCATGCAGAAGGAGTCTATGAGAGTAAGTTGGGAAGCATTGTCTCTAACTTGCTTTGCTTTTACTGATGCTGGTTGAACTTATAATTTGCGCAAGTTCAATATTCCGACTTTCATTGGTCCTTGCACTCAGGTTGAGAAAATGAGACAAAAAGAAGAACTACGCCGAGAAAAGGAAGCAGCTAGGCAAAAAGCTGCCACTGAGAGAGCAATTGCACGCAGATTTGCTAAAGAATCAATGGAGTTAGTTGAAGATGAACGTGTAGAACTCATGGATTTAGCTGCTTCAAGCAAAGGACTGCCTTCAATAGTTTCTCTTGATTTTGAAACTTTGCAGAATCTTGATATGTTTAGAGGTTGGCCATGTCTGATCATTTTTCTTGTCCCATTATCTTTTTTCCTTATAGTTAATATCTCCTTAGGGCCATATTTACACTCTCATCATTTCCATTGGTTTGTCTTGTATTTTTGACCTTCAACTGTAGTGGTAGTTCAGTTCAGTCAAACTTTATTTTATTTTTACTTGCAACTTTCAGGTGTATCAATGATAATATAGTTATTCTCTCTGTATACTTTGGTTTCTGTTTTAAGTTTCTTCTTTTATATTCTGTCTATAGATAAGCTGGTCCGATTCCCTCCCAAATCTGTGCTCTTGAAGAGGCCTTTCGCGACTCAACCTTGGAATAATTCTGAGGAGAATGTTGGGAATCTTCTTATGGTGAGTTTTGGTGGTTCTAAATTTTCCTTTGCTCTGCTTTTAATGAACTGGAGCTGAGATATTCATTGAAATGAGCATGCTGTGGGAAGAATTATTTACGATAAGATTGATTTTCCTGCTATTCTTGCGGTTATTGATTCAATAGCCTCTGTAGTAATTGTTCTGCTCTCATGATTCAACATATTATGGACAATGGTAGCCGCTTTAGGGAAAGATAATGAAAATCGGATGTCTTGATGTTTCCTTTTGAGCATATAGTATTGTCGAGCCTTTTTATGTTTGGGTATCAAGTATTATTGTTTGCATGGACATCTTTTCCTCACCATATATTTTGGTATGAATTGTTAGGTGGGTCTACTCTACATTGACCATATTATATATTAAGGGACATTTTAGCTAGAAATACTATGGGGGAGATGTTTACAAACTGAAAGCTGAAAGTAAAGAGTGACTTTGACCTGGATGGGGTTAGCAACTTCTTAGTACACTGTTTGTCTTGATACTCTGTTTTTTTGCCGTATAGGGCTCACAGTTAGTTGCATTGTGTTACTAGGGCCCTGTTCTTTATGACTGAATTGAACTGAACTGAATACTACTGAACTGAATTGAAGTGCATTTGCTGAAGGAAATTACTGAACTGAACTGAATATTACTGAACTGAAATAAATTACTGATAAGGCATAAAGAACAGGGCCTAGGTTCATGGGTTGTTTTCTTCCTTTATTTTATTACTTTTTTGACATGCAGGATAAAGTGAAAGAGCGTGGTATTGTGGGACTGGATATTGGAACTTCAAAGAAAATTTTAACTATACTAATTGTTCTACCTTTTTTCTAATTCCTCTTTTGGACCTCTATTAATATCTTCCTGTTAAATACACTTTCAGGTGTGGAGGTTCTTAATTACATTTACAGATGTGCTTGGGATATGGCCATTCACCATGGATGAGTTTGTCCAAGCCTTTCATGATTATGTGAGCACCTTTGGATCCTTCAATGAAATGTATTTAGAGCTTGACTGTCACAACTTCTCTTCTTGCTTTCTGTATTTACTGCTCTATGTTCTATCAGGATCCAAGGCTTTTAGGTGAAGTGCATCTTGCCCTTTTGAGAACCATAATTAAAGATATTGAAGATGTTGCCAGGACACCTGCCACTGGTTTGGGGGGACATCAGAGCAGTGGTGCTAATCCTGGAGGGGGCCATCCACATATAGTCGAAGGGGTAAATATTACTTGATTGAATGCTGCAGCTGAAACTTTATTTTCACATAAGCTTGATAATTTACAAAAATAATTTTGCTCTTGTTTCAGGCATATTCGTGGGGTTTCGACATACGTAACTGGCAGCGTCACTTGAATCCATTAACTTGGCCTGAGATACTGCGGCAGTTTGCCCTTTCAGCAGGCTTTGGACCACAACTTAAGAAAAGAGATGCTGATCAGGCACATCCCCGTGATGATAACGAGGTCCTTCCCTTTTCATTAAGCTAAGCATGTCTTAACAAAAACTGTTTGTTATCGTCGATATGCTTGTTTCGGATGTAAAAATATTCTTGGGTTGTCTCGTACAAGTCTAACCTTACAGATTAAGTACAACTTACATCTGGTATTAGAGTCATTTAGACAAAAAGATCCAAAGTTCAGAATTTTGGTTGCTTCCATTTTTAATTAACTTAAAATTGTTCTATACTTGTCCACACATTATTCTTAATTGGTAAATTGTTCTATGTTTGGAGCCTGGCTGACAAAGCTTTAGCTTTTAAGTTAAGTGGTTATTTGACTGTGAAATGGTCAGGAGAATTCTCTGCTTTTGTTATCCAGTGTTAATTTAGAAAGAAATATAATTAATTCAATGAAAATGCTTTATTTTGTATTTTGGACTCTTCTTTTGTTAAATATGAACCTCATTCATTATTCAGAGTGCAAGTCATGTGCTTTATTTTGCTTGTTTATTGTTTTTTTTGTGTTTGCTTTAATTAGATTCTACTTTTTTGGTTATTTGTCATGTTGTTATTCAGGGAAATGATGGTGAAGATGTAATTACCAATTTACGCAGTGGAGCAGCTGTTGAGAATGCTGTAGCTAAAATGCAAGAAAGGGGGTTCTCTAATCCTCGCAGATCTCGGCATCGCTTGACACCTGGTACTGTAAAATTTGCTGCATTTCATGTTCTTTCTCTTGAAGGAAGTAAGGGTCTGACAATACTAGAAGTGGCAGAAAAGATTCAGGTAAGTTCAATTGCTTGTCCACACGTTTTTCTTTGCAGTTGAGATGCTTATACTCTGTTTATTTCTGCAAAAATAAAGATATCTGGACTGAGGGATCTCACAACAAGTAAGACGCCAGAAGCTTCAATAGCTGCTGCATTGTCGAGGGATTCAAAACTTTTTGAGAGAACTGCTCCGTCAACATACTGTGTGCGTCCTGCCTATAGAAAGGATCCGGCTGATGGTGATGTAATACTTTCCGAAGCCAGAGAAAGAATCCGAATATTTAAAAGTGGGTTTGAAGATGGGGAAGACGCTGATGATGCTGAAAGAGGAGAGGAAGATTCTGAAAGTGATGTGGCTGATGATCCTGAGGTTGATGATCTAGGTTCTAACTTGAACCCTAAGACAAAGGCTTGCAACTCTTCAGGAGCAATTATATATAACACTGATTCTCTCTTTGAAAATGGGAATATGGTTGATGATGTGATTAGAACTCCACAAGTTGGACTGCAGAAGACTGATGAGGCTTTGTCTTCTTTACATTCTGACAGAAAAAGTGAAGTAAAAGATCTCGGTTCTTCCATTGGACAATCTGTAGATATTGCGTGTACATCCACTAATATAGATCAAGAAGGCGCAGATATTGATGAAAGCAATCTTGGCGAACCATGGGTTCAGGGACTAATGGAGGGGGAATACTCTGATCTTACTGTTGAAGAGCGACTTAATTCACTTGTTGCAATGGTTGGTGTGGCACTTGAAGGAAATTCAATCAGAGTTGTTCTTGAGGTATCTCTTTCCTTCTAATGAATGTTTAACTTGTTTTCTTTTCTGTATTCTAAACTTGATGGCTTTTTAGGAACGCCTGGAAGCAGCAAATGCTCTTAAGAAGCAAATATGGGCGGAAGCACAACTCGATAAACGTCGCACGAAAGAAGACTATGTTATGAAGACTCATTATTCTTCATTTTTAGGAAACAAGGCAGAACCTAACCTTACAATGACTGTGGCAGAGGTTAGGCAGAACCCTTTTGTTACAGGTGATGAAAAAAATACCGAGTCATCTATCAATCCTTCTGCTCCGCAAGAACAATTGAATGATCCACAGAATGATATGAATTATCTTAATAATATGCCTTCTGAAGGAAATCTTCAAATGCAAGATAATGGTTTGGATAATTTGCTTTATCAGCAAATAGGAAACAGTGCAGATAGGTCACGCTCGCAGTTAAAATCCTTCATTGGCCATAAGGCAGAAGAAATGTATGTGTACAGATCATTGCCTCTCGGCCAGGATCGCAGACGCAATCGTTATTGGCAGTTTATCACATCTGCTTCTTGCAATGACCCAGGCTGTGGCAGAATCTTTGTTGAGTTGCATGATGGTCGCTGGAGGCTCATTGATTCTGCACAGGTTGCTATTCTGCTCCCTTAGACTCTCCTTTTGCTTTACAAGCTTATTTAGGGGACCTAAGATGCTTAATGGGTGTCTTATGTCTGCACTTGCTCATCATGTTGTATCTGGAATATCCTATTTGGGGGGCACATTTCTGTTTTTTCTGCTGAATTATTTAGGGAAGCAAAAACTAGGGGGGCAGAATGAGAGAGAGAGAGAGAGACTTAGAGTTGTCTGCCACATGCAATACTTGTCATTTGTAGAGCTAGCGTTAGTAAACTTAAGTCTACAACAAGGACTTGTGCACTTTTCTTTTCTTTTTTTCTCTTTTTTCTCATCAATTTTAAAATGCTAATGCAGGGTTTTGACTCTTTGATGACATGTTTGGATGTTCGTGGCGTTAGAGAATCCCATTTGCATATGATGTTACAAAAGGTCGAGATGTCTTTTAAAGAAGCTGTCAAGAGAAACATCCTACGAGCCAGCACAAAGATACAAAGAGGTGAAGTTTTTAAAGCTGAAGCTGTTGAAATGGATGCTGTCATTGATTGCAGTCCTGTTACTGACAGCCCAAGCAGCACCGTATGCATTGCAGATTCTGATATGTCTGACACCTCAACATCTTTTACAATTGAGCTTGGGAGGAATGAAACTGAAAGGAATCATGCCTTGAGGAGATATCAGGATTTTGAGAAGTGGATGTGGAAGGAATGCGTTAGTTCTTCAGTATCGTACGCAATGAAGTATGGGAAGAAAAGATGCAGACAACTACTTGATTTTTGTGATTACTGCCATAATATTTATTCTTCTGAAGATAATCATTGTCTTTCTTGCCATACAACATACGAGTACTCCAATAGTGACTTCAATTTTTCTAGACATGTGGTGCAATGTGAAGAGAAACGGAGATTTGGGTTTGATCACAGTTCATGTGGTTCATCTTCTCCATTACGAATGAGGTTACTCAAATTACAGTTAGCTCTGATCGAGGTAAGCAGCTGCAGTTTCTTTATTTATTTTTTATAATTTAATATATGCTGTTGTAATCATCATTCCTATGGGGTTGCAGGTCTCAATTATACAAGATGCGGTTCAACCTGTTTGGACTGATGATAATCGAAAATTGTGGGGTAAAAAGCTGGGGTCCTCTGCATCAGCTGAAGATTTACTTCAGGTTTTTTATGTGGCATCTTTTGAACTTTAGTTTATCTGATAGAAGATATGGTTTTGGTTCTGATGTACTATTACTGTTTCTTTTCTTGTCCTTCTGGATTTCATTTTCGATCGTTTTGTGTCTAAGATATGAAGTTCTTATCCTTCTGATGTATTATTACTGTTTCTTTAATATACCCGTTTATCATGCATGTAGTCTTTTCTCCATAATGTTTCTGTTTTTGTTATATTCTTCTCTCCAAATAATACAAATGCTGTTTCTCCTCAGGTTCTGACGTTGTTGGAGGGTTCCATGAAGAGAGATTACTTGTCTTCTAACTTTGAAACAACCAGTGAACTTTTGGGATCAGATGATCTGTCTCGTAGTGCTGATTACGATATTTGCAGAATGCAAAAGGTTCCTGTACTTCCTTGGCTACCACGAACAACTGCAGCTGTAGCTCTAAGGGTTTTGGAATTAGACTCGTCCATTTGGTACACACTAGATCAAAAGGCAGAGTCTCTGAAGGAAAGGGGCAATGGAGATTTCAATGTAAGTACTTTCATCCAAAGCATAATTTATCTCAGAAAACCATGGACTAGATCCCTGCAGCAATTGTTTTTTTACCTGAGGCTGCTGTTATGAAGTGGATTCAGTTGGCCTCCTTTATTTTTTCCCCTTACCATCATTCGAGTAGCTTCTCGGTGGAAATAGGACTAGACTTTCAGTGATACGTTAGTACTGAACCAATGGTTTTTAGGGAACAATCTTTTGCAGTGGGAAGGCGATTTTGGTATCTTGAAACACCATTTAGATTTGTTTCAGTCCTATACTTGGAAGCTATCATTTTCATACAATCAGCTGCCTCAGATAGAGACAGGTTTTAAATTCTTGATATTGTGATGATAATTAGGAGAAAAGTGAGGCATAGGACTTCATAAGGGGAGTAGTAATCTTTTATATTAGTCCCTTTGTCCCGCGGAAGAACATTTTATAATTTGATGGAGAGATGCTTTACTACAATAATATCGAATCAAGTTTGTTTGTCGTAAATTACCAGGAAACGTAGCTTTTTCTGGAAAAGCCAATCAGTCTTTTGCTTTGGATGTTTCTATAATATTATGTTTGCAGTTTGTTCAGTGACAGATCTCTAACCTTTCCATCTATATTAATTTGAAGCTTCCTTCCAAGTTCGCTGTAGTGAAGAACACCCAATATATTGATGCTACAGAAGCCCCTCATCAAGCTGGATTATTGGAGGATGAGACCTGGATTGATGGAGGGTTAGGTTTAACTGGATTAAGTCGTGGAAAGGGAATCCAAGGCAGAGGTCGTGGACGACTGACCCGAGGTGGGAAATCTCAAAGAAGAGTTGCTGGTTCTAGATCAGAATCTAGCAAAAGAAGTAGAACAAAAAGCACCAGATTAGGACAGGGTCTCTCCTGGAAAGGGAAATCACGAGCACGAGGAGGGCGCAAGCAAGGTCGCCGCAGTGCTATAAGCAGGCAAAAACCTATTGAGAAAGCCATTAACATTACTGTCAAAACAAATATCCCAAAAGAACCAGACTACAGAGAAGCACCAAAAATCTTGAAAGCGGATGACTGGAACGGTGATGAAACAAGATTCCAAGTCGGGGATGCTGAAAATCTCAGCAGCTCAGAAAGATCTGATTACAATGATGAAAATGGTCAAGCCTCAGCAGATGAATATGATGATCTGCCAATTGATGACTATGGCCGTGGTTTTCAGGGAAAGTCTGATGACCTACTCGAAGTAAGCGATTACAATATGGACGCCGATTACAATATCAATACCAATTACAATATAGATGCCAATTACGAGGATGAAGACGATGAGGATGAAGTGGAAGTAGAAGATCTACCCGAGCAGGGGGATATGGATGCAGAGAGATACACGAGTGAAGAATCAGATGAGGATAGAATGAGGGACGAAGATCAAAATGCAGACCCGGATGAAATTGAGCCCACTGGGTCTACCTCAGATTACAGTGAATAGGAAACCAGAATCTCTAATTTGTATTCAATCGCTGTCTGTAACAATATGTAAAATCGAGTTTTAAGTGTATTTAGATCATTAGCTATTAGCATCTTCACTGTATTTGAAATTGCCCTTGTGGGTGATTTTGTAATTTATAGTATCAGGTTTGACCGTTGAGAATGTTCTTTTTACAGGTACTAACCTAAAAGCTTTCTTGTAGCTTCTTCAGCAGACTCACTCTCCCGCTTTCGCACAAATATGGAGATTGTAAAGAAAAAGAGCCACAGAAGTAACCAAATATACTGTACTGACCTAGAAGCCTTCTTGTAGCTTCTTCTTTAGACTTGCTCGCTGGGTTTCTTATATACATAGTTCCATGTCCATTTTACTATGTTTCGGTAACGTGTCACATGAATTATCTGGATTCCATCTATATAAGGATGAAGAGCATTTTTATTAAAAAAAATTATGTTATCAGATTAAACCAAAGTAAATATCAATCCTTGATCACAACAAGGATATTTGAATCTTATGATCCTATCTTAACTGTTCGTTTCGTCATAGACAATTCCCATGTTTGTTAATTAATTCCCTCGCTAATTAATCCCTAGCTAATAGGACCATCTGGCTCTAACAAATTCATAGATGTGATTGTGAGGAGCCATTTGGCACATATGCTTCTTCTGCTATCTGGCACATAGGCTTCATAGATGTGATTGTGAGGTGCCATTTGGCAGCTGATCGCTGCACCGCCAGATAGCCTTCTCCAACTCGTACCAAGTTTCCCATACTAATTTTCAATGGAATGTGGATGCTCTTGGCTGGCAGGTATGCCAAGCAGACGGGCATTTGCCAAACTGCACAGGCTCGATGACAAGGCTAGTATGTTGTCGCAACCGGTATTTTCTCGTATCATCTTGATGCTGATAGACTCTTATAGTTCCTTCTTGTTTATCCTCAAACATTAGGAAGCTTTTGAAATTCTTTAGAAACCTTTGAATAAAAGGTAACAATATCTGTTCATGACAATATGCATGAAGGAATGAAAAGAAATCAATACAGCATTTAGAACTGAGAAGAAACTTACTCTAAGACCGAAAATTCTTGAAAACTTGGAAAGTGAAAAACAAAAGTTGTATAATCTTATCTGTAACTAAATTACAAGAATTGCATATAAAAAACCAATCCGAAATATATCAGCACTTTCTGCATATCTCTAAACATATATACTCTTCAACTTAGTCAAGTTCTGTGTTGAGTTCAAGAACCCAATAGTTTTTTAATTCCCGACTTCTGCTCTGAGGTTAACCTTGTCGGAAACTTAATGTTGAACTTGATTCTCAGATTCCCCCTCTTGCTCAGGTCTTTCTGGATCGGCATCCCTTCACGTGGGACAATCTCCTCATAGTTCGGATTTATCACACTTGTAACTGGAATGGATAAGTTCCTTCCATCTAAGGTTGTAAGATGGACAGTGTAACCTGTGAGAGCTTCAGCTAGAGAGATCTTTTGTGTGACAACCAGATCGTTTCCATCTCGTGTGAACACAGGGTGTGGTTTCTCATCGATTATGAAGACGAGGTCAGCTGGTACAACATTAGGCTGCTCGTTTCCTTTCTCTGGGAAGGTGATCTTTGTTCCTTTCTTCCATCCCGGCTTCACATCAATTGTTAGGATTTCCTCAACTTGCATTGTCTTCCTGCACACACAAGATAACATTTAACAACATGTTGGAACCCAAAAAACAATTCAAACTGACATCTGCTTGTACGAACTTTTGAAATACAATGTTTGCCTTAACTCTTCTACAGTTCATTAAGTTAGCCAGCAGTTATGGAATGCGATGAAACATTGCTCAGCTTTACATTAGTAAAGCTCATAAGATTGAGAACCCTACAAATTACTATCGGATATTTCTAACAATTTATGGGGGCTACATACCCTATATTCAGCTTGCATATGGGAAGATTTTCTAATCCCTAAATGTTCTTCCACACATTACAAGAATAATGTACTAGCATGGTGTAATAACATGTAGACATACTCCGGTTTGATCCAAAATCTCTTTCCTTGGTTCTCAAGACCTTAAAACACCCTCTACATAATCTCGGATAGGTATGAATGAAAACCTAAATTAGAAACCTTAAGGATGACGAGAGGGACATGAAGGAACTGAGTCGCACAACGAAAATGAAGAAGGAATGGAGGCACTTGGGTAACGAACATTTTCAATACATATAGACACATTTCGAAAACCGTCAGCCCATCAAGTTAATTTTGAATTGAAGTATACAATATACACATGGTGTTGAAAAGGACTATTACAATAGGTTTTAAACCCAACGCTCCACACACTGTATCATTGTTTTGGCACAAACCATATGGAGTAGGCTTGTAACGATAGTGATGAGGTTGAAGACCTGAATAACAGACGACTCTAAAAGGAAAACAATAGCGACTTAATGAATGAATTTCACATCAAAAATAAAAATATATCAGCAACATGAATAAATGAATGCATCTCAGAAGGCATTTAGCTAGACTGTTACAATTAGTATCAAAGCCGACTTTCCATGTAAAGTGTGTTAATCCAGCTTGAACCAAGCAAAGTTGATGAACTTGTAATGACTTGATCTTGAGTGACAGTATGGGTATAGAAGACCAAGCAGCCCAAAGAAACGAGAACAGGGATAGAAATGAACTGAACGCACATCAAAAAATGGAGAGTGACTATAATGATGTGTGTTTCCAAGACTCATAGATGTGTTTCAAAGCCATGATACTCGAAGAACGAGACTCAAAGCAGACAATATTTGCTATTACACTACCCTTCAAAAGCCAGAGAAAACAAATATGATGCTCAATTTCATCAAACAAACACTGGAAGATTACCAAACTTGCAACTAAACTAACAAGAAACAGTTCGAAAAGAACGACCACAACAAAAAAAAAACCCACATAAATCACAAGCAAATCACTTACCCGCTCATGTCAACAATCTCTCTAGAAATCTTCATCTTCTTAGTAGTCCCTTTGTAGAGATCCTCAAGACTACAAGACAATCTATTCTCAATTGCAGAAGCTTTTCTAGGACCAGCAGCATGATGCATTGATCCTCCTCCACCTCCATCACCGAAAGAAGCAAACACATCATCACCAAATATTCCACTTGAAAACCTTGATCCTCTCATGCCTCCACCACCACCTCCCATTCCTCCGAATGGGCTCGAATGCCCGAAAAACTCAGCGAAAATATCATCAGCACTTCTGGGGTTGAATCTGAATGATGTTGGAATTTCACCCGTGGAGTAGTAGTTACTTCCACTGGTATCAGGAGGAGGTTGAAATTGGCCTTTCAAACCCTCTTCTCCATATTGATCATACACTGCCCTTTTCTGTGGATCACTCAGAACCTACAAAAAATCATCCAATTTCTGTTTAGAAAGATTACCGAATCAGGAACTATGAGATCATTTTTCCCCATAATTGGTTTGAAATTAATAAACCATCCTAAGACCCGTAAGAATTGAACTCAAGATGCTTAGAAATCAAATCAGTTGTCGGTTAACAAGTTCGATATGTAGAACATGATATTAAACATACAATCACAATCACAAAACAAGAGATACATGTTACGGATACTAATTCAGTTAGTTCCTAAATAGGCAGATTTCTGTTTCTAAGTAGGCAGATTTATATTTTTCCTTATTGTTCCTAACGTTAATTAGGATCTCGGTAGGGTCTGCTTTTCTTGATTAGTTCTACAGGAAACGTGATTGACTTAGTTCCTATTATATTAGGATTCTCTATTCATGTTTTAAATCCTATTTTGTAGTGTAATTGTTCTATTTAAAGGACAAGACAATTAATAAAACATAAGCATAATTTTAATAGTTAAATCACAGTGAGTTCAGGAGATCGGATTCTCTCTTTAATGAGGTCCAAGGTTTCAGTATCCCTTTGACGAGCTAAGAAGGTTTCAGTATCCCTTTGACGAGCTAAGAAAGTTTCAGTCTCCAACTTTAACGGGCTAGAATTATCCTAATTGGTCCTACAAGACCCATGACGAGATCCTTTTCACAGGCACATAACAAATTGGTATCAGAGCCGAACACAACGGCGATCGATTACGCATGCTTCTCCAAGAGGCGCAATCATGATTTCAGGGTTGCTGATCTCGAGAACTAATAAAGAAAAGCGGACCCCACCTAGATCCTAATTAATGTTAGGAACAATAAGGAAATATAAATCTGCCTACTTAGAAAACAGAAATCTGCCTACTTGGGCACTAATTGAATTAGTATCCATAACAATACATGTAGCTCAACTATTTTAACCTATATCATCGGGGCAAGAAACACATAATTCATTAGTGATCCGTAAGTTGGTACAATAGTAAGGAATCTAATCCTTCACCGAAATCTCTAACTCTCGAAAACCGTAAGACTTGATCACATCCATTACATCCAACACTCACACACATGCATATTCCCAAAAGTAGAAGCTCAAAAAATTAGCTCCTATTGCTTACATAGGCCTAAAAAGTACAACATTCCTAATATGATTCACTTAAAACAATGTTTTCAACATATTCTAATTAGTAAACCAAACCAAGTAGGATTCAAGATATCTCTTCCCAACTTTAATGCGGTTCTAACTATTTTCGCCTACATCCACAGGGGGGATGTGAGTAAATACAATGGTAAAGAAAACTTGTCCATTAAATAAGTCCTTAACTCTCAAATCTCATGAAACCCAATTGCGCCGAAACCTCATACATATACATATCCCAAGTACACAAGCTCCAAAAGTCTAACAACACACCTAAAAGTATAGCATTTTCCCAATATGATTCACTTTCATGATTTTCAAATTACAACTTACATTCATATTCTAATTAGTAAAACCAAACTAATTAGGGTTTTAAGCATACTTAAACAGAAGGATATGTCTTTTGATCACCTGAATAGACCTTAATTCAACTATTATATAATGAACAACAGCTATTTATACAGCAAATTATAAAGACAAGCAGACAATAAGTTCCGAAGACTCGGGATTAACATAGATGATAGATCAGTACCCCTCATGCCAATCCTAAGCTATATATCCCAAATTCAACAGCTAAAATCAGAGAAAAATTAGCAATAATCAACAACAAGAATCTACAAGCTAAAAATTAACAGTTTAAACATTGAAAGTTGAGCATAAACAACCATTACATAGATTGTCAACACAATGAGATAGATCAAGAAGAACCCAGATGGAAAAATTGAAACTTTAATGGAAGAATGAATACCTCATAAGCTTCAGAGATTTGCTTGAACTTAGCTTCAGCATCTTTCTTATTATTGGGGTTTTTATCAGGATGCCACTTCATAGCTAGTTTTCTATAAGCTTTCTTCAAATCATCATCTTTTGCACCCTTTTCTACTTGTAATATCTTGTAATAATCAACCCCCATCTTCTCTTCTTATCTTTGATTTCTTCCAAGATGGGTTTTTTAATGAATGGGTTTGTGTTAAAGTTGTGAGAATTTGGGGATTTTGAGGATGATGTAGGTGGGAATAAGGAGGTGGTGGTGATGGATGTAATATCTAGTACCTGATGATGATTTCAGAATGCTGTGGAAGCTTCCAGAATAACCATTCTTTTCGTTTAGTTTTGGGAGCCAATATTGAAAATCTTTTTTATGGTTTGCACTTTTGTTTATGTTTTGAGATTAGTGATAGGGGTAATTGGTTCAAGATCGAACCTTTTAATCAATGATGTAAACGAAGTCCGTTTGATCCTTTAGGCTCCGATTTGTTCTAACTTTACGAAATCTGAATTATTCCCGATTAGTCTTCAAAAATTCCGGCTATTCTATTAGTGTTTAGCATATTAAAATAAGAGTGTTGAAGGGGATTTAGGGGAAGTACGAAATTTATGGTTTTGAGATTAAACTAATCCATTAGTATAATAATTTTTTAAGGGTCAAATGCATCATTGTTCACTCAACTTTGTTATTTGTTTCAAAATGGTCACTCAAAGGGAAAATAATCTTTTGTCCCGGACTTCCTATCCCATTTTCCTGTCCCCCTATAAGTTTTTGACATGTGTAAAAAAGATTCTACGACGGGTTAATTCGGGGACTATTTAGGGTATAATAAAAAAACATTAGAATCTTTTTTACACATGTCAAAAACTTATAGGAAGACAGAAAAATAAGAATAGCAAGTCCGGGACAGCAGATTTTCTTCCCATTCAAAGAGCTCACCGGAAATATGATGTGGCTTCCACGTAAGCGGCGGTAAAAAAGACATGATGATGTGGCGACACGTGTGTGCCATGTGTCAAATCAAATGAAAATTAAGAAAAAAAGTAAATCAAATTAATTTAACCTATCCACAATTCTCAGCATTTCCATTCTCAAATCTGAATTCAAATTTTCATCTCTATTTTTATTCTATTTTTCTGTAAGCTAAAACCTAATCTTACATAATTGATTTTTCTCTTCTCTTAATCCCTCTTTATTGTTCTCTTGTCTACACTTTTTCTTCTTAATCCTTTCGGCGAGAGCGACGAGCCGACGAAGAACAGACTGGCCAACACGAGTCACAATCTCAAAGCTGCATCAGCCGTCGATCTGTTTCGGCTGTACACGAGATTCAACATGTTCGTATTGTCGTTTTCCTCAAACTTATTCAAGACTTCATTTTCCTCAACTCAAGCACCTTTACAAATCAATAAATCTCTTTTGAGTGTTTTTGCTATTTAGGAAACCTAAGGTTAGAACTTTAATTTTTTCCTTATTAATCGTGGTTGAAGATTACTTAGGGTGGGTTAAGTAATTTGGTGAAATAAGTAATTTTTTTTTTATTTTAAATCTGGTTTACACGTGACAGACACGTATCGCCACGTCATCATGTCAGTTTGACTGCTGCTTACGTGGAAGCCACGTCATATTTTCAGTGAGCTTTTTATTTGAAAATCGTCGGAGTGAAAACAAAATCAAGCAAGGTGTGGAGCCGGCCCCAGAGAGAGGAACTCTAACTTCTCTTTAGAAATATGTTTCTTCTCTTATTTATCTACTTCTCCGGTGCCCCTCCGACCAAAACATAGTTGTTTCCTCGGTGGAGGAAGAAGGACTTCCTCCTCTCATCTGTATTTTTTAGATTCGCTTTTTTGTTAGCTTTGTGGGTCAAGACTAATTTTACATCTCCAAAGGATTCCTTCTCACCGGATCTGCAACTACTAGTTATTTTTTCTCCGTTTTTAGCTATTCTCGATCTCGCACGAGCGGAAAAGGTTGATTTTATCCGCAGATCCAAGGATCTACAGGAGTGCACCATAAAAAAAAGACTTAGATCCGAAATTATCGAGTTGTCAAGGCGATGAAGATTTGACTATTATTGTTTATTTACAGATTTGGATTTCTAAGGTATGTATTATTGTTCTTTTGTTGTTGTTTTTGTGTCTGTTATTTGGGCCCGTTATGGCTCTCGTTGCCCTTTGTGGTCTGGGTACGGGGTCTGTCTTTTCGTGAGGTCTTTATTCCTCCATTTTTTCATCTTGATGTATAACAAATTAAAGTTGAGTTACCATTTTGAAACAAACAACACAGTTATAACTAATGGTGCATCTAACTCTTTTTCTTTACTTTTCAAAGGTTTTTTTTTTTTTTAGAATTCACTTTCTTCAATCATGGGATTCAAATCCATAACCTCACATTCCTTAGTGTAATGTTATAACTACCAAAGCATTGCTCGGTGAATTTTAACTTTGAAACTACGGTTTTTCTTTTTATTTATTCTTATAATTTTTTCATAAGACCAGTAATAATGATTTACTTCGTTTCATTTTTATTTTGTATAGGTATTTCGGAGAAAAAAAATCAACATATTGTTTCTTATTTTTTATTATATAAAACCGGATATTATTTCATATAAGCAAAAAAAATTAGTAAAAACTTTATGCTATGATATTAAATCCACTATGGAATAAAACAAATTTACAAAGAAATAAAATTTAGATCAATTGATTCTAGTATCAATTAATTGTAATTCAATCAGTACATTAATTAATGTTCGAATAAAAAAACTAGAATTTGTATTCTACTCTTTACAATTTATCAAAAATAAATTATAATAACTATGATTCTTATAAATCCATTAATAAGAGTTAGCATGGTCCATTTGGTAAAAAAAGTGGAACCGTTCAAGTAGTTGAAATTTTCATCATCCGAACTAAATTGATAACTGAGTTTAGATTACTTCTAACTAGATTAATTTAGATTGGTGCCAGGCATCTGTTATCTCTTATATTCCTTATATTTCTTATATTTCTTATATTTCTTATATCCATCAATTGTTCATTTCAGCTTTCAGTGATATCAAGGACGACACCATGATTAGTTTATCTTTCAATATTTGCAAATATATATCTTCATTTTGTGTTGACTTCCTTATAATATGTTCTACTCTTACATTTGTATTCTGTTTTCTTAATATTTCAGATTGAAACATAATGTTTAACTGCCGCTCTTTCTAATTACAAATAAGTTATGAGCTACAGTGACTTTGTGGTTGATAAGGATATAAATATATATGTTTTCTTGGGCGCAGGAGTTGCTATATATGAAATCATGACACTTATGAATTCCTTTGCATAGAATATTCACTTTCAACTTCTTTTTGGTTCATATTTATGTTGCTACTTGATGAAGTCGTGATGTTATAAGCAACTCAGCTATTGCAACATTACATAGAGATGCACAATTGCTTGCACACTTGTCTGTCTTTGAGTTGATTTGGGGGTGAAAGACCTTGTCTTAATGTAGGTGCGCTAACGTTTGTATATTAAAATGGTGAAAGACTTGCTCTTACTATGATGGTTCATGTTGACCGATCCCGAATCGTATAGAAACTAAGGATTTGTTGTTGTTGTTGGACTATTAAACTTTTATAATATATCTTTTGCTGTTTCGAAAATTGACATTCAATGGTGTGAATGTAGTTTAATAGTTGAATTGATCTCCCATTCAGAGCCGGCCCTGAGGATTGGTTTACGAGGCGCCCGCGTAAGGACCCATGATTTATAGAGGCCCCTAAATATACTAATATGCACATATGTATACTATAAATATCATAGAAAAGATAAAAATGAAACTTAAAATCAAATAGCACAGTCGGTCAAAGAAGCCCACATGCGTGGATTTGAACCTGCAGGCTCAGGTACGAGTCTCCAAATTCCATTTTGCTTTTCCTAATGGTTTCCTTTTTATTTTCTTAATATAATATATTGATTTTTCTTTTTGCTTTAAATAATCCGCAACAATTCTAATTACCTCACTTTTTAAGTTATTTTTTTTGGCCTCATTTTTTAGTTTCATAAAAATATTTTATATTTAACACATATAATTTTGGTTATGCAAATCTTACTATAATTTTAGAAATACATTATCTTTTTGTGGTATTTTGTGCGTTTGAATGATAAATTTGATAGTACATTATATATTGTTTTAACATCTAAAATTTATATCTATTGTGTATAAAATTAATGTTTCAAAATATAAAATAAGGACAAGTTCAAAAATAATGCTCGTGGTTTACTCAATTTGCCAACAAAAATAGGTGGTTTCACTGTTTGCAAATAAATGTATGTGGTATGATTTTCTTTGCAATTTTAATGGCTAGGAAGTATATTTTGTATTGTTTTTAGAAAAATTACATTTACATAATGTGCAATCGAATCACACACCTATAAATCGAAATCATAAACTATATTATGAACGTTTTTACGCATTTTCAAACTGAAAGATTTATGAACTAATTTGATGTTTAAGTTCATTTTACAATTGCGCAATTCGATTTGTGAATCAATATTATGTCAACATATGGATATAAGTTGTTTAAAATATAAAAACATCACCAAAACTCAATAATGTGATTTTGAATACGCTGTTTTGTAAAAATATCCATACCACATACCTCTATTTGCAAAATAATTCATACCACATACATTTGTTTGCAAATTGTTAAGCCACAAACCCTTATATAAAAATTGAGTAAACCACAAACGTTATTTTTAAACTTTTCCTTCTTAGATATCATTCCTAAATTTATGCAATTAATGAATTATATAAATTTGTTAATTACTCTACTTTATTTTTTATCTTTACAGTAATTTTAATAAAATCGACATTTATATTCGTTTGGGGTACCAACTTAATTAGGATGCATAATTTATTTCAATTTCTAGCTTTTTGAAAAAAAGATATTAAAATGTATATACAATAGTGCTCAAACGTATTATCTCACTTCGGGCCTATAAAAGGTCAGGAACAGCCCAGCTCCCATTTTTCATACAGTGGCAACCATGTCATTCAGTTTTGACCCTAAGTGGGCTGGTTCTGCCTGTGCAGAAAGTCCTCACTTTTAATTAACGTGTCAAGTGCTTCTAATGGTACGTACGTGCAGAAATTAAATGTGTCCAATTTGCTTTTTCTTTTTGTCTCAAATTGTTTAGTTTAATTTCCTTTAAATTTTATGTTTACCTTACAGGAACAATGGATATTTTCAAATATGAAAGAAAAGTTTTCAATCCCTCCGAATCGAGAGGTATTTTCCTAGTTTGTGATACATTAAAGTTTTACTCAAGCTGTACTCTATAGGTTACTCATTGAATTCAGCATTTGACTTTTCAACAACCTATGCTAGTATGCCACGTGTCGGGCGTGTAGCTTACTTTTTGGCTGCAACTAGATCATGCCGAATATGAGGTTTAATTGTTACAATTAAGAGTTTTTACGGAGTTAATTGTCCAATTTTGCAAGTTCAAGGATAAATCTATTACAATTGAAAGTTTAGAATGGCACTTGTCAATTTGGATTAAGTTCAGGGATTATCTCATTATTAAGTCTTCTTCGCGTAGCCCTTAGTATTATACATTTACTTCATCAATTAATAGGAAGAAAACCCAATTGCTTTTTACATCAGTATCCAAACCTAAACATCCTAAAATGTATTTATAAAGAACCAATAAAATCAAAAAATTACAGCCAATTTAACCCAATTAAACAATATATTTTTCTAAAAAAGAGTAAAAAAAATCAACAAGGGATCTGATCAGTAAACCACATGAGAACTTTGACAGGTAGCTTGATAATGTCCACCGCAAAATTAGCCAGTCCAGCACAGCATATACAGCATGGGCATAAGCAACTCAACACACTCCTGCATTTCACAATTATATATATCGTTAGACACGGACACCAAAAACGTTAATTCTAAAACACAACCTTGTTAATGTAGTTTTCAAATAGAAACAAACACAAACAAGGACACGGACACGGTACGTTACGAAGTGAAATGTCCCTATAACATTGGGCTTAACTCGTTAACACTCTGTATTTCTAAATATTCCCATTGACTTCCTAACTTTGAAAATGGAATAGACAAGTCTAAACGTGTATTACAACTTAATACATCAAAAACCACCAAACTTGACCCGAAAATCAATTTAATCCAGAATTTACTAATCAAATTGAACGAGCTAAAACGACGTCTTAAACAAATTCATATCCTCAATATATCAGTTTAAGCAATTACAAGAAAGAAACAAATACTCAAATCCGTATCATCTTCCCCGCTCTCCTTTGGGAACATAGGATATTTCTTCCAGTAAATCATTAATGTACGAATAAATCAGTAAATTGAGAGATATGCAAACAATGTATGAAGATGAAGATTCAAGGAAAACAAGATGGATCAAGCTTACCCGATGATCCAAACAACGACGCCAACGAGAGATAAAACGAGAGCAAGTAAAGCAAACGGAAGCCCTAATAAGAACCCTAACGGCCTGCAATCTCCCATTTTGTTCTGATTAGCGTTAAAGGGGGAAGTTATTATTTAAATAGACTTACGGAAGGAGAAGTAGGCTGGACTGAAGAAGTTTCCTCCACGCGGATTATAACTACTACCTTCTTTTTTGTTTACCTAATTGCCCTTTTTCTCAATCACATATAGGTGGGTTATCAAATAGGCCGGTGGGGGGTTTTTGGGGATTTCATGCGTTTTGTTTTTGGGAAATTTCTTTTCTTTTTTGGCTGACGAAATTAATTTAATTAGTTGTTTTGGTTAGTTTTATATTTCAAACTTCAGAGGGTATTTTGGGTTTTTAGGGAAAGTTTAGAGAGGTTTGTGAATTGGGCTTTCCTTCGTTTTGGGCTTTCTTTTGAGGTTAATGTTCAAATATGGAATAGAAAAATGCAGAAAAAAAATTCATTAAGAAAAAATAGTCTTTTCTTTACCATTTGTTTTGGTAACATCTAACCGGGCTAAAGTCCAGATCACTGTCAAACTCCATAATGGTGGGCAGAACAGGAACAAGGATTAATTCATCCATCTTTTTTTGTTATAACCAATAATTCCTCTATTTTTTACTCTATTTTCGTACTCTCAATTTGAAAAATAAATAATAATTGGTTTTAGCTCAATTGGTACACTCACCAATATGTGAGTGGAGAGTCCAGAGTTTGAATCCTACTGCTTACAAATTTATAAACAAATATTTTTTTTGAAAAGTAAATATTAATCACCTTGCTTTATGATGTAGATGGGCTACTAAAATGAAAAGCCCATTATAATATAGTGTATCTATCATTAAAAAGTCATCCGACTAATAGATAAGAGTATATTTAGCTAATTAATTTAGCTAGTTGAATGGTTAAGATGCACTTTGACAATTTAGCGACTAATTTAGCTAGTTGAATAGTTAGGATACACTTTGACAAGGTGAGATGATTCTCTAAATCTTTTAACTAATCAATTTGACTAGAGTTAGTATCTTAATGACGTGATACTCCGAATCAACAATTCGATGACAAATCATATCGGATAGTATCTAGGGTTCATCATTTAGGGTCTAGATTTTATCTTTTAGGGTTCTAGAGTTTTTATTTTTGGATCTAGAATTTTATATAAATAATTAACTAAAAAATTCATTTCAATTAATTACATCTTGTCAAATCTTATTGGTTAATGTGACACATACCAACCACTTATCGGCTTGAAGTACCACGTCATCATGCTTCAGGAGTATACTAAAATCTCTCCTAAATTTGACTAGCCAATTTTAATTAGCTATTTATATTTTTTAATTCAATCATTTTTTCTCTTCCTTCTTTGTTGTTTGATTTTTATTTTATTTTTACTTTTCTTTTTTATTTACTTTACCCTAATAATAAAATAATAAAGAGTCAAATGACTAGCATTGTTGGAGGAAATAATAAATCTGGTTAACTAAATTTTAACTAGTTAATATTTTATAATAATTTGAAGAGCCAAATAGCTAGTACTGTTGGAGTTGTTCTAAAACATAACTTAACAATATTACCTTCATAAGGGTAGACATGTAGATTCATTGGTCATCAAAATATATATGTACTCAACATTTGTGCTCACCTAGTCAATAATTGACCAAATACAATTTGGTCAATCACCATTAGATGAAAATCTAAGAGTGTAGATTAAAACCAAATGAAATAACCTAAACATGACGTGTTGATACGAGACACTTTAAGTATGATAAGAAAACAAAAAACACTATTTATAATTAAAGTAAAATATGTGCTTCCATTAGGTTTTAATCTCCATCATTATATTCTAATCTAATGATGATTGACCAAATTGTATTTGGTCAGTTATCAACTGAGCATCACTATGTACTCATATAAGTCTTTCCTCTATTTATTTCTCTAAAATACTTTTATAATAACTTCAACAACATGAAATTTTTTTTTTTTTTTAAAGGACAACAACATGAAATTTAAATACATGTTTTTTGTTGTTTTCTCGGTTGCAAAGGTAATTTTTCAACTAAAATCGGTGTTTGTTAATTAAAAAACTCATTTTTGAAAAAGTTAGAGAAATCTATTTTCAAGAACTTCTAAGAAAAATAGTTGTCAAAACTTATACAAAATGATAATATTGATATTTAGAACTTTTAGAGGTCGTTTGGTATACATGAGAATTTAATTCTCGTGGAAAGTTCCATTTAATAGGAAATTACTTCCTTAGTGTAATTCCCATGAAATAGTCAAAATGTGTTTGGTTGACATAAAAGAATTTGAAGTTCTCATGAATTTTGAATGACCAAAGGGGGCTAGGTGATTAATTTTCCACATTATGTGGGAATTTGAAATTCCCATGAATTTTGAGTGCTCCCATTTTCTCAATTTCATGTCAACCAAACCACTAGCCAAATTAGAAAATCATGGAAATTTCTATTGCCTACATAAATACATGTATACCAAACAACCACTTATAATGTATTTATCAAACTTTTTTCAACTTTTTCCTACAACACTCTTCTACAACACTTTACTTATCAATTACTTCTTGCCACATCAAGCAACCGCCGAAATCTGTATACAAAATCAAGTTATCTTAAATCCAAATCTAGTATTAGTTCAGTATGAATTTAACAAATTTGACAAAATTTGCTCACGTTTAAACTAATTTGTTAAATATTAATTAATAGCCTTAGAAACGAATTAACACCTAAACTTCAATTTAAGCTAAACTTGATTATTGTAAATTTTCATAACCATTTTATTCTTAACTTTTAATCTGAAATTATACGCACGAGCTCCACCTTGAAACGAACATTGAACTTGGAACGGCCATTTTGGTGATACCCAATCATCTTTCATTGAAATTCATTCTACTATGGCCCCGTATATATAAATAAAAACTATGGTCCCTATATAAATGCTATTAATATGTATATTTTATGCGTATGAAATATATTTTTATACGTATTTATATGTTTACGGTGTAGAGACGAAGATGTAAGTCTCAAATACAAACAATATACTTGCCACCACATAACCCATTTATAGAAAGACAAAAGGATCTTCTTCACATCTTTTTTTCCCTCAATAATTTAATTTCCATTTAAGCATTAACATATCATATCAATATATCTCCACCCCTTTCACTATGAGACATATCTTCTTTATACATAATATAAAATTTCAAATCATTTCATTGAGTTTTGATAAATAAAATTTAAGTTTATTGTGTGAAAGTAAATTTTTTTGGGGTCAGTACGGGGTTTAGGGAACTCGCAAAGTAGGAAAAATAAAAATAAAAGAGTAAAAGGAGAAAGAAACTAGGCAAATATAATGAACCATTCGCGAATGCTCAAACCAAACATAAAATTTTAGACTTGTATATGACACAATACATTCGTGATGATCCAAAAAATAAATTCTTGTATATATTTTTAGAATTATAGTAAATTACGGTGTATTGTAGAAACTCTCGGAAATTAAATTTCCTTAATATTTTATATTTAGGACGCCATTTAGGTCATATTCATCAAAATTAGGTGATTTGATCAAGGTAAATAATTATTTAGTTTCTAAGATTTTATCTAATTATAATATTTAGTCCATCAATTAACTATAAGATTCTTAAGTTTTCAAATCCAATTAATTACCGGCAAAACTTTCCGTTAAGTTGAATAAAAAACTAAACTAGCTCTCTTTATATTTATTCCCTTATCCCTCCCCAGTTTCATGACTTCGACAATTCTTTCTCCAAGCTTTCAAAAAATCTTTCTACAACTAAATAACTATCCTTCTAATAAATCAAGTATAATTGAGGTTATGCTATATATCTCTTGTGATTATTGTTACATTAAAGTGGAAGCTAGGTTGTATTGTTGATATAAATTTTTGTAAGTTAATTAAAAAGAGATAAAAGAAAAACAAAAGATGCAGAAGATCAATAAGAAGAAAAATGGTGAATTAGGTGCTACGACAACCAAGAACATCAAAAACCTCTAAACTATAATCAACCAATTCCAAATAACACCGGCGAGACCTTGGGAGCAGATGATGTTCTTTCTAAATGTATTTTAGGTGATATCATTGTCGATACTAAGTTTCGGACACGATGTAAAAACTCGATGGCGAAAAAGGGAACCGTAGAAAGAAGAGAAAGGTACGTAAATGAAGGAGAGAAGTGGAGAAGATGGCTCAGCTAGATTTGGGAACTCAGGGCAATTCTTTCCAATTGTTTACTAACGAATTAAAGACAAAATGAATGTATAGGGACTAATAGATTTAACGTACCCAAACGTTAAAAATCTTATAATTATGTCGAGAAACACTGAACTAATAATTACCTTTGTAGAGTCAAGTTCAAATGAGACAAGGGTTTAGGATGAGACTAGTTTTTATGATGAGACAATGGATATTTTTGTAATTCAATAGGGGAATGTGGCAAACTTGTAATTAAATGAACACCCCTCATGCGTGGATTGAAGGGAAGGAAGAGGAGGTGATGTCATCGCTGATGTCACCTCTGGAGAGAGAAATAGTTTTAATTATTTTATTTAAAATGCATTTTCCCGCTCTTTCCGAACTCATTTTTCAAAAAAAATTATACCAGTGAACTCGTATTAATTAGGTGGTCATTTTGAGATCCATTTTTGTTATTTATAGACGATTTTTATTTTTTTTTTATTTTTTTATAATTGTTCCACCGGACTACTCTAATTGTTCCACCGGACTACACTAATTGTTCCAACAGAATACTACATTTTTTTACACTCCCAGAGTGCATTTAAAAAAAAATAATGAAAATATTTTGCTGGAACAATTGGAGTTGTCTGGTGGAACAAATGTAGTATTCTGTTGGAACAACCAAGTATCCGACTTGGAACAAAAATAAAAAAAATAAAAATCGTCTATAAATAACAACAATGGATCTCAAAATGACCGCCTAATTAATACGAGTTCAGTGGTATAATTTTTTTTTGAAAAATGAGTTCGGAAAGAGCGGGAAAATGCATTTTAAATAAAATAATAAAAACTTTTTCTCTCTCCAGATGTGACATCAGCGATGACATCACCTCAATAATGCCCCTCCATGTTTTTAAAATTTCAAAATTGCCACCCCTTTTTAATTGTCTCACACTAAAAAGAGTCTCTCCATAATGGCTTTGTCTCACATGAACCTATCTCTACCTTTGTAAACTTTAAAGATTAAATAATTGTTTATTCTTTAATTAATTTAAGAGTTTTGATATAATAGTCGTATATAAGCATTAAATGCAAGTGAATATTACCTTGTATTTAATGTTTGTATATTTGTTAAACTATTTGTTTCAAATTTATTTATGTTAACAAAATAATCTAAATTAACCAAAATTAACATATGCACTAAATAGGTTTAAAATTTTAATAATTTAGAATTTAGGATCTCGGGTTTATGGTTCAGTTAGGGTTTAGGGTTTAGTGTATGTAGTTTAAGTTCAATAATTAAGGTCTCGGGTTCACCAATTTCGGGTTAGGATTTTATAGTATGTAGTTTAGATTTAATAATTAGAATTTCAGTTCATTAGTGTTTCGGGTTCACCAATTTGGGATTTAGGGTTTAGAGTTTGTAGGTTTCCGATATAGGGTTCATGGTTTAGGGTCTATAATTTAAAAATTAGGATCTAACTCTAAAATAATTGATACTTTTATTTTTTGTTATGGCAGTTTATATATATCAGATTTTTATTATATTCTTACCATAAATAAATTTGGAAATAATAGTTTTATAAATGGAAAACTACAAAATACAAATATAAATTCACTTGTATTTAATGTTTATATGCACCCCTTGGGGCTGCATATATCGAGACCGTTAATTTAATTACAAGGCAATTAAATGATATACTCCTTCTGTTCTAGAATGTATGTCTTTTAAGCAAAAAACTAAAAATTAAAAATCTTGTGTAAAATACTAATGTACCATTGACATCTCAATAAATAAAATTATTTTCTCATAGGAAAGAAATGACAAAATTACATACATTTATGAATTTTTCAATTTGCTTAAAAGACATACATTCGAGAACGGAGGGAGTATATGTTTTTCCTGAATATTGACACTATGGCCCTGTTTTTTTTGTCTGAACTGAATTAAATTTGCTGAACGAAAAAAGAATTTTGCTGAACTGAATTGAACTGAATAAAACTAACTGGACTGAACTTTGTTGAAATTAAGTCAAAAAGAACATGACCAACTATTGATTTTTTTTCCATCATCATTTGTATAAAATTCTAATTGATTGATTATATTCAAGTTTTTTTTTTTTTTTAAAAAAAAAAACAAAACTATATGTGAAGGAGACTAAACACGAAACTGTGGTGCCACATAACATAATCCACTCGACCCATCTCGAATTAAATCCCATTCGATACATTTCTTCTTTAAGGAAACCCCAATCAACCCGATCATAGACTCGAACGCAATCTGAACACTATCAATCAGAGACCGACTCGGTACAAACTCTGATTGACTCTCAAAAATAATCTCTAGGTAAAATCAATTTCAATCGATTAGCCAGTACCTTCGCAATCAACTTGTATAACTTGTTTGTGTAAAACTAAATGGAAAATAATATAAATTTTGTGAACTATTAACTTGTTTTCTTTCTTTGCATTCCCATCTTGTCCATCAGCATATTCTTCTTTTTTGTGTCGTGTTGCCTCTTTTTTGAGCATTGGAATTAATCTATATATATAAAGGCTATGTTAAGTCCAAAATGTATTTAAATTAACCATGTATTTCATATCATAATTCACAATATTTCATAGAAAAATAGCTCATTTAGCTTAGAAATACCTAGGTTAGGGACAATTTTACTTTTATGTCTTTGTTTTGATGTGCAGAGCTTAATTTAGTAAAATCATGGTGATTTGGTGCTAATTCGAGCTACAAACGAGCTAAATATCGTCATACAAGATCCATACAAGTTTAAGTTACTTAGAGTTGAAGTTAATTCCAAGAGACAAGTTCTAAAAGTGGAAATTAGTGCTTGTCGCGCTAGAGATAGAACTTTGACACCTTTTGTAATTTTGGCCATAACTTTCTCATATGAACTCTTTTTTAGGAGATTCAAAATGCATTATAAAGCTAAGACATAGATAAACAACTTTCATGTTTTAAGTTTTTCCAAATTCGGAGAGGAAGATGGTCAAAAAGGGGTTCAAAGTCAGAAGACTGTCTGAGGCGCGATCATAAGCATCTCGGGCGCAACAAGAGATAAATTACTCCTATCTCAGGTGCGACAAACATCATCTCAGGCGCGACAACCTGTAGTTTTCAGCAGAAATGGATTTTATCAATCGTTCTTATCGAAACTACTTTTCCCAAAGGTCGTACACCTTCGTAAGGTTCGTGTCCGACCATTAGAGGTTGTAACCATTCATATACACCTCCTAAATGCCTATAAATTCCCCATTCCTCTAAGGATGCTACATACTTACATTTCCCGTTTCACTTATACCCGAAATTCGCCCGACTTACAAAAGTTCCAGCAGAAATTCATCCATGAATTTCAGAAAGATTACATTCTATTTCTAAGGAATTTAGTGATGATCGAGAAATACACTTCTTTCATCGGTTCATCGAAGAGAAGATGAGCAAGAACGCATGAGGCTTGACACGCCTTCCGAGTTAAAGTGTACAGGAAATGTACGTTATTTTTTTTTTGTGTAATAATTGACCAACCCTGATATCTGGAGAGGAATTGTATATTTGTAGGCATTTTGGAGGTGTGTTTGAATAGTCACAACCTCTAATGGTCGGACACGAACCTCACGAAGGTGTACGACTCGTGGGAAAAGTAGTTTCAATGATCGAACGATAAAATCCATTTCTGCCCGAAACAACAAGTTGTCACGCCTGAGATAGAGGGAATTTAACCCTTGGTGCGCCTGAGATGGGTCTTGTCGCGCCCGAGATGGCATGTGTCACGCCTGAGATAGCTTCTATATATCTCAGGCGCGACAAGCTGTAGCTCGACCCTTTTGACCTATTTTCTCCATTTTCCAACTTTGACTTTGAATGTATGAACTTGCATGACGATATTTTGCTCGTTTGTGGCTCGAACTAACATAAAATCACCATGTTTTCACTAGATTAAGTTTTGAACATCAAAACAAGGACATAAAAGTAAAATTGACCCTAACCTAGATGTTTCTAAGCTAAATGAGCTATTACTTAATGAAATATTATCAAAATATACGTGAAATACATAGCTAAATTAAGTACATTTTGGACTTAACAACTCTCGTCCTCATGTTCGCAGTTTAGTCCATCAATTGTGTAACATTAAACGTGGAACTTATTCAATTAATGTCTATGTGCAAAAGGAAAAGTTGTCTGATTAGTTGGCCATGTTAGGCAATCCGATCAGTAATGAGGATTTACATGATTATGTAAAGGCTGGTTTAGGCAAAGAGTATGATTTGTTTTGCATGTCCCTGAATTACAATGATGTTCCAGTTTTATTTGATCACTTTTACGGTATGATGTTGAATGAAGAGACTCAACTAAGACATACAGTGGTCGAATCCCTCATTACTCCTTCTACGTAGTATACATCTCGCAACAATGGTCCAAATAAAGGCCGTCATCGTGGTCATGCACGTGGAGGTCGCAGTTGCTCCTACACACCTCATCGCAACACATTGTTCCAGTCTGATTGGGGATGTCAGAATCAGAATCAACAGATGGACCCGTCCAACATCCTAAGTTACAATTGCAAAGGTCGTGGTCAATATGTTAACAAATGTTCCTCTCCTCAGTTTCCTCTTGAACCTCATAACCTGAACCGTCCTTCCACTAATTTTGCCTCCTATTCTCAACCTGGGTCATGGATATCTGTGTTAGCACTAGTTTTCGAACTCAATGACGAAAGAAATTTCCGAGCTCCTTCTTCTGCCAGTCGCGCAAGTGCCAGTACTCACTAAGGAACATACCAACTCTCCGGTGTCATAACTCCTTCTACCCCCACCCCGGGAACACAAGACTGACACCCTCAAGCTTGTGACAAAGTTCTCTTTCACCTTAACCCCATACGGTCTCCATTTTCCCTGTCAGGCACCATGCGCTCTCCTCTACAGTAATGGGAACCGTACGGTCCCCATCACCAAGACCGTATGGTCTCCACACGTGGCAGTACGGTCCTTATCCTTATCTGCCACGTGTTGCTAAAAGCCAAATAACTTAAAACCTTCGGTCGGGCCTTTCTCAAGGCCCGTCTGAGATCTAAAACTAGATCTCAGACGGGACTAATGAAGAACGTACGGTCTCCATAAGAGGGACCGTACGGTCTTCATGAAAAACTATATAAGGAGGTCGAAATTCCTCATTTCAACATCATTAATTCCTTCTCTTCTCCCCTTTCTCTCTCGGATTCTGAGCAATTCTTGACCCGATAAGTTGCCTCTGATAAAAGTTGCATTAAGTCGACTCTGATAAAAAGAATCGTTCGAATTCCAAATTCTGCCTTCATATACATCCTTGCTTCCTAAAGTCCTCCCGACAGTAAAATACCCTCTTCATAATCCAATATCCACAATTCCATCCATTTCCCACTACAAAAAGTCCAAATTCCCGCACTGCTCTTCCGCCCCGCAAAGAGTATACACTGTCTCCCAAAGTCCGAAGAATTCCCCCGGAATCCTCCCTATCAATCACCAGGAGTACACCCCAAGTATCTCCAGCTGCAAAGTTCCTCTCTCCGGCTCCGTTCTTCGACAAGTACTAACTTGCAAGCATCCAACTGGCACGCAACGAGGGTAAGCTTCCGAGGGGTTTTACCTTGTCACCCGACGGTTTACCGAACAAATGTTTGTGTATTTTAAATATTTTATGTGATACAATAAATACATAATATTAATGAATTAGGTTGCATTAAAGATTCTCTAGGGCCTAGAAGGTCGGAACTAATAAGTTGTATCCACGAACGTATATAGAATCTCTGGTTTTCAGAACAATCGGTACATACACTGGTTCGTAAATTTTCCCGATCGGCCGGGTGACAACTCTAGTCAAAGAAGGCTAAAGCCGCTATGAGTTTTCCGCTCACTACCAGTCCAACACATCTTCTGATAACTTGCAGATTCATTCTGGGTATCAATAATATTTAAATCAATTTTACCAAATTACTAATGTTAAATTCAATTCAGTAAAAAAGAAATATAACCTAAACAACTCTTGAACAAAGAAAAAAACTAAAATTTCAAGAGATGATTGAAAGTGAAACAATTAAATTCAAAATTGAAACATATATAACACAATATGTTCTTTAAAAAAAAAATACTACAATAATTGTTATTTTGAGGACCCATTGGGGTAACATATCAACTATGTCTTTTTCTATCCTATGGACCAATTCTAAAAATAGACATCTCACCATCCTTTTCAGTTTTAACAACTATTTATTCAGATTTTACTTTTTCTTATATATGTTTATATAATGCAAGTACATATATCATTCAATTTTGCCTTTTGAATAGTTAAATTTTGTAAACCACTTAAGTTGTAAAATTTGGAGTTGGAGTATAAATATATGTTACAAATTCTATTTGAAAGAAGATCCACTTATCAAATACATGATTATTAATAAGAGAGTTATCAATTTGTTCATCCAGACTTGGAGTTTCTCCTACTTTTAGCCGGTAGATAAACGCGTTTTCCTTCTTTGTTTATGATTACGTTTTTTTTTACCGTTGCTCCTTCATTTAGATTGTATTATTTTACCTTTCATAGTGTTGTTTTGTCTCCCTTTATGAGTATCGGGATGCTTTCCTCCATGAAAATAAAAGACATGTCCCAATGTTAATCCATATGCTTAGATTTAAAATACCGTTGTTTGTGGAGTTTTGGGGTTCTATTTTGTGCCATCTCCATTTCTATGTAACGATTTAAGCTTTGTTAGATTTGGATTGGATTAACAAAAACGAACTCATGTTTATCTCATAGAGTTATTAATTGTGAATTTAACTTGTAACTGAATAAAGTTATTAATTCTGATCACATAGTTCATATAAACTGAATCGGACTAAATTAAATTTATGAAATATTTATTGAATGTCTATTAAATGTTAGTGAATTTGTTGAATTTAATGAATAATGAACTGAATACAATCGAACTGAAATTAATTTTATTGAATTTAAGATTATAATCTAATAGATTATAAAGATTAGCATATCTTATTTGAATTAAGATTGTTACTATCATCAATATCTAATAGAATCAGTCAAATAATAAACAGCTGATGGGATTCAAAGAAGAATTCCTCTGCGTGACGCAGAGTATTCCTCCCGTCTCTCTCTTTCTCTCAAATGTTCGTTCTTAGTTCGTGGAATCATCACAGTTAAGTCGATCTGACTGTTATATTAATAAAATTACTTCTCATGTAACTATATTATTAAGAATGTTTTGTCTTGAAAAATACTGACAGTGAAGGAATTGATATAAATAGACAACCTATGTAAAGAATATCTGTTAAATGTGGACAATGTATTTATTATTTTTCTTCTAAGTGAAACAAAGAAAAATTCCTGCTGGTGAAAAGTATATTTGCATTGCAATTATTCGACAAAAAATGTACGAATTTTCAGTATGAAATAATCTAATTAATATATATCTGCATTAATTGAAAGAACTATGAATTAATGCATTTGGTGAATAAATATCTTTGTTCTTGTGGTTTTTCTGGTTGCCATTCTTGGGAAAATGTCATTTTCTTTTCATACGTATATGTCCTTTCATAAAATTTCATCTCTCTAAAATTCGTTTTCTAAATAAATAAATTAATTTGATCACATTTGTAGGTCTACTTTTTTTTCTTTTTTTTTAAGTGTTTATTTTTTATAATTATGAGATTTGAAGTCAAGATTTCACACTCTTTAGTAGAATGTAATAACCACCAAAATATAACTTGGTGAACAGGTCTACATTCAATAACCGGTAGAATTTATCCGAAAGTAATATAAAAGAATGTCTTAAATTTAAAGTGTCAGCTTAAATTTTTAATTCATGTTCATTCACATGATATCAAAGCCTCTATAACTAAATTGTCCTAAGTTGAAATTCTCCCAATTTTTTACTGAACTAAAAACACATAATAAATAAGTGTGTTTCCCATACTTCAAACATAAAATCATTTATATGAGAAAGTATGTTATAAGTTAATATAAAATATATCCATATACTTCTATCAAAAAAAATAATGTATGCCGATACACGTTAAGTATACATATCTAACTTTTAGGTTAGTGACGGTGTTTTGACGAGGTTTATAAAATACTTATCTTCTGAGCACCATAACCATCTATTTAAAAAATATATAACATTTGTCATTGCTATTTTGTCCATCATAGATTTATAAGATTACCACAAATTTAAGCCAATAGTTTTCATTCCAATTTTAGACTGTTTTGCATATCGATTTAACATGCAACTTATGCAATTTTAATTCAAGATATTATTTTTGTTTCTTTTTGGACTAATTTACTTCTAACATTACCTATCATACTTTTAGAAAATACTTTGCGAAGTCCTAAAAGACATTGTTTTAACATATAAATTACTTTTAAATAACACTCATCAACATATAAGAAATACACAATCATACAATTCCAACGGAGTTCGTACTTAGAATGGAGTTTCTTGACATTATAACTAAGTCATATTTAAAAGATGGTGCGAGGAAATTTGTAAGAGTTTGAGGAATTGGAGGGTCAGTAAAATGTCTGACGTGTTGCTTTTGCTTGCCCCTTTGCAATCAACATCTGCAACAAAGTAAGTGATCACAAACCTTTTCCGACCATTGAGAAACGGGCAAATATTTTAGCAACAAGCAACAATATATGACCGATTGATTTCGACGCTATACAACAAAATTTTGTCGTTAAATTGCTTTTGTGAGAAAACTAGCGACCGAATATTTGGTCATTAGTTAGCTGTTTTCTTGTAGTTGGCGAGCAAACAAGCCTAGGCGTGCCTCAGGTTTGCAAGGTTTGTAGGCAGAGTGTGCCCAACTGAAAGGAAACGCTTATAGGGATTCTTGGTTCAGAGAGGAATTTCGTCAAAAGCACCTTGCAATGCCCAAAATTTTCTAGAATTTTTAGAAGCGTCTAAAATCGTCTAAAAACTTCTAAAGTCAATAATTTCTAGTTTTTTCTTGAGTTTTAACTTTAGCCACTAATCGGTTGCAACACTATAAATAGGTGTTGTTTTTTGAGGGTCGCAAAGGGATGTGGAAACACACAAAACTTTGAATGGAAATAAAAAAGAGATGTATCAACAATTCCTTCGAAAAAAAGATCTTTGGCGCAGATAGGTATAAAGCTTAAGGCTAGGAGTTTAGTTGTTACCATGGCCTCTCTTTCTTATTTGAGACATTATTAACTATGATGTTGTTTGATATTACAAAGATTGTCTGAGATGTTATTTGATATTTCGTATGCAACATCTTTTTAGTGGTAGAGAGGGGTCTAAAACACTTCGAAAAGCAAAAAAAAAAACCCAAAAAGGAAAATAGAAAAGAAACTAAAAGCAAAAAAACAACTACAAATAAACTCTTGGTTGGGTGCTCAACCCACATTCATCAGTAAATATGAGATCTTAAATATCTGCAAACGCTACAAAATCATAATCACCTAACAAATATAAATTACTTTTGTTATTTAATCAGCTATAACTAACATACTAACATTTTCGGGGGGTTTGTTTAGAATTGGGGATGAGATGAGATGAAGAAGGGGGTTGAGATGAGTTTAAAATGAGGAGGTTGAGATTAAATGGTAAATAAAGATTGCTGGAACTTGTTTGTTTAGAGGGATAAAATAGGAGTTAAAAATATGGAGATTGCCATATTACCCTCAATTTCATTTTAAAATGGGTATACGAAAATATAAAACAAAATTTTGATTAACTGTTCCTCCTTCTCTCCGGCGTCGAAAGTAGGCGGCCAATTGTTTCCCCAACAGACCTTCGACCCACTATTCCCGATTAATTTTTCACAATGGGGAAACGACGACATTTCGTATCGACTCGGAAAAAATTGACAGATCGTATTGAACCGCATTTCACAGCATTTTATAGAATACGATGGAAAAAACAAACACAAAAACAAGAGATATCGTATTGAATCGCATTTCACAGAATACGATGGGAAACGTTAACAGAAAAAATTGACAGCTCGTATTGAATCGCATTTCACAGAATACGATGGGAAACGCTAACAGAAAAAAATTTACAGATCGTATTGAATCGCATTTCACAGAATACGATGGGAAACGCTAACAGAAATTTTTTACAGCTCGTATTGAATCGCATTTCCCAGAATACGATGCAAAACGCAAATTGAAACCCTACCTCCTCCCAACAGCCATAGTCTCCAGCGACTTTTACCGGCGCCACCAACATCCATCTCCTCCTGCATCTCCTTATCATCATCCTTCTGAACTATAAATCACAAATCCCCAATTTACAATCTCAATTGAAATCCCCAATTTTTATCTTCCATTTTTCTTCCCCGATGACCTAAAACTCAATTCCGGCGAACTCCGTTGTATTTAAAGAGAGGCGTTTCAGGTGAGGAGGGGTTTTCCGGTGATCTTCAATGGAGGGCGTCGAGAATCGCGAAGGTGATGAGGGGGAGGTTAGGTCGACTGAAAATAATGGAAGTTCCGGAGGGTGTGGCGATTCAAATTAGGACAGGGATGAGGTGTTTTTCAATAGTGAGGGAGTGGCGGCGGCGAAGGAAATGACGTCGACGGAGGGAGTGGTGGTGGTGGTGGATTGACGGGGAAGAGAAGAGGTGAACGGAGAAAATGGCAATGGAGAAAATGGGAAAGAAAGTTGTGTTTTGGGATTTTGTTGCTAAAAGGACATGGAGGGAATTTTTTTATTTTCATAAGGGTTACTTAGTCATTTCCCTCTCATTTGTAACCCCCCCCCCCAGGTACAAGCTTGCTAAAAAAACTCATCTCATCCCCCTAAACAAACACCCCAGTTAAGTAAGGAGAAAAGTCCATAGACTTTTGGTTTAGATAACTTTTTTAAACTTGAGATCAAAGTTAAAAATTTGTTATTTAATTGAATTTTGGAACATTGCAAAAATTTA
Organism: Euphorbia peplus; assembly: GCA_028411795.1. NCBI lineage: Eukaryota > Viridiplantae > Streptophyta > Magnoliopsida > Malpighiales > Euphorbiaceae > Euphorbia > Euphorbia peplus. Next base: position 3,318,055 of record CP110841.1, read on the forward strand.
TTGAAAAGTTTAAGAGAGGATAAGCACATTTTACACAATTATATATTATAATAATATAATTCTTATATAATATAAGATAATTCATTAGATGCAGTGTTAAATCTGCCTGCCTTTGCACATAATAATCCAAATAACAACTGCTACGATTTTGGAACCACAAAAGTATAAGACTATTCAAATAAAATAATGAAAAGATATATAAATATAATTAATGAATTAATTATTACAAAAATAGAGTGATCAGAAGAAGGTCAATTTTGTTTGCCTTTCACACATGGTTCCATCACTTTCAGTTTTCCACTGTATAACAGATATATGCATCATTGTTTCTTTCTATCTTAAAATTAACCCACAAATCAGCCTTTTAAATCAATTAATTTATTGAAATATAATAGAGTCTCTTAACCAAATTATCGAAAGTTCAACATAAAAAGTCTATGTTTTACACATTTTAAATCGTAAGGAAATCAGTTTGGTACTATTTTTTTTTATGTAAACATAAATCACAGTTGAAGGTTTCAATTGTAAAGAGTCATTAAGCCGATTTAAAAGAAATTTTACTATATTTTTAATTGATAATGTCAAATATTTACTTTTTAATCATTTACCTATCATAAAATGATATGGAATTACTTGCATTAATTCTAGAAACTTGTTAAATTTTCACTTTTCAAAAATCTTTTAAAATTTAGAATAGTAATTAAATTGGATATTACTATCAAAATCTAAACTTGTTAAACTTATTGAAACTCTCTTGGATGTTCATATTTTAAGCAAAACCTATTGTTAATATTTTTTTATTTTTTGTCTAAAATATTACATTGGATACCCAGATTGACAGTGCTAACTAATCTTGATTCGACAACTTTGAATCAAATATTTTAATCGTAGTTACATACTTTCAATATGCTTAATCGAACTTTTTAACTATCATCAAGATGTAAATTAACCTGTTTTATCACTAAATTGAAACTTCTTGACTACTATTTGAATGTAAGTTCCATTTTATCACTAAACCGGTACATCTTGACTGCTCTATGTAAATTTTTATCACTAATTCAAACTTCTTGACTACTATCTAAATGTTAATTAACCCATCTTATCACTAAACCAAAACTTCTCACTACTCTTATTTCTCTTATTTATCCGTTAACTTTGGGATAGATAAATCTACATATAAAATATTCAATAAAGCTGACGAACCCTTATTCAGAGTTCAAAATCTAATACAATAAAGGACATCCACAAACACTATATAAAATTTAGAATGTAATATAGATACAAAGCAATAATGAATAATGAATTAGCTCTCAAACAAAACAAAAACATATATTAAAAACAAAACTCTAAGTTGTGGTTGAGATCCAAAGCTCTCCACACTCCACTCCTACTCTTCAAATTCAGCCAAAAATCTCCATAAGTTTACCTCATAATTTCTCTTGCCCTCCATCTCCGGTCACCGGAAAATCAAGAACTCCATAAACCAACTCAATTTTCTTTGTAGTAGTACTATGCAATTGTATTCTACTACAATTACACCATAAATATAAATATAAATATAAATATTTCTACATATATATTTATATATAAGTATAAATATATTTTCTTGAAATTAGGATTGATGCTAGCTGTTTCAGCATTCACAAGCCCCTCCATCATCATCAAAGAAGATGAGAGAGATCATCAAGAACATATTGGAAGTTTTTGTAGTGGCGGCGGAAATGAAGAATTCTCAGTTGATTTGCTTGAGAGCATCAATTTTGATGATCTTTTCATGGGGTTTAATGAGGGGGATGTTTTACCAGATTTGGAGATGGACCCGGAATTGTTTGCTGACTTCTCTATCAGTACTGGCAGCGGGGGAGGCTCCTCCTCGGGCGGTGGTGGGGAGGAGCCTGAGATGAACTCTTCTGTGTCAAGTGAGAAATTTGTGGTGGAGGATGATAATTCAGGAAAAGAAGATGACGAACAAGAAAAAGATAGGAATTCAAGCAAGAAAGATGTTAATAATGTTGGAGGAAACTTGAAAGTAAGTGAAAAGGGGAGAAAATCATCATCAACACATAGCAAAAATAATAATCAAGGGAAGCGAAAAGTCAAGGTAATAATCTTAACAAAAATGTTTTTAAAAAATTCAATTAGGGTTTTCAAGATTAATTAGCTTATAATTGGAGGTTATAGGATCGATGTCAATTACGAGATATGTTGCACGGAAACTCTTCTTTAGTAGTGACTCCGTGTTGCATGTTTGTATTTGTTGACAATTTTTTGACAATTATGTTTGTCAAATAGGTTTCTTGACATCCAACTTTATCAGTTGTTTCCGTGCAACATGGTTAAATAAACATTAAGCACTCATTTTGGACCCAAAGAAGAAACATGGAAGTTCTTAATGGAAGAGATCTAAATTTTGAACTTGTTCTATAAACTCGGATTTGAAGCATACAAATCTGTCCTTTAAATAGAAATTTCTAATTGCTCAATCAGTTTGGAGATGAAAAAAAGACTCTTATAAGTTGTAAGCAAACTCGAACTTGATCGAGACGTATATTATTTATAACTAGAAATTTCTAATTACACCCACATCCAGGTTTTCCTAAAAATTTAATTTTCATTTTGTAACACTTGTGAAAAATATATTTTATTATTCTAATTTATGTAAATCTTGAAATGTGTGTAGGTGGATTGGACTCCAGAGTTGCACAGAAGGTTTGTGCAAGCAGTGGAACAACTAGGGGTGGATAAGGCAGTACCTTCTAGGATTTTAGAGCTTATGGGTATTGACTGTCTTACTCGTCACAATATTGCTAGTCATCTTCAGGTACGTTTACGTGTTAGTCGGGTTGTTTCTATAAATCCTGTTTGAAATTCCCAATCTGAGATGTTTTTTCATCTTATTGAACCAGTCTTCAATTGCAAGGACACATATGTTATGTCTTGTTGATTCTTGAAGATTTCAAGAAATCTAATATTTAATTTTTAAAGCTAGCTAGCTAGAAATAGTACCAAAAACTTTCTTTCAGATCCATCCTTTTTAGCTAGTTAGGTATGTGTTTTGGATTTCTGACACTTAAATGATTGGAGGTGTAAAAAAATAGTATTATCCTATGTGTTTCAAATCATCTAAATATAATTCTTGAAAATCCGATTAAGTTGTCTCGTTGAGAATTAGTACGTTGCACCTAAACACCTCTTCAGTAGCGCTTCTGAGTTTCGTATTTCTTTTTGTACGTCGTGTCGAATTCTATTTCCAAAAGTCATTTTGTAGCTATGTTTTATAAATAATGTTTCCTTATGTCCAAGTGAGAATACTAAATCACACTAGTTTCTTCATTGCAGAAATACAGATCTCATAGGAAACACTTGCTAGCTCGAGAAGCGGAGGCAGCTACATGGAGCCATAGACGACAAATGTACGGGGCGGCAGGCGGTGGAGGGAAGAGAGACATGACACCGTGGCATGCTCCAACCATGGGGTTTCCTCCGGTGGCGCCTCCTCCTATACATCCTCACCCTCATTTTAGACCCTTACATGTATGGGGTCATCCTCCAATGGAACAACCTATGATGCATATGTGGCCTAAACATTTAGCTCATAATGCACCCCCGATGCCACCGCCAACCTGGCCTCCACCGCCACCAAACACTTCGTATTGGCACCACCACCAACAACAACGGGTAACTATATAAGTCCTTCTACCGTTCTTTGACATATGTAATAAAAGAAAAATAATATGTGAGAACAAATTTAGCACAAGAAAGCTACTTTTGTCGCACGTTTTACATAGTTAGCGTTTCTATGGGTAACTTCTCGATGTATCGGTCTTTAGCTTGAGATATCCTTCCTATTCCTAAACTTTTGTTTTTGTTGCACGTTTTACGTGGTTAGAGTTTCAAAGGTAAATAGTCGTAAACTTTTCTATATATCGGTCTTTAGCTCGAGATATCCTTCTGCTCCTAAACTGTTTTCTTTCTTCTTTTCTTAATGTGTGCAAAAAAAGTAATGGCATATTCCATGTGATTTTGTAGGTTCCAAATGGGTTAATACCAGCAGGGTCACCTTGTTTTCCACAGCCAATGGCACATACGGTAAAAAAAATAACAACAATTTACTTTCTCTTTTTGGACAGTACAAAAATGCTGTTGTTTTCTTCAGTTTTGGATTCTTATTCATGGCATTATATCTTTTGGATTCTTTCATTATTTAATTTGAGATAATTATAAAAATAAATCTTCTAGTTTTCATAATTGAAATGTTTATAAATACTTATTTGTAGATTTCTCAATTTATCTTTAATTATACATGTTTTCACTAAAATTAGTAAACAAAAAAAGTTGAGTTATTTTATGAGATTTTCCTGCTTTGAAGTGTTTTTATATGCTAAAAATTACTACTAGCAACTTTTTAATCCTTTATATCTTACTAAGAAGCATGATACACCCACAATAATATTCTAAAATTTCTTCACAATAATGTAGACATGGCAACTATTTGCATTACAAAAAATGTTTATATCAATGTATTAATTTGTTTAATGTATTTTTGGAAATTTGGCAGAGATACGGGTCGGGTCCTGTCCCGGGTATACCGCCCCATGGAATGTACAAAGTAGAGGCAGGTAGACAATCCGGGCCGCCGCCCCCTCCTCCATGTGATTTTCATCCGGTGAGTGAGCCCCTCTCTTATTTACTATTGTCCTCTATTTTATGCACTTTCAACTCAGATTTGATTTGATAATCTCCGATGTTTATTTGTACCAAATAGCAATAACTAACTTATTTTTTAAGAAATTAACTTTATCTGATTTTCTAACATATTGGTATGCATCTCTTTTTTCCTTAGAGATTTTAGGGTATACACTATCGTAGTAGTTATATATATATACTTTTAGTCGATGATTATCTATATAAACTCTAAACTTTAAAAGATCAATTTTTGGAGTCTATATTATAAATTTTAGGGCTTGAAATTCGTGATTGACGTGTTTTGTTAGTGCATATAATATAATCTTTTCATTTTTCTAATTGATCAGATTAATTTGCATCGGGTTGTTACTAATTAATGTTGTTTGTTACTTGATGAAACAGTCGAAAGAAAGCATAGACGCAGCGATAGGAGACGTATTATCGAAGCCGTGGCTGCCACTTCCACTCGGCCTGAAAGCGCCATCAACGGAGGGGGTTTTAGGAGAGTTGCAACGCCAAGGAGTTGCAAAGATACCTCCTACTTAATTGTGCTTGATATCTTCACATCAGATGGTGTTTTTTTCAGCACAAACCAATCAAATTTGACGACATTTCACTTCACTTCTGCATTTCTCTGTAAATCTTCTAATCCCTTTTGCTGCGACTTTTCATTTTCTTTCTGGTTTTTAGCTATAATTATGGCTAAAAACTGAGTCTCTTTTTTTCTTGTTCTTGTTCTTAATTCATTACAAGGACAGGTTTGCTTGTACTACCTTAATTATGTGCAATAAAAGAAGTATCTAATCAGTTTTGTTTTACTTTAATTTTTTTTGGCATTTGCACTTTCTCTACTATCTATGTGGATGTTATCATATGTAATTTTCTTTATATTTATCTATGTGGTGACTTGTGAGTGACGGTAAAATTTTAAATGGGAAAAGAAAGAACTTAAGGCCAAACTCCAAAAGGTGACATATATAATTCCATTTTGTTGAACTAAAACTTCGAGTTTATAGTCAAAGTTTAACAATACTTTTATATTAACTCAAACGATTTTATGCGCAAATATTTATTGAGCTTGAAGCTTGTTCACACATGTATATTCCACCATGTATTTTCAATTTACTAATAAATGAGGTTGTTAAGATTCAAACTCAGAACCTTTTAATCACAGAGGCTATGATACTATGTTAGTTAACCGATTAAACCAAAAACTCGAGTTGATAGTTAAAACTCAACAACATCCTTTTTATTAATCTCCGATACACTAGTCTATCAAATGAACCAAAAGTTTGAGCTGATAGTTATGGCTCAATTATCATTATAGGGGAAACTTCAAATAAAATCCTTGTGGTATTAATGTTTTGCAAATAAAGGAATATAGTTTCATTTTTTGCAAAAAGAGGCATGTGGTTTGCATATTTGACAGATAAAGAAAATTGACTAACAATATTTTTCATATCATCAAGTCAACACTCCACGTCATCAAGTCAATATGACATGTCATAAAAAAATTAATATTTTATTGTGTCATGTCATCAAAGTAAAAAAAATCAACATGACACATCATCAAAGTCAATATAATACATCATCAAATACTAACATCTTAAGTGAAATTCCTTTAATCGTCAATTTTGTAAACCACATGCACTCTTTTGCAAAAAATGAAACCACATCCCTCTATTTGCAAGTCTATGAAGCCACAAGAGTTTTATTTGTACTTTTTCCATTTATATATTACTGTCTGACGCATCCCCTCATGCGAATGCATAGGCTCTAATATCATGTTACTTTATCGATTGAACTAAAAGCTCGAGCTGATAGTTATGGCAAAGAAAGACAACGAAATTAAGAAGATGATTCTGATAATCAAGTTCGGAAATTATATACATGGTTCTCTAGTGAATTGGGTATTAAACAACTTAATATTGAGATCGTTAATGATCATTTTCATGACAACTTAAAAATTAATTAATTTAATAACTTCAATTCGCATTTTGAAAAAAACATAATCTGCAATAAGTGTAAATATATGCATTATTTTTTTTTGAAGTTTCACCAAAATTTAACTATATCTTGACATAATTTTATGTCAAGACACCTCAGTTGAAGTGATTTTTTGGTTTGGTTCCCTTATGATAAAAGATGAAGGTGATGACAAACTTTAATATGCCTGAAATAATTATTTATCCAATTATATATGAGACATCAAGATTTTCAAGAGACATATAAGGCACACATTGCTCCATACAAATTGATATTTATGTACATCTTTCATTTGCTAGCACTATATATTACAGAAGGAGAAAAAAAATCTCTATATTAAATAACAAAAACAATTATATATCACTCATTATATAGTGCAGCTGTTTCATGTACTTTTTTTGTTCAATTCTTGGATTGCTTCATAGAAGTCATTTTATAAACTGATTTTTATTTTCTTAGGAATTTTAGTTTACAATTCTAAGCGTTTGAAGTTGAACCTTTTTCTCAAATCTGTGAATAATTTTTAAAATTTGCTAAAACAATTAGTATTGGTTTGCATCTTTTTCAAGGGAATCAAGAAGTGATCAACACCTAATTAGTTGGTAATTGTCAAAAAATAATATAAAATTATCATTGGGCTTTAACTGTCATTTTAAGCTTTCGGTTCAATCAGTTTCTTTTGAACTTATTAGTACTTAATTTCACTTCAATTCATTAATTTTCAGTATTTCAGTTCTGTAAATGCATTTCAATTCAGTTCAGTTCAGTTTTGTTTTTTTCAGTAATAACGAACATCATAGTATTAGAGTTTCTGTGTTCAAATGATTCTGAATTCTACTTTTGACAACTTCATTAATTGGCGATCAATTAAAAACACATCGTAAGATTACCATGTGTTCAAAATACTGATGAAGATGAACCCCTCTTAAAGCTAAAGCCGGATGATATATAATTTCAAGAAATGCTTTAGACAAAAATATAATATTGGTGGCTGTTATATAGACCATACTCTTCATTCTATAGTATTATAGTAATTAGCTTGTTCTTATTTTAAAGATTGCACTTTAATGACTCGACAACCATGTAGCATGATCCAATTGATGATTAGTTCCTAACAGCTATGTAGCTATAAACCACACGTTTTGTCCATTTACGGGTTGTTTGTTTAGAGGAATGGGATGAAATGAGAGGGATGAAGTAATCTCATGTTTGTTTGTGAGATGGGAGAGAGGGTTGGGGATAGAAACTCATCTCATCCATTTCAATTCGTCTTGGGAGGGGTGTTATAAGAGGTGGGAATAGGAAATAGGGGAAAGTACAGAAATAAACCTCGTGCTTAAAGTGATTTTCAAACATAATCTATGTGGTTTGAAAATTTGCAACCAAGTACCATGAGCTTTGAACTGTTAGCAAAGTTAGTCTAATTTCCAAACGGTGTTAAATTTGTCGACGTGACAAAAAGATTAATATTTTTTAGAGGAGTATTTTTGTCTATTATATGTGATTTTCTTTTTTTATTCGAAAATTCCATTTGAAATTGTTCAGAAACTTGTTGACGTACCGAATTTTGTATTTTTTATTCAAAAAAAAATGTCTAACTTTGAACGATCTTTGAGAGAATAGAGGGATGCGAAGAGAGAATATGTAACGTTTTATGAGTTATTTTTTTTAACGGACAAAAATACCATCCATGAAATATCACTCTTTTTGACACGACGACAAATTTTAACATTGTTTTGGAAATTAGACTGACTTTGCTAACGGTTCAAACCTCATGGTACCTATTTGCAAATTTTCAAACCACATAGATTATGTTTGCAAATCGCCAAAACCACGAGGTTTATTTTTGTACTTTTCCCTAGGAAATAAGAAGGAGAAAAGATGAAAATGACTAAGTAGTCCTTCCCTTTTTTTAAAATTCCCTCCATATCCCACCATTTTACCTTTTTATACCGGTCCCTGTTATTCGTCTTCCTCCCGGTCACCGTTACCCGTCCTCCTTCCCGTCACCATCCTCCGTCCACCGTCCAATCACTATACTGTGTCACATTGCGTCGCAGTATGTCGCATTCTCGAATTATGAATGAGAGTAAAATTATACTAAACTTTTATCCCCTCAATCTCATCTCATGTCCCAAACAAGAGACTACACAACCCTTAAACTTAATTTTAACTTCATCCTCTTTCTTTTATCTCACTCTAATCTCCTCCTATCTCATCCCTCTTACCAAACGATTCGTTAGAGTTATACTTCATGTAACCATTTCTATGGATTCAGATGCTTTCTTTACATAAGTTTCATATGTCAAAGGTGAATACTGATTCACATAATCGAAAGATCCAACTCGACATTATAATACTTTTTTAGTGGCCGGGCTTTCTTTGATCACCGTTATTAATATACAGTTTATAAATTTCACTTTAAATCTTTTTTTCTAATTTTGTAATTTGTGTTGAAGCATATCTCTACCTAAACATTTGTTTAAATTTTTTTATAAAAAAAAATGTGCTGGTAAAAAGGAAAGAAAATCAGCAGCAGGTCGAAGCAGAGGCGCGGCTGCATTAAAAGTCGGTGGTCCTGCGAGCGACTGATCAGTACCCTAAAGGACCACTCGATGAATAGACACGTTGGCATATTGAGAGGAGGGTGTCATCGCGTGGAGGAGGTCCCACCATATGAAAATAATTCATCACGGGGTCAAGAACTGGCAGAATTATAGCAGCCACATGATTGGCTTACTCTTAACCAAGATGGGCCCACCGGCTGCCTATTGGATGAGATTCCAAAATATTTGAAACCATTGACTGTGACGTGTCACTACCAAAGAAAGACTCGACGACGGGAACACAAAGTAGGGTGTGCACTCGAATATCCAAATCAAATGGAAATGGAGAGATGACATCTTTTTTTTCTTTCATAAAATATGCCTAAGAATGTGTTGTCCACAAATCTCTTCTGCTTTACAAACAAAAACAAAAAATTTGGTTACACAAAGAAGGAAAATTTTGGACATTAGCTTTCTGATAGGGTTATAAAGACTCTCTATTTTTTAATTAAGAGTTTGGAGTTCGATATTCATCTTTGCAAATTGAAAGAATTTGTGTGGCTAACCATTTTACCAATGAAATACAAACCTATCTGCAAAAAAATTAGCCATTGTAGTCGGCAGTTATCCTTAGAACTAAAAAAAATAAAATTTGTTAGAAACTACTAATAAAACAAAAATAAATGAAGCTCGAGCAGGTTTTAATAGCATGTATTGGGCTCCATTTGTGAGGTGAGGTAACTTGGGTAATGATAAAATTTTCCGACGATCGTGATAGTAAAATTCTAGAGAGAGATAGGTGTGGTGACTTGGGTAATAATAAAATTCTCTGACAATCGCGATAATAAAATTCAGAGATAGATGGCAAAACAAAAAATGTAGAGAGAGATTGTAACTGTACCACTTTTTATTGTGGTGAGGGTATCATAGGCAGACCATGCTTGTCAGCCGTATCTCAAGGTATGATCCCTTCAAGGTTCAGACACCTTATTCAGGTACCCTTATTGGTTGTGTTGTCAAGAAGGGATGTTGATGACCGTTTTGGGGCAGACTCATTCTTCTGTTGATCAAAGAAGTCGTGTCAGACTTGGTCAATCACATTAACCAATTACGGCTGACTTGAATGATAAAAGTCTATAGTTACTTAAGTAAAGGTTTCGTATTCGAGTTTGCCATTTAATTGATACACATTTCCTTTTAGCTTCTTTTTTTAATGTATGGATCGTCATTAGCTCCATAACTTTTGTTCATAATTCTACTCTAGTTATCAAATTGCAGAACAATTACTCCGCATTTTCCCGAAACGAAGCACAACTTGTGAGTCTACAATATCTGTGATTTGAAACTAACTCTAACAAAAAAATAAAGACCTCATAATTCAGTTAGGATCGCTCATGCAAATCACAATGTTGAGATGTTTCAAACCAATCAAAACTTTCAAGGATTTTCCAATGGGCTACAATAGCCCATTTATCTATTAAACCTTCATGGGCCTGGTTTGGATTAACTTCAGCCCATTCATAAAGCCCATTAAAAAATTAACATTATGTCTATTGGGCCCACTCACCTTTTCTCGACTCTCCCTCCTATTTGTTGAGAAATAGTCAACTCTTTGACAGAAGTCAAAAGATTAAAATGATAAGTTCCGATTATCACGCAACTCATAATAAATCAAAGATCTCCCTTTTAAAACACACTTCTCTTTTTGAAAATAATAATTATAATTAGAACTTCAAAAAAACATTTTTGTATTTTCATTTTGTCCCTTAGCTTCACTTCCCCTCAATTTAGGGAGCAACTGAATTTCTTTCTTTTTCTAACATAGTCCCCTTAATTTATCTAAAATAACATTTTCACATTCTATAAAGCGGTTAATGTATTATTTTAGGAGCTTAAGAGGAGTAAGTGAAACAAAAATATAAGTTCAAATGGTTAATAAGTTGTCTTTTAAATTAAAGAGAATAAGAGAAAAAAAGGGGACAAGTTTAAAGATGCGTCGGATGTATAATTAGTTTTTTACTGTATAAAAAGTACTAAAAAGAAATAATTAAATGTAAAAGAAATATAAAGGTTCAACAATACGGTTACTTTCACGATAATGGTGCCGCACTCTAACGTCTCGATTTTGAATTTCGCAGAGTCTTTCCTTTTGGGTCATCAAGAGTTTAACGTGTCTCATGCAGACCTCCATGTTCTTCTTCATGCTGATGCTCAAGTTGTCATCTCCTGTCGCGTTCGTGTGTAGCTTTTGTTTTCTTTCTTTTCATGTTCTTCCGGGATCTTAACCCCCTCCGTACTAAATAAAAAAAATAAAAAAATATAGAAGTTACTAGAAAAGTCAATTAACAAAACGCAACAAGATTAACAAGAAATTATATTGTAGTGTCAGTTTAATGAACTCTATTAATTAATAACCAATAGAAATATGATGCATCTATTGTTTATTCTTTATATTAATTAATTTAAAATGAAATGATATGTTTACATATTTTTCTTAATCCAATTAATCAAATTCATGACATTCGATTTGATTCATAGTAAATATTCTTAAGTCTAGCTCTAGCCTAACAAAATTTGGTCGGTTTATTGCATTATACCAACATAAAAGTGTACAATGTTTATCTTTACACCAAACACTTTTCAATTTTTCAATAAAATTATATATGATTCTCAAATTTTATTGTTTGAATATATTGCATTTAGTAGAAAATAAAATCTGTGAAAAATGTAAATGTAAATTTGTTTAAATTAGAGAGAAAGAAAAGTAAAAGTACAATAGAAAAGCACATGATGCAATATCAAAGCCAAAGTAATAAATGAAGTGTGGCATCCCACTAAAGCTTTTTTTGTTTGAACTTTTTTCTTCTACTAGTAAGGTCATTATCACTAACTACCTCAACTGCCAAACTACTCATCATGGCCATCAATATCAATTTCAATTTCGAGTTCGAGTTAAATTGGGATAACCTAAATAAAAGAAAGCTGGATCTCAAAACAAAATTACATATTGGTGACATTTTTGTAATTCTTTGATAATAGACATTTCACACATATATGGCTCCCCAAGTTAAGTAATATGAGACATTTAACACACTCTCTCTCATATTCAATTCATTTGGTGCATGACACCGATATAGTGGGAGCTCTCGCATTGCTCAAATATAATTTTAGCAAAATCTAACTAATCCAAAAAAGACACTTTAAAAAGAATAAAATTGTTTACTATATTTAAAGAGTCATGTAACTTTTTGACTCGTTTACTCCTTGAGAGCGCCTATATGCGAGTTCTCGAGTGGGAACATTTTGTTTTTTTCTTTTTTCCTACTAAAACATTAGTGCCTCCACTTTAATAAGACATTCTCATTGAAATCACATGCAAGCTTGCGCTAATTGACATAATTACCTTTTTTGTACCCCACATTTCCACCAAATTCCCTCCATCCCCGCCTCAATCAACATACTAATTTTTCTTATAAAAATCAGTGCTTCAACCCTCCTAAATCCTCGACAAAAAAATCAATTTCTTCCCAAATTTTTTTGTAACAATGTCTTCTTTTTCCTCCAAAATCATCTTCTTCTATTCCCTTCTAATTTTCCTTTTATCCTCTCCCAAAATCCAAGCTAGAGAAAGCAAATTCTTTAGCAAATTCAACCACTTCATTAATACTCAACAAATTGATCAACCGATTTCATCTCCCCCCGCTTCTTCCCCATTTTTATCCTCCACACCCGCCCCATCACCATCGCCGACGGAACTTCCTACCACTAACAGCGACAAAAGTGAACTCTTCGATGATGAATTTGAGAAGGGGACTCAAAGTAGTAACAACAATTATGGTTACAAACTTGCTGGTGAAAGCCATGACACCACCAATAGCGACGAAACAGAACTTTTTGACAACGAATTCGAAAAGGAGTCTCAATCTAGAGACAACAACAACAACAAATATGGCTACAAACTTGCTAGTGAAAGCCATGAGAGTGGGAATCAAAATGGGTATGAAGTTGTTAGCACTAGTAGCAGCAATGGGAACGGATACGAGCCAGTGAGAACTAGCAACAGTTATGAAACCGTTGCTAATGGTCATAACAATAATTACAATGGCTACAACAATAATGAGGTCGTTAGCACTAGTAGTAGCAATGAGAATGGATACGAGCCCGTGAGAACTAGCGACAGCCGTGAAACCGTCACTAATGGTCAAAAGAATAATTACTATGGTTACAACTATAATGAGGTTGTTAGCACTAGTAGTAGAAATGAGAATGGATACGAGCCAGTTAGAACTAGCGACAGCCGTGCAACTATTGATAACAGTCAAAAAAATAATTACAATGGCTACAACACTAATGAGGTTTTCAGCAGCAGCAACGACGAGAAGAAGAAAGAGAGAGAAGGGATGAGTGACACAAGATTTGCGGAGCATTCTTATGATTTGTACAAGGATAATCAGAATTATTATCCAGCAAATAATGGATATAATTCTGATCAGAGAAACGGAAACGAGTTTAACACAATGGGATTTGAGAATCAGGAGGTTTATGAGGAGTCATTGCCTTGATTGATGGTTTGAATTTGTGTTTTTTTGAAGGAAAATTAATTAAACATCATTGATGATTTATAGAGAAAGTATTTTGGATCATACATATTTAAACATTATAGTGATGCTACTGTTTTTTTTTTTTTTTTACTCTATTGAATTATGTGTTCAATCTCATCATTTGAATAGGATGAAATGGTTTGTGTCTGAGCCTCGTTTAGTTCGTTTTTATATTTCGCTTTTGTTTGTTTTACTTTAGATGCAGTAGTACAATCAAAATAGAAGTGTTTAATTAAAATTGCTACCAACCACCGAAATTAAAGCCAAAATCAAGCATGAAAATGACATCTTTTTGCTCCAAAAATAAAAGAGGGAATCACTGAAATCTCTTAATTAACAGATGAAAGGAATTAAAGAAAATCATTTTATCGTTTCAAAAGAACAAAAAAATCAATTTATAAAAGGAAACTCACTCTGAACTGTGCATTTTTGCTCTTCTGATGAAGTTGTAACTAAATTTCTAGCTTGGGCAACTTAAGTCAAATATTTTCATTCTTTTTCTAATTCTCATTTGACATGAAAAAAAAAATTTGTTGTCCCGATCTCACTCCCTTTTTAATTTTTGACGTGTGAGCATATAAGTACTAATCAGCTTAACTCTAATACAGTTAACTTCCTTTCCTGAAGGAAGCAAGAAACTCAATCAGTATTTGAGTCTTCAATTAGCTAATTATAAACCCGAAAATGCGTGCAGATATTCCTATCTCAGCCATTATGACTTCCATTAATCAATCAATCAATCCATGTTTCAAGATAGTATAAGAATCGCTGGCTTTTAAGACACGATCATTTTCATAAATCAATAATATCTCCCGTTGCAACTTTTGACACAGTACAAGTATTAATCTCCAAGCGTTCTAGTTCTAGATTCGATCTTAGTCCGAGAAGGCAGACCGCCTCAAAATGAGCATCAGCAGCTCCTAACTAATATCTCACTTCCCTGATAATAAAAGAAAAACCTCTCAGACAAACTAAACAGTATCGAACAATAATACGCCTCAAAGCAAACAAGCCCTAGATTTCGGGACAAAAGAATAAGAAACACACTGGGTTAAAAAGGCTTGCCATTAAAAATAATAAGGTGAATACCTAACTATCTAAAGTCATACAATAAAGTGGCAGATGATTTAGTCAAGGGCCACCATGTACATTCATTACACTAATGTATCCGCTTTCATGTCTCCTTCCTCTTTTATGTACTCATCTTGGTGTGCTGTTTGGAATCATTCGAGGAAGGAAAAAGAAAATCAGATTTGCCCCGGATCATTCCGAAAATCCCAAACAAAAATGTCAATTTTTGTGCCTCGAGCTACTAGGCACTGAAGATAAGTTCCATTTGTATACCAGTCTGTTTAATTATCTTCCCTGTAATCCGGATTGTCTTTCAAGATGACAAACCCTTCAAGAATGGGCGAAAGAGGAATGTACCTGTACGAGAAAAACAATTGTTAAAACGAGTACACAGAGAAAAAGATATGTAGATTCTGATAACACATTGAGGGGGAAGAATTCTCACTTCTCTGTGGCTAGCTCGGCTCGATCACCAGCAGCCAAAAGTACCGGTGTTGAGTGGGTCTGGAAACCAGTAATGGTCTTGGGCCGCCCAGCCTGACCGACCACATCAACAGCTTGTCCGACACGAACTGGTATGGATAGTGGTTTAAGGTTCTCATCCACGGTCAATAACATTCGTGGCTGCAACCAAAATATAACATAAGTTATAAATACGGGAGAAAATTAGTGCATCCTATGTACAGAGTTTTTGTTCTCGAACAAACCTGCATAGCTAAGACTAGGAAATAGAGAACGTAATGATATTTCCCCAAGATGATAGCTTTCATATCAAGACATGCGTGAAGCATAGTTACCAGACCAGCAAGAGCCGTCCTACAAGTCAAGAAAATATCCCTAACCAGTCATTCAATGAATTTAATTGCTGAATTTTTTTACAGTTTTAATTACTGAAACCATGAGAACATTAAACAAAGAGGAGAAGAAAGTGCATACGGTGATAGCAAGAAACGATCAGAATGATGCGGGTTAAGAGTCAACAAGCCTTTCCCCAAATGGACAAGACCTTGAGCAATTCGCACCTGCAAAAGCCATATCAAGTCACCTCAAGTAAAACCTTAAATCATAACGACATGTACACAAGAAAAGTATATCTATGAGAAGCATTACACAAAAAAGAAGACTGGCATCTTTGTAGTAATAGCTTGAAAGATTCCGGAGCATTCCAGCGATTCGAGCATTATTGGTTCCCGCACCTATCAAACCTAGAGATATAACTGCAGCCTGCAGATATATAAATTTAGAAAGTAACAGATATATAAATTTAGGAAATTCAGCAAAATTTAGAAAGTAACAGATATATAAATTTAGGATGATAAAGTTACAGCTTAGCAAAGCTCATTTACCATTGCAACTTCGGAATCTGTATCGTGGCTAAGTCTGCTCAATGTGTCCATAACATTGACCTGGTACATGAAGGTTTCAGTAAGAAAATAACTCAATATATAACCAAAAAATAAAGCCCATTCCTTATTTCAATACTATGCAAAACAAAAGAAAAAAAAAATGAAATCATTAGGTAAGCTTGGTACCTTTGGATTTGATATGCACAGGAGACCAAGGGCTAAAGGAATTGCACGACGGATATTCTGCTCTCCATACTGTAGAAGATGTTCCAAAGAACGAATGGCCATTTCAACCCCCAGTTCCTCAGCCATAGCTACCATTGCAATTCCAAGAACAGCTGGTCCTTGATGTGTTTCACCTTTCTCGAGATGTTGAGCACAATGACCAAGAAGGTTTTGAACCTATATCACAACAGATTATTACAAAATCCCGTGACCAGTTGCTTAAAATTGATAAAAATTGATTACAGACCTTAAGAACATTTCCAGTCCCGGCATAGGCGCATGAAAGCAGTGTCATATCACAATATTTTCTTATCTTTTCATTGAATGTTTTTGAAACTTCTGCTGTTGCCTCTACACTTTCCTGTTAAGGAACATCAAGTTGCGGTCCATATCAGTATTATTGCATCCCTTGAAACGTGGAACTGTAAAGCAATAAATAACAAAATAGTAATTAAGATTCAAGTTGTTGCAACTATACCTGTTTTCCGAGGTATAAAAGACCAAGGCCAAGAGGCAAAAAGCGAGTAAGAGGCTCCTGCAATTCCGACTCGCTTCGGTCCATTAGTGCAAATATAATAGCTTGTGTTACTTCTTCATTGCAGGATCCCACGTAAATCAGGCCCAAAGAGATTGCGGTGAATGCAATTACATCAAGGGGGGCTTTTGCAATGATGAGTATACGAGACAACCTGCTGCGAATCTGTAAATCATGTCCACAAATTAGCTTCAAGTGGAAAGAAAAAAAGACATATTTAATCAAGAAAAAAACCACCTACATGTATTCTATAAACAAGAAAGGCATTTCAACTATACACTTATAATTCTGGTTGTCAAGTATCCAACAAAAGCACAGGCAAAATAAGCACTCGGTTTCAATTTTAGTTACATTTAATCAAGAAAAAAACCATGTACTTGTATTCTATAAACAAAAAAGGCATTTCAACTATACACTTACAATTCTGGTTATCAAAGTATCTAATAAAAGCACAGGCGAAATATACACTTACTTTCAATTTAAGTTACCAGCATCAGTCAGAGGGAGAAGTAAAAATACCTGCTCATTCTGAGAACCAGCATAGGTGATTCCAAGACCCATTATTGCCCCGATTCGGATGGATGGGTCTTCTTTATCTATATAATCACCAAGAAGAGCAAGAGCCTGGAAAAAAGAAACGCATGTCATTAAGCTACATTAAGTGGATACCTATAATGTTCTAATTCCACCAAAAGCAGAATAACTCACGGGATCACAATCATTTTTGACACTACAATTCACAATTCCAACTCCAAGTAGTGCACCAGCTATAACATAGTTGTCGTTGCTATGAAAATATTTATCAATTTGAGCAAGTCCAGAGTCCACATCCCACAGTAAGATCATACCCTGGTATGAGTAAAAGAGGTGAGAAAATTGCAAACAGCCTTAGATGAGTGATCTAAAATTGAAGGAATACATACCAGACTTGCAGCAGCACTGGCCTTTCCATGTTCTTTGTTCTTAAAAAGCCAATTTCCTGAAGCGCCACCAGTAGAAGAATCTGATGGAACTGTCATCAACTTATCCTGTGATGTACACAACAACTAATATAAACACACCCTACAAAACTAGGGAAGGCACATGCTATGTAACTTTGACAATGGTTTACCTGACCGAATCCAGCATTAACAAAAGCATTGACAAATGTAGCAGCCAAATTTTGTCGAGCAGAATCAACACTTGCACCAGCACTAGCCCGACCATCAAGCAAATGTGCCTACACAGAATTAACCAGGAAGGTATGGCATAAAATAAAACCATGAAGAGATTAACAGTTAAATCTACTTCCAGTATAAATTACATAATTAATGTTCAAACCTTGTAAATATCTTCAGGAGATTTCGGCTCCATAACTTCAATATCCCGAGCAAGGGTAAGATAACCCTCACTTAACTTTGCGTTGTTGATGATATCCTGCAATCCTTCTCTATCCTCATCATCTTCAGCCATTTCATCATCAAGCTCAAAAGTAATTCCCTGCATGAATGGAAGTCTTCAGTGAACAAAAAATGATAACCTAAAAACCTTAAAGTTATGCTGCTAAAAAAACTCACAGGCATCTTTAAAAAATTCTGAACTTACATGTCGAGCAACGATGTAACAAAATTGCTTCTTCCGGAGCAAATCATCACAAACTTCAAAAACTTGCCTCACATACTGGCAACAAGCGATCATTAAGAAAAATTAGATACAAATTTAACAAGATTTTGCACTGTTAGAAATAATAATTAAGAAAAATTACATTAATAAAGATAATGTTATTTGCAGCAATCATTCAGAAGTTAAACAGTGTTACAACTAGAAGTCTATCTCATTAAAGAGCAATGAAATTTAGATACAAATTTAACAAGAGAAGATGACTCTCGCGCTCTTAGAAGTTAAGATAATAAACTAAGAGTTTCTAACAATGAACCAACCTGCATGTTATCAAGGAACAGCGCAATCTGAAGTGCATTTGAATATTCTTCATATTTCAGATAAATCATGTATGCTATATCAAGAACAAGCATATCATCTGGGCCAGGAAGATATCTGCATTCAGTGACAAGAAAAACACGTTAACATCAGTAATACAGATAACATACGCATTGATCTTGAAGCCTAAAATTTATGAAAAGATAATCCATAGTACATTTTTTACAGATTCTCATCCTGCATGGCATGTGGCTTTGTTAGTCTTTTTATTATTATTATTTGGTAGCAGTAATGAAGGTGGTTTAGATAGGGTTTGATTTGGCATCTAAGGGTCACGTGTATCTACAGTGACATGCAATTATACTAATTAATTTCAATTAGTTTGTATATGAATCTTTAAGCCCATAACAGTATGCATATCTACTTCCTCTTTACAAATTATAACCACTAGAAATGATGTATGTTTGAAAAAAAAATGACAGTTGTTTCAATCAAAAGTCCCTGTTTATCAAGCATTAAGAGACTCATTAAGTGAATTAAATTATTTCCAATGGAAGTTAAAAGAGAGAAAAAAAAATTACATGGTTTCACAACATGCAGCTTAAAGAATGCCAACTTCATTTTAATTAGTTTACTAGTCAAAATGAGAAACGGCGAAAACAATTTCAAAAAAAAGTTCTAGCAATTTTAGTGCAGAAAGATGACTCTTTTTTTAATCTATTAATGAATATTAAGCCAATTACAGCTTACCTAGCAGCACTTGTGAGGTACAGGCAGGTCCTCTTGAAATTTGTCTTGTCAACATGATCAATCAAAAGATCAAGGTCCTCCACCTGGAGATAAAGACCTCTAAGCTTAGAAAGATGAGCACAAATAAAACTTCAGCACATGAACATAAGCAGTAAATACAACAGCATGTTACCTCCATTAAAAGGTCAACAGCTTCAGGTTCAGCATTATGCTGCAAAACACACAAACTGTTATACACCAAACCAATATGTTTTTTGCAAGTGGCATGAAAAAGCTGTATACTTCGCATAGCATTTGGAGATTCATTACAGACAAAACAAGGATTTCTGGTTTACATCAGACTCAAAGTGCCCATTCTAATTAGTGGTAGAGACATGCTGATGCTAATACCTTCATATGAAATGCAACAATTTGTGTCACAAGTTCCATTAGATCATCAATTCCATCCTCCTCGCTCTGCAACATCATAGACAGCAAACATCATCAAACTTTGCATAATGATATAAATTTACTTCCAAACAAGTAGAGCCGAATATTAAGCATCATGGTAAAGCTACTAAGCTATATATGCAACCATTGAGTAAATTTACATTCTTTTGTACACTGTGCATCGATAAAACATGTCCACATTGACAGTTTAGAGCTAACAAAGACATCAACAAATTTGAGTAACTTGCCCAGACAAAGTAAAACTCGCACATTTTGTAAGCTAAGATTGAAAATGAAGAGGAAAATGCTTCCATCATTCCACGATTCAACATAGCATGTCATAATCATTGTAAGAAAAACCAACAACACTTACGATGTATTTTGTTATCATTTGTAAAGCATAAATTTCTAACCTCTCGCTTTGCATACTCTTGGGCACATTCCCCAGCCAAGTTCCTGATATCAATTAAAAATATTAATAAAACTATCACTGAATTGGGTGTGTATAATGAATCATTAGGCTTTAAAAACCGACTATAACAAGATGATATATTAAACAGATGCTACTAAACCCAGGCAAATTGCGGAAAGCATGATGAAAAAAAAAAAAAAAACACTTAAAACATTCAAGTGTACTCAATCAAGAAATAAAGTTCCAAGATGATACAAGAGAGCATAACTACAACAGAAAAAGAAAATAGAAAAGTACAAGCTCAGATCTAAGATTTAATCTACAACTCTAAATAAGTAAGAAATACTTCCACTGCCTAACCATCCTCTACATCAAACCTTCATCATTTTATCAAAAAATTGTGTCACGTGTAAGTTTTAGAGAACAATAAGTACAATGCTGCATATATTAAAGCCCACCTGACATATTCATGACCCCAGGACCCTATGTCACCTTCAGATCCTAGTAGTCTGTACTTTAAACTCTCCTGAAAAAATTACACAAACAGAAGTAGTTAACATATGAAAAAGCTTCAGATTGACTTATAAAGAGAGAAAATATAATATTCAGAAATCAGAGTAGGAGAAAACATGATGATGAAAAGGGTTATGGGACACAAATTTTGAGCCCACCATGTATGAGAACATACTTGCTAAGCCCAATCACTCGAAAGGAGAAACAGTATAGAGGGACATACCCGTTCTCCCTCAGCAGACATGGTTAATGCCAAAACAGACAGTATATCCGCCAAGTATTTCTGCAATTCAGATAGACTAACTTGGTTAGCCACAATAAGATGACAATATAAATGGCAAAATGCACCAGCACAGTACATACCTTCAGTTCGGATTCAACCATTGTATCATAATACGCCTTTAGAGTTCCGTAGTGTGGCCGAAGAAATTTCAACGGCTTGGGAACTGATGTCATTGAACTTGTAGCACTTCGGATTTCCTGCCTGCAAAAAGAATCACCCATGAAACCTCGATGTAATAAAGATATTTTTTATCCAACAGTTGGAATTTTGTTTTCTCCACCACCACTTAGGAGCATTGTGAGATGAAAAATTATGTGCAAGTCCCTATTATAGTCATCCATAAATATCACAGGCGTGGTGACAGACACATATCTTCACAATTCAAAATGGCAAATTCCAGGTAAGGCTAGTTTTCTAGTCATACAAAAAACAAAGGAACTTGTAAGTTAACTATAAATACATGGGTACAATTACATAGATGTGCATGTTACTCTAATTCATTTAATTACTTTGGAAAACAGCAACAAGAAGGAAAATTCAAATATTTGTGTTCTCGTTCCTCTTTGGTTATGCCAATCATTACTAATCTAGTTCAAGACGGAAACAAACAATACTTAAACCATAGGGGATAACAAACTTCCAGTAGAATGAATGATCCCAAAGCTCAAAACCAGAGAAATCAAATAGACACTTGAAGATAGGTCAGATTTTAGAACAATGATATGATTAAAGTTGACATGTTTGAATTACCTCATACTCTCTAGAGCAACCTTCTGCAATCCAGGATCAGCATCCTGAACTCTTTCAACATAGAGCTCTAACTGCTGCTTCAATGCAATGTCCTCATCAGACTGCAAACAAAAGACACACACAGGTAACCATAATTTATAACCATACAACAAAAAGTAAAACCCTAATCATCTTGAGAGCTAATGAAAGATTGTTACCATCACACATATGCACAAAACCCCAATACCCAAAATGCTTCACCAGAGTTCAATTTCCTAACCCAATCTTCCTAATCTTTCAAGGCAACCCAAAATCAAACCTTTAGCAGCAATGATTTGATCAAAGTAAGGAGCAGATACAAGTAGTATTATGTTCAAGAATCCGAAACCCCCAAAATGAAAAAGAAAAACCCTAATCATCCAGAACTGATGAAAGACGACGATTACCCTCGCAAAACCCAAAACCCCAATACCCTAAATGCTTGAGAAAGTTCAATTCCGTAACCCAAGAACCGACGAGGAAATAAATAGGGAGTAGCCATATGGATAAAACCCAAGAATGTAATAAAAAAAGGGGGAAAATGACAGACCAAATCGTCATCCTTCTTCTTGGGATCTTTCGCCGGAACTTTGACGGTGGGCTCCTCCTCCTTGGAGGTGGCGCTTCCGGTAGCATTGTTGTTGTTAGGCATGAGAGATTACAGAAGATCTGTGATGCGGATGGCGAGTATTTTTGATGGTTGCGGCTTCAGGAAGAAGAAATAGTTATAGTTTGTTTAACTATCTTTTTAAATATCCACCAATTCTTTATATCTCGCGCCTTTTATGACCATTGTTTAATTTATGTATTAAATATTTATTTTTTATTTCAAAATATGAATTTTAGTTCTCAGCAATAAAATTACACGTATATAATATATTTTTAGATTGAGTTATTTGGACTGGACTTGTATTCTTTTTTTTAATCTGAATTTAACTTTGTGAGCAGCCTAAAATTACAATGGGCTAGTTTAGCATTTCTTCAGTACAATTGTGTTGGGTTGGGCCTAGCTCATAAAAATCCAAATATATTTTCAAAATTCAAATTTAAATATTTTTTTTTTTACCAAATGGTAAGCACTCTATTTTCTACTTGAAATGTTTGAAGTTCGAGCCCTCGTGTTGTCAAAAAAATTCTTTTGTTGATATAAACAATCTGTAAATTTCACTGTAAACTCTCATTAAAGCCTGTGATTTATCATGACTTTGCAAGTGGATAGTCATACGAGAACAAAATTTTATACATTTGTCTTTACTTTTTGAACAGGTGGTTAACAAAATTTTACAATTGTACAACCTTTTTTTCCTTTTTATTATGATGCTAACTACAAACTGCACAAATTCATGTAAATAATTTTTATGATTCCTTTTTTAAGAGTTTCACTTTTGTCAATCTTGAGATTCGAACTAAAAACTTTATGCTTTCATTAGTAATATAATAACAACTAAGCCATTGATTCGTAGGCTAAACCATATGATTCTTGATATGCAACTGATATTTCTATAACGTTATTGTTAGGCTATTCATTTAAATTCGCATCAGTGTCAATCCTGAGGTTTCAGATGCCTATGGGCGAACTGCAAAAAATGGACTCTTAATAAACAAATTCAAGTAAAAAATCTGGCTTAAAAATATTTTTATTACATTTGAAAAATTAATTAATAGAAACATCTCATATGAAAAGAAAACACCTTATATTTAAGTTTTGAATTTTTTTTATATAAAACTATATCTATAAGCACTTTTTTTTAATGAAAATCTCTAATAAGAGTGTATATATTACTATATTATAATATATTATAAATATGTTTGTCTTGATTCAATCAGTTTTTCTCTTCATCTCTTCTTTGCAATTTCGAAATTCTAATTGTCCATATGAAAATTAATGGTTTGCAAAATTTTGTGTTACGGAAATTCTAAAGGAAACTTAGTCTGTAACCCAATAGCAACATAGAGTCAAGTTTAAATGAGACAAGAGTTTAATATGAGACTAGTTTTTATGGTGAGACAAAGGAATGTGGTAAATTTGTAATTAAAAGAAACCTCCTCATGCGTGGAATTGGAGGGAAGAAAGATGAGGTGATGTCAGCGCTGATGTCACATCTGGAGAGAGAAAAAGTTTTAATTATTTTATTTAAAATACATTTTCCCGCTCTTCCGAACTTATTTTTCAAAAAAAATTATACTAGTGAACTCGTATTAATTAGGCGGTCATTTTGAGATCCATTGTTATTATTTATAGACGATTTTTTTTTATTTTTTTTTATGGTTGTTCCAAATTGGATACTCGGTTGTTCCAGCATAATACTACATTTGTTCCACCAGAATACTACATTTTTTTACACTCCCAGAGTGCATTTTAAAAAAAATAATGAAAATATTCTGTAGGAACAAATGTAGTAGTCTGGTGGAACAAATGTAATATTCTGATGGAACAACCGAGTATCAAATTTGGAACAACCATAAAAAAAATAAAAATCGTCTATAAATAACAACAATGGATCTCAAAATGACCGCCTAGTTAATACGGGTTCAGTGGTATAATTTTTTTTGAAAAATGAGTTCGGAAAGAGCAGGAAAATGCATTTTAAATAAAATAATGAAAACTTTTTCTATCTCCAGATGTGACATCAGCGCTGACATCACCTCCTCTTTCCTTCAATAATGACCCTCCATGTTTTTAAAATTTCAAAATTGCCACAACTTTTTAATTGTCTCACACTAAAAATCAGTCTCGCCATAGTGACCTTGTCTCACATGATCCTATCCCTAGCAACATAATGTGAGGGCAAATATTTCCTTAAGATACTGATAATCACGTTCCTAATATTTGTTTTATAATCCTACTAGTTCTAACAAGTAAGGTGTTCTTTATGATTGAATTGAATTGAGCTGAAACTAAATTGAATTGAATTTGTTGAACTAAATTGGCTGAATCGACTAAATTAACTAAGGTGTGTTTGTTATGCTAAAATTTTAGTATGGAATGGGAATGAGAATGGTTAATTCCCATTGTTATAGTTTGTTTACATATATTCAACTAATTAATTGGAATCACATTCCCTACTACAGTAAAACCTCTATAAATTAATAATGTCGGGACCGGGATATTTCATTAATTTAGCGAGATATTATTATATCGATAAATTAATAATTTATTAATTTAAAGAGGTTTTACGTATGACTTTTAAATTTTCAAGTTCACTATACTAGTTAAAATGTATATTAGTCAGAGATGAAAAACCAAATTACAATATATACTAGTTAGACGAATTTACATTCACAAATTAAATGAATTCGTCAAGTTCATTGTAAGCGGCAACAACTCTTCACAATTTTTTGTTGCTATATGAGAAGACAATGTCCACTCTTAAGTGCAATGAGGAGATTTAAAGATGAAATCAATGTAGATTTGAAATTCAAGAAAAAACAAATGAATATAGATTCATTTTTAACTAGACAATCTTAGAATTTTGAAGTGTACCACACATATATATAAAAGTTCATAGCAATTATTAATTTATAGTTTCGTTGGGACCAATATATATACACTGGGGTTTCAAAAAAGTTATTATCTTATTATTTTATCGATTGATGTCGAATTTTATACTGGTCCCAAGTTGGGACTGGACAAATTATTAATTTTATCGAATTATTAATTTATCGAGTATTAATTTATAGAGGTTTTACTGTATTAGGGAATCAAGCATTCCCCTCAACAACCCAAGGAATCAAAATTGATCCTCTCTCTCCTCTCACGTTTCTCTTAAAAATAAAAAAATATATTGAATTCATATTATCTTTTTCAACTAACCTCAAAATCGTGGGTTTAAAAATTTGTAATTAATTTTCTTTCAATTGTTTACAACTTTACCAGGATAAAGTCTCTAATATCATTTTCCTCTGAAAAAATATTCTGCAGTATCATTATTAACACATTTCGATTTTTTTTATAAAGCACGATTAATGATATTTTCTAGATACAAATAATATATATTATTTATGGTAATTGAAAAGAATAAATTTCAAAAACAATTATGTAATATAAGTTTGTATTGATTCCAATTCCGATTCCAATTATTAAAAACCAAACATTTTCAAAAGGAATCAAATTCCGATTCCAGATTAAACCAAACAAAATAAATAAATAGTCATTCCAATTACCATTCTACCTCATTCCGATTCCGTTTCCGATTCCGATTCTGAAGTTTGAACCAAACGCGCCATGCCTAAGGAATTTTGTTAAATTTGGTCGAATAGAATTGAACTGAATTTTGCTGAAAATAAGCCAAAAGGAACAGAGCCTCAATCTTTCAACCTTCTTGTGACATTGACGATCTTTAATTATTTTTAAATAATTTAACTTCGAAAATTTCTTTCAAGGGATACAATAGCACCGACATAGTAAAGAGAATTTGAAGAATCATGAAAATATTTGGATAACATTTTGATATTTTGATAAACTACTAAACTACAGAACTTTAAGGCCTGACATTACGTTGTTTATAACTGTTTACACCATATTTTATTTTTGGCTTATTATTTATTGTTATAATTAAATGGTCTCGGTTTTTTATTTCTATAGTGGACCCCATTTTTCATCTAGAGATAACCATTGTGTTTTGGGGGAAACTTATAGAAATCAAGGGTAAACCAAAAGACCATTTATTATTTGACGCGTGTGTTTTTGTTAAGCCAATCAGTAGACAGGAAAATCAAAGATACGACTCAGTCAATTATCAAAGATGGTGATAGTGGAGAGCAGTTTCTCTGGAGGAAATCATGGAAAAGATGGATCAAGTGGAGCAAGCAGTTACTTCAAGCGCCTATAAATACAAGAAATCACGATGGAAAATGCTCAACCAAATTGCCAATTAAATCAGAGAAAAACGCTAGCAATTTCATTGTAAACTTTAGAACTTAGCAAATTTCCAATTTCTTTAGTAGATCAGCATCCTGATTTTCATACGTCCAATTTTCCTTAGTTGTAATTTCCTTCAATTCAATTTCAATAGAAGTACACCATTTTCTCTTGAATTCTAGGATATTTTATTTGATAATTTTCATCAACTTTCTTTGGATCGGTATCGTTTTGATTACCAGAACCCATAGGAATTTTAGGTCTCTTTATTCCTTACAATCATTTGATTTAGAAGTTAAGTAGCGCCATTCGATTCATAGTTTGAGAAACTATAAATCTCTGGCACGCCGCACACCCCAATAAAAAGAGCGGAAACAATGACACTTTCATTTTAAATTAAAAACCCCCGAATTAACATCCTAAAATTCATTATAAGAAATATAGTTATAAAATTGGTGCCAGAGAATTTCAATAACTTCAAGCTTTTTGAATCATATAAAAATTTAGGATGTGAGCCATGAAAAGTTAAAAAAATTATACATATATAGAGGTATACATATTTATTGAGACCCCTTCTATTTTTAGACCTTAGGCGGGCGCCTCTCCTGCCGTGCTCAAAAACGGCCCTAATTAACATTTGTTACTTTATAATTCAAATAGTAGTTGTAACTAATATTGCAAAAGCCTATTTAAGTTTACACAAAACCAATATTAAAAAAAATCCAATTGAGCTCAAACACGTTTGTAGAATATCACAACATTCAGTGGTCTAACCACCCAAAACTCTATTTTTTTCTTCTCTCTATAAGTTCGAACATGGCTGCCAGTAACTCGATTTCAGTTGGATCCAACACTTCTGCTCCTCCCGAATCTAATTCACAAACTAACCTCAACCAATTATTTGCTAAGCTAAACACATATATTACCAATTTTGAAAGGACAAGGGTTGACACATTATGTTGATGCAACCATTATTCCACCAATCTAGTAGTTTTCCATCACAATTGTTAATCCGACGTTCAAGCCTGTGCGAGTAATAGGACCAATAGGTCTTTAGTTGGATCGTTTCATCGCATTTGGAGAGCGTTTTACCTTGAGTGGTTGGTGTTGAGACAACTAGTGGTGCGTGGAAAAAGCTTGTCAAGGCTTACTCCACTAGTTCTCGATCACAAATTAGAAATGAATTTGGTCATATTGCCGCCGATGCCCAAAGTCGAATTGTAATCATCAAACCTCATTCAAAACAACCTCCAATGTTGCCACCACATCTCGTCGAATTCCATTGGTTGGCTTGTCAACTTAGGTGCATCTAATTGCGAAACAATAAAATCTCAATGTTTATTCAAAGTATGAAGGCCATAAATAAGTCATCGTATGTAATGGTCAAACCATCCCAATTTCTCATATTGTTTCAAATGTTCGTCTTTTTAATTGGTTGATATAATTTCGTGATATCCTTCGAGTTCATAAAATTGTTAACAATCTATTATTTGTTTCTTCATTAACATTTTCTAATCCTTTTTTGTTGGTTTCTTTGTTAATCCTGTGAATTTTCAAGGATTTGGAGACCAAAAAGGAAATATATTGAAGAACACATAAAAATAGCCTCTGCGTCGTGTCCTTGTCATCGTCGTTGCCTCATAAAGTCCAAGCATTAATGTTTCTCATCCATTATGGCTTGTAAGATTAAAACATGTCAATTTTTCTATTGTTAACAAAACTTTGCCTTTGAAGCCAAAAGTTGATTTTATTGTGCAGCAACACAACGAAACTACACTTCAAAAGACAAGCCTAAATATTCAGATCTAGGTTCATTACGTGGACCCGCAGACTTTGTAGATTGATCCAATAAATTCTTTAGAGTCGACAATAATAATAAAAAGGACAGTTTTATGTGATTCATGTCGTGTTAGCAAGCCACATTTATCTTCCATTTATTTGATATGTTGATGTTTGGGTACTATGTCATGGTAACTCATGGTAATTTTTATTATGTTATGTTTTATGATAACTACATCAAGTTTTCTTATATAGTAAATCAGAAGTCATGATTGTGTTCATCAAGTTCAAAACATTAATTAGTTGAAAAATTCTTCAATGTACCAATGTCTTTTCAATCTAGTTGAAGGTTTGAATTTCAAACCTAACTCGATATTTAATTTCCAATGGAACTACCCCAAGTGTCGAACGGGAATATCCTCATAGATGAGTGATATTAATTGAGGCTAATAGAAAACCTACTTTTATAAGCTTTTAATTAGTGTCTATTAATTATATACTAATCCACTAATATTATACCAATAAGACACTTACAATTATTTCTTTACATGTTTCATAGTATATATGATGAGCATCATGAGAATCTGGCCCAAACACATCAGTTCCAAACTTGATCATCACGAGACCGATGAGCTCGGACACTCAAGCTCAATAGAAACTCCCATCTGCGCAATTAAATACACGTGTGGAATGAACAACATCACTTTGCCGATCACGTCTGCTGAAGTGACCGACGCCCATGTCGATTAAAATATTAACCCACCTATTTTTACCTAATTTACGTTGCTCTCTTTCGGACTTGAGTGTCTCTTTCTGACTCGAGTGTCGAAGTGTTCTCAAGGTCAATTTATCTCCACTAAATCATTTGTATATAATGGATGAGTGACATTAATTGAGGACAATATCAAACCTACCTCGTGCTATCACCTTTCTCCAATTTTTTGCATGTGTGTGTGTGCGCACAAACACGACTCAAAGCAACATTACTTACATATAATTGCTTTTTAGTGGCTGTCATAGTCATCCAAATTCAAACCTCATACTAGAATACAAACTAAGAACAAAAAGTTAAAACCTAATAGGGACAAAATCTTAACTCAAAAGTTCATTCATTTGACATATCATATTATACATTTCATCACTATGGAAAAAATTTAGAATCCACAAGTTTAATTAGGCGCCCTTTCGTTAACCTATAAAGTTAAAATTAGTTAATTATATGATTAAACAAGACCATAAGTAGACATTAACTGATGACTAGGAACTTCACTTTGTAGTTGATGACTTCATCTTCTAAGGATTTGAATATCCATATAAATACTAGCTAGGACCTTGTTGAATTTGAATCCTACCCTTTTAGGTATACTAATATTCTTTTGGGGACTGCCACCCTTGTTGAGGAGAAATTATTAGAAAAACTTGATGTTTAAGTAAAGTAAAAAGACTCTCCATTAGATCTTTGATAAATGTACCCGTTTACTTAAGCACCAGGACCTCCTAATAATTTCTCCTTGTTGAGATGTCCGTTATTAAAAAGTCTTCATATCTCAACTTTTAATTCTAAAAGAAAAAAGTATACCAATATCTTCAAAGTTTTATATGTAAAAAATAATCAAATAGCTCATATCAGAGTAAATATTGATTATTCGTAAACTTATTATTGTTATTTACAAGGACAACGTTTAAATTTATGCCTTTTTTCTAGAAAATATAGATTATTTATTATTGATGTACAAAATAACACAAATTAACCTATAATGTTTATGATAAAAGCACTTATCATTTCACCTGATTGCACCCAAAATTGCACTTATTTTAACATTTATTCATATAAGCTCAAGTGTCCTCTTTGTCTAGAAATGTACTTAAACTACCTATTTTTGAATCCTATTGATAAGTTTTTAGTGCAATTTCATATTCTTCCCTCCAGTATACTCAATGTATAAGGCTTGAAGTTGCACATCTTCTGCTAATGAAAAAGCTCATCTTCCATTAATGCGACTTTTGAAATTATATCTTCTTATAGGTTACACTATTTTATACGTAAATCAACTCATCTCATATCATATGGCTATTGCATCTTAGTTATTCCTATTGAAAATTAATAGATTAGAGCTGTTAAAAATTTGAATATTATTAACACCTCTAGGTATAGTATATAAGCCCTAAAACTACATTGAATCAAAAAGTTCAATTCGATATGACCAGGGGTGTGCAGCCAGAGGGGTGTCCCCATCCCCCCATCCGCCGAAACCATCCCTCAAACCACCTTTACTAGAGATGGTTTCGAGCATCCATGTCTCTTATTGATTGGAGATTTGACCCCTCCAATCTCTCAAAATTTGTGGGAATTTATATATATTCATTAAAACTTGTATATAAGAATACTAAGTGTTGAGAATAATCTTCCAATTATTATCAAATACTCCGGTTAAGTGTTGAGAATTTTTGTTATGCTAACTTCTGTTTATTAATAACCTCCCAATTGCTATATAAATTGTCCGATTCTCAAATGTATTACTATATAGAAGTTTTACTTTATGTATATATAAAATTGGCCCCGATGTCAAATTCTTGTATTCGCCTCTGGATAACCCTAATGCTAATTTTTTCTATTATTCTATCATTGGATGTGCATATTATTAATGGATAGCACAACATAAGATTATTTGTCCAATAAAATGAACTCCACTTCATTTATATAAAAGTATAGAATAAATGAAGGAAATTGAACTATAAATATGGGTCGACTTTGGAATGTTTTGCTTCACTACTTATAAGGCAAAGAAACAGAGAAAAAAAATGGGAAGTTTGAAGTTTTGGATATGTATTTTGTTAGTGTTTATTACATTTACCAAAGCATCACAAAGCAGGCCAATTATGGCCTCTAATCATGGGAAGAAAAGCTTTGTTGAAGAATTGCAAGAAATAAGAAATGAATTAGTTAAGAGAAAATTGGATGATGATCAAGAGATGGCTCAATTCATCAATGAATCCAAGAGATTGAGTCCGGGTGGTCCGGATCCTAAACATCACTAGAAAAAATGTAAATAAAATTCCAATTGTTCGTGGTCGTTTTTCTTCTTTATTCTAATTAAACACTTTTGTTAATTCATTCGTTTGTAATTTCTAGCTTGAATTATTCTTTGTAAGCTCGATATATTTGATGTTAGAAATAATAAGATTATTTCGAACTCAATACATGGTTCTACTTACATATACTGTTAAGTCAACATTAAACCTCGCTTTTAAACAAAAGTTATAAGGTCAAAAATCTTCTTAAATATATGAGGAAATAATAAGTGTCAAGCAAATATACAATTATATTTGCCTCTTACACATTCACAAATTTTAGAGTGGGTTAGAATTATGTTTATATGTTGTCATGATTTAAGTATATATATTTGGTGTTACACATTAAATAAATTGAACGTGATGAGACATGTATATTAAATCTCCTATATAACATAATCTTATTATTTGGTTTAACTATTATTCCTCAAGCTTTTAGCTCAACTATTGTATTGATATAGTATCAACATCTTTTACACCAAATAGCCGGTTGTTGAAATCTTGATAACTACATTTATTGATGGGATTTCAACACATAGTGAAATAAACCGTTATTATACACGTCTCAACTTGAATACACATTGCAAACTTTTTATGGAACCAGACGTGAAAGAACACAACTTTTCCTAATCAGTTAAATATGAAAAAACAATATTGTCAAACCGACAAAATTATCTACCAATTAATTAGTGAGTGTTCATGTGTATAAACTTTCAAGTAATTAATACCATTGTATAACAATTGTATGTTGAGTGGAAATTAAATTAAGTTAATTAGCAAAACAAAAATGTAGATGATCAGGGGTTGACCTTTCAAGATTTGAATAAGAACAACTCATTAAAATAATTTCAAAGTAATTGGAAAGTGAACAGGTAATGTGTTTTTCTTCTAGACTATTCTTAAGTGCATTACAATTTGGAAATAAATTTTTCAATTCATTTTAAATGTATGGTTATCTTAAGAAATTATTATAACATTATAACTATTTTGTTTGGGGTCAAAATTTCATTAAAAAATGAAGTTGTTGATATTGTTTTATATAAAAAGTTTGGACATTTTGTTAAAAATTAACCTAAATGTTGATAGCAATAACTAAATGAGTTGTGCTATTATTGAAACAATTATTTTTAATGAAAGCAAGCAAAAGTTATTGAGTTGCAATTATTTTAATTAATTATCACTTAGCCAAAAGTTAGTGATGCATTGAGAAAGAAAAATATAGATGTATATAATGTTGATATCAAACAAATGAATAAAATTAGATACAAGGTCAATAAGAACTGTCTGATGAAATTAAATTATACTATAAGAATGACAAGACACATAGATTAATAAAAGAGTACTTTCACCTATAAAGTTGTTATTGCAAAAATATATGAATTACAGTTGATAGAAGCCAAATCTTGCTGATTGTACAAAAAGTATTCCTAATAATGTTTAGACATTTTATATAAGTAAAATACTTATAGCAAAAGCTACACCAAAATATAAGTAACTTGAAGTTGAATTGTCGACTTTGTGCCACGTTTGTGATCATCTTTCATTCTATTTATCATCGTTGACATAAAATTTGCACACATTGAAAATTAATGAAACTATGTTGTTTACATAACAAATTATCATTAGTTTTATCAAATTTCATTTCAATAAATAATTGAGATATATTAAAGATTTGATATTTCAAACTAAAATACAATACAAATGAAAATCCATTGAAAAAATGAGTAGATACCCGTGGCGGTAAATATAAAACTTTCTATTGTGACATCCATGAACACTTTGTATGTGAGAACACCTTCAAAACTACGTAGTTTTATTAATAAGAGAGGGTTAAAAGGGGAATTTGTCATTTTTTTTTATGGACACGTATGGGATGTAAGAGCAGGAGAGAGAAATTAGTACTTTTTTTAATTATTGTTTATTTCATTTTGTTTAAATAAATTTTCCCGACTTTCCCGAACTCCGATTTGAACTTTTTTTATACCGTTGGATTTGTTTTGTCGAGACGCTTATTTTGAGTACCATTGTTGTTAGGTAAAGTTGACGTTTTAACAATTTGAACATACGTGTTGTAACTTTGAACATGAGTGTCAATTGTAGTTAATTTGCATTTTTTCATTGTTAAAATGTTAAAAAAACTAATATTATCACTAAGATTTGATAATTTTTCATGTTTTGATGCTTAATTTGAACGTATTATCACTAAAACTAGATAATTTCACAAAACATTATACTAATATTATTTTTTCCCATCAAAACTATCAATTGACACATGTTTAAGAACTTAAAAAATTATGTTCAAAAAAATACTTCATATTTTCAAAAACTTAAAACGTATGCTCAAAAGAATAACCTGCATGTTCAAAAACTTAAAATTATTGGTTACAGCAGCAATTGAAACTTGAAAATGTTATGTTCAAATAAATATTCTGCATGTTCAAAATTTTAAAAAATCGTTTTTACATAAGCATCATGGATCTTAAAATGAACCTCTAGACGACACGAGTCTAATGATATAAAAAAATTTGAAATCGGAGTTCGAAAAACTCGGGAAAATGATTTTAAATAAAAAAAAGTTAAATTTTTACTCATCACCAACACCTTCTCTCTCCTTTATCTCCTGCGCAACATAATAAAAGGGACAAATTTCCCTTTTGGTCCTACCTCATTATTAAAATTACGTAGTTTTGAAGGTGTTCTCACATATAAAAGTGTTTTTACATATGAGGGTGTTCTCACCTGATCCCTTCCCTATATATATATATATATATATATATATATATGTTTAGAGGTGGCAACGAGGTGGGAGAAACTCAAAAACCGTGGAAACCCAAACCAATGGGAGTGGAGGATTAGTATCTCCAAACCGTGGAGAATCCCGTCGAGCACCTAATAGAAACCTGCAGGGATCCTGATAATTTCCCGATAATACCTAAAAGCATAATATTTTATATGTATATATTTTATTTGCTTCGTAATAGAAAGTGTAACTTTATTTATAAAGAAATTGTTTCAGTTAGTAATATTTTATAGTAAAACTTAATTTTTATAAAAGTTAAATAAATTCAGGATTATAAAATTTGATGAAAAAACTAGAATACATATTTAAAAATTTAGATTGGATGATGTGGAATCCTGCCACCCATGGCGCCCGTGACAGGTATGGATGCAAAACTGAATTTAACTATTAACTTTTTTTTTTAGAATCGAACCGAATTATATCATTGACATTTACCAATATAATTCTAATGTATTTTCAAATAATTAGATTGAAAAAACTGTATGCAATCCTACTATCCATATTTCTTTTCTATAAATATAATTTTTACAATCCATTTACTTTTAATTAACCTTTTTTTCTTTGAATTCAACCGAATTATGTTGTTAATTTACCAATATAATTTTAAATTAGAACATGGAAAGAACCGTATGCACTCTTACTATTCATGTTAGACTATTGAAAGAATAGTCTCATTTCGTTGATCACTTATCCAACGGTTGAAAATATTCAGATAAATGGGGCCCATTTTATTTAAATGGATGAGTAACCGAGTAGAACTTGATCAATCATTAACTAAGGGGAGAAATCGGATCGAAAGAATTAGGGTTGACTTTTATAAATAGAATCATACTATCCATTTTAGATAACCATCTTTTTTAGAATCGAATTGTACCGTTAACAATATTTCCCGCCTGATTGGGTATTCTGTATGAGCTTCAATGGAGATATCTTCAAACCCCACAATCGTCTCCTTCATCTTCTTGAAGCCTGCAAAAAAATTCGGTCCCTTTACACAACAAAACCCCTTCATGCCCTCACAATTACAGTTGGCCCTAACCCACAACAACCCACATTCCTCTACAACAACATCATCTCCCTTTATGCTTCTGCCGGCGAATTACCAATTGCACATAAGGTGTTTGAAAATATGCCCCAAAGAACAATCGTGTCGTATAATTTGATAATTAACTCGTATTGCAGGTCTAATTACTTGGACAAAGCTTGGGGGATGTTTTCTCAGTTGAAAGATTGTGGCTTTAGGCCTAATAACTTCACTGTTGCGGGATTGTTGTCGTGTCATTCGATGGACGTTTGTCGCGGCCGTCAATTGCAGGGAATGTCAATCAAGAATGGGTTGTTTTGCTCTGATGTTTATGTGGGTACTGCTTTGTTGGGTTTGTTTGGAAGGTCGGGGTTGTTTGATGAGGCGTTTCGAGTGTTTGAAGATATGGGTGTTAGGAGCTTGATGACGTGGAATTCGATGATATCTTTGTTTGGGAGTCACGGATTTGTGGAGGATTGTATGCTTTTGTTTTGTGAGGTTGTGAGAAGTTATGGCTGTTTTTCTGAAGGTTCTTTTGTGGGTGTTTTGTGTGGTTTAGCTTGTGATGAACATTTGGAATTTGGAGAACAAATACATGGTTTAGTGCTTAAAAGCGGGTTTGGCAGCAAAGTTTCAGTCTTGAATTCTCTTATTAGCATGTATGTAAAATGTTCGAGCGTACACCTAGCCGAGAGATTGTTCGAAGAAGCTAGTAATAAGGATGTTGTCACATGGAATACAATGCTCAATGCCATGGCAAAAAGCAAGAAGCCGAGTAAAGCATTACATTATTTTTCAAAAATGTGGAAGGATACAAGTAAAATTAAGCCTGATCAGGCAACATTTGTAAGTCTCATAAGTTGTTGTGCTAATTTAGAGGTCTCGACATATGGAGAAGTCGTCCATGGTCAAACTATCATCCATGGTCTTCAAAGTGATGTTAATGTGGGTAGTGCCTCGGTTGACTACTATGCTAAACGTGACAGATTAGACGATGCTCGTCATTGTTTTGATAGCATAAATGAGAAGAATGTGGTTTCATGGAATGCCTTAATTTCGGGTTATGCAAACCAATGCTCTTCCACTTCTATGTCTTTGCTACTGGACATGCTTCGGTTAGGATACCGTCCCAACGAGTTCTCGTTTTCATCTGTTCTTAAATCATCGTCTTTTATAGAACTACAGCAGCTTCATTGTCTGATTTTTAAAATGAGCTATGAGAATAATGACTATGTTTTGAGCTCTCTAATAAGTTCTTATGGAAGAAACGGTCAGATAACTAATGCTCTGGATTTGATTATGTCTTTTGAAGCAGCAACAACTGTTGTCCCATCTAACATTATTGCGGGAATCTATAACAGATCGGGTCAATACCTTAAAACTTTAAGGTTGCTTTCGGAGCTTGAAGAGCCAGACAAAGTTTCGTGGAACATTGCGGTCGCAGCTTGTGCTCGTAATGGCAACTATAAAGAGGTTACAGAACTTTTCAAATACATGCTTATGTCTCAAATCCATCCGGATAATTACACTTATATGAGTATCCTAAGTGTATGTAGCAAGACTAGTGATCTTTCTTTGGGTAGTTCTATCCATGGCTTCCTCATAAAGACTAATTTCAGATCCTGCGACGTGTCCGTCTGCAATATATTGATAGACATGTATGGAAAATGTGGTTGCCATGAAAGTGCAGTAAAGATCTTTAACACTGCCACAAATCGAAACCTCATCACATGGACCACGCTAATTTCAGCCCTTGGAGTTAATGGTCGTGCCCATGAAGCATTAGAAAGGTTCAGAGAGATGGAATATACAGGGTTTACACCCGATAAGGTTGCTTTCATTGCAGTCCTCTCAGCATGCAGACACAGTGCTTTAGTTGAAGAAGGGGTCGACTTGTTCGAGAAAATGGTTAGCTATGGTATTGCTCCTGAAATGGACCATTATCATTGTCTAGTGGACTTACTAGCTAGGCATGGACATGTTAAGGAAGCAGAGAAAGTGATTTCTCGCATGCCTTTCCCGCCAAATGCTAGCATACTGCGTAGTTTCCTCGACGGCTGCAAGAGATATGGAAACAAAGAGAATCAAGTAGTAGGAATGTAAAAGCTTGTTCAACTAAGTGTTAGCAGAATTGACGAAAATCAATCAGTGAGAACTGTAAATATTGTTTTATGAACTGTTCTCCAAAAAGATTGCACTTCTGGATTTGAGACCTTGGAATTTCTTTACTATATTTGCTGTTTCCAGATATAAGAAATGGCTTAATGCACCCTCTAGTCTCTCGTACTTGTTCAGGAAAGAGAAACAGCCCCTATATTTTGGAAATGTCCTATTTACCTTCTGAACTTGTTTAAAATGAGCTATTGACTTCCTGAACGTCCTTAAAGTGATTTACTAGCCCTCTAAACTTGCTTACAGTGATCTAATGATCTATTGGATGCTGTCCTCACAACAAGGGAGATTGTTCACTTTGGTTGCGGTTGCTGGTTAAGCTCACATGACCTGGATGGGGCAAAGGGCCTTGGGAGCTTTCTAATATGATTAGGTCTTATTTTATCCTCGTTTTTAGGCTAAATGCATCATAAGCTCTCAGCATTTGGCTAACTAATCCGATTGATCTCCTGGATTGTGAAGATGTTTCGTTAACCTCTTAAATTTGTTTAAAGTGATATGGCTAATGTTTTTAGTCTTGTGTGGCAGTGTGAGTGGAAGATTTGCGTAAATTGAAGTGCACATCGCTTTAAGCAAGTTCAAGGGGCCATTAAGTCACTTAGCTTAGCTTTGCCAATAGGTCACTTTAAACAAGCTCGAACGGTTAATTGGTCACTATAAGCAGGTTCAAGGGCTAATGAAACATATTCAAAATTCAGAGGCAAATCGGATTTATTTGGCCGAGTAATGATATATTACACGTCAATTTTAAATTTTTTAGTTTTTAAGCTGTGCATGATGTTCCTTCCTAATCTCACAACTTTGGCAATATTTGTGGATCAGATTCAGAAGCAGTAAAAGCCTAAAATCATGTGGAAATAGAAGATCATTTTGGACCATCTTCTCTTGCTATCATTTCATGTCAACGGGCTCCTTTTGATCAAGGTATATGAAGGCAGTCTCTAGCCACTTTCTCAATTTTTACCCCCTGAGTCCTGATTATTGATCTTTGCCAGTTGATTTTGAACAATTATTTTCTGAACATGTTGGAAGTAATCTATGGAAAGAAAACGTATGTGATTATTTTGTTATTACATGCATATAGTTGTTATATTTTCTACTGTGTTTGATGCTTATGATTATAAGTTGATAAGATATATGATATCTGATTTTTCTGCTCTAGGTTTTTTCAGTAATCAATAAAAATTCATGTGGGGAACTTTTACTATTGAGACAGCTATGTAAGCAAATATTCTCATATTAGGATAAAAGGCTTATACCCGAAATATCCTTGTTCCTACTAATGGGCTATGCCATTCCCTATCACGTTGTCACTCAACATCGTAAATGGTACAATTTGAGGACCTAATGTTGGCAAGTTGAGCCAATTTTAGACCTAATTAACATAGCTCTTTCATAAATCATAAATGCCATTACTTCATTCCCTATGTGTATCATTTCATCACTCATTAGTGACATATTAAAGATACGGGTACACCCCTAGCATCGTGTGAGTCATCTTGTCCAAATTCTTAGGCATTCTATCTTCAAACCTATTTTGAAATCGCAGAGCCCTTACTTTATGAACCACTCGTTATGCGACTAGTCCAAAACGTATGAAAATACATTTGAGTTTCTTTAATGATGTCTGATATTGGCTCAATTTGTTAGTGCTATGTTGCACAAAAACTTTTCTTCATTGGTGTTCCCACTTTTTGTATCTGGTTCTTTCCGTTTCCATTACCGTAATCTATCTGTATTTTTTAGGAATATCGTTTCCAGATGTCCGTTTCATTTTCAGCTTATGTTTCGTTTCCGTGTAACATAGTTCAATGTTAGGCCCTCAAACCTCAACTAAACCATTTATGACGTGAAAAGTAAAATTGCTCTTACTTGATAAAAGTAAGTGTCTTCTTTTTTTTCTCTCTTTTTTAACTTATCCTTATTTATTAGCTTGACTGAGGCTTTTTCTGATCTGGAAAGGGAGTAGGACTTTTTATGAAACGATAAAAGCAAAATATAGACAACAAGTTGTTGTTTTAGGATATGTAGATGTCTAAATCAACCCAAAAGAACGCCTTAAGCCTCACTTGTTCTTGTCAAAGAAAAAAAAAAGAATATCTGGAGATGAAGATGAAAGACAAGAAAAACTATAGAATAAGAGCAAAAAAACTCATATGCCTATAGGAAAACAGTGACAGACATTTTAGATTATCTGCCTTAGCACATAAAGTTAGCCGAATGACGTGGATTAGATAAGCTTAAAGGTATATAATTATTCTTCTTTAGGCTTAAACAAATCATATTTA
The DNA here is from genome assembly GCA_028411795.1 of Euphorbia peplus. Classification (NCBI taxonomy): domain Eukaryota; kingdom Viridiplantae; phylum Streptophyta; class Magnoliopsida; order Malpighiales; family Euphorbiaceae; genus Euphorbia; species Euphorbia peplus. The sequence continues at coordinate 3,358,119 of CP110841.1, forward strand.
ACAGTCATCATGTGAAATTATCCTATTCTAATTACCTTTTGTGTCTTTGCTGATAGTTTTAACTTTTGTCTAGTATAATGTATATGGATTTTCTTGAGATTCTCCACCATTGCAGGCATGAAAAGTTTTGAGAATGTTGATCAGAAATAATATTTATATAACTGAATGCTGTCTAGATTAAATATTAGTATGTTGATTGCCCCTGCCCCTTTGGAAAGGGACACTTTGAATAGTTATTTCCCTGAGTCAAATTGATCTGTATGTGGAGAATTGGTACTGAACAAAAGAAAAATAGTTGTTCTTGTCCTTTAGCACTTTTAAAAACATGTCCGACGGACTTTAGTGTTAGGTCACCCTTAAGTTCAAGTACGAAAATATGGAACGCGCCACAGTTCAGGTGCCATAGATGTAATTTAGCCTTCAAATTTATTGATATCCAGGAGAAAGTGATGTTATTATCAATTCAAGATAAGTGGAGTAAGGCATTTAAAATAGCTTGACTGTCTATTAAGCAGGTTTTTTCTGACCTGGAAAGGGAGTGAGACTTATAATGAAATGATAAAAGCAGAATATAGTCATCAAGTTGTTGTTTTAGGATATGAAGATGTCTAAATCAACCCAAAAGATGGCCTTAGCCTCATTTTGTCCCTAGACTCTATTAAGTTACGAGAACCTATTACCACCTACTTAGAGCCAGTTTGGCGTTGCGGTGGAGAGAAACAGTTGTTGTAGGGAAAGTATTTTGGGAAAAGTGCCATGCAGAAGAAAAGATGGCCTTGAGCCTCACTTTGTAGTCTTCCTTGCTTTCACAGCTTTCCTAAAAAGCAGTTCTGCATTTTACCAACCTGAGAAAGTAATGCCAAATCAGGTCTTAATCAAAGAAAAAAGAATTGGTGGAGATGAAGATAAACAAAATATAGAACATGTTATATTATCTGCTTTAGCACATAAAGTTAGCCTCATGACAAGGATTAGATAAGGTAAGATGTATAAAAATTAATTTCTTTAGGTTTAAATTATTCTAATACAAGAGTATTATCATGTGAAAAATCTCAGAATGTTGATGTGAAATAGTATTTATTTATATAACTGAATGTTGCCTGGCTTTTAATATTAGTATTTTGATTGCCCCTGACCCTTTGGAAAGGGACACTTTGAATAGTTATTCCCCTGAGTCAAATTGGTTCTGAACAAAACAAAAAACAGTTGTTCTTGTCCTTCCCTTTCTCTTATGAAGTTAGTTGAACTTAACTGATTGCATGTTACATGTAGTGTAGACATGGAAGTCACTGGCAGGATGGTGAATTTCAAATAAACAATATTGTTTGTTGTATTGGGCTAGATTTGACATTTGTTCTTCGGTTCTGTTCAGGTTGGGATGGGATGGACTAGCCATTTTACGTGCAGTTTGTATGGTCCCAGATCAGGCTGTGTAGTAAAAGACGTTAAGCGCTAGTCAGTGATTAGTTGGATTTTGAGCGCCTGAGCGGGTCTAGCCGGTCTAATTGGACCAAATTGGATTCTTGATTCTGAATGCTTAGGCGGACCTGAATAAGCAGACAGTCTTTGTTTACAACAGTTGCTAAATAACAAGTATGCATATTTAAGTTAAATCCATGAAAGATAGGTTGACCCTAGTTTAATATCATGTATATACTCTCTACTATGACTTCATTCTAGTCTATTGGAATTCACAGATTTAAAACGCGTCTACATGAATTGGAAGCACATTTTACTAATTTACTCAAAAACTTGATCCATTTCCTATTGGGAACTTAGTTCCTTTCTGTCACATTTTCAACCCCTAGGGTTGCTTATTGTTCAAGTTTTTCTACCTTAGCGTTGTACACTTTGAAGTGGGTCATTATACGGTCAATATCTTTTGTTTTACATATTATTTCATTTCCGATGTGGAATTTAGTTCCTTTCTGCCATATTTTCAACCCTTATTGTTCAAGCTTTTTTACCTTAGCATCAGACACCCTAAACTGGGTAATTATAGGGTCAACAACTTTTGTTTTATAAATTGTACGCGGAGAATCGGCTCCCTTTCAGCCTAAATCTAACCTATTGAACCTGACGGTTTTAACACGTATCTACATATATTGAAAATACGCCTTACTAATATAAGTACCTTTATAACACTCTATTTTTTTCTGATATGAAATTTAATTCAATCAACCTCATCATCCTTTCTTAAGTCATCCCTCATTCAAGCTTTATACCTTGATAGCATTCCACTCTGAACCTGGTCGTTACAAGCCGAGAAGTTAAGAGATATAGTCCCAGAAGTAACTGGGGAAACATCAAATTCTAGTCATACCCAAATAAACAAGATCTAGACTAGAGAGAGAGAATAGTTGGGGACAATAGTATTTGTTATTTTTGATGTTGAACATCGACCAAGTCCAAGAAACTGTCCAATTAAGACAACATGGTGACTGTGCTGTCAGAACTTAGAATTAGTTTGATTGGTCCATAAAACAACTAGTCTATCGTGTCAATACAAGAAAGAATCAAAAGAAGAAGACCCCCAAAGGATTAATGGGTGCCATTTATTAGTGGTTTAAAAGCTAAAATGGAAGAGCACATCCCACACAAATCTCCATTTTTATACAAGACAGATAAAACTTTTTGAATATCCTTCTCTTTTAAAGTTTGTCCTTTCTTGTGGTACTCCATTATCAATGTATCTTATGTAATGGGTAAATTACATTTTTTGCTTGTACTTCTACGGATCTTTGAACTTCAAAACCAGACATAATAACCTACTTAGTTATTTACTTTCTCTAATGCCTCCTTTAATGTTGACTGGGTGATGATGAGAATGATATTCTAAACAATTTTAGTTCTTAAATTTTCAATTTTTGAGGTTTATTGAAGTATTGTTTGATAAGATGGTATGAAAAAGTACTTGAGACAAACTTGCACAAATCTCCATTTTTGTAGAGGACAGGCACAACTTTTTGAATATTCTTCTGTTTATAAGTTATCCTTTCTTATGGTACTCCATTATCAATATTTATTGTGTAATGGGTAAATTATATATGTGGTCTCTCAAGTTTTCCTTACTTATTTTATGGCCCCTTGAACTTCAAAAGTAGATATTAGAAACTCTAAATTTTACAAAGTGACTTTTTTTTAGCGTTGACCAAGCTGACCACTCCAATAGCATGTAATCATGCATATTAGAGTTAATAAAAAAGATTTTATGTTAGTGTTCAAAGGATAAAGTTGGTCATGTTTTGAAGTTCAAGTATTATAGATAGAAAATAGTATTGTGCTCGATCAAGGGTTGAGAAGCATCCACGTGAATGGTAAAGATAGAAGATAGGTTAGGCTTGGGGTCATCGTCTAGCAACCCCGCTCCAATATCTAAATCAGTGAATGATTCAGGTGATAGAGAAGATCCGATTGGACCTTGTAAATTGTAAGTAAAATGCCGATGGAGTTGAGTTGGGTGTTAAGGGTTACCTCTAGACAATACCTGATCAGACTTATATAAGAATAGGAGCGCGATGACCCTATTAAATAAGGATATGACTGACTACGAATAGTAGCCCCATTAAGAATCATAACTACTGGCTTGGCTACGTAGATCATCTTCTTGTGTTGAGTCATCTCTGTTTAAGAATCCTCCGTACATACGATGATAGGACTTGGATCGTTGATGTGGCAGTTTGTTGTTTTAGATCACGTCATGTGTTCTAGTTCATTTTTCCGGACTTCCGGAAATAAGAGTAAAGTTGAGGGACCTTGAGTGTCATTTACCCCAAACATTTTGTTTAATTTTGATTATTCTTAGGTTTTTAATTTGTCTTTTCTTCTTCCATTATCAACAATATAAAACCATAAAGTTAGACACCGAAAAAATACAAATGCAGTGACTCATATTATGTCCACTACACTAATATATTTCTGCTACTAACCCTTATAAATACCATCACTTGTTTACTTATCATCTATCTCACTCACTCACTCACTCACTTATCTTTCACATTTTCATTTCACTATCTCTCAGCATTTCAATCCATTTTCTTTGTTTTGTCACCTCTTAAACTTCTGTTTTACAGTAATCTTGCTAAATAACCAAACATTAGATGGCTTACCTGACTTCAAAACAGTTGTTACTGTCTTTGATGATTGTGTTCTTGATGTTTTCCATGAAGTCTGATGCTAGATATCTCAGGAAAGAGCTCGACAGCCGCCTTTTGTTACTCGAAATGGGGTATACAGAGTCGAAACTCGAGTATCATCGGAGGATTACCGAGCAGACACCAGGGGCCATTGATCGTGTGTCACCTGGCGGACCGGATCCTGAACATCACTCTCATTCTCCTGGAAAGCAGACTTAGTGAACACTACAATATATATGTGTATGTATATACATATATAGAATGCAATATCTTATATTTTTGTTTGCAGATTTTTCTATTTTTTTTTACTATATGAGATGCTACTGAGAGAGAGTAGAAAATTGTAGTCATGTTCAAGTGTAAGAGGAGCTAGAGTGCCTCAAATGGTGCACTAAAAGGAAGAGATATGTTTGATTTGTTTTTTTTTTTTTAAGTATACTACGAGTTTTCTTTTAGACGATGTTTGCTCTTTAGTGTTATCGCTTTAGTGTTATTGCTTGTATTTAGTAGATATATTGTGATTATTTTTCTTTTAAACTTATAGCATGTAGTTTAAAAGTTTACGGTGGCTCATGAACTTGCTAGAGCCATCAACTATTAAATTATGTAAATAAATAATAAAGTAGGCTTAATAATGCACATGCAAAAAGGAAGTTCTTTAATATGAGAGGGTACAATGACAAAAAGATATAAGTTAAGGAGTTACATAGTACCACTTTTGAAGAGTTGAAGAGGTAAAAGGGATGTTCCTTAAGGTGAGGGGGTGAAATGATCAAAAGATGCAAGTTTAGAGGGATTACGTATGCATTAAGCCAATAAAGTAGGTATTCAATTTAAAAATATTAAGGGTAAAGTCTAAAAAAAAGACTGTGGTTTATTATTACTCAAAAAAAAAAATGGGAGTTTTAAGAAACTTTTATTCTTCAACATTTTTATTTCGGGATCATTTAGATGGAGTTTGACGAGAAGAGAAAAAGTCGATGTTTAGATAGAGAAAGATTAAAAAATGATGGTTTTCGAAAATCATAAATGTGATTTTATGGTATACATGATATTAAACAATTTTAATTGTTGAAAATTTTCATTTTCAAGTCGTTAACATAGAGTTTTACAATTTCGAAAAAAAGTGTGAAACCACCATTTCTTTTTTCGTTATAGTAAACCACAGTCTTTCTTTTAGAAAAATATCAAACCACAATAATTCTTTTTGGACATTGCCCAAATATTAATTGATAACTTGCACATTTAAATGTGATAACCGTCAATCCTTTTTACGTTGCATGAATGACTTGGATGGAGGGACAACGTTAGGTTTTGGTTGTGGCACTTTCGAGGATCAAGTCACTATAAAATAGATATTGACAATAGGGTATGTTACTTTACCTTGAATGATACTGTAATCGAGATATCTAATCACGTGATTGTGTTTGACTTATATAACATTTTTCCTCTTTTGTCATTTTTTCCTCAGAAAAGAGATGACACTCTCCGTGAAATTTTATTTGTACGAAAATACGATGACCTAACACATGCATGCACGTGGGAAGGAGGATCCCTCTAAAAGACTCCTCATATACTGCCTCATTCGATTTGATGGGCCTTGGGATATGTTTATCTTGGAGTCATTGGAAGTCCATCTACCAGGACCACAAAGAACTTCGCCACATTAGCCAGGATAATAATATCAAACGCGAGTAAAAGTAAAATAATTGCCTTTTTAAGGTAGAAAAAGAAAAGTTTTTCTAATTGTTTATTACTCCCTCCGTTCTCGAATGTAAATCATTTAAGCAAGTTAAAAAATTAAAAAATGTATGTCGTTTTGTCATTTTTTTTCTATTCTAATTTTTTGTTGTTTATATTGTCCCCTTTGATTACGCAAGAAAAATAGAATAATTATTGAACTTTCAGTGATATCATCAAATGAGCTAAAAATTAGATAATAGTGAGTTCATGGGTTTGAATTCCATAATTACAATTTTTTTTAATTTTAGGAGCAGTGTCTTGATAGTTATTACATTCCGCAAAGGACTGTGAGGTCATGAGTTCGAATTCCATGATTGTAAATAGTAAATACTCAAAAAAAATATCTCAACACAAATAAGATATGTTAATATTAACGCCGCTATCATTTCTAGCGGGTTGGTAATGGATAATGTACCCGCATATTCGACATTATCCCTTTTAATGGGACTATCCGCATTTGATTTAAAAGGATATGGGACGAGTATGAGATTAGAAATACTACCCGCGATAAGTACAGAATTGCTCCTTTGGGTACTTGGTACTCATTATCCTCTATATATTTGACGGATAACAGATAATGGGACGGTGGCCTAGGGCTTCCGGTTCAACGGGGCCTCTAATTTTGGAACAATGTCGGAATTAGAGAAAGGTTAGTAGGGGCTGGATTCCGCAAGGGTAAATACGATGCTTCCACTCTTGATTTTGACAGGGTTGAATAATTTCTATAAAACATTTTTTTGCAGTTGTTATAAAATGTTTATATGGTTCTGAGTAGGGGTGAGTATGGATCTCCTAGTGCCTAAGATTTAGAAATCTCCGAAACATAATTGGAAACTGGGGATTTGTAAAATCAATCTCTAGAACCGGACCCGAATGTAAACATCTGGATTGGATTGTCCTGAATTTTCGAAGAATTATGGACTGGGATTCGTAGATTCAAAGATTCAAAAGTAATTAAATTAATTGCAAAATTTTTATTTTTAGAAATCACTTAATATATATATATATATATATATATATATATAGGGAGAGGCTCTTGTGAGAACCCCTATGCTTATGCGAGAACTGTTCTTAAGGTGAGAACCCCCCTAAACTACGTAGTTTCATTAAGGACCAAAGGGTATTTATCCCTTTTATTTTAATTAAAAATCCAGGAGAGAGAAAAGAGGGTAGTGATGAGTCATCATTTGTTTCTTATTTATTAAAAAATGTTTTCCCGCTTATTCCGAACTCCGATTTCGAATATTTTTATATGGATGAACTCGTATTGACAAGAGGCTCATTTTAAGATCCATGAAGCCCGGGTAAAAACGACGTTTTCAATTTTAGAACATACAGCTTTAATTTTAGAACATGCGCTCTGGTTTCGTCTTTTTTAATTCCGTTGTTTTAAATAATGTTATAAACCTTCTAAACCTTGTATATTGTATTCTAAGAGTTTAACATAATGTTCTAAAGGATATTAGTTGATATCTGTAACATTTTTGCATTGTTATTTTATGATATATCGAATTTGCGACTCATGATTTAAAGCTAATGTACATGTTTACTAAATAACGTTACATGTGTTCGAAATTTTATAGCTCGTGTTCTATATAATATTACATGTGTTCGGGTTCGGGTTGAGATTCAAAATGAGGGTTAAGAAAGGAGGGAGAAGATGTGCATGTTCTAAAATAGTAACAGTGTGTTCTGTAATATTAAGAGCGTGTTCTAAAATAATAACAGTGTGTTCTGTAATACTATTAATGTGTTCTATAATAGTAACAGTGTGTTTCAAAATAACTAACCTTTGAATTGTCAATAATAATCTTTTTGTATTTCAGGTTCTAAAAAATATAACGTATGTTCTAAATTAATAAATTTGTTTCTGAAATACCCTTAGCTATGTTCTAATTTGTACAGTCTGTGTTCCAACCAATGTTACACGTGTTCCAAAATTTATAATCTCTATTTTGAAAGTAAAATTAACTAATGTCATTTGATATCTGGGTCACATTTACATATAATATACCAAATTCATAACTCATATTTTAAAAAATATACCGTATAGTCGAATGACATATATCGAAATTTTAAGCCATATATTCTAAGTCGCATGACATATGTTTGAAAACATAAAGTGGTCATAAATAAAAAAAAACAAAATGAAAAATTAATAATAATAATAACAATAATAATAATAATAATAATAAAAGAAGAAGAGGAGAATTAATTAAAGATGTGAATATGATAAGAGTAATTAAAATTTAATTTATAATTTTAAAATATATAAACTTAATGTTTTATTTTTTACGGGTAGTTTGAATTTTTTTGATCTTAATTATGATGAGGAGCAGGGCAAAATATAATTCTAGAATCACATTAAAAGTTAATAGTAATATAGGAAATTGAAAATGGATAAGCATAGAAAGTTTAATGAGGGATGGACAATTTAATGATTATAATTAATGATGGGTGGACAGTTTAATGATATTAAAGTTTATATATAAGCACTTCTCAACTAAAACAAAAAGAGCAGCTTTGCCTGGTGGTAAGATGGTGCGCCTGGAAGCTGATGTGCGTGGGTTCGAATCCCCAATGAGGCAATTTTGAATTTTATCATATTTTCCTTAACAAAAACCATCAAAACTACGTAGTTTTGATAGGTTCTCACCATAAGAATGGTTCTCGCATAGGGAAGGGTTCTCACTTGATCCCTCCCCTATAACCATAACCCTATATATATATATATATATATATATATATATATATATATATATATATATAGTCTTTGATTATAAGTAGACAGAAACTGGAGGACACTCGAGTTTGAAAGTTAATTAATTATTTTCTTAATTAATTATTTTCAATACAAATATTCTATTTTCTTGCATTTATTTTAAGCATTACTTTTTAATATTTTATATTCTATATTTTATATATATAATTACTTTTATTATTAAGCATTACTTTTTAATATTTTATATTCTATATTTTATATATATAATTACTTTTATTATTACTATTATTTATATATTATTATATATATTTGTATTTTATTTGTGTACTAATCTCTTGTTGCAGTAAATTTGTTTCTATATTATTACCCTTAAGATCGTGGGCGTCCTTGGTATCAGAGCTTAAAAGAGAATTTTTAAACAAACTTTTACAATCCCTAGACATCCAAGATGATAAAAAGGAAGAAAAGAAGGTTGAAAAGCCATCTATTCTACCTAATACCAGTAGAGGAGCTTATGATCTCACAAAAATTTTGAGTAATAAAACAAAAAATCTTTTTTCTAATGAGAAAACTAGCATTCAGGAATTGCAGAAAGAAATTAAAGAAATAAAGTCCGACCATCGAGACCTTAGGATGAAGCAGAAAAATGATTCTGAACTAATAAAACCATTTCTAAAGTCCTACAAGATACCTCTGACTCTTCTGATTCCCATGAAGAACCCGAGAACAACCTACCCCATATCCAGGTAACTCAAAATATCCAAAATCTTGAAAAAATCCCGTCTGATTTTCTTTTTGTTTTGCGAGAAATTACTGCTAGAAAATATGTAATAAAAATAAAATTGGTTTTTTCCAAAGATTTTCAAATTGATACCATTGCACTATTTGACACCGGTGTCGATTTAAATTGTATAAAATCAGGGATTGTTCCAAAAGAATTTTTAGAAAAAACAAATGAACGCCTTTCAGCTGCAAATAGTTCAAAACTAATCGTTGATTCAAAAACCGAGGCCTCAATTTTAAATAACAATGTTCTTTTAAAGACTTGGTTTGTTTCAGTTAATGATATTCAACATAGTACAATTTTGGGCACACCGTTCATGAATTTGATTACTCCTTACAAGGTAAAATCGGACTCAATTTCTTCAAAGACAGAAAATGGAAAATTGAATTTTGAGTTTATTGAAAAACCTCGAACAAGGAATCTTGATTTAATCAAAGCTTGTTCAATTCATCAAAATTCTATAAATGTTTTGTTGGCCCTAACAAGAACAGAATCACCTAGAGGGGGGGTGAATAGGTGTCTAAGTTGAAAACTGAAAATTTCTAAGTTTTTAAAGAAACTTAAATTTCAGAGTCAAACTTTCCAGAGTCAGAAGCAAGTTTATAGAATTTGCTTCTGAGGAAAATTCTGCCTATACACAGTTAGCCTGCTTTCAGCAACAGAAGTTCGGTAAGAGAACTTCTGGACAGTCTTCTGAACAAAGACAATGATACTTACAGAAAATCTGTTTCAGCACTAAATATAAGCAAGTACACAGAAGCAATAATAACAAGTATAAGAGGGAGAAAGAAGTTCAGGAGGTCCTGATTGAACAATTCGATTTATCCAAGTTCGCCACAGAAGTCCTGTGACTACGTCTTGTCCCCTGAGGTCGCAGCCTTCAGAGATTTTATAAATCCACTATTCAGAACTTTTATGGCAAGTTCAGAAGCTCCTTTACATCAACAGAACTTAAGCTAATTTCTCACTTAGTTCTGACTAGTCTAAAAAGAGTTAAAGGATTTCCACCAGAACAAAACAATACTCTGTTTTCTGGATTTCTCACCCAACTCTAATCTCAACTAGATTTCTCTCTTTAAATCTAACTGAAGATCACAACCGATCTCAGTTTACAAGATTCCTATTATGAACTTGTTTTTCTTCACTCTCTCACTTTACTAAGACTATGCTAAGAAAGATTGAGAATGGAAAAGTTGCTCTGTTTTCTTGTTTAAAACAGTGCGTTAAGATTTTGCTCGATGATCATGCGTGTGTTGATGCATTGGAGCTTGGCTACTATTTATAGTGATTGAAGATGACCGTTGTGGAGTTTGAAACTTCAAAGGAGATGACATCAGTTGTTGTAGCCGTTAATTTGTCAAGTCTTCAAACGGTCTTCAAACACTTTGATTCCGTTATCCTTGTTCTTTAACTAAATCCGGTAAGTGATTTGAAATCAAGGATGAGGATGACAGAATCATTCTTCAATTAGGTCAACAAAGGGTAGACAAGGAAATTCCGGTTTCTCTTGAACAGACAAGCGCGCTCCATCAAAACAGCTTTTTGAACTTTTGGCGCCTTGCATTGAATGCAAGTGTCAGAGCATTAAATGCTCAAACAAATCCGTGACTAAGCTTTCAGAAGCTTATTTCCAGTTGTCTAGACTTCTGATCAAATTGGCATAACTTCTGATTGCAAGGAACTTCTGAGGAGAGCTTTAGCAGACTTAGGCTTCAGAGCGGAGGAGTTCCAGCTTCTGAATCGTTGAAACTCTGACTTCAGCAAACAAAACTCCTGAGTCCTTTAGGCAATCCGAAAATGATTCATTCAGCACCTGCTGAGTAACTTACACATAGACTAAAACAAAAATATTAGTCAACAATAATCTATATGTGAGATAGAATTAAGTTTTCATCTTCTGAAACGTTTGGACATAATCAAAACACTTAGGGTTCATCATGTTTTGATCAAAGGAAAAACACATCATTTGCAGTCCCTCCAAAAGGATGTCATTTTCAAAAGATTTGAAGAACAAATAAATACTCCTTCCATTCAACAAAAAGTTGATGATTTTCAAAATTTAGTTCGAAAAGAAATTTGTTCTGATCTTCCAACTGCTTTTTGGGATAGAAAACAACACATCGTTGATTTACCTTACGAAAGTGATTTTGATGAAAAACAAATTCCAACTAAGGCTAGACCTATTCAGATGAACCAAGAACTTGAGCAATATTGCCGGAAAGAAATTCTTGAATTAGAACAAAAAAGCTTAATTTCAAAATCTAGGTCCCCTTGGAGTTGTGCTGCCTTTTATGTTAATAAAAACTCAGAGATAGAAAGAGGAACACCTAGGTTAGTGATAAATTATAAACCATTGAATACAGTTTTGCGATGGATTAGGTACCCTATTCCAAATAAAAAAGATCTTTTGCAAAAATTGCACTCCTCTTATGTTTTTTCAAAATTTGATATGAAATCTGGATTTTGGCAAATTCAAATTTCAAAATCTCACAGGTATAGAACAGCTTTTACTGTTCCTTTCGGACAATACGAATGGAATGTTATGCCTTTCGGTTTGAAAAATGCGCCTTCTGAATTTCAAAGAATTATGAATGACATCTTCAATGATTATTCAAAATTTTGTATTGTCTATATTGATGATGTTTTAATTTTTTCAAATTCTATCCAAGAACACTTCAAACATCTAAAAACTTTCTTTTACGCTGTTAAGAAAAATGGTTTAGTCGTGTCCGAAACAAAAATTTCCCTTTTTCAGACTCGTATTCGGTTCCTTGGACATTACTTATCTAAAGGAACTATTACACCAATTGAAAGATCTTTGCAATTTGCAGATAAATTTCCAGACAAAATCCTTGACAAAAATCAATTGCAAAGGTTTTTAGGAAGCCTTAATTATGTTCTCGATTTTTGTCCAAATATCAATAGAATGGCTAAACCTTTACATGACAGACTTAGGAAAAATCCCGTCCCATGGACAGAAGAGCATACTACTCTTATCAGGCAAATCAAGAAATATATCTTAGAAATCCCTTGCCTATACTTAGCTGATCCTTCCCTCTCTAAGGTTGTAGAAACAGATGCTTCAGATCTAGGATATGGAGGAATCCTAAAACAGATTTCTGACGGTAAAGAGCATATAGTGCAATATACCTCAGGTCATTGGAATGAATGCCAAATAAACTACTCAACAATCAAAAAAGAAATTTTGAGTATTGTCTTGTGCATAAACAAATTTCAAAGTGATTTATTAAATCAAAAATTTCTTTTAAGGATTGATTGTAAAAGTGCAAAAGAAGTTTTGCAAAAAGATGTTAAAAACCTTGCATCAAAACAAATTTTTGCACGTTGGCAAGCAATTTTGAGCATTTATGATTTTGACATTGAATTCATAAAAGGAGATACAAATTCTATTCCTGACTTCCTAACCCGTGAATTCCTTCAAAATTCCAGCCATGCCGAGGAAAACTAGGGGAAAAGAGATCACAGGGAAAGAATCTACCAACATCGCTGAAGAAGATTCCAAAGTCGTGACATGGAAGGATGCCACTGTAAAAACTGAAGCAGCAGCGTCTAATATTCCACAATCCCCTTTAGATCCAAAAGTGCAAAAATGGTTAGCAGAAACTCTTGCAAATTGCCCAGAGCTTCAACATGCTCTTTTTAACAAAATCCCCAAAATAGAAATTCCTACTGTTTCAAAACCTGAGAAAGGTGAGTCTTCAATTTCGAAAACCCTTTCTCTTGAAAATACAAACAACATTTTGAGTACTCAGGTTTCAACCACCCAAAATGTTTTTCGTGATTCACTAAAAACGGTCTCCAATCCAAATTTCACAAATTCCCAAATAATTTCAGCACAGGCAGCCCCTCCTCCAATATCTTCGTCTCCCCAAGTTGAATTTCTTGCTAAAAAGTCATGGCAAAATGTTCTTACAGTTGAAAAAGGTTTTTACCATCCAGACCCTTATGTCACAATTGAAAAAGTCTTCGGCAAAAACAAGTTTTACAAACCATGGAATTTGTCTCAAACCCCGATGTACTACAAAACAATTTTGACGGTAACTAAATCTGCTTCTTTTAAACATTTTTATTGGAGAAATGACCATTGACCTTCAGAGAAGAAGCAAGAGCAATATTGTCCAGAGAAGGAAGAGTCAGAGCTAATTCTCTCAATTTGTACAGCTCATCATATGTAGCTAGATGAAGTGTAGAAAGATTGCGTATATAAACAGAAGGATCCTGCATTTGAAGCATAGTCATGAGCTGCAGGTTCTGAGCTTTCAAAGAATGTAATTCTTGCAGCACAATGCCCTGAGCATACATGTCAGCAGCAGAAGTCCTTTGCCCTATACCAGCAAATCTATTCAGCAGTTCATCTGAGCCACTCTGACCCATTCTTCTCAATTCTTCAACACTGGGGGCACCTCCAGCTTCGAAAATACCAGAAGCTCTGCCCATGAAGCCAAAACTTCCAAACCTGTTATCCAAATCTTCTCGATTCAAGTGTTTGCGCAGGAAGTCATAGTTGGAGGACAACCCAGCAAAACCTGAAGGAGTGGGGAAGGAAGTTAAGGGATCACACACATGAGGTGTATGTCCAGGGGTTGAGAGAGGAGGAACAAAAGTTTGTGTGGAAGGAATTGTATGTGAGAAAGAGGAAGAGAAAGTATTTGTACAGGGAGGTAAGGTTGAAGGAATTGAAAAAGGTGTTGAAAAGGGAGGAGCAGTAATTCCAGTTGATGGAAGTACAGCAGAAGATGATAGAGAAGAAGTAGTAGAAGTAGAAATGGAATCAGTGAAGATTGGTCCAGAGGACAGATTCACTTCTGAATAGGATCCAGAAGGAAGAGTAGATGGAGGAGGAACACCTTCAGATGTTGAAGTTGTTGGAGGAATGAAAGTCTGAGATTCACTTACTTCTGTGACAGAAGGTAGTGAGGGAGATGGATGAGGAGTAAGAGTAGGAGATGAGATAACCTGTTCAGAGGCATTAGGATCAAAAGTTGAAATGGGCTCAGCATATAAATGAGCCATTCTGAACAGCGTTTCAGAGGCATCCCTATCACCAGGGTTTCTTCCTTGATTCAGAAGAACGTTGTCAATGAAGTGTTCATCGTCAACATTCTCAACAAACTGTTTAGCACCTTGAAGAACCTCTTCATCTTCTGGTTCACTCTCTTCTGACAGCTCTTCAATCAGAGGAGCATCAACATTCTCTTTATCAGAAATCTCTGATAAGTCTTTATCAGCATCTTCCGGTTCCTGAGTGACAGGTTCCTCTAATTCAGCACTTGAGGCAATAACGAAGTCCTTCTTCTTCAGAACCCTTCGTTTTGCAGCAGTCTTCTTTCCAATTCTGGTAGAAAGGGAGACATTCTCAACAATCCGAGAAGATAGTGAGACATTCTCAAGATTCCCTTCTTCCTCTGAAGTCTCAACTACCTTTGAGAACTCCGCATTCTCAAGTTCAGCAGCGCATTCTAAAAGTCTTGCATCGGCCTTAGCCTTTGCAGCAATTTCTCGCTCAGCAGCTAACTTGTCCTCTGCTTCCTTCTTCTTTCTTTTCTCTTCAGCAAGAGCCACAACTCTTGCAACCTTTTCAGCTTCAGCAGCCTTCTCTTTCTCAGCAAGGCATGCTTCCTCAGCATCCTGAACATCCTTTTCAGGAACAACCGTTGGTTCGGAACCAACCACTTTCTCAACAGTTAGGACCACTCTGCTGGATCCTTTCTTTCCTTTGCCCTTCTTGGCAACATCCTTTCCTTTCAGCACACTTGGCTTCACAATCTCCTTCTGAGCAGCGCTCACAGAGGGAGCATTCTCCTTCTTCTTTGGAGTTACACCAAAGGAAAGGTTCCTGAAGGTATGCATCTTCAGAACCGTACTTCTACTGGTTACACCTTCTCCTGAGATAACCACAGAGGCAGCTTCAAAGAGCCTCGTCAGGAGGGAACCATAGGCAAGAGCACTAGAAGTAGTGACATTCTTCATCTGCCTTATCAGCATGGCAGGGAGATTAATCTTCTTCTGGTTGACCAGATGCCACATGAAAACTCGTTCTCTATTGGAAACACAGTTGACTCCTCCAGCCTTTGGAAGAAACACATTAGTAGTGAGATAATGTGCCCACCTCTGATGCTGTGAGAGCCACGTTGCATACGTTTCCTTGGCACTCAGATCTGGTCTAGCCCAAATCACTTCAGAAAAACCATCAACAGAACCATCATCACCAACGATGATTCCTTCATCATCAACACCAATAGCTTGAGAGATAGAAGCCCTGCTGACCTCAATCTCAACATCCCCAACAACCGAGTGAAGAACATCCTCCTCATTAGAAAAGAAATGGAGGTTTTGGTAGAATTCGGTGACTAACTTAGGGTAAATGAATTCATCGAGAGAAACGAATGAATTCCAGTTTTGAGCACTAAGCCAGTTTGAGATAGGTTCAGTAGTTTTAACTTCGTCATCTAGGAACCTAGAAGTAAAAACCCTAGATTCGCTAACTTTCTTTTTGCTCTCAGAAGTGAAGAGATGAGTGACAGTGATTTCTAGAGCCATTTAGGAGAAATAGGAAATTAGGTTAAGATTTTGAGAGGAGAAAAGCACAGACAACAATGGCGATTCTAATAGCAATGAAAAAATGCAAGTAAAAATTGCTAAGTATGGAAAACCTCTATTTATACCCAAACAAGAAACCGTTCCAATTCAAAAAGCAAGTAAACACCGTTTAAAAGGGAACAGATAACCGTTAAACACAGAACATCGCCGTAAAATGGCAGTAGATAACGCATGCTTACAAGTCAAATCATGATTAGAATTAATTATAACTTAATTATCTCAAACGATTAATCACTTAAGACATACAGAAATAATTAGTCTAAGTTATTGAAGGGGATAAGTCATACCAATGCCTTCTCGTAAGTTGCTGAAAGACATACCAGCCAGAGGCTTAGTAAACATGTCAGCAAGATTTTCTTCAGAGGGAACATGAGTAATGATAATATCCTTCTTCAGAACATGATCTCTCAGAAAGTGATGTCTAATATGAACATGCTTCATCCTGCTGTGCTGAATAGGATTCTTTGAAAGATCAATAGCACTTTTGTTATCACAGTAAATTGTAATTGTTCCAGGGATGACTCCATAGTCAGCAATTTGTTGCTTGATCCAGAGCATCTGAGAAACACAACTTCCAGCAGCAACATACTCAGCTTCAGCAGTTGAGAGAGCCACAGAGGTTTGCTTCTTGCTATGCCAGGAGACTAGGCACTCCCCCAGAAAATGACAACCACCAGAAGTGCTGACCCTTTTCAATTTATCTCTACCATAGTCAGAGTCTGTGTATCCTATAGGAGTGAAATCAGAACTACAGGGATACCACAAACCAGCTTCTGGTGTGCCTTTAAGATATCTGAGAATTCTTTTGACAGCAACATCATGAATCTCTCTTGGTTTAGACTGATATCTAGCACAAAAACACACAGCAAAATGTATATCTGGCCTGCTGGCTGTTAGGTATAAAAGAGAGCCAATCATACCTCTGTAGGTTTTTATATCTACAGGTTTACCAGCTTTCTCTTCATCATCAATGTCTTTGCTGACATCCATTGGAATATCAACAGCATTAGAATCCATCATGCCAAATTTCTTCAGCACTTCTCTAGTGTACTTAGCTTGATTGATAAACACCCCATCATTGCTTTGCTTGATCTGAAGTCCTAGGAAGAAGGTTAATTCTCCCATCATAGACATTTCAAACTCAGCCTTCATGTGGTCACTGAACTCTCTGCACAAAGATTCGTTAGTAGCACCAAATATAATATCATCAACATATACCTGAGCTATAAGGATATCCTTGTTCTTCTTCAGAGTGAACAGGGTTGTGTCAACACAGCCTCTGACAAATCCTTTAGACAGAAGGAACTTTGTCAGCCTCTCATACCAAGCTCTGGGAGCTTGTTTCAGTCCATACAAGGCTTTCTTTAGCTTGTACACATGATCAGGAAACTTAGGATCTTCAAAACCAGGAGGTTGAGACACATAGACTTCCTCATCAATGTAACCATTCAAGAATGCACTTTTCACATCCATTTGAAAGAGCTTGAAACCTTTGTATGATGCAAAAGCACATAAGATTCTAATGGCTTCTAATCTTGCAACAGGAGCAAAAGTTTCACCATAATCTATGCCTTCTTGCTGACTGTAACCTTGAGCAACAAGTCTTGCCTTGTTCCTCACAACATTTCCAAATTCATCAAGCTTGTTCTTCAGAACCCATCTAGTTCCAACAACCTTTATGTTGTTAGGTCTGGGAACCAAAGTCCAAACTTCTGACCTTTTGAACTGGTCAAGTTCTTCTTGCATTGCCATCAACCAGGAGTCATCGTCAGCAGCTTCATAGAAGTCCTTGGGTTCCAGAAGTGACACAAAAGCCACATTCCCCATGTATCTTCTGAGCTGAGCTCTGGTCATGACAGGATTATGAACAGAGTCAATGATGTTCTCTAAGGAATGATTCCTGTGAGTTCTAACTTCTCTTAGTACATCCAAAGAGTCTTCTGAAACCTGTTCATCATTTGTTGAATCATATATAGGAGCATCTTCTGGAAGGAAGTTGACTTCTGGAGTAGGATTCTCATCTTGAGCTTGTTCAGCAACAGGAGGAACCACTTCAGCAGCTCTGGGAGAAACATCTTCTTCTTCAACAGGAGATGTTACTTCAGGAGCTTGAACTACATCTTCATCAGGAGCTCTACTATCTGCAGGGTTAGTCTCATCAAACTGTACATGAACAGATTCATCTAAAGTTTGAGTCCTCTTATTAAAAACCCTATATGCTTTACTATGTGTTGAGTAACCAAGAAAAATCGCCTCATCTGCCTTTGAATCAAACTTTGAAAGATATTCTTTTGTATTCAAAACATAACACTTACAACCAAAGGTTCTGAAATAACCTATTTTAGGCTTTCGACCTTTCCAGAGTTCATAAGGAGTCTTGTTCAGAATGCTTCTGATTAGCACTCTATTCAGAACATAGCAAGCTGTGTTCACAGCTTCTCCCCAAAAGTACTTTGGAAGCCTTCTTTCATTGATCATAGTTCTGGCTATCTCAACCAGAGTTCTATTCTTCCTTTCAACCACCTCATTTTGTTGAGGAGTTCTGGGAGCAGAAAAGTTATGATCAATTCCCTTGGTTTCACAGAATTCTTCAAACCTAAAGTTTTTGAATTCTCCACCATTATCACTTCTGATATGGACAACCTTTTCATTCCTTTCATTCTCAAGTTTCTTTATCAGAACTGAGAAACATCCAAGTGACTCATCTTTGCTAGACAGCAAGATGACCCAAGTGAATCTTGAATAGTCATCTATAATGACAAAGGCATACTTCTTTCCACCCATGCTCATTGGTTGAACAGGGCCAAAAAGATCCATATGAAGTAATTCCAAAGGTCTTTTAGTTGAAATGACTTTCTTAGTTTTAAAAGAGCTTCTGGATTGTTTACCAGATTGACAAGCATTGCACAAATGATTCTTTTTAAAACTAATTTCAGGCAGACCCTCAACCAATTGATTTCTAGCAACTTTGGCCAGAAGGTCCATGCTCACATGAGCAAGTCTTCTATGCCAGAGCCAGGAGGTATCCTCTTTGGACATCAAGCATATATTTTTGCAAAGATTCTCAAGGTTCAGCATGAAAACATTTTCAACTCTAGGAGCAGTTAGAATAACTTCCCTTGACTTACTGTCCAAGATTTTACATCCAGAGGAGCTGAAGACAACATCTCTACCTTTATCACACAGTTGTGCAACACTCAGGAGATTGAACTTCAGATCTCTGACTAGGGAGACATCTTCGATCGGAGGGTTGGTTCCTATGGATCCAGAACCAAGAATCCTTCCTTTCTGAGCATCTCCAAAGCTGACTTTTCCACCTCTTTTAGGAACAAATGTGATGAATGCTTTTTCATCACCTGTCATATGCCTTGAGCACCCACTGTCAATGTACCACAGCTTTGACATTGATGGAGCACTCAGAGCCACCTGCAACACAATCAATTAGTGACAGGTACCCAATCCTTATTGGGTCCTTCAGAGTTAGATTTCTCTTCAGCAGGTTTTAATGATATCTCAGATTGCAAGAGATTTTTAATATGGTACTTGCAATCCTTTAACCAATGACCATCACTTTTACAGAGCTTGCAAAAGGGAGGGTTCTTGGATCTTTCCCTTTGCTTCTTGGGAGATTTCTTCTTCTTCTGAGAAGGACCAACATCTTCAGAGGCTATAACAACACTCTCAGAGGTACCAACATCAGGAGGAGAAGCTATCTCTTTCAGAAGAGAGGGAGTGACAGGTTTCTTCTTCTTCTGGGGTTTATCACTTCCCAGAGGCAGCTTGTTCTTGCCTTTGGCTTTAGAGCCATCAGCAGGAATGCTGAACTGTTTACACAGCTTCTCTTCTAACACTTTCATGTCAGAAAAGACTTGAGTAAACCTAAGAAACTTGTCAGCCTCACTCTTGTCCAATTTCCTTTTCAGGTACTTGAACATACTATAGAGTTCTTCAAGAGAATCAAAGATATTATGTTCAGAAGATATGTTTACCTCGGAATCATATGTAACTTCAGGAGGTGCGGAAGTTTCTCCTATGACATCTTCAGAAGTTGGCTCATCAATAGCCATAAAACAAATCTGAGCTTGCTCTTCCTTTTCTTCAGGATCACTGCTGGTCTCAGAGTCTGACCAGGCAGCCAGCATAGCTTTCTTGAACTTTTTCTTATCTTTCTTCAACTCCGGGCAGTTAGGCTTAATGTGCCCCGGTTGCTGACATCCATAGCACACAATTGGCTTGTTTGGATCTCTCTTGAACTTTTCACCAGAATCAAGAGTTTTCTTATCAAAGCTCCTGAAAGGCTTCTTGTAGTTTCCACCTCTGCCTTTCCTAAAGGCCTTCTTGAACTTCCTGGTCAGCATAGCCAGTTCCTCATCTTCTGAGGATTCTTCAGAAGATTCTGCTTTCAGGACAACTCTTTTTCCTTCTGACTTTTCTCTTAAGTCATGATTCTTTAATGACATCTCATGAGTGATTAAGGACCCAATGAGTTCATCATACAAGTAATAGCTCAAGTCCTGAACTTCTTCAATAGCAGTCTTCTTGGCTTGCCAAGACCTTGGTAAGCTTCTGACAATCTTCTTCACTCGATCAGATTCTTCAATGTCTTTTCCTAAGCTCTTCAAGTCATTGACTATCTTGGTGAATCTAGAATTCATATCTGAAATAGATTCTTTATCAAGCATTTCAAATAACTCATATTCTCTCATGAGTTGGTTGACTTTAGATTGCTTCACTTTTCCTGTTCCTTCATATGTGACTTCTAGCTTGTTCCAAATATCCTGTGCTGTTTCACAAGAGGAAACTTTGTTATATTCAGTAGCTGTAAGTGCACAATGCAACATATTTATTGCTGAAGCATTAGTTTGGAGTTTTTTCAGAATGTCATCTGTATATTCTCTCTGAGGAATAACAACATCCCCTAAACCTTGTTCCATTCTGGTAGGAATGAAATCACCATTAGTGATGACATACCAAGCACTCATGTTCTGAGCTTGGATGAAGTACATCATCCTTTTCTTCCAGTATGAGTAGTTGTTGCCATTAAACAATGGAGGTCTGGTAGTGGAAGAACCTTCTGGAACTATGAAGTGAGAAGAATTCTCAGGCTGGTGTCTACTAGCCATCTTTATTGATTCTGATAGGATCTTACACTTAGATTGTTAGATCTTTAGTAAATATGCGAAGTGACCTTCGCTCTGATACCACTTGTTGGCCCTAACAAGAACAGAATCACCTAGAGGGGGGGTGAATAGGTGTCTAAGTTGAAAACTGAAAATTTCTAAGTTTTTAAAGAAACTTAAATTTCAGAGTCAAACTTTCCAGAGTCAGAAGCAAGTTTATAGAATTTGCTTCTGAGGAAAATTCTGCCTATACACAGTTAGCCTGCTTTCAGCAACAGAAGTTCGGTAAGAGAACTTCTGGACAGTCTTCTGAACAAAGACAATGATACTTACAGAAAATCTGTTTCAGCACTAAATATAAGCAAGTACACAGAAGCAATAATAACAAGTATAAGAGGGAGAAAGAAGTTCAGGAGGTCCTGATTGAACAATTCGATTTATCCAAGTTCGCCACAGAAGTCCTGTGACTACGTCTTGTCCCCTGAGGTCGCAGCCTTCAGAGATTTTATAAATCCACTATTCAGAACTTTTATGGCAAGTTCAGAAGCTCCTTTACATCAACAGAACTTAAGCTAATTTCTCACTTAGTTCTGACTAGTCTAAAAAGAGTTAAAGGATTTCCACCAGAACAAAACAATACTCTGTTTTCTGGATTTCTCACCCAACTCTAATCTCAACTAGATTTCTCTCTTTAAATCTAACTGAAGATCACAACCGATCTCAGTTTACAAGATTCCTATTATGAACTTGTTTTTCTTCACTCTCTCACTTTACTAAGACTATGCTAAGAAAGATTGAGAATGGAAAAGTTGCTCTGTTTTCTTGTTTAAAACAGTGCGTTAAGATTTTGCTCGATGATCATGCGTGTGTTGATGCATTGGAGCTTGGCTACTATTTATAGTGATTGAAGATGACCGTTGTGGAGTTTGAAACTTCAAAGGAGATGACATCAGTTGTTGTAGCCGTTAATTTGTCAAGTCTTCAAACGGTCTTCAAACACTTTGATTCCGTTATCCTTGTTCTTTAACTAAATCCGGTAAGTGATTTGAAATCAAGGATGAGGATGACAGAATCATTCTTCAATTAGGTCAACAAAGGGTAGACAAGGAAATTCCGGTTTCTCTTGAACAGACAAGCGCGCTCCATCAAAACAGCTTTTTGAACTTTTGGCGCCTTGCATTGAATGCAAGTGTCAGAGCATTAAATGCTCAAACAAATCCGTGACTAAGCTTTCAGAAGCTTATTTCCAGTTGTCTAGACTTCTGATCAAATTGGCATAACTTCTGATTGCAAGGAACTTCTGAGGAGAGCTTTAGCAGACTTAGGCTTCAGAGCGGAGGAGTTCCAGCTTCTGAATCGTTGAAACTCTGACTTCAGCAAACAAAACTCCTGAGTCCTTTAGGCAATCCGAAAATGATTCATTCAGCACCTGCTGAGTAACTTACACATAGACTAAAACAAAAATATTAGTCAACAATAATCTATATGTGAGATAGAATTAAGTTTTCATCTTCTGAAACGTTTGGACATAATCAAAACACTTAGGGTTCATCATGTTTTGATCAAAGGAAAAACACATCATTTGCAGTCCCTCCAAAAGGATGTCATTTTCAAAAGATTTGAAGAACAAATAAATACTCCTTCCATTCAACAAAAAGTTGATGATTTTCAAAATTTAGTTCGAAAAGAAATTTGTTCTGATCTTCCAACTGCTTTTTGGGATAGAAAACAACACATCGTTGATTTACCTTACGAAAGTGATTTTGATGAAAAACAAATTCCAACTAAGGCTAGACCTATTCAGATGAACCAAGAACTTGAGCAATATTGCCGGAAAGAAATTCTTGAATTAGAACAAAAAGGCTTAATTTCAAAATCTAGGTCCCCTTGGAGTTGTGCTGCCTTTTATGTTAATAAAAACTCAGAGATAGAAAGAGGAACACCTAGGTTAGTGATAAATTATAAACCATTGAATACAGTTTTGCGATGGATTAGGTACCCTATTCCAAATAAAAAAGATCTTTTGCAAAAATTGCACTCCTCTTATGTTTTTTCAAAATTTGATATGAAATCTGGATTTTGGCAAATTCAAATTTCAAAATCTCACAGGTATAGAACAGCTTTTACTGTTCCTTTCGGACAATACGAATGGAATGTTATGCCTTTCGGTTTGAAAAATGCGCCTTCTGAATTTCAAAGAATTATGAATGACATCTTCAATGATTATTCAAAATTTTGTATTGTCTATATTGATGATGTTTTAATTTTTTCAAATTCTATCCAAGAACACTTCAAACATCTAAAAACTTTCTTTTACGCTGTTAAGAAAAATGGTTTAGTCGTGTCCGAAACAAAAATTTCCCTTTTTCAGACTCGTATTCGGTTCCTTGGACATTACTTATCTAAAGGAACTATTACACCAATTGAAAGATCTTTGCAATTTGCAGATAAATTTCCAGACAAAATCCTTGACAAAAATCAATTGCAAAGGTTTTTAGGAAGCCTTAATTATGTTCTCGATTTTTGTCCAAATATCAATAGAATGGCTAAACCTTTACATGACAGACTTAGGAAAAATCCCGTCCCATGGACAGAAGAGCATACTACTCTTATCAGGCAAATCAAGAAATATATCTTAGAAATCCCTTGCCTATACTTAGCTGATCCTTCCCTCTCTAAGGTTGTAGAAACAGATGCTTCAGATCTAGGATATGGAGGAATCCTAAAACAGATTTCTGACGGTAAAGAGCATATAGTGCAATATACCTCAGGTCATTGGAATGAATGCCAAATAAACTACTCAACAATCAAAAAAGAAATTTTGAGTATTGTCTTGTGCATAAACAAATTTCAAAGTGATTTATTAAATCAAAAATTTCTTTTAAGGATTGATTGTAAAAGTGCAAAAGAAGTTTTGCAAAAAGATGTTAAAAACCTTGCATCAAAACAAATTTTTGCACGTTGGCAAGCAATTTTGAGCATTTAT